>JAREYC010000002.1:118032500-119282500 GCA_030015325.1 Cryptoblepharus egeriae
TGTATTGTCTGCCAATTGTTTCAAGAAAACATCAACCTCCTTCTCCTCCTGGCCTGAAAGTAGATGCCCACAACAATGCTTGCTTTTATTTTTTCAGTGTTTTCTTTACCTCCTAATATTCATCCAGAGGCTCTCCATCTGGACCATTTTCTTGGATTTCTGAATAGGTGTATAAATTTTTGGTATACAGCGCCACCCTTTCTCCTTTTACCACATCTATTCTTCCCAAACAACCCGTAGTCTTCCATTTGGGTGTTTCAATCATGAGAGTCATCCCACAAGGTTTTGGTTATTCATATCAAGTCAAATTCATCTTTACTTGTTAGACGTTCGTCATGTTTATTTCCAAGACTTCTTGCATTTGTATATATGTAATGTAAGCCCTAGAAGTTATGGTTCTATGTTCTTTCCTCTTCCTTAGTTAGGCTGGGCTTCTCCAAATACTCCCTATGATTTATAAGGAATAGAGGTTTTTCAAGACATGCGCTTGTCTCCCTACATCACTACGGGAACAGGAAGACCAATGAGTTGTGCCAGCCTAGGTTAGGCTGTTACCCTAAGTGTATGGATCTGTTGAACCTTACATCAGATCAATTGCTGGTGCAAAAAAGAGGAGAACTATGTAGGGCTTTGAGGCACATGATGCCATCCCTGCATCCCTCCTGGACCTGAATCACCCCCAGGCTGCCCTTCTCAGGCTTCAAAGCTTGTCCTATAACATCCTCAATGCAGACCTTGTGAACTTAACATGGAGCAAGTGCAAACTGGTTAGAAGAGAAGTTGCGAGGTCTAGGGAAATAAGTGTTCACCCTTTGCCATATCAAGACATCTGAGCAGTTCCTGGGTAACTTAACTTGGCATCTGTCAGTCTTGAAAGACTATGTAAAAACAAAAACTGTTGTAGAAAATGTAGCAATCATTTATGGAGTTCTTTAATGGCATTTCAAAAGTGAGTTCTTTGAAATTATTGTTTATCTTGTATAGGTGAATTACCCTCACCTGCTTAATTTTAATTTTAATTTTGTATACTTATTTTAAATTTTAAAGTAAAGCAATGTAAAATAATCTACATGCCTAGGAGATACTGTAGATGAGCAGATGTTGAGGAAATTAATGCAAGGGAAGGAGAGCTAGGTGAGTTGCAAAGGGGAAAGGAGGGACTTCTGTGCCAGTTTTTTTTAATGTTACTTCCAGGGATGTCACTGGAATGTCACTACACCAGAGTCACAAGTTGCATTGCAAGTTTCCAACCCCCAATTCAACTCACAAGTCATAGCACATGGCCAGAACCACATTTAGAGTCATTTGGAACTGAGTCACAAGTCATTAGGAGAGACAAAACTCTCAGAAACCTTTACGCCTTCTTTCCTCCCTTCCATTCCCCCACCTCTGGCTGGAACCAGTCTAGCCTCCTTCCACACATATGCATGCTGGTTTCTGGATCAGCCACAAGATCTTTGGGGTAATGAAGAAGCGGCGAAAAAGAAAGCAATTGAACTCAAATTGAGTCAATTTGAGTTTCATTTCTGAGTCACTGGTCCCAAGTTCTGAGTTGGGTTAAAGTCAGTGATGTCCGTGACTCAGGTTGACATGAATTGTGAAAATTAGCATTTTCATATGTTGAATCATCACGACTCAGGTGCCAATCTTTGGTTACTACTGTCACCTAGAAACATTGATATAGATTTCAGATTTATGATGAATGTAGATGAATATTGAAGAAACAGAAAACGAATAACCTTATGAAAGACAAATTTTGCAACCAGAATTAATTAGGCAAAGCAAATTAATCTACTGCTTTTATTTACTCAGTACTCAGTGCACTTATTTCAAAGTTTTCAGAATGTTTCAAAGTTCAGAATGAGGATGGAGGAGGTACTTGCCAGACAAGGGTTAAGGAAGTCAAGGGAAAGGATGGAATTTAGGGTCAGGTGGCAAGCCAAACTTTGAATCTGTATGCCACTTCTGACTGAAGTTGATGAGCAAACTCTTGCAGAGGGCAGCTACATCTGAACTGCCAAGTGCACCACCTGTGAGGTGCTTTGAGAATGTTGATCCCCTGGAGATATGTGTGGGAAATACCACTTGGGAGGGAGCAGGTGGCAGTTTCTTGCCAAGAAGTGCCCACCATATATTTTTCCAATCCACAGGGCATAGCAGGCACTGATGTGGCGAAGGAGGCCTCAGACATAATCCTAACAGACGACAACTTCTCCAGCATTGTCAAGGCAGTGATGTGGGGCCGCAACGTTTATGATAGCATCTCCAAATTTCTGCAGTTTCAGCTCACCGTCAATGTAGTGGCAGTCATAGTGGCCTTCACTGGTGCCTGCATTACACAGGTAGGCCTCATCACAGTGCATGAATTATAGGCAGAATGAAAAAAAAAAACAGTTTTTGCTTGGAATCTAAGAAGTGAGATGAATGGGAATATGAGTTGCTTCTCAAAGTCTGTGTGGATAGGATTTGGCCTGCAGAAAAAAGCATGGATGAATCCGCTCTGCAGACGTCGCCGGTACCAACATTGCTTCCTATGTACAACCCATGCATACGCTCTGCAGCTCCAATGCTGCGCGAGCGCAGTTTAAACTTACCCATAATGGCTACCAGCTGGCCAGAACTTAGTCATGCGGTGCCACAGCTGCACCGAAATTTATGTAAGTGCCCCCAAGCACCCTACAACCCCCCATAGAGGCCGAACCTTTGCTTATTGGGTTGGGCCACATCCATAGGCATCCTGGGCTGCATGCAGCCCCCAGGCCATCAGTTGGACAAGCCTGACCTAGAGCTATATACATTAATGCTATAGCCATCAACTTTCTCAACAAACCCTGTGTGACAGTCAGAGGCGTCACTAAGATTCACATCACCCGGTGCAGGAGGCCAGCGTGTCAACTCCATGCAGTGGGTGGGGCAACAACCTGGATGGTGAGCATGGTTATTTGCCATTGCCCCACCTCCATTTGTTTTATGGCCATACGTTTTGTTTTATGGCCACACAATTATTTAAAAAGTCAAAACTCCCTTAACATCCCCCCAAAAGGCATTAAACCCCAGAGGGAAGAGGACTGGAGATCTAGATGAGGCTTGAGTAGAGGGAGAAGACTGGACTTTGCAAAACTTTACTAACAATTTTTTTTTAAAAAAAAATTCCCTCTACCTGCAGTCAGTTTCACTGTTGGGGTGGTTGCGTTCTGGAGCCCTTTCAAGCCCCAGGTGCCTGGGATCAGGACAATTCTGAAGCCTTGCACCCCCTGGACTGCACTGCACCCCCTTGCAGCTTTCAGACCAGCCAAAGTACATTTGGTTACTCACAAGTAAACAATACAAAGGGGAACTTTTTAGGAGGGAACTTCCTCCTGGGGTGATTTTGGGGGCTGTAGTTATTGGATCAGGACCCTTCCGGTGTCCTTGGCTTCATCTCAGCCTCCCCTTTCCAGCAGACTAAGGCTTGGTTGCCTACTTGCACGTAAGCTGCAATGTGCAAATTTAGGGGCTTTTGGGGCTTTTTTTGTTTTTTGGCCATAACTTTGGCTAGGAAGGTGCTCTCTGAAAACAGATTTTTGCATTGGACTCTGCCCTCCAAGACAAATCTAATGACATATGGCTCAAGGTTGCTTTTTGGGGTCCCACAAGCCCCAGTTCGCATCACCCGGTGTGGGCCGCACACCCTGATGACGCAACTGGTGAATGCATATTATATTAAGATTAGAGTATACAAATAAATATTGAAATGTGTATTGGATATTTTAAAATCCATTTTTGAATTTGTATATATTTGTTTTTTATGGGGTATGTGTGTGTGTGTGTGTGTGTGTGTGTGTGTATGTGCGTGTGTGTGTGTGTGTCAACTATGTGGAGTGTCTGTGGAGGGAGATTACTATAGAGGAGAGGTTCATTATGAGCTCCTTCATTTCAAAAACAATTTTGAATTTGAAAATTATGGATGTGTGAGCTGATACAAAGTTAATTGTGACTAAAATGTCACATGTTGAAGTGTGCCATGACTTAATAGTCTGAAATGTAGGTGAGTGGACCTGTCCAGGCTTCCTGCACTTTCTATCCATTAGCTGTCTTACATTTTGGTCCCTTCTTCTTGACTTCTGTTGTAGGACTCTCCACTCAAGGCAGTGCAGATGCTGTGGGTGAACCTGATCATGGACACCTTTGCCTCCCTGGCTCTCGCCACTGAGCCCCCCACCGAGGCCCTGCTGCTACGCAAGCCATATGGACGCAACAAACCCCTTATCTCTCGCACCATGATGAAGAATATTTTGGGCCACGCTGTGTACCAGCTCATCATCATCTTCACCCTCCTGTTTGTGGGTGGGTTGTTATAGCACTGATTTGTGGTTGGCGGGTGCATGGAGTTGAACATATTGGACTGAATTGGTTGAGTGAAGAGAGAGATCTGGTTATGGGGTCTGCCACTCTCTCCATGATATGTGGCTTTATTTTCTTCTCCTATCCACAGGTGAGGTTTTCTTTGACATTGACAGTGGTCGCAACAGTCCCCTGCATTCTCCACCCTCAGAGCACTATACTATCATCTTCAACACCTTTGTCATGATGCAGCTCTTCAATGAGATCAATGCCCGCAAAATCCATGGTGAACGCAATGTCTTCAATGGCATTTTTGGCAACCCCATCTTCTGCAGCATTGTTCTGGGAACCTTTGGCATACAGGTATAAGAATCATGCATGGCTTAGCCTTAGACCATACAGAGCTGGAGGCAGTTTGAAGAATACATGTAAAACGGATAAAAATTGGGGATGTATTACTTCACCTCTAGACAGACATATTGAATAAACATGAATAGGCAGATGATAGTATCTGTAAAATGATGTGTAAGAGCACAATTCTAACCATGTCTACTCAAAAGTAAACCCCATTGTGCTCAATGGGTCTTACTCCCTGGAAAATGCCTTTAGGATTGAAGACTTACCGGTAGTCAGGTATTTTTGTATAAAGTGGGGTGTATGGATTCCATATGTGGATTCCATCTGTGGACTCCATCTGTAACTCACAACACAGTCCTACAAATGTACGAGGCTCGTGCAAGTCCCTTGTACTGGCTCAGGGTGCTTGTCACACAGTAGACAGAGATGCACTAGCCTGCAGAAGCTGCATCCAAACTTTAGCAGTGGAATAAATAGGGCCTCTGTACTGGCTGACATTGACTGACATGGAGGTCTAAGAAGGTGGGAAAGAGGCAGGAGGGGACATTCTGGGACAGGGAAGGTGGGCAGAGTGTGGTCCCAAGCAGCACACCACAGCGTTTTGGCTGCTCTTGTCTAATCGGTTCTGCACTGCCTCCAGAGTAGACCTACTGGGGCTATTTTCCCAGCAGCAGCCCCAATGAAGCATTGGATACAGCAAAGGCATATCAACCTGCCTGCTCCCCCAGATCTTAGGACTGCACTGCCTTCTGCTGCTACTGCTACTTTAAATAAATTATTTAAATTAAATAAAAGGAAAATCAGAGAAATAAAAGAGGCAGAAGGCAATGATTAACAAAATATTACAGGATTTCCAATTACAGATCTCACAAAATACAGCAGACATAACTGTAGTGAAGCAGAAAAAATTAAAGTCAAAATATTGATATACCAATACCAGATAGCAGAACAGAAGAAAAAGAACTGGAGAAAAATAACAAAATACAAAGATATACAAATAAAAATTTAAAGGCTGTAGCAGAAAATGATTCCAGTGGTGATTGGCACACTTGCTCCTATTCCAAAACACATTGAAGAGCATTTGAATAGCCTTGGGTCCACAGCTAGAAGAGGCAGCTTTACTTGGAACAGCTTCCATCTTGTGACATCCAAAGTCCTTGGGAAGAACTCAATGTCTGGATAGAAAAAACCAGCCAATAACATGTACAAGTACCTGACTGTGCAAAAATCTCTAAACAGTATCATCCCCCCAATGGAACACTACCTTGTAGTAGTGGTGGGGCTTCCATGCTTCAGGGAGGGAGGGTGCTAAGCAGGAAAGGGCCACCCAAACCAGACATGCCTCTGCTGAGATGTCAGATTATAAGTGCTGAGAAGTCAAACTAAAGTCAGACTGAATGCCAGCTGGGCACATGTAGAGGTCCCTCCCCTCAGTGTCTGGCTGACACTGAGAGGGATCTCTGCACATGCGCCTGGCTGCTCATGCGCAGGAGGTGGTTCTGCCCCTCACTGTCAGCCAGACACTGAGGAGAGGGACTTCCTCCTGTGCATGCACAAGCTTGACACATGTGCAGAGGTTCCCGAGCATCACGTTGGGCTGCCTCCACTTGTCGCTGCCTCAAGGTTGGTGATTTCCAGGTTCCAGCTTGGTTATGACCCTCATCTGTTCCTGACTCTGGAACCTGAATGCCACCCAGTTTTTCTGGGGAAATGGCAACCCTAATTACATGAAGAGAACACAGAAGATCTTGATAAAGAAACCTCCAAAAGAACTCACAAGAGCAGAGATTAGCTGATCAATGCTGATTTTAAGGAGTAAAGTGTTTACTGGTGTTGGAAAAACTACTGAGAAAAGCCCAGAGCACAGAAATAGAGCTGCCAGGTTTACCAACCTAGATAACTGAGGAGGAGTTGGCAATCAATTATTGATGGCAAATAGTTGGCAAAATAGTTGGCAAAAATAATTGATATAGTGATACCAGGGGACAGCAGAGTAGAAGTGGAAAAATAATAAAATACAAAGATTTGCAAACAGAAATTGAAAGGCTGTGGCAGGAGAAGACCAAAGTGAGCTCAGTAGTAATTGGTGCCCTTGGTGCTGTCCAAAACACATTGAGTTCCAAAAACACCTGAATAGCCAACTTGGGTGCCCTTTGCAGAGAAAGGTGATGTACAAATCCAATAAATAAATAAATTTATTAATAATTAATTTCAGGGCACAGAAATGGCCACCCACCAACTACAAAAAAGCAGCTCTACTGAGAATAGCTTACATCTTGCAGTGTTAATTGTAATATCAAAATAACATCAAAAAATAGGCATCCCAAGTCTTTGGGAAGGACTTGATAAAACAAACCAGTCAATAACATCAGACTATGTGAAAATAATAATTAATAATAATGTACTCAAACACCTGGCAACTTTGATGTACAACAAAATGTATAATAAGTAATTGGAAAGGGCTGCAGCTCAGTGGCAGAGTCTCTGCTTTGTATGCAAGGGTCCCAGGTTTAATTCCTTGAATCTCCAGAGAGGTCAGAAGGAATAAAAAAAGTGGGGGAGCTTCTGTCAGTCCGTGTTGACAGTATTGACCCAGATGGTCCAATGGTCTGTCTCAGATTCTCTCATAGCATATATGACATTTTATGAGGTTTCACTGCCTTTAAGTGGTTTTAAACTATTGTTATTGCAAGTGGGATCCGCAACAAAATGGGACTGTTTATCCCTGGCTTCTAACATGAGTGCAAGTGTGTTCTTAGGGTTCTAGACAGGATTCTAGAAAGCAGGAAACAGAAGCCATGCCACACAGATTCTATTCAGGAAGATGAATTAGTTTTTCCTTTCCACCTCTTGTTTTTTTCTCCATACAGATCGTCATTGTGCAGTTTGGGGGAAAGCCATTCAGCTGTTCTCCACTGAACACAGAGCAGTGGCTCTGGTGTCTCTTTGTAGGTGTTGGAGAGCTCGTCTGGGGACAGGTATGAAAACGGTTTTTCTGAGCTCTCTTTCTGAACTGGTATAGGATTTGACTGAATCCCAACACTGCTCAACAGTCAGCCCAGAAACCTGTTTGCAGTGCCTGCAAAATATAAAGCAGATTCTGTTTTGTATGTGTGTGCTTGTGTGCATACATAAGAAAGTATAGAAAAATTGCAGGTTACAATGGGTACAGAATCTAGCATCCTGATAATCTCAACTTTTTCATTCTTTTAAAAAATCATTTATAGCCTTTAAGGCTATAAGACCTAGTGAAATCTTAGAAGTCAGCAGATGGGATCTGACCACAATGCCCTTCATACAACCTTGCATTCTTCCTGGAATTAGCAGCAGCAGAACAAGCGTTGCAAACTAAGAACGTGTTTGAAAAAATGTTTCATTAGCAGAATTTTTACAGATTGCAGAATTCAACTTTTATACACAAATTTTGGTAAAGATGATTCAACATTTTGATTTGACTGTATCTTGCTTAGACCTACAGTGAAAAGTTGGGTGGGGAATTTTGGCATGCTTCTGGCAATCTAGGGTGGCAGAAAAACACTGGGAGCAATATGGGAGGGAAAAAATAGTCAGCAGTAGTAGTAACTGCTCTGCTACTTTTACACTCTCATTCACCTCCTTTCAAAGCAACTTTTCATTTAAAAAATTTAATTATGACTAAGTAGTATAGATTTTGTGTAACAACAATACCTTCAGGATTCTGAATTCTACACCCAATACTTCTGTGCACTGTAACTGTGCAATCTCAATAGCTCATGGTCATTGTGACTACCATGCTACTTTCCCAGGGAACGCACGCTAGTATAATAATTTAAAATCCCATGTCTTAGACTGGTTCTGACCTGTTCCAAAATAATCACTATTCCCATGATGACTTTACTGGGAACAGGAAATAAGAACGATGGTATTCAGCAGAAGAGAAGTGATTCTGGGAAAATATAAAGACAAAAACCTTGCTTTCATATAGCTAAAATGAACTGCACAGTGTTGATGAAAAGTTAATAAAATTTACGCTTTAGTCTCACTATGTCATTTGTAAAGTTTGTAGCAACATTATAAATTCAGACACTTGGGGGTTATTACCTCTTTCCCCTTAGCACCTTTAACTATCACAGTGAAGTGGGAGAGAAGTTAGCTGTGGGTCCTCCTAGCCATTCCTTCCCTTGTCCTGTCAACTAACCATCTTCCTTACCTGCTGTGTGCCACACCTGGAGACATGCTTGCCACAACAGATGAGGGAGGGAGGATAACAGCAGAGTCACAGAGGGAAGACTTAGCCACGGCTGCCTTATCCCCCTGCTGCACTGAGAGATTTAAAGGTCTTCATATGGTATCTGCAGGGTAAGAGAAGGCAAACGTCTACTACCAGCAACTTCTCTAGACTCCTGTTCTCCAGGGGAAATACTGGGATGTAGAATAGAAATCTACTCCCTCCTGCAGGTCATTGCCACCATCCCCACAAGCCACCTGAAATGCTTGAAGGAAGCGGGGCATGGTCCCGGCAAGGATGAGATCACCGATGAGGAGATGGCAGAGGATGAGGAGGAAATTGACCATGCCGAGCGGGAGCTACGCCGCGGCCAGATCCTCTGGTTCCGTGGCCTTAATCGCATCCAGACCCAGGTATGAGACCAAGGGGCAGAGCCTATTAGCACCTAACTCCTCTCACCAGCACTACCCATCCCTTCCTTTGCTTTAGCAGTAACTTGAAATTAAACCCTTCATCTGGTTATCTTCTACCCTTCCTCAGGACATGGTACTTTTACCCTGATACTCATGCCTGGGGGCAAGAGAGAGAGACTCATAATACCTGTCTGACCATTCCATGCAAGCAGAAAGAGCTAATGAATGCAATGCTTGGATGCATGAACTTATTGCAGCAGAAGCTGGACGGCGAATCAGTTGCTGGGCTACTTGGGCATGTCCAGTAAAGGGCAGATAGTAGTAGTGGTGGTGGTAACAGCAATTTCTATAGGAAGAATCCAGGTATGTCATGGTAATGCCCATTATTCAAATAGAAAATAGAGCCTAAAAGATGTAGGTTTAAGACCCACTTTTATGGCTAAAGAGGGAGTCTGTTCAGGTCTCTCCAATGGTACCAAGACACATATTCTCTGAGTTAGATTTACAATGGGTAGACAAAAGGTGTCCATCACAAGCCCTACACAGCATCAACTGTCTGCATGGCCTGAGATACTATGTCACCACAAAATCTTCATGCAACATTGTATCCATTTTTCAAGAAATATTTTCTTAACATCTAGTGTGGCAGTATTGCTAGGGTATCATACATATGACCTTGCACTGTGTTCATTCTGCCATGCTCCACACAGTTCAATCACTTGCATGGCCGTGAAACCACAAATGACAGACTGGTATTACCTAAATGTTCCAGCTTGCCATTTAAGTCTTCACATGTGCTTGATCATATAGCCAATATTCCTTCCACTGGAGAGGTAAAGCAGCTTGTCTCAGGAAGTGGGTTTGGGCTGTTGTCCTTCTTTCAAAATCTTTTCTGACTCTATTTTGCTTTTCTTACTTATTTTCCAGGAAGTAAACATTTGCAATATGTGGTAGGCATCCTGTAGATGAGTTTTGAGGAACAAATATTTGTCAAGCAGAGGTAGAACTGATATTAGGGTGGATTAAAGGTATGAACGGTCAGCTCATTCATACCTTTAACTCATTTAGGTTTTAAGCTCCTAAACACATTTAAGTTTTAACAGGGGTCTTTTTGTGGGGATACTCACAGGTATTGAGTACCAGCACCAATGTGGTGAGTACTGGAAACTCTGTGGCCTCCAAGCAGACATTCCTTTGATTACAAATAACATCTCCATGGTTAGTATCCCCACCATTATAAGATATTTATAGGGGGTACCCCTACCTTTATTTCTAGAAAAAGCATTGGGTTTTAGACTCCCAAACTCTTTCCACAAGCATGAGAAATACCTCTGTGATTGTAATTGTTCACTCATGTGGCCACAATGAAATGCATTAAGGCTCAGTTGTAGACCCTGGTTTTCCTGTGAAACAAACCTCCAATTGCAAACAACAATTACAAAACAAATTCTTCAAGGTTGCCACAAATGCAGTGGTTTGCAGTCAATCTGGTAGTTGATTATAGCAATAGTCGGTTGTGGACAATAGTAGTCAACCTGGTAGTAGACACACATAGTAGGCTACGATCTAGCCCTAAAGGAGTACACTGCAAAGGAAGAGTATTATTTAAAGGTGGGGCAGAGAAATGCTGAGCCTAGAATCCAAAGAAAAGTTCATGGTGACCAAATGTCCTCTTTTTCCAGACAGTGTACTCTTAGCCTCGCATTCTGGAAAATAACTTAATGTCCTCCCTGTAAGCTAGCAGGATCTGCAGGCAGAACATAGCCTTCTTGTAATTAATTATACGTATATAATATAGATTTCAATTTTAAAACTATATTTTTTAAATTATAAAAAATATAAATTATAAATTATATAAAAATATATAAAATATAAATTATATAAAATATATAAATTATAAAAAATAAAAACATGAAATCAACATATGAATATTTTTAGCTTTTATTTTGTTATGTCCTACATTTTTCTTGGATGTCCTCAGAGACATCCTCTGAGACATTTTTCTTGGATGCCCTCAGAGAATTTTGGGGTGCTTTCTCCTTTTTTTTTGTTTGACACCTGATCACGCTGGTCACCAAACCTTAGATTCCTTCAATAGTCTCATTAAGCTGATTTTGCTACTATATGGACCACAATATTGCTGGGACAGTTTGGGTTTGTTTATGTTCTTTAAATCTCTCTCTCACATACACACACAAACACACACATAGGTCCTTGATAGCTACACTGACAATCAAGAATCATAGTTCATAGTTGAGTTAATGTCCAGTCAAAACTCACTAGTGGGTAAACTATTGATAAACTATGATGAGGTTTCTATGACAAGCACTTTGAACAGGATCCATGTTAGATGCACCATTCTGAAACACCCGTGTCAAGCTTCTATGTTCTAACAAAATGCTTTCTGATTGCAGCCCTTACCCATCCCTCTCTCTCACCTCCCTCTCACCTCCCCAAGCTGCCTTAAAGAGGGGGAGGGATGTGTGCCTTGCAATTCTTTTTTCTTTTAGCAATTCCAAAAGGGGTGGTTTGTTCTTGCCTTAAGTGTTGATGTGGCTGGATCCCAGAAGTACTCAAGTCCTGGAGCATGATGACAGATGACTAATGGCATGTTGTGTGTCAAAGTTGCTGCTTCACAGTTGAGATGCTCTCCTGGTTGCCCAGTGGAAGCTGGGAATACAACTTAGGAATCCCATCTCACAACCCCCTCACCCATTCCAATTGCCCCTATAGGCAGAGTGCTCAGATGTTCCATTTTCTATTTGTCTTTGCTAACCCGATAACAACACACATACCTACCTTGTGTGTCAGAGATGCAGAAAGAGATGCCAGGGATCCAACTGGGGTGAAGGAAAAGGGGACCCATGTTGGAATATAGAGTTCCAGGCAAGCTTAAATCCTAGCTCTTAAAAGCTTCATCTCTGCAATCTTATCTTCAGCCTTGTAAGTTTACTCCTTTTCTTTGAGAAGAGGGGAGAGTGCACTAGCAGCCACCTGAAGCACCCCTCTTCCAGATCATCAACATCTGACAAAATTTAAACATAAGAGCAAAACAGGGAAGAGAAGCAGGGAGCTTCCTGGTATTCAGAATACCTAGCAGAAAAAACCTGCTGGTATCAGACTGGAGACTGTCCTGCTTCCACCTAATCATCCCACTTGCACCAGCAGCAGATCAAGGGATCCAAACTGAACTGTGGCATAGTAAACATTTTCCATTTCCTTCATACCAACCATGCACCATCCTTTGATCCCATTCACCATCTTTAATACGCATCCAATGAGGTTAATTTCCTCAATATATAGATGGGGGGGGGGAATGCACCGAAAAGAAAGTGATTTTGCAAAGTCTCTGTCAGTGAATCTATGTCTGTACTGACCCAAAACTCCAGTTGCTGTTTGGGAAAGAGAACACACTGGTTTTGTGCCACTGCCCATACGGTAAGCCATGCATGAGTTTACATGAATGTTGTGACCATGTAATGTGAGCAAAATACCACATTGGCATGAATATTGTAGGAGTTGATGGTTCTTGTTACAAAGGAGAAACTCAACATATGTGTTATACTGTGTTTCAGAACTACAATCCCAAACCAGATTTTTATTTTTTTTATTCTGGTGCCTCATGGGGTACACCCATGTCAGAAAGATTTTATTCTTAATTTATTTGGCGACTGTGTGCTACTGAAGTACTCAAAGCCAGTGCTATCATACTCATCTAGCCAGCTATGCAATGGCTCTCATTCATTCCCAGGAGGGTTGTATAAGGATTTTGCCTCATCATAATTAGTGAGAGAGGAAGATACCATCAAGGTTTTTCCCCCGCAGGCATCAGAATGCTCAAGGCTAGCTCTTGAAGCTCCTGAGAGACATAGTAGTCAGATATTTGAATCTAATTTCTGATAGTGTAAATTGTGGAATTAAACACTCAAATCCCTTATTGCCCCACTTTATACACATCCATGACATGTAGCACATAACTACAGTCTTGAAAATGAAAGAGGCTAAACTGGGTGTCCAAACTTTTTGGCAGGAGGGCCACATCATGATTTACATTTCAAATTTGAATAAATTTACTTATAAGAGTGTATTTGATACAAGTTTGGAGAACTAAAAGGCTTGCCCGAGGGCCACTTGCAGAGGTCTTGCCATGGATTGCATTTGGCCAGCCTGTGGTAAGACCCCTGCAACTGGTACTTGGTACTTGGACAGCCTGTACTAGATGGAATCTTTGGGTGAAATCCAGAGTAACTACAGGAAGTCCTTGCTCTGGAGTAAGAACAAGTTACTCTGGATTGCAATATGAATTTCCCATAGGTTTTCACTAGATGGTGCAGTAACTACGGATGCACGTAATGTCTCTTATGTGCTCCCGTTGTTACTCCGGCTTGTGCCCTTTATCTTCTTCAAAATTTCTCTTCTTTATCCAGTAGTTGCTCCATTGGTCAGTCGGAGAGCACCGGCAGTAAACACAGGAACAATGACCTGTTTGGAGGAATGGGAGATTAGAAGCAGGCCTTCACCACCACCACTCTCTGCCAGAAATGATTGGCATTAGTAGTATAATATCAAATATTTTATGTTCAGCTTCCAGTGCTGGATGCAAAAATCCAACCCAGGCATCCATACACAGTGGTCCTCTGTTCCCAGTTCTGCAGGGGGGATGTATATAAATTCATTTGGTTGTTGTTTATGTATGCACATTACTATCACTGGCTAAAAGCAAAATTATTCTGAAAAACCTTTGATAACCCATTTCTAATCTCTGGGGTTACCATAACCTCTGACTGAGTCCTAATTTGAATTTCCACCATAACTTCTGATTGAGTCTTAATTTTAATTTCCACACCTCCATATTGTAGAGTACCTCTTGAATCAGGTTGATACTACCATTCTTCTTTCATTTCATTCCAGTGGGCAAAAGGACTACAAGTTACAATGGCATTATGCATTACCTCTCTCTCTCTCTCTCTCTCTCTCTCTCTCTCTCTCTCTCTCTCTCTCTCTCTTATTTCCCACTGACTGCTGCTCAGTGGCATAAAAGTTTCAATGTGCCAACAAGCATTAGTCACCACAGGCAGAACTGGTACATCACCCACTATCTGTTTATATAATATGCTTTTCACGGGAAACAACTGTATGAACTGCAGTATTTGGCTGCTACGATGAGAGCTCAAGTGTATGTGTGAAGAAGCCCTCAGTTTTCAAAGCTTGCCTCATACAGAGAAAAGGTTGTGAAGCTAGGTATATTCTTAGGGCAGCTGTTCATTGAATGATTGGTGCTTAAATTCAGACAACCCTGCACAAATACACATAAAATGCCCATCATTTCAATAGGAGGAGGTCATGATCGAAAGAACTGTAAAATGAGATGTATAGTACAATTGCATTGCCTTTGCTTTTATGGGTCAATGAGTACCAACCGGGGTCCAGGCTAGATTTTTCCCTAACTGCAACAGTTTCCTCAAATGCTGCACCTGACTTTTCACATATGGACGAATGGGAGCCATTCGCTTATATGAGAACAAGTTAACAGTGAGTGTCCAGCCTGCTCTTATCTGCATCCTCCTCCCACCCTTCATCTGTAAAATCTTATCTTGGGTTCTGTTTCCTGCTCACATCAGAGTCTGATGGAATATTGGGCAGGAACTGATAACCTAGAGAGATTTGTATAGCTGTTCACATATACAGCACTTTAAATATGCAAAATGTTTTGTAATCCTCCTCTTCTTTGAGGCTGAGGTGTTGATGAACTTGTGTCTTTGATGAACCTGTTGTCTTTTCATTATTTTATTTGTTTGCAACGCCAACCAAGTTATATTGGTCTTCACAATGTCTTGTAGCAATGAATTCCACAGGTCAGCTGTGCCTTGCTCTTAATGGATGATTCATAGCCATTTACTACCCTGCTGGAGCCCCCGCAACAATTCTGTATCATGTTCCATGGGTTTGTACTTTTATGTAAACTACCTAGAAATGAATGGTGCCTTCAGGTGTGACCAGTTGATCTTCTGCTGGTGCAATTTACTCTTTCCATAAAAGAACATCAGTGCGGTGCCAACACCCACCAGCTGGCCTCTGGCACATAATGCTTCGTTGCCTGTGGCAGGAGGCTGATATCCCAGCATGGCCAATTCTGGCTGGCATGCACTGTTCCACTGCAGTTGCGGCCTGCTGCCATCCAAATTTTCTATCTCATTTTCTCTCCTGCAGATGGAGGTAGTTAGCACCTTCAAGAGAAGCGGCTCCTTTCAGGGGGCTGTCCGACGGCGTTCTTCTGTCCTCAGCCAACTGCACGATGTAACCAATATTTCTACCCCCACTCACGTAATTCTCTCCGCCGCAAATGCCAGCGCTGGTGCCGGGAGTGAGTCTTGATTTCCATTTACTGCTTGTGATTTAAAAAACAAACAAAACAAAGAAATCCTATCCTCTTTCTGCCCTCTTCCAATATCTCCCCTTTCCCTTTTCTTCTATCCACCCCACTCCTCTGGTTCCTCGTTGCTGCAATCACTGTTGCAATATTATTTATTTTAGTTTTTTATATGTCCGGTCTTATGCCGGATTTACTACTTCTATAAAGCCATACAGTTTCTGTGCTTTGCCCTCCTTCTTTAGCCACCTGCACCCCTTCTCTCCTTGGTTTGCTCGTCTCTTCCACCTTCTCTTATCAGTGGCTGTTGGTTTTTAATGGGCTGGAGTCAGATCCCCAGCTGGTGAGGTGGGGGTTGGGGTAGACAATGGGTCAAGACACTGGACAGTTGACCGATACCAGCTGGGGATCCATCCTTGTTTCTCAGTCTAGCCACACATCTTGATGGTGATTGTGTTTAATGTGGTGTTTGGTGTGTGTCACTCACCGTTGCACATTAAAAGATGGGGGGAATACACAGAGCAGAGCAAAAGACTGAGTTCCAGAGACGCATAGCATGAAGCCTTTGGACAGGGCTAGATTCTTACATTACTGGTCCCCTAAATCAGGAGTTTGGTAACCATGATGAGAGTGAAGGCATTTCTGGTGTGGATTAAATTTGGGGGAAGACAACACAAAAAAGGCAGTTGTTTTCATGATCAGGCCACACTGGAAGTTTTTTCTTCCAAGCATGACCATGCCCAACACAAAAATGAACTGGCAGTCGATCAGATTCATATTGGCATTAAGATCTGATGAAACAGATTCAGGCCACCAAATGCAGCTGCTATGCAACTCATATTGGAATGAATGGAAGTTGCTCAACAGCAGAAGCTGGTAGATTGTTCCTTGTGTCTCTTCTTGCAGCTCCATGATTTTGAGCACTACCTACACTTCACCTGTATACAATAGGGTAACTATGAAGCTTTTCCCAAAGAATCCTGGAAGTTTTATGAAGTCCTTGAAATGTGTTCCCCCACCCCAAACATTGATTCTAGGCGCATGCTAGAGCAAGTCATTCCTTCTTCCCAGGAAATGCT
Organism: Cryptoblepharus egeriae; assembly: GCA_030015325.1. NCBI lineage: Eukaryota > Metazoa > Chordata > Lepidosauria > Squamata > Scincidae > Cryptoblepharus > Cryptoblepharus egeriae. The sequence continues at coordinate 118,049,250 of JAREYC010000002.1, forward strand.
GAGAACTGCATCACTATATGGGAGAGGGATTCTCAGCATCCTCACTAAATTACAGTTCCCAAGATTCTTTGGAAAGAGCCACGACAGTTTTAAATAGTATAAATCAAGTTGGACATGCAGATATGTTTGTCACTGTTCCTTGTTTGGGAATCATGACAGTGAAACAAGTTTCAAAGGGGTTTGAATGTGTAATGTAGTCCTGAGAAAGTTGGAGAAGAGTTTCTATTCACACTTTATGTCAATTGTATAAACTTTAAAGCAAAAAAACCAAAATTGTTTTGGCAGAGAATCAGTTTGAGAAAGAAAGGAAACAACTCTGAAGCTGGAAATGCCCCAACTGGGTAGACATCAAAGGGTTGAAAAGATTTGTGTGAAAGGATAGAAATCCTGGGACAAGGAAATTCCCAGGAGGGAGAGATCTTTGTGGAGAAGTGTAGCAGGAGAGGGGAGCTTTCAGTGACTCTGAAACAAAAGGTGAGAAATGTTTTCATGGACCTGGTCCTCTATGGAAATGAAGTTGGTCCCCTGCTCCTTTTATCCACCTCATCCAACCACCTCTTCTCAGAACTGATAAAATTCCTTCTGTCTTCTTGGGGATCAAAAACACCCCGCTTTAATTCTCACTTTTGGAACACCAATTAAAGATCCAAAGAGGTAAGCTGTGTCTGTTCCTTGTTCTCCAGCTGCTGGATGAGGTCAAGGATGCTCTGGGAGAGCTGATTGCTGAGACTATTTCAACAGTTTCATTTTTTTTACTCAATCAAAGCCATGCCAGCATTGTAGTGTGGTGTGGTAGATTCATGGCGCCTTTTGATATGACATGCACTGGTCTTGCTTTTCAATGGGGATGCACCCTAGAGTGTAAACCTTCGAGTATGGCCTTGTAATCTTTGCTGCAGTTTTAGCAGTTGCCTCTCTCTCTCTCTCTCTCTCTCTCTCTCTCTCTCTCTCTCTGCTGCCTTTATATTAAACTCTCTTCCTCCCTTCCAGCAAGTTGCAGTCACTCCTTGGGAAACTGAAATCCATTAATGGCCTTTGGTATTTCTTGCATCTTGGAAGCACTGTGTCTGTTTTGTTTTGTTTTTAATTTTTTATTCTGTTTTGTTTTGATGATGATTATGTTTCTATTTTTAGGAACCAGATTGTGGATGACAAAAGAGTTTTTCCACCCTAAATTTTCCAAAGGGGAATTTGTCATTTCAGGCTCACAAAATAAACAGAGATCAGAAATTTGGTACAAGAAACAGAAATTCAAACAACGCATCCTTCCCTCTCACACCTGCCCCATTCGTAAATAACATTTGGGCACAGTGTACTGAAAAAGTGTCCCACTTGGAATTGAAGTACCTGTGAAAGGGTTCATTTCAATGTGACTTAACTAAGATAGCTTTCTGGTAGATTGTCCCCACAGTGGGCTAATTCTGTAACCCTTTCAAACACCTGAAAATTGAGGGTAATCACCTCTCCTCACTTCTGAGGTTCAAGCCTGATAACTTTCCATATGATACTTCTGATAACTTTTTTTGAAACCATATGATCTATCAACTTTTCTCATCCCTACTGAGAAACCTGGTAATCAAAGTTAAACAACTAGGGCTGTGAAAGGCAACTATTTCCCAATAAAATACAAAGAAGTAACACATACCTTCCCTCATTCATAGTAGGCTATCCTATGAATATCACATAATATCACAGCAGTCTCTTAGACTGTTTTAGTCCACTTTGAAAACAATTTAATGGCTGAGTTGGCCATTAAATACTGAATAACATATACTAACATACTGAACGAACATATACTAACAGAGTCTAGTAGGGTTGATAGCTTTTTTTAGATACGTCTTAAATTATTGCCATTATAAGAATTTCAGCAAGGGAAGGTTCTCCTAACGTTGTCTCTCCATTCTGGGGAAGCTGTGCCCATTCTCATTCCTCCATATTAGCATCTGCCTGCACATAGCCAGTATATGCTCAGCTCTGAATTTTATAAAGTCTTCCAGAAAAGAATGCTGATTACCCAAGAAGCTGCATGTTTCTATTTATACATCTTGCACAGGAATATAGAACAACCCTTAGCAAAGAAGCACGCTAGGTTGCACCAACACTCAATGTTATTTTTGAAATTTGGCCAGACCATTTTTGGAGCACCAATCTAGACAGCAAAATAAGATGTGCCACACACAAGAGGTACTTTTTATTATGGGATGATGTATGGTGCAGTTAGAGTTGATTTCTGTTTGGGTGCTATGGGAGCTGTGCTGCCTGTGCCATTCCACTTTAACCAGCCGCAATCAGCATGTGGATTTACAGTGTTTATGCCAGGTGTGGTGATTGACATTTGGGTACTGAACACAGGCTGTAAGCAAAATATTATGAACCTCATTTAATTTTAGTTGCACAACCACTTGTGACTCTAGTTTGGAATTTATACACACATACACAGCCCTACCAACCATGTATGATAGGATCCTAATGAGATGATGCACCTGCACACTGCACGAATGAATCTACATACGTGGCACACATGGAAATTTGCTTCCCTTGTTGCCAGATTTGAGTTGATTCTTAGTAAGTCAGCACTGTTCAAATCCTTTTGCAAAGAAAGGGGAGCTATATTCTTGATAAACAACTTTTGAAGGCATTGTAAGACATTTTTAAGTAGGACTACATTAAAGTTTAAATGTGAGAGGATAAAATTAAATACTGAACAGTATTGTCTGAAGTTAATGAGCTTTCTCTCAATATCTTTTTAGCATCATGTTATGTGTGCAGAATCCTATGGATGGATTAGGGAGAAGCCAAAGTAAATGGTTAATATTTGTTCAGATGAGACAAAGCTGTCTCCGCATTTTCCTTCCTCCCCATACTTTTCTGACAGGGAGTTAAGCTGAGCTGGACTGACACTCAGTTCCTCTTGAGCCGTCTCAAAACTGTGGCCCACTGCATGCTAAGAATATATGTCTAGATGTGATACAGCAGTGCCACGGGCTTTTCATTCCACACTGCATCCTCCTTTCTTCATGCCTGCTCTTAACACAAGCCTCATACCAAGCAACTATTTCTGATGCCTGTTGTCCCAGAAAGCTCTGTATGATTGATTGTAGATAGCAATCAAGATCAGGCAGATGTTCAACACGCTGTCACAAACAACCAAAAGTTCAAACAAAGCCAGGGAGACTTAGAGCCCAAACCAATTTATCTTGTGCCAGTCCACTGCTGGTGCACACTGTTGCAAATAAGGCCTGTGACAGACTGCATCGGCCTGACACCGGAGGTGGCTCAATGTAAGCCTGTGCTCAGCCAGTGCCAACTGGAAGATACTGTTGCCCAGAGCTCAAGACAAGCACTGGGTAGCGGAGAGGTTGAGGGCAGACATTCTGCGGAGTGAGGAAGGATCAGGAGAAGGTGTAGATAGTGTCAAGCCCTGCTGCCATATCCTAACTCCCCTCCTGGCCTAGGAGACCCAATACAGGTTTCAACTAATATGCACCCTCTATTAGCAGGCACAGAATTGAGGAGACTCACTGGGGCAGCCTGGCTACTACCTAGCCAAGTAGCCTTATACATCTGCGTACCAGTACTAGTGTATTAGTAGCAGAGTCCTACTACTGTACTAGTACTAGAGTACAGGCCTAGCTGATGGGACACAGCAGTAGCCATGGGCTGATGGGAAGCGTTGGATTGGGCTTTAAGATCATACTTTAGAAGTTCTTTCTACTCATTTTTGTTCATCTAGCTGAGTATAGTCTATTACGCTAACTTTTAGTGGCTCGCCAAGATTTCAGATTTTAGAGCCTTTCCCAGCCTTACTTGGAGATGCTAAGAAGTGAAACAGGGTCCCACTGCATACAAAGCAAATGTACACAACACACACCCATTTTTAAAACCACAACATTGGACTGATGAGCACAGTTTACAGCCCTGCACAGGCCCAGGTCAAAGCCATTGGCTTCAATTCATCCAACGCTTCAAATATTTTTTCTAAACAGAGCCTGAAATGAAACCCCCTTTTTAGTCCCTCTCCTGTGCACCTTTTCTCTACAAACTTTTTTCTTATTATTTTCCCTTTGCAGCTGTTGCGATATCATGGATAGAACTATATCAGTATCAGCTGGGATTTGCATTCTCTAAAAAACAAACAGGCCCCCCAAACAATAAACCACTCAAATGTTCCCCTTTCCCTTCCTCCTTTACTTTCTCTTCACCTCCCACCCTCATCTCATCACTACCACTGCTTCCTGCTTACTCATGGGGACTTCAACATCATGTGCACCCTGCCATTCCAGAATCCTTTGCTAGCAATGCAAATTAAGCCAAAGTGAAAAGAACATTTTCATGGCAGGTTTAATAAGTTTCATAACAGAATCTCTCAGTTTAATCTCTCCGGACTAAGATTAGGCTATCTGAATTGAGAATCTTCTAACCAGGTTCATTCCCCTGCTAAGCAGTTCTAGGCTACATACCTATATATTTAGAGCAGAGCTATTTTCACAGCTTTTGCCACTCATCCAACCAAGGAAGAACCTTGGTACGGTAATTATTCTTTAATAAGGATGCTGAGAATTTACAAGCAGAGGTTTCTACTGACCTCTCCACTGCACATAGATACATCCAGTGGTGGGCTTCAGGGGGTTCTCACAGGTTCTACAGAACCCTTTGCTAATGAGCACCTGGTTCTGGGAACCAGTTACTAATGGGACATAGAATCTGTTGTTAATTTAGGTTATTGGGACATAGAACCTGTTGTTAATTTATTTGAATCCCACCACTGGCTACATCCCCCTAGATACAGTATAGTTAAGCAAAAGTACACCTTGGATAGATAGGATCTTTGTTTTTTGAAACCTTTCTCTTTATAATAAAAAAGCTTTTCTTCAGCCCCCCCCCCCCATTACATTGGCATGACTGATAGGCTCTATGCCAAAGGATGCAATAGAATGCTGATATCCCAAAATTTTATCACAGCTCATTTGACTACTGCTTGCCTAGTTGAAATATGAGGTTATTTCTGCCATGTTGCATCAATCATGGTTTGGATGACTCCATTTCACAACAAGCAGACCTTGTTTCTACATGGGACAAACACTGAAGGAGTTGCCTTTTGCCTTTTTTTGATCCAATTATTGTGTTTTGTTTTTTAATTTGATTGTATAATCCATAGAGGGCTATGGCAGGAAAGCTATGCTGTCCTGAAAAATTTCTCTTTGTAAAGGTTCGATGAAAGCAGGTTTTGCTATTTTTTTCCTCCTATAAATGATATTCACTAGTCATAGTCATAGAAATTAAAACATTTGGAGATACAATTGAAGAACGGCTAAAAATCCCTCCACACCTGCTAACTAAATGTGGGCTGAGTGTAGATAAGGGGGGGTGGGGTACAGTAGATTTTCCACTTTATAAAGTGCCAACCTTATAAAGGTTGTACCCCAATGGCAGATCCTGAGGTACAGCAAGTGTAGAAGAAGCTACTATGGCAGAGAAGATGCCTCCTTACCACTATAGGTCCTTCTGCACCTCACAGGAACTCAGAGCGGATGTTAGCTATTCTAAGTAGCCAACTACTTTTCTCATTTAAAAAAATCTTATCACCACAATTTTTTCCATGTTAGGCCCTCTTAGGGGGTGACATGCAAGGTCACAGCCCTCATGCCAGATGTCATTGCTGCATCACTGAAAGTAGTCAAGGCCTTGGTCCTCTCAACAGTGTCCCAGATTCAGCACTTTTACAGCCCAAATCTATGCGTATCTACTCAGAAGGAAGTCCTATTGTTTTCAGTGAACTTAGGAGTGTATAGGATTGCTTGGCTAATCTGTGTTCTAGATTAGAATTTCAATGGGAACCACTGAACATAAGACAGCTCCCTTGTATAGTAGTTCTGCTTATCCCTTGCTCTGAATTACATTTTCTGATCACCTATATTGTCACAAAAAAGTGTGACTAAGCCCTGGAAATTGACTTTTTGGTTTGAGATTTAGGTTATATAGTGAAATATTGGTTATATTTTGCTATGTAACGCAGTTTGGAAATTACTTTTTGTTGAAAAACAGTGTAGAAAAACTATGTTTTTACCTGTCCTGTGTAGAGGGAGAGGCCATAGTTAGTGGAAAGCTCCAACAGGAATCTCAGATCCAAATTTTAGTCCAAGGTTGGGGCAGACACAGGAGGATTTCTAGTATCGGTGAGTTCTCACATACCACTAGTGTGCCATCAGAGGATTTGATGAGACATTCTATTATAGAAACAAAATCTGGTATCTTGAAGGCACATAGCTGCAATATTGTGAATTTATACCAGTTCGACTGTCATGTCTCCCCCACCCCAAAAGGATTTGGGAACTAGAAGTTTGGTTAGAGTGCTGGGAATTCTGATACAGATGCAAAACTCCCATCACAGAACTGCAATTTCTAAGAGATTAACAATTCACTATAACATTTTCAAACTGTCTTTCCTCCAAGGATCTCAGGGTCTGAGATCACAGTTCCTCCCAGTTCCTCCCCTTCGTATTTCCTTAGAATAACACTATGAGGTAGGTGACACTAAGAGGTAATGATTCCCATAAAGTCATCTGGGAAGCTTCATGGGGAAGCAAGGATTTAATCCCAGATCTTCCAGATCTATGACCAACTCCTGAACCATCCTTGGTTTTGCATTTTTCCAGAACTGCTAGGGAATACATTTCTACTACAATACATTTCTAATACAGACACAGTGCCTTGAGTTCTGTTCCTGATGTTTAGAGATAGGGCAACCCACCTCTCAGTGCTACCCCACCTCAACCTACTTGGCTCATCTTCTTTCTTTTCTGTACTTCACCATCCTGCTTTTGGCCACGAAAAGGCAGGAGAGATGCCTGCAAGGCATGGACAGAGGCATCAATGGATCCGCATGAATTCACCTTCCCTACCTCCCTCATCTCCTCCCCCAAACAGCAAGGATGGGCCTGAATACTCGAAAGTTTACTGAACGGTTGCAACAATGCATGGGTTTCTTCTCTTTCTTTCCCAAACCTGTGATTGCAGATGCCTTTTGCTCTGTTTATGCTGTTCTGCTTTTCTGAAGTCAGTTGCAGTCTTCTTGCTCCAAATTTCTTGCAGCATGAAAGCAATCCCTCCCTCTTCATTTCTGCTTCCGCTGCTTCTGCTACATCTCCCCAAAGGGGCTTTTTTGCTACATGTACCAATGGCTGCGAACCATCTTGCAACTGTCTTGCTTTTTCACTGCACAGCACTGCCTTCTTTTGTCCAAGAGTCCAGTTCACTAGGTTGGTCCATGGCTTGGTTAGGAAACCCCCAGCTTCTTTTAGAACCATCACCCCCACAAAGGATAACTTTCTCCCCATCGCACACAAGTAACTGTGCTATAATATTTAAATGTGACATTTTAAGTTTAAAAATGCTCTTTTAAGCCTGCACAACTCATGGCCCATGTGCCTGAATGTCACCTTGTGTTCTGCCAAGTATTTAACAAAAACAGGAGCTTGACATCTACAGCAGGTGGGCCACATCTGGTGTAATGGCTCCAGTTAGGCATTCTGATTTAATTCATCCCAGCGAAGTAAACAAGTTATGATTCACTGCTCATAGCAAGACAATATCTTTATCTTTGGCAGGCTATCAAATGTCAAGGATCTGGCTAAATGGTAAGCCAAAGAAGAAGGGAAAGAAACTTGTGGGGATTTGGTAGTATTTGGGAAGATTTATGCTGAATGAACCTTGAAAAGATGTGAGATTATTTCAAGACACACACAGGGCTGCTTAAATAAAGGAAGCAAAAATGGTTTGAACCCCTCCCCCCACTTCTATATTGGCAATATAAAATCTATAAGTCACTTGAGTCTTCTGTACAAACTTGGAACTCACTGATTCTTTCCAAGGCAGAGATTAGAAAAAATCAGTACAAGGGGCAATAAGTTGAATTGAGGTCAGTTAAATTGGGTATATGACCTACTGTATTTGACCACTTTTCCTATGGAAAAGTGTACTGTTCCGTAGGCCCATGCAAGCCAAACCTACAAGGCAAGTGATGCCCAGTTTTTTTTTATCCCCCTGTATCTGTGCATGTAGATATGCAAACATGGGTATATGCACTTATGTGAACGTGCGCCCCTTACTGCTCAGCCTCCACCTGCCTGCTTCTTTACTTCTGTTTAAAAAAGGTTAGCCAGGATGAGCTGGACACAGAAGAGGAAGTTTTCTTTTCCCTGTCCTAACATACTCTTTGAAAGAAACAGGACTGCAAGAAAGCAACAGTGACACAGCAACCCTGTTTCAATTGCACTATTTTAAGGAGAGCAAACAGGCTAATAGTATGCACCATAGCCCTCTGCTTCCTCCTCCAGTCCAACAGCTGCAGCTTTGCTACAGCCCCAAGTGAGGGTTGGAATCTAGAAAGCAGGTAGTAGTTGGGCAATGTGTTCACTCAGGTTCAAAGCATAGGGTGAAGCAGTTGCATAGACACTGTGCAGGTGAAACAGGCATAGGGCGGCCTCACCAGGTCACTGCCTCCCTCCAGCCTGCTGCTCAATGCAACAGGCATCATGAAAAATTTCAATTTTTTGCATTAAGAATTGAAGTTGACATGATATGCAGGAATCCACTCCTGCATGAGATTATAGCCATTCACAATCTCCTTCAACTATAAGCGAGGGGACCCCACCAGTCAAACAACCAATTTAAAATGGCCATGTCGATGGGCCAGATTAAGATGCTCCTCTCCTCCTAACTTCTAGCAATTTGGGGAGCAAGTAAATTTCAGAACCAAGGAGATAAAGTATATCAGTACTGTATTTAAGACAGACAAGGCTAACTCATGAGGTTTTGGCACAGCAGGCAGAAAATAAAAATGGCTCTCAACTAATAGATCACAATTCTAACCAAATTTCCAGCACTGGCATAGCTGTGCCAGTCAGCATGTGCAGTATCCTACAGGTGGATAGCTTACAGTATCCTACCGTCATGGAGGTTTCCTTAATTAAGGTAAGGCATTGATTGTTCCCTTACCTTGGAATTGCATAGCCCTTTACCTTAGTCATGGAAAGGTGGTTAGGATTGTACCCATAAAAAACTATGGGCACAAATCAGAAGTGCACTTGGGTTACCCTATCACTGGACTGACCCAACGGCAAGATGGGTCACCCTAGTTACTCTGGAAAAGGCTTGAGGCAGCCTAGAGCAACATAGGCTGCCCCATAACAAGTGGAGCTGGGCTGCCCTAACTGGGGCAGCCTAGGCAGTTAAGAAAAGGAATGTTGAGGGCATGTTGAGGGCCCAGAGTACAGAGGCAGGGCAGAAATGCCCTCTTCCAGCTCCTCAGTTATACCACCTCAGGAGCAGGTATGGTAATGAGTAGACCCATAGGGGTCCATAATAAGGCAGAGTAAGAATGGCAGCGTTGACCAAAAATCTGAGTTCTTGGCCAGCCTAGCTGCAACCCCTGTCTCTCAACTTCAGGATATGTCACTAACCTGGGGATAGAGCAGGCCACTCCAAGAAGCCCCTTGTATTCACTGTATACTAGCAGTCTCATCAGGGACTCCTTCTAAGGCAGGAATCACAGCTGTTCCTTGTTCAGTGTGATCTGAGGGGGGTCTCCTTGGGAGCAAGCCCTCCGCAGGTATCACTTACTTGTTGCCTACTGAGCATGCTCTGGACCAGTTAGGGCAGCCAAGGCTTCCTGACTGTCTGGATGCAGCATAAATTTCTGCTCTGGATTCAGAATAGTTGGGGCAGCCCAGCTAGGGCACTCCTCACTGCCCTCTCTGGACTGTGCCCTATGAGAGTTTTTCCTACACTGCCATACAGTTGCATGGATCCCACTCATTTCTTTTAATTTATGTCCCATAGACCAGATCTCTCTCAGTACCCCTTATCAGCATGGAAAATCCAATTCCTCAAACATCTGCTACACTTTATAGTAGGGGCATAAGGCTGCGCTGAATGATCTGATAGGGCTCAGCAGTCACTGTGATCAGGCTGAATAAGTAAGTGAATAGAAAGCTGACTTCTAATGAGTAGGCCTACTGATCCCCTTCACTGTGTACTATCCACATCAACTCCATGATTTCAGGCACAGACCTTTTCCGGTCTAACCTGGAGATGCCAGAGCTTTAAACTGGAACCTTCTGCATGTTAAGCAGTCACTGACTTACGGCTGGATCCCTGAACAGGTAATACAGTAATCAAGATTGATTGAAAACTGACCAAAGGTGCTAAAATTTGGCTAATCAGAGTTCAGGGCTAGAGCCTGAAACCAGTATAGTATAGTACTGGAAACCTATACTGTTTTCTCCTATCCCTTGAGTGTTCTTACAGCTACCAGAGCTAGAGAAGCCTGTGTTTTACCATCTTAGGCCACACAGTAGGAGGTAACTAATGGTTGTACACTAGGAGGTCAAAGTAACTTTCTGGCTGTGGGTAGTTCATTTCTAGTTCCCTGACAGTTTTGCCCTGTTTTAAGAACATTTTCACCCTGCCCCGGATTTATGATCAGATACAAGTGTCTTAAGATTTTCCTAACTATTTGACAAGAAAATATAGATAATCGGGTTATCGAGTGGATATATGTCCACCATGGTAAATTCTCACTTAACAAACATTTTACTTGTCTGTATTCACTGAAAATTTATTAGGAACAAATGAACAATGTGGGGAGGGAATCTTTCCATCAAAAGCCAAAGATCAACAGTATTGCTTTGTGGTGAAAGATCTAAATTCTCTTTCACTGCCAACTAGAGAAGACAGGAGTCTGAGACCTCATTCCCTTATAAAAATATGAATAAGATTCACCACTTCCACCCACTGTCTCAGAGTAGGAAAGAATAATTAAAGAGCTGGGGGCTCCTTAAATATGTTCCCCATGATCCTTATTTACTTGCTAAATGAACTTAATAATATGACCCAGCACTTCTGCCATTATTGGACACTTCTGAATTTGTTAGGTTGCTTTGTTTTGCATTCTCCTCTCTCGCCTCTTAACCCTTTTAGTTAAAGAGCTGGCTTCTGCTTATCCCCAAAGCATGATGCAGCATGAAGGTATTAGTGGATCACCTGGGATCCACTGCATGTGGATCACCTGGGATTTGTAGTACCAACCTTTTACTCACCAAGCATGCAACCTTGTCCATGTTATATATCTCGTCAATCACCAGCTTTCTAGGCACTTGTCAAGATGGGCTGCTCCTATTCCTATCATGGGGAGAAGAAGTATGATGGAAGTTCATTCTTCTTTCACCCTAAATTCAAATGAAATTTTAAGCCACTAATAGCCCTACTAGATGTAGGAAGCTCTGGCATTCTACCCACAAAGCACTACAGAAATGTTCTTAGATAGCAACAACAGCATTCGTTTAGTTTTGAGCTACTTTTCCCAGCAGCAGCGGTTTCACTCTGCTCCTCAGTTCATACAGGTTGCAAATCTTTTGTGCCCTCTCTAAAGTGGGGAAATGTCTGCAGCCCCCCACTACCATAATCTCAGTAGAGAAGAAAGACAAGAGAAGAATATTTCATATAAAGAGCACTTCACAATTTACAATGTCAGTATCAATCCATATTAGCTTAGGGCCATTCCAAAAGTTTGGAGGGTAGAGTATGAAAAGTAGATTGTTCTCCCAAATTTGGTATCTTGCTCAAGAAGTTGAGATACATATATTTATCACATTTCTGGTTCTCTCTCTCTCTTTTCTTTAAAGATTAATGAATTCATTTTCAGCCCCCATACCCTGCCACTACTTGCAGAACTATCAGACTGTTTTACTTTGCATCATACCTGGCCAGTCACAGACAACCTCTGTTTTGCATCTTTGCACCACCTACACCTCTCATCCTTTCCATTGGTTGCTTTTCTCATTCTTTGTGTTTGTTTGTTCTTCACTGTATTTATTCTCCATTGCTGCGGGAAGCTCTTTGGTCCCCCTGTTCCAGGTACCATCATCAATGTCCATCACCAGGATTCATTAAGGATAGCTCAAGAACAGCCAGAATTCTTTCTTTGGGATTTAGAAAGAAATCCCATAACCTCATTTGAACTATGAGGTCAGAATGAAACAGCAATCCTGTCCTCATGTGGGAAAAAGCCCCTTTTGCTATAACGAGGCTTACTTCAGAGTAGACATGCATAGGAAAGGGATCTGAGGTCCCAATCCTATCCAGCTTTCCAGCACTGATGCAGCCACAATGCAGCCCTAAGTGTTCCCTCACTTTGCGGAGGCCTCTGTGACTGATCCCCTAACAGAGGATGCATACCCCAATGGCACTGCTGCACTGGCACTTGAAAATTGGGTAGGATTGGGCTCAGAGGAAGGTTATTGAGAAGCTGGCATCGCAGTACATGACAGATGTGCAGCCAGTGACCAATCAGCCTATTTCACCAGCCTTCCACAGGTTACAAGTAACGGATTAGAAGCAGCTCACAATGTATGTGTAGATGAGGTCAAGGCCCTTCTCCAATCAAACACTTGAGCATATTGAAACAGCAGATTAATACTGGTTTTAAGTCATTCCTTCTTTCCCAAGGACTATTTTTTGAGCTTGACTAGAAGTCTGACAGAATTCTTTGAAGGAAGCCATGATAATTAAACTAGTATAAAAGCCACTATAGCTTTGTAGTAGAGATGTAACCTACTCTTAATTAATTAGCAAATTAGGGAAGCAATTTGAGAGCCATTGACAACACTTTGTCTATGATGCTTTAGATCTAGGGAGTAAAAGGGGAAAATTGCGTGATAGAACTACTAGGTACTATCCCAGCTTCTCTACCTTGCCCATGACTAAGCCAGGATGATAGAGGACAAAGTTAGCAAGACCCACAAACAGGACCTGACATAGGTTTCAGAAACCATGAGTCCAGCTCTCATTCTCCCTCTTTTCTCTTTCCTTTTGGCCTTCCCTGCAGATCCGCGTAGTGAAAGCGTTCCGTAGTTCCCTCTACGAAGGGCTGGAGAAGCCAGACACAAAGACCTCCATCCATAACTTTATGACGACGCCTGAGTTCTTGATCAATGACTACATCCACAACATCCCCCTCATTGATGATACAGACGTGGAGGAGAGCGAGTGTCCCCCGAGGCGACACTTCCGGGCCAGCCCCCCACCATCCCCCAACAAGAACAACAATGCCATTGACAGCGGCATCTTCCTAAGCACCGATGTCAGCAAGACACCTACCTCCTCGTCCAGTCCAGTAAGCCCACTCCACAGCATGGAAACCTCTCTCTAACACAACCCCACCATGCAACCAATCAAAGTAACTTTGTGCACAGCAGGGGTATCCAGTTCCTCCTGAAAGATAAAGACAAGCTGAATGAATCAGGAAGGAAAGCAGGCAGGAGATGGGAGTTTCTCCTCTTGATGCTGGAGATTTTTTTATCCTGGAAAGGGGGAAATGGACAAGATTTCTGCCACTGGATAGCTCAGGCAAATGAAGAAGAGAAACTGAGTTTAAAGTGACAGAACATACTGTGGAGGGGGAGAGGAGATGAGTTTTCCTCAGAGCAACCCTTGAAGGGTTTGGGTTGAGTCCTGGAGGGTGTACAGGAAAACCACCCATTTCTCTGTTCTTTGTTTCTCTTTGGACACAAAACACACTCACGGAACCCACAATGACCCCCGCATTTAGGGGTTGCTTTGATTTATTTCTGGGACCTCTTTTGAGTTTTTTTTTCCAAAGTTTAAAAAAGGAACTATATTTGCACTGGAAAAAGAAAGAGAAAAAGGAATAATCTAGACATCTATTATCCTAAATATATATAAATATATATATGATACCAACCGACAGATGTATTAACGGACCTTCTGACCATAACGCATGCCTAATATCAAAAACCCTCCTTTCTCCTCCCCCCTCTCCCAATGACATTTGGGTCTGGGACAGTTTTGTTTTAAAAATCATTGCTTGCTGTAGCTTGTATTTCAGGTCAGGGTTTGCCAGGAAAAGAAAATGGAGGATTTCCTGTTAGAAAGGGCAACTGGTGATGGGATAAGTTACTGAATTACTGGTGAATTACTGTTGCACAGATGCAGGATGACTTAAATTACGGTCTGATCAGGCAGAATGCCCAGATCAGGCAGTTATCCAGAAGCACTGACCAAAAGAGGAGCCCCATTTGATCAGGGCACCACCCACAAACTCCAAACCCTGAAGGGCTCAGAAATTAAATGCTTCAGACAGCTGGTAATTTTTACCAGCTTCCAAGAAATATCTGAGCCAAGGGATGTTTAAAAGAAAAAGGTTATGATTGTTTTGTTTTTTTACTTAGGAAGTAATGGAGGCAGCATCTGCAAAAGGCTAACACCCACAAGCCCATATCAACAGTTACAGCTTCTTAATCTTCCCTTATAGCTTCCACTCACTTTAATGTATTCGTTTAGATTTATATTCAGCCTTATCACAGGGTTCTGTTATGTTTCTATGCCTTTTAACAGTCCCCTTTGCACTGACTGAGAAGACTGAATTCTACCTCCTGTCCCAGACAAGGTACAAACCTGGACTGGGTGGAGAATCCTCTGGGAGGACTCTGGGAGGAATCCACAGCTTGTTAGGGAGGCTTGCCTCAGGGCCAGATCTTCCACATAATATTCTTCCCTTCCCCCCAATACATAATTATGTATCAATAGCCAGCACCGGATGCAATTCAGCCTCAAAAACGTCTCAAAGATCCAAAATGTATATTGAGACAGAAGTGACACTACCATGAGGTGAAAAAAGCAGGTGATCTGCGGGATATTCATAAGCCTCTGCAAGTGTAGCTCCTATACATTTGAATGATACTTGCTCAGAATAACATTCTGATAGGTTATTCCATGTTAATTAACCCTTTGTGCAGTCTGCTTCATGCACCAGATGATCAGCTCTGGAGATCATACAAATTGCTGCCACTGAACCATGAATATTCTTGACTTATATATCACACTGGTGCTATGAGTAGACCACTTCCCGTACTGGAACGAAGAAGGTACAAACATTTTATATATTTCTCTCCTACATTCTCACAACAACCTCTGTCCCATTTGCCTATGACCATGGCTGATTGAGGATTTGAACCGGGGTGTCTTCAGACATAGAGCACAATCCTAACCACGTCTATTCAAAAGTAAGTCCCATTATGTTAAATGGGTCTTACTCCCAAGAATGTGTCTTTAAGATTGCAGCCTAACTCAATATACTATCTGATACACCACAGCAGATCTCATAAAATGGCCATCAGATTTTAGGAGTGATCAGTCTACTAGATTAGGACAGAAGAAATCAAAGCACATAAATTGTTATATATGGCTACAAATGTCCATCTAGCAGTGAAAGGGAGGGATGATTTCTACCTAATTGGGTATGATTTCCTTCTCTTCCCCATCACCGCAGTCCAAATTTAACTGAATTATAAGACAACTGAGGGTGCAATGAAATCCTACCCAACTTTCCAACACCAAGGTAAGAGACGAAACATTCCCTTACAGTAGGGTTGCCATAATTCTCTTCCACAAAATTGGGACAGGACCCTCTGTCCCATTTGCCAGTATGTGAACACAATCCCCCCAAATCAGGGTTGTCCCTGTTTTTTGGGACATATGGCAACCCTACCTTGCTATGAGGATAACTCTGTGACCATTAAATAATTGCAAGATGCAGTATATGTCCCATTGGCACAGCTGAGTCAATGCAGGAAAGTTGGTTAGGATTTGGGCCTAAGATACCAAAAAAAACCCTGTTAGAAACTCCTCTATGCCACTGATTCTCACAATAACTTGGCAAATAGAAGAAACCTTGCCCCATCATGACTTCTCACTGGGCAGATGTTTAAATAAAGAGGGGCTCAAATTTGTCGAAACTCTAGGAGCTTCTGGTGCTGAGGCCTACACAGACACTAGTCCCAAATATGGGGTCGCATGGAAGCCATCAATGAACCATAGATGGGGTTCTGCAGGTGACCCATTCTCAGGCCCCCTCATGGATACTGAAAACCACAGATAATGAAACCTGCAGTTTTCACACTTTAAAGCCCTTTGGGGGTGACTGGAGCACAGCTCTGGTCACCTCTGGAAGGCTTTCTGAAGCCTATGGAAGGTACCCGTGTCCACCCACAGCCTCTACAAGCTTCAGAATGGCATTTTTGGCTGGAAAAAACATGTTATGAGGGAAACCTCAAGTGACATATTTATGGCATTCTAAGGTTCCCCAGAGGGCTTAGGATTGGCCGTCTTCCTCAACATGTCTGAGGAACCCATGTTGATAACACAGTCCACAGATATGTAGGTCTCACATATATTCCTGGTTTTGTCATGCATGTTGGTAGGAAAACAATACTTAATAGAGCTGGAGAAGGAAGTGTCAAGATGAATGGGTGTTATCCCTACCAGACTGTTTTTCCAGGAGATATTGCATTCAAATTAAGGCTACAAGCCCATAATATTTAGAAGGTACATATTTC
Organism: Cryptoblepharus egeriae; assembly: GCA_030015325.1. NCBI lineage: Eukaryota > Metazoa > Chordata > Lepidosauria > Squamata > Scincidae > Cryptoblepharus > Cryptoblepharus egeriae. The sequence goes on from JAREYC010000002.1 coordinate 118,065,665, forward strand.
CAAGAACATGTTGTGCATTTTCCATGGGCAAACCTGCTTGAAAATACCAGCTGCAGCACAGTCAGAAAAGCCATCCCTTCCTTGGAGGGGCAAATGCCAAACCCATCTGTAAATCTTTTGTCACATCTTTTCTTTCTGAGAAAAAACAAAATGAAAAAAACTAAAAGAAAAATAAGTTTTTTTTCCTCATCTGAGTGTTTAAAGAAGAAAATAAAATAAAAAATCTCAAGTGTTTAATTTTTGAGGAAAGCAAATGGGGCAAAGGACTTTTAGTCCCCCGTCTGGGTTTCTTTTCATTCAATATTGTAGATATTATTTATTAATAGAAACAAATATTATATATATTTTAAAAACATTCAAAAAAACAAAGTCAATTACATGCTGTAGAAATTTGCCAGCCATTTAAGTGTGAGTTCTGCTATTTCACAACAGTTGGGCGGTGGGGACAGATTCTTTATACCGGGCAGTGGGGACAGATTCTGTTGTTGTTGGGTATTTTTTTCTAAATCATAGTTAAAGGAGAGAGGATGAAGGGTTTTTTAAAAAAATAAATAAGTTTAAAAAGTGCCTGTACATTTGTCCGAATGGAAGGGACCATTTAAAAAAACAAAACAGAAGTATCAAAAGTACTCCGTACTGCTAAAGGTCATTGCTAACTTATTTAGAAATATGTTTATGGAAGGTTCCTGAGATGATGACATCCTGAAAAGGTAGGGAAATAACACATCAAAATCCACACCGGTTTTGGCTGGCACAGTGGCCCCTGTGGAAGCTGAAGGTTTTAGCTAAAGCTTTATGAATGAACCATAAAGCATATTCACTGCATCTAGAGAACAAGCTGCATCCTGTGCTAGACAGCACAGGTAAGGAGTACAGAAGACATGGGAAGTGGAGAGGCAGCTCTTCTAGGTGGATGGAATAGATTGGGCCCAGGAGGGGGGAACTGGAATTACACCGGACTTCCCAGATTTAAACAAGATATATGGCTGGTATATATATACAAGAAGCCCCATAACACATTCATAGTAAAAGGAAAAAAAATCTCCTTACCCATAGGAGAGGCAGCAGGTGTGGTCTGGTGGTTGAGTGCAAAACTGCCAAAGTAAGCTAAGCAGGGAAAGACGTGGACAACTCCTGTACGGGAGACTGCAAGCTGCTAAACTGTCATCAGAGCCAGTAACTGGTGCCATTTACAATTTTGCTGACCTGAAAACTCCTGCTCGAAGCTTCCCTGATGCCAGATGTGATGATGACCATGCTGTGAAGGATTCCACCTGGCAAGAGAAGAGTTCTCCGAGCTCTCCGTAGAACAATGTAGACTAGCCTGCATATCAGGTATAAACAGTCTATACTCACCTGCTGTTGGAACTCACAAAGGATCTCCCAGCAATGCCATACAGTAAATAAATAAACCCATAGAAAACCTCCAGCTTCCTCCTACAGCAGAGACCATGTAGCCTGGCTAAGCCATTTCAGGTTAGGATGAGGATGACAGTGTACTTCTCCTGAGCCTCTTCCCCAAAAGGAATGTATTTGTTACTTCTAGAGGAGGGAGGTGGTATGTGATGACAATGGATCTTACTTCCAGAAAAGTGTCTTTAGGATTGCAGTCTATGTGTTGCAACCTCGGTGGTGAGAGGGAACCATCACAGAGGCTTCTTCAAAATAAGGAAATGTTCATTCTTGCAATACTGGGGCTATGCAGTGACTGAATCAGTGCTGGCAAGTTGGACGTGATTGGGCCTTCAAAGTATACCGACTTTTCAGCAAAGGCAGCAAAGTCCAGCTTCTGCAAAGAACCAGGGCTAATAACAGTTTTCATTTTTAACCAAAAGTTCATGCTGTGTCATTCTAGGATTTTTTGTTACTCCCAACTAGCGGTTTTCAATCTTTTTCATCTTAAACACACTGACAAGGTGCTAAAATAGTCAAAGCCCACCATCAGTTTTGCTACTGACAAGGCACACCATGCTGCTGGGAGGGGTTCAAACATCCCAATTGCTCAAATAATAATCATCCTTCATAACTTCTGCTGCATACTTGTGGATCATCTGCAGCACATCAGTATGTGTGTAAATGAGGATAACCTCAAAATGCCAGATGCAGGGAAGGGCATCTGGATTCAGGTGTCATATGTGCTCCTGGTGGCATCTGTTGGGCTACTGTCTGATACAGGAAGCTGGACTAGATGGACCTTTGGCCTGATCCAGTGGAGTCTTTTCTTATGGTTGAAAAATCACTACTCTAGCCCTACAATCCAGAGTAACTACGGGAGCACGTAAGAGACATTACGTGTACCCGTAGTTACTGCACCTCCTAGTGAAAACATATGGGAAATTCACATTACAATCCAGAGCAAATTGTTCTTACACCGGAGCAAGAACTTCCCATAGTTACTCTGGATTGCGCCCTAGGACAAACTCAGAGGCACTACAAAGCAAATGCTTGACAACCACAGATCACAGTAGAAGGTCTTTGGGAACATGTTGTCTAGCTCAGAGAGAGCAATCCTAAGCACAGGCACAGACACACAAAATTTTCATCACTATTCCGTATATTTAATAAATTCTTCATACCTTTATTTAAAATACAACTATGGGGTGGTTGGATAATACAACATGTAAAGAATAAAGTAAGCAGATTTGGCATTAGAATTATCCAAATGCAAATCTTAGTAAAAAAAAATGCAGGCAAATTATAGGCAAAAGTGAAAGAAAATTAATTCCTCACAGCAGTGGTTCCCAAACTGGTGGGTTGTGACCCATCAGCCAAAGAAGCACTTCTTCCCTACCCCTTTATCTACAAATAACAGTGTTATCTACAAATAATGGCTAATCTTGGGTTGCTAAGAAGTGATCTGTTATGTGATCTGTTTGCAATTTTGCCCTAGAAGTCATACTGAGAATCATGTTAGGACTTTAATGGATGGAAGAAACAACCTCAGTGCAGCTTTCCAAACAGATTTTGTCACATTCACAAGTTGCAAATATTTTAGTCTCATCCTGAACACCATATACAAAATTCCAAACTTCTTTTATACACCACGGGCCATGGAATCTGAGTACTGATACAGGCCTTGGATGTTTTCTACATGAAATTGGGGGGGGGGGGAATTATCAGACAAGGAACCTTAAGCCCTGAAAATGTTTTAGCAGTACCACAGCACAGTGAAGCCTGAAAACATGTACATAGTTTCATATCACAGTGGGGTCAAGCTGAGCACCAGAAGTTGCAAAGATACATAGTATCACATCTAGGATTTCAAACAACCATTTCTGGCGTTATCATGCTCCTAACTGGTCTTACAAGAATTGAGCAAAAGCAAAGCTTTGGAAGACCATTTAAGAAGCCGGTGTGGAAGAACACCCTAGTAGCTCCAGCAGGAAAAATGGAATGGAAGTTTTCCCAAAATTTACATTCCCACTAACAGTTTTTCAACCAAGGCTGTGGCAGCAAAAAAAAAAAATTCATTTTTTAAAAAGAGTAAGGACCCAATCCTGAAGGCAGCAGCACCTAATGTTTAAGGAGCACCAAAAGAGTGTTTAGGTGCCATGGGGTCACCTGGAGCAAAAGGAGCTTTCGCTTCCTTCTGCCAAGCAGACACTGCATCATGTTTTGACAGGCACAGAATCGAGGAGGCCTGTATTGGGGAAGACCTCACAGGGGGGTGATGCAGGATGTAGCACCAGATGCTACCACCATCTCCACTCCCCTCACAGGCTTGTTCCTTGCCTCCCTCACCTAGTTCTGACCTTGCACCAGTGCTCACTGTCTGCTGAATGCTGCAAACGTACTTTATTGCACATTTACAATTCCCAGAGCCAGTGCCAAGTCTCAGAGCCAGCTTTAGGACTGGGTTGCCAGGCTCCCATCTTGACTCCAATCTGCAAGAACAGTGGTTCCAGGACACCACAGCACTGGCATCAAGACGTTACCAAGTCTTGAAGCAAAACTCACTCCAGTATATCTGTCTAACTGGCTCAAAAGAAGCAGGAAAATGATCTGGTGCCTTTTGATGAAGGTGGGGGGTTTTGCTACCACCTTGAGTGATCAGTTACTTCCACATCAAGTGATCAGCTGGCTTGATACACATCAACATGAGACTCTCTTCACTGTCCATATTTCCTTAAGATATTTCTGTGTCCAGTGTGTAGATCTGTATCAAGTCTAAGACAATTTGGTCAATGACATTCTTGGAGAGATCTTCACTGAACACCTAGGAGGACAGAAAACAAGATAGGAAGAAGAGGCTATATAACTGAGTTGTAACAAAGGTTTGAGATCAAGTATAATTTTTTTTTCCAGAAAGGCAATGGCAGTTGGAAACAAGATTCAGTGTCCATGATGTCAATTTATCCTGCCCTTGCATTTGGAAAAACAGTTTTGGAGGGTTCTCTAATCATAACCGTTTTGACCAGAGGAAATAGAGCAACAAAATTAACTGCCATGTATATACACCCTAAAAGACCCTCAGTTGTTTTCTATTTCCATCCTTAATGGTTGATCAGGTTTTCTAGTTCCATCCTTAATGGTTGACCATCCTCCCCTGCTCCAACCCAAGGGGTAAGAATTTGCCCTCCCTGGAATTTACGTTTGATGCCAAAATGTTAATGGTCTCTTTAAAAGGCCATTAAATGGTCACATTAAAGCACGTGTAAGCCAAGGGGGCTTCTCAGTGGTATATCCATGGTGCGGTCACTCCTCCGCTTTGGGATAGCTCCTCCACCTCATGCAGGCAGGTCAGCTGGGAAGACTTGCTGAGGGGAGAGGCACGCTGAGGTCACTCAGGATGTCCAAGCTTTTCGCAAGGCTCCTCACCTAATAGTAAAATACCCGTTGTTCTCAATCATCTCTGCCGTGACACTCCAGAACTCAAGGTAACATGTCAGAACACATGGCTAATGTGCTAAAAGCATAGGTTCTTTAGATGGAACAAGTGAGGAAGGGATAGGAATGGGGAAGGGTGAAGACCAATTACTTGTCTGAGGGAATGCTCCCTATCTGTGAAATTATCTTTCCCACTATAACACCTTGATATGACAGATCGTCATCTTAATACTAAAAAAAATTCATCCCCCACCAGTGACTACCTACCCACTTCTCCCTTACCTGCCACCAAGGTCGCTCAGCTTCAGCATCACCAGGCACCTCTACCCCATAACATTGTAGAGCAAGGTAAAGGACAGACACAGCAATATGCTGTGGTGCATGTTGCAAGCAGAGAGGGCCATGATAACTATCTCTTAACAAGGCCCATGCTGCCATGGCCACTGGGGTCCGATCCCAACTATGCCGGTTCATCCAGTGCTTCAAGGATAACAGGTAGTGAAGAAGGTACTGCATGAAATAAAGAACAGCTGCTGAGAATGTTTGAAATCATGGGGTACACCTCATTACAAAGGAAGAAGAAGAAAAAGCAGAAAGCCCTCATAAACAAGAATCATTAATAAAGCTCTATCGATAAGTATTTTTAGAAAGCTTCCAAATATACCAAAATTTATCTGTACCAAATTTTATGTACAACTGATTCAAATGTAAAGACTGTTGAAAGATCCTCTGTCCACTGTGAAATAATAGATGGGCTGTTTCCATGTTTTCAGTATCTTTTATATTAGAAAAAGTAGGGGCACAGAGAATCCATTTCTGTTGTCCAACAGAAAGCTTCCATGCAATAAAATATACATATCCATAAACAGTAACGGTTGTTCTAAAATCCAACTAAGGACCAGGTTGAATGAATACACAAGATCAAGGCACACACTGAAATTTTGGCAATGCCAACAGTTGGCTTCTTTAATAAGTTCTTTATTTAAAAGATGTTTTGGAGTCATGTAAACTTTGAAGATTTTTACTGGATCCATCATAATTTAATAAATATTTTTGTTAAATTTGCTAACACTATTTTTCACTGATCAATAAAACTGGACACTCCAGTTTTGATTTGATTTCACAAATCTCAGACAAGTAAGGTCATATTTATTCAGTGACATTAAAAAATTTATATAAAAATAAAGGATGCTTTCCTTCCTACCACACCTGCCTGCCTTTCACTGGACTAGAATCTTGTTTTTCTAACCTTTGCCCATCTGGGAGATGGTGACCAAATTCAGAGGTTGGAGCTATAAGTCCCTGTTTTCAGGGATGCATTCAACTGGTGCCTCCCATTCCCACCCTGAGCACATGCCCTGGGCTGACCTTGTGAGGATGCTGGAATGAAACACGGAAGCAGAGCACCCGCAGCATGAGGAGCTCACACTGGACAATGCTGTCTCTCAGCTCCCAGAAGTGAGTGTCCAGCTCCAGGGGATCACTCTGGGGGTGAAAGTACCTGCATGTGAGAACAGTGGAAAAATACTGAAAATTGAAATGAGTGGAGGGAGCTGAAATGAGTTGAGGGACTTTCAAAACTCTTCTGTTTCTCAGCACAAAGATGGCAGGAGTATCTGCTGTTAAGAAAATCTTATTAAAATAAAGGAGACTAAGCAAGCACGCCCAAGCCTAAAGCAACTCATTTCAGTTATTTTACATATTTATGGATAAAATACTTCATCTCCTCGGGAGACTAAATTCAGTAATGTTGCAAATCATGCAGATCTCAAAATCACAATCAAGCCTGGAAGTGTCCCTTTTACTTAACACACATTTGTTTGAGCCAGCTAACTTTAATGAACTGATCCTTAAATAACACAGGATACATCGGTATGAAACATCTTGCCTACTCTTCCTGCTCAGTTCCTCCACATATGTACATTCTTAACATGCCAAGTTCTGCATTCCAGTTAACAATTACCTGTGGCTCACATTGACAATGTCCCTTGTCCGCAGGTGCTGCTCTTCTACCTTCCCAGCCAGATAAAGGGCAGCCATAGCTACTAGATATGGATCATAGGGTTCCAGAGGCACTTCCGTAAAGAAACGGTGATAAATGGTGCATGCTGTAGCAATGGGGATGGAACGCAAGCCTAGTTTCACACCTGTTGAAAAGGAGATACAGTTAGCAGCCTTCTGGATTTTCCTTATAGATCTTTATTATAGAGATAATAAATCTTATCTTACAATCTTATCTATATATATAAAAGAGAAAAGTCACTGACTCACTGACTGACTCACTGACTCATCACCGCCCTGCCAAAACCGCTGGGCCTAGAAGCGTGAAATTTGGGGTGGGTGTTCCTTCCGCGACGGAGGGGTGCACTAAGAACCGGTTTTCAGAAATTCCAACCGGAAGGGGGTGAAAAGGGGCGCAACACGTTTTCCTCCCTATACTTTGCATTGGAGAATTGATGACTCATCAACATTCCGCCCCAACTGCTGCACCTAGAAGCATGGAATTCTGGGAGGGAGTTTCCTCTGTCACCTGAACACCCACCAAGAACCCATCTGGAGAAATTTAACCCTTCAGGGGCTGAAAAGAGGGCAACATGTTTTTGTCCTATACTTAACATGGAAGACTGACCAACATCCAGCCAATTTGGTGCTCAGTGCCTGAGGCACTGGGGAGGGGGGATGTTGTTCGGAGGAAGAGGTTGCACTGTCGAGGAAGTTGCGCATGGAGGGAAGCTGCGCATGGGGGAAAGTTGCGCACGGGGGAAAGTTGCGCACGGGGGAAAGTTATCCATTGGGGATGATGCGCATGGGGGGATGATGCGCAGGGGGGAAAGTTGCCTTCTTTTGATTCCCCTTGTGGGTCACAACCCACCATTATGGGAACCACTTTCTAGCTCAGTGTCCACCAAACTACTACCTGCAGGCAGATTGGGTGGAATGCTGAAGCTCCCCCCATCATGAGCAGCATTCACTGTTCCACCACACTGTTCATAAGTAGCCCACGCCACCTCTACTGTGCAACCACACATCTGCACGGAAATCCAGGCACAAAAGCCTGCTGTGCCAGTGGGCTACATATACAACTGCCCAAAGTGTCACTCTGTAGAAACTGGGAGGGCTGATTGCAATTAGCACAGCAAAATTGTAAGCATGACTTTGAACGGGATGGCTTTTTCACTACACAGCAGTCACGGGTTTGCCAATTGCTACTCTAGCCCATCAGTCAGGTCTCTCAAGTCCTGCACAGACTGGATAGCTACACTGCTTTTATTGCTATCTTGTTTCTTGAGACAGCTTCTCTTTAGAATATGTACTTCTCCTTCTCAGTCCAGTCCTCCTTGACTGCAAGGACAGGAGGATTATTGTCTCCAGCAACTAGCTGCCACTGTAAGCTACATGGGAAGGTCAGCAATCTACTCACCAGCCTCCATAATGAACCGGCAAACTTTGAAATGTATTTTGGCATCTGCTGATACCTGACCAGTTTCCTGCAACCCAGTGGGATCCATGAAAGCGGCCCAACCACACAGCATCTGCATGAAAGAAGGAATCTGAAGTCAGTTTAAGAAATCTGCTTTTACTAGGCAACCCACCTTGTTTTCTATCAAGACAAAATCCATCTGCCATAATTCTAACAGAAGCTGTTCCATTTCATCTCTTTTTTTCCACAGACTCAGTTACTACTTTTACGGTAATCTAGCAAGATCTTTATGCCAAATGAATCAGCCTCTTCCTCCCCCACCCAAAATCACAAATAAACAAATGTCATTGGGAACTACAGGTGTACATACATACTGCATACATCACCAAGCACCACAGTAATTATAAATTCAGTGGCGGGCAGAAGAATCATAGTGTGATCAAAGATAAGTTTCATTGAATATCAATCCAAATAAATACAATTAATTCCTATATGGAATATTCAATTGCATTATATTCAGTGGTAGTTCTAGGGGGAAAATGTCAATACAGGTTTGCATTCCCAATCCCTGTTGTTATGTGCTGCCGCTGTTAAACCATATAAAGCATCCATAACTGAACTCCCTTTGGAAGCTTTTCTGAGTCATGCACATTCACCCACTGGATAAATGACCAGTAAGGCCCAAAAACCTTCTTCCAATTTCCAAACTGGAAACTATGTTTTTATGACATTTAATGAATAAAATGGATACGTGGAGGAAATGAACGATGCAACTGATCACCAGGGAGGAGTACAGACAGATAGCCTGGTCTTGTAGGATTAATGCTTAAACTCAGTCAGGAATGTCAATAAGAATAAAAAGCCACTATCCAGTAAGCTAGTAACTCGATCAAGAAAAATGAGATGAGATTTGTCTGGCAAGTGTTAGTTTTGACAAATCCATGCTATTGATTACCAAGTTGTTATCTAGATATTTGTTACTATGAATAAGATAAAGTTATAAAGGTACAAACACAAGGCAAAATTAACCAAAGACGCAAGTATAATTGTAAAGACAGATTTTACTCTGCATTGTTTGGACCTCACCTGGAATACTGTGCCAATTCTGGGCACCTCTTTTTAAGAATATTGCAGCCAAACTCGAAGACTCTGGTTCAGAGGAGGGCAATGAAGATGATAAGCCTGTAGAACAAACTCTATGAGGAAATGTTGTGGGAACTTGGTATGCTGAGCCTGGAGAAGACTGAAGGGATATTTATGGCCTCTGTGGGGCTCAGAAAAGCCTCATGAAGTGGAGCGAGAATAGCTCCCTTCATGTTGGGTTAGCAATAGACCATCATATGTGCAGTCCATCACTGATTGGAATATTGCCAAAGGGCATTTATATGTAAGACTTCCAACTATCACCAGTGATTATTTTACTACACTGTAACTCCCATTTGTTCCATACAAGCTTCATCATTATACATAGCATTACAGGAAGGCTGCACACCAGTGGAGCTACTGCCACTTCCAATGTAGCATCTCAAACCTGCTAGCTGATTAGATTCTTGCAAATAACGCTGAAGTAGCTGGCTCTTGATCTGATCCGACAGGACACATCTTATGCTCCAATTTATTCAGTTATTAAGATCAGCCTTTCTGCATATTGGAAAAAATAAATGAAAAGAAAAAAACTTTAGTATGGTAAGAAAAAATGTTAAGTATAACCTAGCTGGTTCAAACAGTTGTTTCACATTCCACAGTGAACTAAATACATCACAGAGTTCCCAGAAAAGGATTATGTAGGAAAGGATTTCTTTAGCTTTCTTAGTATCTCTTTATATACATTCTAAATAAAAAAGTGCATTGCTTGAACAAATTAATTACGTCTTAGCTGTCAAGAGGTACTGAACATTCATGCTTGATTTGTAAATTGCAGATAAGTGAATTATGGCAATTCGAGAACAGTGTGCATAAATGGATTTACAAGAATAGTAGTCAGATCATGCAAAACTTATCCCGCTAAGAATCCATACAGCGCTGCAGTTTGACAGTCCTCAGAATACTATGTGCATTTCCAAAACTGCAAGTCCTATTCAACAACAAGCTGAAGACTACAATTCTGCAGCATCATTTCACTTGTGTAATCACCTTCTAATAACATTGTATCATTCATAGATGTCTGTGGCTACAACTCTAATGTCACTTTCTTAACCCCCATTGACTTTAATAGGGCTGAGTAGACAAGTATAGGAGTGGGTTGTGAGGTCGCCAATCTAACCATACTTTTCTGGAGTAAGCCCCATTGACTACAATGGGTCTTACTCCTCAGTAGGCATGCAATGGGGGGGACTGTGAAGCTGCAGACTTCTCCACCCTTTCCTGAGAGTAAGCCCTGTTGCTCCTATTGGGTCTTACTTCTGAGTAGACATGCATAGGAGTGGCTTGTGACGCTGCCATCCTATCCACACTTTTGTGGGAGTAAGTCCCATTGACTGTAATGAGGCTTACTTCTGAGTAGACATGCATAGGATTGGGCCCTGAGGCTGCAGCCTTCTTCACATTTTCCTGGGAATAGTCCCATTTACTACAGTGGGTCTTCTTACTCCTGAGCAGGCATGCATAGGCGTGGACTGTGAGGCCTCCCTCTCCACCCTTTCCTGGGAGTAAGACCTGTTGCTCCTAATGGGCCTTACTTCTGAGTAGACATGCATAGGAGTGGCTTGTGAGACTGTCATCCTATCCACACTTTGCTGGGAGTAAGCCCCATTTAACTATAATGGGGGTTACTTCTGAGTAGACCTGCTTATGATGTCAATGTAAGCCACTTCTGAGCACAAAAGCGCTCTGACGTCACGTTGCAGTGACAGTAGAATTCAGTGACTGCTGCTGTATCTGAGAGCGCTGATGTCATAATGGTGAATTATGACGTCACAATCATTGTCCTTCCCCCACATGAGCCACAGACATTCCAAACCATCCGTACCGTGACCCAATCCCTCCAAGTTCAAGGATTCCAAACCCATTCTAGCGTACCCGGATGTACCCTCAAAGCCCAAAACACGCTTCAGGACACCCAGTTACACATCCAGGTTGAAGAGGCTGCATTGCGTCCAATGGGAGTCTGCGACAGAAGTCGCGCTGTACGGCTCACCAGCCCGCCCACCTGCCCATTGTTTGGTCTCACGTCATTGGGCAAGATGATGGCGGGCGAGCAGAGAGCAGACCAATCACAAGACGCCAAGAGCCCACTGTTCCGCCCCAAGACTGAGGTGTTGACCAATCGCCGAAGTGATCGGGTTGCAGTTTAAAAGGTTAAATGGGATTGAGGGAGCTGAGGCTCTACGCAGGTTCTCCGGGGAAATTAAAGGGCCAGCTCCACAAGTGTACACGTATAAAACAGGGAGGCTGCCTCCCTCTCCACCCTTTCCTGGGAGGAAGCCCCATTGACTCTGAGGGACTGACTCCTGAGGAGACCTGCCTGGGAGGGGGCTGTGAGGCTGCCCCCCTCTCCACCCTTTCCTGGGAGGAAGCCCCATTGACTCTGATGGGACTGACTCCTGAGGAGACCTGCCTGGGAGGGAGCTGTGAGGCTGCCTCCCTCTCCACTCTTTCCTGGGAGGAAGCCCCATTGACTCTGAGGGGACTGACTCCTGAGGAGACCTGCCTGGGAGGGGGCTGTGAGGCTGCCTCCCTCTCCACCCTTTCCTGGGAGGAAGCCCCATTGACTCTGAGGGACTGACTCCTGAGGAGACCTGCCTGGGAGGGGGCTGTGAGGCTGCCCCCCTCTCCACCCTTTCCTGGGAGGAAGCCCCATTGACTCTGATGGGACTGACTCCTGAGGAGACCTGCCTGGGAGGGAGCTGTGAGGCTGCCTCCCTCTCCACTCTTTCCTGGGAGGAAGCCCCATTGACTCTGAGGGGACTGACTCCTGAGGAGACCTGCCTGGGAGGGGGCTGTGAGGCTGCCCCCCTCTCCACCCTTTCCTGGGAGGAAGCCCCATTGACTCTGAGGGGATGACTCCTGAGGAGACCTGCCTAGGAGGGGGCTGTGAGGCTGCCTCCCTCTCCACCCTTTCCTGGGAGGAAGCTCCATTGACTCTGAGGGGACTGACTCCTGAGGAGACCTGCCTGGGAGGGGGCTGTGAGGCTGCCTCCCTCTCCACCCTTTCCTGGGAGGAAGCCCCATTGACTCTGAGGGGACTGACTCCTGAGGAGACCTGCCTGGGAGGGGGCTGTGAGGCTGCCTCCCTCTCCACCCTTTCCTGGGAGGAAGCCCCATTGACTCTGAGGGGACTGACTCCTGAGGAGACCTGCCTAGGAGGGGGCTGTGAGGCTGCCTTCCTCTCCACCCTTTCCTGGGAGGAAGCCCCATTGACTCTGAGGGACTGACTCCTGAGGAGACCTGCCTGGGAGGGGCCTCTGAGGCTGTCCCCCTCTCCACCCTTTCCTGGGAGGAAGCCCCATTGACTCTGAGGGGACTGACTCCTGAGGAGACCTGCCTAGGAGGGGGCTGTGAGGCTGCCTTCCTCTCCACCCTTTCCTGGGAGGAAGCCCCATTGACTCTGAGGGACTGACTCCTGAGGAGACCTGCCTGGGAGGGGCCTCTGAGGCTGTCCCCCTCTCCACCCTTTCCTGGGAGGAAGCCCCATTGACTCTGAGGGGACTGACTCCTGAGGAGACCTGCCTGGGAGGGGGTTGTGAGGCTGCCTCCCTCTCCACCCTTTCCTGGGAGGAAGCCCCATTGACTCTGAGGGGACTGACTCCTGAGGAGACCTGCCTGGGAGGGGGCTGTGAGGATGCCCCCCTCTCCACCCTTTCCTGGGAGGAAGCCCCATTGACTTTCATGGGACTTCAGAGGAGACATGAAAGGAATGGGCTCTGAATCAGAATTTGAAGTCTCTCTGCTGAAGTTTTTACACTAGCTTACTCAAAAACAATTTTCATTGTGTCAGGTGGTTCCTTCTTTCCAGATTCTTGTGCATGGGATTACAGCCCTATGTTGGTGTCCTTATCCATGTATCAAAAGGGGAGGAATCCTAACACAATGATGGTCATCCTTTTGTTCTCAACACATAAAATTTTTTTTAAATGCCACCCTTTAAACAATTCTTACATTTATTTTAGATATAGTCTGATCGTGAATGGTGCTGTTCATTATGTGAAACAATCACCAAATAATTATGAAGATGAAATATAAGTAAAAGAAATTCAGTTGCTATCAGGTGAATGCCAGAATATCACCGAAACGTCATGGTATGTCACCTTTCTTATAACATGTCCAAACATACTTTCAATCTTGTGAAATGAAACATGTGTGCATGGCATATTTTATAAGTGCACCAGGGTTTTCTTGCATGTGAAAGTTTGTAATGTGTAGGCCGAGTTCTCACTGAAATGATAAAATCTTTATCTGGGCTGTATCACTCTAGGCTGCAGGTGATGCACTACTCACATAATGTAATACTCTTCTGTCCAAAAATACTCTGCACATTAAAAGCCTAGGGTTTGGGTAGAAGTGTTCCTGCCAGGCCTAGTTCCTAACATGATAGCTTTCTTCATACATGGATTATTTTGTGTACAGTAGCATGAAAGATCATGTTGTGGGTTTCAGCACATTTCCCCAGTAGGAGGTGCTGGTTGAATTTCAATTTGAAATAAAAGCAGAGGGATTAAACAAGTTTGCATTATACAATAGGAAGAATGCAGTCCAATCCAGAAAAAAAATTCACAGAATTACAATTGTTTATTTCTACTGTGGTTGATGTTTATTTATATTGGTTTATTTCCCCCTGATGACTGGCTCAAAATAGTGAAGAATGGGCTTGGGGATTCCTGCTTGGAGATGGCAGTTTACATTCCAAGTTGCAAATTCAGAGAGTTAATTTGCTTATTACATAAGGGGATTGGGGACTGAGATTCCCTTAAATTTGAATTCTAATTCCTTTAACAAAGTCTGAATCTCACTAGTTTATCTGCAATATTGCAGCCCTCAAACAGCTCTCGTGATTTTAATACTGCTGGAAAAATTCATCGGATTTGTTCTAGTAAAAGGATTTTGCTTTGTACTACAGTATATATAATCTGAGCATGTTCATAGTTTGATTTGCTGAGTGGCGAGGGGGCTGAAATTCCTCAGTCTATCCTTGCAGGGGAGGAAAAACATTAAAACTGTTTCTCCGCTCCCCTGCCAGAGACCAGATTGTGCCAAGCTGCAGTGAGAACCACGAAGCTGGCACCTGCCCAGTTCTATGCTGTCATACTCCATCAGTAATTAATACTGCATGTCTTGTGCTGTGCGTGACTGTCTTTGAGAATAATACAACCTTGACAGAAGCATCTCATTAAGACCAGCTACTGTTGTCCTAGGCTGAATTCAGCCCCAGAAAGGGAGTAGCACAAACACTTGGTGTTGAGATTAGTCTGAACTCTGGACTCAGAAGTCCTCAGGAGGACTCCTCAAAAGTCCTGAGGAGTGAGTCCTCAGGAATGTCATCCAAAGTGACATTCTTTGGACCTCAGGGTCCAAAGAATGAATGGACCCCGCTTGAGGAGCCAACACAGTGAAGATTTTGAGAACTACCAGAGTGCAGTGTGAGGACTGAGAGCTAACTACTGTCCATTATTATTTATTTGTTGAATTTATACCCAGTTTTGCTGCCATGTTTGTGTTGCCCACACTCCCTCGTACATGGGCCGGGCTCTTAGGATCTATTTAGATGGTATGAATGAAAACTGCTAGTTTAAAATGGGAACAAGATTAAAGATCTGCCAAAAGTACAGAACACTCCCCCACACCACCCCCATATTTCTCTTTACTGCTCTTTACCCTCACCATTGCTTTTAACTCAGCCACTATCACTTCCACTATAAGAGTTGGGGAAATGAATTCCAGAGATTCAGGGGAGTGACAAATGGAGATCTGTATGTATCCCCACTTGTGCCCCTCTTTTGCACTTTTAAAAGAACCCCGTTTCTACTTTATTCAGAATCGGGGTAGATATATAGTCTATATATCTATCTACCTATCTACAGTATTTATATACCGCTTTTCAACTAAAAAGTTCACAAAGGGGTTTACAAGAAAATGAAAAAATTAATATATATATAGCCATGAGGTCAGCCTACAGTACTAAACACAGTAGATAAGATTAGATTACGTTACAGCAGAAGTTAACAACAATCCTGTGCCATTGAATTTGGAGGTTCATTGCAGTAATCATGGTTAGTAACTACTGATAAAGTGTTGGCCACAATCAATGTTTAAATTCACTTTAAAAGTAATGTAAGATAGCTATCAACCAACATTCCCAACAAAGCACATCAGGATTGTGTCCTTTTTGACATTCACACTGAGTTCAAGTGTTTGCTCTTATGCTTGGAAAAGGGAGCTAATTAATAATGCACTTTGCATCTCGTAACTTACTGTTTGGAAATCCACTCTGGCTGCAATCCTAAACACTTTCCTGGGAGAAGGCACCATTGAAGACAATAGGACTTCTGAGTAGACAGGCTTAGGATTGCACTGTAAGAGCACAATCCTAACCATGTCTACTCAAAAGTAAGTCACATTGTGTTCAATGAGCCTTCTAGGAATATGTCTTTAGGATTGTAGCCTAAGTTACATAAGTCGGTGCAATCCTAACCAACATACCAGTACAGAGGAAAGGGTAATGAAGCTCCAAGGTAAGGGAACTAAAATCCTTGGGCAGAAGATCTGATCTAGATGGTAGAGCCATTGTTAACCCCGAAGATCTGAATGTCACCAGTTTGAAAACACTGGAAGTTGTGTGGCAAGATCTTGAAGCTGCTATCCTGAGCTGACTGAGAAGATAAAAAGTCTCAGCACTGAGGCAACGGGGCCAAAGAGATTACCAAGATAGTAAAAATAATCGATCTCAGTGGTAGGGAGATCTTGAAAGACTATGAGCACAAGCCTAAGTATGTCTACCCAAAAGTACCACGCTTTCTGGGAGTAAGTACTATTGACCACAATGGGACTAAAGTCTGAGTAGATATGCTTAAGCTTGCACAGCACATCTCTTCATTGCAAAACCCCTTCCGGGGTTTGGCATAGTTTGCCCATGTAAACTGCCTTGAATAAAGTCAAATGAGAAATCTAATGGCCAGAAAGGTAGTGTATAAATATCTGCATTATTATACCCCATAGGCTCAGTAATACTGTATCAGTAATTCAGTATCCACTAGGCTTTCCAGGAACCTAACCCTAGCAGATACCAAGAACTAACTGCCTCAAGCTATTTTTCGTTATAAACTAAGGTTTACTACCCAAATAATGCAGTACAGTGGAACCTTGAGTAAAGAGCAACTTGAATAAAGAGCGTTTTGTGTAAAGATCAAAATTTTCTCAGAAATTTTGACTTGCATAAAGAGCACTGCCTTGAGTAAAGAGCACTTCTGAGGAAGTTTGGAACAGGCTTCCACAGCAAGGAACTCACAGGTGGGATGAGGAGACTAGCGTGAGCTACAGTGGGGCCCCGGGCAAAGTTTGGAATAGGCTTCCATGGCCAGGGAACTCATGGGGAGTCTGGGGGGAGCAGCCTGAGCCAGGTTTGTATGTGGGATCTGTGTGTGGCAGTGTGGAAGGTGTGCCTTATCAATGTTCTAGTGCTGCTCCCCATCAGCAGCTTGGGAATGTTAGTTGCACATAAAGACGGGATTCCATTGAGCCATTAGATACTTGATAGCAGTGACTCCATTACTGATTGTGAAAGTCATCCCCACTCTGTAACCCTCACACCAGCCATGAAGGTTTTCAAAGGTACAGTACAGTTCAGTACTGTACAGTATTTTCTTTATTGCAGTGTTGTGTGTTACTGTTTATTACAGTGTTTTGTGATCGATTTTATAAACAGTTAATATTTTTATACAAATATTTTTGGGGTTGTGGAACCAATCGTCTTGGTTGGTTCCATTATTTCCTATCCACTTCGTGTAAAGAGCGTTTCACGTAACAAGCATGCCTCCGGAACGAATTAAACTTGTTAGGTGAGGCACCACTGTATATTGTTTGACAAACCACAACAACAACTCAAGCAAACGGCCATAGAGAAGTGCGCTAAACAGTCTCCTCCATTTCCTGTTACCATGGTTTCCATTCACACATGAAGCATCAATTTTCACAACTAGGACCATTTTCCTGGGGTGGGAGAAAGGAAGAGAGAACAGCACATAAATCTCAGCCAGAATCAATGCTCATTTCCAGCAGTCTGAGTAGAGAGAGAGAGAGAATCTGGGAGGGGGGACAAAACACCAGAACCTCTAAATCAATCAGATCCATTAGGAGTATGTCAAGGAGCCAGCTTTTAAATATCTCAGGTACCAAAGCTCCTTGAAGTCAACACAGATCATCTGGAAAGTGAGCAAAACACAAACTGCGAATCAAATTCCTGGGGCGGAGGTGTCAAGGATAAAGATGTCGCTGGTGGGGAAGGAAGAGAGAAGGAAGGAGGCAGAGGCTCATCTCAAACCTGGTTGTGTTAGTAAAGTTCTAACTGTGTTGAAAACACAATTTCGGCCACATTAGGATTGCATCCATCAACCATTCTTTAACAGGATCACACTGAGATGCAATTAGCAAAGAGTAAAGAGCGGTGGGTGTGAGCCCTTCCAACCAACCCACACAGTTTTTCCCATCCAAAAATAAAAAAGAAACAGTTTACAGCAGAAGTGGGGACAACAGAAATCCGCCAGATTTTATCCTCTCAGCCATTTGTGCCAACACAGGGTGGATGAGGTGTGGAGAAGGTGGCACCTATGATACAAAATTTGCTTTGGCATGGAGTCCAAACTGATCCACTTTGCTGCTGGGCAAATGATCCATGATGCTTGTTTCCATTTTATGGTCACAACCCACCACGTAGCTGAAGAATGCAGCTACGCAACAAAGTAGCTGGTGTGCAGCCATGGGATGTCACAGGGCACTTGCCAGAGGTATGCAGGTTCTTCGGCCCTTCAGGGCGTTTGTGGCATGAGCCTCCAAACAATAGCAGGAGGTTGAGGATGGGCAAAGATGTAGCGCTGCAAAAACTGCATGTCAGGAAAAGCCCTAGCTTGTCCTGATCCAAATGCAGTAGTAAATGGCAGCGACGTCACTGCTTGATGCATTTTGCATCATTGTCAACTCCTTCCGGATTCTCGTTATGTTTGGGAAGCACAGAGTACACACAAATTGCCTCCGTCAGTCTTGGAAGACTATGGTATAGTGCCCTGCACTGCATACGCTGCATGCGAAGCACGAAAGCGTGGGTTGGATTGTTATGGAGGATAGGCTGTTACCCAAGCAGCAAATCCCCCCTCTCCACACCACTGAATTAGTCCAATGGAAAGGCAGTGCCAATACGATTGGATCCAGCTGGCGTCGCAGAGCTGGGCTAAGGACAGGAACTCACCCTGTCTTGTGGGGCCGACCCGGGAATCAAACCCTGGCCTGCTGGTTAACAGGCTGAGTATGCAAAGCTCTACGAAGAGCCCCCATCAGAGATGTATAGGCATGGCCCACTTATTGGACTGGTTAGCAACTGGAGCACTATCCAGTTGTGAAAGTGAAAAGTGAAAGTGAAAACCATTGAAAAGTGCAACCCAATCTTTTCTAGTTTATAAATGTTGCTTCCGATGCTTTTTTAGTTAGCAAATTGATAATGCCCCTTTTACCTTGCAAATTCCTGCTGCCACACTAATATTTCTGCAAATTGATTCTTATTAACTCCTTCAGCAATGGGATTAGACCAGGAGCTACAACATGAGGGAGGGCAATTTTGGTCTTTAAATCAGCAGAGAGTAATAGTAACAGAGAGTTTCAAAGAGCAGAACATCCATTGAATGAATGAGTTCTGGGTATAATTGAAAGGTGCTGAAAGAGTGGATCATCAGAAAACGAACCATCAGAAAGTGGGGAATACCTGTATCTCGAGATATCTATGGAAGCTTAACAATAATAAAAATAATATTCTCTAAACATGAACAAGTGACCAGAATGTGAGCTGCTGAAACAAGAGGAGGAGATGGTAGGGGAAGCCACTTGAAGGGGACTTCAAGTGGCATCCAAGGTATGTGCCCTCCACACACATTCCTAGATATGCCTCTGCATTGATGGGCTATGTGAGCCTACTACACCAGGCAGGACTGAGTGTGTGTTACCAAGTATCTCCTGTCGATGGACCAACTACGTGAGCTTTGGAGTCCTCAAGCAGACTGTCATGGCCAAAAATACAAAAATAACAATACTGATGTGCAGCAAATTCAGCACATGTGACAAGCCTAATTTATAGCCCATAAGCACTAAAATAATAGGTTTTGTTTCCAGCTTTATGGTTTTTCAGTTTTGATCAGGCATACGAAGCATATTCATAATCTCTAAATTCATTTCTCTAAATGTGCTGAGCACCAATCTGGCCACGTGACAGAGCCATCCAAGGACCACATAGAGCCACATAGCTAGCTCTAACAAGCATTGAACTTGACAGGCATTCAAGGCCAATTCATATGAATTAGTTGAATTTCAGTTGTGTAACAGCCTCAGTTACTCTCTCTATGTTCTTCTTACCTTTGGGATATTTTCAACAGTAAAAAGGCAACTCCCATTTGCCACTCAAAGGACCTGGATGGCTTTTGGTAACTAGTAGCCAAAATAGTTGTAGAGGAATGATGCAAGTCCTGGTTGGATAAAGGCAACCTCCAAAGAGCTGACTAACCACAGTGTTGGTAGCAGACAGCAGAGCAGAGACTACTGCTGCAGCGGCTGCAGACACTACTACTACTACTACTACTACTACTAATAATAATAATAATAATAATAGGAACCGAATCACAATTGAGCCAATTCCAGTCAAACACCTGCCAACTGTGAAATAGTACATAATAATAATTGTGTTGCTATATTCTTGGATAGTAGTGTTTCCATTGGCTGTGCAAACTATAGTATCTTCACACATCTCATTAATCCCTCTTTCTAATGTCTGTCTCTGCTAACGCCTTTCTCAGGGAGACAGACTGATCCAGTTTCTACCGGAGCCATGACTGCTGGAAGAGATCTAATACTGAGTGAAGCTTCCATATATAGAAAAAGGAGAAAAATCAATAGAAGCCAGACATAAAGCAATTTTAAACCACACTCCCATCCCGTATCATTCGTCCTCTGTCTTTTCCTCATCTTGTACCATGGCTACTGTGCTCATGTTCAACACTGCTCCCAACTGATGTTTTGTCCAACATGGGTCTTCCCAGGTAGACTACTGAATCCTTAGTACTGTGGCATATTAGATATAGTATCTATAGTATCTAATGTGTCACAGTACTGGGGGTTCAGGGATCTAATGTGCCACAGTACTGGGGGGTTCAGGGCAGGCTACAAGAGCTGCAGGCTCCCGAGAACCCTGGCACTGGCACTGTCCTGATGTCCATATTTTCTAGCACTATTCCAGGCACCTGTTTTCAATACAGTACATTTTTCAGCCTATGCCACCCCTTTATGTGGCATTGTTAAAAAAGGACTAACAGCAAATTCCTAAACTGCCCAGCATGTAGTGCCTTTTGCAGCACTGAAATGCAGTATACTGCCCGTATGGCGCAGTATATTTATGCAGTATACTGCATATACCAGGTAGCCACTGATGAATCCACATCCCTTTTCCCCGGGTAAGGGAAGTAGCCTACATTTGGGCTACTAGATTCTGCCAAGCTGGGATGCATCTTTGTTCCCTCCCTGCCATGCTCGTGAAATGAAGGGGGTTTTCCTTCATCATGGCTGGGGTGGAATCACACAGGGGAAGGGGACAGCATGTGATACTGGGATGGGTGGGGACAGTGGGGGAGAGTTTAGAGGGAACTGAGACACACACACAACCCAAGATAGTCTCATTTTCTTCTGCAGAGCCACAGTGAGACTAAAGGGGATGATTTGAGACTTGAGTGTTTTTGAGTCACAGATACGCTGCAGGCAACTTAAGAAAGTGCCCCGATTATGAATGGGGCTAAGTTGTGAATTGACTTTATGAACTGAGCTTATGAAGAAACTCAACCCCATTGTGGGGTTGAGTTTATGAAATTCGAGTTTGAGTTGTGGGGGGGGGTCAGAGACTCAAGAATCACTCAAGTCAAGCCGTGCATGACTTGCCCATGCCTACCATTTAATAAAGGCCATTGGGTTTTATATAGGTCTCTGACCCATACAATAGACCATTGTCTGCCAGTGTTCATTTGGATGCCTTCGAGGTGTCCGTCACCACTTGATTCCATCCTCTTGTGGAGCTTTGCAAAGAATACGTGAATCACATTGGCATCTCTGAGTGGATAATGGAGAAACCGAATGAACCGTCCAAGGGATGAGATCATCTGTTTATACTCACTACTTCCATTAAACCAAGGAGGAGGGGAGGGAGGCTTTTAAGGACTGATCACTGGCCTGTGAAACTAGCCCTTTGTTTATGAGGACGATTGCTGTCTCTCAGCGCTTTTGTGTGTGTGTACGGCTGATGTGCTTGCTCCTGGCATATCTTCTCTCCTTTTCAAAAGAGATGATGTCACCGAAGAGGTACAGTCAAAGAGATCTTCACCTCCTGAACAGCTGCGGGGAATGGGGCAGTCAAGGTTGGTCTACTGACCACATTGACCAGAATGCACATTGCAGGGGTGAGGGTGGGAGTTGTTCTGGAGGCATCACTGGAGGCATGCTGATTGTTCCCACCATGCATGGGCTACTTTTGCAGTGCTTAGCCAGGGGTAACAGGTTGCTGTGACCACTCCTGAAAAATGACAGCTAAGCGGCAAAACTCTCTAGCTTGAAACCTGCAGCTTGTCAGTTCCCAATAGTATGTGAATTGCTTCAGATCTTTTTCTGGCCTTTTTCTCAAATCCCATTCTCTTTCTTCTACTTATTTATCTCCTTCAGGAATGTGTTTCACAGTCCATTACGTGTTTGCTCACATCCGGCAGCGATCTTACCTCTGGAACACTTCCCCATAGTTTTTCTACCTTCTAGAGCAGGGGTCTCCAAACGTTTTGGCAGGAGGACTCATTCATCTCTCTGACACTGTGTCAGGGGCCAAAAAACTATTTTACATTTCAAATTTGAATAAATTTACAATAAATTATTACAATGTATTGGATTATTGGATGTATTAAAATGCAGAATGTATTGAAATGGATTACAGGGCTTGCCCAGGCACCAGACAGCAGAATCCTGAGGCTTGCCAAGGGCTGCATCTGGCCCCATAGCCAGGGTTTGGAGACACCTAATTTAGAGCAGTGATTTTCAACCAGTATGCCATGGCACACAGGTGTGCCACAGATAGTCATCAGGCATGCCACAGGAATTTGGGGAGGGACATTTATTAATATGAAAACTTGGGGATTTGAACAGCATAGGGTACCTTGTCAATGGTAAAAACAACTGATGGTGTGCCTTGAGATGAAAAAGGTTGAAAATCACTGCTCTAGCTTTTTCTCGTCTCTCTTTTCACTGTCCCACAAAGCTACTCAAAACTAACTCTTTCTTTCCTTTGGAGAAACTGCAAATATCCTAACAACTTTGCTCCCTAAGCAGTAGGCATGTTCATGAACACTTCACACCATCACAGCAGCTCACCCCATTGGTATCAGAAGTTTAACTGTCATCAGTCATGCGCCATCATTCTCTAGAAAATAAATCAGTGCATCCTGCTTCTAGTGCATATGAATGCCATTTCACACTTTTGACTGAATTCAGACTGTATGAACACAATCCTAACCATGTCTACTCAAAAGTAAGGCACATTGTGTTCAATGGGTCTTACTCCCAGGAAAGTGTATTTAGGATTGCAGCCTATGTTTCAAACTGATTTGGGGGATCATTTAGTAGCTGGCAAGAATTAATTTTGAGAGCATTATGAGACACATATTTTTTTTCTAGCATTTCTCTGACCAAAATAAACCATATAAATTTGTTTTCAAATTAGTGCAGTTCAAAATTTTGTAGAGCAAATTAATATAAGTTACAGACTATACAAGGTATAATCAAATTTAAAAGGGGTGGTTACTTCAGGCAGTATGGTTTCAATCCTAACCACCAGTTAAGCCAGCATAAGCCCAGCACAAGTCCCATGCTGGTCTGGGGGTGTCACAAAAGTGTCGTAACTATGCCACTCCTGGAAGGAGGGTTTATGCCAGTGCATAGACATGTGCTCGCCTTCCCACACCACCATGAGAATGGGAAGACTGGTGAGTTATGCTGGCTTAAATTGTTTAGGATTGCACCCTCAGAAAATAATCCTTAGCATAAAAACAAAGAAGTACACAGTAATGTCCCTGTTTTTCATCTATGATCTGTCAGTTATGAGAAGTCAGTCTGTTTTTATTTCTGTGCACAGAGGCTTCATGCTTCATAAGACAAGATGAGAAATGTAGGTTGGTGGAGAATTTACCTCCTTCCAAAGAAGACTGTATCATCAGATGTTTCACTTAACATCAAGATTTCCCTTACTGTTATTCCAGTCCTACTAACTAACCAATTTTCCAACTCTAAGCTAAGTACAATGCAACCCCAAGGAACAAACATTGCTTGACCTTGAGGAGGGCTCTGTGACTGTCTCCCAACTGCAGGATCCAGCACATGCCCTATTGTCCCATATGCCCATGCTGGAAAGAACCGGTTGTTAATTTCTTTGAATCCCATCACTGAATGCCGCCTGTGCGGGGGGAAAAGCATATGAGTGAAGAAATGTTGTGCTTGTGCATGTAGGTGGGCAATGAATAATTTGGGAAGGAGGTGTTACCCATATAGGACATGGTGGGAGTTGAGAGGCTTATGTAATGATGTCTCCTAGAAAGAATACATTTCTCAGGAAGAGGGACTTGACAACTCTTGAATCCTGACAGCACTTTTTATTTCTGGAAGGAACAGGGGGAATTTTTTTTTTTTGCCTTACAGCAGAACAACAGTGCTAGATGTGTAGATGGCTTGCTCCAACCATATTGCCACCTTTCAGCATTTCCATAATTCAAACTGTATAATGAAAGGGGAGATGCTAAGGGAGGGGAATCTTGTCTTCCCCCTCCCCCAAAGTAACTAAAATAAATCTCATTTGATGCCTTTCTCTTTACAAACTCCCATGGCACACACGAGAGCCATCCACGGCACACCAGTATGCTATGGCATAGTGGCTGAAAATCACCAGTCTATGTTATGTAATATTCTGCAGAATTTTGTGCTTAGAAAAAAGTAATGCCCTATAATTAAAGCTAGTGTTCTGCTGGGAAAATTCTTGGTGAAATGTATTTTCTGAGTCACATCAAACCCTTAATGGCACACGAAGTTCATTTCATATGATGGCCACTTCATGGGGTGGATAGGCATGTGGATTAAGGCATAGAAATAAAAAAGATCAGCATCTTCAGGCTAGGAAGGAAAAGAGGGGAAAACTAATTAATTGGATGTAGGAAGGCATAGGTCCAAACTGAATGTCTGGTTAAATACTGCAAGTCACAGTTGGCAGAGGCTCATGTAAGCCGTGGCATTTCACCCTACATTTCATGTAGGGTAAAAGGCCTTTATTGTTTGCATAGGAAGTTAGGATAGCAAACCAGCTCAATTTTAAGTCAGATGTACCAACAAGGAGTCTAGCTGTGACTAAGGGATACAAGGCAGAGGCCACACAGATCTAGTATTCCCACCCCATGCTACAGTTCGCATAGTAGCAAAGCTCCAGAAGACGGGACTCAGAGTAATTTGGGGTAGGCAGGTCATAGTGACATATCCAAAGAGCATGAGGCATCTCAGGCCAATGGGATGCATGCTATGGAGGTGTCCAGTGCTCAAGTAAATTTTTTTCTTCTCCATTCTCTTCTTATCTTTTCAATTTCAGAGAGTGGGAAAGGGAAGAGTACAGGGGGTCCATATTTGCGGATCATGTATCCATGGTTTCATTTTATTTTTATTTCGCATATGGCAAATATATGAACTTATGATAAATCAAATGTTAATGTCCAGGACAGAGTGGTCTACATTGAAAAAATCAAACATTGGGCCAGAGTAAGCTCTTAATGGACACTTGGACACAATGTGATGAATATTTTGTTGAGGAACACCACAGTCACACTGAGGGGTAGATACAAGACCACACTTAAATAGTGAGTCCAGGCAGACACCATGTTGGATCCTGTTCAGAGTCAACCAGTGCTGGCAAGGAAGGTCAAAACTTGGCACTTTTTGTGTAGGGTCCTCAATGTAGTTGCCTGTATCTGGGTGTTCAGCATCCCATTTAGCTTTCCATTGCATGTTGATGTTAAAGTTGTTAGATACCGGTAGCTGTTGTGGGAGTGACGGAGAGGGTTTCCTGGATTTAAGCCTGCCAATTAATAGATGAGGAAGATCATCGGGCACATTGATGGTTTGAATGTGTCCACAGATTGGATTCATAGAAAAACATCATATCTGGTTTTATGATGCAACTGGGAGATTTTTTATCTATGTCACTTTTTAATCTATGTCACTTTGAAGTTCACAGAGTCCACAGGCATCTCAGAACATGTTGGACACTGCACTGTACCCTGCCTACCTCTGAGTCCCATTCAGTGGCATAGCTAATGATCGAATCATCCCAACCCTTAATGTTTTGAGGTTTAATATTAAAATCAATTTTTCAATTGTCAGTTTTGATGTTTTTACTGCTCCTTGTTGCACTATAATGTACTATTTGGAGCATGGTAAGTAGCCTTGGGCACTTGCTTTGGCATGAGAAAGGCAGAATATGATTTTTTTTCAAATAAATAAAAGCCTTTATTGCATGAAAAATGTCTAATGTATATGTTTTACTTTCTCCTTTTCCGTCTTGAAGCTTATAGTATGCCTTTTGTATGCCTTTTGTAGAAGGCTGCAGTGGCTCAGCTGATTAAGACACCATTCCTTTCATCAGAGAGGATGGGGCTTGAGATCCGAGTGCTGTAAGACAGAGTGAGCTCCCGTCCTTAGCCCAGCTCCTGCCAACGTAGCAGTTCGAAAGCATGTAAATGCGAGTAGATAAATAGGTACCACCTCATTGGGAAAGGCAACATCCTGCCCTGTGACAGGACAGCCAGGTGTCCATCATGGATTGGATGAAACTCTAATCCACAACAAGCGGACACCATCACCAAATAGTACAAATGTTGAAGAAATTGCCTGTAGCACTCCTTTTGTACAAGAGGACGAATACACCATGATCCAGACATCAGTTATGGAGGACACCATGTCCTAACTAAATGCTATCTGCTATGAACTCAGTTCACCTCAAAGAAGGCAATTGAGTAAAGTAAATTTCCAAAAATAGTTCTGAAGAAGAGAAAAAAAACATACACAGGCCCTCCTCCAGTTCTAATCTCCCTGGCAACATATCCATTTTCATCTTTTGGGGCAGAAAAAAAACAGGGGGGCCTAACCAGGCTCTCATTTCCAGTTCTCTGAGTGGGCGATCTCTATTGACACAAAGTACACAAAGTGACAAGATACTGCTATTCTTATTAGCAAAGCGGACAATGAATACAACTGGTTTAATCCAACTGTGCTAAGGCTTTGTCGTCAACAGCTAGGAGTGAATGACTGAGAATACTGACTAGGCTCTTCCCTTTCACCATCCGGCTCAAGGGATGAGCCTGGCTTAGGGTGCAATCCTATGCATGTTTTGAGTCATTGAGTTTTGTGGGACTTAGGGCGCAATCCAGAGTAACTACTGAGTCCATGCTCCAGAGTAAGAACAAGTTACTCTGGATTGCAATATGAGTTTCCCATAGGTTTTCACTAGGTGGTGCAGTAACTGTGGGATTACTAAGCAACTAAGGGCTGTGGGTGGCGCAAGTGGCTAAGACACTGTGCCTGTTAACCAGCCGGCCAGGGTTTGAGACCCGGATCGGCCCCACAAGACAGGGTGAGCTCCTGTCCTTAGCCCAGCTCTGCAACGCCAGCTGGATCCAATTGTATTGGCTCTGCCTTTCCATTGGACTAATTCAGTGGCATGGAGAGGGGGGATTTGCTGCTTGGGTAACAGCCTATCTTCCATAACAATCTAACTCAGGCTTTCATGCTTCGCATGCAGCATATGCAGCGATACCATAGTCTTTCAAGACTGACGAGGCCTGCTGCAGTTACTACTGGTGCACATAATGTCTATTACGTACTCCCGTAGTTACTCTGGATTGTAGCCTTACTCTCAGGTAAGTGTTTAGGATTGCAGTCTTAGACAAACTACAGACAGTTGGTGCTAAACCTCTGACGGTGTCAGAACCAGCAATGGCTGTGAGGTGGCTGTTTCTAAACTCAGGAGTAGCAATGAAGCAGAGTCAGCGGCATTGATTAGGATCCATATTACAAATTCAGTTATCTCTCAGTATCCAAAGGAGATTGGCTACAGGATCCCAACAGATACCAAAATCCATAGATGCAGAAATCCCAGCTTAAGGTGAGGTGGGACAGGGTCACATCAACACAATATCTTACCTGTGAGTCTCTGGAGATTGCATATTTTCAACTATTATGATACAAGAAGATACAGGAAACTGGACTACAGTAGATGGGCTTTTGATCTGATCCAGCGGAGGATATTCTTATATTCTTATGTGGTCCAGATAAAAAACTTCCACAGGCCTTATAGTTTACTTCCCCAGTTTAGGGATTGTCCTGGCCAGGACAGCCTTCTCCTGATGTGAACTCTTGATCAATAAATAAAGATAAAGGTGTCCCCTGCAGGTTGCCCTGCTAGTCCTTTGCGCTTTGCATGCAGTGTCAAGCATGATATCATAGCCTTTCAAGACTGATGGATGCCAAGGTTTAAGTTGTGACCAACTGTAGGGTGCAGTGCTCATCCCTGTATATGAGCCAAAAAAACCAGCGTTGTCCAAAGACACTTCCATGATCATGTGGTCACTATGACTAAATGCCAAAGCACGCAGTGTACTGTTACCATCCCACTGAGGTGGTACCTATTTATCTCCTTGTATTTACATACTTTTGAACAGCTAAGCTGGCTCACTCCAACTTGCAATACAGGTCCAACCTTTTTATACGCAGATTTTTTTTTTATACTCGGATTTGATTCAACATGAATGGCCAGTGTAACTCACAGTTTAAAAAACTGGTTTTCTACTGTTGCAGAGAGATAGTCATGCAAGCAATCATTCCATTTTTCAGTCCTAGAATCAAACCCCTGCAGATATTGAAGTACTACCTTATTAACTTAGGTGCAATATAGGAGCAAGAAACTTAGAAGAGGGTCTTTAAGCCTATTTTTTCCCATTATTTTCTTTATACGTGGGTTATTTAATCCATGGGAGGTCCCAGAATGGTACCCTAGTGGATAACAAGAGATACCTATACTCAGGACTAGAACCACCAACTTTCCAGTTGACAAGCACAGCATCTTAACCACTGAGCCAATGCTACCTCACTGCAGCCTAGTATCAATTACTGACCCCAATATACAGATCCAATAACTCATTACCCTATAATCCAGAGTAACTACGGGAGCACATAAGAGACATTACGTGCACCCATAGTTACTGCACCACCCAGTGAAAACCTATGGGAAATTCATATTGCAATCCAGAGTAAATTGTTCTTATACTGGAGCAAGAACTCCCCATAGTTACTCTAGATTTCACGCTTAGCAAGGCTTTAGTCAGACCAGGAGGGACCCAAACCTGACAGTGCCTAACAAATATCTAACAAGCAGGCAACTCTCTACTGAAGATAACTTTCTGTTTTTGGACAGAGATGTAGGTCCTATTAGAGTATTAATTTGATATTCTCTCTACATTAGAATATGAATATGATTATCTCAGCCAGCTATACTGTATCAAGATACACAGCAGAATCCTCAATTATTTTTGCAGGATTATTTTGCAGAATCCTTAGTTATTTGGGATAATCTCTGATTTACAGTGCTCTGTGTCTTTATAGAAGCCGTTTTCAGCCGTTTTACAGTTCAGGAATCAAGTCACCCATCCATCATTCAAAGAACAGTACATTTAACTGAAGGACATAAGATTGCAGTGACGTTCCTCTGATGAGTTAATTTCTTCATTTGAGCTTAGATAGCACCATAGTTTTATTTAACTTCTGCTAGCAAGAAAATAACGTAGTTCTTAGAACTTAGTTAAGTTCTAGGGGCCAGATCTCCAAACCCTGGCCCTGGGGCCAGATGCAACCTCTTGGCCCTCCATCTGGCCATCTATCTGACCCTCAGGCAAGCCCCTGTAATCCTCCAGAGGGAAGCTCTGCTCTCCACACCTCAGGGGGTTATTCTGAGCACTAGGGAGGCTGCACATAACTCCTGTCTCTGTGTATGAAAGTGATGAACTAGGGTTGCCATAATTCTCTTCCACAAAATCAGGACAGGACCCTCTGTCCAGTGGTGGGATTCAAATAAATTAACAACAGGTTCTGTGTCCTAATAACCTAAATTAACAACAGGTTCTATGTCCCATTAGTAATAAGTTCTCAGAACCAGTTTCAGTTCTCAGAATCAGTTCTCAGAACCACAGGTTTCTATAGAACCTGTGGGAACCCCCAGAAGCCCACCACTGGTTCTGTCCCATTTGCCAGTATGTGAACACAATCCCCCAAAATAAAGATTGTCCCTGTTTTTCAGGACATATGGCAACCCTACGATGAACCGGTTTGAGATCATCCTCTCTGTGTGTGTTGAAAAGCATTTAGGAACTCATTCATTCATTCACAAGTTCAAGAAATTCACTCATTCATTCACAAGTTCCATCACTAATATATTCATTTATGCAAATTTATTCACATTTGAAATGTAAATCCATTCTTTTTTTTTCCTATACCTGATACCTGACACAGTATCAGAAAGACAATGCTGCCCTCCTGCCAAAAAATTTAGAGACCCCTGCTTTAGACTGTAAAAGAGAGAGGTTAAAAGAGTGAAGCATGTGTTGAATGAATGAGTCCTGGATATCATTGGAAATTGTTGAAAGAGTGGAACTGTCAGAAAGTGGGAGATGCCTGTAATTCCAAGAAGGCAAGAAGAATGCTGCCTGCATACAAGGAAAGGTGTTGTTTTTGGACCCCAGGACACAAAAGGAAAAAAAAGACATGTGGGACATACAGACAAACACACACAAGTGACCCACTTCAAAGGGGGAGACAGATCCCCACTCCTGCTGCCCCTTTGCCTGGCTGGTCAGGACTGCCTACCCTATCAGGAGGTGGCTGGGCGGTGCTGCCTCTCTGTACACAGCCACCACGTGTAGCTGGGTGGCGACTGGCATCAGCCAAGCAGGCAGAGTCAGCACCAGCCCTGGGAACGCTGGCGTGATGATGATGAGGATGAGGAGGATGATGATCTGGATGCAAAGAGTGGGTGGACGAGAGGAACGGAGCAGGCTCTGCTTCTCCACCGCCATCTCCTCCTCTTTCTCACCCTCTAGTCCCTCTCCCATCTCTGGGATCCTAACCCACTAAACTACCCTTTGCCTCTCCCTACAAAGTTATCCTAATTGGGGGATCTGGGTGGCTGCTGGAGATCTGCATTTTCTTGCTGCAGATGGAGTCTCCCCAGCGCTCTGACCGTCCTGCTGCTTCTGCTGCAGGCGCTGCTGCATCTCCTGCAGGCGAAAAACCGGATCAGGCCATTCATCGGAGGCTGGAGAAGGGAGAGGAAGGAAGCTGAAGCTGGTCGAGGAGCTGGAGAGGTGGATCGACTCTTTTGCATCCACCTACCCCATCATCCC
Source organism: Cryptoblepharus egeriae (assembly GCA_030015325.1). NCBI lineage: Eukaryota > Metazoa > Chordata > Lepidosauria > Squamata > Scincidae > Cryptoblepharus > Cryptoblepharus egeriae. Next base: position 118,096,610 of record JAREYC010000002.1, read on the forward strand.
ACCCCCACAAGCCTTCAAAAGCATCACCAGCAGGATGGAAACACTTGGCAAGGGATATAGAAAGGGTGGCAAGAACTCCAGGGTAAGTAAGAGAGGAATCCATGAACATGGTGCAGATTTGACTGAATGGTGGGAATCCTGCAGGGGCTTATGCACGTCTCCTCAGAAGTCAGTCCCATCAGGGTCAATGGGGCTTCCTCCCAGGAAAGGGTGGAGAGGGGGCAGCCTCACAGCCCTCTCCCAGGCAGGTCTCCTCAGGAGTCAGTCCCCTCAGAATCAATGGGGTTCCTCCCAGGGAAGGGTGGAGAGTGTGGCAGCCTCATAGTCCACTCCTATGCATGTCTACTCAGAAGTAAGACCCATTAGAATCAACAGGGTTTCCTCCCAAGAAAGTGTGGAGAGGGTGGCAGCCTCACAGTTCACTCCTATGCTTGTTTACTCAGAAGTCAGTCCCACTATAATCAATGGAACTTGCTCCCAGGAAAATGGATAGGCTTGTAACCTTTTAACCCACTCTTGTGCATGTCTACTCGTAAGTAAGTCCTATTCAAATCAACAGGGCTTCCTCCCAGGAAAGTGTGGACAGGATGGCAGCCTCATAGCCCAATCCTATGCATGTCTACTCAGAAGTAAGTCCCACTATAGTCAATGGGGCTTACTCCCAGGAGAGTGTGAATAGGATGACAGCCTTGCCCCCCCTCCCCGCCCCACAACTTTTCAGTCATGTCAACATCTTCAGTAATTCTGAAGTTGTGATCCTGTGAACAGTTTCTTGAAGATCAGGCCCATTGAATTCATGGGACACCCTTCAGAGTAACCACTTATGGGAAGAGAATTGCAAGGAAAACAATTCCTGTCATCAGGTGCTTCAGCTGCCATTATCAGCTATCTGCTTCTCCATCACTGAATAAGAACCCAGACCTATGCACGTTTACTCAAAATTAAGCCCTATTACAGTCAATGGAGTTTACTCCCAAGGTAGGATTGCCATAATATTGACCCTCTGTCACAATTGCCACTATGTGAACAGAATCCTCCCATATCAGGACTGTCCCTGTTTTGGGATCAGCAAGGATCTGTTTTTCAAGACATATGGCAACCTTTCCCAAGAAAGTGTAGATAGGATGGGCTATAAACCTACATAGGTTCAGGCTACATGAACTAGTGTTTCTAAACATGTGCAGTACACTATGGAAGCACTGCTAGCCTAGCTATATGTATCAGAGATGGAGGGGGGCACTGATCTGGCCAAGACCATAATATTCAAGGAGGGATCTGTCTTCTGCTATCATTTTAGAATGTTACCTAACATTTATATGGCTTTTTAAAACATTCGGGTGCAATCCTCACTATTTTAGGCTAGCGCAACTCACCCATCTTCCCATCCCTCTGTGGCATGGGGAGGTTAGTGCATGTCTGTGCACTGGTCTATCCTTCCCCACCCCCACCCCAGGAGTGCTGCAGGATTGCCTTTTGGTCCAGTCCAAGAGTGACATAACGCTTAAAAATAATTATGTTATCGTTTTATTAATGGGAGATGTATTGTATTCCTGCTTTATGGTGCTGGCTCCTGTTTTTGCAGGACCCGGCTCTGACCAGATGCCCTCAGTGAGCCTCATTGATTGCCTGCTTCCTCACTACTACCTCCTCACTCACTGCTATTGGCATTCAACCACACTCTTCCTCTGGGCCTCGTCTGCTTCTGTATGCGGAGGCAGAGGGCCAGCTGACTTGAGACTGTCTTGTCCCCAACAGCACAGTTCAGGACAGCAGGTAAACAGCAACAACAGCAAAGAGTAGGACTGCAGGAAGGGAATCTGTGGCCTAAGAGAAGGCTTTGTTTGAATAGTCGCAAGCTGCGGTTCTAGATTTCACGATCACTTCTGGCAAGGAGAAGGGTTTCAACCCTTTGCAGCAAGCTGAGGGAAAATGGTGAATGAAGTATGTGAGGGACATAGTGGGAAGGCCTAGCTGTTGACCTGAGGTGAAAGTCCTAATGGCACCGTATTCCTCTTATTAATTAATCTATTAATTAATTAATTCTTTATTAACTTATCCAGATTAATTAATCTAGAGAAGAAATGCCTTGTGAAATTCCTCTGCACAGGCTTCAGTGAAAATGAATGAAAATGGTAGATTAATAGAGTTCTTGTGCTGAACGATTCCCAGCCTGCTATCAGTGGACCTATTTACCTGAGAGTAAGCCTCAGTGAACTGAAACTTCTGAGTAGCCATAAATAGGATTGCATTGTCAGTGTCTTATACTGCCTAGCTCTTACAATCAGTTAACTTACTTTGAGCATAATCTTAATCATGTCTTCTCAAAAGTAAGCACCATTGTGTTCAATGGGTCTTACTCCCAGGAAAGTGTCTTTAGGAATACGGCTTTATTAAGAGTAAGCCTCAGTGAACTGAAAGTTCTCAGTCACCCTACAGTATGTAGGATTTCATTGTCAGTGTCCCACTGTCCCTCTCTTAAAGTTACCCCAAATTCCTCGATCAGGGGAAGCATACTGAAACTCTGTGATCCCAGCTCTGTGCCAAGTTCCATCACTGCCCTGTCATCTTTCATTCAATGCTGTAAATTCTCTCTGACCTGACCTACTTTACAGGTTGTGCATATAATGCTCGTCAAGTACTTTGTCAGGTTTTGGGGAGACAATTTCAGGTCTTGGAGAAAGGATGGGATCTTTGAAGTAGTAGGATTCCTTTGGATGACTGAAGTTGGTAGAGTTGGACAAGTGAATGGCACAGGCAAGAGAATACTGGGGTAAGAGCAGGGCTGGTGCCTAATTGCTGAACCCCCCAGTGGGCCCCTCCCAATTGCAACTATAGCTAACCACATTCAGAGCTTAAGGGTTGGCCTGGCCATACACACCCTCTGATGGGCATGTGCCTTCTAGCGCCCAGCCAGGCTGACTCGATGCGCTGAGAGGGAGGAAAGGAGGCATGACGCCATGGAGTGCTCTGAACATGAATGTTTTTAACATTCAGGTTCATGCTGCAGTACACAGGGTCTTCCTGGGTCTTGAATTACAGGAAGTGCTTGATTGTCAACCCCAAGAACAGTTAGCTAATAGCTGCTAATAGCCTGGCTTGTAGTGCACTGTATCAGACTAATGACACTGTCCTTTTCTTTCAGTGAACAAAATAAAAATTGGAGTGGTAATTTAAATTCATATTAGTTATAGCCCGACCAACTTTTCAACCAGCTCCTGCACCTTTATCAAAAGTTTGATTGGCAGGTCAATCAGTGAACTTGTCCCTGCCACAGTGAACTTCATCCACTGATTTTGACTAATTATTCTGCTTATAAACACATAGTAATGGATCAGGGCAGATTTTGTTCTGGTCATTTGGCAATTCTAAATTAGTGACTGGGAATTGTGGAGAAAAGGTTGGAGATTATTCCGGATTAAATTGCAATACAATCTTCATGCATGCAACAAACTTCCTTTGAATATTTTGTAACTGAAAATAGTGAAATAATTGGAGATACATTTTAGTTTGAAAATATATATATAAGAATTTTTAAAAATCCATGCCATTGGGGGCCCAACCCTTTTCTAAATATTGATCACCTGTAAAGAAAAGCATCAATGCTTTGGCCCTTCAAAACTCAGAAATGAGGCCTATCCCTGTGTACTTGGCTATGTATGACACAGAAAATGCTCTTTCAGATGAATCAACCCTTGCATTTGAATCAAAGCCTTCAGGAATGGCTTATCAGATCCATCTGCCATGAAAAAAGGTGGACAGATCACATGAGCGGGGATGGACTGCATGTGCACAGTTCACATTCAAGGAGCTACTTGCACTATGGTAGGTGTGAGAATGGAGGCAGTCCACAGCTCCAGTGGTGTTCTACTGCTCTGTATGGAGTGTATGACACAATATAATACATCTGAACACATGCAGAGTGCCTTTGTCTCCCAATCGGGTAACTACAGGCAGCCTACAAACGTATGAGATGAGATATATATGGATAAGCATATGGGGAACCATATGGGCAAAAGGCTTTCAGGGAAGGAGGAGTGATTTATGGTCCAGCTTCTGTCCAGGCACCTCTTGCTTAAGAAATGTAAGCCATGAGCACTTGCAAAACATACAGAGCCTGTGTTGTCATCTGGCTCTTGGCAATTGCCGCCGTCTTTCCTCTAGTTGCCAGGAAGTCTCTCGTCAGCATCTGGCCAGGATGGAGGGGGACAGCAAGGTGCCAGGAAGGGAACACGCACTTCCTGTGTTTCCCTTCCTCTGGTGCCTGCTTTCTCTCCCCCCTTTAACTTTCTCACTGCAGATCTGTCTCAACATGGATCCTGGAGCCGTGCTAGCAGCTCCTTGTTCTTTGAGACTTTGAAGCTTTGTACATGGTACCCAGAGCAACATCTATTTCTCTCTTTTTCTCTCTCTCTCTCCCACTTCCCATGCAGATCTAGAATTTTGATGCCTGCTTATCACGGACCCACTACTCACTGGTCACTCCTCCAGCACATCCTCTCCAGCAGTGTTGGATAGACTGCAGTTGGAAGGTCCAAAGGAGCAGATTGGGCCACCAGTTGTGGTTCTCTTCTTTGCCTGAAGGGTTTTACCAGCAACACTCCTCAGGACAACAACATCCAAAGCGGTTTTGAGTCCTGTTTTGAGTCTAATTTACCTAATTGAGGTAAATTAGCTGGATTTACCCAGAAGAAGCATCATCCATCCAACCTTTGGTGAACTTCAGCTGTTTCTGCAGAAGCGGATCATTCCTGCATAGCAACATCAGGCAAACCACACCAAAAATGGATGTTATGGGCAAGTGAAGGATCTCAAGTGAAGTGGCTGGGAAACTGTTTCTCTGAAAGTACAGACTATTTCAGGAAAGCACACCGTAGGATCTCATCTCCTCCAGATGTTTTCCCTTGTCTTGCTAGAAGGCCTGGTGGCCCGGCTCTCTCCTCTTGCTACATACCATTCCTCTCTTGAAAACTAGACTAGAGGATGATTCCCTTGCAAGGAGTAATGTTCCTCTGGGGCCTCCTGTTTCCTTTCTAGCAAAGGCTGTTTCATTGCAATGGAGAAGAGACGTATCTAGTTGTGCAACATGATGTAGACGGTTTGCCAGGAGAAAGATACCGGGGATTCTTGTGTCCTTAATTTGGGGCATCCTCTTGTAATACTCTTCTCTGGAGTCCTTTGCAAGTGCTGGAAGGACGGAAATTAGTGAGGTGGTGGATGTCCTTTCTGCTGCATCCTGATACTGCTTATTTATCCCTGTGACTAGCAACATCCAGATGGTGCTTTGATATTCAGGATAGTGCAAAAAGTCTGCCTGTAATTCCAGTTAGATGGACTGTGGCTTATAGCTGCATGGAAGACCTGGGCAAGTCCACTCTGTGGCTGCAAGCCAAACTGGCCTCCCCTTCTCCACACCTCCACATCCTTGACTGCCGTAGCCGGGAGCTGTACGATTCATCCCATGTGGAACGGGCCCTGAGTGTAGCACTCCCGGGACTGCTGCTACGGCGTCTTCGCAAAGGAAACCTTTCGGTCCGATCCTTACTGCCCGCACCTCCACAGGGTCTAGGGGATAATACAGTGTTGTTGTATGATGAGGGAACACTCCATCTGCCCCAGTTACAGGAGCAGGAGGAAGATGAAGAGTCAGTGCTTGTGACATTGCTGCAGAAACTACGGGAGGAAGGTAGCCCAGCCTATTATCTGCAAGGTAGGTGTGCAGGGAAAAGTGGACTTTGTCTGGGATGAGTGAAGGTGGTATGAGACATTGTGGTTATTTATCTGACCAATCTAGGAGTAGATTTAAAACTTACAGAGGAATCTCAGTGTTGCAAACTGTAGGAGTCAGGAAGGAAGGATGTGAGAAGACATATACTGAGTCAAACTACATGTCTTTTTAGCCCAGTACAAGAAATGGCTCTATCGGGTCTAAGGCAGATATCTTTTCCTAACCCCTTACTTGAGATCCTTTATCTGAATGGCATCGCTGTGGAGTGCAGTCCACACCAATGACTTGCCCAGAGGTGGGTGTGTGTGACACACTAAAATCACAATGGTTAGGAATAACCCCATCATGTTACATACCATTGCTTTGCCCACTGCATAGGAGGAGGGGGTGACATGCTGGCCTCCCTCAAGGGTGATGCAAAGCATAGTGATGCCACTGGGACATCCTTAACAGGATACAGTTAAATCCTTAACTGGATCCTTTAACTGGAAATGCCTGGGATTAAGCTTTTGGTTTTCAGCATGTAGAACTTATATTCTACCACTCCCCAAATTGAAGGAATACTCAGGCAGAAAGTAAATGCAAGCAGAATGTGGGGTACAAGTTTCTAGTCCACAGTTCAGTGCAACAGGATAGCAATAGTTGTTCTCAGAGTGCTGCCATAGAAGTCCCCAAACTCTCCTAATTGGTCCATCCCAGTTACTGGATACGAGCAAGAAGGAGGCAGAACAGTGACTGATAGGGTTGCCAACTTTTCAACTGGCTGGTGTAACTGTACCTTTTAAATGTGATTTGATTTGCAGACATTAGCTATGGTAATTGTTACTTCTAATGCTTTAAATGGCCTCACGTGCTGATATCTGCACATCATGCCACTGTTAAGTCAGAAGAGCAAGGCAAGCTTAGGTGCTGGTCAGTTGGCAGTTTTAACAGTATGCAGTCTTCTTGACAAGTGTGCCACAAATCCAACCCAGTGTGATTCTTATTACAGTATATAGGTATCCCCACCCCCCTTGCCTCGCTGTGGTTTCATCTCAAGAGCCAGAAACCAGGTATCAATCTTACCTGGGAGAGATAATAGCACATTATCTTTTGTACATACCCAGGAAAGTCACAGCTCCTGCCATTCACAGCAAAAACGTGGAAAGTTTACAGATTGATTGGATGCAGAGCTGCCAGGTAGAAATCCAGACGTTCAAAGCCAAGTCAGACACGACATACAACTGTGTGCAGTGCTGCCGCTGTTTTTTGCATTTCTAAGGAAAAGCAGCCATGGAAAGGTGCAATTTTGGGTGGAGAAATTGCAGTTTTGAGTTTGAGAAATTGAAGGTGCAATTCACTGAAGAAAAGAGCTGCTTCACCCTTAGGCTTCATTTCAGTCCTGGGTTCCCAAGGCAGCGGACCAAAAATAATATCAGAAATTGCAAACACTGTGTCCGGGATAAACCGCCACGTACATTTTGAGACAACCTGGGGGAGGACTTTGGGAGATGGGCTGATTCAGAGCTGAATCGTATGCTTGTCCACTCAGAAGCAGGTCCCACTATAGTTGATGGAAATTACTTAGTGGTAGGATTCAAATAAATTAACAACAGGTTCGTGTCCTAATAACCTAAATTAACAACAGGTTCTATGTCCGATTAGTAACCAGTTCTCAGAACCAGGCACTCATTAGCAAAGGGTTCTATAGAACCTGTGAGAACCCCCTGAAGCCCACCACTGAACTTATTCCCAGGAAAGCGTAGGTAGCATTGCAGCCTCAGTCATCCCTTCAGTTACTTAACGTTTAAGGATTCCTCAAACATCAAAGGGTCTTCTCTTTTTAGCCCAAAAGTTCCCGTGGAGTTTTATTTCTCTTATCACCTTCAATGTGTGTTCCAATGAATATAGGATTGCCATAATTCTCTCCCACAAAAACAGGACAGGACCCTCTGTCCCATTTACCAGTGTGTGAACGCAATTCCCAAAAATCAGAACTGTCCCTGCTTTTTCGGACATATGGCAACCCTATTAGGACATTTCTGTTGTGCCTTTTAACAGTGGTGAGACCGACAGAAATCCAACAAGTCTTTCCTAGCCTTGAAATACAGTGATATAAAGAGCCTCACCTGGTAAAATTCTGCCTGTCATGTGGCTGTTAAGAAGGAAAAATGTAGCAAATGCAACCTCAGTGGCACCAACTCCATCTCCATTCTGAAAAGGGGTGCAACATGTTTTTGTCCTATACTTAACATTGAAGACTGACTGATCAACATCCATCTGATGCACTGCGAGGGAGGGTGCACAGGGGGTGATGGTATGCATGGGGGCATGATGCACATGGAGAGTTGGTGTGCATGAGGAGATGGTGCACATGGGGGACAGTGCACATGGGGGAATGGTGTGCGTGGGAGGTGTACATGGGGGATGATGTGCATGGGGGTGTTGCATATGGTGCGCATGGGGGTGATATGCATGCGGGGATGGTGCACATGGATGGTGTTGCACATGGGGAGGAGCGTGTGGGGTTACAGTGTGCGTGGGGATTGATGTGCATGGGAGGTGTTGCACATTGGGCACAGTATGCATAGAAGGTGTTGTGCATGGGGGGACGGTGTGCATGAGGGATGGTGCACATGGGGGGATTTTGCACATGGGGAAGATGCACATGGGGAAGATGCGGTGGGGGATGGCATACAGGAGGACCTTTACTCCCACGACGCAGGTATGTTTTCGCTAGTCTATAATAAAATCCACATGTCTTTCCCCACCTGGATATAATAAAATTCACAAGTCTTCCCCCATTTTAATGAATCAAAAAACTTATTTTTTTTTTATTAGAAGACTACAAGGGAGATCTGACTTCAGAACAGCAGTCTCTGGCCTGCTGGGTCAGAGGAGGATGAACTTAGAAAAAGGATGAGGGGAGCAATAACCTGTTAAAATAGAAGTCACAATTTCTAAGTGCACAAAAACGTATCTTACTGCAAAGGCCCCTTATATCTTCAAGGGCACAAGAACCTTGCCAAAACTATATTAATGTCAACTGAATCTCCTAATATAAGTCAATGATAGTGAAATACAATTCTCTGCAAAGCCTTTGCAAGTCTGAGCATTCACTATGAGGAGCAGAGTAACTTCATTGTAGTATGTCACAGATTCATGACTCAATCCTATAGCCTTTTATATGACAATGAGACTAATGTTCCACACCACTGTGATGGATCACACCACTGCCTGGCTTTTAAGGCTGTTGTCACAAGAGATCTGCATTGACAGTTCCCTGCTTCTACATATCCCAGATAATTTCAGGGCAGGTAGGCTGGATCATGGGGTGGTTTGTGCACAGATAGAGGGAGAGCAGGGGATGTAACAAAGCAAGAGGGGGAGGATTTATCTTTCTATCGTATTTATATATTGCTTTTCAAATAAAAAATTCACAAAGTGGTTTACAAAGAAAATGAAAACAAATTAAGGCTCTCACTGCCCAGGAGTGTGATCAGGCTGCCCATAAGATTTACAGTAGTCAGGGTCAGTGCTCCAGTGTTAGGCATCATCACTCCTTGTCTCTTTCTTATAACTAGCAAAAACCAGAATAAATTCTCCCCCCCCCCAAAAAAAAAAAAACCCAGTAGTTTAAATGCAAAATATCCAAGGCTTTGTCTCAACTTGAGGGGGAACTCACTGGAAAAAAATTTAGAAACAATGAATGTCAGTATGTAGCAATAATAATCTTTTTGGTGTGTTCTCCCTACAGGAGGCTTCCATAAATTCCGAGCTGAGTGCCCTCATCTCTGTGAAACCAACCTCAACACGGCCAGTTCTAGTAGCTCCCCTTTGCCAACAGCAGCTCCTGTTGTGGGATTGGGGGGTCTGAGCCTAAGCTCGGACTGCTCAGATGCTGAGTCGGAGCCCCTGAGCAGTGGTGTGGAATCGGAAGGGGCCAGCCCCCCATCGTTCCCTGTCCAGATTCTACCTAACCTCTACCTGGGCAGTGCCCGTGACTCAGCCAATATGGACACTCTGGCCAAACTTGGTATTAACTACATCCTCAACGTCACCCCCAACCTCCCCAATCTCTTTGAGAAGAATGGCGACTTCCATTACAAGCAGATCCCCATATCTGATCACTGGAGCCAGAATCTATCTCAGTTCTTCCCCGAAGCCATTGATTTCATTGGTGAGTGATGGAAAGCAATCCACAGCCCTTTCCTGACTATTGCTTTGTCCCAGGTTTCCCTTTGTCCAGTTTGGTTGCTGAGCAGAGGCTGTATGCTATCAGCAGAAAGACTGACCTCCCCTTTTGCTGATGCATGTGTGCAAAGTTCAGATTCCTAGAAATTAGGAACTGCCTCTGCTTTACAAACATATATGGGCCTTCCCATATTTCTCTTTGAAAGAGTGCTTGATATTTTGGCTCTTCAAATCCCAATAGTCATCATCATCATCATCAGGTCAAGGTTAAACAATTGGAAAAGATCACAAAATATTTTTAAAAATCTAGGAATTGTAATATAGTTGACTTTAGGGAAGGAAAACAACATCTACAATCTCCTATATCAAGCCAATATAGCTATTGACAAGGTAACAGTTGAACAGCTGCAATGAGCCACACTACTAGGAATATTAGACATTATATATCAAAGTTTTTAAATTCTTGGTTAGATTTTGAATTCTTGAGCACCCAAAAATCCTAATCTAAATATCTAGTGGGCTGTGACACCACTGATGATGATATTAAAGTTAAGGAACATTATTTACTTTAAAGATTTGTATCCTGCCTTTCCTAAGCCAAAGTAAATGCTCAAGGTAGCTTACAAATTCCATGCTAAAATACACAATATTTAAAACAATATAATTTTATTATAATTATGGCATATTAAAATTATTTCTGGTTCTTATAGGCTCAAGTTATACGATGCCACTGCCTTTCTTTGTTTTTATTGTTATCATTTTATTATACTGTTTTATTCTATTAGAATATATTCTAATATATATTCTGAATTCCCCTATTAGAGAATTCCATAGTGATAGTGCCACTAGAGAGTAGGCGTCCCCCACTCTGCCATATCTCTGACTTTGGATAAAGGCTGCCCTTTGTAGAAGAGCCCCTTGTAGAACATATTACTGTAATCCAGCCTTGAGGTCACTATAGCATGGATAACTGTGTTAAAATACTACAGCATTTCTGTATCTGATAAAAAGATGTAGACAACAGATTTAATAGTAGTATTTAGTATGTAACACACCAGATTTAATAGTAGTCGGAAGAAAAAGGTTTGGATTACATAGGCCTACACACATTTTGCAGTCTTAAAAGTTAGATCTATTCTTGGCTACATTTGGAGTCCTGAATCCAAATATGGCATCCTTTTCCATTTTGACTCTATTTGCCATTTTGACTTGACAGCCCAGTTGACTCTAGTTTTGGGGGTACCTCGGCCACGGTGTCAGCTTCCTCATAAAGAAGCTGCTTGAATCAGCATATAAGCTGGCCATGCGGTACCCACAAATTTAGAGCAAATGAGTCAGAATCATTGACATTTTTTGATTCAGCACCCCAAATATATCCTAAATTTGTTCAAATATCCTTGGCAACTAAAACCAAGTTTTTTTGTAGGCCTGTGTTAGAGATGTGGCAATACCTGCAGATGTGCAAACTGAAGAGAAAGAACAAAAAATGTTTTCAAATTCAAAAAGGTAAAAATTAGACCAATAGTTGTGGGTTTTTTAGGTGCTATCTTGGAAAAAATCTTGGAGGAACTCCTGTATACTTGAGATGTGATCAGAATATCCCCCCCTGAGCTGCCAAAAGGAACTCTGCTTGGAACAGAATATGATCCACAGAAAAGATATCTATGTGAGATCCTCTAGAATGGATTTAATATTTAAATATCCTCTAAATATTGGAATAGCCTTGAGATATTTAAAAATATTCTCTACATATCTTAGGTTCTTGGAATGGACTTGGTAATTAGAAAACAATACCACAGGTGGGCTGTGATTAACCATACTATAATACTTTAACCATATGTATAGTAAATACTCAACTTACGAATGAGTTCCATTCTGGAAGTTGAAATGTACATAAGTCCAACACCACTGACTTCAAAGCATTTTTTCACATTTTGAAAAAAATGAAAATGTTTGTATCTTGCAGGGATATTTGTATCTAATAAAGTTAACATCTTGAAAGGTTATAAGTCAAGGATTTATATTGTTTAATCATAATGATAATAAAAACAATTGTATAGTCATAATGAGATGTGTAGGATTGTTCTTTAGATAAACACATGCATACTCAATCTACTCTTTCCTTTTGACTTCAGTGTCCCTTTCTTGCTATTTTGTCCTCCTTTCCCACCCCAGTTTCTTGCTTATGCCCTTTGTCTATCCATCCCCAATTCACATGAGAAGAATTTTGACTCATCCCTTTTCTCATTTCTGCCCTCAGATGAGGCCCTGTCTCGAAACTGCGGGGTCCTGGTGCATTGCTTGGCGGGGATCAGTCGCTCAGTTACTGTCACCGTAGCCTACCTCATGCAGAAGCTCAATCTATCCCTCAATGATGCCTACGACCTGGTAAAGCGGAAGAAGTCTAACATCTCACCCAATTTCAACTTCATGGGGCAGCTGCTGGACTTTGAGAAGTCCCTGGGGCTCAAGAGAGGCAGCCAGCGCCCACCTTCTGGCCAGAGCTGCTTCTTCACCTCACCAACGGATGACAGCGCGTTTGAGCTGGATCCCACGTAAGGGTGAAGATTGCTGTTTTCTTGTCCTTCTCTACTCATCTGTTCTACCTGCTTCTGCCCTGGTGGCAGAGCACTTTGGGAACCAACTGAATACCTCATGCCAAGGAAGGAGGCAGCCCTTTCAGAATCATCTGCCACTTCCAGAGAAGGTTCTCGTTGCCTTTCTGACACATTGACAATGATGCTCTGTACTTATCAATCTTGCAGCTAAACTGACAGAGCCATACCAGTAACCAAAGACTCTTTCCACCATCATCACCACCTCCACATACCTGATCCCCCAAAAGACCTTATACAGACTGAGAACTCACCAGTTTCCAGAGCTGCTCTTTCTGGAAGTTCAGCTGTGGACACCATGAACTTCTCAGAACATCCTGCTAAATTAAATATTTATTTAGTTTGTGTCAGGTCTGGAACCTACCAATTGCTAATCGTGCCCACCTTGCATAGAACATTCTCCATTCAACAGCCATCATTTAGAAATGAGGCTAGAGATCTGCAGCTCTCACAGGATGTTTTTCCTTACACTGAACTTCTAGTGCTAAAGTTGTGCCCTTCAGCTCAACCAGAGCAGGAGGAAAATCTGCAGTGGCCAGTTCTGAAATGAACAAAGGACTCTTTGACAGTACCTCAAGGCTGAGAATGGAGGCCTCCTGTCCGTCTTAATGATGGTTCTAGACTCCAGGTTGAACAACATAATCCAAGATCAATATCTGAGACTCTTGAATTGCCTTAAGGAGCCTCTAGTGGCATATCAGGTGTGGTACTTACAAACTGTTGAACAAGGATGGAGAATCTCTGTCCTTTCTCTTAAGCCTTGGGTCTCTGGTTCTAGAACCACAACAGGAATGAATCCCACCGTGCCAGATTCACACACCTTCAGCTCTGAAAGTGTGCCACTTAAGGAACCTCTAGTGCTGCGCCAGGTCAGGAACCTACAGCTCTGGAGGCAGGTTCAGAAACCTTCATAAACATACCTCATCCTACACATTTGAATGCCAGAAGTAACCCATCCAGCCAGTCTGCAATGCTTAGGAAAAGCAGAAGGAAATCAGTGGGCTAGGATAAGATGTGTACCAGGGAGCCAGCTGGGATACAAATAATGAAAGGGCAAAGTTCCTGCTAAGAAGTGAAGAAAGCAGAGCAACTTCTGTGTCTGTGAGCATGTGCAGGTGCGTGTGTACGTGTGTGTGTGAATGCCAGTACGTAAGCAACCAGACGTGTGGCTTCCATACAAAGGGCAGGTCTATATCATCATAGCAGTGTGCGAGCAAGAATCCAGAAATTTGGCTGAAACAACTGAAGGGGCAAGGTTTTATTGCTCTGCAAGTTCATAACCCACACCACAACAAACACAATTGGAATACATTATACAAAACAGCAAAATGTTGCTTTGTTAGCATAATTTACAGGGGATGCAGAATGTGGATTGCTTGGGGGCAGCGTGTTCATATGCTGGTGCAGAATACGCACAGCTTTGCGTACCTGTCTCTGGGAGTGCAGGTGTGCGCATGGGTGTTTCTATCTATTGCCATGCAACTTCAGTGGCAGCTGTCTGGGAATGCGTTGTCCTTTAAGGAGAATTGGCATCCTGGTATCTCTATGAGGATCTGGCTTTTTACATTAAGGTAAATGCTGTGGAGATAATGAGGAAATAGGCAAATGCTGCCATTGCCACAGGAAACAGTAATTTCAATAAAGCAGGACTTTAAACCATTCAAAGAGGTGTGCTTTTGTTTTGCAGCGTAAGTCTGTGGTCCTGATGAGAACTAATTCATAGCTATTCAGCCGTCCGCCACACTCACACATGATTGATCCAAAATAGATTCCAGCCATGGGATTATAACATGGATGGAAAACCTTGTTCACAAAAAGTTAGGCATTAAAGAAATTCAATAAAATCTTTATTGGACACTTCCATCTGGTAGGACACCTACACTGGTAGGTCCCAGACAGATGGTCCTTCTCAGAAGTAGGTCCCAGGCTGAAATGCTAGAATATAACTATCTAGATATCCTATCTAGATATCCTTTTTTGTGACACCCTGTTCAAGTGCCTCATATTAAGAAAAACACAAGCAGGTTTAGAATCTGATAAAATTTTGCATCAAATTGCGTCAAGTATGCATCAGATGCTTTGGGAATTGTGAGGAAAGCTTACGGAGAAGCTGCGCTATCATCTGCACATGTGTACGAGGGAGGACAAAAAGACGAACAACAATCAGGACACCCCTCTTCGTCAAAAATGTAACGTCAAGAATGCAGTTGCAGTGAGCTGTATTCTCAACTGTTTTGCACACATTTTTCTCACATTCAAATCCTGAGTCCTGATTTCATGAACAACTGACTTGGTAATTCTCTCCTTTAGCTGATGATGTGCCAGCCTCTGCTTCTCCAGCACTCTAGCCCAAAACTCTCTTTATTGCCACACTTCTACTCAGTTCCTGTGTTGTTTTTCCAATCCACCGAGTTCGAGGAGGATCAAGGAAGTTAAATAGGCAGAAGAGGATGGCCACCACTTACTAGGCTGCTGTGTGAGGCTTACATGAGTTGGCCAGCCCCAGTGCCGTATGAGTTGGCCAGCCCCAGTGCCGTATGAGTTGGCCAGCCCCAGTGCCATGGCCTGGAGCCATGGGTGCCTCAGCTTAAGACAGTATTGCTTATAACCATGCCAATTCCTAGCAATGTACTCACCTAGTATCTTTGTGCTCCACTGTGACTGCGCATGAGGTTCCTCCCATCATCTCCTCTCAGAGTATTCCTCAAGACGCAGCTGTTCTCTTATGGGACTATCCCTACAATCCAGAGTAACTACGGGAGCACATAAGAGACATTACGTGCAACTGTAGTTACAGCACCACCTAGTGAAAACGTATGGGAAATTCATATTGCAATCCAGAGTAAATTGTTCTTACACCAGAGCAAGGACTCCCCGTAGTTACTCTGGATTGCACCCTAAGTTATCACCTATGTTATCCCTATGCTGTCCCTATGTTAACACCCCTGGCTAATCTCTCCATCATGCTGGTCACATCCCACCATTCTCCTCATCCTCTACCCCTCACATGTGGCACCCCTCAAGCCGCCTTCTCACCCACAGGCCTCCATTGCTACCAAAGTGAATCCGTAATGGGCCTCGAAGCCAAAAGCAGCCATTTTCCACTGGGTAGCGCCATCTTGAAATGCCCTTGTAGATGACCAACCACACCAGAAAGCCTGTGTGAGACTCTTGCAACTCTTCTCCAGCCACCTGAGCGGGATAAGAGGCAAGGAGCACTGAAGCTGGTGTGTAGCTAAGAAGGTAGACCAATGAGGAACTGATGAAGATGGTGGATGAAGAACCTGTGATACCTCAAAGGTCAGCTCTGCTTTCAGGCCTTGGCTGCCATATTGGTTGACCCTTATATCTATGTCCTTTTGAACTGGACAACATGCTTCTGTTTCATGCATTAAATAGAACCCATAATTCTCTTTTTCAGTGTGTTTTGATACATTTTAAAGGAAGAGTTCTCTCAGCTCTCCCTTTACTCTTCCCGTCTGTGCTGGTTTTATGTCTTTCTACGAAATATATATATATATATATATATATATATATATATATATATATATATATATATATATATATATATATATCCCACTTCGTTGCCTGGAAACCAGTCTTCCTTCTATTCTGAAAAGAGTGGGAGAGAAAATAGCTGCAATTCTGGGGGATGCCCATTTTTCCCTCCAGCAGTTTTTCCCCTCTTCTTTTTCTCCACCTCTTGGGAGTGGAGGCACTACATTGCAACGTACACCTGATCTGTGTATATGTATTACTTGTTTCAGTATAGAAATATTAATGTATTCCCTGGTATTATTATTATCAGGGTGCTGATAATTCTACCCAGGTTGACCATATGTTATCTCCCCCCCACCAAGAACATGTCCTGAATTTTAGCCTTGTGTCCTGTAACTCCTTTTCCTTGTAAGTAAGGAGTATGCAGCCTTCTTGTAATTAATAAATTTTATAGAATAGTTTTAAATTTAATAAGAAGTAATATGGTATTTAAATTAACAACGTGAAAGTAATATGTATGAGTGTTTTTAGCTTTTGCTTTGTCATGGCCTACATTTTTCTTGGATGCGCTACATTTTGAGGGACCTTATCTTCTTTTTTGGCAGTGACATGTGGTCACCCTACCCCTAGGTAATGCAACAGCACCCCCAATTGGTCCACCCCCCCCAACTGGTCCACCCCCAATTTTGGTGGTGCAAATTTGAACAACCCAGGACTGCTGTGAGCTGCCTGGAAATGAGGCCAGGATCCAGCACCCATCTCCCTTTCCCAGCCCCCTCACCAGTGGTGGGATTCAAATAAATTAACAGGTTCTGTGTCCTAATAACCTAAATTAACAGCAGGTTCTATGTCCCATTAGTAACCGGTTCACAGAACCAGGTGCTCATTAGCGAAGGGTTCTATAGAACCTGTGAGAACCCCCTGAAGCCCACCACTGCATCACCCCTGGAAATTCCTAACACCTGCCCTCCCCCAGCCAGCTCCCCTGCCCCGGGTGACCATCTGTCATAATCAAAAAAGAGGACAAGAACCCCCCAAATGTAGGAAAACAAAGAAAATGTAGGGGGCATCACACACACACACACACACACACACACACGTATACATATATACAGTGGTGGGCTATAGTGGTGGGCACCTACGCTATAGAACCGATTCTTAACAAGAGATAGTACATATAAAGTTTAAAAATAGCCATTTAAAAGTGGCTGCCAGATGGACAGAGAACCGGTTCTTAATTTCTTTGAAGCCCATCACTGCATATATACATATATATATATATATATATATATATATATATATATATATATATATATATATATATATATATATATATATACACATACATACATATATACATATATATATATATATATATATATATATATATATATATATATATATATATATATATATATATATATATATATATCTTTCATGTGCTTAATTTAAACATTCTATTACTTATTATTAAATTTAAAACTATTACATATAATTTATTGCATAAAATTTAGTAATTTCAATAAGAAATTTATTAATTTCATGCTGCCCAGCCACAAGGAAAAGGAAGACTTTGAAGTTTTTTTTTCCAGGACACAGGGCTAAAATCCAGGACATGTCCCAGAAAAAGAGGACTTATGCACCTCTCCTGGGGTGGGAGGGGGTTCGGCCAATGCACAGGCATACACCAACCTCCCACACCATCAGGGAAAGATAGGCCAAGTGAGTTAGGCCGGCCTAAATTTCTTAGGATTGCACCCACTGTGTTAGACTTCAGTGAAGGAGTCACATTTTCAGGGAGGTACTTTTGGAACATGATTGACTCAGCGGCCACTGAGCTCTCGGACTAATCTATCTCACAGGATTGTTGTGTGGAGAAATTGGACCTCTCCTCCATGTTTGTCACGTTGAGCACCTCTGGAAAAATATGGGACTTACAGAACGTGATGACTAAATAAAATCAATGTATCTTCATTCCAGAAAAATAGCAATGGAGTTCCACTGAGAAGAAATACCCATTGGGCATTATAGGGAGCCCTGGAGATCCCAATTGGTATCTTTCTCTTCTGCATGCACACTTCTGATTCTAGAGCCTTGAGCTTCCGTTCCCACCATCGCCCTTCCCCTGTTCGCAGCCATTTCCTGCAAGCTGTTTCCGAGGGATTATTTTCACCCCATTTTCTTCCTGTCAGAGGACAGGAAGGGCAGCTTCCTATACAGAGGAGATTGCTGTCGCCTTCACAGTACCTCTGATTCTTATTTTGAAACATTCTTCACAGTCTTAATATACTCACCAAAAAAATGATATAATACGGGACATTGAATGTTTTTTAGGTGGGAAACGGTTGGACATATCTTGATGCTCTGGAAAGACAAAACGCCATTTTACAAATACATTTTTTCATCTGATCCCCATAACTTTCCTTCTTTTCCAGCCAAGCCTTGGCTGAAAGTATTCTGATGAGCAAGGACCTCCATGGTGAAAGCCCTTTTTGCTTCACTTCTGACACAGTGCAAGCATCAGACATACATATTAATATCTTTAACAAAGTACTTGCAGAATGTATCCATCATTGCAGGAGGAAAACTTAGAGATACTTGTGGGCACCAAGCATGACTGGGTGCTGCAGGTCACCCAGGGGCACAGGGTACCAGTGGGCACCAGCAGGCAAGGAGAATCAGTGAGCACTGGATGGCAGGCGCTACCAGGAACCGGGCACCACCTGGCAGCAGGCACCACCAGGCACTGTTGCAGTGGGCAGCAGGCACTACTGGGTACCATTGGGCACCACTGGACAGTAGTTACCAGTGGCCACTGGGCATGACCAGCAGCGGGCACCACTGGGCATGACCACCAGCAGGCACCACCAGGCAGCAGCCTTCGTACTGAGCACTGGGCACCAGCTATTGGGCACCACTGGGCAGCAGCAGGCACCAGGTATCACTGGGCACCAATAAGCACTATGCACCACCAGGTACAATATCCCAGATGCTACATATTTCCAGGGTACTGTGGGAAAAATATGGTGGCTGCTATGTGATGACAGGAGCAAGACTGGGATTGGAAGGCTGCCAGTGTCTCCAAAGTAAGATATTGATAGTCTCCATGAATCTTAATTGGCTCATTAATTCATGATTGGACCTTTTTGTTCTCCTTCATAGCTCAGGGTGCTATCCTATTGTAGGCTGGCACAACTAATTGGTCTTCCCATTCCTGTGGTGATGTAGGGAGGCAAGCGCATGTCTGTGCACTGGCCTAATCTTCCTCCAGAAGTGGCGCTAAATTGTCTTACGGCACTTTTGTGGCATCCCCCAGGTCAGCAAAGGACTTCTGCTGGGGATTAGGCCTGCCTAACTAGGGGTTAGATTGCAGATTCAGAGCATAATTTTAATCATGTCTACTCAAAAGTAAGCCCCATTGTGTTCAATGGGTCTTACTCCCTGGAAAGTTTCTTTAGGATTGCAGCCTTGCAGCCTGCAATCCTAAGGACACGTTCCTGGGAGTAAGACCCATTGAACAAAATGGGGCTTACTTTTGAGTAGACATGGTTAGGATTGTGCTCTAAGTCGCAGATTAGAGACACACATTTGAATTACTGAACACAGTGGAAATAGTCCTGAGATTCCCATTGCTCTAATGATGACACTTCTGCTTCTCACTGGTTTTGCTCCCCCCACATTAACAGTCCTTCCTGCCAGCATGACCTCAGAGCCAAAGATGGCTTTCTACATTCAGAATAGAGGAAGCATATTTTCCACTGAAGCATTTACCCTTCCTATGACCAGAAATCCTTTCCCCGCTCAGGCAAGATGGGGGCAGAGGAGCAACAAACAGGATCACTGCTGGACAGGACTTTCACATTTACAAGGATTATTCTTGGCAAGTTTATAAAACTTAATGTTAGTGATTTTTCCACTTTTGATATTGCAAAGTTATATAATGCAGAAACATCTCAAAGTGAAATCAAGGCATACTTGTTCTCTCCGTGCTGTGAAATGTGTCACCCATTGAGTTCTCCACACCAATTTGCTTCGAAGGCACAAGAGCAGACCAAGCTGGATTGTAGCTTGGTCAGCTGGCACCCTCAGCAGTAAATCAACACATTTTCCACATTTATGTTGCTGCACCATATGATAATTCTGCACATAGGGTGTGCAAATCACGACTCTGCACTTTGGAATAATGAGGAAGGTGACAATGCTTGAAATGGCAGAATACGACACCTTGTGACAAGAATGTACTTGTCCTTCATGTGTTTGAGACCTGCGCACCAACATTAGCAGCTGTAATGTGCTAATGTGGTAATGGAAAGGGATTTGAACATTTCTCCCTACCATGGTCCCAACTTGGATTGCTTCTCCTCTGAGGATGTCCTATGTGTCTTCAAGGACAGCTTCCATTGGTGCCAACACTGTATTTTGTGTTTTCAAGTGGAAAGCCTGATAGTAAAGAGGCACCACTCACATCAGGTTGCAGGAGCTTTGGGGCCAAGCTCTGGACTGCACCCCTTTGGCACCTCTAATGGCACATGAAGCACTAGTGCTGCACTGGTTCAACTTCAGAGAGTTCAGAAGTTGCCCAACCTAGTGGGCCTCTGTTGGGCATGACCCCTTCGCCAACCTATGAAGCCACACCAGGAGCAGCATATCTCACAACACTCTGCAACAATCATACTGCAGGAATTTGGATGACTCTTGGATTTCTGATCTGCCTTTCCTTTGGGGAGAGCCTAGCGATAGCCTGGCTTCCCTGTTACAAAACCCAAAAGTATAAAATCCTGTTGAAAAGCAAGTCTGAATTTTAAAACCAGAATTTTAGATGTTAAAGGTCAAGCTGTTGCAGGGAGTGCCATTTCTGTGGTTGTGGCTGCTTTTTGATGGGCTTCCATTTGTGTTTTCAGTTTGATTTTGAATTGTTATAGCAGAATACTATTTAAATAAAAAAGCAGGCCTCTGTCAGTCTTGAGAGACTTACAGTACAATCCAGAGCAACTAATCTGTCCACATAAGAGCCCTTGGGTTGCCCTATCTATCACTAGGGTGGAGCAACTGCAAGATGCTCCACCCCAGTTACTCTGAAGGAGGCTTAGGGCAGAGCAAGGCAACATAGGGTGCCCCAAGAGAGGTGGACCTGTTCTGCCCTAACTGGGGCAGCCTATACAGCTCAGAAGAAGCATGTTGAGGGCATCTTTAGCATTGCCTAGGGCAGAGCAGTTATTCTGTATCCAGAGCCTGTTACCAGGGCAGAAATGCCCTCTTCCAGTTCCTCAGAGATATATCACCAAGACTATGGTAACAAAACTAAAGGAAGAGATGTTACTTTACTGGGGAAAAGTCATAGCCCATAGTTTGAGGACAAACTCAGCATGTACCAGATCACAGCAGTGATACTCAAAGTGGGGATTGGGACACATTTGGAGAGGTCATAGGGCAGAAGGGGTTGCAAGAGGTGGGATCTGCCAATTTGGAATCTGGCACTGGGCTTTGCCAGGAGTAAGTCTCATTGAACACAATGGGATTTCTGAGTAGACACGGAGGAGCTCTAGTATCACATCGCAGTAAGTTTGACAAAGGGTCCCGGACAGATTTTTAAGTTTGAAAGGGGGTCCTTGGCTGAAATGCCTGAGTACCACAGATCTATGGAACTAATTCACGTGAAGAAGTCTCAAGTGATGGGCAGGTAGCTTCCTGCCCACCTCTTCACTTGCCTGCCCAATGCTGCCACCACAACTGCTGCTCCCCTCTTTTCCATGTCTTTCCTTCTTTTCCATGTCTTTTCCATTTTCCCTCCCTTTCCTTCCCATGCACAGACTGGGAAGCCTATCCGGATTCTCAGAGGAAGGAAGTAGGGTGAGAGACCTAAAAGATTCCTTGCAGTAAGGCTTCCTTCCCCAGTCTCCACTACACAGCAGGGATTTTCAAGGCAGTCCTTGGTCTCCTCTCCATCCCTTCCTGATCCCCCCACAGTGGCAGGGCCAGCATCTTTTTCTGAGCAGCACTTTAAGTTCCAGAGGCATGGCACCCTTGAGCCACCGAGATCAGCAATGCGCTTGGATGAGGAGGCTGTGATGAGAGGCTGTGATGATATGAGTGGGGAGGTGTGACTCAGCCAAGAGACAGGAGGGATTTGTCATCAGTGGTTGCATAACCCTGGCAGCAGCCTTAGAACACCCACAAGTTGGTATGTGATGCCAACAGGCACAATGAGCTCGGAAACATGATGTGCCTACCACCTAGTGGCTAAAAGTGGAACTGAACAAAGCCAGATCTCTACCGTCCATCTAAGTCAGCTTTTCTTTTGGCCATTTTAGGAATAGCCGGATTTTGCCGGGTCCATTTCCAGATAATTTTTGACCAGTGTAACATTTTCTTCATTGGGTAGCAGTGATGGAAGAACATGCGCCTAGAGAGATCTTATCAAAGGCAGCATCTCAGCTTGTATATTTCATAAGCTAGAGCAGGGATTTTCAACCAGTGTGCCGTGGCCCACTGGTGTGCCATGGCTAGTCCTCAGGTGTGCCATGTTAATTTGGAGATTGACATTAATTAATAGGAAAAGTGGGGAATTTGGACAGCCTGTTGTGCCTTGTCAACGGTAAAAACAAGTGATGGTGTGCCTGTGCCTTGAAAATTTCAGTGTCTTGTTAGTGTGCCATGAGATGAAAAAGGCTGGAAATCACTGTGCTAGAGCATCTATGGCAGAGATACTCAAAGTAGGGGTTGGGATCCCATTGGGTTGCAACCTTAGATCAGGGGGGTTGCAAGAAGGTGGGATCTGCCATCTTAAAATCTGGCACTGGGCTTTCCTGGGAGTAAGTCTCATTGAACACAGTGGGACTTGCTTCTGAATAGAAATGGAGGAGCTCTGGCATCACAGTGATATGGCTGATATGTCCATGTACCACTGGTCTAATGAGAAGCTGGATTACCTATAGCTGTAATAACTGTGTAGAAGACAGAATACAGGCAGAACTTTTGCAATGATGAAAATCTGCACCTGTCAGGGCTGGATTTAGCCCAATTGAACCAATTCATCCCAATTAAGCTCTATGCATGCTTGGGTGGCCCCAACTGCAACAGAAACTGGGTCACCCTCAGTCTCAGCCAGCGATTCGCTCTATCACTGATGCTTCAACATGGGATCCTCCATGTGTCACAAGGGAATGCAGTAAACTAGAACACTGCCGCTTGGACAGCCCTCCCTCCTGCACCTGGATCTGGCTGGTCCTCTCTTAATGTAAACTTATGATCAATAGGTAAAGGTAAAGGTGTCCACCACAGGTTGCCTTACTAGTTGTGGCCAACACTAGGGAAGCAGGACTCATTTTTTTACGTCACAAGGCCGAAGAATCAGCATTGTCTAAAGACACCTCCGTGGTCATGTGGCTGGCATGGCCTACGTCGCATGGAATGCTAGTGCCTTCCCACCAATGTAGAACCTATTTATCTACTTCCATTTTCATGCTTTCAAACTGCTAGGTTGGCAAGAGCTGGGTGAGTGAGTCATTCCATCTTGCAGTTGTCAGGTCTTGAACCACTGACCTGCCGACCTTCAGGTGGGCAGACACAGTGTCTTTTCCCACTGAGCCACTGCAGCCTCAATACTAGGATTGCCAACTTTTTAGTTGACCCAGCTGCTGTGCTTTTAACAGCAACCGTTGCTTTTAACAGGAATGGATAAATTTCAGTTAAAAGTTTGCCTGACACAGATAATGGAGTAAGGGGGAATGCTTCACCTACAATGGTCCCTCTAATTTTTGGTAGACTGTGTGCTCAAAAAATATTAGCTGTTCAGCTTTTGAAGGAAGGTTAAATTTTTGTGCACCACATAACAACAGTTGGAGTTATTACACGTCGAAAACAATGTGTGCATTTATTATAATACGTACAATACAATGTATGGAAGAAGATAGTAAGTTTACATTGTCATGTCAGTTGTCATTGTCAGTATTTTGTATTGCCAATGTCATTGCCAGTTTTGGCTTTGTGTGCTTTGTAGAAACTTGTGTGCGCTAGTTTAGTGAGTTGTGTGCACACGCCTACATGCACTGCTTAGAAGGAACTATGCCTACAGAATATCTGCTACTAGGCACTTGCAAAAGGCACTTTATTCAAACCAAGACCCTTGTTTATATGGGTTTTAGAGCCCAGTTAAACGGACAACCCTCCACAATCCAGAGATGGCACTGTGTACCTTTGACATTTTCAGTGATGCTGGGGAAAAAGCAACAATAGCTTCCCCCTCCTATTCCTGTTGTCCTCAGTTGTTCTTTGCATGCTGGAGCAAGCAAGATGCCAGGAGCGTTGCACCACAAGTGGAGGAGAACATCAATGTGAGGGTATAGAAAGTGCCTCCAGTTTGCAACCTGGCAACTATACAGAAATGAAAAACATCAAGCAGGAATGAAGCAAACCGATAGCGAGAGAGACACCTACAGCCTTCAGCGAGTATAAACAGAGATTATATAAGCAGGCCTTGCAGTTAGAATGCTGCATTTTCATACATGTGGCTGAAAACAATTTGGACTGCAGGTGTAATACATTCCACATTTTAATAACTTGTCTTTATGTAAGGAGGATTATATACCAAACTGCACAGTAGGTCCCACAGTTCAGTTTTTACCAGGTCCGAGCAGTGGTAGATTCGCACCTACTCTATAGAACGAGCAGTAGATTCGCACCTACTCTATAAAACATGTTGTTAAGGGAGGACATATAAAGTTTAAAAATAGTCATTTAAAAGTGGCTACATAGATGGGCATAGAACCGGTTGAATTTCTTTGAATCCCATCACTGGGTCCGAGTTGCAGGAATAAGCCAAAACTCAGATGACATGGACTCAAGGTAGACATTTCAGTTGAACTTGGATTTCTGATGGTTGCTGAGTAGACCTGCTGAGCTCCTGTGCTGGGAGTGTTGGATGTGAACTTACTCAGCAGAGTAACAACTACAGTAAGTCCCTTGCTAAAGTTAAGGCACACACAAAAATTAGGCTGAGACCAGAGTCAAGTTCCAGAAAGGTTTAAACAAAATTCATATTGGATCATATTTACAGCATCTGGCTTTGAGCAGAGTCCCTGTCACCACTGGCATCACTAGAGTAGTGCAGGGAGTGCAGCCTGCACCAGGTGACTTGCCCAGGGCGGTGATACCCAGTGGGGGGCTTTTGCACCCCAAAAAAGCAACTTCGTGATGGTGCACACCACCCAATCATGCCATAAGTCGTTCAATCCATCTTGGAGAGTAGAGCCCAATGCAACAATCCATTTTGGAATAGCACCTTCCTAGCCAAAGTTGCGGCCAAAAAAAGTTTTAAAAGCCCCAAAATTTGCATATTCCTGCTATACTCGCAAGCAGGCGAACACACCGTAGTCTGCCAGAAAGGGCAGGCTGAAAGGAAGCCAAGGACACCAGAAGGATCCTGATCCATGGAACAAAGTCTCCAAAATCACTCCAGGAGGACATTCCCTCCTAAAAAGCTCCCCTTTGCATTGTTTACTCGCAAGTAACCAGACGTGCTTTGGCTGGTGTGGAAGGTGCAAGGCTTCCAGAATGGTCCTGATCCCAGGCAACTGGAGCTTGAAAGTGCTCCTAAAGGCTGAAAAAGGCTCAGCAGGCAAAATGAATTAAAAAAAAATAGTTGTAAAGCTTTTGTAAAGTCCAAACTTCTCCTACTCAAACCTCATCTGGTTCTCCAGCCCTCTTCTCTCTGGGGTTTTAATGCTTTGGGTGGGGGGGGGATTTTAAGGCAGTTTTGACTTTTTAAAATGTTTTTTACCCGATGTCCTCTTTTTCCAGGACATGTCCTTTTTAAAAGGCGTGTGTCTTGGAAAAGCCTTCCTTGTCCTCTATTTCCTTGTGAGAGGCAGCATGTAGTGTGATTGTAATTCATAAATTATACGTAATAAATTATATTTAATAATTTTAAATTTAATAATAATCAACAAAGTGCATTCCTACCCATGTCTCCTCAGACATAAGCCCCATTCAGTGGATCTTACTCCTAGGAAAGTGTCTTTAGGATTGCAGCCATAGTGTTTAAATTATCTGCCTATACCCTAGTTGTAATAAATTATGGCTGCAATCCTAAAGACACTTTCCTGGGAGTAAGACCCATTGGATACAATGGGGCTTACATCTGAGTAGACATGGTTAGGATTGTGCTCTAAGGCTCCTATCCTAAAGACACTGTCCTGGGAATAAGACCCTGTGAACACCATGGGGCTTACTTTTGAGTAGACATGATTAGGATTGTGCTCTAAATGTATTAAATTATATGTAATAAAATGTAATATTCAATAATATAGGCAGCGATATACACAAGTCTTTTGAGCTTTTATTTTGTAGTGTTCTACACTTTTCTTGGGTGACCTAGATGGGGGGGGAGACTTCTCCTCTGTCCGATTATGGCATATGGTCACCCTGGTCTAGCAAAAATAAGAAAAACTTGTTGGGTATAAAACTTATTTAATCCCAAATCAAACTGAACTGGTTTAAAGATAGGAACTTAAAAATTGAACTGGGTGTTGAAAATCTTACTGAATTATTTGGGGGGGAGTTTGAGGTTATTTACTTGCTTAACTTTAAAGTATTTACAATTATTTATTTGTTTTAATTTGCTTGATGATGTCACTTCCAGCCATGACATCACTTTTAGTCGATCCTGGACAGGTTGTCCCTCTACAAACTGGGTCTCAGTTTGAGACGGTTTGAGAACCACTGCAATAAGTTGTTTGAAAGGTGGCACCCTTGAGGGGGGTGACACCACTAGTGAACAAAATGGCGAAAAAACATGGTTTTTAGGAATAATGCCATTACTGTTGGATGCATAATTTGCAGCAGACTGCAGTGAAACAAATCACTTTGAAATATATTTATAATATCAAAACGTGTGGGCATAAAACAAATGGAGGTGGAGCAATGGCACATGACCACACCCATCATCCAGGTTGTTGCCCCGCCCAGTCATGGGGGTGATGCGCTGGCCTCCCGTACTAGGTGACGCTAACCCTAGTGATGCCCCTGCCTATCACTCAAACAGATCAGGAGCCCTAAGCAGCTCCTTAGAGAGAGATTAAGAGCAACTGTCATTTGTTCCAGGTGGAACCGACAGTTCCAACTGTCACTGATGGAACACCTGGCCCAACCGCCCCCTTCTGACTCATGCAAATCAATGTTGTTAACATGGAGCTGCCTCTTCCAAATGGATAGACCTGGACTCCGGGCTGAAATTTGGCGTTTGTGGCCAAGGTTTGTTGGACAAATAGTCATAGGCTATCACCCAGACCTGCAGCCCAGATTAATTTTATCCTATGGGTGGGTGTAAAAAAATTGATGCAACTGGTGCATCGTGCACCTCTCCGCTTCTCTCCTGCAGTGTGGCCTTGCTAGTGGTCAAGTAGCCTCCCTGCTTGCTTCCCCTTGCACCACTATACACATCAGAGCATACCCCTCATGTCTTTAAAAAAAATCCATGCTCTCTGTAATTCTATTCATCACGCCGGCCTGGCCTTATCTAGCTCAGATGCCTTCCTGGTGATCCTCCCTGGTGCTTTTGGAGTTGCGTAGTTTTCCAAATTCAGTTGTTTTTTGGTTGCAAGTTATCTCCCTATTTCCCTCTTCCTTTCGTTCTTGTATCTCTGTGGCATTTTTAATCATTTGAAGAAGAGGGGCAGAGGATACATATCCACACCCTTGATTCTGGACCCCATACAGGGAGCAGGCTCCATGGAATGTAGTGGGAACATATGTTCCTTGTACCTGATTATAAGTCAGTCTATTCTAAAGAGGCTATCAAAGTTATCATCTAAACAGGTCCACTAAAAGCAGAGCTTTACCTGAACTGAATCAGAGATTTTAATTTTAGTTTGGGTGTAATTTAATACACATGGGAGGAGGGAGTTTGTCTGCAACAATAAACCGCACTTGAATTCATGTAAGAGTTGTTTTAATTCCCAACTGAAGCAAAACCAGATCA
This sequence comes from Cryptoblepharus egeriae, assembly GCA_030015325.1. Lineage (NCBI taxonomy): Eukaryota > Metazoa > Chordata > Lepidosauria > Squamata > Scincidae > Cryptoblepharus > Cryptoblepharus egeriae. The sequence goes on from JAREYC010000002.1 coordinate 118,124,598, forward strand.
TCAATCAGGAAACACGTTCTTTGTTCTCCAAACAGTTAGAGAGAGGGGTGGCTGCTCATATGTGTGTGTGTGCACGCACACACGTCCACAAGGGTGTAAACTCTCTCACCCCACGCCTGCCTCGAGGCAACAAATTTGTATATTTCAGAAGCCAGAAACGCCCACTGACTGGGGTGGAAAAGAGTCACATGAAGCCAAGCCTTTTTCAAACAATGTTCTTGATCTTCTACCTTCTACCTTCCAGGTGAGAGAACTGACATTTTCTGTAATAAGTCTCTCGCATATTTATTGATTTTTAAAAATTACACCTAACTTTCCCTTGCCAAGACCAATGCCCAGGATGGCTTGCAAAAATTTTCATAAGAACAAAGAGAGAATAGTAAAATCATACAATAAATGAACACCATTTGGGTCAGTAATTCAGTCCAACAAGCAGCAAAACACAAAACTTTGTCAACAGTGTAGCATATATGGGCACAGGAGGCCAACCCCCCTATCTATCACCAATAATGAGGAAATAAAAATGTTTTGATGAGTTCACACCAAAATGCTGCCCCTTTGTTACCCATTTCCTCATTCCCTTGGTGGTGCATGTCCATGTGCCAACCTAGCCCCTTATGGCACATTTGTGACACCCTCAAGGTGGTGCAAGGGACTTGTGTCAGCCTAACTGAGGGTTAGCATTGCGTGGACAGTGTTAATCTCCCCAGATTTAAATGCTTACCAACATTTAAGTATTTGAACACCACTACCAGCCACATGTTATTTCTCGTACATGCTATTGTGGGGTTTGATTGTTGAGGTTAGACTGTGAGATATCTGATTATTTTTATGGAGAAATTCTTCTGCTTACCACCTTACCAGCAATACCCTCCCCCTTCTGTTCTGCTGTTGTTCTAGGAAGGCGCTGCTGGCATTTGACGTTACTCACTGCTGGGAATCCCGAGGCATATTTTTGACATTTCTCCAAATTCCTCTCTCCTTAACAGGTTGTTCTTCACATGGAGCCACTACAATTGAAAGCCAAAGACTGCAAGCCAAGGCACCTCTGCTTCAGATTGCATCTTGGTTCTGCACTCTGTCACCTAAAGCAAGTTGCTGTTTTCCCAGCCTCCATTTCCCATCTGCAGCATGTCCTACCCAGCAGAGTTACCGTAAGGATTGTGTAGGTAAAGTCAGCAATGGATGTTGAGTCATTGCTGAGAAGAAGGAATGTTGTCATTTCCTGCTCAGAATTTTGTGTGAACACTTAGATTGTGATCAGTCTCCAAGTATAAATAGTTTGAGTTAGTAGGGATGCAATCCTAAGAGCACTATCCTGGGAGTAAGCCCCCTTGAACTCAGTGGAACTTATTTCTGAGTAGACATGAATAGGATTGCACTGTAAGTAGCACTCACAGAACCCTTTCCCACCTAAGAGGCCAAACTGTTTCTGTGTGTGAAAGGAACCATGGCCATAAGCCATAGCTAAACCCCACTAGTTTGGGGTTGTTGATGTTGGCAGAAGGGGAGTCCTGATTCACCATCTTCCTCTACCTCCTCACTGTGGGTCTCCACCCCAGTGAAATCTATTGCCGCTGCAGCAGAGGAAAGGGAGAACTGGGACTCCAAGCTTCTAGCCTAATGCATCACCAGCAGCACAAGCTAACATGGAAGAGGTCAAACTGGAAAGACTGCAGACTTTCCATAATAATTCATAATAATTCCATAATAATTCATGCAACCTATTTGATAGGTGTTGATGTGAATCCTATTCCACAGATCAGTAGTTCTTGATCATTTCAGCCTGGGACCCTCTTCTGGGAATGACAATCTGTCCAGGAATTCCTATAAAAATGATGCTATCAATCTGGAAGTGATGTCATGGCCAAAAGTGACATCCAACAGGAAGTGATATCATTGTGATACTAGAGCTCCTCCACAAGTCCCATTCTGTTTTATGAGACTTATACGCAAGAAAGTATGAAACGCACCCTGAGTGCCCTATTCCAGGATGGTGGCATCCAATACCTGATTCCCAGATGGTGGTAACCAGCTTTGTCCAATCCCTCTGAAATGAATTTGCTCCCAAGGAGGACCTGACCCCACTTTCAGAAACACTGCCACAGATTATTGTTGCAGCCTAACCAGACCTGAGGTGAGAGATATGGTGACATCCAACAATAACCACACTAGCAGTAGATTAGTATTTATTGTTTTCACTGGTTTATTGACACAAGTCAAGGAAGGGAAGCTGAAAGGAAATATTCCCATCATCATTCCCCACAAGAACCACAACAAAATCTCCAGCTCTCAGCAACACAGCAAAGCAAATGTTCAATTCAACAGGGGAAAAGGCCAAGTAGTGGAGGTTACGGAGGACAGGAAAGGACCTCTGGCCTTGCTGACACAACTCCAATGTCTTCTGTGGGGATCACCCCAGTCTTGCAATGGTAGATCTTTGGGACCACTTGGAGAAACAGATATGGTCCTATAGTGGCTGGTTCTCTTACCAGAGGGTAGAGAGTACAGTGCAGATAGTGCTAATGCAAACTTAAAGCAAAACCTGACCCATCAAAAATGCTTTACAACAGAACCCTGACAGAATCGCCTGCCCTACAACTCAGACAAGCTTTGGTCTAACTTGGCCTCTCAATAAAATAAATAAAGAAACAGATGACAATGACAGATGTAGCACTCTAAGACTAGATTCCTCATACACAAGACAGACTCAACTTCACAACTTGAGTTACATACGTTACAATCATGTTAAATGAAATGCTGGATCAGGGAGACACTCACACACACATACCTCACAAAGAGATTAAGAACAGAGGCAAAACTGCTCTAGAAGGATATCAGGCAAGTTGGTGATATGATGGGTACTAGCCAATAGACACTTGCCACCATTGAAATTTCTCTGGTTGTGCCAGGTTGAAAACCAGAAGAACTATGGGATGTTGTTTTTTTTCCTCCCAGAGTTTATCATGGGACAGAAAAGCATACATTTATTTTGAGGGCAGTGACAGTGCTGTCAAACTAGCGCCACCATTCTTAAGATGTTGCATCTATCTTTATCCATAGGAAAAGCTTGGCCACAACTACTCAGAGACTAGATCTCATGCTTCTCAGAATGCCAAACCAACTGCATGTCAGACTTGGCCCAGGTCTTCAAATGTGTGACTCCTCAAATCCTTATGTGCAGTTCGGCTGATGGTTCTTCTCTTGACCATGACTGAGTCCACAATTCTCACACTTTCCTGGTCCTTCAGCTCCACCTGTTCCTCTCCACCTTGCAGCTACTGTCACAGGGAGGAGAAATATTGTCTCAAATCTGTTTTGAAAATCACCATGCAGGATGGAGGGAGGACACTTTTTACCTCCCAGCCGGTGTACTCTCTTCACTGGCCTCTGCAGCTGACATGGATGGAAGTGAGGTGAGGAACACACAGCAGGTTTGTGATGGATCCACCAGCCTCAAAGGAATTGGACTTTGGTCCCAGGCAGGAAAATGCAGAACTCCACTTAGAGCAGACTGGACAGTGCTTGACTTGACTGGTTTTAACTCCTGGGCCCCTCAGGGCAGAGACATCCCCAGAAGGGGGAACAGGAAATGAAAAGACACCCCACCCCTTGGATAAAGGTGCTGGTGCAGCGTCGTGGCTGTGAAGCCGCATGCAGGAAGGTAGCTCATGCAAAGGGCAGTGGCCCAGGTTCTTCAGGCACCTGTAGATGGTAAAAATTGGATTAGTCATTGGAAACGTCTGCAGTTACCAAAGGTACAGGGGAGTTTTGCTTGGAGTGGAGCCCGTGTACTTTGCACGCAGAAGGCCACAGGTTCAATCCCTGACATCTTCAGATGGGTTGAGACAGACCCTTGCCTAAAACCCTTCTTGGAACTACTTGGAAGATGGATGAACTGACTCAGTATGGCAGTTTCATAATTCACACATGTTCCATGTTCAGGTCATCATGTTCACACTCTGTTCCTGAACAGGCATCAGGTCTCCACTGCTGTTCCTCCTTCTGCCATGAGCCCTGCATGTATCTCTGCTAGACTTCTCTGTGCTCCCAGCTACCAGTTTTAATTGCACATCTGCAATGTCAGAACCAAACACAGAGTTCCCTGGGAGGAGCAAAGGGATTGCCTAAAGGCAGATGAAACCAATGGCAGATCAGCCTGCAGGCAATTCAATGAAGAAATTATGACCCGGAGGATCTCTTCACTTGATACCACAGCCTCATTCATCCTTGCAGGCTCTGGCCATGCCATCTCGTGAACATATCAGGAAACAAAAGAACCAATCTCAGGAGGCACTGCACCTCTTAGGGCAAAAGAACTGTTACTGGCACCAACACAGGCCACAATGTCCCTGAACCTGAACTTCAACACAATCTCACACTGAAAAAGCATCAATCATTTGCTGGGTTTCTGCGTCCAGAGACACATAATTCGTAGAAATCCCCCTCATAGAAAGTGAATGCATGCTACAGATTATTATGTGAGAAATATAATAATAATAATAATAATATTAACTAATAATTAGTTAATATTAAACTATTAATATTTAAGTTAAATAAAGTTTAACTAAAGTGAATTTTTTCCTAGCTCAACTGAAAAGAAAAAAAATCTGTTATCCAAGCATCCTAATCTGCTAGTGAACTGGCAGTGATGGGAAAGAGACATAGAAGTCATTACAAGGTAAACCTCTGTCTTTGATATAGGACTTCAAGTTTGCCCCATCTCCCTCACAGCTTCTGAGTCCATGCTGCCCCTCTGCCAATAGCAGCTGCTTGACGCTCAGAAATTGATCAGGTGAAATGTTTCCCTTTATCCCAAAATCAAGAAAAACTCTACCTACCTGACTTCTCCATGACAAAGCATGACATGACAAAGCTGACATGAAGCATAAGTGGCAACTCTGTTTTCCGAGATCTTAGCCGTATTTGGCTGGCAATGCCACTGGGGTTCCTCTCTATCATACACACCTCTCTTGTCACCATTTCCCATGCTGTCCTCCAGATGTGGCCTCTCCAATTTCCTCACCATCTGCACCAGGTCCCAGCTTGGTGATGTGGCGCAAGAAGGATGTGGCATTGAATGCTCGCTGTAGGATCAAACATAGGAACAAGGGTGTCAGCATCGCAGAAAAAAAACACTGACTGCTTGGCTCTTGGGCCTTTGACAGAAGCTTGATCAGCAAGTGAAACTTTTCCAAGCAGAAAAAAGTGGGTGACCCTGAGCAACACTCTGGGCCACTCTGTGCAATAGCAGCCACATGGACATGAAAGCAGTTGTGGCGACATCATTACTTCTGTTTCAGAAGGAAATGGTCCTGAGTTGACACAAACCTCAATAATGCTCCTGAGCATATAAAAACTTGCTTCCACATATATGACATTAGGGAGAAGGATCGCTAAGCTAAACACGTAGTAGCAAAGGGGGCTTGATCTCCAGGATCAAAGACATGCAGAACCTCCCCCACATGAGATCTTTCCACTTACTGCAACAAAAGTTCCATACCTTCCATTGACTGCGAGCAAAGTTCTTCTGGATCTGCTCACACACAGAGCCATGGATGTCTTTGTCCAGAGCGGTATCCCCACAGATCCTGAGATACACAACAATTAAGAAAATTATCTTATCAATGGAAAATCATCAATTAAGAAAATTATGTTTTTTATTCAATTATTTTATCTTGATGTGAGAATTCAGAGTCAGATCTATCCAAACTGATGTGCAACTTGCACACTGAGCACTTCATATTTACATGTAGAAGTCTGTCAGTGCAATCCTAATCTCCGGTTAGGCTGGCACAAAACCTGGCAGAAGTTCTGTGCTGGCCTGGGTATGTCACAAAAGTGCCACTCCTGGGCCACTTGTGGGGGGCTAGGCCAATGTAAAGACATGCGCTGGCCTCCCCACACCATCACGAGAATAGTGAGACAGGTGAATTGTGATGGCCTAAATTGGTTAGGATTATGCCCTCAGGGCACTGGCAGTCTACCAATATTACCTGGTACAAATGTGAAGTGTGAAGAGGAGACAGCATTGCCCAAAGCAAACTGCAAATTCAGGGACAGTAATTGCCGTGAGCCATTTGTTACTATGGTTCTGCGGACACTCTCTGGCCCAAAAATCTATTCTCGTTGAAGCATTCAAAAATTAAAAAACCACTGAAGCATTCAAAACCTGAAGCAATAGCAGAATTCTGAAACCCCAAATTTGGACTACCAGCAAAATAAAATTTCAAGTCCTTGAAAAACAAGGTGTTTATTCTGGCTTGCCCCTGCCTCTTACAAACTATATGGGGATAAGGGCAGCAGTAATTGAGTGAAGGATTGCCAGAGGAAGCTAAGCAGGGAGAGACCTGGATAACTCTTGGGTGGGAGACTAAAAGTTGATAAAGCTGTCATGAGACAACCAAACCAGAGGTGTTGCTGTTTACAGCTTGGCTGACCTGTAAACTACTCCTGCCTGCGGCAGTTTCCCAAAGGTGTTTTATCTTTTGAGAAAAGCATCAAGATCTATAAAATGTGCAGTTAACTATTTCACAGATTTAAAAAGTGGAAGCAACATGGAAATGTTGCATCAGAAATGGAGACAGTAAGACTGAGGAAGTACAAATATATTCTGTGAATTATATTCTGTGATCTATATTCAGTTTAGTTCTATATCATTTCCAAAAGGAGGAAGCAATCCTTACACTGCAATCCTAGTCTCCAGTTAGGCTGGCATAAGCCCCAACATAGTGTGGTGCTGACCTGAAGGGTGTCATAAAAGTGCTGGAAAGCACTTCTGCCCCACTCTTGGAGGGGGAGTTAGGCCAGTGCACAGGCAAGCATCAATCTCCCCACACCACCATGGGATGATATGCCATATGAGTTAGGCCAGACCTCATTGGGTAGGATTGCACCCTTAGTTATCACACTCTTCCCCACCGATGAGTGTTCCAGGCCACCACCACCTGCCACTACAGAAACTTTAGCAAAGAGCACAGCTACACCACAACCCCTCAACAAACATCACCAGCACCTCATGAGACTTACCAGGGATGTTGCAGGGCCTGTTCACAGGTGAATCGTTTTTCGGGGTCACGTTCTAGAAGGTGCCGGATAAAATCTTTGGCTGTGTGGAAACAAAGGTACAAACCTCATGACTTAGCCAAAGGCTATTGCCTGCATATGGCTTTGGGCAATGGGGTGCAAAGATGGCCTTTGACAAGATTGCACTGACTTTCTTGGTGGCTGAATCCACATTTTGCTGTTTAATGAAGCAGGAAGGCAGAAAAAAATATTATGTGGAACAATATCAGGGGATACTATCACTCAATAGATGATTGTTCATCCATTTCCTTTCGTTACTTTTCATAACTGAGAGGGGAAAAGCTGAAAGCAAAATTGCTCCAGGTATTTGGGACCAATTTCTTGGTGACACTAAGGAACGGGAAGAAGCACAGTCAATATCTTGTAAATATAAAAAGGGGAAAGAGAAGGGGCACATTTTCATTTTGAACACCAACACAATACATAGGCCTGCATCCCTACAAAAATAGAGAAGCCAAGAAAAGGCCTCTGATTCCATGTGGTCCCTAAATGTATGGATCGCTCTCCACAACTCCCCCCCCCATATAGAAGTTCTGCATTCAATGAACTCTAAAAGCCAAGAAAAGGCCCCACATGATACCATGTGGTTCCTCCACAAGTAAGGATTCTCCTACCCCTCCAAACAAACATCAAATTTCAAAATGTATCTAAAAGCAGAAACCCATCAAGGATTTCTCCAAAGAGAAACATTTCTCACCACCCCACTCTACCTCCAACATCAATAGCTTTGTAATAATTTATTTGCATGATCCAGAATAGAATATTCTTTAACTCACACCAACTGGTGCCAGAAGATCAGAGATGAGAAGCAGGCTCTCGGACCTGGGCATGATATTCCCTGCCCCTTCTTGGAAAGACAGAGCAGCCAGCAGGCTTAATATTCCCCCTTGTAATGCAAAAGGGGATCACTGATGGCCCTATGGCCTTGACCAGACCTAACTGGACCTGAATGCCTGTAGTGAGGGGTGAACAGTCTGGGAATAAAAACCAAAATTGGGGACATCCATTTGAAGGATGAGAGGCTGGAAAAAAATCAGGACAAGTTTGTGAAAAATGCTAGAAGGGATAGGCTGCTGGCTCTGAGGGAGCCAACAACACTAGCTATGGCCCTGCCTTTGTGACACAACTGCCACAAAGATCAATTTCAGGGGGGAGGTATGGAAATTCAGGGGGTATAGAAATTGCCCTGTGTACCTGGAAATTGTGGATATGGGTAACCTTATCTTTGAGGTCTCCTCGTGCCTTCCTATGCCCCATCCCCATCCCCATTAAAATTTTCAGATGCTTACTGTGGCAAAATGTGTCTTTTACGGGAGCCTATCAGCATACAAGCTTATAGCAATACATGGCTATAGAGTGGTAAGTTGGCATTTTCAAGCCAACTGCTCTTTACCAAAATTTCTAGTTCTACTCTGGCAAAGATACTTCTATGCTCATCCTGAGAGTAATCCATAGCTCCCACTCACCTGATTCAGAGATGTCATCCCAATACGGCGAGTCAAACTCATATTCAGCTTTCAGGATCTGGTTGAAGAGTTCAGAATCATTCTCATCATAGAAAGGGGGATAACCACAAAGCCTGTGAGGTGGAGGAGAAGCATCAAAATCATGCATATGAATGTGCTAGGACATGCACTGCATTCTCTATAGGCCACTCTTAGCACTGATGTGCAAGAGTTTGCCACGGAAAGTGGAGAGATCTTACGCACAAGATGTAGGAGATGACTCCAAGTGCCCAGGAATCCACAGCCTTTCCATATGGCTTCTGCTCCAGAATTTCAGGGGCTGCAGATGGGACAGTGGCCAAGAATAAGAGAAGACCAACTTGAAGTTAGTATAACACCTATTTTGATCTGGTGTTTGATTTTTTTTTCTTTTCTCTTTAATAGGGTTGCCATAATTCCCTTCCACAAAACCAGGACAGAATCTCCTACCAAACTTGCCAATATATGCATGCAATCCCCCAAAACTAGGATAGTCCCGATTTTCAGAGGATATGGCAACCCTATTCTTTAAGCATTTAGCCCTGATTACATCATCGGGGATTTACATGCTACAAGGGCTTATAAACAGGACACAAAAACAGCAGAGGAAGGGCTGGAAACAGTAGTAAGTACTGTACTTGGAAACAAGTAAGTATATGTGATTGTTCCAGTAATATGTACTTTAATTTACCCCCAAATCCAGAGTAACTACGGGAGCACGTAAGAGACTTTACATGCACCTGTAGTTACTGCACCACCTAGTGAAAACCTATGGGAAATTCATATTGGAATCCAGAGTAAGTCGCTCTTACACCAGAGCAAGGACTCCCTGTAGTTACTCTGGATTTTGCCCTTAATCATGGTAGAGAACGGGAATTACAGTGCAATCCTATCCATGTCTACTCAAAAGGAAGCTCCATAGTATTCAATGGATCCTACTCCCAGGAAAGTGTCTTGAGAACTGCAGTCTTAGGTACGTTCCTGGGAATAAGACCCATTGAACACAGTGGGCTTACTTTTAAGTAGACATGGATAGGACTGTGCTCTTAGATATGATGTCAGACCTCTCCTTCACCTTTCCTGTGTACCACACTCACCCACATAGCCAGGGGTGCCACAAGCTGTGGACATGATTCCATCAGCCTCAATCTTGGACAGTCCAAAATCTGTGATCATAATCTTGGCATCCTCAAACGGAGTGGCATATAGAAGGTTTTCTGGCTGATGGAGAAACAAAACAGAAAAGCGTTATCCTCTTCCCACAACACACTTGAATCTTACATTTTCTCGAAAGAGTTTGGGGAATTGGACAGGGAAGCTATATTGTTTTTATCTGCCAAACAATCCTATGAGGTAGATTAGGTTAATAAATAGTGAAGGTCACTCAATAATTTTTTGAGGGCAAGTTAGAATTTGAACATAGGCTCCCTGATCTAAATCCAACTCCATGTACAAAAGCAGAATACATCTCATGGTGAATGATGAATCATCCCCACACCATTTCTAACTCACACCATTTTTAACTCCACCGGTGAATCATAGTACGTACTCAGTTATCTGCTAGGGATCATCCAGTGCTCTTAACTTATCAAACTGGCCTGTACAATTTGTATGACCAACCATGCTGAAGTCAGTGTGCCCAGATTTGTAATGGGCTACAAAAACAGGGAGAGGAAGTAGTGTGCTGTCAAAATTCAGTGGTGGTGGTAGTCTAAAGAAAGATGCACACAAGATGTGCAGCCTCCAAGCATGAAAAAGGCATCCCTTAAGGTGGGAACAGTGGTTGCAGCCTCCTTCCACAGGTTGAAATTGCTCTGCCGTGCCCTACCAATATCTTCCCCAGTTGGAACTTATGTGGGTACCTACCATGAGCATCTTCCCTCTTTTGCCTCTGATGACCAACTATTGAGGGCTAACAATCAAGCAGAGGAGAAGTTGTCTGCATTATGCCTGAAATCATGATTGCTTGGGAGCTGCCAATCTGCTGTCATACAAGCATAGAAAGCTATCTTGTTCAGAGTCCACATGGAGTGCTGGTGGTGTGCTGCTAGCAGAACTGGTGAGCCCAGGAATTGAATCGGAGATCTTCTAGGTGCCAGTCATGTTTCAGTATTGAGATACTACCACTACTGTCTACCTTCTTTTAGAAGCTTCTTAGAAGACTGTCTAGCTTCTTTTAGAACAAAGCTAAGGATTTCCCAGCAATTGTAAGCAAGCAAGCAAGCAAGCAAGCAATAAATAAATAAATAAATAAATACAGGCTGCTTTGCAGGATGGAACATTTGGTCTGGTTTTAGCCTGGCAATATTTATGTTCTTAGTATTAATTTATTATTATTATTTATTAATTAATATTTATGTTCTTAGTATGTGGGCTGTGGGTGATGCAAGCGGTTAAGATGCTATGCCTGTTAACCAGCAGGCCAGGGTTCGAGACCTGGGCCGGCCCCACAAGACAGGGTGAGCTCCTGTCCTTAGCTCAGCTCTGCGACGCCAGCTGGATCCAATCGTATTGGCTCTGCCTTTCCACTGGACTAATTCAGTGGCATGGAGAGGGGGGATTTGCTGCTTAGGTAACAGCCTATCCTACATAACAATCCAACCCAGGCTTTCGTGCTTCTCATGCAGCGTATGCAGCGCACCGAGCACAATACCATAGTCTTTCAAGACTGATGGAGGCCTGCTTTTTTAAGTATTAAAGGGGGGAACAAGGAAACTATTGGGTACAGCCATCGAAGAATCTCTGTCCTGCATTCTAACCAAACATCATTCAGATGTTGACCGAATGTAGAAAACGTGACAGATCTCAACACAGTGTGAAGTTTACTCCTAAGAGTAGATGGGGAGAGAGTACTTTCGGCCTTTAGCTAGGATATATATTCCTTTGAAGTTATACATACACATACACAGTGGTGGGCTTTAAGAGGTTATTACAGGATCTACAGAATGCTTTGCTAATGAGTGTCTAGTTCTGAGAACCAGTTACTGATGGGACATTGAACCTGTTGTTAATTTAGGTTATTAGGACATAGAACCTGTTGCTAATTTATTTGAATCCCACCACTCTGTGTGTGTCTGTGTGTGTGTTTGTACACACACACACACAAAGAGAGAGAGATTTGATTTATTGGCCAAGTATGAATACCATACCTGGAATTTGATTTTGGCTAATGGCTACATAAATCTCTAAATAAATATATAGATACATAAATTGATATATATTCTTCTATGGCACACAATTTCCTTTGAGGTGATGCTGTCTCCACAAGAAGAGCTGATAATGTATATTGTTGGACTTGAATTGGAGATCTAGCTCTTAAGATTTGATTATAATTTAAAGGAAGGAGGGCTATTTAGTCTCCCCAGAAATAGTGGCTAGTTTTATTCCTTTTGGGTTGTGGCTAGTTTTATTAGATAGTGGCTAGTTTTATTCCTTTTGTGTTAATGTCAGAAAGGGATCCAAGGGGGAGTAAAAACTGCACGTATGTAGTTATGTGGAATCAATGTGATGAAGCAAGTATGAAACATTCTGGATCTTTAATCAGATAACTGTCAAGCACCTGGACAGTGTAACAATAAAGACAGAACGTGCCAGCTAGCCTGACTCAGCGGACAGTTATGCAACATTCAATTTATGATTGGTTGACTTGGGTAAAGAAGAACTCAGTACTGGTTGGCAATTTGCCTTTCTATAGGCCGTTAAGGAAGGCTGCTGCTGGCTAGAATCCTGTCCCTTTGAACACTGGACTCTTGAGAGGATGATGCCCAGCCACCTAGTGAAACCTCCTTTTTTCAACAAGTATGTAGCAAACTTATGTGCGTAATTACGTATGACAATTTTAGATCTCTTATCTTGTTGTGTGTCAAGAACTCAGTGTACCTTATTGTCTTCTTTCTCTGGGAACGTTATGTTCCCTATTAACACTTTCTTTACAAAACAAAGTTTCATGTAATTCCTTGTGGGGAGTTTACAGAGGGAGTTTTTCACCACATGTGGGTTTCCCAGAAAAAGGGAGGCAAGAGGGGAAAGCCCAGTCACCGAACAGTCAACGCTCCAAAGAAGTCTCCTGCCTGTACAACGAAGGGAAAGTGACCATACGTTGGAGGGTTTCGTTTGGAGGAATAACTGAGAAAAGGATCTAGAGTAGAACTTCATAACTGTATTCTTAGAATACCCTAACTGGTAGAACTGGCTGGCACTGGACAATCTGCTTCCTGCAATTGTGGGCTCTCCCTTGATGAAGATTGTGGGCTCTCCCTATCAGATGCTATACTTGTTACCTGCGCAGAACAGGGGGTTGGACTAGATAATCTCCAAGCTCTCTTTTAACTATTAATATACTCTGATTTTAAGAGGCAGTGTTTAAAGTATCCTTGACCTGAGCCATTTAGGCTCAATACTCCCAGTGCCTGGCTCTGATCAGTAGACCTGATACAAAATTCTGGGCCAGCTGCCGGCTCCAAATTTTTCAAAGGCAGACTCATATGGAGTGCATTGAATTAGCCCTACTGGGATTATTTAGGTGATAGCAGGACTTCCTCATACATCATAACAGATCCTATTACCAACCCCAAGCATGTGTTCTTTTGCCCTCTCACCTTCAGATCACGATGAACAATGCCAAGGTCATGCAGGTAGTTCACAGCCTCCAACACCTGACGGATGAGCTGGCTGGCATCCTTCTCTGTGTAGTATCCCCGCTCAATGATGCGGTCAAAGAGCTCCCCTCCTGTTACACTACAAGTCAGGGAGAAGCAAGTTGACATATTTGATCTCCCATGAGGCATCTCCCATCAGAATACAATTTGACAGGGAAATTTGAGTTTCTTTCTCTCACCAGGAAGAGAATCCCAAAATCTTAATATCCACCCCACCTTTAAATATTTTTTATATGGCAGTTCCTTTGTTGGGTTTTCTGATCTTCCTGAACATTAAAGAAAATGCAGTCTAAAGAAAATCCATGCATTCCTTCATTCAATCAATTAGCAATCAATTAGCAATCAATTAGCAATCTAGCTGATGATTGTTTCTCTTGGAATAACCATGGAATATCCATGAGGTTTCTCATGGAATAACCGTATTCCAAAAAGTATGAATATTCATATTCCAAAGAGTATTGGGCAACCCCAGGCTGAAAAGGATGACCAAATGTGGAGGACAACGGTCTGCTACTCACAGCTGCATGGCCAGGTAGAGATGAGTGGGGCTCTCATAAATGTCTTCTAGGGCCACAATGTTCTCATGCTGAATCCTGCAATGCCAGCAAGTTTAGGGAAAGTTAGCGCATGAGGAGGAACAGGGAGAATATTTTGATTCTGTCCTGGCTCTGAGAGAGGCTTATGAAGGAAAATTACAGGGTCAAGAACATGCATACAAACCTGAAGAACTAACTCCTTTCATCATCCCCCCCTAAAAGGAGAAAATTCAGAAACCTAGTGCATAGGGAGCTGGGAGACAGAAGACAATACAAGCATTAGCAAAAACCATATTCTCTAACATAAAGACCTGCTCCTATATCTATAATCCCAGATCCATAGAAACCAGACTGGTGACTTTAAATAAAGTCAGCATAGGATTATTATTATTAGTTACTAGATCAGCATAGGAACAGTTGACGCCTTTTAGCATTTAATCATTATAAAGCCTAAAAACACATTCACCACAAAATCAAAACCAATTGTCCTATCCACAGGAAATTTAGCTGAGAAAACAAAAATCCTAAAGGATGTAATGTGAACAAATTTCATAAAATACTGGTATTCTGTGACTTAGGGTGAAATCCAGAGTAACTATGGGGAGTAACTTACCGGTGTAAGAACAATTTACTCTGGATTGCAATATGAATTTCCCATAGGTTTTCACTAGGTGGTGCAATAACTACGGGTGCATGTAATGTCTCTTACCTGCTCACGTAGTTACTCTGGATTTGTCTGTTAGGCTGCAATCCTAAACACACTTTCCTAAGAAGTAAGTAGGACTTCTTATAACAGAACTTCATAGAACAGAATGGAACTTACCTCTGAGTAGACATGCTTAGGATTGCAACCTTACAGCACTTTCAAAATTTGAATGAGATGATTCCTGCCATGTGCTTTCCCACACTCTCCCATCCCTTAAAATATATTTAATTTTTTCCCTTCTGGGAATTTAGATTATGTCATAATTTCAAAATATCACAAGGGTCTGCCTTCCCACTATAGGTGCTTATAGCTTAGCCTTCCTGCATATGCCCTTAAAAGCACAAGTTTATATGTGGCATGCCACGGCATGCGTGAAATGTGCTGATGCACCTGCGGCATATGGCATACGTGTAGCACGTTGTGGGTGTGTTGCAGGTTGCATCACACATTTGGATGGAGTACGTTGCAATGCAGAGCAAGGGTGAGCATGGGTACATGGAGGCAAGTTGTAAGCAAGCACAATATGTGAGACTGTAGACTGTATTTACTTACATGTTGCTAAAGTTTAAGTGGGAATTTTAATGTACAATTTCCATACTTTCTGGAGCATGAGTGAACCTTGACTTCCTTTATAACAAAGATTTTTTTAATTCTAGAATTATCATTTGAGTGGGGTTGAAATAGATTCTAGAACAAAGACTTAGAGCACAATCCTAACCATGCTGACTCAAAAGTAGCCCCATTATGTTCAGTGGGTCTTACTCCCAGGAAAGTGTCTTTAGGATTGCAGCCTTAGAGCACAATCCTAACCATGCTGACTCAAAAGTAAGCCCCATTTGTTTCAGTGGGTCTTACTCCCAGGAAAGTAACTTTAGGATTGTAGCCTTAGCTCAGCTTATGCTATCTGGACACAGTCAGATGTACTTACTTTTTGAGTACAGCTATTTCATTCTCCACTGCTGCTTCCTTGCCCCTCAGGGCTTTCTTTGGAATACATTTGAGAGCCACAAGGCGTTGGGAACCATGCTCCTGAGCCAGCACCACCTCTGAAAAGGCCCCTCTGCAGAGAAAGATACCAGAATATTCAAGCAGCGACAGGAGATAATCATCTGGTCTCCCCATTCCACAAGGTGGAGGCAACTCCATCAGATGTCCATCCAAGGTGGAGGCAACTCCATCAGACCCAATCAGCAGCAGCCATATATTATGGGGACCAACTAGAAGTTAGTCATTTGATTCAAACCGAAACATCTGCACAAAACTAAAAGGGCATCTAATAATTAGCAGTCTTTTGAGTTTCACAGACCTCTACCTCGGGATGTTAAACGAAACAAGGAAAGAGAAGGACGTCAAATAGGGCTTAGGTTTAATTTATCAATATTAGGTCAATATTTATCAAAATGTCAAAGGGACATAGCTTTCTGAAATTTCTCAGAAATGGCCACAAAGACAGGAAGCTCTTTCATTCCCATCCCTTAAATGTTTTAAAGCAGATTGTTTCACATATGTCCTTCATGTTCCATTTTAATCATCTCCAGTGACGTCCATGTGTTTGACCTCCATTATGCAAATGCGTCTGATGAATCACAAGAAAGTCCATGAAAGCTTCTGCTACAATAAAAATGTTACAGCCCAAACCTATCCAACCTTCCAGTGCTGATGCAGGTGGAATGCAATGACAGCTTCAGTGACAGTCCCACCACTGCAGGATGAGGTGCACACCCAGTTGGCATGGCTTCACCAGCACTAGAAAGTTGAATAGGATTGCACCCGTAGTCTTTAAGATGTTACAAGACTCTTTGCTGCTTCTGTTTAGATTGTCACTGAGAAATACGTGAGTTCTGCCTGGGGAAGGAGCCAATTTAAGCTGCAAGAGCTTGTTCACACAAGCACAGCATTATCACTTGATGCTAAGTGATGAGACACTAATTGATGATCCCATGTGCATAAACTGGCCCTTAGGCTTGCTTACTTCCGTGAAAAAAAATTTTCTATGATTAATATTCTGCACATTATACAAATACAGCACAGGTTTCATGACCTTCTTAGGGTTACTACCTCTAACTGAAGCTATTCCTGGATATATATTTTGTCCAAGATGATATCATGTTTGAAATTCCTGGAATCCTAATAGCTTGCAGTAGTTATCTGAAGTTTGATGGTGATTTCTAGAGGAAATCCTAGAATAATGGTAAATTCTGAAATTGTACCCTCCATCCTTATTTTTCTGCACCACCACTTCCAAATTTGAAAAAGTATTTTATGAGCTCAATCTGGAAAGAGTTAACTCACTATCTGTCCCTTCCAATTTAGAAAAAGGATCTTGTGATCTCAATCTAGAAAGGGTTAACTCACTAGTGCCCCCCCCCGCCCGCCTCCCCCCCTGCAATTCCCTAGACTTCAGGTCTATTATTGTCCCATGCACGTCAGACTGTCTGGGAGCCCCCTCCGCCAATGTGATATCAGCATGCAAATAAAGCAAGCTAGGCTGCAGCATTCCTAGGGTCTTTCTGCAGGAAAGGCACTCCAGAGGGAAACATATCCAAGACGAGATTCGGTGGGGGGGACCACAGGATATCAGTGGCCCCATCCAGGTGGCTATCAGAGGGGACATAACAAGGCCGGCATATAGAACTCTATTAGGAAGCAAGGACAGCACAAACCTATACATGCCACCTTCTCCCTCCGTGGGAAAAAATGGTTTTGCATATGAGAACGTATGTCGACACATACATATTTTAAGATAGTCTCATCACCTGATACAGTACAGAGCTGAGCAGGAGATCACAACTGAGCTCCCTCTAGAAGCCCCCTTAAAGGAGATATTAAACCCACCATAAGGCTGTGATTGTCAAGCATTTCAGCCCTGGACCCTTATCTGAGAATGACAACCTTTCCAGCCCAGTAATTCCCCTATCTGAGAATGACAACCTTTCCAGGACCCCCCCTACAAAAGGTGATAACAGGAAGTATGATCATTTGTGATGCCAGAGCTCCTCCATGTCTACTTGGAAGTAAGTCTTATTCTGTTCAATAAGACTTGCCCCCAGGAAAGCAGCCTGAATATCCCATTCCATGACGCACAGTTTTTTGCAAACCCCTTCCCCCAAAATAAAGTCACAACCTCCACTTTGAGAACCATTGCCTGAATATAATGCCTTTTACCCAGATAAAAAGGAGGAGGAGGGCACTGCAGGGTGAAAATGAAAGGCATCAGCAGGTATGGGGAAGTCCCAAGCTGAGTGAGCACACTGTATCCTTTAAGAATGGGAAATTGTCTATGCATGTCAGCAGTTTCATTATAGGCAATGGGGCCTACTCTTAGGTAATTATGGATAGGATTGCAGCCACATTGGCCAAAACCATACCCCACCCAGTGACCACACAAGTGTCTGTTCAGGCCTTCGTTCACTCACGCGCCGAGCTTCTCCTTGACGTCATAGACACTGGTGATGTCCTCAACCTTTTTCTTCCAGCCTTTCCCAAGTGGCATTGTGGACAGCTGTGAGCAGGCCGTGCAGAATGAGCTGGAGATGAGAGGAGGAGGAGAGGAGGAAGAAAATGTCAAACATACAAGGATCATGGAATGGGGTCAGCTTATTCCCATGGCTTCCCGAGCAGGAAACATCTTGGCTCTTTCAGCTAAGATTGAATCAAGTCTTTAAATAGGGACCAGATGAAGGCATCTTGGTCTGTGTGGCAGAAAATGCACTACACACACACACACACACACACACAGGAGAGAGAGAGAGAGAGAGAATACATTCCATCAGGAAGATCTCCAAATGGGCAAGAGCCACATAGCAATACAGCCCCATTCATTTCAATAGGGGTTGTTCAGAAAAGCTGCCCATTAGATTACAACCCCTGGATTAGATCCGTATCCTACTCTGCCACCTACAATGGGCATAGGCATGATTGCATGGGCAACCTCCCCATTGTCCCGGATTGCCAAGTCCACAACAACCTTGCTTTGTTCTTTCCAGCAGGTGATCACAAGATGTCATCACTCTGCCAGGTGATGCCAAAGGGTTGCTTGTAATTTCTGCCATGGTTCCCGGAATCTGCAATCCATAATTATAGCTAAAACCAACAACAAATTTGTTACATGGTTGGCACAGACCAACCAAAACAGATAATTGGGCTGATAGGCACTGCACGCAAGTAGTATCAGGCTTTAGTTGAAACCAGGACACCTGCTTTCGTTGCCAGACCTCAGTTTATGAGCAGTGTGACTCTGAGCATGTGCAGAATGGCAATCACCACTAACCAAGGGCATGTGTAATCAACCTATGTCAGATGCTTCCAATCCACACAGTTTCCAGGCTGCATTGAGGATTGCATGAGAGACAGAATTTATATAAATGAATGAATTCAAGTTCAAAATGTTGATACTTTCTAACACAGAAGGGGTGCTCTTCAAACCACTTTCATAAGCACTTTCACACACAGAGAAAGAGGATGATCCTCAAACCGGTTCACAAACATCCTCTTGACATCCTGTTTTGGCAGAAAATAAGACAAAATCTAAATATTTGGAAAGATGACATCCTTTTCTTAATCTTCATTACAAGAGTAGGTTCCTTGATTAATATTGACAACATTTTCCTGTTCAAAGTCCTTGGGACATTTTCTGCATAATTTCCATTTGAAATGAATAGGAACTACATTAGGGCTAAGACAGTCACTTGCCTTTGATTTATCACAAGTTTGATTCATCACATTTGATTTATCACAAGTCCATGTATTTGCCATACGCTAAATAAAATAAGTCTCTTGCCCAAAGATGACAAAATCTAGCTGGTTAAAGATGGTGAAAGTTTGACTATAAGTTCACCAGAGAAAAAAAAAGTAGTAAGAAAAAAATTGTATTTACATGTGTACATATCACTTGTAGAATTTGTATCCAGTACTGATGTCATGGGTCAGAAAATGTATATAAATGTAACACCATGCTTTGTGACTATGTAGCTTTTACTGCTAGTGGGGCACAATCCAGAGTAACTACGGGGAGTCCTTGCTCCGGTGTAAGAACAATTTGCTCTGGATTGCAATATGAATTTCCCATAGGTTTTCACTAGGTGGTGCAGTAACTACAGGTACGCATAATATATCTTACATGCTCCCATAGTTCTCTGAATTGTAGGGGTATTCTTTTACTGCTAGAATTTCATTCCCAAGAATGGAACCCCCTCTGACACCAAGAACCCACCGGTTCACACAACAACCCATTACAATGGACACAGAACACCACATTGCAATTTTTATGGAGAACAGCATACAATAATTTTCTTTAAAATTGATTTTAAAAAAATATCTTTAAGATTTCTTCAGATTTTACAGACCTTGGCTTTGAACCCGAAGGTCTGCAATTAAGCCCTGCTGCTCCTAAGGCTG
Source organism: Cryptoblepharus egeriae (assembly GCA_030015325.1). NCBI lineage: Eukaryota > Metazoa > Chordata > Lepidosauria > Squamata > Scincidae > Cryptoblepharus > Cryptoblepharus egeriae. The sequence continues at coordinate 118,144,465 of JAREYC010000002.1, forward strand.
ACCCTGTGCTGGGAGGAAGACTTTAGATCTGAAAATTAACGTTAGGAAAATGTATATTATCCTCCAACACCCTACTGCATTTGGAAACAACCATTGTAGCGGCTTTTAATTTTTAAAGCAGGGGATCTAAGATCTTGTTTAATTTTGTCATCCAGTGTTGGTTATCAAAGGCTGCAAGTAGACTGAGAACTCAATCCTATGCATGTGTTCTAAGAAGTAAACCCCATTATAGTCAAAGGCAAGTGTGGAAAGGACAATAGTACAAAGGTAAGTGTGGCTTGACAAAACTATATTTCTTTACTTTTCCATGTGTGGACAGTTGTGGTATAAATATTGCAGAGAGGGCATAGATTGATGACCTCTGCCTTGGAATCAGGTAGCCTGGCCGTCACTGGCATCCATGTGGTATCCATGGCATGTAGAAATGCAGTGTTCCTTCTTCCCCTGTGAAGTACATAAAATTTCTGCCTCCAGCTAATCTGTCATAAGGCAGAGCATGTTGCTAGTTCTTAATAACTACAAAAAAAAATCTACTACTGCTATCGAACACTGGATGCATTGTTCTAAAATGAAATTGAGTAAGTATATGTATTACCTGTGGCACACACTTCCTTGTTGGGAGAGGGAGAGAGCAAGCACACACACACAATGCTGTGTTTGACTATAATATTGGACTCAGGGACATGTGAATTTTATTTCTCAGATGATCTGTATATATGGATGTCGTCTTATGGATATTTTTGAGAGATGTGTGAGTGTACATGAATACATCTGCATAAGCAGGTAAGCACCTGCTCCACATACAGAAGGTTTCAGGTTCAGTCTGGCATCTCCAAGAAGATCAATGGTAGTCAGTGTAGATAATGCAGATGGACATGAACCAATGTTCTGCCTCAGGGAAAGAAAACTTGCCAAAGAGTGCATGGCTGTGTAGCTCTTGTCCATCTAGCCTGCCATATTCTGCCCATGTTTATTCCATGTTGCGGTTTTTATAATGTGGTTTATTCTACATTGTGGTTATTATAAATATTTGTAACCGCCTGCCTTCTGAGTACATAGTTCTCCGAAACTTGATGTGTTTTGTTCCCATCAGCTATGAAGCGCTAATTACGTACATTTGACTGGTCTTACATTTTCCTATGAATGGTGGTGAGGTGTGTAAGAGTGTGGGGAACATCCTGTTTATTTCACTGGCATGGAATTGCATGTGAATAAAATAATAACTGCAGAATAAAATTGTGTGTGCAGAATATTTATAAAATGCATTCAGTGGTGTGTTAGATCACACCACTATACACACCATAGATAGGCAATTAGATTACATCAATGATGTGGGATGTTTGCCTGGCATCTGAGATGTTATTGTATCAGGACTGAAGGTGGAAGAGGGGAAGGTCTGAAGAGTGCAGCAGCAATATTGGTTGAACGAAGATGCATTAGCATATATGACTGCCTATTTATGTCGTTTTAAAAATACCCATGTATACCTCTGAATGGACTGGGCAGCAGTTGTGTGTATCCCATCCCATGTATATGACATGCTCACGTGAATCCACGGTGTAAGTAAATAAATAACAGGCTGCTCTGCAAGAGAGATGTGAAAATGCATGTGTGGTTCCACAGTCCTGTTCAACAACAAGATCAGACGCCGCATGGATAGATATGAAGGAAAGAATGATATAAATAGGCATGAATGGGGAATGATGTAGGGATGAAAGGATGAGAATGGGATTAATGTGGGGAGGCAGAGGTGGATGTGCAGACATGAAGGAAGTGGTGAAAGTTGGGGCAAAGAGGAGTAAGACTGGAGGCATTCGAAGCTGAAGGAGGGGAGGATTTTGAAAGAGGGAAAGGCAGATCAACATGAAGTGGAAAGAGAGGAGATGCGTGGCTGGACTAAATGAAGGAAATGGCTGGACAAACTGATGGATGATGAATAGATAGGCAACAGAATAATGGAGGGGGAAAACAGAAAAGGATGGATGATGGACAGGTGAGTGGGTGGACAGATGGATGGATGGCTGCATGGCTGGACAGACAGACAGGTGGATGGATGGGCAGAAGGACAGATGGATGGACACATGGATGGATGCATATGAGCTCAAATGAAAGGACAGGTTGGTGAAGCAAGTGGAGAGAAAAACAACCCAGCTTAAGCCCTGCTACAGAAGCACAGCACATCTTTTCTCATATACCATACATGCAGCAAACAACAACAAATATCAGGTCCCTTGAAATGTCAGGGATCTGCACCTCCTCTCCCTCTTCTCATCCACCTGTTTGGGGGATGCCACAGCCAAGAAGCAAGCATGATTCAGGTCTATAAAAAATAGACCCAGATTGGTTCAGGGGGAATTGAGCAGCCATTCTATTTTTGGGTCCAAGAAGGCATAGGTCTAAAGTTTCTTGACCCAGTCTTGGGTGCATTCACACGTACACGCATCTCTCTCTCTCTCTCTCTCTCTCTCTCTCTCTCTCTCGCACAAACTTTGCATCCACACGACACCTTGCACAACCCACCCCAAGCAGCCCAGTTAGGCAACCCCCCAGGTTAGTGGATGCCATTCACACCTTACATGCCTGGACACGCGGGTTCACCCACTCCCTGCCCTGCCCTGCCCTCCCTCCTTCCCTCCTGGTGCTCCCCAGCCCTACCTCCCTGCAAGGGTCACCCCCTGATCCGATCCACCGCCCCGCTCGCTGGCACCGCAATCGGGCTCGGTTTGCATTCCAGGGGCGTCCGCATCCCGCACGAGTGGCGGGGGCGGGGATGGGCTGAGTGGCTCTGCAGCCACCCCTTCCCTCCTCCCTCGCACCCAGACCAGACCCCCATCTCCCCCACACACACACCAGCCGCCTCCCCTTTCCCCCCCTACCTGGCTCAGCCCCCAGATCTAGCCCATGCTCGGCAGTGCCCACGCAGCCCTCCAAGCCTGCCTTACTTCATCCTCCTTCTCCCTTACAGCCTCTCTCCAGCCCAGGCCTTGTAAGGAAATAGTAGGCAAAGCAATGATGACCACATGTCCTCTTTTTCCAGGACACGTCCTCTTTTTCAGCTTTGTGTCCTGGAAAGAAAAAAAATAAATCTTCACTGTCCTCCTTTTCCTGCTCAGCAGGCAGCAGGAAGACTCCTTGCAATTCTTTATTAAATTATATATGTAATAGTTTTACATTTAATAATATGACGCACAATCCTAACCATGTCTTCTCAAAAGTGAGCCCCATTATGTTCAATGGGTCTTACTCCTGGGAAACTGTGTTTAGGACTGCAGATATAGTGTTTAAATTAACTACTTCAAAGCAAGATTAGACAGACAGACAGACAGACAGACAGATAGATAGATAGATAGATAGATAGATAGATAGACAGACACCCACACAGCGTCCCCCACTTTCTGCCTGTTTGTTTTCTCACAGTTCCGCTCTTTCAACATCTTTTATACATCTTTTATACTCAGCATCAGTTATACCCTGTAATCATTCGTTCAACACATGCTTCATTCTTTCAGCCTCTCTCTGATGGACTCTAAAGGCTAAAATTGTCTTCCCTGATGCTGATTTGCATTTTTATGACTTTTTGGCATTTCCTTATGACTTTCTTCAGTAAACAACCATCATTCAAATACCTACGTTATTCATTGCCCACACATGCCTTTTTCAGCTTGGTATTTTTTTGGCAATGTGTTAATAAATATGCCTTATTTAGGCTTTTACAAGTGATACTTATGTCTTTTTTTCCTGGCTATTTTGCATTTGCAAGCTGAAAAAGACTGGGTTCCACTTTTCAACAGTTTTCACTTTGGGATGGTGCTCTGTTCCCTTTTATTTGAGTAGGACATGCAAGAAAAATGTAGGACATGACCAAATAAAAGGGAACGGGCTATCTATTTTGGGGGTACTTTGTCCTCTTTTTTGGTTACAACATCTGGTCACTCTGATAAAGCTGGTCTCTCTGGAGCTGCTGGGAATCCACCAAAGACAGACTCCAGTGGCCACTCCAGAGCTGGGAAAAGGACCATTAGAAACCATCTACATTCCCCAATAGAGCACAAGTCCATATCCAGTGGCAGTGTATTTTACTCAGAGCTGGGGAGCAAAGCACCCCAAAAGTGCTATGTGCTGGAGCATCAAGAAGACATCCCCAGGGGCCTTCACTATCATGAACTCACTATGTGTACCTTCCTCTCAGGATCCTATCCTATACAACTGTCCAGTGCTGATGCAGCGAGGTCAAGAATGATGTTACAAGACGCGCTGATAAGCACGCATGGGGTGGTGAAGCAAGACCTTGAAGCCCCAGGTTCAGATCCTTCCTTGGCCAGAAAGCTTCCTGTGTGACCTTGGGCCAGTCACTTACTCTCAGCCTTGCCTACCTCACAGGGTTGTTATGAGGACAGCAGGATGAACTAAAGCCTTGTAAGCCCCTTTGAGCATTTGTTTTGGCATGGAAAAGGCAGTGTATAAATCAATCAATCCATTAAATCAGTGATTTTCAATCACTGTGCTAGTGTGCCAAGGCCGGAGTGCAGGTGTGCTGTGAGATTTTGGGGAGGTGGACAGATGCTAGCTGCATAGTGTTGCTTCTCTGTGGTCAAAAAGCTGATGATGGGTCTTGACAAATTTTAGCACCTTGTTGGTGTGCCATGAGATAAAAATGGTTGAAGATCTCTGCATTGAATGGATGGATGAATGGATGGATGGATGAATGGGGTATGCACTGCATCCTGTCATGGAGGGCCATCCGTGGAGCCCTTTGAGGCTGCATTGCAATTGCATCTGCTAAGAAATTGGATAGGATGGGCCCTCAATCTCTCCGCAATATGCAATATGCATATCTGCAGTATAAGATCTGCCTCTTAGCGTGGTGATTATAAGATCAGTCCACAATGAATCACTATTCTGCTTTGGATCGCAAATAATATAGGGGAAGTATTTTGAACACATTCCAGCACAATATAAATGTGATATGATGGTGATAGTGACACCAATGTGATTGCCGACAGTCATAGACCACCACAGTTCATAAGGGGGGAGGAGAGTGGAGGAGCATACAGAGTCATGTTAAAAGCATGTTAAAATACGTCCTCTTCAGACTTTGCAAGAATTTAGCGACTGGAACCTTAAAAACCCTCTACAAATAAAGTTACTGTTGTTACGACTAAGATGATAATCACTACTATATAGTACTTATAGTATACTATATAGTAGTACTTATACTTATATAGTAGTACTATATACTCATACCAAGTATAGTAGATGTTTGGACTGGCATTTTTTTGGACTCTTACTAGTTGAACTCTTACTGCTGCCACCCAGGTATGCCACTGCCATGGCGGATGGCCCAGTAAGTTAAAGTTGCTGTCAGCTGAAAAAGTTTGGGAAATACTGGATAACCCACCAAAAGGCTATCAATTTCCCAGAATCCCATAAAAGGAGCTGACTATTTTGAACCAACTAGTATGTTGTGCCTGTATTTGCAGATGTCACCAGTACTATGCTGACCAGCTCTCTAGCTCCTCTAGAGGTGAACAGGCAAACTGCAATTAATGGTGCAAAATTAGGCATGTCTACATTTTGTCTGGTAGGGCTTAATTACTCCAAGGAGAACATGAATGGAATTGCAGGCTAACAGCCTCGTCTTACCTAAATTATATTATATTTTATGTGCAGTATTGGAAATCTACAGATATTCCATCGATTGAAGAATGCCGGATGAATGTTATAGGCTTTGCAGAGATGGATAAACTAACAACCGTACTGGAAACCATTTATTGACTTTCTGCATGATTTTAATGAGTTGTGGATTTGAAGATGAGATTGAAAAGAAAGGGACATTAATCTGAAATATACTGTTTTTAATGAGAAGATCAGAAATGTTGTGGAGATATTATATATACGTATATGGCTGGAAATTTAGATTATTGATATACAAATGTGTAAGTTATTAGAACATTTGATGCTGCCTCTTCTACGTACATTATTAAAGGTATTATTTATTTTTCTTTGTTTTACTAACAGAATGAACCTGATGAACTTGCAGGAGTAAAATTTCAACAATATTTGTGGGATCTGGCATGGTGAGGCACTGGTGGGCACCAGGAACTGGCAACAGGTGGCTGGCATCAGTGTGCTCTGGGTACTGCAGAGCAGAGACAGGCACTGGGCACCAGAGTGTACTAAGGGGCAGCAGCAGGCAGCAGCAGACACTAGTGGGCATCCCTACCAGTCCCCACTGGTTGCAGTGGGCACACCTGCACAGCAGGCACCACTGGGCACCAGCAGGCAGCAGGCATGACTGGGCACCAGTGGGGAGCAGATCTCAAGGGGCACCACCCGGCCCCCCTACTGGGCACCGCTACCAGACACCAGATACAGCTGGCCACTGGGCACCATGAGGTGGCAGTGGGCAGTGAACACCACCAGGTATCCCCACCAAGCACCAGACACTGGGCACCAGCAAGCACCAGGCAGCAGGCACTATCAAGCACTGGGCCCCACTGGGCACCAAATCAGTCTTAGTGGGTCCTTACATCACAGAAGGAACTTGCTCCCGATATTTCATGCTTTGGGTGCAGGGGTTGCGGCTGGGTGTTGATCAGTCAGTGTTCAATGTTAAGTATAGGACGAAAACACATTGCACCCCTTTTCACCCCTTTAGGGGTTAAGTGTCAAAAGGTTGGCTCTTAGTGGGTGCTTATGTCATGGAAGGAATACCCTCTCCAAATTTCATGGTTCCAGGTCGAGAGGTTGGGGCAGGGTGTTGATCAGACAGCAATTCTTCAATGAAAAGTATAGGGATGAAAACTCGTTGTGGCCCTTTTCACCTTCTTCTGGTTTGAATTTCCCAAAATTGGGATCCTCCATCATGGAAGGAAGACCCACCCCAAATTCCACACTTCTAGGTCCAGAGGTTGTGGCTGGGCATTGATGAGTCAGTGAGTCAGTCAGTGACCTTTCAATTTTATATACTGGCATACAAATTTTAAGATTAAGATATTTACCCCACTTTTTCCATGCTGTCCTTAAGAGGGCATTCCAGTGTTGTGTCCTTCTGAAAACCAATAAAACCTGGAAACGTCTCCCGCAGGATGACTATACATGAGCAGCCTTGTTGGAGCAATTTGGCCCATATTCTGACTCCAAGGTGGGATAAAACTTGCAGACAAGGCATGAAAGTTGATTGATAAAAGTAACAGCTCCCAACATCCAGCAATCCGCAACATAGTGCATGTAACCACGGAGGATCCATTTGGTTTATTATGGTGAATATCCATTGACAGACCTGTATACTCTTCATGAACACAATTCCTTGTATGAGAAGGGTGTGAATGGGGACTCGTGATCAAGGACAGCCGAGAGTGTTTAAAAGGACTTTCGCCTCTAGATCCATTTAGGCAAAGATAGAGATGGAAGGTGTTTTGTAATAAAAGAGATAAACAAGATGCAAATGGAAGGTTCAGCTGTGTGGGGGTGTGTGTGTGAGAGAGTGAGATATATATATATACACACAAACACACACACACACACATATATATATACACACACACACACACACACACGAGAAAATTATACATAAGAGAAAATTATATCTTCCAAGTCAGCTCCTTGGTTGCTTTTGGGCTGGGGAACACATTTTGATTGCGGGATGCCGGTGATCCAGTTGTAGAGCTCTAGAACAGCGTTTCTCAAAGTTGGGGTTGGGACCCCTTTGGGGGTCGCCTAGAGCTTTCCTGGGGGTTGCCTAAAAACCCCTGGTGCAGGGGGCCAGGTCAGGCTTGCTAGACCCCTGGCTGTAGCTGCACGCGCGCTGGGGCTGACTGACAGCCTTAGGGCCCAATCCTATGCATGCCTACCCTGAAATAAATCCTATTATAGTCAGGGGGGCCTTTACTCCCATGTAAATGTGGATAGGATTGCAGCCTCAGAGCCCAATGCTATGCATGCCTACTCTGAAACAAATCCCATTGTGTTCAATGTGTGCATAGAACACACATTTCACTTGTAACAATGAAAATACATCCTGCATATTGGATATTTACATTATGATTCATAACAGTAGCAAAATTACAGTTATAAAGTCGCAATGAAAATAATTTTATGGTTGGGGGTCCCCACAACATGGGAAACTTATAAAGGGGTCACGGCATTAGGAAGATTGAGAACCACTGCTCTAGAATGTAATCTGGTTTGGCCTCAATGGGAGTAGACAAGGCGTATCAAGACTCTACTGTATGTGCATGTCAATGCATGTGCACAGATGCTAAGGCGTTCTGTCACCATTTCACGTGTTTTGGCTGGTGAGGTTCATGATAACTCTGTTGGATCAGGGCCAGGGTCAGTTTTATGAGGCATCTTGCTTTCAGCTGTGGTTTATCCAGATATTTCCAGGCAGCATCGCAATATAATGAGCACAAAGTCGATAGCCCTTCAGTACTTTTACCATGCATTATACTACTGCTGAACATGGAGAATCCATTTTGCCATAATGGTCAGTCCTGTAGTCACTCAGAGACCCTGTCCTTCATGAATCTGTCAGCTTCTATTTAAAGCCGGGCTTTGTAGCCAGGAATCATCACCACATCTTGTTGTGGTAATTTATCACATGTCATGGAGAACTCATTCTTCCAGACAAGATCAGGGTGACCAGATGCCAAACCCAAAATTCCTGAACCCCAAGTCCAGAATTCCTACCTCCCAGGCCAAAATTCCTACCCGCTTAAAAAAAATTGTGGGACACCCTCAAAAAAGTAGGACTTTTTACTAACATGTCATGTTAAAATAAAGCAAAAATACTCGTATTGCTTTCCTGTACTTAATTTCAACACTTTTAAAACTGAAAACCTTTTAACTTGCATGATTCAGTCAGACCCAAATATGTAAGATGCTATCAAAGCAGTTTAAAGCAACACAACACATTCCAGTGATTTCAACATGCATGATCCTAACTCATATACACAAACACTCATACACACAAGGACACACTCATACACACACACACTCATGCATGCATACACACTCATGCATACACCAAGAACACACAACCAAGGACACACACACTCATACACACACTCACTCACACACACTCACCTGCAGCGGCCAGAGGAGGTGCAGGAGAACAGCGAGGCTACAGGGACCATGGAGGTGAGGCAGGGGGAGGAAATTCCTTCCTGTCTGGGGGAATCCCAGATAATGTGCCTGGGCATTAAAAGATTTAAATTGTGCGTGCACCTATTTAAAGGGCACGTGCAACCATTTAAAGGGCTGCCAGCAGTCGGGGGAATCCCGGAGGGGCTCTAGGGTTTCCCTATTCCCCTGAGAGGGGGGTTTCGGAAGAGGAGTCTGGGGAAGTCCAGACAGATGGTCACCCTGAATGTAGTGTAATGCATAGAGAGGCGGTCTCCAAACCCCGACCCAGGGAACCAGATGCAGCCCATGACAAGTTTCTAACTGGCCCACAGGAAGCCTTTGGTCCCCTAAGAGCCTTGATCCAGTTGAAGAAACAAAACTGGAACTGTGATGGTGTGGTAGAGGAATGGGAGGCCTATAAAGTGTGTTCTTTGCATATAGCAATATATGCAATGCCATATATTGCCATATAGCAATGCTAATATGTTGTGGGCCAGTTGGGGCGCAATTCAGAGTAACTATGGGGAGTCCTTGCTCCGGTGTAAGAACAATTTGCTCTGGATTGCAATATGAATTTCCCATAGGTTTTCACTAGGTGATGCAGTAACTACGGGTACACATAATGTCTCTTATGTGCTCCCGTAGTTACTCTGGATTGTAGGGTTGGGCAGACAAAGAGATCACCAGGTCTCAGTGTTTGATCTTCAGTTTCAATTCACAAGATCTCTCATCTTTTTGAGTGAGAAACTAGCTCTATTGCCAGACATCACTTGAAGCCTTGCTGCCTTTGAGGAGATCTGGCTAGCCAAGGATGTAACCTGAGTGAAATTCCACGTGATAACAGCAGAGGGCCCCACATCCATTTTGCATGTAGAAAGCCAGTGTCCTAACTAAAATCTCCATCACAAGACAGACCATTCTACCCAGAAGGGTCGCCACTATATGTGCACTCTGAACAGTTTAGGAAAGGTATGGAGGATGGTATTGAAAGACTCAGGTGGTAACTGAAAAAATAATAATCTAGAATTCTGTGGTATAAAATAGTAGATGCAGGATGAAAGATAACTGATAAGTTTTGCAAAAACTCATCATCATAGTCTGGCTGACAATATGTCATGACACAAAAGGTCTCCCAAAGACATCCCAAAATGTAGGACACCCAAGAGAAATGTAGGATATGACAAAATAAAAGCTAAAAACACCCAAATACAGTGGTGCCATGGTTTACAAGCATAATTCATTCCAGAAGCTTGGAATCCAAAACTCTTGCATAGCAAAGAAAATTTTCCCATAAGAAATCATGGGAACTCAGACAATTTGTTCCACAACCCAAAAATATTCATATAAAAATGATTACAATTCTATAATGAAATACAAAATAATAAAGAAAATACAAAATATAAAGAAAAATAAAACAAATTTACCAGCATTTACCCTACAGAGTAATTACAATCCAGAGTAATTATGGGAGCATGTAAGAGACATTACGTGCACCCATAGTTACTACATCATCTAGTGAAAACCTATGGGAAATTCATATTGCAATCCAGAGTAAATTGTTCTTACACCGGAGGAAGGACTGCCCATAGTTACTCTGGATTTCACCCTTAGTCTCTCAGGTCTCTCAGGCTGCAATCTGCCACCCTTACACAGGAGTGAGCCCCACGGATTATAGTAGGGCTTACTTTAGAGTAGACATATAAGGCTAGGTCTCTCAGGCTCCATTCCATTGCCTTCGTTAAAAAGAAGTGAGCTCCATTGCTTTTAATAGGCTTACTTCAGAGTAGACATGCATAGACTGATCTCTCAGGAGAGGCTGATCAGGTGCTGGTGAAGCACTGAAACCAGCCATGTCCCAGAGTGTTTTTTGCTTGTTTATCACGACATCGCCTATCAAGTTAAAATTTATTAGAAATGTTTGCTTGTCTTGCAAAATACTGTACTCTCAATCCAAGGTGTTGCTGTATATATTGCTTCATGTGGTCAGTTTATACATTATATTACTTATTAAATTTAAAACTCTTACATATAATTTATTACGTCACCTGGTTTCATAGCACAATATTTATTCTTCCTAGCCCAGCATCCAAAGAGGTTACTACATCTGTTTGGTGGATTACCAAAGGAATGAGGCTTATTGTGTTCTCTCCCTCTTAAACAAAGGGGAATTACCACAGGGAACCTTCTATTTACCCCAAACTATTCCAGGTTCTCCTTGTTGGTGTCTTCCTCCCTTCCCTCCTCTTGTCTTCCTCCCTTCCCTCTTCTTATGCTCTTGATTTTCACTATTTGAATTTAGACTGCAAACTCCTCAGGACAGGGACCTCTATTCATAATGTCACTCTATAAAGTGCCATCCACCCCGTCATCATCATCATCATCATCAATTTGTCTGTTTTCCAGTCCATCTTGTACAGCTTGTAAATAAAACCCTTTGGTAAGGTGTTTGTGGAATACAATACTATTCATCCAGAAACGATATAAGACAAAATTTTGTTGGCAGATTATACTGACGTTACCCTGTGGCAGTGTTTCAACTGGTTAATTATATGTGGCATGTGAAAGTGATCTGGAATAAATTCATTGATTGAAATTTTTGTATATTTACACCCTGCTTTTTCAAACATGAATTCTTCCAGAGTCTGAGGGAGGGAGGGAGGGAGGGAAAGAAAGAAAGAAAGAAAGAAAGAAAGAAAGAAAGAAAGAAAGAAAGAAAGAAATAAATAAATAAATAAATAAATCTTTTCATGTGTCTAAAAATCACAAGGAGACAAGGAGATTGGGATAGCATTAAATTAAGCTGTAGCATAGGCTGAAACCTGATCTGGAATGTATTGCGATATACAGTACATGAGATTCATAGGATTACAATTCCCTGCAGGGTGGCTGCCTGTGGAGATCAAGTGACGCAGCCATGGTCAGCCAAGAAGTGTAGAGCAAGAGAAAGGCAGAACTCTTCTCCCCTTTCCTTTTTACCCTCACATTGCCTTCCATTCATTTGCTTTCCTAAAGAGCTCTGACTGCTTTGGGTGGCTCTGTACATATGCAGCAGGTCTGTGGGTCACTGCCAAGTTCCCCTGCCTAGCCCAGATGGTCTAATGGGCCACAGCCAAAGCCCAGAAGGCTTTGTGTGATTTGCTGCGGAAATTTCACCTCCTTTTGGGTAAGCATGGAAATCCCCTGTGCACTTTACCACCTTTTGCTCATCCCATTTGTTTGTCAGCAGCGGGAATACAACTCACCATCTGCTGACTTTTCCTCCATCTGAGATAGGGGGTAAGTAATGTGTCAGCTGAAAGGCATATTCACACACAGTCTCACTCACTCACTCACACACACACACACACACTAATGATGCACAAGGGCCATAACTGTTTACTTCACATAAAGATACTCTAGAAGATAGATTGGGGTACAGATCCAGAAAAAGGCAGGCGACAGTAAAAGACTAGTTCAGATAAAGGTCGAAGTATGCAGAATTTTCTTTTCTCCATGGTGCAAGAAATGGAATATCTTTTTATCTATGACTCTATTTTTCTATATATAATGTTAATTTCACAATCCCATCAGTTTGTATTCATCCTCAAGCCACATAATCATGTGGCCGCTACATACCAAGGAGCTTTAAGTCTAACCGCTGTCAGTGTAGGGGAGAGAGAGAGCAGGAAAGAGAGGTAAAAGACATTATTTCAAACATATTTTGTAAGTATACGTTATGCATCCCCTCTTTCACGCATGCATGCACACACATGTGCATGCACACACATATTAGTATGACCACTAATCACTCAATCAATAGTATTGATATCAATTTGTCTATCTACAGTATTTATGTACTGCTTTTCAACTAAAAAGTTCACAAAGTTTACAAAGAAAATAAAAAAAATTAATGGCTAATGGGTGATTAGGCTAATATGCCACTAAAATGGGCATGGAGTTGCCTGCTATTGAAACAGAATGCTCCAGTATCTGGTAAGGGGAACCTATCATAGCCTTTCAGATATGGATTCCTGGAATCCAGTTTTTTGCAGATTTGGTGAAGGAATTTTGAGGATTCCCAATCTAGTGGTTTCTTTTGTAGCTGCAAACAGCTTTAAAAAGATCTGGGGGAGAGAAAAACCTTGTCATCCACTTATCTGGAAGCTAACATGAATGAAAAAATCCAAACCCTAGACTTTTTTTTTCTTATCAGTCGGATCAGTTTCCAGGGGTGGTAGGGGGAATGGAGGAATTTCATACACACGCTCCGGGAAAAATTTCCCACCTGCTGTACAGTGCAGGATAGTTCCTGCTCTGCTGGCATCTTTCCCTGGCATTGTGTTCCTGTTCTTGGATTCTTTTTTAAAGTGATCTCTCCAAGGCAGGGTTAAGAAGCAAATCCTGTTTATTTCAGGAGATTGGTGGCTTATGCAGTGCGCTGGGGAAGCAAAGTGATTAGAGGCGTAAATTATCTCATACTGAAAGCCAGGAGCACTGGACAAGGGCCCAGAGGAATGAACTATATTGCCTGCGTCTTCCCTCCTTTTAAAATAGTTTTAAAAGTTTTAAAATAGCCATTTAAAAGTGGCTGCCAGATGGGCATAGAACCGGTTGTTAATTTCTTTGAATCCCATCACTGAACGCAGCCCTTTGAGTTGATCACAACTATCTGGGCAATCTGTGGGGGACACCTAGAATCATCATATAATCATAGAGTTGGAAGGGACCCAGTGAATCATCTAGTTCCTCAACTAGATCCTCAACTTGAGGAGACCCAGGTCTCGAACCCTGGCCTGCTGGGTAATAGGCACAGTGTCTTAACCACTTGCGCCACCAGGGGATTGGTGATTGATTTACATTTATCTTAATGGAAAACACATTATTATTTCTCTTTCAGAAATCTAACATGTAATACAAAGCTTGGACCTCGTAGCCAAAAATATAGTTTGTCCCTTTTCTGCTCCCTCAGTTGTTGTTTTTCTTCTATGCTCTCAATGTACTGTGAGCATTATGAATGTCATGGTGTCACCATAAATTGCATGATGCTACTCCTTGGCACCACTAATGTGAATGTTTTAAAGTTGGGGCCACCAATACAAATGGACAACTGCATTTCCATGTCTGCCACTGATAGACTCAGCCTGCACCGAACCAGGTGAGGAGTGTGTTGTGAGCAGGGAAAGGAAGGTATGGGGAGGTTTGGGGCTTATTAGGGTGTAGATCCATAGCAGACACTGTTTTTAAATGAGAGAGGACCCAAAGATGTTTTCAGACTGATAGTTGATCCCTAAATATTGCTTAACTTGATAAAATGTCTGTGACGCCTTGCATTATATTACACACAGTTTTGCATCTTTAATTCCCTTGGCTTTTGAAAACTGGTGAAAGGACCAAGCAGACTTTTGAAATTCTGAGAATTATGTAATAAACATACTTGCCAAAATTCATTCCAAATACCTTGTGCTCAAGGGGGAAAAAACACATGGTGGTTCACTTTATATCTTTTCTGGCTCTCTTGAAAGAGAGTCCAAGGTCAAGTTGGGATTTAAACTTGAGGTATAAAATAGGGTCTTGAAAATGGTTACTTGGCATCCATCAGTCTGCACACCCATCTTCATCCCAGAATCACATAGTTCAAAGAAATTAATCACATTGCATGGGATTATAAATCTTTTCTGGTTTATAATCCCTTAAAAATCAAATTAGAATCCAAACCTGAAATATTTTGAATCTGCACATGGGAAGCCAAAACCTGCTCAGATAGATTTTTCCAGGGAACCAGAACTGAACACAAACCTAAGACCTCTTGATTAACTACTGCACTGAATCAGAACTGAAAACCAGCCCAAATCACAAAAAGCAATAACTAGTTCAAAATAAATCCATTCAAGACATTCAGCTTTCAATATATACTGATTAATGTTTTATTTTCCTCCTCTTTATTCTTGTTAAAGCCTTTGCTTGTTAAAGCCTTGTAATATTTCAAAATAAAACAGTTTTTAAAAATATTTTTCCCCTTATCCATATAAGTCACTGACTGATTCACTCACTCACTCATCGGCACCCAGCCAAGACCACGCCGGGGCTAGAAGCATGAAATTTGGAGAGGGTATTCCTTCCACAAAGAACCAGTTTTCAGAAATTCCAACTGGAAGGGGGTGAAAAGGGGCGCAACACATTTTCCTCCCAATACTTTACATTGAGAATCCCTGACTGAGGGATCCAACCCCTGGATCTAGAAGTGTGAAATTTGGGGAGAGTGTTCCTTCTGTGACATCAACACCCACCAAAAACTGATGTTGAGAAATTTAGCCCTTAAGGGACTGAAAAGGGGTGTAATGTGTTGATGCGCATGGGGGTTAATGCACATGGGGGGAATTTTGCACACAGGGGTTGATGAGCATATGACTTGAAGAGCATGGGAGTTGTTGTGCATGGAAGGTGATGCCCATGTGGGTGATATGCATGGGGGTGTTGATATGCAATGGGGGAATGGTGTACAAGGAGTATTTTACTCCTGCAACACGAGTTCATTTTCGCTAGTGCTAAATAATTATCAGTGCATTCATTTTGATAGATTTACATTGCTAGTGCATGAGCTTGACACTGTTCCAGATGAAACATATGGAAATATATCTAAAATGTTTGGGAACCACTGGCAACCAAACATTTTAGCACTGGGACCCACTTTTTAACATGACACTCTATTGAGACCCCCCAAAAACCAGTTTGCAACCTAGTTTGGGAAAAACAGAAGTAAAGCCTGGTGATCTCAGGGATGAAAATAGAAAGAGCAATGAAATACAACAAGAAGACAAAGGCTGAAATCCTAAAGGCACTTTCCTGGGAGTAAGACCCATTCAACACATGGGTTAGGATTTTGCTCAAAGTGCACCTGTCTTATGCAAGAGCTTCAGTTGGCCTCATGGTTGGCCCAGTCCCGATCATGACCAGATGTGTGCACATTCTTTTGTTAGGAACTTTCTAGTTAGGAAAGACAATGGGGGGGGGCTTAAAATCATAAATTATTTGTCTTCCTCTCTCATAACACCAGCATTCAAAAACACACTATGGAACTTTTAGGTGACAGTACCTGCAAACAGATAACGTAATTCATAATTTATTTATGCAATTCACTTCCAAAGGATGAGGCTAGCTTAGATAGTTTTAAAAAATTACAACCCTCCCTATCCTATCATCATTGATTTACAAGAGCAGAACTGGTTTTTGTTATCATAAATAGCACCATGACACTACAAGTGGCATGCGGCTGCTGGGGGAGTTGGAGCTATAACACAAATGGTCATCAGCTCTCATCCCCTGCCACAGATTCATGATCAAATGACAGTGAACAGGGTGTTTCATCAGTGGAGAAGTGGGCATTTGGCAGAGGCTCAAGGAGGGCAGGGCTGAGGCTTGTAAGGGGGATCCAGTCGTGTGATTCAAATAAATTAACAGGTTCTTTGTCTTAATAACCTAAATTAACAACAGGTTCTATGTCCCATGGGTTCCCGAACGAGGCACTCATTAGCAAAGAGTTCTATAGAACCTGTGAGAACCCCCTGAAGCCCACCAGTGGGTGGATCTTAGTGTCAGCAAACTTACACCAGGACATTATTCCGAATTTTCCAGCCTGCCCGGCCCGCTTACTCTCCTCAAACTTTTACCAGCTACATAACTGGCATGTGTTCAAGCACAGACCCATCGGTCTGGTACAGGTCATTTGGAATGAATTTTGGCAAGTACCGGTATGTTTATAACATAATTCTCAGAATTTCCAGTGTCTGCATGGCCCTTCCACTAGTTTTCAAAAGCCAAGGGAATTAAAGATTAGTGGCTTACCTAAGAGGAAAGTTTTCACTTACGTCTGATTGGCCTTCTGGCCATCACCCTCCAATATCATGCAATGCATACTGCATTGGCAGGGAAACAGAAGCTAGAGAAGCCAAGGGAACCTGGGAAACTGATATAACCCTTGATTCTTCTGTACTGCTCTGATTACTCTTGGCAACTTTTGATTTCTGGCACCTTGAAAGGTTAGTGAGACAGTGCAAGACTTACTGTACAATCCTAACCAAGTGTATTCAAATGTAAGCCCCATTTTGTTCAATGGGTCTTATTCCCAGGAAAGTGTTTTTCAGATTGCAGCTTATGACCCTGAAAATTTCAGGTCAGAGAACAGACTGTGGTAGACTCCGGTGGGAGCAGAGCAAATAGTTAAAGCTTTTTGTATATCTGGTGTTGGCAGATTCAGTGGTCAGAAGAAGGTGTGTGAGAAATTGTCTGAGATATGGCAGCAATCCCCAAAATAGTGGCTTTCAAATTCCCACACTGCTCTAAGGAGTTCCAACTTCCAAAGGTCAGTGCTCAGCGGCCTCTACATACGATATGGTGCTTTGGGGTACTGATTTCAACAGCCTTGCGGTGCAGAGATGGACGACACAGTTCAAACTTGTGGCATCTGAAAGGCTAAGAAGTTGTTGTGGCATCTCCTGGAACGTAACCTGCTTGATCACATGCAATTCAAGCAAGCACATGAAAGGAAAATGCTGCTGCTGTGTTTCCTCAATTCCAGCTTTACTCACAAAATGCTGGCAACCAGTTCCTGGCTTTTATACAAATATATTGGGCAGTTGGCCTAGATGCCACAAAAACTGGTCAGGCCAGGAATATTTGTGATATATGGTTTTATTTTGATTGGTTGGCAACCTTAGCTTTTCTAAGCTAATAAAACTTTCTTCTCCTTCCATATCAGGAAATACAAATCAAGAAACGTATCAGAGCTTGCAGGGCAGGCAGTGAGTCTTAAAGGAGACAAATAGAAATGCCCAAAGTTGTTGCAGGGCTTTATGAAGCCCTAGACTTGGTCCCAAGGCATATTTTTATGCCAGAGTTTGGACATGGAATATATGAATATAACATGAGTGTTTTTGAGCGTAAAGGTGGTCCTCAACACAACTAGAGTTCCATTCCAGAACATCCCAGGGATAAAAAAAAAATCCATGGATAAAAACAGAGGAAAAATAAAGACCACTTCCAGGTTTCTTACTTGTCCATTGCTCATAATGGAATATAGCTATGCCTCAATAGTTACAAGAGTTGGTTAAGTGATTCCCTGCTGATACAAAAAATGTTAAAATCAGTTTTTAAAAAATGTGTCCCTTTACAATGGTTTACAAACAGTTTTTATTACTGTTGTAGAGAGGCAGTAACACTTTGCCTAGCTTAGCTGAAGAACGGAATGTCTGCTTGCATGACTGCCTCTTCCTTCCAAAGAAAAGCAGTTTTTAAAGTTGTGATGTGCAGTGGCCATTCATGATGAGTGAAATTCATGTAAAAAATTCATGTATAACAAGGTTGGACCTGTACACAGAGTATGTGGGATGAAGGTCAAGGACTTCAAGATCAGAGAGTATACATTCCACAAAAGCTGAGCCCTATCACCGTGATCAACCCTGAACTTCACTTGCCCAGACACCAAGCGGCCAGGACTCCAGCACTCTCTAGTGGCAAAGGTTGGCTCCATTTGACTGCAAGTGTATCCATGTAAGGATGTGGCTGGGGCTGGGGCTAGGAGAGAGGCTTGAGTAGCTACTGATCAGGAAGAGGAAAGAGTTTGCTAAAGGAAGGTGGTGTGAGGTACTATAGGGGGTGGGGGTACATCAGTTCCAATGCATATATTTATTTACATTGCTAGACTTTGTGAAGAATGAGTTGGGTGCTGCCTTTAATACCAACAAGCTCTTCTTTTTGCAACACTTTCTGCCCTCTCCCTTTGGGGACAGCAACCCAGGGCATGATCGCTACCAACTCTAGAGCCTGGTTCAACCTAGACTAGGATTGAAATCAATAGCCTCTGGGGTTATCTGGGTGGGTAACTTGCTTGGACTTGGAGCCATTGGTTGGAATGGGAATCCAGGTCTATACAGCCAGATATAATGGCATGGTAGACCTGGGCTCTCATTCAAGGCAATCTCCCTGAAGCCCACCTAGTGGGCATTTCTCTGGAACCCAATTTTGCTCCCCAAGTCTTCCCTGCTGGCAGTTTTTTGGGTTTTTTGTTTTGTTTGGGGGAGGGGACATACCAATGGTCTGGAAGACCATATGTCCTCTTTTTCCAAGACATGTCGTCTTTTTTAGCCTTGTGTCCTGGAAAAAATCTTCCTTGTCCTCCTTTTCCTTGTGAGCTTTCTTGTCATTAATAAATTATTATACGTTAATAGTTTTTAATTTAATAATAAGTAATCTGGTAATAATTAAAAGTAATCATTTAAATTAACCAAATGAAAGCAATTTAGATTAATCTCTAGCTTTTATTTTCTCCTGTCCTACATTTTTCTTGGGCATCCTACATTTTGAGGGCCTTGTCCTCTTTTACAGTTATGACATATGGTCATCATGCCCTTCCCGTGGCCCCCCTTGGTTCCACCCATGGCACAAAGATGATGCCATAATTAACATGATGGGCTGTTTTTCATGTACTAAGACTGCAAACCTAACCTCCATTTAGGCCAGCCTATGCTTATGCATAAGTCCTGTGCTGACCTGAGGCATCACAAAAGTGACATAAGACACTTCTGATTACTCCTGGGGGAGGGCTAGGCCAGTGCACAAACATGTACTTGCCTTCCTTCATCACCACAGGAATGGGAAGACCAATGAGTTGAGCTGGACTAAGTTAGGACATACCCTTAATGCCTTTCAATTACCATTCTCAGACTGTAACCATTCCCGACACCTTGGTTTCTAGAGCATGTGGTCTCTGGCTGTTTGTTGAGTCTACAGATGTGCACATGTCAGGACAGCAGCTGGTTTGTTCTCTAAAAGCACATTTTCCCTGTTCCTTTTCTCCACCGTCCAAGTGGACCCTCCTCCCATACACCAAGAAAGTGTGTGGTGAGATGTCAGCACATCAGTGAAGTCAAAACAGAGAAGGGAGTGCCCCTGAGATGTGGTTTTCCTAGCTGCAGGTGGGAGCCCACATGTCTCTGGAATTAAAAACACAGAGTCTTGTGGTGTTTTAAAGATTAACAGATTCATTGTGGCATAAGCCACAGTGAGGTATGACAAGGCTCTTTTCTGTGTACTGAAGCTGTAATCCCATACACTTGCATGGGAGTAAGTCCCATTGTAATCAACAAGTTAATATGTACGGGGATTAGGCTACAAAATCTAACCACACTTACTAGGAAGCCCCATTGAACAACATGTAAGTTACTTCTCAGACTACTTCTGATAATTACTTCTGCATCAGATTGCTGTACTAAGAGGCTGCTGCTCAGACTCATTGTATTCAATGAGTCTTGCTCTTGTGCCTTTTGTTTAGAAGTGCTACCTAAGAGCCCGATCCTGCACCTGTCAACACAGATGTCACATTAAATGGAGTTTACTCCAATGAAAGCGTGGAGACAGAAACAAATCCTATGCATGTCTACACAAAATCAAGTCCCCATATTAGGAGGTGAGGCATCCTCCCAGAAAAGTGTAGTGTTCCAACTTCACAACACAATCCTACGCATGTCTCCTCAGAGGTCAGTCCCACCAGAGTCAATGGGGCTTCCTCCCAGGAAAGGGTGGAGAGGGAGGCAGCCTCTCAGCCCCTTCCCAGGCAGGTCTCCTCAGGAGTCAGTCCCTCAGAGTCAATGGGGCTTCCTCCCAGGAAAGGGTGAAGAGGGAGGCAGCCTCACAGCCCCCTCCCAGGCAGGTCTCCTCAGGAGTCAGTCCCTCAGAGTCAATGGGGCTTCCTCCCAGGAAAGGGTGGAGAGGGAGGCAGCCTCACAGCCCCCTCCCAGGCAGGTCTCCTCAGGAGTCAGTCCCTCAAAGTCAATGGGGCTTCCTCCCAGGAAAGGGTGGAGAGGGAGAAGCCTCACAGCCCCCTCCCAGGCAGGTCTCCTCAGGAGTCAGTCCCTCAGAGTCAATGGGGCTTCCTCCCAGGAAAGGGTGGAGAGGGAGAAGCCTCACAGCCCCCTCCCAGGCAGGTCTCCTCAGGAGTCAGTCCCACCAGAGTCAATGGGGCTTCCTCCCAGGAAAGGGTGGAGAGGGAGAAGCCTCACAGCCCCCTCCCAGGCAGGTCTCCTCAGGAGTCAGTCCCACCAGAGTCAATGGGGCTTCCTCCCAGGAAAGGGTGGAGAGGGAGAAGCCTCACAGCCCCCTCCCAGGCAGGTCTCCTCAGGAGTCAGTCCCACCAGAGTCAATGGGGCTTCCTCCCAGGAAAGGGTGGAGAGGGAGACAGCCTCACAGCCCCCTCCCAGGCAGGTCTCCTCAGGAGTCAGTCCCACCAGAGTCAATGGGGCTTCCTCCAATGGGGCAGAGCCTTATGTACAGTCCTGGGAATGTATTCCACATTCACAGTGCCGGGAGAGCGATGGAGGGGAACAGGTGCAGTGGACGGGGTGGGCAAAGTCTCCCGTCTCTCTCTAGTGCCCTCCTCTTGCTTCTTGTGTGGTGGGAGGGGGTGGGAAGGGAAGGGAAGGGAAGGAGGGGAGGGGCGGTGACGTCTTGTCACGGGGCTCTCTGGGCAGCCTCGAAGGGGAGGAGAGGGAGCGCGGCGGCGTCGGAGTCAGAAGCGCAGAGGGAGCCTGGAGTGACGGGCTTGCCGCGGACGGGAAGGGCTTCTCCTTCTCCCCCTTCCCCGTCCCTTGACCCCCCGCTGAGCCTCCGGGCGGGGTCCCCTCGCCGCCCCTCGACAGCCCGTTCCCCGCGTCCCCCCCATTGAACACATGAGGTTTTTCAGGTTGACCTTCAAGTGCTTCGTGGATTGCTTCTGATTGAGTGGCCGCAGCCCCTTCCTTCCCCACCTGCGGCCCCCTCGAAAACCCCCACCCTCTCCTCCTCCTTCCCCGAGGGGCTTCACCCCCACTCCGTCCCCAGCCCCTCTCCCTTCCTCCCCCGCGCCCTCCTTGGAGCATCTTCTCTTCCATTCGCCTGGAGGGGGGCGGCCGGGACTGGGGGGTCCCCCCCGGGGTCATGGCCAAGGGAGCCTCGTCGGACAGCAGCACCACCGGCATCTACAGCGTCTCCGCGGATCAGGACAAAAAAAAGACGGGGCGCCCCTCGGTCATCATGTGCGAGGGAGCCCCTTCCTCTTCCTCCTCCTCCTCCTCGGCCAGCAAAGGGGGGGAGGTCGTCCAGCAGCACCCCCGAAGGCCGCCCCCCGAAAGGGAGACCTGGACCCGACAGATGGATTTTATCATGTCCTGCGTGGGATTCGCCGTCGGGCTCGGAAACGTGTGGCGCTTCCCCTACCTCTGCTACAAGAACGGGGGAGGTGAGTGAGCATCCTGCGGCACCGCGAAGGCTGGGAGGAAGCCCCATTGACTCTGATGGGACTGACTCCCGAGGAGACCTGCATAGCATCAGGCTGTGGGCTGCATCCTATCCACACTTTCCTGGGAGGAAAGCCCCATTGACTCCAATAAGACTGACTCCTGAGGAGACCTGCATAGGATCAGCCTAGGAGGCTTCAGTCCTATCCACTCCTTCCTGGGAGTAAGCCCCATTGACTAGAATGGGATTGACTTCTGAGGAGATGTGCATAGGAATGAGGCTGCAACCCCATCCAAATTTTCCTTGGCTCCAATGGGAGCAGACATGCATAGGATCAGACTGTGATGCTCTTATCCTATCCACACTTTCCTGGGAGTAAGACCCATTGACCAGAATGGGACTCGGTTCAGTGTAAGTGTGCATAGGAGTGGGCTATGATGCTGCTGTCCTCTCCACACTTTCCTGAGAAGAAGCCCTATTGACTCCAATGGGACTGACTTCTGAAGAGACATGCATAAGATCAGGCTGTGGGCTGCAATCCTATCCACCCTTTCCTGAGAAGAAGCCCCATTGACTCTAATGGAACTGACTTCTGAGGAGACATGCATAGGATCAGGCTGTGGGCTGCAATCCTATCCACCCTTTCCTGAGAAGAAGCCCCATTGACTCTAATGGGACTGACTTCTGAGGAGACATGCATAGGATCAGGCTGTGGGCTGCAATCCTATCCACACTTTTCCGGGAGGAATCCCCATTGACTCCAATGGGACTGACTTCTGAGGAGACAGGCATAGGAGTCAGTGGGGGGGGGGGTGACTTAAAAGAAGGGAGGGCTTCATGTGACAGAATCGAAGCCCTAAAAGCATTACAGATTTGGGCCCATGGGAGCAATGACTGCCTAGGGACTGGGGTGCTGGGATCGTCAATGGGGGTATCTAGAGATTGGAGGGTTCCCTCTTTCATGTAGATCCATTACGGAAGGGGGTGGTAGCACATGGTGGGATATTGTAGGTGAGTTCCAAGGAGCAATCTAGTCCTGCCCAGGAGGAGGGAGCATAGCCTTGAAAGGAGGTTGGAGCTCTCCAACCATCTTGCCCTATCGCCTAGTGAACAACCTAAACACGAAAGAGGCCAGCTTGTTCAGAGATCTGTTAAGTGAGCAAGAAAGATACATCATAAATATAAAGATATCCTAATTTGAGATTCATTGGAAGGAAATCAATGGGGTCCATTTCCTACAGGATAGCAGGACACTCAACTGATTTCTAGCATGTCAAGCTTTTTAGCCCCAGAACCTGTTTCCAGAGTCCGGAAGGGATATTAAGAATTTGCTTCAACTGCGTACTGAATAACCCGCAGCCTACTCCAGACACTCCCAGGCTCAAGAAGTAGACTGACCTCAAGGAACGACTTAAGGGGCATTCTTGAACCCCGGGGATCCTGAATTTTTTAATGAAGCACCCTCAAAAGTGAGTCATAACCTCACGGAGGGAGTCTTGCCAGATCAAAATGCTGCAGGGAATAGATAGGATCCCGAGGTTGAATTCCTAGAATGGGGTGGTGCAGGTTGACTCATCAAAAGGGTCCCTGATTGGAGATGTGCAATAGAAATATTGAATCAAATGGATAATGCCCTCTAGGGCATTATGGAATCACACAAAAAGGTGATCCTGCTCACTTTTGAGAGAGTGGAGAAAATTCAGTGGAGGCTGCGAGGAGTGAGATCTTGCCTATGTAGGTAGACAAATGAGCAAGGGTGGAAGACAGAGCTGTAATTAGAGACAGGAAGAATCCTGTCTTAACTGGAAATGCAAAGGGAAAGGAGAGTGTACAGGTTGGCACGGGGCTTACCAGAGCGTGCCATCCTACTCATCTGTTGTGAGACAAGGAGCAAAGTGCAGCTTCCACTCCACTTATGGGAGTGCCAGGGTTAGTTGCATGGGATAACAACACCCCACCTCTACATAAACAAAGAATAAGTGAGAGGTGGCGTAGACAGGCCCTATAGAGTGTTATACTGGGGAGTAGGCAGTAGCATTGCCAGTAAGATGAGCAACAGCTTATTAAATGCCTTCAGTTTGAGTTTTTTGTTGCCTTTCCTACAGATGTATTGTATTTAGCATTCTGTGCCACCCACTGCTTCTTAAATCTGAGTGGTTGATGGCACTGATGTTCACCCCTATACCCTCACTCTCAATCCTATAGCTGTGATGGTCAATTACATTCTTTGTAATTTTGTACATGGGGCATGAAATTATAAAAAGACCCTGGAGTGTGTTTGTATGATTGCACATACACAATGATTTGGTATCTGTACTGGTGCCATTAAAATGGATAGGAGCTGCACAAGAGCGGACTTTTTAGTCCCATTTGATCCCTCTCTTGTCATTAACACATCCAAAATCCTTGCCTTGCCTGGTTTGATGGTGGTGCTGCTTCCACCTGTGACTCTGGGCTAAAGGAAGCATTATGCAGTGACCTTGTACTGTACAGTATTGTTATTGCACTGACATCCTACACTTCCTCCGAACCGTTTAGGTTAGCATATGTGGCCCTTCCCCTCACTTTAGCCTCACAACAATCTCAAGAAGTAGATAAGTCTCAGAAAGCATGACTGGACCAAGATCCACCAAAAGGTTTCATGACGGAACACGGATTCAAATTCAGGTCTTCTCCTTCCTCATCTACCACATCCACCACAATGACACACTTGCTCTTTACTGTGCTGCAGGCTTGCAAGGGACTAGAGACAGTCAGCAGGGAGAGTTTAACACTTTCCTTACCAGCTGGTTCTCCCCAACAGTTTCCCCCACATTTTGTTATTTAAGCTTCCCCTCGCTCCCACTCAAAACTAGAAGCAAGCCTGATAGGATGACAAGGGTGGGTGTATACAGAGGGGAATCAGTGGGTACAGGTAGTGTTCTGCACCCCCTTTATTGCTAGCTTTTCTCAATTAGTGCTTCATGTTTCCTGTTATCTTGGCCAATTTGCAGGGTGGGACAATATGTGGGCAGAGATCATATCTAGTTTGATTTGTGTGTGCATGGATGAAGTGGGCAAGTTAGAGGAGATGGTTCCTTCTGCATATCCCTGGAGGCCCATGCTCTCCTGAGCTCTGAAAATAGCTTCAAGGCAATTTCTATTGTAATAAGTCATAAACCTTCTATGTCAGCAAACGTTCTCTGACATGAGCCAGGGTGTATTTGACGCAATGTCCACTGCCTGAATCTGCAGAGAGCCTGAGCAGAAAAGAGCTCTCCGGCAGATCTGCTTTTATTCATTAAATCTCAATAGAGCAACTGACCCATTACGGTCAAAGATGACACATCAGGCTATAAGAACAAACCACTTGATGGTTGGTCCATTTTGAACTGGTGGAGGGGTGCCAAGAAGAAAGTCCATGGAAAGCAGGAATCATTCATTTTCATCCAATTGTGTTGAATTGACACAATGTATCACTCAACATTCTGATGTGTGTAAGGAGGAGAGATACGCCTTGTGGATCTGGGGAATGTGGGAAATGTTGTAGGCATCACTGGGGACTTAAGCAGATCTTCAAAACAAAGACTTGGCCCCAAAACATATAAGGAGGTAATGGCTAGAGTGACTCTAAGCATGTGCAGTTCTCACATGGTAAGAATAACTGTGTCCCAAATTCCCTGTAGCTTGCCTTGCTGGCCAACCAACTCAACATCCAGCACCTGATGCTTTTGGGTGTCTGATTTTTGTCTGGAGTCATCTGCATTCTTGTGTATGTGTCTGGATTCCACTATGCAGGATGACTGTTGTTCCATTCCTGTTGTTGGCGCCACGTTTGCCATCTCTTTATTTTGTCCCTAAGATGAGGCAGCTTTTCTCCTGATTACTTTTTGAGGAGCAGAAAGGAACAGTCAAGAAGGGTGACGTGGCGTGTGTGATCATGACTATCCCTCAGACACACACACACACTCGTACACTGCCTCTCAGGAGAAAATGATCAGGCCCAGCTGACATCTCTGCATAAATTTCTCCCTGCCAAATGCTCTCTGTGGTATTTGTACAGAGTCCGTGTGATGCCAGACTTGGATTGGAGAGACCTGGGATCAGATCCCCACTCAGTCATGAAGCTTCCTGGGTGACCTTCGGCCAGTCACTACTCTGTCTCTCAGGGTTGATTAAATGGGAGGGGGGAGGTGGTAAAAAACAGCTACCTGATCCTGACTTCCTTGGAAGAAGGCAGCATAAAAATATCACAATAAATACAATTCATGCAGAATTTACCCTGCCATCAAACTGTAGGTGGGTAAGCTGGAATGACATAGCAGCCATTGACTACAATCCATGGTGTCAACTGCTCCTTCCAAGAATAGTATCTTTCCATTTTACTCCTTGCTTTATTGAGGACTACAGATTTTTAAATAAAATCTGCCATTTTGATTAAATATGTTGCATATGAAGATGGGATGGTGGTTGATGTTTTGGCAGACTTCAGCAGAAAATCAACATGCGAAACTGCTCTGCCGGAGCCAGTCTCCACCTGACATTTACAGGAGGTAACTTTAGGCATTTCCAAAGATGCAAGCCTTTTAAATAATCCAGAGTAAGAGCATAATTGGAAATGTGTTCAGTTCCAAGAGTAAAAGAGACTGCTTTGTGTCACATAGGCAGCTGCTACTGCAGGAAAAACCGCCATGATTTAAACTTGGATCAGAAAAGGTAGCAACCCACAGCTGTTACCGCAACACTTTCTGGGTGGGACAAATTGTGTTTCTTTTCTTCAATCACTGGAAAGATCTGGGATCTGTTCCCAGTTGTTTCAACACCACGTGCAGAGTATCTTGTTATGCTAATAAAGTTTCAATGAACAAAATCAAGTTGAACAAACACCCAAGGGATTGCCAGTTAAATTTGGCAAGGAGCCTAGTGATAGTGTGTTTATATGTGGGCATGAGAATGGCACAGGGTTGTCCTATCAGACTGCAGGCTTTGAAATCATGTTCTGATTGAGACAGAGCCTGGACTCTAGGAAAAGAGGGCCAGGCCAACCAGGAAGGGAGAAAATGGCAAAAACAAGCTTTAGCATGGCCAATACTTCTTTTAATTCTCAGCCGGGACAGGACGATAACGTAAACCTTGCTAATAATATTTGGAGGCTTATGGGAGCACAGGAGGAGAAAATGATCCAGGCATCAAAGGGGCTGGGTGGCAGCCAGGGTCAGGAATGGAGCTGTGTGGGGAGGGCAGAAAGCTGGGAAAAATAGCACTTGGAACTGAGGAGCACTGTCAAAGTTGGTTGGGTGTAGGCCAAGGCTGGGACAGGATATAAAGAGCTCTTCAGTGGACATCCTCACTGGTCTGGAATGATTTTTCTCCCATCTTTCAGTCCTTTCTAGAGGAAGTGGCTGAGGGGAAGGGTGGATCCAGAGTGGCCATGTCCAAAACTGTCAAACCAGTTGGGAAGGGCACCCACTGGGATGAGGAGCCACCAAAACATGGTTGGAATCCCAAGACACCCTGCCCAGGAAACCTTGGCAATGGAAAATGGTTGATCTGGGCTTCAAGCAACCAAACATGCAACCAGCAGCCATGCAACCAGCTACCAAGCAGTATCCAACCAGGCATAGCTGGAATCCCAGATCTACCTGCCCAGGAACCCTTGGGAATGGAAACTGGTAGATCTGGACTCCAAGTCTGGGTGGGAACCCAGATTTCCCTGTCCAGCAAACCTTGGCCACACAGAGGCCAAAGATCAGCCAGGAGCCTAGATTTACCTGCATGGTTGAGTTGGGCTCTGAAGTTAGGGTAATTCTGAATACCTGGCTGAAGATGTAGGCTCTTGGGATAGGAGTCTGGGATAATCTACTGCCATGCCTCTGAGTGAGAGTGATGCAAGGACCTTACTTTAGATTTGTTTAAAAGCTATAGAACAACATAAGCCTCTGTAATTATTTCTAACGACTAATTCAAAGATGCCAAAACACTAGTTGGCATTCAATTGGCCAGTACTGGGAGGTGACTGTATCAGCTGCTTCTGTTTCAGGCAGCTTGCTAGGAAAGTCGTGTGTGTAGCATTGGCTCTTGTACACTGACTTTGAGAGTCATTCTTTGTGTTCCAGAAAATATGGTTCTGGTTGTAAATACAGGCCGATCCCTAGGCTGAGCTATACCGAGGGCAAGAAGGAGAAAACTACTGCTGCACCTTCTCGCAGAAGAGAATAATGTAGCTCTCCTTTCATTAACTAAATCCGGCCTTCACCACTTCCTTGCTATCCTTCAGGATTATTGCACATCCAACAATCATAGAATCCTAGAGTTGGAAGGGACCTAGTAGGTCATCTAGTCCAACCCCCTGCCTGCAGCAGGAAATTCCCCTACAGCATCCCCGACAGGTGCTCGTTGAGCCTCAGTCTTGACTATCAATGCCAACAAAACTAAAATTTTAGTTTTTTCTAAATCCTGGTCCCCATTGTCTGGAAGATCGGCCACTCGTATTTATGAACAGGTTCCCACCTTTAAATATCTATGCCTACTCTTCCACTTTCAATTAAATTGGACAGCCCATAGGAAGCTAGCTATCTCCACTTCTCATCATCTCAAAGCGATTGCTCGCTTCCACTACAACAACGTCAACCAGTTTGTGCCTGCCACCCTCCAGATCTTCAGTGCCAAGATAATTGCCCAGCTATTATATGGTGTCCCCACATGGATTGCGGCAGTAAATAGTACCCTGGATCAAGTGGTGGCCGTCTTTTTCAGGAGGATCCTTGGTGTTCCCAATCTCATCCGGTTAGCAACGTTGGCCCTACAGTTGAGAGTCCATCTCCCCTCTACCATAGCATGGTCCACAACGTTCAAATTCTGGCTCCGACTCCATCTGAGCCTCTCAATTGATTCCCTCCTGAACAATTTGCTTAGAGACCCCTTCATGTCCAGTTGGTTTCAAAAAATCAATTCCATACTTGTTTCCTTAGATCTTTCTTTGGAATCACTTGCGGACCTCGATTTTACTAAAGCCTATAAGTTAATCCAAGCCAGACTTGGGAAACAGAATTCACCTCTCTTTTTGTTGGTCTTAACCCAGTATGCTCCCTCTATCTTTCAGTCTTTGCCTATTTTCAGGTTATCCACCCAAATACTTTGATACCCTGATAAATCCTTCCCTGAGAAGGGTTTTTATGCTGGTGTGCCTCAACATCTTTCCCTCCTCGCTTCATCTCGGCAGGTTTTCTCATACTCCCTGGAACTGCAGGCTGTGCCCCTTTTGCCTTATTGAACCAGACACCCTTGAGCATATCCTGATCCGCTGCCAAATACATTGCTCACTCCATAATCTGTATTTGGGCCCCTTTTTGTGGTACCCTCCCGGACCGTTTATTGACCCCACCTTTACCTTACTGAGCAACAACTCAACAGACATCGCAATTGCTGTCACCAGTTTTCTGAACCAAATTATTAAACTATCCCCTCCCTCTTAATGTTCTGGGTTATTTTCCTCTCTCCCTTTCTCCAGAATCTCTTTCTCCCTTTTCCCCTTACCCCATTCTCTCCTCTTAATTATTATTATTTTCTGTGTCTTGTAATTTATCCAAATGCCAATAAACGTATACATAACGTAACAAAGAGAATGCATCCCACAATAGAAGAGGATTCTCTTCTATCTGATTTTTGCTTAAAAGATTTATATACTATATTAATTGTCTAAAACTCAGACCGGTGAACAATAAAAATAAAATACATTGAAGTTGTAAATGTATATATATTTACATCTAAACAGAAGCATTAAAGTAAAGCCAGCTAGAACAATCAAAAAGTATTTTAAAACAAAATCAGAACAGGTAAAAATGTAAAATAGTTATAACATAAAGCAGCAATAGGAGATGAAAGGGTTATAGAGGAGTTAGGGAGTTTTCCTTTCTCTGATCAGTTGCATCTCTTCCTGAATATGAATTCCCAGTCTGGGAAATCTCTCCTCTAAGCACCAGGCACAATTGTCAAGCTGTCCCTTCAAACTGGTTGATGTTCAGTGAAAAATCCATGTAATCAATGTCTATCTGAATCTTCAATTCTAAATCCTGCCTTTAATAAGATGTCTAAAAGCAGCACATGGTGGCACATATCAATAGTTAAAAATAAAAAATCCATATTGGTTGTATATCTGTCATTGCTTCCCTGAAGAAGCGTGCAATTGTTGTTGAGAGGAAAAATCCTCTTGGTTAGTCTGAGGGCTCCCTAACAATTCTATAATAAGGCATCCTCACAGATTGCCTTGCTGGTCATTGACAGTGTGACTTTAAGGACTTTAAGTTCTCATCCCCATCACAACGTTGAAGATCCAGCATTGTCCATTTGTCTCCATGCTCATGTGGCAGGCATGACTAAACACCAGAGGTGCATAGAATGGTAACCTTCCCACTAAAGTGATACCTATTTATCTACAGTGGTATCTCGCTTAACAAGTGCCTTGCTTAACAAGTGATCCACATAACAAGCAAAATTTCTTTAGGATTCTGCCTCACATAACAAGTGTTGCTTCATTTAACAAGCACACTTGTTGGCAGTTGGGGCAGACGTGCTGGCTGGCAGCTGTTTTCAAAAGCATCAGGGCTGCCTAGCATGCCTGCCCATAGCAAAAGCAACACTTCTGCGCTGTTCCTCCTGTGGCCGAGTGTCCGCTGGGCAGAGGGAGAGAACAGCAGTGGAGAAGAGGGAAGCAGCTCAGGGCTGGCCAGAAGGGAGCAGGGGAGAGAGAGACTCAGGATGAAGAGAAGGAGAAAGTGGGGAGACACTTGGAAAGTGACTTTGATTGCAGCTTCTTAACCATGTCTACCCAGAAGTAAGCTCCTTTGTGTTAAATGGGGCTTACTCTCAGGAACTGTTACTCTCAGGAACTCTCAGGAAAGAGTCTTTAGGACTGCAGCCTAGGTAGACTTCATAGGATTGTGAACATTGAATGCATGTTTTGAATTCAATTCCAATGTTTTGTCATCATTTTTACATACAGTTAATATTTTTATATGAATATTTTTTGGGTTGTAATCGTCTGGCTTATAATCGTCTGATTTATAAGCCAAGGCTTCCCTTGGCTTATAATCGTCTGAGTTTCCATTATTTCCTATGGGAAAATATGCTTCACATAAACAGCATTTCACATAACAAGCATGCTTCCAGAACAATTTATTCTTGTTATGTGATGCACCACTGTACTTGCATGTACATGCTTTGACCTGCTAGGTTGGGAGGAATGAGACAAGTAACAAGAGGTCACTCCATCGTGCAGAACTCGGGGATCTGAAATGGCCAACCTGACATCTTCAAGTCATCAAGCATAGCATCTTTTTTTCACTGAGCCACTGAAGAAGGGGTGGAATCCAGCAAAGTACAGACTGAAAGTGGATCTGACTCCACCACAGAATTGCTGTGGATTAAATTGTCAGGCTTGAGAGCGATGTGATACTGGGGGCAAGTAGGCCAAAAACCTACAAGGACATACTTGATTCTGCCAACTTTAGAACTGCTGCAGAATCAAGTAGACCCATAACTGGGCTACTCTTCTTACCCAGAGGAAGAGGACAAATGTCCCCTTTTACCAAGGAGTGCTGGTGGTGCACTGGATGTGCACTGGTGGTGCACAAGGATGTGCAGTGCACAGGATACTGGTGCTGCAGGCTTCTTAGGATTGGGCTGCCTGACAGACATTTGTTGGAAAAAGGGTGATGCTGGGCCTTCCCTTGGCTTATAATATAAATATGTAATACAAATAGTATCAACTTTGGATCCCGGTGCCGCAATGGTGACCAGAATGGTGAGGGCTTGTTGGGGAAGGGGAAGCAGAAAATCAGAGAGACTGCAGCAGCATTCAATAAAATGGAGAATTTTATAACCAAGTGTAGGTAACATAAGAAAGGCCGAGGAACTCTTTCAGAACATGCGCACTTGAAAGAGATTTAAGATTAGAATACCTGCAGAGTTCAAGCAGGGACAGGGAAGGCAGCAGAGAACTCTATTTTCTTCCTTTGTATCAAACCTCTTTCTGACTCCCTAGCAGTGATCTCATGGTATAGGCCTGCCTCAGTGTGCATGGCACTTAGTTGTAATATCAAGCTTTCCTTGCCAACCAAATATCTCTGAATGGAGCTGGGAGGAGATGTCTCCATAAAACAGTTTGGGGAGGAGGACCTTAAGATGCCTTGCTGGCATGTGTTTGTAACACATGCATCCACAGCACATATGGGCCCAGGCCAGTTTGGTCTGGTTCTTGGGAACCGGTAGTTCCCATTTCCCCACCGCTACCGAACTGGTAGCGGCGGGGCCCCCAAAACCGGGCGAACCGGTTCACTGGCGTGGCGCGCAGCAGCCACCAGCTGTGCACCTTTAACTTTTTTCATTTGCCGCTCCTAGCGGCAGTCCAGTGAAGCGCCCCAGAAGCCGCAGCGGCTGGGGAAAGAACAGCGCTGAGGCTTCTGGGGCGCTTCACTGGACTGCCGCTAGGAGCGGCAAATGAAAAAAGTTAAAGGTGCCCGGCTGGCTGCTGCAGCCTCAGAACACCATCCTATGCAAGCCTACTCAGAAGTAAGCCGCATGCTAGTCAATGGGGCTTACCCCCAGGGCGGAGTGGAAAGGACTGCAGCCTCAGAGCACCATCCTATGCAGGTCTACTCAGATGTAAGCCGCATGCTAGTCAATGGGGCTTACTCCGAGGGCGGAGTGGAAAGGACTGCAGCCTCAGAGCACCATCCTATGCAGGTCTACTCAGAAGTAAGCCACATGCTTAATTTTTTTAATTTTTTTTTAATTTAAAAAAAATTCCCCTTTGAATTCTCCCCGCCCCCTGACCTCAGCCCCGCCCCCTGACCCAGCCTGGCCCCATCCACTTCTGGAGAACCAGTTGTTAGGGGAGGCTGGGCCCATCACTGATCCACAGGTTTCCAATCCTTATGCAAGTTCAGAATATGCTCCGTAATGTGCAGGCGACACTTAGTGATATTTCAGAAGCCAGAGCAGTGGGTGAATGAGGTTTCATGTAGGAGGGGCTTTGTATAGATTCCCACCCAATTAGCAGAAGCAAAAGCAATGATGCAGAAGAAATCATGCACGTCTGCATCATTTCTACATGCCACAGAATTTAGCTTTTATTACTGCACAGTCTGAGCTGCATTGGCACAAAACATTTTGTAGTACAGAATATATATAGTGCATAGTTATGGGGAGAGGCTCAGGAGGGTGGAATGAAAAAATAATGTTGCTTACTTTGTACTGCTCACCTGGCTACAGGTGTGTTCCTCATCCCTTACATTCTTATTGCCCTCATTGGTGGGATTCCCATCTTCTTCCTGGAAATTTCCTTGGGGCAGTTTATGAAAGCTGGAAGCATCACCGTGTGGAACATCGCACCACTTTTCAAAGGTAAGAGACTTCCTTCTTCACACATCAGCTAGTTCCTTCTTGGCCTTGCTTTGACTCTACCACCCAGCAGTTTGGGACTAGTTTACAACAGTTTCCTGCTTATAGGGGAAGGTCCTATACATCACACTTTGAAAACTTTGTGCCTTCCTTCTAAACACCCTCAAACTCTGTAATCAGGCAATTTGAGTGAGAGAGCATGTCTAAATTCTTGATCGTTGGCCCTCGCAAGAATGCAAAGCTGGCCCTAGCCCAAATGGCATCGTAAGCAGTGAGTGCTTTGTCACCCCCTGCAGTTTTTGAACCTTGTTTTTTTTTAAATCACATTTGTAGCCCTTTGTGACTTTGATGCATGATCTGCTTGAATGACTCATCCTTGTCCTTTAAGATGATAAACGGCATGCATGGATTTGTCAAACTGCATTAATTAATGTATTTACTCAATATAGGCACATGAAAAATATATACTGTATGACACTTGGGTGGTGAGTAATTAGATGTTGGGAGAGAAACTGTGCATCATGGCAGGACTAAAGGGAGGTGGATAACCTTTTCCCTTCAGAGTACTTCTGGTTCTGAGAATAGCCTCCTTCCTCAGAACCCTTTGCCAACAACTTGGCAGCGCATTTAAGAGACTCCCATGCCCCACGGACTCTAATCATTCAGAAATGGTTAAATTTTAAAAATAACTGAAATGCCTGTGCACCCCACCAACCATCTTGCCCCAGGATTACCAAGCCCTTAATCTGGTCTTGGTAAATGAGTGGATCTGGATGAAGACAACTTCAGTATGCATGTTGTTTCTCCCCTTGTTACCGCCACTCTCTTGTCTGAAAAAGGGCTTGCTTAGCTACTTTGGGGAGAGGTCACCATAGATTTTCCTGGTTTATCTCTTTATACCAAATTTCACATCTCCACAGGACTGGGGTTTGCCTCCATGGTGATTGTTTTCTACTGCAACACCTACTACATCATGGTGCTTGCCTGGGGCTTCTACTACCTGGTGAAGTCCTTCACAGCGACCTTGCCTTGGGCAACCTGTGGGAATCCCTGGAACTCGCTTGAGTGTGTGGAGATCTTCCGGCATGGCGACTGCGCCAACGGCACTGCCAGTGGCAATCTTACCTGCGATGAACTCTCCGATAAGAGGTCACCTGTCATCGAGTTCTGGGAGTGAGTAAATCTGGTCTTCAGACCCTCCTGGGGTGGACTAATCAGGGTTCCATTAGGGTCAATCTGGGCAAAACCCTCTGATTAGAAAAGACCTTCTTCTCTTGCCAATGTTTACCCTTCCAAATTCCAGGAATAAGGTGCTGCGTCTATCAGGAGGCTTGGAGCTCCCTGGGGACATAAACTGGGAGGTCACCCTCTGCCTGCTGGCCTGCTGGGTCCTTGTCTACTTCTGCGTCTGGAAGGGTGTCAAGTCCACAGGAAAGGTATGAGATCATGGACAGGGAGTCAACCTGATACTTGGGTGGAGAATAATTAAGAACTGGGAAATTTTAGATGAATTGTGGCAGAGATCATGGAGAGCTCCAGAAAGATAGGTAGCCTTTTCTCCCTCAGAGTACTTCTGGCTCTGGCAATAGAACCCTTTGCTAGCTGCTTGGCAGACTGTTTGAGAGGCTCTCATGCCCCATGTATTCATTTTTGGGACACAGCAAGACATGAACAGTGGACAGAGATGTCAGTGTGAAGGATGAATGAACAGATTATGTAAGGATTAAAGGAAAGGTAAAGGCTATTTAAAGGGAAGAGCTTGAGGGAAGAGCTCTGTGTATATTTGTGAAGATGAAAGCTTGAATGGAGGAGTTACTTGAGGTTGGAGGAGATTTGTGGGAGCCATGAAAGTTGTAGCTGCAATCCTAAATGCCCTTTCCTGGGAGAAAGCCCCATTAAATACAATGGAACTTACTGCTGGATAGGTAGGCGTAGGATTGCACCCTGTGAGGCTTTTCCAGTCCTGATCACAGAGTTTCTTCAGAGCCACATGAACCGGGCACCAGAGGGTGGCAGTGGGTAGCAGACAGCACCAGGCACCACCTAGCACCAAATCAATTCTTATTAGGTGCTTACATCATTTCGGGCAGTTCGGCAGTAGAACTGATTGCCAAAGGAGGTGGTGGACTCTCCCTCACTGGGGATCTTCAAGCAGAGGTTTGATGAGCACCTGTCGGGGATGCTCTAGGGGGATTTCCTGCTGCAGGCAGGGGGTTGGACTAGATGACCTACTAGGTCCCTTCCAACTCTAGGATTCTAAGAAATACGCTCCCCAATTTTCATGCTTCTAGGTGCAGGGGTTGGGTGTTGCTCAATCAGTGTTCAGTGTTAAGTATAGGATGAAAAAAAATGTTGCACCCTTAGGGGTTACATTTCAAAAAAATTGGTTTTTTGTTTTTTTTGTATGGGTGCTTATGGGAAGGAATACCCTCCCCAAATTTCATGGTTCTAGATCCAAGGGTTGGGGCAGGGCGTTGATCAGAACAGCGATTCTTCAATGTAAAGAATAAGGAGGAAAATGTGTTGCACCTCTTTCCAGCCCCTTCTGGTTTGAATTTCCCAAAATTGGTTCTTAGTGGGTGCCTACATCACAGAAGGAACAACCTCCCCAAATTTCACACTTCTAGATCCAGTGGTTTTGGCAGGGCCTTGATGAGTCCATGAATGAGTGAATCACTCAGTGACCTTTCAGTTTTATATACTGTATGTAGATTCCGGCTGGCAATGGCTTCCCAGGGTCTAAGAATAGATGATATGCTTATTGCAACACTGGGTCTGCATGCATGATTTTTTTAAAAGTCGCAGCTAAATAGGACCTTCAGATTTTTGGGACCACAACATGGTGGAGGGAGTCAAGACTTCAGCATTTTGCTTCTCCCATGATCCCAGTCCAGATCACACAACCCCACTGCTGCTGTTTACATTTAAAAATCAAACACCCAGGCCCTATCCTGCAGTAAGCATGTGATCAAGTTTGGTTTCCTTACTCAGCCCTGCTTCTCAAGATGGTCTTAAATGGAGATGCAAGGGACTGACCTTGGGATTCACAGCACAGGAACTGTACCACTGACCTATGGCCTGTCCTTTTCTGTGCACCAAAGAAACTTTGTGCAGTCAAAGAGGAAGAAGGTCTCCCTTTCTGTCACACGCATACATTCCTTTCCCCCTTAGGCACCCAGTGCCTGACAGCTGCTCTCTAGGGTTTTAGGCTGGTGCGGTTGAAATCACACCCATCAGCAAGTTCCACGTCTGAGCAAGCCTGACATTTCTCACCAGGCAGCAGCTGGGGGTGGGGGGCAGCAGCCTCAGGGCCTCGGCAGAGAAGCGCACGTGGCTTGACCTCCCACAGTCAGCCACTGCTATGTGCACATGGCCTGGATGAGGAGAGGCTGCCCAGAGTACCCATGTGGCTGATGGCTGTTTATCCAGACTTGTCTCTGTGGGCAGCCAGAAACTGAAGATCCAGGACTGAGGCTGAAGGGAAGCATTCAAAATTAGCCTTTATCTCTTTCAAAGTATTTCTTATAATGCCACATGAAAGTAGTTAAGGGGAGCACAGTCAGAGTACCTTTTAAAGGGTGAAAATATTGATCTAGCTTCTTAGTCCATTGGAAGATGAAAGCCACTGGCCTGAACTTCCTATACTTTTTTCCATTATTAATGTTGAGAGCACTTTCATTTGCAACAAAGGGTGCTTTGCCATCTCAATCTCATTCAGCGTATCAGCAAATCTCTTGAGGTCACGAACATTCAAGATTGCCAGGACAAATCACGGAGAGTGCAGCAGGAGATGTCATCCATTGCTTCTCTGATGTTTTCTACGCTCTGTCAGTCATTTGTTTTGACTTTGTCTACACTTTTCTACATTTGTCAGTCATAAGAAATGTATACCCCACCTTTTCTATGTCCACGATAGCTTACAAAGCTTTGTAATCAAGTACAATAAGTAAAAAATATATTGAACAAGATATTAAAATATTAATTTTAACATTGCATGGTGAAAAACAAATAGCAAAACAGTGCAAAATTTAAGGAAAAAGGAACTCAGTCAAGCCAGTGGAGAACAGATAAGATCAGGAACCGCAGCCAAGTCACAAAAGCCGCCCTCCCTTACCTGCTATAATATCCTCCATACATGAGCAGGACTTCATGTATGGAGGAACAACCTTATTTCAACCATGTAAAGAACTGGAGAAGTGGAACTATATACGTTTGGCTACCCATTATTCATCTTTTCATTGGAGGACAACATTTGGTATCAGGTTAAAGGAGACAGTTTCAGGGGCCAGAAGCTCTTGTGCAGAACCTTGGAGGCAAAGCACTCCGTTTGCATTCAGGAGTTCTGCAAGCCTAGGTTAGGATTGTACCCTAGGTCTGCCAGAACACATCTTAGAAGGTACTTCCTTCATGCCTGACCTGCAAGCAGTGCAAAGTTTCCTCATATAGTACTTGAAAATTTGGCAGATGGTACTTTTCATACATAACTGGTGAGAAAAGCCTAATCTTTTCCAAACCGAAACAGCTTGTTGCACAAGAACAAAGATGGTGACCACAAAAACAGTTGTTTGTGCACTTCTGCAATGCCATATTTAGATATGGCATTTAGATACAAGTTGGGATATTCCTTCCTAAATGTTCTTATACATTTCAAGACTCCATCTAGTCTGCATTTTAAGCTTCCCATCCATATCAGATGGGATATTTCCCTCTGAAATGAAACCTGGCCATTTCCCTCATAGAATCAACTCCCTCTCTCCTTCAATACAGATTGTCTACTTCACTGCAACATTCCCTTACGTGGTGCTCATTATACTGCTAATCCGAGGGGTGATGCTGCCTGGAGCTCAGGATGGGATAATCTACTATCTCAAACCCGACTGGTCCAAACTGGCCTCCCCTCAGGTAAGTGGAAAGTCCAGCGGTGGGTGTGGTAGGGTTAGGAATAGGATTGCCAGCTTATCAATCAGCTTCTGTAGCTATAATTTTAACCACAGCTTGATATACAGGAATTGACAGACGTCAACAAAAGGGCAGCACTATGGAACAGAAAGTAAAGTCAGCAGGTACAAGGAGATATGGTTCTAGATACCAGCTGCAGAAATCCTAATATACTTTGAGCAAGTAACTTTTCTTCAGGAAAATTCCTTAGATATGCTCCAAAAAAGAGTACTAATTACCAACTCCTATATTGGTAATGAATGTTTTTTACAGAATGAATACAATTGGACCTCAACATCCCCCACCCTGAAAAATGTGATAAAATGGATCCATGGGTCTAGTCTAAGATTCCCTCTGCACATGACCAGAGATGGGCTCTGATCATATCCAGAAATACGTATTTTCAGGCCCCTAGAGTCTATGGTGCCAGAAAGACAATTTGGTTTTCAGTTATCTTGAGTCCAAGAGCTCAGGTCCAGCCCTCCACCACAGGTTGTGCTGAGTTGTGATGAGTTGAATCCACAGATCCCAAATCTGACCCTTTTATCATGTGGATAAAAAAATGTTGGGTCCAATATCAACGTTGACACCTGCTAATTCAGTTAAAAGACCTGTCCTAAAGCACAGCAGAAGGAGTCAGTTGATTATTGGCAACTCTAGTCAGAAGGAACTTGGAGCTAAGATTCCTGGGTTCATCCCTCAATATATTTTTTTTCTCTCTCTCTTTCTGTCTTTCTCAGGTGTGGATTGATGCTGGGACCCAAATCTTTTTCTCGTATGCCATAGGACTGGGGGCACTCACTGCCCTGGGCAGCTATAACCGGTTCAACAACAATTGTTATAAGTGAGAGCCCATTTCATACACAACCAGAGGATGAAGCTGAAACTGGCAGGGGATAGGAAGAGTAGGCTGGAGGCCAGACAGATGATACTTCAAACTTGTCTTTAACGGAACGGTTTCAAAACCTGGAAGTGATCCAAAAGTGACTCTTTGAGCCTTCAGAGCAGCTGGAATTGTGTGTGTGTGAGAGAGATTTGACACAGTAGCATACTGCATAGTTCAACACTGTCTCCCTCCACCATGTGAATACAGTGAAAATTCTCTTTCAGCACAATTTTTCCCTAAAAAACTGATTTCAAAAAAATTGTCTTAAAGATAATTATCTTTAAAAATTAATTTTTTAAAAAAGATAATTATGTTAAAGATAAAGCCATTTTCACTGCACAAATAGTGGTGGCAGCTATGTGTCCTCTCACTTAAGATTCCCCTCTGCA
The DNA here is from genome assembly GCA_030015325.1 of Cryptoblepharus egeriae. Taxonomy (NCBI): domain Eukaryota; kingdom Metazoa; phylum Chordata; class Lepidosauria; order Squamata; family Scincidae; genus Cryptoblepharus; species Cryptoblepharus egeriae. The sequence continues at coordinate 118,184,428 of JAREYC010000002.1, forward strand.
GCTCTAAAGAGCTTCAGAGGATCTCTTTAGGTTTTGAAACACTTCTCTAAAGATGGGTTTACATAACAACTACTTAACGTTTCCTACAAAGTTGTCACTGCTTTTTTCTCTTTTTTTAGCAGAGCTCTTGTCACTTTAGCAGTGCTGTGGCAGGCAGCAATACTTTGTTAAGTATATCCAGATTAGGAAAAGCTGCATCTGTTGAATTTCTGACTGACATGCAGCTGCACGTTCCAGTCATGGCCATGCCCTCTGATGAGCAGGCACAAGAGGTGATAATGTTTCTTTAGGACTGTAAAACTTTGCCTACTTGTTTCTGCATATCAGATGGCAAGAGAGATGGCTGGGCCATTTTTAACCTGTCCAGTTGGCCAATCCATGCATTAGCCTTAGGCTTGTCCATTGTGTAAAACCAATTACATTAAGTACATTCAAAGCCCAGTTATAAAATAATGTGTGATCATATTACTGCCAGTGAATTTTCAGCCCTTCCTCTCTGTTTTTGCTTCCTAATAATGAAGCTCTCAATAAATAATAAAAATGGGGTAGGGTCAGCAGAGGATCTGCTAGTTGCTGTCTTCTCCCCATCTTCTGCTCTCTGCCAGTTTGCTCACTCCTTGCTGGATCCTCAGGTGTGTCTTAAAAGAGAAAGTGTCTGAGATACTTTAAAGGAGAACTACATTTTCAGCCATATCTCAATGCTGGCAATAATTTTGTTTATACTTTTATACGATATATGCCTATTTTGATATATAATCCACAAAGTCTCTCCTGGTGGTTCAACAGTATTCAAGAACAGCTGCCTAAAAATTGGATGTGCTTCAGAAAAAGCAGGATGAATACTTTAAAGATGGGGGTTTTTCATGATGTAACTGTTGAAATTTCCCACTTTCTATCCGTATATGATCAAATAGTTCAGTGAGAATCCCACCAGACTGTCCTGCTTATTTCATTTAATCCCTTTCACCCTTTGCCTTCCCTCCCCAGAGACGCCATCATCCTGGCGCTGATCAATAGTGGGACCAGCTTCTTCTCCGGCTTTGTGGTCTTCTCCATCCTGGGCTTCATGGCAGCAGAGCAGGGGGTTGACATCGCCAAGGTGGCTGAGTCAGGTGAATGTTTAGGCCTCTGGTGACAGAGTCACCTGGGAATGAGATGGGATGGGATTTGGGGGTTCAGTCCCCAGTTCAGTGAGTGGGATCGTCTTTGGATCTGTCTGCAGAACCATAGTCTTGGTCCCTTATCTTTGAATCCCTGTTCATATATGCTGTTAGCTGCATAGGAGGCACTTTACTGTAACGAGATCTCATGCCACTGCTGTAAATATCTGGGTACTAGAACTGTGTGAGCCTTAATGATGATAATTATATGATGATGATGATTTATAAGGGATAGTTATTTTGGTTTTTTCACCCAATCACAAGCATTGAATGGGGAGAATCATGTGCAAGAATTGTGTGAGATCTTGCACAATCCAAGATGGCACAGATAGGAGAGCCAGGAAGAAGAGGCTACTGAAGCTATCCCACAGTGCTCCTGTGAGTTAATCACAATGTAATTTAAAAGGACCCACACAGTTGGGCCCAGCCACACTGGCCAACCTATGGAGGCTGAATTCAGCCTCTGCAGCAGCAGAACTCTAGAGCTTGGTGTTGGTCAGCTTGGCCAACGTGGATGTCTAACAGGGTGGGGAGGACAGGGTGGAGGCAGAAGGAAGTGTTCCCAGGTGGGGGAAGAGCAGGCAGTCCCAAGGATGGGAGGGCAGGAAGAAGGATACAGGGCTGGGAAGCAGCAATATGCCAGATCCCAACCCTGTTCCCCAAATGGTTCAGAGCAGCATAGACCCATTGACCCTTCTGCAGCTTTATCTGGAGTAAGGGGTAAAGGTTTCCCCTTGGCCTGCAGTAGTGCGGCAGCAGTCCCAACCACTTCTCAGTATGTATGTATGTGTGTGTGTGTGTGTATGTATGTATGTTTATTTATTTATTTATTTCCTGCCTTTCCTCTGCTAGGCATTCAGATGCAATCCACAATAGCATAGGTCACACCAGTCTTCTTTGGTGGTGGCCTCTTCACCCTGGTACTCCTGGGTGCCACCATCTTGGATCACTCAAAATGTTGTGAGAGTTGTGGGAGAATCAGGCCCTGCGTCAGGCTCACAGGCACATTGCTGGAAACATTCTATGGCTCTCCTGTGAGTTTGTCGCAGCGCCATTAGATGCCTCAGAGCAAGTTTGGAACCACCGGCATAGCATGTTACTGTAGGAATGTGCCTCTTACGTAGCTAATGGTACATGTTATGTACCTGCTATGACACGCAGGGCTTGGTGTATTTCATGAGTTTGTCTCATAAGCTGAATGTCTCATACAGTCTGGAATGGAATGGGCATCCACAGAATCTCCGCTTCCACTGAAACCTACAAAATAAGCTCTTTATTCTTTTGAAGGCAATTTTGAAAATGTCCCCATCGTGATATCCCCTGCTTATCTTTGTCTCGGAGACATTTAAAGCAAATGAAAAGAATCAGCATAGCTGATTCAGATTGCAAGAACTGTACTCCTTGCTTGCAAGGCAGGCCTGATTGTAAGTCACAATTCCTTCTTTTTCTAAACACACATTCCTGCTGCTTCTGTCATCAGCTGCCTTGTTAACCTCATTCTGCTCCTCACATTACCAGTCTTTTCAATCTCTCTATAACTGGGAACTTGGCATCTGTTCCCTTGTCAGCTGGTGAAGGGACTGCCACTGTGTTCTGAGCTGAGAGACATTTCAAGAGAGCCTGATGAAGGCTATAGGATAAACCAGCTTTCTGCCACAGACACTGCTGAACAAATGTAGGCCCTCTAAAAAGCCAGAGCTCCGTTAACTCTGAGCAAAAAGAAATTAACCTCTGCCTAAAAGAAACTGATATTCTGTACCTCCTTTACATGTACATTAACTTTCTTTTGTCCCCTTCTCCTGAGCAAAGCCTCAGGCCCTACAGTGAAGACACAGTAAAACCTTGGATTGAGAGGGACAAGCAAACATTTCTAATAAATTTTAACTTAATATACAAGCAATGTCTTGATAAACAATGACTACTTTTGGGTTCGAGTTTTCATTATTTCTTGTGGGAAAATTCACTTTAAATACAAGCGTTTTGGATTTTAAGCATGCTTCCAGAACAAATTATGCTCATAAACCAACATACCACTGCACCCAGGTCTCGAACCACGGCTTGTGACAGGCTCAGTGTCTTAGCCAGCTGATGCACTGTAGCCCAAGCATAACAATATTAGTTTAACTGACTAAGGGCACAATCCTATATCTGTCTACTCAGAAGTCAGTAAGAAGAGATTCAGTTATATTCAATGGGGCTTACTCCCAGGAAAGTGTGGTTAGGATTACAGCCTTAATTTTAGAAGCAACAAGAAGAGAATTCACTATCTGAGGAACGGCCAAAACATTACTCTAAATCAGTGCATACCAGTACATCAAAATTTAGCCAATATCAGGTTTGGTGCAAAAAAGCCTTTATGTATTGTTCTTGGATCAGATTGACGTGGGTGCTGCAAGACTGTCCTTAGCCCAGCTCCTGCCAACCTAGCAGTTCAAAAGCATGCAAATACAAGTGGATTAATTGGTACCACTCTGGGGGGGAAGGTAAACTGCTTTCCTTGCAGTCATAGTGACCGTATGACCACGAAGATGTCTTCAGACAACACTGGTTCAGGGATGGGTGCCGCACCCAGCAGCTGTGGCTGGTGCCTGTATAGGCATCAGGACAACATGCAGCCAGTCACAACTGGCAGGCCAACCTGCCAGGGACCTTTACCTTATTTTACCAACATTATTCATTGGTAATGGTAAGCAGTTAATTATAATTATTAGTGTAGGAGTAGGCTCTATGACTTCATGTATCTGTATAGTTGTTCCAATTTTTTGTTTCATACATTCAGATTTGTCATATTTTTAAAGACTGTGCTGCTATATTTGTCTTTCATTTTATTGGTTATAAATGGCATCCATTGTGATAATTGTATTGTTAAAACAATAAAATTTTGTGCCAAGAAGAATTGGATTTGGAGGCCCATCAATTATGCAAATTTATTTTCTTATTTTGCATAATTTATTCAGGCTGCAATCCTAACCCCAGTTAAGATGGCATAGTCCCAACACAAGTCCCATGCTGTCCTGGGAGATCACGAAAGTGCCATAAGACACTACTGTGCCACTTCTGGGGGGAAGGGGGTTAGGCCAGTTCACAGATATGCACCACTCTCCCCATGTCACCACAGAAATATGGAGCAGATGAGTTGTCCCAGCCTACATTGTTTAGGATTGTGCCCCCAGTCATAGAAATAAGCAAGGAGGGCACAGAAAGACTTTCCCCCCTAACAATGCCGCTCAGCAACCATCTAGCTTATGAGTCTTCACCATCTTTGCCAACATAACTTTGAATCCATGAGGACTAGAAACTTTCTTTTGCAGGGAAAGACTTGGCCACTGTGTCACTCCTGGGAAAGCCTGGAAGTGCCTTATCCAAGGACTTAAATCATCCCCATCCAGTTTTCTCCGTGTCCCAAGAACTTGCCCTGTAGCTGGAGCTACAGGAGCATACCAGGGGAGGCAGATGAATGATGGCCCCATGGCTGGAGAATCCATGGCCAGGGTGATTTCCCCATCATCCCTGCTTAGTGTTACAGCCAGAGCATACCTTGGGAGATGGGAAGAGAAAGTCCTCACATCTGGAGAACCTCTGGTCAGGACTATCCCTCATCACATAGCTGGGGCCACTGCTGGCTAGCCCAGTGCTTAGGCAGCAGCCATGCCCTTGGTGTCTTGGGTGGCGTGTTGGCTGGGAAATAGGCCTTCCACCCTCAGAAGGTCTGCTGCTGCTGGGCTGTGGCCTTTGCCCAGCCCAAGATATTGCAAGATTTTCAGCCAGGAATGAGACCTGAGGGGTAGAAACAAGAATTCCAACTGTGGGCTCCTGAGGGGTCCAGCTACCAGAGGAGCAAGTTGCTCCTCCCTGGGTTTCTTCCCAAGGCGGACAGTAAGGGTAGGCATCAGCAACCCCATACTCTTGTCATGGCCATACTAAGCTGTCTGTAGAAGGGGCTCTAGAAGCTCTTTGGGAGGGTGGAGGACTTTATTATTCTGGAACAACCAGCATTGGAGCATAAGGGTCACTCCCCTCCATTCAGTCCTTAAGAAGAACCCTACCTGTTCTGCTTCACAGATGTAGGGGGGCATGGCAGCAAGAGTGGGTGCAGTCACTCCCCTCTCAGGAATTTGGGGCAATCCAGAGCCCAGCCTCTCTGGAATCAGGAGGAAGCCCCACAGGCAACCGTCTTGGAGGCACCCAGAGCTACAACTACCTGTTAGGTAGTCCTATGCACTAGAACACACTGGCCCTAGGACTTGTCTCCACCCCCAACTCAACCCTCCGCAAAGAGGCACAAACAACCTCTTGGTGCAGCAACTCTTGCTGCTGTGGCTCCCTGTTCCTGTGAAGTGACAGGACAAGATGAATGTAAAAAACGTAACACAAATAAGCCATGTTATAGACCATTTTAAAAGTCTGTGAGACTTACTGTGCAAGTTAAACCTAGGATCACTCTTATTAGGAGCTATGTCCTAGGATCTCATCAAGTAGGGGTTGCATCATGGATGTGACACTCTTAAAACAAGAAGTGTGAAAGCCATCCCCTTACTATGCTATCCAGAAGTTTTTCCATCTGTGGACCCCATTTCCATGTACCCCACTGTTCTTTTGATCAGGAGTAGATGAGGGGAAAATTTTTTTTTTAAGTGAGAGCTGAGATTCTTGTGATGCTAAATTTCCAAACCGCTACCAATTTCAGCATTTCAGCTGCATGATAATTGAAGCTGCAGAAATATCTAGGGCAGCATGGACTCTGCAGCAGAACAGTCCATCATCTATGCCAGTATGAGTCAGATTTATGGCAAATTATGAAAACCAAGCTAACATGCTTGCATAATTTGCTGTGCTTCTCCTAGACAAGGGGAGGCCATGGTTCAGTGCTCTGTACTGCATCTTATCTCCAAATAACTGGAGTTACTAAGCTTATTTCTGCGGCCCTGAGGATTAGAAACTTGTATTGTTGTTTCTGAATGAAAGTTTGAATCCTGAATTCTGCACTAGACTCTCAGTTTAAGAGCTTGCGTGTTATGTGTGATTGATACTCCTGTTGATGGCCTAATAGGGCTACCCATCCCTGCCTGGGAGATGGTTATGTGAGAATTCTATTCTTCTCTCCCCAAACCTTTACAGGACCTGGGTTGGCATTTATAGCATACCCACGAGCTGTTACCCTGATGCCCATTGCCCCACTTTGGGCTGCCCTCTTTTTCTTCATGCTGCTGCTCTTGGGCTTAGATAGTCAGGTAAGTTGTTGGGGAAGAAAAGGCTGGGAATTTCAAATACGTGGTTGGTCACATTGATGCAGGGAGGAGTGCAGATTCACTTCCCTGCATCTCACAGCCTTCCATTCCTGATCCTTTACCACCTCACCTTCCTCTCCCTGTGCAGTTCGTGGGCGTTGAAGGCTTTGTCACAGGCATCTTGGATTTATTCCCATCTGCCTACACCTTCCGATTCCAAAGAGAGGTTACCGTTGCCGTCAGCTGTGTAGTCTGCTTCTTCATTGAACTGTCCATGGTGACGGAGGTATGACAGCACTTGAGGCTAGAAAATGATGAAGCTCAATCCTGAAGGAGGCATGTGAAGCACATACATACCTGCCAGTTTCTGAAAAGCCTAGAAAAGGATTAAATGGGTCAGGATAAGGATGTTTTGGTGGTGCCTGAATAGCATATTTAAGTAACAGTCTCAAAAAAGACAGCCTTGCTTATTATCAAGGAACCAGAAGCCTAATCGTAGGGGCTTGAGTGCCACAGTACAAGCATACCGCTATCACTGGCTATCCCAAATGTGCTATAAACCATATTTGCAACATCCAGTGAGAAGGGAACAAAAGTTCTGGGCCAGCTCCAGTCAGCATCTGACATCAGCACAGGGAGGACATAGGTGACATATCAATGCAGCTGCTTTAGGACATAGTAATGCAGCTTCTTGGGGAGAGACATTCTGAGTAGGATGAGGACAGAACAAGGAGTTCTGGCCTGTGAAGGGCATGGGATTGGCAGAAGAAGCTCTGCCAAATCCGATGCCCCATTTTGGGCTGTGAAACTCAACATGGGGCTTCTCAAATCTGCACCTATAAAATAGCTGGTGCCCATTGTGGAGACCTGGGCACCAGACCTCTGGTGGCCTTCTTTAGCTGCTCAACCATTGGGAAATTCTCCTGCACGGAATTGAGTAGGAGCTCAATTCAGTGGAGATTATACAAGAGAACTTCCTGCTGCAGGTCCCTTTGCAGATAAAAACAGATGGATAAATATTTCATAAATAAATTTAACATGAGTCAAATTTGCCTGTTTCCTCCTCTGCTACACCCTCTGACACATAAGGCAGCCTTCCAGCAGGTTTGCTGCAGGATTTTGGCCTTTTCTCTGATGTCACTGCAACTGTTATTGGATCCACAGTGAAAGTAGAAGCAAGAAATGGAAAACGTGTAAATTTTTAATAGACGTCAGGGAAATCCAATTCCTAAACATATACTTAAAACAAAAGCATTAATTAAGAGTATTTCTGATGCCCCTGTTTTGAAGCTTTATTCTAGAACAGCTGCAGTTTGACTGCAAAAACTTAGATCTCAGTCATTTGGTATCTTAGGAGTAACCAAGTTTCGTTTTCAAAGCATCTCTGGTAGGGCCTATGAGAGGGAGTAAAAGGAGGTACCGGTAATTTTTACCCAGGTACCAAAGGAAAGGATCCAGAAATTAACTGGGATCTTACATTTTACAATCTCACCTGGACTCACTGGCCAAATAGCACACTAGGGACTCTACCATGAGCAAGCAATAGTGGGGTGAAGTGCATTCAAACATGCAGTTCCCCATCTGAAGACTGAAACAATCCAATCCAGCAAAAAAGCCTTACTGTGTAATTCTGTGGCTTATAGGAGGCAGGGTGATCATATGACCGGAAATTTCCGAATTTTGTCCTCTTTTTTTAGCCTCCTGCCTGGGTGTCCTCCAAAAGGGCTTTATTGTCCTCCATTTTGGCTTCACTTTGTAACTTTGCAATGGTGTACAATACCCCATCATGTCATACGTCGTTGGATTCATGTTGAAGAACAGAATCCAATGCAATAATTGGTTTTGAAATATCTCCTTCCTATCAAAGGTTATGGCCAAGAAACTGAAAATCAAAAATATGCATTGAGCTCAATGGGAAAGTGAAAGTGCCCAATATCGTGGCTTTACTCGTTATTAGGCAAACATGCCATTGTCCACCAGAAAGGCCAGGCTGAGAGGAATCCAAGAATTTGTCCTCCTTTTGAAGTTTGGGCATATGGCCACCCTGATATGAGATGACTCTGATCTTGTAAGATATGAATTTACCTTGATGGGTGTGGGCAAAAAACTGCATATGCTCAGAGATATCCCCTTATTCTCCCAAAAAAATTTCCAAACCCTGGCTGGGTTCTTGTACTCCTTGGTTCATATCACCCCTTAGATGGCCTGTCCTCAAGACTTGTTTTGATTAGCGTCCAAAGCTACTGAGACACCTTATTAATGGCTTTACTTTAATCTGTCAAACTCTGGCCCAGCTTGTGTTCCCTTTCCCAATACAGACATATATTCATTAAGGAGACCTCAGTGAAGGTGATCATGACCTAAACCAAGAAAGATTGATTTTAGTATAAGAGAGGGATCAGCTTTTAAATCAAGGAAGGAGTTTAGGCAGACCTGAGAATGAATGATTGCTGAAGTCAGGAAACATTTTGGGCAGCTGAACATGCTAACCACTAAAATGCTGCACAACCTCTACTCTTACCCAGGCTTCTGGATGCCATGATCTCTACTTATTCACTTTATTCTTGTGGTTTACTTATTCACTTTATTCTTGTGGTCTAACAAGGTTCTCCTTGATACCCCAAATGTAGCAATCATCTGCCTCAAGGTATACATAATGTATAGTTAAAAACACTATGTGAAGTGCACTGTATACACAGTCATGAGGTTTACCTATTCCTTTCTAGTGATGGGCTCAGAGAAAGCCATTCTGGGTGCAATACTAATCAATTTTCTAGCTCCGGGATAAGAACAATGCTACTCGGAAGTAAGGGAACATACATTTCCTTACTTTGAAGAGGTCTCTGTAATTGTCCACCAACTGCAGGATATAGCACCTGCCAGCTATACCAGTGCTGGAAAGTTGGTTAGGATTGCACCCTCTATATCCATTATAGTCTATATAGTGGTTCTCAAACTTTCAGGGAGTTTACTCCCTAGGTAAATTTTCAGGGGGAGAGGCTGTGGCACTGAGTGCTTGTATTGCATTCATCCAACGTATCATGCTTAGCTTTAGCACAATAAGCACTCTGGGAGATACAAACCTAAGAAGCTGCCTTAGGCAGAATCAGACCTTTGTTTCATGTACCTCAGTATTATGCTGACTGGCAGCTGTTCTCCGAGGTGTCAGATCTAGGGGTCTTTCCAAACTCATCTTGGAAATGCCACAGATTGAACTTGGACCGTTCTGCTTTCAAAGCCAGTGTTCTGCTATTGAGCCTACAGTTCTCTTGTTCCTCTCAGCCCTTCTAAGAAAGCCCCAAGTCTTTTTTGAAGGGCTTCTGGTACTCATGCAACTGTTTGTCATTCCTGCCTTTTCACAAAAGAAAGAAAGAAAGAAAGAAAGAAAGAAAGAAAGAAAGAAAGAAAGAAAGAAAGAAAGAAAGAAAGAAAGGCAACTGCTGTGGGCATTGATTTCTAAGCCACATTGAAAAGAGATAAATTGCTGGATATTTTGATATTTTTTTCTCCCCTTTTACTACTGGGGAAGTTGGAGTCAGATGGACCAGTTTGCATTTTTGTTCTTCTGTTTTGGGTAAGCCCTGCTGGATTCTACTGCCACTGGCTTACTGGTCTTTTAATACGTCCAGTCAGTGGTGGGATTCAAATAAATTAACATCAGGTTCAATGTCCCATTAGTAACCATTCTCAGAACCAGAGGATCATTAGCAAAGGGTTCTATAGAATCTGTACTATTGAACCCCCTGAAGCCCACCACTGGGTCCACCATCTTGGGGCCAAGCCTCTCCCAACCTTTGCTTGTTCTATGCAAGACAAGTAGGCCTGAGAAGGGAAACTTGTTCCCACTGGGTGCTATGAGGAGAGTGTGACCTTAGCCTTGTTTGCCAAGGAGTGAGGCCTAGCCTAGTTAGGATGGAGAGGTTTTGAGACAATTGAAAGGAAAGTGAGATCTGGCATAGCAGAAACTGTGAGGCAGACATAAAGAATCATCTTGAAAAAATGCTATTTTGTCATGCACATCTTAAACCCAGGCCCTCCTTCTAGGGGGGCATGTATGTCTTCCAGCTGTTTGACTACTACTCAGCAAGTGGCACGACATTGCTGTGGCAGGCCTTTTGGGAGTGCGTGGTGATCGCTTGGGTCTACGGTAAGATTGAGTTGTATCTCTCTTGGGGAAGGAAATAAAGTTGGTTAATTGGGGACTTAACTGCAGTTTTTATGTTCCCTGGCACATGTTTGTACAGGATCTGTGCTGGATAAAGAAAGTAAAGGCACATTCCTAACCAATTTTCCATCATTGGCATACCTCTGCCAATGGAATATATGCTGCATCCAGTCACGAGTCAGCAATATTTGTCCCCTTACCTTGGCGTTGCATGGTCCTTATGCCACTATTGGAAAGCTGGTTATTATTGTGCCTTAAATTTCTGATCCTCATGCGTACAGGGAGTGTGAAATAGATGCAAATAGGGAAACATCATTGGAGGGTGGAACAGTTATGACTGTGGCTTCTAGCATATTTGTGCATGCATATTTGGTCATCCCAGGCAGCATTCCCACAACCTTCCCATTTATTTTGTAAAATGAAAGGTGCTTAGTTTGTACCTTCCTGGTGACTGCATCCTCTGTTCAATAACATGAGCTGGAGTTGTGTCAGGAGTCGGTCTGTGATTTCCCAGTATATGAGGACAGGGCAGGACTATTCTATATATATGCAGATATAAACTCAGGCAAGTCAGCTTGTGAACAGAAAGTTAACGCAGCCAAGGACTACATGTGGTAGTAGCAGCAGCTTTATATTTTTAAACATAGGTCTCCCACATTGGGACTGGAAGCACAGTGTAAAGTGCAAAATGAGGTGGGTGTAAAATGTAAGCCTGTTGTTCAAGATGCTGTTTCCTCCCTCTATTGCCTTTCCCTATAGATGCTATTCTTCCAGTCATGCTGCCTTCCAATATCAGTAACTGGATCAGGAGAAAACAGCCAGACAGCAGAGTATATTGTTGAGCTATGAACAAGGGGGTCAGCACCCTTTGGTTGTGCATATCAGATGCACTCAGCCCCCTTTTCTAGGGAATGGGGCAGATTTACATTGAAAGAGCCTCTTCTGCCATCATTATGTTGTATGGGCCAAGTTCCAAATCCCAGTATCAGAAACTAATTTTTCAGAGATCCTCAAACTGGTTTCTGGCCCAGCATGATTTCCCTGCTCCCAGGATGAACATGTAGAATGGAGAACAGAGTGCCTTGACCTTCAACCATTTCATAGAAGACACAATTTAGGCAGGTTTAGCTCATCATAGAAGGGTTTAAAAAGTAGCACCTGCCTAAATTCCCATTTCTGTAATGCAGGGGGTAAAGGTATCCTGCCCTCCATTCTATATGGTCACCCTGCCTACTCCATGTAAACCTCTGTTTACCATTCACCTTAGGAGAATTAGCTGGCCCTGCTGGAGACTATTGTATTCTATATTTTGTTCATCTTGGTGTAGTTGGAGTAGCAGGGCTCTTGGGAGATGGGCTCTTGTTTATGTGTTGTCTTCACGCTTTGTTGAGCCTGTCTTAGCCTGAACTCTCTCTTAGCATGTTTTCACAGTCTTTAACACAGTTTTCTTTTAATAGTTTTGTAAAGTGCATGTTAAAAACCCTAAAGTGGTTAAATACTCATTTGCATTACAAATGTCTCCTTTGCAATCCTAACCAATTTTCCAGTTATAGGGTATGGCCAGTGCAACTCCAATATAAGAGAACAAACATTGCCTGACCTTGTAGACACCACTGTGACTGCCCCCCACTGCAGGATGCAGAACATGCCCCACTGACACAGATATGTCAAGTGCTGGAAAGTTGGTTAGGATTGCACCATCGAATCATAGAATTGGAAGGGACCTGGTAGGTCATCTAGTCCAACCAACTGCCTGCAGCAGGAAATCCCCCTAGAGCATCCCTGACAGGTGCTCGTCGAGCCTCTGCTTGAAGATCCCCAGAGAGGGAGAGTCCACCACCTCCCTTGGCAATCTGTTCCACTGCCGAACCACCCTCACCGTCAGGAATTTTTTCCAGATATCCAACTGGAATCTCCTCTCTTGCACCCTCAGTGTTTTGTTTTACAATGTACATGCAAATGCTTAAAGGAGCTAGGAGTCGCATACATAAGAATGCCTTTTGAAGATACTTTGAAACTGCATAATTTGAACATGGTGAGGAATTACAGCCTTACATTAAGACATCAAGCAGCTTCAGCATGTTCAAGAGTACAGTATTTAACAGAAACTAGCTCTCCTTTAAGGGCTGGTCTACTGAGAAAGGAGAATACGTGAACATAATCCTTCAGTGACTGTGTGTACACAGAGTAGGAGGTGGAGGTTAGTTTCTAGCTTAGTTTATTCCAAGTTGAAAGAAAGAGGTGTGATCTCATGTATGCAACAAAATGGGTAAAGGTTGAACTTGATGTTTTGTTCTTCCCCATCCCCGCCTTGAATGATGTCCATGTAACCACAGGGGTTGAGAGTGGGAGAGCAGGTAGATCAAGAGCTATTGAGGGATTGACACGACATTGCAGGTAATGTTGGAGTTTGGGAGTGAGAGTGAGTGGTGTTTCTGACTTTGACTCATTCCCCTGATACTTATCTGGCTTCTCTCAGGTGCTGACCGTTTCATGGATGACATTGCCTGCATGATTGGATACCGCCCCTTCCCGTGGATGAAGTGGTGCTGGATGTTTCTGACCCCTCTCGTCTGCCTGGTATGAGCTGTTGTGTCCCACCTATGTTGATTCACCACTTTCACTCAGAGTAGAGTTGCTACTAGTCTTCAAATGGCTTTTAATAGTAACCAATACAATGGTGGTTCTCTAGCATTATAGCCTGGAACCCTTTTCTGAGAATGATAATCTGTAACCAATATAATTGTAACCAATATAATAGTTTTAATAGTAACCAATATAATAGTGCTTCTCAAGCATTTCAGCCTGGAATCCCCTTCTGAGAATGATATTCTAGGACCCCAGAAATGATATTATCAATCTGGAAATAAGCCTGGCCAAAAATGATATCAAACATGAAGATACATCATTGTATTGCCAGAACTCCTCCATGTTTTCTTGGAAGTAAATCCCATTGTGTTCAATGAGACTTGCTCCCAGGAAAGGATGCATCACAGCCTGACTGTCCCATTCCAAGATGGTGGCACCCATGACCAAATTTCAAGATGGTGGCACCCAACTTAACATGACCCCCTTGAAATGAAATTGCCACTCCGCAAAAAGGGGGTCCCAAACCACGCTGCAATAAAAGATGTATTAGATGATATTTTTTATAGCACTAAGATAAGAAGTGGGGAAAAACTTGCCTGGTAATGTTTCTTTAAAACAAGCAAGTAGCAAGAGCAGAAATATCAAATGGGGGGTAGCTGTAGCTGAAAATCCCAAGCAGGGCAAATGGCACTTCAGAAAAGGGCAGAATCAATTGTTGCCTTTGACAGAAAATTCAAAATGACACATTAAACATTTTATTCTTCAGCATATGGTGCAATTTCTCAGAACATTTTCCTGCAAAAGCCCCACTGAAAAGTACAAATACTGCCATGCTCTTGCATAGTTCTTGTTCGTGACAAACAGGTTTGTGCAAGACAACTTCCTGGGGACTATGTTGTCAGTGAGCAGGAAACTATGCAATTTTGGATTTTCTGCTTCAGGCATAAACATGTCTTTGGTTGGCTTCGTGATGGATCAGTCTATCTTTCCGTTGTCCTCAACAGGATCCAAAATCTGAGGTGGGGGAAACTTGACTCATCATAGTACTGTCCTTAGACAAACCTTTCTGCTCCCACCTCTTCCTACCTGAATTTAGCTAGGACAGTATCGTTGGCTCATGCCAACCTAGAAGTTCAAAAAACACGTAAATGCATGTAGATAAATAGGTACCACTTTGAGGGAAAGATAACAGCATTCCATGTATCATTCCGGCCACATGACCATAGAGATGTTTTCAGACAACAGCTCTTCAGCCTTGTAATGGAGATGAGCTTGGAGTCAGTGACAACTAAGCAGGACACCCTATGGGAAACACCTTTAGCATCATTGGCAGCACTCAAAACTGTAGTTCTGAGTGGCACTACTAAGAATAGGCCTGTCAAGGGACCTTCCTGGCAGTGCTGTCTCCTGAACCCACAGCACCAATGATAGTGGCAATACACACAGCAGCAGCAGAAGGAAGGTGGGAGACAAACCACAGTACCTTGCCCCAGACAGAGCCTAGCACGGCTGCAGCTGCTGAGTGACTGCAGCACTTTGGAGTCTGATGAACCAGTGGGAACAGATAACATTAGTATCTCACCAATTAGAAAATAGCCTGTGATTTATGCCCCTCAACCTGAGCTTCTCCTCCACCTGGAAGCACTGGGGATAGAACTCTGAAGCTTCAGGTCAGACCTGAAGACTGACAAGTCTTGTTGGTGATGCAATGTACTATTGCATGCATCTGGCTCAGATCTATTGCCAAGTTGCACCATCCTTTTGCAGCCTGTAAATTCCCCAGAGTGATGATCTGGACAGGCCAGAGATCCACAAGGGTTAGGTGGATATTTTGACAGATAAGATTTCTAAACTTAGAGACAACTTCTTGTCTATGGAGATGATCTTGGGTCTGGGCTCAAGTTGCAGCTCATCCAAGGCCTTGATCAATTTCCTCTTGACCTTTATCTGTTCTGACCTAAAACACTTTGCCTCCTGCATGTGAGAAGCATGGGTCTGCACACTCAGAACTCATAACAGGCTCTCAAGACAGCAGCATTTCTAGTGTGGCCCATCAGTTGGAACACTACTCCAGGTTTCCACACTGCTCTCTGCTTTTGCAGACAAAAAAGATTCACCTATATCAACAGCAGCAGTCTTATGCGTACATGCAAGGGACCAGTCAAGATTTTGGCTACAATCCTAAAGACACTTTCCTGGGAGTAAGACCCATTGAACACAATAGGGCTTACTTTTGAGTAGACATGGTTAGGATTGTGCAATATGTCTCAAAGCGAATGAGGTTAGCTCTTAAAATTGAAAGATAAACATCCCTTAATGGTAATGTGGAAGGCAATTAAGCTTAACTTAGAAAAGGTGATAAAGATCAGTTTCAGCCAAGGCAGATCTACTCCCTTTCTCCAAGTGATCACTTCTGAATTGCTTGCTGCCTCTGAGCTGAATCTACCAGTCAGTGCTTTAAGCCACATGAAAGGGCACTTGAGTCATTGCCTCCCTTCTTACCATAGTAATTAATTGCCTTTATAGAAAGCCAAAATGGTTAATCATGGAGCTTCCTGGGACCAAATGTAACAAATGGGGAGGTTCAGCCTGTTCCTAAAGGGTGGGGTATTGGAGCAAAATATCTGTCCTCTCTAGGGACAGAAGCTAGAGAGAAGACTGCTCGTTGTTTCATGATTTTTGATTCATCTGACCCTCCTCTCCATTTCCAGGGCGTTTTTATTTTCAACGTTGCCTACTACAAGCCATTGATCTACAACAACAGCTATATTTACCCCTGGTGGGGAGAAGCCATCGGCTGGGGCTTTGCACTATCCTCCATGCTATGTGTCCCTCTTACTGCCCTGTACAAACTCATCCGTGCCAAGGGAACATTGGCTGAGGTGAGGCTTCTTTGGGATTCAGGTTTGTCAGGGTTTAGGGGTGTGAGTCTGAAGGCACATCCAGGGGTTACTTTCCACATCACTGTCATGATACCACAGAAGGAAACAGACTTTATATCTGCACTCATCTGACAATCAGTCTGACCCAAGGACAGGATGTATAGAAATGTGGTTCAATTATTGCAAAGGATGTATATGACATACTGACTAGCATGTATGAGAAGTGTGAGTTCTGTGAGCGCTGCGTGTGAGTAGTCTGAATGGGGGACTTTGTGAGAGAGGTGTGGGCAAAAAAAGTATTTTGCACCACATTGCACATTCATTGAATTTATACAGCTCTCCACTTGTTTCTCTCTGCCTACAGCGCTGGCATCATCTTACCCAGCCAATATGGGGATTGCATCATCTGGAATACAAGGTGCCTGAAGCAGAGATTGGTGCTCTGACCAGCCTGACCCCTGTTTCAGATGGGAGTGCCAAAGTTGTCATCTTGGAGAGTGTCATGTGAACCAGTGCTCACCTATTGTACCCCAACAACAAAAGGCACCATTTTTTTTTTGGTGCCACTTGACTCCTGGCTGCCAATGGGAGGGATATAATGCACCTGCCATGTGTTGAGTTGGAGGCAGTGCTTCCTACATGTTGGGAAAAGTATTACTGGTTCTTTATCTACTGGTATCTTTATCTTCTCTCCTCAGGTGTCGGAATGAAACCTGAGGGAAAGACCAGCCCTCTGCTGTCTTGAGTGGAGGGTGGGAATTATAAAGGCCATATGGGTGGTGGGAGGGAAGGAGTGAAAAAAGAGAGCCTTAGATTTACATTTTTTAAAAGAAAAGTTATTTTTTAAAAATAAAATATTTTACATTTCTATAGATACAGTATATACATACACATACACAGGGGTGTGTGTGTGTATGTGTGTATATTTATACACACAGCAAACACTCAGGAGGGTGAATTTCCTCCCACACAGTGGGCTAGAGTTTTGGAATCCAGAAACTGTAGAATTTTGTCCCCAACTCTGTAGGATTTTAATAGGTTAGAGTCGAGATGTCTGGGTTTTGGCTCCGGTTCTGTGAGGGAAGTAGTATCCGATAGGTGGAAAAAGCAGGAACGGATATAGAAAGGACTAGGAATTAGGATGCATTTGTTCAACCAACAGTGGTGACTAGGCTATTTCTTTCAAATGACTGGAACTCAGCCTCCTCCCTCTTATGATATATGATGTTGCCTCTGACTCCATTGCCCTTCTGTGAGGAACAATTGGGGTTGCTGAAACAGTCCCTCATTGAGAGCACAATCCTAACTATGTCTACTCAAAAGTAAGCCCCATTGTGTTCAATGGGTCTTAATCCCAGGAAAGTGTGTTTAGGATTGCAGCCTTAGCCTTGTTCTCCTCACTGCACAATAGGGCAGCAAGAAGGAATCTATTTAACCCTTAGTCTACCATCTGGGTCATTTTGACCCAGTCGGCAGTTTGTGTTGTGTTTTTCTTAATGGAATTTATTATTATTATTTGACAAGAACTTGTCACTCTTTTACTGCTAATTAGACAGTTATAAATCCAAAAGCATGAATGTTTTGAATTTACATTTTTTCTGTAAATTCAAATTATAGCATCCTATACTGGCAGGATCAATCTGCCCCATGTTGCTCTTCACTGGCTATTCAATATTTTGCTAGCTAAAATTATAATCAAAGTTCATAATTTCACAATATTTCACAATTAAAATTAGTATAAAATAAAACTTGATGCAATTAAAACTTGATGCAACGTTTATTCATTATTTTTACCAAACTATAGTACAGGGTCAATTTGACCCAGAAAATAATCCATGATACAAAATTCATGCTTTCGGAATTATAACAGTCTAATTAGCAGTAAAAAAAGTCATATAAGCTCTTATCAAATAATAATAAATTTCATTAAAAAACCTCAACACTAACTTCCTACAGGGTCCCATACTAAAACTTGATGCAACATTTATTAATTATATTCAGTGATGGGATTCAAGGAAATTAACAACCAGTTCTATGCCCATCTGGCAGCCACTTTTAAAGGGCTATTTTTAAACTTTATATGTCTTATCTCTCATTAACAACCAGTTCTATAGAGTAGGTGCGAACCTGCTGGAGCCCACCACTGATTATATATACAAAACTATAGTACAGGGTCAGTTTGACCCTGAAGTAGTAGATGATACAAAAAAAAAACCATTGGTAGACTAAGATTAAAAGAACCTGCTGTCAACAACAGCCATTGTTGGCTGTAGCTAATTGACCAGTTTTCAGACTGCAATCCATACTTTCCTGGGAGCAAGCCCCATTTACTATAAGGTACTTGCTTTTGAATAAGCATGCATAGGATGGGCTCTCTGTGTAATCAGGTTTGGAGGATACTTCCCACAGTGATTTTGGAAAGTAACTGCAAAGACCTTTCCTTTGCTGAAGACTATAATCTGGGAGAGAATTATTTCAGTATCAATCAATACTGTTGGTTGATGATTATTTCATATTGTAGCTGTCACTACTCTTACGTCAAACCAAGTATGCAAAAGCTAATTCTCAGACTTCTTAGAGCCATAATCAAGTGAACGCTGTTAACTCATATAAATCTGTCCCATGTCATAGCTTTAGTTATAAGAATGCTTTGCAGGCAGCAACCCAGAGTTTCAAGGTGTTGATAATTTCCGTTTAAAGTCACCAAAATCTAGTTTGTGAAGGTGTTGGGTAATACGTTGTGTAATACCTACTCTTTGCACAAATTGTACCGTGAACTTGTGGGAAGGAGTAACCATTTTAGAATTATTTCTCAAGGGAGCTAGAAAGAGAATCCAAGTATCTTTCATTTCTCTGGCCAATATAAAACCCAACATCACTCACCTTCCTAGAGTAACTTACCTGTACATATCAAGTACCCTTATACTCAACTCTTTCCCCACTCCTGCAAAAAAAAAAAATCCTTTGCTAGGCTTTTAATTTGCACATTTTCTAAGCGAAAGAGCATGACTGATACACATACACCCCAATATATCTTAAACAGAACTTAAACTGTGCAGAAAAGCTTCCCACTTATATATTTTTAAAGGAAGCATTTATATAAGAAAGAGAAATATCTAATTTTTCTTAATATTTCTGGGGGTTGTAAAATACAGAGAGAGAAAAACACAATTTTATTTTGTGGATAAAGTTAAATATTCTGTCTATATTTGTTTCATAAATTATATATATATATATGAGATTAAATAACATAACAAGCCAACCTCATCATACCGGAGACTGGGGTATTTGAAAAATTGTATTGTTTTGGAGAGAAGGGTCAAGGGAGGGGGGATCATGTCAGTGGTGGATTATGCCAGCATGTGGCCATGATGGAAAAAAGTGGGCAAGAAGAATGATGGTGGCAGTAGGATCATCTGTACCCACCCTAGCCAATAACTGTATGACTTATTCCATCGTTTGCTGCACATAATTTGCACAGTCCATCTTGAGTATTATCCTGTCTTCTGATATCTGCTTTATAGATTTGTGATCTATAAACTGATCACAGAATAGGTACCAATCAGAGAAACTTCAAGCATGACAAAATTCCTGCACAGAAAGTGAAAAGAGTCTTCTTGTTCAGAGGTTACAGACCTCTGGTTTGTAGCAGTGGGTGGGGATAAACCATAGAGGAACATTGGGCTGAATGGACCCTGAGCCAATCTAGAAGTGTTTTGCCCAAGTTATGTTTGCTTTAATGGCAGAAGAGGTGTGGAGC
Source organism: Cryptoblepharus egeriae (assembly GCA_030015325.1). NCBI lineage: Eukaryota > Metazoa > Chordata > Lepidosauria > Squamata > Scincidae > Cryptoblepharus > Cryptoblepharus egeriae. The sequence goes on from JAREYC010000002.1 coordinate 118,204,212, forward strand.
CTGCAAGTAGACCATCACAAAGATTTTACAGATCTATAGCAGAGTATATCCATGCACAGTTGTCAAGCACGATCAGGTGGGCACCAGCCAACAACCCACTGGATAGGCTTGAAGGACTTGCAAGGACTGATTGTAGCTATGTTGCCCAATGTGACAGCTGGTAGAAGTGCCCAGGATCTAGTATCCACCAAACTGTTGTTGGCACTGAGAATGGCCATTCTATGCTGCTGTGGGCTATTTCCTGCATAGGAAGTTTGCCATGTCTAAATGCTTAATGCAACACCATATAGCACCAGCAAAGGTCAGATGTGCAAACAGTTGGGGCTGCCTTAGGTTTTGGCCCTTTTGCTGTTCCTCTGCCACATGTATTGGGTGCTTGTTTTGTTTTTAACCAAGGCTGACTAATCAATGAAAAATTCTACAATTGATAATCATCTGCCTTTTAAATGATAGGTTCAATTTAGGTATTACCAAAATTACAGTATAGGTGCCTTTTAGAGATGATTATTGAATTGCAAGCTGAAATCAGTGGCTCATTGAGGATGAAAGGCTGTCTAAAATAGGTTCTTTATCATTTCCCATTACAGTTAACATTAGAGCTAGAAGTGTGTGTGCACTATTTATTCTGAAGCCTAGTGATTAAAATATGTCTACAACTAAAATTACAACTTCCAGGCCTATTTCTGACCTTAAAAATAAACATTTAGAATATGACTGTACTTGTGTCTGCTCCACTGTAAGAGGCAGCTTTTCAGTATTTTTTTCTGACTTTTTGGACACAGGCACACCTTATTTAATAGTCTTTTACAAAGTTAACTGTGCAGAATTTTAAAGAATTTGCAGGCACACAAACATTTTGGTGTTTCAACAATTTTAGCATGCAATTTTAGTGTGCAATCCTAACCAACTTTCCAAAAGCAAGGATAGAGAACAAACATTGCCTTACAGTAAGGAGGCCTCCATGACTGCACCCCAACTGCAGGATGCAGCACATGTCTCATTAGCACAGTCATACCAGTGCTGGAAAGTTAGTTAGCTTTGCAGTCTGTTATTTTAATAACAAGAAATTCAAGACATTTATTCAAGATGTGTAAAAAATTTTACAGCTGGAGTATAGAGATTAATATGTCCAAATCTGATGGAATTTTTGGCAAACAAGCCTGCCTCTCCAAATGAAAATAGCATCATCCTCTCTCTGCAGTAGTTGTGGGAAGAACTGTATAATATTGACGGGGTACAAAACGGAAAAGGGTTTGAAAGTCACTGGATGGAGCTTGCTAGAAACAAGTCATTAGGTAACAATACTATTTACAAAGGTACCTGCCTGGGAGACAGCCTTAGACGTGAAATGAGGTTTTGGTGCAGAACTAATTGGAATTCAAATTTGTTTGGCTTTTAAAGGGATTAATTTCCATTTTTTTAAAAAAAATCTCACTAATGCACTGCTCAGTTCTTTTGTTCAGAAGCATCTGTCAAATCCTCAATAGCTCAGCCTTATTCAGGATCTAGTGTTTGCACAGATGAGAACTACCTAAACTCCAGAGCCCTGGTATTCTAGTTGGGTTGACCTGGGCTCCCAGTTGAACACATGGTTAAAATATGCTGGGTAGGTAGATCTGGGCTCCCTCTGGGAGCCTGGATCTACAAGTGAGGTAGACCAGGGTTTCCATTCTAAGGGTTCTCTAGTGCCACTTCTTCCCGGCTGATAGACCAGTGTCATGGCCAAGGGCGATCTTGCTGCAGACACCCAACCCAGTGACCATTCCCCTGCAGCCTGGTTTTGCTCTCCATCCAGGAAGGAACACTTCCCTGCAGTCACAAAAGTTTGGGGGGCATACACCCATTGCCATAAGCTTCTAGGACAGGATGGTGAAGAGTAACATCCACTGGATGGAACTCATTCTCAATTAGTTTGACAGGCCAAATTCAATTGTGGTGAAAGTTAACAACACTCCATATAGCAAGTTCCCAACCACCCTCTAGTGCATGTTGGTTGTACAGCTAGAAGGGACATCAAAGGGTTAACCTCTTAACCAAATGAACAATATATAATTAGCATTTATATTCTGATTTTGGTACAGGGCTCACCTGTACAGGGAGCCACATACTTTAACATTTTCCTCACACAACGTTTACAATTTGCCCTTCATCTCTTCTCACATTTATCCTGTTTGCATCATGACAAAGCCCCTGCGCTAGGGTTGCCATATGTCCCCAAAAACAGGGACAATCCCAATTTTTGGATATTATGTTCACATACCGGTAAATTGAACAGAGAAACCTATACCAATTTTGTGGAAAAAAATTATGACACTCTTCTGAGCCATACACTCCAAACAGAACTCCTTTGATGAAACACATGGAAGACTGAGGATTTCCAGTTGATGTTTTGAAATTCAGCCAGATTTTAAAATCCATTAGACACTGTCATATATTCCCAAAAGGAGGCCATATTGCTTTGCTCATATTATGAAATTATGAACGTGTGGGGCTATGCACAATACTCTTAATGATTGTTGTTGCCTAAGAACTAAAGCCCACTCTTCTTTTAGAATACCATCTAAAAATAGCCTAATTTGCATACATTATAAATGCGGGTCTAATGGACCCGGTTGGTATTGTAAGGGTTACCTATACCATAAATTTTTAGCTTCATAGGGCCCAATCCTATACAACTTTCCTATCCAACACCGGTGCAGACCTGCCAAGATCATGTGCAGTACTTTCTAAGGCGGTGATGCAGTAAGAGGCTTTCTTGTGGCAAGAGAACATTTTTTTCCTTACCTTGGCATTGCATTGATGCTGGAAAGTTGGATAGGATTGGGTTCTTCATTTATCAATTTGGCGGTCACCAGTAGGGCAAAGAATCCGGTACAGTATTATGAACTCTTGAATGACTCAGAAAGGGAAAAAGTGTTTCTCAAGTATAACTTTAGAAAGTGCAGGTGAAATAAAATGTTACTAATATGCATTAAATTCCCCTATCAATAGCCACTCTATAAAGCTGAGAATTCCAATCAGTTCTGCTCTCTTCCATTTTCACAATAACTGTGGGAGTGATTTTTCCAGTTTGGCCCGAAGTATAGGGTGGCTTGGAATTTTCCAACCAGTTCTGTGAAAGTGCCTGTATGCCAGGCATGCCACCTACCTGCAAAATGAAAGGAGCCTACTGGTTATCTCCTCCAGGTTTCAGCTGTGGGAAACTGGGAAAGCAACTCCATCGTCTCACATGTGCACTCATTCATGCCTGCATCACTAGAGTTGTGAGAGCATCCAAATGTCGTCTTCCAAGGTTGCAGCTTTAACCTCATCAGTGTTGTCTCAATGCCAGTGTTGTCTCAAATTTTCTCCTTTACCCTTCAAATTCTGCCCAGTGCAGGTTATATATGGTTTGTGATTTTTGTGTGTGTGCGTGTGCTAACTTTGTCATGAAACATAGCAATAAAAGGAGCCTCCCTGACCTTCCAGCTGAATGTACTGTACTTCTGTTTTGTTTGTATTGGGAGAATTCTGTACATAATTCACCAAATGCTTTGTGACTTTTATTACACATGCATGTATCTGGTGTGCTGCAGTCCATGGGGTCACAGAAGAGTCGGACACGACTTAATTAAACATCATATCTGTACGTACAGCATGCCAAGCCAAGCAAAATTCTACACAGTGCTCAGATGGAAGCCTACAAATTACTGCAACTACATATAGCCTTAGGTATCACACATTGATTAAAAACTGGTTTGGACAAGACATTGTATAGTAGCTAGAAGCAATGAAGTGCATGTGAGAGAAGGAACAGCTTATGACTAGGCTATAAAACATGATTAAAGATCGAGGACGAAAAGACTTAGACTTTAGCTGCTTCCCATAATTTCAGAAGCGCATACCTGAAGCAAAGGCAAAGGCTAGCCTCCTTCCCATGGTTTATTTTTACTCAGGCAGCATTAAAATTGCACCTTTACCAGCCAGCTGCAGTAATACAGTCAATTTTATTACTTTATGGGACTGCTTGAGTAGTGTAAGATTTCTTTCTGTGACGACACTTTAAGCGTTAAAGTTGGGGTATAATTTTCAGTATGAAAAGTTAGTACCGAGAAAGTGCTAAATACTTTCTGCTTCCATGCTGCAGCCTGATCTGAATCAGCCTGATCTAAGAACTACATGTGTGTATAGTAAGAGCCAAATTATAATCAATATGAAAAAGAGAATTGATCATTGGTTCCTATAGCAGGTTGCTATAGTGCATTACATGTAAGTAAGTTGCAATGAAGCTATTAAATATTTTATGCTAAAATCACACAGGAAAGATAGTCTAAAGGCTGCAATCCTAAAGATACTTTCCTGGGAGTAAGACCCATTGAACATAATGGGGCTTACGTCTGAGTACACATGGTTAGGATTGTGCCCTTACACTAGTGGGAATAGAGATGGGTTTTCAGATGAAAAAACCACTTCACCTCATTTTTGTAAAAAGAAAAAAAAACCACCCCTTCAAAAAAACCCCTAACGTCTCTACATATTCTCCAACACCTCTATATGCATAGAGCTGCATCTGGTGACATTGTGCTACATATAGTATACCTACCTACCTAGTATACATTTAAAGTGATTACAATGTATAGTGTATATTACCATTTACAGTGTATTAAAATGCAGCCTTGGAATTAAAACATGTAACACCGCTTTCTGCGCTTCAAACAATGGAAGTCACCAAAGTTCATGGAAAATAAAATCGTATTCACTCACCCCTACTTGGGAGATGTTTTGAGATCTAGTTTTACATGGAAGCTCAGACTTGGAAACCGTACGAGGAAGGTAACAGTTAAGGGTGTCGATCCAGCTATATGCAGAATGCCACCTAGTAGGCCAAGACACCTTCCCACAATGTTCAACTCAAGTTTAACATGCATCAGTTTCAAAGATAGTGGCTTGCAAAACCAAAACCCATTAAAAGGAGGAAAACTGTGTAGATGCAAATGCATTGCTGAATAGCATGCATCGTTGAATCGAAAGCCCCTTTGCCGTCCTCCCCTGCAAACAGTCCCATTACCACCAAGAGTATGTAACAAAAAGCCAGTGCCCTCTGACTTGTATCCATCTCTAGAGGGGAAACGGGATGGGTGAATGACTTATACACACATCAGTATTTGTATGGAAGAGCCTTGCTTCCATATTATGCAAGATAGTTTCAAAGATAGGGCAAGGCTTGGCAGTATCTGCTGGACCATGGGTTATCACAGCAAGCCATGAGGATCCTGGCAAAGGCAGAGGCATGCAGGGATGTGGCAAATTGTGAAATACCTGCTTTTTGTTGGGCTGGATCTCTGCAATGGATGGGTTTTGAAGACACCAATGTGAATTGCTTGTAGGAATGCAGTTTTGCAAGGAAATCTAGCAGCACAAGGGGAAGGTAGAAATACAGGGTGCATCAAAAGGGAAAGGAAACCATTAAGTCTGAGAAGAAGCACAGAAGACATCAAGCACAATAGCTTTCTTGGGTTCTGCTTCAGCTGAACATCACCCTCTCCATGGCTGGAAATCATGAAGGTGGTGCAGGAAGTTTTGTTCCGTTTCCAAAGCAGGCTAGTTTCTGGCAAATTCCACCCACCACCTTTCTGATCCTTGCTGGTGCCTCAGCATCACCCCTTGCAAAGATTAGCAACTCTAACCAACTGAGTTGTGGTACATCCAAGAAAGGCCAATCCACTAGAAATGAAATGTCAGGAAGAGAAACAGAGTGCACAAAGCAGGAACCCAAACCTGCTGCCAAACATCAAAGGGATGCATGCGCATTGTATGGCCAGTTCAGAGGGACAACAATTTGCCCGGTACAACCCAGAAGCTACATCATGTTGATCTCTTCTGAGAAGTTATTCACATATTTTAAATTCTTTTTTTTTTACAATCAAGTTACATCCAGAAAAGGGAGCCAAACGTTTGTTTTTAGCATGTTTAGCAAGTCCCCCCTCCTTTGGTGGAGAGGAAACAGACTGCACCAGATAGTGGGTGCTCATCACCTACCCCAGTATTTCGTTTATCCTCTCTTCTTACCCCATTAACCAACTGCTGCCACTTGTAGGTGAACAAATAAAGGGTCCATATTTGAACTTAAGAAATGGACATCAGAGTCAGATTGTGAATTCGTACAGTACCACTTAGAAGCCCTCTGGTAGCGCAAGTGGTTAAGACATTGTGCCTGTTAACCAGCAGGCCAGGGTTCGAGACCCGGGTCCCCTCAAGATGAGGATTTCCTGCTACTATGATGCTAAGCTCAGAGTACACCAACCCAGCGCTGTCGTGTAAGCTGCATATTCTCATATCACTGGTTTATCTGACTCAGTCTCACCTGACTCACTTCTTCCTGGACTCAAGGAAGATCAGTCTTTCCCCCGATCTTATCACTGGTGATATTTTGTTCTAATGTCACCATAGATTGAACCTGCAACATTCTGAATTTAAAGTAGGATATGCATTTTATTACCGAGATACAGCCTCTCCTTGAATATGCCCTTTGTGCCAAGTTCCAGGAAATCCATCTCAGAGTTGAATAGTAGCTGCAAGGCCTCCACAGATCTGAGCCTGTCACATGCCATACTCAACCTCTACTGATAGGAATGAGTTAAGTGCTGCCATAGCACAAGTACTTCCATGTACACTTCTTATGTACATAGTACATAAGTTTGGAACCAAGAACAAGTTACCAGACCTCCTGTATACCAAAATAAAATGAATAATTTACAATTTAATAGTACAGTACAGACTAGATTTTTAGATTAAGGCTAGGATTATATTTTAGGCTCTCCCAGATACTTCAATTCCATACTTGAGAAACAAGATTATCCTGTCCCTGAAATCTTGGAAGGAACTGGGAGATCAGAATGGGCAGAACATGGACTTGTGTTTCTCATTGCTCCACAAGACAGAGGGAAATCAGTTTTACACAAATATAAGAGTTACAAAGTTGGCAGTCAGGACATGGGTGCCTCCTTGAATACAGACGCATGAAATATCCATGACCAATGAAAACAGCCTCCGACAAGACAAGAGCATACCTGAACCAAAAATGGAATAGCAATACAGGCCAAACTGTTTGTTGTACTATATTTAAAATTGCATTACAGTTGGTTGCTTCCCCCCCCCCCAACCCCGTTAACTATTTTAGGTACTTTGTCCATTAGCAATTTCTAATCCTGGTCATGCAATACAGCATGTGCATTCACTATGACAGTTTTCGACCTTTTTCATCTCACGGCACACTGACCTCAAACTTTTCAGGGAACAGTGTCAGATATTTCTACATGTGAAAGGCACACTACTTTGCCAGTAGCAAAGTGGCTCACACCCCCCCAAAGCAATTCCTCCCCAAAATTTCAATGGCACACCAATGTGCACACTGGTTGAAAATTGTTAAAGACTCAATCCTGCCATGCGGGGCAAGCAAGATGACTTGTTGGGATGTTTGCAAGTATTACTTTACACACTGCACCATCAGTCTTACAGAATGTGGAAATGGCCACCAGTATGCATGCCTTAGAAGGAGGTTGGATACAATCACAGATACTAGATCTATTGGTGGTTACGGGTAATAATAGCTGTATGCTGCAGGTTCACTGGCTGTATACCTTTGAATACAGTTGCAGGGAACAGTGGTAAGAGGTATCCCTTTACCTCCTGCTTGTGGGCTTCCCAGACTGCTAGACCCATACTTGAGCCAACAAGGTTTTCCTATATTCTTAAATTATTTCCTTTCAGTTCAGAACTTCACTGCACATTTGCAGTGATGCATGCAAGTGAGAACCCCTATAAGCTCGATCTTCTGCAGAGATTTCCCCTTCTAATAGTTTGAGTACGTGAGACAATATGAGAGGAATGAATATTTATAACAATCTTAACTTGTGGCTATTTTACTAGGAGGTACAAGAGCAATTGTTAATTCTTGACCCCCAGTCGCAGGATAGGCAAGGGCAACTCACCCCATTCTGTGACAGGAAAAGTCTACAAAGCAAAATCACTATAAAGATTCATACCATTTTGAATATTATGAACATTTAGAGATGAGAAATTTTCTTCCTCTCACAGTTCTTAGACCTCCTTTGATACCCGATCTACGTAGATAAGGTAAACTGAGCACACAGAGGGTGTTATGTATAACTTAGGAATCACAAAATGTGGTGATGGCCTCTGGCCCACATTTCTAAGAAAAAACAGGAATAGACAAGTCCACAGAGAACGAGTTCTCTGAAAGGTTCTTTATTAGACATGATACTTAATGGAAGCTTTGGCTGCTGGTGAAAAACAGAACCCTGGAACTAATAGACCTGGATCTCCTCCAGAACAATTCCTGCGTTCTAAGGTTTACCAGAAAATTGTCTGGGCTAGGAGAACTAAGTAAGGAGCTTGAGATTTGCGGGGCTTGCTTTTAAAAACATCTCACTTTAGTCAGAAAAGTTATTCATATAATGAACTACAGATCACTCTGTAATTCATTCCTGTAATGAATCCCATAGATCACTCTGGTAGAGCCTGGAAATCCATTTGAGCACCAGTTAGATCAGACACATCCTCAACCGAGGACACTGAAAAGGTGTCACAGCAATAGGCAAGTAAGAGGAAGTCAGCATAGGTGGTCCTTTAATGTTGCATTCTCTTTTCAAGAAGTTTCATCAGAATTTTATTTTTGAGCAGTTTGTTATTCTGTTCAGCGTGGAGAGGAGCAAGGAGGTATGCACTGAAGTGTCATCTTCAGTTAATGGAGTTAACTTGAAGTTAGCTATCAAGATAAGTTAACTTGAAGTTAACTGTCTTGAGATGATAGTTTGGCTGAAAAAATAATCAGGCGTTGCCAACATAAGGTACATTTAAACACTTTTGTACTGTAGTCCGTAAAGACTGAAAGCAATAGAGGAAAACCTATTCACAGAAAGCTTAATCCTATGCATGCTAAAGGGCTCAACTGAAACTAGTTTCCAGAAAAAGACTGAGGGCACAATCCTAACCAATTTAGGCCAGCATCTCTCCACTCCTGTGTGGCATGGGGAGGCCAGCACACATCAGTGCACTGATCTAAGTCCCAGAAGTGGCTCAAAAGTGTCTTATGGCACTTTTGCATCTCCCCCAGACCAACATGTGACTTGTTCCAGCCTAACTGGGGATTAGGATAGCAGCCTGAGAAGTACATATAGTACCAATACACTGTGCATACACAGTCCAAGGACTTATGGCATAGCTAGCTTGCTGGATCCAAGCAGATCTGGGTCTGGTCAGATAGGAAATCACCTGTAAGAACAACATACACTACCGTGAGCTCTATGACAAAGGCAGACTACGAGCACAATCCTAACTGTGTCTACTCAAAAGTAAGCCCCATTATGTTCAATGGGTCTTACTCCCAGGAACGTGTCTTTAGGATTGCAGCCTATATGTGACAAGATAAATGGCAATAAGCCAAGGGGAACCTCTTTACAGGGGGCAGCTGCTAAGGGACAGTATGCCAGAGGCATTGCTCAGGACCAGGGGAACTGCCAGCAGTAAGCCATATGCTGACATAAGAGAGGATAAAGTTGCACCCTTTGTGTGCTGCAGCATGTGCTGCAGTCCTGGCGCCAGGCACATGCTGTTCCAACAGGCAGGCAATTCCCCCGCAACCAATGCAAGAAGCCAGAATTCAGACATCGGAAGTTAAGCTCCTAAGAGCTACGCATATTGAATTCTACCTTTCTGGGAGGATGAGAGGACAAGTAGCCAGTTGGAACAGAGATAAAGTTTGCTTCCTCACATGTTTGTTGTAGGGTGGGTGGCCGTTTAGTATGCGTGCATTTATAAAAATGGCTGGTGTAAGAATCCAAGTGAATCGGGGAGAATAGGAAACTATAAAGCTAGAGACCTTGAGAACTGAAAGATGAACTGGGTCTAGAAATTTGGGAGAAGGTTGGAAAGCAGGACTCCGTTTGGGGTGGGGAAGGAGGAGCAGTTAAGGGAGCAGCAGGCATTGGAATTTTTTATTTTCACTGCCTGCAAAATGCACACATTTGTCTCAGGGAGGAAAAACACAACCTGCAGTTATAAAGTAGGGAATGTCTCCCTCCTTCCAGGGCTTCCAGCCAGAACCACCCTTCACAAGGAGAGAAAGAACAGGCTTGCAATTGAGAGTTCTTCTCACTACCCTGCCAGGAAGCCTGAGAAGAGTTTTAAGTTTGTTACTCCTGGCTACAAACCTACTTTTCCATGATAAATTACCTGGCAGGTCCTCGAAAAAACAGATCCACACCAATGCACAAACACCAATCCAGAATGGGGAAAGACTCAAAAACTTTCCACTTTGGTTGTAAGCTTTGGAAGGCTGGACAGCTATCCTGCAGTGCTGTCCGCATAGCCTTGCTTGCAAAAATAAGTGTTAGCCAAGTCCAATTTTTCAGGAAGAGACAGACAGGGCGATCCTAGGCAATTAAAACAAGGGTAAGAACAAGGCAAAACGGATCCAACACTGTTGAATCCCTGATGTGATGCAAGATAGCGGCAGTAAACAGAAGGCAGGCAGGATACTTCTTTGGACCCCATTATACAAAATCAAGGGTGCCACAGCCAAGAATGCCTCTTCCCAAATGATTCACTAGTCCAGTGGTTCTAAAAGTGGGGTCAAGACCCCTCGAAGGGGGGCTGCAATTTCATTTCAGAAGGGTCATGAAGAGCTGGGTGCTGACATCTTAGACTCTAGCATTGGGCACCATCATCTTGGAATGGTACAGCGAGGGCACAATCCTAAGCAATTTAGTCAATGCAACTCTCCCTGATCTTCCAGTGGTGTGGGGAGGCTTGCACGTGTCTGTGCACTGGCCTCTTCAGGATGGGCACCAAAGTGCCTTATGGCACTTTTGCAAAACCCCCTGGCCAGCATGGGACTTGTGCCAAGACTTGTGTTAACCTAGCCAGGAGTCCGGACTGTGCTGTCAGGCTGTATTCTGTACTTTCCTATATGAACAGTCATTGAACACAATGACACACTCATTGAACACAATGACACTCTTCATTGGGATATAATACTATCCTCACTGAACACAATGAGACTCACTTTAAAGTAGACATGGAATTGAGCATCAGTTATGGGATTTCCTGTTTGAATCACTTCCAGGTTGATGACATCACTTCTAGGGGGTCCCATAGTGCCATTCGCAGAAGGGGACACTGAAGTGCTCAAGAACCATTTCTCTAGTCAGTGTGATCCACGTACTAAGAACTATTCAGAGTGGCCCTCTGATATTTCCAGGATCATGTCACATTTATTCTCCAGCACCACCTGTAGAATTATGAACAGGCTATGGGGTCCTAAAGAATCACAAGACTGAGCAAACCTACTCTCTTAAAAGGACAGCTGTGTATCCAACAAGAGAAGAAGGATCCCATTAACTAATCAGCTATACCCAGGGCCAAGTTTGCACATATTTTTATTTGCTTATCACCATCTGAAGCACAACTTGTGTCGACATAGGAGGCACTGCAGGCTAAACACCCCCAATGAAAGCTTTCACAGTACCTCCCCATTGCTCAAACACTCCCTTAGGGAGGCAACTCATTAGTGAGTTATCAAGAGATATGCCACCAAATGGTGTCAGCACAAAAGTAAAAATACAATCAGTACAATGTACAAGATTGCATACATGGCTTGAGTGCTGGCAAGGAACAATTCTCTCCTTCTCTCCTCCACTTTCCTTTTCTGTACTTCTTACATGACTCCTACAGATATGTTTGGCAACAATATGGCCTCCCATCCCCATTCACACCCACTTTATCAGCAAATTTCCTCCAATAAAAGTTTCTTCTTAGTTCCAACTTGTCCCAAAATAAATATATTTTAACTTGGTCAATGCTAGCCCACATTTTAAAACCCAAAGATTAGGGGAAAACTTCTAGGCTCGTTTACTATTCAAGCCTTCCATAGACATACCCCCATCAAATATATTCAAAGTTATCACCAAGACCCCATTCAAAGCTGAGACACTGATTTAGCTACTTCTTTTCATCAGTTTACAAGGTTCAGGAGTCAGGTAATAAGGAAATTTAATTTGCTTCAAGTTACCCCAAAATTCTGGTCCCATTTCAAAAGTTCTCACATATTACTTCTCCGCTCACAGTTCTGTATCTAGCTTGCAATGAGTTTTGCTACAACAATCCAGACGTTTTGTCTCCACTGCTAAAAAAACTCAGGTTGTGTATAGGAGATGGCAACGCCAACTTTTAACTTTTCTTTAGTGTACACCATACATTGTACAGCACTACTGTAAACCACTTGATGAAAATGCTTGAAAGGAATGTGGTAGCTCTGTTCCTCAGCAGCTTCCTTTTCTCCTCTTAGGCTGGATTATTGTACAGGAGATCTATCATTAGAACTTCCCAAACTGTTCATTTTACCTGTTGAAAGGGACTGTCATTTAACCCAAGCACCAAGGAAAAGCATATTTAATAACTTCCCCACCAAGTCCCTTAAGATTCTTTTGTGGACCCTATTCTTTTGTTGACCTCTTCAAGTTGCACAACTTTTGAGTTCAAATGCACAGGAACAAAGGAAAGTGGTGTTGGGGAATAAGCAAATAAGCAAGAATACATACATGCATAAGGCCATGTTGTGTCACCGGCCCCAAGCCACAAGTTGGGGACAGTGACATCCATGAGTTAAGTCAACTCAGGTCAGAAAAATAGCTGCTTAGCCCAACCCAAATCTGGTCAAGTGCCCATTCGTCGTGTGCTTCAAGAACCAGTGAAAGGGACAGTGTATGGAAGAGAACCAAGGCCCTCATGACCCACTTGTGAGCTTCAGAGAAACATCTAGTCAACAAGAGGATGTTGGTTTCTATGAACTGAGGCCAATTCAGGAATTTATGCTCTTGTGCCTTCATTCTCATATTCAGCTGTTTTTCATTTTTCCACTCATGAAGTTACTTGTGACATGCTGGCCATTAAGCTGCAGCAGCAGCATTATGTTCTACTCCTCCCCTTCTCTTTCACAAAGTTACTTTTCTTACTCAGATGGCTGTCAGGCAATTGCATCACTCCTGTGGGCAATCTCCTGCCCACAGTGCTGCACACAGGAGCAGTTTGTTGTTCTGGTCCTTGGCTGGCCTTCAGAGCGTGAGGTTGAATACAGATCAAGCCTTGAGTAATGAGGACAGCACCAAGAAGCCAACCCAAAGTTGGGAAATGCAGGCCTTGTCCCCAAGCTTGGCTATGAGGCAGCAGCAGGATGACCATAAGGAGAGTCAACAGGGGTGGCCTCAAGTCTACCCAAATACTGCAGGCAAGAATACCTTGAACTCTACATCTGAACATTAGCCTCATTAATCAAGAATACAATAGTAAGTGCCACAAGGTCAAAGCCATGGCAGAAGGAGGAATCCCATTAACACCACTCATATATGTTCAAATCAGAGGTCAAATACCAATGTTGTTCCAGAGATTTAATGAGAAGCTTGATACAGACACCTCGACTTTAATATAAAAAAGTACAGAGGGTGTAAACACATAGTATATCTTCCCAAATATCAACATCCCTGGCAATACCAACATAAGCACACTGGTTTATGCCCACTCATGCTCTGAAGCATTGGACGAGAACGGGGCGGGGGAGGAGTGCCACCCATGTTCAGAAGAAACAGGTATACAAGATTACTATACCAGCTGGATAACCTTTCAGCACTCCTTTCACCCCACCACCATCTTAAGAAAATTCTGGAATGCAGGTTGGTGTTGGCAAGCTCATTGCCAGTCTCTAGTCTGAAAGAGGCAGGGGCATAAAGAGTTAGAAATCCACTCAGAAGCTAGCATGAAGGGAAGGGAATAATAGTGGATGAGTCCACTGTCAGGCCCAAATTGCAAGTGCGGTCATCCCATTCCCACCCACCCCCAAACGTTTAGCAAGTAGGGGAACAGGACTGGCTAGTGCCACCGCTATGAAAATCACTCTTCTTTCTTGTCCCTTGGGCCATCTCGATTTGCCTGGTGGAGACAAGCGAAAAATCATGTGATTAAAATCAAGGTATCTTACCTTTCCCATTTTGCATTTTTCCCCTCAAAAAGCAGAGTTATATGTATATTCCATGGTTAAATGCACAACTGTAAACTGTACAATTTCTGCATTAAACCCTGCAAATCCATAGTTTGGTAGGTAGGGAATACTAACTAAAGGCTTCTCTTGGTGAAGGGCCAAGAGTTGTGGACACTGCAGCATCTCCTCCTTTTAAATCACACGGCTTCTGAACTTCAAGCCACAGATGTGCACAAAAGCAACTTGAATACATGTACTTCCTTTTAGGCAGCAGCTGCTAGACTTAATTCTGTGGGAAGTAGCTGTAATGTGGGAAGTGGCTGTAATTAGTTCTAATCATATGCATCCAACTGTAACTTCTTATTTCTTGAAAGACTAGTGCAGAGCAGATCAATTTGTAAACAGCTAGCTCTATTCTTCAGGTGCACCTTCTCTCTGGCTAGAATATCTAGCCAGATTATTATTATCTTGATAATCTCTGGCTAGATTATCTAGAATATGCCAAACACAGTCATCTCCATTTGAAATGTTACACTGAACAGGATCCTACCAATAAAAATGGGAGATGGGACCCTACGCTGCTACTCTAATCTCGCCTGTCTCACTTAAATGCATAGTTAGAATTGTAATGTTCAAATTGTGAGCCTTCAGGACAGGAACCTGTATTTTCATTCTGTACAGCACCAGGCACATACAAGTTACTAAATAACCAGACGCTGTAGTTTATCAACTTTCAATGTGGTTGAAATATAATTACAACAAGGATACTTCAGTTGCTGCCCAACTGCCAAATCTAGAAGTCTTTCCCAACATGCTTTTAAGCATGAATGGCTAGGAGCTTGCTTAAAGCAATCTAGAGACCATTCTCAAGCAGCCAAGTTCAGCACCTCTGCAGAATTACAGCCTAGATGTTTAAGATGTTCAAAGAATTCCTCAGAAAACAGGGCAAGGTAGCTAGTTTTCAGCCACACAGAGTATCCATTAAATCAAGCCAATTGTCACTTCAGGCAGACAAAGGGCTAGTCACAAGACTCTGCATTCTCAAACAGATCAACTCCCCGCTGGTCAAGGATGCAAGAGTACCATTCAAGCCATTGTCCTTTGTATTCAGCAAGGTCATGAGCTGTTGGTCAGGCACATCATTTGAGCATGTGTCACATTTATTTGCCTTTATGCCACGCAGGCCAATGTACGGTACTGCAATGCAGATGCCGAGAGAGAAAAAACAGATCACTTTTGTAAGTCATGCCAGTGTTGTAAAAAGGTGATATCCCCAGCATCTGTGTCAGTGTCAATACTATAAGCTATAGTGGATATGTTCAGAGCTATTTGTAGGCTACAGTTCTGTGAAAACACAAGGTTGATCTGGCAGAACACAGACTTTACCTGAACAATTTAAGAAAATGATTTCTAGTCCTTACAGTTTCAATACACATTAAACTTAATGGACAATGCCTGCCAAAGGAATAGGTGAATTATCTTGGTCAGTAGGTACACTCCAGTGTCCTATATAGCTTCTTGCCCTTCCTCCTCACTCTCAAAGTCAGAATTATGCAATGTTCAATTTGCATAATTTTGCATCCACTCCAGCTCTTCTTGGCTTATTCTTTGAAAACACAGTTTCCAAGCCCCTTCCCATTCTGGAATTCACAGAACAGTATAGGTGCAGTATTTAAGAGAAAAATAGCCAAGGATGCCAATCCCAAATTGCAGCTGTACCAATGTGCAACACAGCAGTACCAATGTGGCTTCCACTGCATCCTGAAGGGGAGTTCTGACTATTAGAGTAAGGTTAAGGGCACATTTTTTCCCTTACAGCAAGGTAAGCACCAGCAGCCACTATGGGCCAATTTAGACTTATGTAAACAATATCAGTGGCTCATATTTACATTGATCCACATAGGTGGAGCAGGCCTGGGAGGAACTGAATGGTTGACACAAACTTGTCCCCCTCCCAGGCCTGATCCCAACCCCCATATATTCCTAGGAACAGAGCAGGAGATATAACATGATGCTGGTGGAAAGGACCACTCTGGACATCCAGAGAGCATCAAGTCAAACCACATCAGAGTCAACTTTACAGGGAATGTTAGAAATTAGAGGCTTAGCTTCCCAGTCAAATATTAGAAGTGGGGAAAAAGCCAGTGAGAAACCCTCATTTAAAAAAAAAATGAAAGTTTCTAGTCTTAACCAGTTTTCAGGAAGACCAAACTGTTCCCGTTTTCAGCCTCCAACTGCTGATGAGTTTGAAGCCATCAGTTCTAGAATTCCAATCTGACCCTCGAAACCTCAGCATCTCCACCCTACTTGTTTTATCTGTCATTTTCAAACAAGTGCAAGGGCTTGGCTCTGCTGCTGTTCAGGATGCCCTGGTGAGGCACTTCAGTGGCACACCACAACTCCTCCTCCTGCATCACAGCTCATTCACCTGTATCAGGTGAGGCAGCATCTTGTGACATGCTTACGTGCTGCCACAAACGTGGAGGGATGTTTACCAAGGAGGACTCTCAACAGTGCCCAGCTCCTCCCCTTGTTGGCATTCAGCAAATGGAGAGGGGAGGGGACAAGCCAGGCTGTGTGGCTTCTTCCAGATACTGTTCTGAGGATTAGATTGCCCTGGCAACCAAGGCCAGATTATTTTTAAACTCACATGTGATGCTGGCTTGTTGTGATTCTGCAATTTAAAGGGACCTCCAACCTGACCAACTAGGCTTCTAGTGATGCAGGGTGGGAGAAAAGGATCATGACATACAGTTAAGACCATGTTCAAGAGGCTTCCAAACACTTCATGACTGCTCTAGGGCTCCTACCTGCCCCCATTCCCCATTTAGCAATAGGAAAAGAAGAGACTCCTGCTGATCCACAGTACTGTAGAAGATGCACCAAACTATGGATTTTTGCATCTGGGTCACAACCACTCTGAAGCTTACCCAAGGAGCCCAGGTTAAAAATCCTTGCTAAAACTACAGATGGCAGCTGTAACACATTTGTTTTACTGAAAGAGAATTAAGTATTCTCTGTTTAAGGGAAAGGGGAGAAAAACACTGCACTGCACTGCAATGACCACTGCACTGCAACACTAAAAGCCAGAAGTCAATGCAGAAAACTTAGTACAAGTGCTGCCAGTTTTTCAGACTGTAATGTCTACGTATCACTTCTTACGCACATCACATCATAGTAATGTGATCTGAAGATGGGAAAAAAGCTTTAGCTCTGAAACAGCTATAGAATGACCCGACAAAGGTGCCAGTAAGGCCCCAACTGGATTGCTCAAAACAGATCTTTGCCACATCTCTTATATCCCCAAAATACCTGGAGCTTGGCATGTTCATCCAGCAGACGATCATATTCTTTGGTCAGTCCTTCAGCCTGTTTACGCATTGCCAGTGCCTCACTCTCCGACTTTTCTAAGGCTATGGAAAGGAGAAAAAGTAAAAATGTTTTCAGCCCCCAGTCAAACAGGTTAGGAATAGCATGCCAAATGGCTTACCAGGGATAAGGAAAACAGGTTCAGATTCTCAAGGATACATACAAGAAAATTACAGCTCTTCCAGGTTTAGAAATGCCCATTTCCTCAATAACCTGCCCTCTTCTATATCCTCCCAAATGGTAGACTTCTCTGACAAGCACAGTGCTTAGGCAAATAGTTATTTCCAACAGGTAAGCCAGTTCTGACTTCTGTTCAATAAGCTGTTATTCAGCTTCCAGGTATAGTTCAAGATGCTGGCTATGCTCTTCAAAGCTTTATATGGTTCGGGGACCAAGGAGGTCCTTTAGGTAAGAATACCTGGTACCAAAGATCTTGGGTGGTTCACACATCCCATTGTTATCCAACCAGCAGCTTGTGGGGACACTTAACATGAACTTTTAGTGGTGACTCCATTTTTATGGGATTCCCTCCTTATGAGGTACTGCTTCCTCCTGCCCAGGTTTTCCCAGAGAAGGCAGAGAGAAATTCTGATCAGCTTCTTTGATCCCCTTGACTTATTTTTTGCTCTCAAATTTTTGAACATCTGTGACCAGAAGTTCAGAATCATTCAGCAATTGAAATATTCCCAATAGCAGTACTACCAAAAAAGCCAACGCCATTTTAAGGTGCAGTAGTGCTCACCCACTGCACAGCGACAACACCGGCGGCAGCATACTGGCAGTGTAGTGCATAATTTGAACACTTCTGTCCCAACTAATATTTGAATCACTTCATTTCACTTGCATCCAATTTCATTTCACATACAAAAATTGGTGATACATGGTGAATGGTCCACAGATGTGCTGCGGGAATATGGGGGAGAGCCATATAGGCATTTGTTTGAGAGTTTTTTTTTGGGGGGGGGGCCTCACTGGGAGATGTGAGCTCACAGTGTTGCATATCTTTTTCAGACAACTATCAAAATCTGGTGGTGGTGTGCCTTGACAATTTTAGCACCTTCTCAGGAGCCATGAAACAACTTTTCTGAAACTGCAAGTTCAGAACTACAGTATCATCAGATCCTCCAAGTTAGACAAGACAGCTTCAAGGCAGCAGATCACTGCTCTAATTCCATCCTGATCTATGCATTCCATTCACTCACACTAAGTGCAAATCCAGAGGGAGGGGCATGGGGAAAGGGAACAAAAAATGTGAAGCTTCAACTGTAGCTCCTTGCCACCAACTCTTCTCTAGGGCATGAAGAGAGAATGCATCCCTGGGATCCTGAAAACTATCACTTCGTGGCTAAAAACTAGTCATGCAAGGACAAGACAGCCTTCCCGAGTCAATGTTAAGGGTGGATAATGTCTTCTATTCTTTTTATCCCCCTCTGAACATGAACTTTAAAAAATGCAGTATTCCTGCAACCCAAAACAGAAAATGCCAAGCTATTATCAGATTGTGATCTGCCCAGCCACTTGAGCTGTTTGACGGTGGAAGATCAGGGCAATGAGAAAAAAGTGTGGCTGCTCTTATCTATGGGCATAACTTAAATCAGTTTTAGCATCATTCCTGCTTCCTCACAGGCAGAGCACTTAGGGTACAATATACAGTACTGCAGCATACAGAATCAGCTACAAAAAGAAACGAAAGAGAGAGGCTTAATCTACCCAAGAGGGGAATGAATTAAATAGTTCCAACTCCCAGCTAGCACCTCCCCAAAATAAGGAAAACGTGTCAAACTTGAAGATGCTTTGTTTACTGCTTGTGTGCAGTGCAACTGTACCTGGCCACTTACATTTGATCCAATGAAACTGAGTGGAAGCACAGATCACATCAGACCACCAAGTCATGAAAAGTCAGAAGGACAGGTACCACCCAGAACATTTTCAACTCCAGGATTCCTTCAGGGCTGATGTTAACCTTTGATTTGGCAGCCTTACTGATCTGGCAGCTCCAATGACCCAGAGAAGCAGCACAGACTGGTTGAGACAGCATTTGATTACAGGGGCCCCCAGATTTAAGAGTCTGGAGGCTGCTATTCTCAAATGCAGTCTCAACTAGTCAGTGCTGCTTCTCCCAGAGCCAGCAAACAAGAGGTGTTGTATTTTTTTAGTCAGCAACAGAACATTGGGAGCAAGAATTATCATGAAGATGCAAGGTTAAGGATGCTCCTGGATGCCCAAGAAATGATGGGCTAGGGATGTACTAACCATTGCAAGAACAGTAAAGATTTCTGTTCAACAGTTTCCTGTTCGCAGCAAACTGGGTCACCCAACTCACTACAGATATTGAATTCCTCTTGACCCAGTTTCTCCCTCCCAATACAATTTTCCAGGAAAGACCAAGAAGCATTAACAATCCCATTCAAGAGTAAAGGTGGAAAAATATGAGTTGCTCATCCCTGCTCATCCACTTTATAAAAGGTTGAATAGCTAAAAACCATCAATGGCTAAAAGAGGCCATTCATACTGTGGTCAATAACCAGGATAGGAGCTAGTTAAACACAGCTTTGCAGGACAAGAGACTCCCATCACATGAGGACAGATAAGTCAAGAGTATTTACAAACAAAAGCTCAGGATTTGTCCATTCTGTTTACAAACACTGATGCCATGTAATTATTTTGGGTTCAGAGTGTAAGCAACAGAGTGGGAAGGTTGAGATAGTACACGAGGGAGGCACATGAACATAGATCTAGGGCTATAAATAGATATTGTATCACCCTTTTACTAATTTCTAGCTCTGACCCAGCTGTGCACAAATAGGGCAAGAGCAGCTCAAATTGTCTCCTCTCTCCATGAACTGTTTGGATTCAAAAAGCATTATCATGTATGATCAGAACCACTTAACAAAATTAGAATGAGAGGTGTCAACGTTAATGTTTCCAAGCAAACAGTTCAGTCCCCACATCCTCACTTTTCTTTGTGGAAGCCAATTCATCCTTCAGTTTCTTGACTTCAGCCTCTAGAACTTTCTTCTCTTCCTCGGTTCCAGCCCCTTTGAGGTTCAAATCCCCAACTTCTCCTCCTGCCAGTTTCAGCTGCTATTGAAGGAAAACAGGTACAGAGGAAGAATTAGCATTGTATTTCTCTAGAACAGTAGTTCCCAGACTTTCTGATCTACTTTGCGGGGCAGGGCAAAGACAGCAATGCAACCCCCAAGATTTCACCACTAGTGGGGTTTCAACTTTATTCCCCCTTGTGCTGGCCTCCCTGGCGAGTCTTAGAAATGTTAAATACCAATTAGAACACACTTCTGGTGGTTTCCAATTAGTATTAACATTTAGCATTAGTATTAACATTTCTTAGGCTTTCTATGTCATCCACCACTTCACACTTGCACCAGGAGTTGCCCTGAATGCTAGAGGAGCTTTGCATTTCTGGATTATACAATCCAGTTTATGAATAGTCTGGTGATCAGTAGCTTGGTGATCAATAGCTTGGATCTGTCCTTCCACCAACCCACTTTGTGTCACTGAACAGCTGAGGAAGACTTAGTGGCAATTATTATAGGGGTAAGTGGAACCATTACCAGGAAGGAAACAGCAGTTTAATTGTCAGAAAGAGAGGTTACAAAGTTAATGGACTCCTCTAGGGGCTGGGAACTGCAAGTCTCAGACAAAGCACAGCTAATAATGAAACACTAGTGGGTCACACAGTGAACTTTTCCTGGTCTTCATGGTTCCTGTAGTTGTGATCATCCCTCTTGCACATTTGCATCCCTCCCCAATTATTGTAAGCATATAAAAAGAGAAGAACCCAGGAGTGGTTCTCCCTTAAGGAAGCAACTATAGCGCAGCAGTAGGATATGTCCTTTAAACATAAAAAGCATCCTGATTCACTCCCTCCCATCATCACATTCTGCTGGAAGAGTTCCTCATCTGAACCTGTAGACAGTGCTATTATGCATCAGGAAATACTAAACAAGAGGAACCAATAGCTTGACTCAATACAAGGTATCTTTAGGGTGGTGTAAAAATTGGACTTTAGAAGTCGTTCAACAGGGTACACTATCTAGTCAATCAGAGTGGGTTTTAAAGAGGCACTTCTACAGCCTTTGAGAATGCTTCGCATAGCCACGAGTTTCATTGAGGTGCTAAGGTAGCAGAGCTTGCTGAAGGCTACTCAGCAAGTCATAAATCAGGAAAAGCTTGTGCCCAGCTCAAGTTCTTGGCTCATTTCATTCCATGCTCTCCCCTTACTATTCAAGTCTCAAACTTGCACTTTTCTCTTTTCATCCTCATTAGAACCAAATGCTCAACTCTGCTGCTTTCTCAAAGCTCCCTCCAAGAAGTTCTATTCCACATCATCCCAGAAGGCAGTCATTCCATAACAATTTTCCCTAAGTCAGTACGGCCAACCCACTCAGTACGGAGCTATTGATCATGAATGTGTTCAGTTTCTATAAGTGGATATTGCTTCTAGGTAATGTTGAGCCAGCAAGCCCAGAAGGATTCCCACACCAGCCTTTTCTTCTTTCGTAAAGTCAGGTTCTCTGCCCAGTACAGATGGGGGGACATTTAAGTGGAATAGAATGAAATTGGGCCCATAGTAGATCTTTTCTCAGTAATGGGTCCTCTATGCAGAAACCAAGACTGAAGTATTGGATAGACACAGAAATGACAGGCTAACAGATCTGATGAACAGAAACTTGTTATACAAGACCTTTGAGATCCACAAGCATGTGACACATCACACTAACTTCTTTGCTGACACCTTCACCTTTAATCTCTAGGAACAAATTATTTAACTGCAAGTCAGTAGCCAAATTGTACAAGTTAAACTGCCCAAACTTACTCAGTGTTCTTTGCCTCCAACATCCTAAAAAGTCAGTTTCCACAAGTATAAATTTTTCAAATTCAAGCCACTTTTGACTGGTGCACTCTTGCCCACATGCATATCCCTCAGTCATCTCAAGTTTCACTACTCATCCCATAACAAGAATTTTTGCAGAACATAGCTACTCTATCAGTTTACTTATTGCACCATTTTGCTTCAGCCAAGCCATCATTCCAGGCCTCCAAATCAGCGTAGAGTGTTTACTAGCCCACAGACACAATTACTAGCCTGCCTACCGCTATGCAACCATTTCCAGATCCCGAAGAACCAAATTATAAAGCTTTCCTGGCTCGATGTTAAGTTTCATTCATCACTGACAAGTAGCTTCTTAAAGGCTCTCATTATTCAGACAATGCTTCGGAGGAAGTTCTACCATAGTTTCTCATCTATTTTAAGGATACAGTTTCCACCAAGCCAGCTCTAATTTAGGAACAGCAGTTTCAGGCAAGTCTCCATTCGCACCTCCTGTGCCTCATACTACCCCCCCCCCCCCCCAATAAAAGACAGGATAAACATTCAGACTATAACAAGCCTAACACCCACTGGGCTCTCAATGATCCCCCCCAAAAAACATAATCAGCTAGCAAGCTACTATGCAAAAAGCCAACAATAGAAAGGTCAGATGTCCAAAGCTTCAGAAAGAGTAACAGTATATACATCCATCTACTCTGTTTCCCAAAATGTTTAGCCAAAATGTTTGAAAACATTTTTTTCTTCTTTTGAAAACAACTTTTCAAAACTTCTTTTGAAAACAACTGCACCCCACTAGCCAAAAAAGATCTGAAAATAAATATTTTATTGGTAATGATTAATTGTTAATATCCATATCCTGTGTTTCCAAGGTTCTTAAAGTAATTTATACCGTACAGGCTTGACTCTCCGTAGTTGAAGAACTATTCCTCCCAAACTTTTTACAGTCATTTCAGGGTACCTAGAAGGCTGAAATGGAGACTAAGATGTACAGTTAGGAACTCCCAGCCAGACTTATGTTGGATTCATGTGACACACTAACTCCTAAAGAAAATGGAAAAATGTAACATTTTAATTTGAGGTTATGAAGGTGATCCCATAACAGCCAACAATTTTCTTTTGCAAAATGGGCAAGGGTGCTTGCAAATTTATTTATTTTTTAAAAAAATTATGATCCACCCATGCTGTGGCTCATAACCCGGTGGTGGGTTTCAGCTCAGTTTGGGATGCACTAGTCTACTCTGAGATTGGAAAACAATAAGATCCATAGGCAATAAGCATCACCACGAAACAGTAAGCATCACTAGGAAAGTGACCCTTCCCACTTGCCATCAAAACCATTCTAGACAGCTAGAGCATTATGCAGTGCTCACCAAATTAGTGGCTCCTGTGCATTGCCATTACTGCTCAGACTGGTTTAGATGGAAGGGGCCACTTACATGGCACATTGAGGCATCTACTGCAATTACTGTTAAAGCTAAGTACAGCTGTAATTGGCTACGCTATGGTATGGAGCCAAGGAACTCCTGGATGCCAAAAGAAGGAAGAGTTCTTCCACACTAAGATAACCAAGACAGCATTAGAAGGTTATACAATAAACAACACATTTAAACAAGGTTGCAGTTTTAAATCTTTGCATCCTGTTTATGGCTAAAGTTTGAAGAGATATCTCAGCCATTTAAGGTCAAGGCTATCTGCTAATATACTGCAGCAATTAAATCCAATTCCATAAAACTCTTTTACAAGACTGAGTGCACTGTGGAGGTTGGCTTCCCCCTTTAGGGCTGATCCACACAGAGGTGATTCCAACAAAGGTTTAAGTACACTGATAGGACAGATGAGCCTAAAAATTGTTTCTCAAAGAAAAACTAGAATTTTTATAAGCCTTATTCTATTGCCCATTTGTGATTTTGAATAAGTTTTCTAAAGTTTGGTTGAATATGGAACAGGAAAAGCAGGGCTGGGACTCTGAGGGAGCAAATTGTAAACTGAAAAAGGACACAGATCTTAAGTTGTATCCAGATCCCCACCTAGTTTCCATTAAAGCCTTAACTCTGAAACCACGTGGAATAGTTTCTTCAGTTTTCCCAATCATGAAGATTTGGTTTTTCCAAGAAGTGATACTAGAATGCCAGGATTTTGTGGCAGCTACTGGATTTTACATTAGAGATCGTGGGTACAATGGATTCCAAGAAACGTTAGAACATATTTATTGGGGAGGACATCATTTATTGGCAGAAGAAATGGTGTCTAGTTCAGAATACTAAGAAGCTCAAGCTGGGTGGGGCTCCTCATGAAGCCAAGCCTCAGACATACTGAAAGTAGCAGCCATCCACTGCTTGGGTGCCTTGAAGGCTGACCACTTTGGCAGGGACATTTCCTGCCCCTTCCCAGTGTCCAGAGGTGACAATTCTTACCAGACTATTAAGATGCCACAAAAGGACCTCTGGTAACCTCATCCCTGCTATTTGGCTCCTGATACTTTGTTCATGGCCGAGTATGATCCCAAACAGAGTTCAGAGTTTTAATCCTCTCTAAAGTAAATCCATTCTCAGTACATGAATTAAGTGTAAGGACTGGGAAAGACCCCCTGCAAAGCACTTAGCACTAACCTAGTAGTCCCACTTTCATGTCTCCAATTATATTTCAAAGAAAAGGAGTACAACTCAGATATCAGTACTCCTTTGAGGGGGATGGGCCACCAACTTTAAAAAAGGGATACTGTATTTCCTCAAAGCAATTCAACACACCAGTAAAAAAGCAGGCCTCCATCAGACTTGAGAGACTATGGTATCGTGCTTGGCGCTGCATACGCTGCATGAAAGCCTGGGTTAGATTGTTATGGAGGACAGGCTGTTACCCAAGCAGCAAATCCCCCCTCTCCACGCCACTGAATTAGTCCAATGGAAAGGCAGAGCCAATACGATTGGATCCACTGGTGGCGCAGAGCTGGGCTAAGGACGGGAGCTCACCCTTGTGAGCTTGTGAGGCCAACCCTTGTGTCTTATGAGTCCGACCTGGGTCTTGAACCCTGGCCTGCTGGTTAACAGGCACAGTGTCTTAACCACCTGCACCACCCACACCTTGCAAATAGCAGGCTATTAGGAGGAGGGACTGCAATGAAAGTTCCTATGCATACTTTCCATTTGCTAGTGCAACAGTATATCAAGTCAAATCATACATAGTGTATTCCTGTAAAAACAAGGCCTCAGTGGAAGGTTAACCTATAGGTAAGGTTACTCCCATAAAAGGGAAGCCAGCATATATAAGTGACAGGTGGAATGTACAGGATTGCAATACCCCAACCAATAAATACATCCATAAATCAAATCTTTCCAAGACTTCAGAGGCTTATTTGCATAAAATTTCAGACAGCTTTTTCCCAAGGTCAAAACAGTATACAAAAATTGAGAACAAGCACCACAACCTATAACATCCATGCATATATACTAAAAATATTAAAGTCAAAGAATTATAGAAGCAAGAAAAGTCTTGCCAAATACTAACATTTTTCCTCCACAGAATTATGCCAACTAGTGTCTAGGGGTGAGTGGGAAAAATATGAGCTTTGCATTTATTTCCAATGATAGAAGGGCTCCCCCATCTGGCACACTGCAGAACGTTTTGCCAACAGTGGAACCACTAAAGTAGTATACAGTAGTAGCTTAAGAACTCTCTAGTTTTTAATTTTCTTGGTACAAGATCTAGATAAAGTTCATGATAAAACTGCCAAGTCAGATGAAGCACTGGGGAGGGCACCAATCCTATACTTCCTCTGTAATCCAAGAGTATTCCTCTGTAATCCAATACTGGTTATATTGGCAATATTATAAAGCAGACATTCTCATATTGTGCAGTGCACTCACAGGAGTGCTGTGTGGCTTCTTCCCAATTCTTCCCAAGCTGGAAAGAAGCAGCCATGTGATGCCCATGAGTGCAAAGAGCGTCATGGCCCTGTGAGTTCGAGAACTACTGCCACAGAGCATGACTCTCCCCACATATTCAACTTGAACATGCCTTACAAATTTTCAGAGCATATTTTGCAATTACTTTCCGTTTAGAGGTAGATGATCTAAAGGTTCCTGTTCAACCTTATTTACAAGAATTACCTACACTGGCATCATTCATAAGCAAACTTAAGATACTACCCACACTGCCTCTTGAAAAACAGAGCTCCCAAGATATTCTTTTATATCTACAAGTCCCAACAATCGCACAAGAGCAAATCTAAAAGATCACCTGGTTCCTAACCAAAGTGACCCTACAGCAGCATACCTTCTTCAGCTTGTCATTCTCCTCCATGTATTTCTTGGCTGCATCACTGGCTCCTTCTGCCTGTTTCTTAAAGGCTTCGTTGGAAGCCAGAATAGTGGCCTGCTTAGATATAAGGGTGACCAGGCGTCTCAGCAGACTGCAAGAGACAAACAGAAGCATGTTAGCGTAGGGGCTCCAAGCGTTAAGGACCAGAAACATGCTTACACATGCATTTGAGACAGGAATGTCTCACCTCATACAAAAAATCATTGCCTGATATGAGTCAAACATACAATTGGCAGCTGAAATTGGGTTCTGCCTCTGATCCAGCAACCAGAACTGAATGCCTAGAATGAACAATGGATCTTGGATGATGAAGAGCCATGCCCAATCCCAATCCCTTCCAAGAAGCCTGCTTTCACTGGTAATGGCTAAGATTTTGGACTGATGGAAGGATTGGAGTGCTCTAGTCACATACAGAATTCAGAAGTTTAAATCTCTGCTCTGCCAAAGATTTACAATCTAGCTTTGGGTAAAGCAAGCTGCGTTCCTTTCCCTTGAGTTCTCCAATACCAACACATTAGGTAGCCATGTATTTTCTTGGAAGAAGGGGCTGGATGGATGTGGCTTGCTTCAACCCACCTCAAATCTCACCACAGGCCACATCTGGTCCCCAGGTGTTTGAACACCCCTGAGCTATATTATCCCAGTGCCCTCACCAGATACAAGTCAATTGTTGAGTTTCATCTGTTATAGGGAATGTGCAGTACAAAGTTGAAGATGACACAACAGTAGTGCACACTAACAATGCTTCTGGGCAGGCTGAAGAGAAGGCTACACAGGTGCAAATAGGCTGTAATCATTTATTTCACATAGATGAGAAAAAGATGCTTTCCAACAGAACATCACCCTCTAGAACCGGGGGTGTCCAAACCCTGGCCCTGAGGCAGAACGCGGCCCTCAGTAAGCCCCTCTATTGGTCCGCGGGCAAGCCTTGTAATGTAAATTTATTCAAATTTGAAGTATAAATCATTTTTCCGGCCCCCAAACCACAGTGTCAGAGTGATGTAGCCCTGCTGAGAGACGTGGCCCTGCTGCAGTGCTCTTCAAATAGGGAGGTCACAACTCCACTGCACCTATAAAGGTATACTTGTCTCTTGAATGAGCAGGGAAAAGAGGAACAGCAGCAGAAAGAGCCTCCAGGTCTCTCTGCTTCAGGAGGATGGGGGAAACTTTTTGCCTCCCCCGGGGTCCTGCCAGTTTGTGTAGGAGTCCACAGCTGGTGTAGGTCCTGCCAGTTTGTGTAGGAGTCCCCTAGGAGTTTAGGGGGGGTCCTAGGTAGGACTGCAAATGGCTCTTATTTGCATTTATATAGTTGCATTTATTTCCTTTCAAACTGGCAAGAGCTGGGTACATGATTGGAGCCCATTCCATCATGTGGTACTAGGATCTCAAACACAGACCTTAAGGTTGACAAGCACAATTTCTTTAACCAATGAACTACCGCAGTGTCGCGTTTCATAGTATTACAACACCTGGGTAACAGGTTATTTTCACAGTGGTCCAAGGCTGGATCTTGAACCCTTGTCACAAACCACAGCCAATATGAAATTTTAATTACCGGTATGTTTATTTGAACTAAAACAGAGGTCACATTCAAATACGTTACGCTGCAGAAACTCCAATTTATTTCTGTCTCCTTCCCCTAACCTTTCAAGTCTTCCAACTGCCCACACACCAACTGACACTGCGCTTTCAGCTCCGTCCTAACTGCCACTTCCAACTGTCATTCTCAACTGCCAACCAAAAGACTGCCCATCTTGCTAATCCTGACCAATTCCTTAGTCCAACATAAAAAGCAAGACATGGTTCAAGACTCCTGGGTAGTTCCATAGTCTCTAATCCCCAGGACAAACAAGTACCTCAGCCTTCCCCTATGCAGGAAAAAGGACCATGTCCCCTGCCTTTACAGAGTCCTCTTTTACAAGGTCCATCATAAATAATCAAGAAGCACAATAAAAGGACAGGCCTTCCAGAGACCATTGCTGCTCACACTTGGAAGGAAGGATGGATGGAACCCCTTTGTCTTATGCAGCAGCTCTGTGCACAGGGCAAACATTGATACTTCACATATCCATACTTGTAAGTCTGGTCCACTGGAGAGTTGCCAACTAGGATTGACCAACTGGATGTTACCAAGTTTCTTTCCAAAAGTTCAATCCATAAGAGTTTCAGGCAATTTTCCTCTGTCCACCCTTATTGGTCAACTGCTCTTATAGTTCCCCATTGGTTCTAGGCCTCCTTCTGGGTCTAGGTCATCAGCAGGTTGCTTGAGGTCCTATCACCAAGGCATGGTGATTGCAGTTATCCTCCAGCAAAAGACTCTACCCTATTTTTAGGAAAGCTTCTTTTGACTGAAGGCAATTTATTTCCAAATTACTGTCTTAAGGATTGTTTAAACTCCAAGGGAAGTACAATGTCACATGAAGGATTCTTAACAAGGCAAATCCATAACCCCTATAGGTATGGGAACCAAATTATGATATGGAACTCCCATCTCTAAACAATTAAAATGATTGTTAGATTAGAAGCCATCAATATAGATTGAGATAGTCTTTTCCTGGATATAATTATGTAAAGTAAAGCCAAGAAATTGACAGTTACCTGGTGATTAAGATTTTGAAAGCCTTACAAGTGGTATGGGGACATACAGGGCAATCCATTGGAGAGGTTTACAATTGTAAAAAGGCTGAGAATCCCTGCTTTAGATGAACTTCCACAAGTTAAGATTTAGACAAGGGACCTTGTCTTGATAATCCACGATCCAGCAACCAGACATGTTTAGCCATCTAACAAGGAAACCACAACCTCATCCATTCAGCCCCCTCCTTTGCAGTCACAGAGAGCTGAAAGGGTAGCCACAATTCACCTTCACCCCAGCTGCAAAGCCTAGCAGTTCCCCTTTGCATGCAGCATTGTGGCCAGACTGCTGATTTACAATGCACAGGCACTGTTGAGTCATTCTGTCAGCTGTTTCATCCAGTCAACAGCAGCTGATAGTTAAAACCAAGAGCTGGACAGGCAGCCTTGGAGAAGACACATTTCTGTGGTCTGCTCTCAGTGCCAGGAAGGACACAATTCTGTGGTTTAACTGAGCTGAGCCATACCCACGGACAAAAGGCTAGAGCATGAACTGGGGAAGCATCTGACATGACAATCATATGAAATGGGGAAGCATCTGACAATTTAGACAGCAACACGATATTGAAATTTCTAGAAGTGAGATAAGAGCCCTAGCTTTCTTGAAAGACTCCAGACCAAGTCCCTACTGTAGTGCATGTGCACAAACCTGCTATTACAATTGAAGTAAGCAGGCAATACATACGCCAAACTTGCAATGCCTTGGAGTACATAGGGGTGCTGTTCAGGTCTCTTTTTTCTTAATCTCTGGTTCATACAACATTGCTGCTCTTCTTGTCTCTGTGAATTACCATAACTGGGGCAGTCTGCCTTTCAATAAGATGCTCTTGGCCTGCCACCTTGTGGGTGGTGGACGCACAGCAGCCAGGTTCAGCCTCAGGCATCGTTTCATTCAATTCCAAATTTTAGTTTAAAAAAATGAAGAGAATTAACAGCAGGATTCGCAACTAGTGATTATTGGACCAGACTGCAAGCAATGTGACCATTGGTCCTTTTACCTTACCAGGAAACCACAAGGTGAGACCTGGCCAACAATACAATTTTTAATGCTATGCTTCCCTCCCTGGAGTGGCCCTACAGAAAAGTAGTTACAGCAGACCAACATATACTCATGGGTACCTTGGAACCAAAGATGTACAAAGATGTGAGCTAGATAACCTATCAGTGATGCAGATCATAAAATAACCAGGAGAGAAAGTTCACTGTTGCTATCTTCAAGTGCTATCTCTATCCCAAGTAAGGAGGTAGAAGTTCTGGGACAAGTCTACTCTGAGTGGCACCACAACGATGGTAGTTCCTCCCAGAAGAATTACCGGTAACTACTCTTCTTGTATGGCTTTTCAGCAACGGCTCAAAACATGTTAGTTATTTTTCTAGCATTTGGTTGATGGGTTGATGTTTGTGCCTCTGCTGTGGCTTGACTGCTTCCCTGGATCTATTCATCTCCCCCATCCCATGGATTGACATTGAATGTTTTGTTTTTGTGTGGCTAGTGTTTTAATTTTAGAATTCATGTTCTGATGCTTTGATTTTTCTACTTATTGCTGTGACGCATTGTACATTTTGGAGCTTTGCAATGGACAATTATGAAGCCACCTTAGGCATTTACTTCAGCATGGGAAAGGCAGGATATAAATTTCTCAGATAAATGAATCTCTTGACAGCAAGCAAAACACTGAGTACTTTTGACACCAAATCCTACTTGTTCTTTTATGACAGTTAACTTCCATCCCTCTGGAAATCTGTGCCAATTTGTTTGCCACATAAAACCTGTAAAGGACTCCTGTTTCCTCAGAATAATTTGAGAAGCAATGCTTTACAACACTAAGACACAATTATCACTTCAAAGCACATTGAACTGAATGTTATTAATCTGTTTTTGCCCAGCACACAATGGTATATATTTTATTTCAATATTTGCAAAGTTGGGCAGAAATGGCTTAGCTTTCTATGCCTGCAGGAACTCTTAATGACCAACTCTGCTAAAGGCCAGATTTTCCAGCCTTTTGCTAAAGCACATATTGTTATGTACCCTCGAATGACTGAAGAAACTACAGTATTCAGTTTATATTCAGAGAGCAGACAAACTGTTCAAGCTGATATTTCACATGGTCACATGAACATCCACAAGATGATGTTAAGATGGATTCAAAGGGATCCATCTCCCACGGTTAAGATTCTTAGAGCACAATCCTAACCATGTCTACTCAAAAGTAAGCCCAACTGTGTTCAGTGGGTCTTGATTCCAGGAAAGTGTCTTTAGGTTTACAGACAAAGGCCCCATCCACCCACCCAAACTCTGATTTCATTACGATCTTGGCACTACAGATGATACAACCTGACTGTAGCCGTTACCCTGAATGCTTATTTCCAGTGCCTCCTGACTCCATTTGCTGACACAGTCTTGCCATTAGCCAATAGAATCTGTCCAGAAAAAGCACACACTGAAGGTACTCACAAGGCCATCAACAAGGAGAAGCCAGCAATGTAGAGGTTTCTCTGGGCTCGGAAAAGCTTCATGTGAAAATGCTCCACGGCTCCAGGGTTGTTCTGCAAGTTCACTTTTTCTGTCACATCGTCATATTTACGGATCTCACGAACAGCATCTGCAACACAAAATCCTATGAATGGCAACTGTATACCCAGACATTCTACCTGAAAACTTAGCATGAGTGAAGCTCCTGTTACCAAAAGGATGTCTTTGTTAAGGGGAACTACTGGTATTTCACTATCAAAACACTGGAATTTTAGGCTGGATAACAAGATTTGGTAATGCAAAGAAATAACCTTTTGCTTACAGAGGAAACAGAACGATAGCTTCCAAGAAAAGACTGCAGTTTTATTACAAAAGAACAAAGATAAAAACGATGCTCATGAATAATTGGGATATGTTTCTTGGAACTAATTGAATATATTGTACCTAGCTATCATGGTGGTTGCATGCAAAGTGTATTTGTCGTTCCTGGGACAAAGAGGAAAAGGAAGAGTTCCAGGGATGAATTTTAGGAGTCCCTATCATTCTATCTCATATGCTAGCCACTGAAGATGAAGAGAACATGAAGATGGCGGATGATAGTAAAAGGTTTCCCAATGCAATTATAGCTACTGGTCCTGTAGAACAGGGATGGGCAATGTGGGCCACAATGTAGAGACCTGGACCTTTAACAACTGTATAGAAGAGGGAATTTCAGCAGGAGATGCAGTTTGTCATCTGAAGAGAAATTCTCTCTTTTACAAAATTGTTAAGGTCCAGGAGCCCTAACATGGCCCAGCCTGTCTATCCATTGTAGAGGAATGTCAAGAGTGGTGCTATGAGTAGTGGACATTCTTGACATAATACAAGTGTTGGGCCTTGGATGGAGAGTGAATGTGGAAGATTTCATTTATAAAAGTTTAGGAGGATTTGATTATAGACTGAGCAGGAAGCAAGCAAGGGTAACTTGATTGCTGGGTGCTAAGGGGGTTTGGAGATACTGCTTTCGAATATAGAAGTGTGCCTGAAGTCTGGATGGGGATCAGGATGTATCAACTCAAGATGGAAAAGTTACTCAGGGAGTTGAGGACTAGCTATATGAAAAGAGGAAACTTAAGGACTGTCCCTCTTTACCTTAGTTTTTTTCTTCACCCTAATCTTTTCTAGTAGCTGGTGCCCCTCTGCAACTTTTTAGACTTTTGGTACAGGAGTTATTTGACTTTTTAAACTGCATTGTAAACTTCACTGGAAAGCAATATATATAAATACTGTTAATTATTGTGAAAGTTTAGCTATTGCCTTTTATCTTAAGCACTTTCACTATAGCAGCAACCTAGCCTGCTAGTTGATGTTGGAAAGTAGATGAAAAGCAGGGACTCTACACCTAGCAAAGAGCACTATTTCTCATTTCATAACTGCTGCTACTGCCCAAAGCTATCGAGTTCCAGATATGAGGCCACCTTGGGAAATCTCCATCCCAGGAGTAAAGAAGCCAGAATCTTTCCCTGGAAGGGAACATCATGCATTTAGGGTATGGAAAGCCAGGGCAAACTACCTGCCACTTATAGTTATCCATTAACTGAAAGTGAATTAGGAGGATTAAAGTTACACAAACACTATGAGAAAACACAAACAAGTCATATTTAAGGAACAGAGAAAAAAGTGAAATTATCTGGAGAGAAATGTGGACATAGAAGTTCAAAAGCAAGTCAACACCATCCCTACCATATGGAATTTCAGTCCTGGACCTTGCTGAAGCTAGGCATCCTTGATCATCCAATGCTTGGAAAAGAAGCTAGGACAGATGTGTCAATGGCACATGACTCTCCTTTTTATATCCTGTGGAGTGTCCAGATTTCATCAATTCACTGCAATGCTGTAGAGGTGAAGGCTTGCCACCATCACCCCAGCCACACTGCTGCCACAATCCTCCCAACAGAAGTCATTCAGGGACATGGTGAGTCGCTCTGCAAAGGGAAAATTGTTTCCCCTTTGTCCTGGTGTTAACATCAATCAGCTACCCAGGGGAGGGAGCAGGCCTGCAAAGTGTGCAGCTAGGCCCTTACATGCCTGATTATTACCAATGCTAACATAGTGGAATACAATACAGAGGCATGTCAAAGGCACCCACCCTCAGCATTTGCTTAACTTCATTGCAGCAGTTGCAAGATATCTAAAAAGCACTTGCCAATAGTATCTGCAAATATTTTGCCAGTACTTTGGGACTGGCAAAGATGGGAGCATTGGGATATGTAATCTCAGGGCAGGAGAACCTTGGAAGAGGCTGTTTGAGGTAACAACCATTGTTAATAACCATCTTTCACTGGCCAAGGGTAATGGCATTGGAGAGGTAGCATTTCTTCCTTGAATTGAAAGCAGTAGTAAACCAAAATCCAAATAGCAAGAAAGGGGCAAGGAGCCCTTGGCTCAAGTTCAGATTTATAGATGAGTACATTAAGGTAGCCAATCTGAAGATGAAGGAGTTCCAAGTGCTGCCAGAAATACCAGCCACCTCATCCTATTAACACTTAGTAAGTTTGTTGGATGCAGGGGGATGTCTACTTCAGACTCCCAAACTACTCTTCTCCAAGATTCAAAATTACCCAGAAGCGGCTCAGCAGGTTCAGCATCTTAGACTAGGGAGTACCTTGATCCTCAAGCTTGTACTATGTTGCCTCAAATAGTTGACGCTTCTAGTCCTTCCATGTGTAATGCAGGCCTCCATCAGTCTTGAAAGACTAAGGTATCTTGCTCAGCGCTGCATACACTGCTTGCGAAGCATGAAAGCCTGGGTTAGATTGTTATGGAGGATAGGCTGTTACCCAAGCAGCAAATCCCCCCATCTCCACGCCACTGAATTAGTCTAATGGAAAGGCAGAGCCGATACGATTGGATCCAGCTGGCATTGCAGACCTGGGCTAAGGACAGGAGCTCACCCTGTCGTGTGGGGCCGACCCGGGTCTCAAACCCTGGCCTGCTGGTTAACAGGCACAGTGACTTAAACACTTGCGCCACCCACAGCCCGGTCTAATGACCAGTCTAGAAATAATATGCCTGCCCTATGGTGAAATAATTTATGTTGATTACTGTTTTATCATGCCTGCTAGCATTCAGTATGTTATTTCTCAGTATGATCATTTCAATTCCTTAACTAAGTAAATAAACATCCTATGTAAGTATGACTTTTAATATGGAAATAGGTTACCATGTTCTCAAAGTAGGACAGGGGAGAGGCAGAGATACATATTTTCCCCTCAGCCTCTTTCCAGTACATACTGCAACAAGTTAAAAGAATTATTTTGTGTCCCTCTCAATTTTTCCAGCTATTTTTAATCCACAATGCTAGCTGATAGTCACCTATGATAATGGCCTTCTCCTACCTCCTTGTAAATATGGACACATATTGTTCTTCCCAATCAGAAACAACCAAGAGGCTTTGGAGCCAGAGAGTGTGGGGCAGTGATGGGATCAATGGAGAGTCTTCCAGTCTCATGCTTTACAGGTCATAGCACAAAATGTTGAACATCTTGGTCTCTAGAGCCAGGTGTATGCAAACTAGAGTGTCATGACCCCCCCCCCCAATTCAGATAAATGACCCCTACTCTCTTTAAGGATGGGGGAAGGGAGAAAGCTGCAGTGCAATCCCCAGGATTGTGGCCCTGTGGAAGAAAGGGAGGGCTATTTTCAAACTCTGCAGGGGACCTGCCATTTTCATTATTGCTGGAACTTTCATTCCTTTCCAGCTATGGGGAGCTCTGCCAGTGATCTGTTGGCCTTCCCAGGGCTCCCTACATCCCCAGATCCTGGGAGGACCCCTGGAGATGTTGAAAATAGCTTCCCATTACTCCATTAGTAATGGGCACAATTTTGGGGATCGCACCACTGCCAAAGCTCCTTCCCTGCAAAGATTTCGGGAAAGAGTAGAGCTCTCCCAGAGTTTAAGGATAATGACTCTAGAGAACCCATCCATCCATAAATACAGAAATGGTCACCCTTGTCCTGAACAGGTGCTACTTTCCTGCATATCCTTCTAGTGCCACCTGTGTCTAAACCACAACTCAAGGTAAAACTCCAGGCATAGTGGAGTTCACTCCACATTTCAGTTCTTTGCCAAGGAGCATGAACTGGAGAAACCTGTTGTAGAGTAGTCAGCCCCACGGCATTCACAGCAAGAGCTTGTTTCAGCAGCATGTTGAAACTCTTGCTACAGCTACGATTCTTGGTGTTAACACCACGCAGACCATGGCAGATGTTCCCAGCAAACCCTGTGCATACCTACAACCATGTTCCAGTCACAGCATTCATCTTGATCAGGCCTAGAGTGTTATATCCTTATATGGTAGAATGGAGGTCTGTCAATATAGCAGCCTTCATAGAGTCCTTTCAACTCAGGCATGGCAAAGGAAATATTACAACCATTTATAAAAGTCATGGAGGCCTTCTACTCTAGCTCCATATGCAAGGGAGAGCCATCTGCTCACCAGTAAGTGTACAGGTTAACTGCATATCAGAGGTCAGCAGTATACGATATCCTGCAGATGACCTTTACAGGACGAGTTTCTATTTTTCCTATCCCTGCTACTACCCACTGAATACTTTCTAGACATGAAATGCAGTTCTAGACAGTTCAAGAGGATGCTATACAAGGGAATCAAGAATCAACCTGGCTATCCAAGGAGAGAATCCTTCATAGCCAAACATGGCACTATATTCCTGAAATAAGTACACCTGGATTAGCTGTCCTGTCGATCTATGCTCTGAGAGCTTATGTCCACTGAAGACTAACTAGCTCAATTCCAACCCAATAATAGCCTTAGTTCAGCAGATAGTACTGCTAGATCCTACCACCAAGATGGCTTGCCCTCAGTCAGCTACAGCAGCCCCTGGGCTAGACAGCCACTCCCCAGCAGCTGCTATTCAGTTAGTTTGCCAGCACATGAGCCAAGTGCCAGTTACTCCTTTCCCCTTCTCCCAACCTTTTCTTCCTTCAGGTGCTGCTTTTACTCCTGAAGGCCTTGTTGTCTCCAAGCAGTTGCAGCCATGCAGCACAGCCACTGCAATCCAATGCCCTGGTGTTAACTCATGCATCCCAGACCTGCCAGAGCAAAGGGCCACTGTGGACATCACTCTGTCTCAAGGGGTCTTGTACATTTCCACTGTAGCGCTACATTCAAGTTCACACTTCAAGAAGTTCTGTGTATTCTCAGTTCAGAAGACAATGTTGGAGAACCTCTGCACTAGAGCCATAACCCATGCTTCCCTTTACCCCTATTGATACTTACCTATTGTTATTAATAGTTTTTATATACTGCTATTCAACAAGTAGTTCACAAAGCAGTTTACAGAGAAAAATCAAGCAACTAGGAAGAAGAATGAAATCATTGGGACAACTAGTCAGAAGAATTAAATCATTCTAGTCAGAAGAATGAATGAACAACTAGTCAGAAGAATGAAATCATTGGGACCCAAAGGGAAAGCAGCAAATTATTCCCATAAGCAACCATTCCCCCCTCCCACCTGCAATGGTTTTTACTTACCCAAAAACAACAGAACAAGGATGATTATAAGGACAACAAAGAAGGTGTTTCCATAAACCATTATTAATCCCACTAAACGGGACTTGAAGATTTTCTGCCATCTGTGGAGAAAAGTCTTAGCATTAGGCTTAAAGCTTGCAGTCAAATAAATACAAACACATGTAGCAGTTTTGTTTGGGCACAGAATGTTATTCTCCTAGAGGGACAACTTCTAAAACAGTACCAATTGCAGTTGTGGTGCAGCTACATTCTTTACCGCTAGAACAATGGTTCCCAAACATTTTACTAGATACCGACTTTGACTTTTCCCCTTCACCAGGTCTTCAATAAGAGCAGAAGCATGAATGCCAACTCATGAATGAATGCACATGTCTGGCTCAGTGTTGCTTTCTTAAAAGTTCAGTAAATTTTCCTTATAAGTTTGATGGTGTCTGTGTTCATTGGGTGTCTGCAAATTGGGTGTTCATTGGGTGTCTGGTCGTGTTGCATTCCCCTCAACTTGCCCGTAGAAGTAGACCAAGACA
This sequence comes from Cryptoblepharus egeriae, assembly GCA_030015325.1. Lineage (NCBI taxonomy): Eukaryota > Metazoa > Chordata > Lepidosauria > Squamata > Scincidae > Cryptoblepharus > Cryptoblepharus egeriae. The sequence continues at coordinate 118,241,950 of JAREYC010000002.1, forward strand.
GGTTTGAGTAAGTGTATGCATGAGTGTATGCATGCTACTCAATATCAGTTTCCACAAGACCAAAAATATTTTCCTAGTCTAATATCAGCTCTCAGTTTTGCAACCCACCCAAAACCTGCAGGAGAAATGCAGAACACTACTGGTGCTGCACTGAAACAGAATCCAGCAAAGCAAAATTATCAATTTTCAAAGCCATAAAGTTTTAATCCTCAGCGCTGTAAAGCTATTCTTAGGAATAGAAGTGAGCCTAAAAGATGCCAGGTAAAATTCTCAGTAGCTGGGCAAGGAAGTCAAGAGGCCTTTGCCCCTTCTACAACTGACCAGACCTATGCAAAATACCAATTTTAACAGAAGGATATAAGTGTTAATGACACCACCTAAACTGGGCCATATGGCACCAGATACTGAATTAAAGAGATTCAAATAGCTATAAATTATGAATACATAATTAACCTACATAACCTATACAGATTGCATAAACTATACAGACTGCATAAACTGTTCTTGGTACAGCATTTGCGTTACCTTGTTATACAATTTTAAGATTTAACATAAGTTGTGTTCAGTTCTGGGCACCTCACTTTAAGAAAGATGCAGCCAAACTGGAGCAAGTCCAGAGGAGAGCAACAAGAATTATCAGTGGGATGGAAGGGAAGCCCTACAAGGAAAGGTTGGGGGAACTTGGGATGTTCAGCCTGGAGAAGAGAAGGCTGAGAAGAGACATGATTGCCCTCTTCAGATACCTGAAAGGCTGTCATAGGGAGGAAGGGGCTCATTTGTCCATAGCTGCTTCTGAAAGCAGAACTAGAACCAATGGGTACAAACTGCAAGAGAGGAGATTCTGGTTGGATATTCGGAAAAAATTCATGACATTGAGGGCAGTTCGGCAGTGGAACAGATTGCCAAGGGAGGTGGTGGACTCTCCCTCACTGGGGATCTTCAAGCAGAGGCTCGACGAGCACCTGTCGGGGATACTCTAGGGGGATTTCCTGCTGCAGGCAGGGGGTTAGACTAGATGACCTACTAGGTCCCTTCCAACTCTATGATTCTAAGTTCTATAGTACCCCGACGGTAACCCTTAAAGTACTGAAGATAACATTTTGGTCCAAGGATTTCAAACCACAGAACCAACCACCTGAAAGTTTGACAAAAGAGAACCAACTCTTGAAGCAAATAAGGAAGGTCCGTATGACATTTTACCTACTCCCATCCAATTAGCATATCTACTAATTATTCCAGCCTCCCCCAGATCAAGGCAAAGAACTAAAATTAATACCCTCTGCCACTCCTGTTAGAATAAATTACATGCACATTATCACGGCTTATTGATAGCTATCAGGCCCATGACTCGGCCAACAAACGAAGCTGAGAAGCATCATCCTCCCATAGTTAAGAAGGTGCCACTGAGTCACCCCGCCTCAGTGAGCCTCCCAAGCTCCTCTTACCTTGTTGCCGAGATAAAGGGGATACACAGAAGAAAGATGAGGAAGACTTCAGCATACAGGAAAGTGGCTACAGCTGCCCATTGGAGACTCATCATGAGAGTCTTGTTGCTTCAAGACTACAGCTAAAAGCAAGTCCTGTTAGGAAGCAAGAAAAGAATTTGAATACAGAGCTTATGAAACAAAATTCAGATAATGAAGGGCTTATTCATTCAATTATTAAGAATAGATTCATTCAAATATGGGGTAGCTTATCCACCTTTTTTAAAGGGTGGTTCAGATGACAAGTCCAGAAGGGTAAGGGAATGTGGGAAGAACCAGATTTTTCAGTCAGAGGACCACATCATGTATCTTACACATTTCATGGGCAAAAAAAAAAATCAGCAATGCAGAGCACACTATCTCTGGCTGATCCACTGTGGAAATCTAGATTGTTATTTGTTTACTCATGTGCAAAAAGTGCTGTTTCCTGACTGCAACCATTTTACAAGGATAGTTGAAAAGTCAGCATGGGAGAAGCCAGTTATATTGGCAGGGATTAGGTTAATACTTAACTACAAGGCCCAAGTAGCTAAAAATGAGAATTAGCCAGCTTGATGCTGAAGTGGCATCTCCATTTTGCAAACTTATTGAGAAATGCAGCCCTGAGAATTAACAGTATCCAAGAGAGTAGAATACTGATTTTAATCAGGATGCTCAACACCAATCCTTCATCACTGTATTGATATATGTATTGATATATGCAATGGACCTAGTGATGTCTCCAGAACTCCCTATACCAGACTCGTGGAAGGATTATAGGCAAACATTGCATAATGTATGAACTATCTTGTACCAAATCAGATCATTAGTCCATCTAGTTCAGAGCTCACCAGACCATAGGATGGATCCAGTGCCCTCCCTAATCCCTCTCCTCCATCAGTGGCACTTACCATACTGCCTCAGCACCATGTTCCCCTCCCCCCCCACACACCCCACTGCTGAGCAAGGATGCACTGGGCACTGCCTGGACATCCTGTTGCACAACGTGCTGGGACACTGGGCAATCAAAATACCATATTTACTCAGATCTAATTAACCATCAAATCTAATGCACACACTGATTTTGAAGACTGAATTCAGCTGAAAAGAGTGAGCATTATATTCGAGTAAATACAATTTCAGGAATGTGGAGAGAAGATTCTAAGGAACTTAAAAATTTGTATTCAGAAGGCCAAGCATTCCAAGAAGTGTATAGTCACTATTTGCACCTCAAAAAGACAAAAGTAAACAGGACTTTCCTCAAGTTCAATATAATAGCACCTCCAAGAGACAGATTGTTTTGATTTAGAAGCAAACTCAAGGGATTCGGATATGCAATTAAGGGGGAGAGAAAAACACAAGACTGTCACTAATATCAGCTTTCTTTGGAATTACTCAAATAAGTCAGGTCAACTGTTACCATTCACGTCACCACTAACGACAGACCAAAAGCTCTGGAAAATGGAATTTAAAAATGAAACTCTAAAGCACATTTTGTCCTTGAAGAGTCTCAAACTCTAAACAAGACTGAGAATTTTTTTTAAAAAATATAACGGATAATTTTGAAAGTTTAAACTTATGTATTCATTCTACTAGTTTAGGCCAAATCCTATTGCCCAAGAAGAAAGAACTGGACACTACATACTTGGGATACTTTCTCCCTCCTGAAAACAAACTTTTACATCTATAAAAAGCTTTGCACAGATCCAATGAAAGTACAGTACAAGAAATAGGGAAGTGCCTTTCCCCTAGTCATGACTCTTCTTCAACTGAGCAGCATGGGGAAAATGTATAGAAAAATGCACATTAATAGGACAGGGGTGTTGCAACAGCTTCATACTCTCTCCCACTCAAAGCAAGAGGATCCTCAAGGGATTTAGGAAGAATCTAAGGCAAGAATCTGAAAGACAAAATATTGCTTTTAATTCAGACAATGGTTTTGAAAATTTATGGCTGATATACCCAGATATTTTAACTATGAGTGCAATCTGAGGCAAGTTTATGTTTTTTCTTTATCCACACTCAGCTTTTAAAAAGCTACTAGAAAAGGCTCAGTTGGACTCTGCAAGCCTTACAGCAGATCCTGCAAGTCTTACAATTAAGCATTTCAGAGTACTAATGGGCAAGGGGTCTGAGCATAAAGAGTCATGCCCTATGTTTGGAACATGACTACCAATACAACATGCTAGGCAAACACCACTCACAAGTTTCTTTGTGAAGCATAAAAATGGAGTTACACACAATTCCAAAGGATCTATGAATCCAAACAGTGGTGCCACCAAAACACAGCTACTTCTGACAAGCCATGGTCCTTCTGGAACATTTCTCCCAATGGAACTTCAACACAACACCCTACTATTTCAAAGCCACTATTACAATTATCTCAAGTATCTACTATTCCAAAAGCCTTAACATCATATCCTGAACAGATCCAGTCTCTCACTTGCTCATCTCTGGCACACCCTGCCAAGAAAATGCACACAGCCACTGAAAGTCTTTCAGTGATTAAGAACACCTCAGAACAAGCCCATGCACAACAAATGCGCTCCACCCACCCCAGCTAACATTAGACAAGCAAGGCAAATCAAAGACAGCACTACATAGAGCCACTTCAACAAGAACAGGGTAAACCCCGATACCAGTGGTTTTCAACCTTTTTTGTCTCATGGCACACTTTCAAGGGTTTAAATTACCAAAGCACACCATCAGTTGCTTTTTTTAAACAATTGTCAAGTGACATCATGCTGTTGGAAGGGAGCTTATGTTCCCCACAGTTTAAATTCATGTGGCAAACCTCTCAACAACTGGTGGCATAGCACAGTGTGCCACAGCACATTGGTTGGAAGTGGCTGCCTACTGTTGAAAAGCCTAGCAGGTCTAACCTTCTTAGATTTCTTAATACACGGTTTTGACACAACACAAATGGAAACTGCAAATTACAGTCTTAAAACTGCATTTCTATTGTTGTGAAGAGGCAGTCATGCAAGCAATCATTCTTCAGGCGAGAATAGTAAAGGCAGGGTCCTTGTAACCTCTAATTGCAGAGTGCTTTTCTACTATAGTAAGAAAAGCTGTTGTAAAGTTGGAAGTTTGGTGTTGGGTGTTTAAATTTATTTTCTCACTTTTTCTCCACAGGAGGTCCTGGAACAAAACCCTAGTGGATAACAAGGGACACCTGTAACCTGAATTTACCTAAAGAGAAGAAGGAAAGAGCCTCATGCTTGAAACAATTCTGTAACTTGCAACAAGGTGTAAGTGAAGAGGAAGCATTGTAATGCCAGTGAAATAAAGGGCTTCTATTTATTTCAGAGATTTATATCCATCCCATAGCAAAAGGTAGCTTGGAAAGCTTTCACCCCTCCCCTCCTGCTCTTCTCACCACAGCACTGCGAGGGAGGCCAGGCCGAGAGGGAGAGACTGGCCAAGGCCTCCCTCCCCTCCTGCTCTCCTCACCACAGCCCTGCGAGGGAGGCCAGGCTGAGAGGGAGAGACTGGCCAAGGTCTCCCTCCCCTCCTGCTCTCCTCACCACAGCCCTGCGAGGGAGGCCAGGCTGAGAGGGAGAGACTGGCCAAGGTCTCTCTCCCCTCCTGCTCTCCTCACCACAGCCCTGCGAGGGAGGCCAGGCTGAGAGGGAGAGACTGGCCAAGGTCTCCCTCCCCTCCTGCTCTCCTCACCACAGCCCTGCGAGGGAGGCCAGGCCGAGAGGGAGAGACTGGCCAAGGTCTCCCTCCCTCCTGCTCTCCTCACCACAGCCCTGCGAGGAAGGCCAGGCCGAGAGGGAGAGACTGGCCAAGGTCTCCCTCCCTCCTGCTCTCCTCACCACAGCCCTGCGAGGGAGGCCAGGCTGAGAGGGAGAGACTGGCCAAGGTCTCTCTCCCCTCCTGCTCTCCTCACCACAGCCCTGCGAGGGAGGCCAGGCTGAGAGGGAGAGACTGGCCAAGGCCTCCCTCCCCTCCTGCTCTCCTCACCACAGCCCTGCGAGGGAGGCCAGGCTGAGAGGGAGAGACTGGCCAAGGTCTCCCTGCCCTCCTGCTCTCCTCACCACAGCCCTGCGAGGGAGGCCAGGCTGAGAGGGAGAGACTGGCCAAGGTCTCCCTCCCTCCTGCTCTCCTCACCACAGCCCTGCGAGGGAGGCCAGGCTGAGAGGGAGAGACTGGCCAAGGTCTCCCTGCCCTCCTGCTCTCCTCACCACAGCCCTGCGAGGGAGGCCAGGCTGAGAGGGAGAGACTGGCCAAGGCCTCCCTCCCCTCCTGCTCTCCTCACCACAGCCCTGCGAGGGAGGCCAGGCTGAGAGGGAGAGACTGGCCAAGGTCTCCCTGCCCTCCTGCTCTCCTCACCACAGCCCTGCGAGGGAGGCCAGGCTGAGAGGGAGAGACTGGCCAAGGTCTCCCTCCCTCCTGCTCTCCTCACCACAGCCCTGCGAGGAAGGCCAGGCTGAGAGGGAGAGGCTGGTGAAGCCACTCATGGGCAAGGGGTGCACACACCAGGGACTGCCTGCCTGCCTGCCTGCCTGCCTTCCTTCCCCCTACAGAGGTGGAGGCCACAGCATGGAGAAGGGCCAGCCACGGAGAGCCCTGAGCGTCCTGAGAGTGAGGACGCCGCCCACCCGCAGCAGCCACCATCGCTCACTCTCACTCACCGAAACCAGCTCTGCCCACACCGCCTGGCTCCGAGAGAGGCGGAAATAGGCGGATGATGACTGACAGTCAGCCTCCGGAAGGGGGACCTTTGGGGTGGAAGCGTCCAATGGCGTAACTCTCCAGGCGAAGAGGGAGGGGGAGACAGAAAAAGCTGAGGCGGAACTTGCTCCATCACTTTCACAGCTGTGGTCGCTTCGCAGGAAGCACCGCCATGATGGAGAGGGGGAAAGGTCAGGTGTGGGAGGAGGCTGACAGGACGAGCCTACGCAGGTCTACTCGGAAAGGAGCCCCACTGACTGCAATGGGACTGACTCCTGAGGAGACCTGCATAGACTGAGGCTGCTACCCTCTCCTGGTCACCAGTGTACGTCAGTGACACTCCTAGGCCGCCATCCTAGCCATGTCTACTCAAAAGTAAGCCCCATTGTGTTCAATGGTTCTTACTCCCAGGAAAGTGTCTGTAGGATTGCAGCCTCCTAGCCATGTCTACTCAAAAGTAAGCCCCATTGTGTTCAATGGTTCTTACTCCCAGGAAAGTGTCTGTAGGATTGCAGCCTCCTAGCCATGTCTACTCAAAAGTAAGCCCCATTGTGTTCAATGGTTCTTACTCCCAGGAAAGTGTCTGTAGGATTGCAGCCTCCTAGCCATGTCTACTCAAAAGTAAGCCCCATTGTGTTCAATGGTTCTTACTCCCAGGAAAGTGTCTGTAGGATTGCAGCCTCCTAGCCATGTCTACTCAAAAGTAAGCCCCATTGTGTTCAGTGGTTCTTACTCCCAGGAAAGTGTCTGTAGGATTGCAGCCTCCTAACCATGTCTACTCAAAAGTAAGCCCCATTGTGTTCAGTGGTTCTTACTCCCAGGAAAGTGTCTGTAGGATTGCAGCCTCCTAACCATGTCTACTCAAAAGTAAGCCCCATTGTGTTCAGTGGTTCTTACTCCCAGGAATGTGTCTGTAGCATTGCAGCCTCCTAACCATGTCTACTCAAAAGTAAGCCCCATTGTGTTCAGTGGTTCTTCCTCCTAGGAAAGTGTCTGTAGGATTGCAGCCTCCTAACCATGTCTACTCAAAAGTAAGCCCCATTGTGTTCAGTGGTTCTTACTCCCAGGAAAGTGTCTGTAGGATTGCAGCCTCCTAACCATGTCTACTCAAAAGTAAGCCCCATTGTGTTCAGTGGTTCTTACTCCCAGGAAAGTGTCTGTAGGATTGCAGCCTCCTAACCATGTCTACTCAAAAGTAAGCCCCATTGTGTTCAGTGGTTCTTCCTCCTAGGAAAGTGTCTGTAGGATTGCAGCCTCCTAACCATGTCTACTCAAAAGTAAGCCCCATTGTGTTCAGTGGTTCTTACTCCCAGGAAAGTGTCTGTAGGATTGCAGCCTCCTAATCATGTCTACTCAAGAGTAAGCTCCATTGTGTCCAATGGGTCTTACACCCAGGACAGTCTCTTTAGGATTGCAGCCCTAACATAAGCAGTCTAACAGTGGACAACACTACAGGGTTGTTATAAGCAACTTAAGACTGCAATCCTATACAAACTTTCCCGAGAATAAGGGTGCATTCCAGAGCAAATTCAGCCTGCTCTGACCTAACTGCTCTCTCCTAACTATTCTGTATCCAGAACATAAAGTTATGCTGCATCCAGAGAGTCAGGAAGCCTGGGCTGCCCTAACTGCTCCAGAGCATGCTAAGTAATTGACACATGGGGAGGACTTGCTCCTGAGGAGACCCCCCTCAGATCACACTGAACAAAGAACAGCTGTGGTGTCTGCCTTAGAAGAAAGCCCAGAAGTTACTGACAACCAGTTACAGCTGCAGTTCCTCTAGTGGAGGGTGGATGTTTGGAGTGGCCTGCTGTATCCCCAGGTTAGTGGGCTGCCGTAGTTGTTCCATATCCTGAGGTTGAGAGGCAGGGGTTGCAGCTAGGCTGGCCAAGAACTCAGATTTTTGGGCAGCACTGCCATTCTGACTCGGGCCTTATCATGGACCCCTATGGGTCTACTCATTACTATACCTGCTCCTGAGGTGGTATATCTCTGAGTAACTGGAAGAGAGCATTTCTGCCTTGAAACAGGCTTTGGATACAGAGTAACTGCTCTGCCCTAGGCAATGCTAAACATGCCCTCAACTTGCCTCTCCTGAGCTGCTTAGGCTGCCCCAGTTAGGGCAGGGCAGGTCCACCTCTCTTAGGGCACCCTATCTTGCCTTGCTCTGCCCTAAGCCTCTTCCAGAGTAACTGGGGTGGAGCATCTTGCAGTTGCTCCACCCTAGTGATAGACAGGGCAACCCAAGGACTCTTATGTGGACAGATTAGTTTCTCTGGATTGGGCTGCCTGTCCCATAGAACAAAATGGAACTGACTTCTAAGTAGACATGCTTAGGATTGTACCCTTAGAGCACAATCCTGACCATGTCGACTCAAAAGTAAGCCTCAGTTGTGTTCAGTGGGCCTTACAGGAAAGTGTCTTTCTGATTGCAGCCTTAAGTAGTCTCAATCACTATAGTCCCTACTCCAGCCTCCTCCTCCTCCTCCTCCTCCTCCTCCTCCTCCTCATAATAATAATAATAATAATAATAATAGGGACTCATTGTCCCCATTTCTGTTTGTCATTGCGATGATCCCTTTGTCAGTGATCCTACAGAAAGCGAATCTGGGCTACCAAACTGCCAAAAATTCACAGAAAATTTCACATCACATCTATTGTACATGGATGATTTGAAGCTCTACGGAAAGTCAGAAATAGAAATCCTGTCACTCACTAACACAGTCCGAGTCTTTAGTACCAACATCAACATGGAGTTTGGCTTGGACAAATGTGCCGCAGTGGCACTAAAGAAAGGGAAGATCATGGAAAGGGATGGCATTGAAATGCCGAATGGTCAGACCATTAAATGCCACCAACCTGAAGCCTACAAATATCTGGGCATACTGCAGCTGGACAATATCAAGCACGGGCATGTAAAAACTGTGGTCAGCAAAGAATACATACAAAGGGTTGGAAAAATTTTGAAGAGCAAATTGAATGGTGGCAACATTATAAAGGCTATAAATACCTGGGCCATACCTGTAGTTAGGTATACTGCTGGCATTGTGAACTGAAGAAGGAACTGGATGACTTGGATAAGGAAAAAAAGGAAATTAATGACCATTCACTATGCTTTACATCCATGTAGTGATGTTGACAGGCTGTACCTGCCTAGAAGATCAGGGGGCAGAGGACTTTTGCAAGTGAAGCAGTTGGTTGAAGAAGAAAAACATGCCCTAGCAGCCCGTGTGAGACAGCCAGGAACCTGCTCTGATTGAAGTCAGCAAGAGAAAGTTGTTGAAAGTGCAGCAGACCAACTATGAATATCGCAATAGTGCAATTCAGGCTCGGACTGCCAGTTGGCAGAATAAAGTATTGCATGGCCAATTCCTTGCCAAGATTGAAGGAAAAGTGGATCAGGATAAGACCAGGTTGTGGCTCACGAGTGGAACACTGAAGAAGGAGACGGAAGGCCTGATATTGGCTGCCCAAGAATAGGCAATCAGGACTAATGCCATCAAGGTCAGAATTGAAAAATCAGCCGATGACCAAAATGCCGGCTCTGCAAAGAAGTGGATGAAACCATCGACCACATTCTAAGTGGCTGCAAGAAGAACACGCAGACTGACTACAAGCTGAGGCACAACTCTGTTGCCCAGATGATCCTCTGGAATCTATGCCAAAAGTATCATCTGCCAGTGGCAAAAAACTGGTGGGACCACAAGCCTGAAAAAGTGGATGCAAATGAGCAGGTCAAGCTTCTGTGGGACTTCAGGATATAGACGGACAAGGTCTTGGAACACAATACTCCAGATATCACCATCATAGAAAGGAGTAAGGTGTGGCTTGTTGACATCGCCATACCAGGTGACAACAGAATTGAGGAGAAACAACTGGAAAAGATCTCCCGCTACCAAGACCTAAGAATCGAATTACAGCGTATCTGGTGTAAGCCAGTGCAGGTGGTTCCAGTGGTAATTGGCACACTGGGCGCAGTGCCCAAAGACCTTGGCAGGCACCTGAAAACTATTGGCATTGACAAAATATCACTCTGTCAACTGCAGAAAGCCGCTCTTCTGGGATCAGCACGAATTATATGCCGCTACATCACACAGTCCTAGACTCTTGGGAAGGGTCTGACTGGTGATGTGAATGAAACCAGCACGAAATTGTTCGCTGTGTATTTATTATTATTATTATTATTATTATTATTATTATTATTATTATTATTATTATTATTAATAATAATAATAATAATAATAATAATAATAATAATAATAATAATAATAATAAAAACTTTATTTATATCCTGCCTTTCTCCCAGAGGGACTCAAGATGGCTTACAAAACAATCCATAAAAACCATCAACAATAAAATCCAATTCATTAAAACTGTTATAACAGGCATCTTAAAAACTATAAAAATAAAACATCTACATTAAAACACTGATTAAAACCATAATAAAAGAGTTGTGCAGTAGAAGTGGTCAGACCAAAAAACCAGCAAACTAACCGGACATAGCACAATACTAACCATGTCTTCTCAAAAGTAAGCCCCATTGTAGGTCTTACTCCCAGGAAAGTGTCTTTAGGATCACAGCAGAAAGGTGCAATCCTTAGCATATATATTCAGAAGTAATTCTCATTGTAATCTGTGGGACTTACTCTCAGGAAAGTGTGTTTAGGATTGCAGCCCAAAAAGCTCAGAAGGCTGTTTTTAGGCCAAGCTGAAAAGTAGCCGAAATGGAACTGATGGGAATATGAAATGTTGAAATATTGATTTGATGACTATGGTAATGAAGGGATGAACAAGGGGTACACAGTGCCGCACAAAAGCAAAGGGGTTGAGAAGGCTACTGACTGAAAACGGTGGTCTAAGCAGACCCATTGTCAGCACAATCCTTAAATGAAAATTAGACATCCATCAGTCTTTAAAGACTATGGTATCGTGCTTGACACTGCATGCAAAGCACAAAGGCCTGGGTAGATTGATATGGAGGATAGGCTGTTACCCAAGCAGCAAATCCCCCCTCTCTATGCCACTGAAATAGTCCTTACTCCCAGGAAAATGTGCACAGGATTCCAGCCTGTATCTACTGGCATTTCCACTTACAGTTACTCAGTGAACTCATTACTACTTAACAGTGCAAGTGTGTACATGCATACTCATAAGTAAGTTCTCCTTCACTGTGTTCAATGGCACTTACTTTCAGATAAGCACATATTGGATTGCAGCCTACTTCCCAGTAGGATTTTCACCACAGACATGCAAGGTTCAAAAAGTAGATCAGGCAAATTCATGGAGGGAGATAAATCTATCAATGGCTGCATGAGAAAGAAAACAGAGGAATCTACCATAACATAAAGTACCGTACCTTCCTGGAAGGGCAAGTTTCATCCCACATGCTTGATTTCTGAAAAGAATAACAAACATTTCACTTTTACATACTCATCCTGTACATACTTTATCAGAAAGTAAGAACACAGTCCTAACCATGTCTACTTAGAAGTAAGCACCATTGTGTTGTCTTACTCCCAGGAAAGTGTATTTAGGATTGCAGCCTAAGTCCTACTGATTCTGACAATTAACTTTCAATAAAATATACTGGTATTTAGCTTTAAAAAGTTATTTTAATATCCAGCTGATCATTTTAATTTATAACTTCCAGGTATTGGTGGAATGTGTTTCCCTTACTAGCAAAATAATGGAATAGAGAATCAGATGAATTTTATTAAAACACTTCCCCCCCTCCAAAAAACAAATCCCTCCAAGTAAATGAAAAATGCTTTTCTTTCAATAGGGGTATCTAGTCAGTGATAGGATTCAAATAAATTAACAGGTTCTATGTCCTAATAACCTAAATTAACAACAGGTTCTATGTCCCATTAGTAACCAGCTCTTAGAACCAGGGGCTCATTTAGGCCTCTGTCAGTCTTGGAAGACTATGGTATCGTGCTCGGCGCTGCATGCACTGCATGCAAAGCACGAAAGCCTGGGTTGGATTGTTATGGAGGATAGGCTGTTACCCAAGCAGCAAATCCCCCCATCTCCACGCCACTGAGTTAGTCCAATGGAAAGGCAGAGCCAATACGATTGGATCCAGCTGGCGTTGCAGAGCTGGGCTAAGGACAGGAGCTCACCCTGTCTTGTGGGACCGACCCGGGAATCGAACCCTGGCCTTCTGGTTAACAGGCACAGCGTCTTAACCGCTTGCGCCACCAAAGGGTTATATAGAACCTGTGAGAACCCCATGAAGCCCACCACTGTATCTAGCTATTGGGAAGGATGGCAAGCTATTTGCTGGAATGAAGGGGTCCATTTTCTCCTTTGCATTGCCTATGTTTCTCTGATTTCCAGTTACTTTAAAGCCATGCAGGAGATGCAATGTACCCAAATAGGGAATAGGACCTGTGTTGCCAAATATATTCTAAAATAGCAGCATCTCAATTGTAACAGGTGAGTCTCCTTTAGCAAGAAATTCTACTGCTGAAATGCCATCGTTGAGAAGGTTCTGAAGCCACATAAATCAAGAGTGGCAGGATGATATAATGTGCAACCTCAGAAAATTTCTAAACTGGTAGGTAGGAGACAACAGGCAGCAATTCTCCTTAAGGAAAGGTGGCATTACAGGATGCAGTCCTATCCACACTTTTGTGGGAGTAAGACTCATTGACTTTAATGGGACTTGCTTTTGAGGAGACATGCATTGGAGTGGGTTCTCACAGTGCAATGTTAAATGTGTGTTAAGTCGCTCCCTCCACCACCTTTGATGGCTGCAAATGTGCTGAAGGTATTTGTGAGTTAGTAGTTCTGCAAGATGGAGTGAGCTCCCATCCTTAGGCCAGCTCCTGCCAACATATCAGTTTGAAAGCATGCTGATTCAAATAGATAAATAGGTATCCCCTCGGTGGGAAGGTAACAGTGTTCCATACACCTTGCCGGTGGTGGGCTTCTGGGGGTTCTCACAGGTTCTACAGAACCCTTTGCTAATGAGCACCTAGTTCTGAGACATTACTATTGGGACATTGAACCTGTTGTTAATTTAGGTTATTAGGACATAGAACCTGTTGTTAATTTATTTGAATCTCACCACTGACCTTGGCATATAGTCATGCCAGCCACATGACCATGGAAGCATCTTTGGACAACTCTGGCTCTTTGACTTAGAAACAGGGATGAGTGCCTCATCCTAGAGTCAGTTACAACTAGCAGGGCAACCTGTGGGAGACACCTTACCTTTATAGTGTTGGTGTGCTGAAATGGGCTGAAAATAGAATTTTCATTTCCCAATCACACAGGTACCCTTGTAGACCTGAACCTCTTATTCCAAATGGACAGGAGGTCCATATTCAGTGAGAGGAAGATGGAGGTCAGGGGACTTAAGAGTTGTGGCTCATGGAAAATCAACAAGGTGAAGACTTGGACCTCAGGAGGTGTCACCTGATGCTTGACCTACTTTACTGTCCGAAGAGCTAAGTAAGACAACCATGTCTGGCATACTCTTAAACTCCAGCTTCAGCTGCTGCAGAGTGTGTGTGCAGCACCTTCTTGCTGCCAATAACAAGTTGTACCTAGTTGCAATATCAAGTTGACCTGGGCTCTGCGTTGGGATGCCCTATAAACTACGACTCCGGAGATAATTCTATCACCATCACCCATCCTGTTTCACCTTCATTCTGCCCAAACCTGTTGCCACCTCCAACCCAACTCGGATTTGCCTTGTCTTCCTTTGGGAAGCAGCCCAAAAGAATCTTTGTACCCTTGATAAAAGATAAAGCCTTAGAGCATAATCCTAACCATGTCTACTCAAAAGTAAGCCCCATTGTGTTCAACGGGCCTTACTCCCAGGAAAGTGAGTTTAGGATTGCAGCCTAAGAGGGCCAAATCAGTTCTTATCAACAGCTTTTTGGTATCTACAGGGATTACATATAAAAGAAATACAGGTGGGGCCTCCATATTTACAAATTCTTCACCCACAGATCTGACGCTATGGATCCCCTGGTGGGCTTCAGGGAGTTCTCAAAGATTCTATAGAACCCTTTGCTAATGAGTACCTGGTTCTGAGAACTGGTTACTAATGGGACATAGAACCTGTTGTTAATTTAGGTTATTAGGACATAGAACCAGTGAATCCCACTATTGCCCTGGACCCAAATAGAGATAGACTTCGCCCCACCAGAACCCTCTGGAAACAGCAGAGCTTCAGTTGCCTCCAAAGGGCTTTCTGAAGTCTGCAGAGCTCTTGTTGCTTCAACTGGGATTAAAGGGGACTCACTGCATATTTCTCTGTGGGATTCATCATATTGTGTGTGTGTGAGAGAGAGAGAATGGATCCTGCACAGATACTGAAGCTCTAACTGCAAGTTTAAAAGAAAAAAAATATTTTCAAGAAAGTATCTTTGGGGTGGCCCCTTCGATACCTGCTCTGCAGCTTCAATTTTTACCCATGGTCACCCTCCATTACTGCTGTAATGTCGTGGAATACTGCACAGACTGACTTCAACACACACTTATTATAAGAAATATGGCCATGTAGACTTCAAAACATTTGCCCTCTGAAATCCTGTAGAGAGAGATCACCAGATAGCCACTGCAAGGTCAAGAAACAAACTGAAAGACCACCAGGCAACAGCTGCTTCAGAAGAAAAATTAAAATTGGTTTAATTCACAGGCATCTTAAGGAAGGCAGAAGAATATACTACAAGACTTCAATTTACTGACATAGAGACAGCTTTTTTTCTTTGAAAGAACTATGACCTTTTGCTCCTTTAGACTGAAAAAACAAGTTTGGGGTAAATCAGAGAACCCACAGTGATAACAATCAGGACAGAGTCTAATTTTAATCATAATGATGATAGCTCTGCAATCTATACACCCATATAGAGCTGTAAAGCTGTAAAGCTTTAGTTCTGCCAGTCTCTTTCAAATAATCTAGTATACTGAGCAGACTGTAAGAGGTTTTAATGACGTTAAGCACTAGTATAGTCAGGGTTTAGTAGTGATGGGCCTTGCACTTAGCTAAATAATCTAATCACCTGCTTCTCTCATGCTTAGCATGTTCCTGATCTGAGATCTTATGAAGTTGCAACCCTGAATACTGCAAAATGATCTCTGTGAAGCACAATCCTAGCCAACTTTCCTGGCCAACGCTGCTGCAGTACAGCCCAAAGATCATAAAATGAACATTTCCTTACTTTTAGGAGGCCCCTGTGATTGCACTGAACTACAGTGTAGCCTGTGTCCCCTTGGCACAGCTGTATTGGTGCTGGAACATGGGACAGAATTGGGCCCTAAGGGTGCAATCCTTGCAATCCTAACCAATTTAGGATGGCATAATTCACCTGGCATATATCTTTCCATGGTGGTGTGGGGAGGTTGGCACTGTGCACTGGCCTAACAAACCCAGCAGTGGGGCAGTAGTGCCTTCTAGCACTTTTGTGACACCCCCAGGTCAGCACAGGACTTATGTCAGAACTTAACTGGAAGGATTAGGCTGCAATCCAGAGCAAATTCAGCCTGCTCTGACCTAACTGCACTCTCCTAACTATTCTGTATCCAGAGCAGAAAGTTATGCTGAATCCAGAGAGTCAGGAAGCCTGGGCTGCCCTAACTGCTCCAGAGCATGCTAAGTAATTGACACAAGGGGAAGACTTGCTCCTGAGGAGACACCCCTCAGATCACACTGAACAAGGAACAGCTGTGGTGCCTACAGTGGTGACATGACTCTGCACATCACCTGGTGCGGAAGTCTGTGCGTCATCCCTGGGATGCGCGCCCCCCCCCCCACCTAGACTGCACAGTCACCAAAGTTGGCGCCTGTGCAGTTGTTTCTGAAGCCAACTGGCTTCAGAAAGAGTACTGCGCAGGCACCATCTCTGACACCTGCGCAGTACTTTTCTGAAGCCTTTTGGCTTCGGGGGAGACTGTGCAGGCGTCAGAGTTGGTGCCTGTGCAGTACTCTTTCTGAAGCCATTCGGCTGCCGCTCCGCCTCCTGAGTGAGGCCGAATGGCTGTGCAGAGGCGCGGACTTTCTCTGCTCTAAGGAAGTCTCCTCTGAAGCTGTTCGGCATGCTCAGTGTGTTTCTGCGCAGTGCATCTCAGATGGCTGTTCAGGCCAGCTCCTCAGACTTCTGGCTGATTCTCCGCCTTGGAGCAGGCCTGAATGGGTGTGCTGACGCCCGGGGCCTGCCAAAGGACAGTCAAACTCCTCCGGCACATCACCCCATACGGAGCGCATCCCCAATGCAGCCCATACCAGCCGCACCAGTCTGGTGACGCCACTGGGTGCCTGCCTTATAAGGAGTCCCTGATGAGATGCCAGTACATTCTACAGTGAATACAAGGGGCTTCTTGGAGTGGCCTGCTGTATCCTGAGGTTTGTGGGCAGCCGTAGTTTGTTCCATATCCTGAGGTTGAGAGGAAAGGGTTGCAGCTAGGCTGGCCAAGAACTCAGATTTTTGGTCAGCACTGCCATTCTTACTCGGGCCTTATCATGGACCCCTATGGGTCTACTCATTACTATACCTGCTCCTGAGGTGGTATAACTCTGAGGGCTGGAAGAGGGCATTTCTGCCTTGGAAACAGGCTTTGGATACAGAGTAACTGCTCTGCCCTAGGCAGTGCTAAACATGCCCTCAACTTGCCTCTTCTGAGCTGCTTAGGCTGCCCCAGTTAGGGCAGGGCAGGTCCACCTCTCTTAGGGCACCCTATCTTGCCTTGCTCTGCCCTAAGCCTCCTTCAGAGTAACTGGGCTGGAGCATCTTGCAGTTGCTCCAACCTAGTGTTAGATAGGGCAATCTAAGGGCTCTTATGTGGACAGATTAGTTGCTCTGGATTGGGCTGATAGTTAGGATTGCAGCCTAAGAGCACAATACTAACCATGTCTACTCAAAAGTAAGCCCCATTGTGAAAAAAATGTTCCCTTATGCCATGGGAAATACGTGCCAAAATAGCTATCCTATGGGGCTGACAGTCTCTTTGGCATAAGGGAACATTTTTTTGCTTACTGGGGGAAAAGCTGCAGCATTCCCAATGGGTTTCCTCAACTTTAAAAGAGGACATGTCCTGAAAAAAAGAACATACAGTCATGGCATACAGTTGTGAAAATTTTCCTGCTTGCTGACGCCACTTCTGTGTGAAGGGTGACCATAACTCATAACCACAAAAGAGGAGAAGGCCCCCAAAATTTAGGACACACAAATGTAGGGGAAATAAAATATTATTACAAAATAAAAGCTAAAAACACTTGTATATATAGAATCCTAGAGTTGGAAGGCACCCAGTAGGTCATCTAGTCCAACCCCCTGTCTATAGCAGGAAATCCTCCTAGAGCATCTCTGACAGGTGCTTGTTGATCCTCTGCTTGATGATCCCCATATTGCTTTCATCTGGTTCATTTTATGATATAACTATATATTACTCTATTACTATTACTTTATTACTTATTATTAAATTTAAAATTAATACACATAATTTATTACATATATTAATTACAAAATGATTACATGCTGCCTGGTCACAAGGTAAAAGAGGACAATGAAGATTTTTTTTCCAGACTGAAAAAGAGGACGTCTTGGAAAAAGAAGACATATGGTCACCATATGCATGACATCACTTCCAGTGGGTCCTTGAGCAGAGCTGGTAGTAAACAGCTTCAGTGTAATAAATTTCAATATAGTGTTGGATTTTAAAAACAAAGTTGCACAGCATTGATTGACAGCTATGGCTGCATGCATTGCCTGTGCTGCAGTGATGAGTGCTCTTCTGCGCCACCTAGTGGCCGTTTCAGGAATCACCCTACTTTTTCCTCTCTATGGTGCCCTGAGGCTGGCTGGCTCTATGATCAGAGGGCAGGCCATCCTTCAGCTCCCTCCCAGACAGTCTAATCAGAGGGTTGGGCCTTGTAGGAGGAGAGAGAGGACTCTGGCTGACAAATCCCTCCTGCCAAGGCTGAGCAGAGAGCAGTGCTTTGGAGCTGGAGGAGAAGGGAGGGCCCAAGAGGAAGCCGGGAGAAAGGGCCAGGCCCCTACCCTAGAGGCATCATGCCCGTTGCCACAGCAAAAGTGGCAGCCAGGCTGGCCCAGGGTGTCACAGCCAAAAGGGCTGCCGTGGCACTGTTGTTGGCGGCGTATGGCGCCAAGAAGCTGTACCCCATCCTGCGGCGGCAGTGGGCAGCCTCTGACCTCCGTGTCAACCCTCATCCCGTAGGGGGAACCTCCAGTTCTGGCGAAGCACTGGGCAAACTGGAGTCACTGGATGAAGTGGCAGCGTCAGCACCAGGAGTTAACAGGGTCTTCTTCCTCCGCCTGCTGCGGCTCCTGCGGTTACTCTTCCCCGGACTGCTGTGTCGGGAAACAGGGCTGCTAGCATTGCACTCGGCCGCCCTCGCCAGCCGCACGTTCCTCTCAGTGTACGTGGCCCAGCTGGATGGGCGTTTGGCCCGCTGCATTGTCCGCAAGAACCCCTATGATTTTACATGGCAGCTTCTTCAATGGCTCCTCATTGCCCTTCCGGCCACCTTCGTCAACAGTGCCATTCGGTATCTGGAGGGACAGCTGAGCCTGGCCTTCCGTGGACGCTTAGTGGAGCACAGCTATCGGCTCTACTTTGAGGGCCAGACTTACTATCGGGTCAGCAATATGGACGGACGCCTGCGCAATCCTGACCAATCTCTCACAGAGGACCTGGTGGCCTTTGCTAGCTCTGTGGCCCACCTCTACTCAAACCTAACTAAGCCAGTGCTTGATCTTGTTGTGACCTCTTACACCTTGCTCAGTTCGGCCAGATCGAAGGGGGCTGACACAGCCTGGCCTTCGGTTATCGCCGGTCTGGTGGTCTGCGTCACTGCTAAAGTGCTGCGGGCCTGTTCACCAAAGTTTGGCCAGCTGGTGGCCGAAGAGGCACGTCGGAAAGGAGAACTGAGATACATGCATTCCCGAGTGGTGGCCAACTCTGAAGAGATTGCTTTCTATGCTGGGCATAAGGTAAAGTGGATGGGAAGGATGCCAAAGTTTTTCAAAGAAAAAAGTTGGTGTAGCTGACATAGGAGAACTGATGAGGAATCAGTGCTCCTGGACATCTAGGTAGGAAATCCAAGTGGAGTAAAAATGGGGGGGGGATAGAAATGGGTGATATTTTGTTTACCACTTTTCTCCACTGTAAAAGCCAATGGGAAATGCAAGCAGCTGACTGTTAAGCTGTGCCCTAGATGGAAGTGAAGTCTGCTTTGAAAAGGGCAACATGCCAAGGCTGCTGAATCCAGCACCCTTGTTTACTTCCCTTTCTTTATAGGCTTCTTCCTGGAATTTTCCCTGGGGCTGTATCCACCTCAGTATCTGTCCCCATTGGTGAAGTGAACCACCACCTCTTTCTTCTTGGTTTCTGTTGCTCCTGCCTGGCTCCTTCCTGAACTGTCAAAGCATTCCAGGCTCTTTCCAAATTTGGCACCGGCCTGATTTTTCCATTCCCTGGCAGCGTCTCTGCCAGAGTGGCGGCACTCTGATGATTCTCCAGCTCGGGAGAAGCAGTGTCTTCCAGAAGCATGGAATCGGGATATCAGAATTGTTTCTCTTCCCATTTCTATGGAAGGTCAACAATCTCTGACACACACTTAGGTCTCCCCACACTTCTGTTGCTTTTGTTGTTGATGTCAGAAGCAGTCCAAGGCCGGAAACGGTCTTCTAATATCTTGCCAAAATTAAGGGTAATTTTAGGACACCCACAAACACCACACGGATAGTGTCAGTCTTTGTTCTCAACCTTTTATTAGTGAATACACACCTCAGAGAACCAGTCTAGGGTGCTACAACTGCTCTTTAAAGAGGAACTAAATGGAACTGCATGATCAGTATTCAGAAATGATGTTTCCTGTGTACCTGTTTTCTAGATTTGTCACCTTGTTGTGATAGGGTTACAGTTCTCTTAGACTAGGTATTAAGATCATTTGTGATTTGCATCAACTCCTCAGTCCACCCACCTGT
Organism: Cryptoblepharus egeriae; assembly: GCA_030015325.1. Lineage (NCBI taxonomy): Eukaryota > Metazoa > Chordata > Lepidosauria > Squamata > Scincidae > Cryptoblepharus > Cryptoblepharus egeriae. Next base: position 118,262,054 of record JAREYC010000002.1, read on the forward strand.
GGATCTTCCTCTTAAGATAGTTCCCCAGCAGTTTTGCACAGAGGAAATAGAAAAATATAAAAGAGTATTCTTAGTTAAACTGGCAAGAATAGCTCCATACAAAAACCATCTTTTGAGAGGCAAAGGCAGCTTCTTCAGCATTTGTCCTGTGTGGTGGGGATGTTCCGCTGTTCTGGATTGGAGTCATCCAATCCATGTTTTGATGTGACATTGAAGAAACCGGCTGGCCTGTTGCAGGGGCCTGTTGCCATGATCATTACTTTCCCACCAAAGTGGTACTTATTTATCAACATGCTTACAAAAGGGGAGCTGGGATGAGTGACAGGATGAGTGACAGGAGCTCACACTATCAAGTGGCACTTGGGTCTCGAACCACTGACCTTTCAGGTTGACAAGCACAGCGTCTTTATCCTCTGAGCCATCAAACAGAGCATGTTCCTCAAGGATTGCTTTGCAGACTGTGACCCTTCAAATATAGTTGTTTCTGTCTGTTACTGTCATTTCCGGGCTTTGTGTTACTGTAGTCTTTTTCTTTGGCCACGAGACACGGAAGACATTTCCTTTTAGATGTGTCCTGGTGATTACAGCAGGAGGGAAGATGGTTCTGATATACTTGGCATCTATTCGCAAGCTTTGGGAAAGGAGTATGATCTCTTAGAACTCTATTGATTTCCCCTCCTGCCCTTAATTTTCTTTTGGGACATTTTTTTATACTCGAATTTTCCCACTTTCAGTTTGAGAACAACAAGCTTAGAGCCAGCTCACTTATTCAGTTGACATCGTAGTCATAACTTGCAGCAGAATACGTGAACTGATCCTTTTTAGTTCTCATGCCTTGTATAGTAGCTTCTTTGGACACAAATAAGCAGGCATAGCTTTGCCCAGCAAGGAGGACAGTGTTGTTACCTGTTATTATGTGTAAGCCCAAGTTGCTATTATGAGACACAGGAAGTTGGGTCTGGCTGAAATGTTTGCCACTAAAGGGCCTTGTGTTTAAAATAACCTGAGCGACCTATCTGTGATGTTAAAGACCCAAAATGCTTCATTCACTTGATTCTCTTGACCACTAGTGATTAGATTTGCCATATGTCCCCAAAAACAGGGACAATCCTGATTTGGGGGGGATTGTGTTCACATACTGGCAAATGGGACAGAGGGTCCTGTCCTGATTTTGTGGAAGAAAATTATGGCAACCCTAACTAGTGATAGATGTGTAGATGTGACCCATCACCGCGTAGTGCCTTTTGTAGTTGTGGACAACATGGTTTGGTTAAGGTTGCCCTCATTGTTTTTGGGAGTCCTGGTTCGTCTGCAGACTGTGTTTGGAAACTAGCTGCAATCCTGAAGTGCACTTAGACCAAACTATCTGGCACTTGGGCTGGCCTAATGCCCGATACGCCAGCCTAGCTGCACTAGAAAAGGTCTGGGTCAGTGTAAGTCCATTTAGGCTGGCCTAGGCAGCTCAACAGGGGCATGTTAAGCATGGCCTAGAACAGTGCAGTTAGGCCATACCCAGAAACTATTTCCAGGGCAGACATAATCCCTCCCAACCCCTCTGATTTAGCCACCTCAGGAGCAGGCATAAATCTGAGTAGACCCATAGGGGTCTATGAAAATCCAGAGAAAAAACAGAAGCAAAATAATAAGTTCTGAGTTTTAGGCCAGCCTAAGCACCACACCTGCCTCTTCTTGGTTTCTGTTATATGGCACAACTACAACAGCCCAGTGAGCTTGCTGCCCTTGTGGTTCTGCCTCTTTAGCAACAGTAGGACCAGCCTAGAGACCTCCTAGCTCTGTGGATGTGGCTAGTCAGTTCAGGACATGGCCTATCTTAGGCCATCTTAGCTGGGCTATTCTCCCTGGCCTAAGTCAGGATTGCACCCTCATTGTGTGACACCTTTATAGCCCTGGAGATACAGTACTGAGAAAACTCCCATGTGAAAACTTCCTCACATCAGTGTGCTGTTAAAGGCATAGGAGCAACATTTTTTTTTAAAGGATCCTGTAGAACTGTGGAATCTCCAATCATGTGCACAGCAGGTGCCCCCAATTCTGTATTTCATGATATTTCTGAGTTCAAAGGCAGCAGAGAAAAATGCCTGTAATTGTCAATTCTTCCTTCATCACAATGAAATGCTTTCTGGCTGACCCAGACATTGATTGGAATGCATGTCAAAATGCGTTTTAACAATGAACTATTAATAAGGGAGAAATGCACCTGTTTCTTGGGAAGTAGAGCCAGATTGTTATCCCATGACTGTAGCCCTTATTTTGTCTGTCTGTCTGTCTAATCTGGCATTTAAAGTGGCCATAACATCTCCCTCCACTGCCTCTTCTAGGTGGAAATGTCCCTTCTGCAGGACTGTTACCATAAGCTGGCCTCCCAGATCAATGTGCTGCTCCTTGAAAGACTGTGGTACGTCATGTTGGAGCAGTTCCTCATGAAGTATGTGTGGAGCGCTGCCGGGCTTGTCATGGTAGCTGTGCCAATCATCACTGCCACCGGTTACTCGGAGACAGGTGAGTAAACACAGTACTGTTAGTATGGTGTAGCAATAGGGACACCTGCCCTGAGTACAACTTGTCAGGGTTGCAAAATGGGCTTCAAGTGTCATATAGTGGCAGTGATTAAAAGAACATTAAATAATGGAGTGTTTTCTTGTATGGGATGATTATGCATATTTGCATGATGGCTGATGAAAAGCCTGATATCAGGTTGCTCAAGGCTTAAGATCAACCCAGTGGTGCACTTACCTGTGTTTTGAAAAGGTCTGCTTAAACCTGGTAGTTCCTCTTTCAGCATTTTTTAAAAAAATATGTATATTTCAATTGACCTTTAGCCAGCTGGCAAAGTGACACAGGTATAGGTTTATTTTGGGCCTGTGCCCACATGGTTCAGCACATTCAGCCATTGGACATGAGAAGCAGGAGACAGAAAAGGGACAAACATGACCTCAGATAGTAGCAGCCAGCAGGTTTATTGCACAACATCTTTGAATAGGAGCAGTCTAGCTAAACAGCAGGGACTTGGGACTGCAGGAGCAATACTCTTAGGACCATACTTGTTGCTCACTGGAGTTCAAACCAGGTCTCTATCAAGCAGCTGAAAAACATGGGAGGAAGGTAAGAATTGAAAGAATGTGTTTCATGAAAGGTACTTAACATTTCTCTACTGCTCTTTTTCATTGTAACTCACTCGTAACTCATAGCAGCTTTCCTCTACATCAGGGGTCTCCAAACCCCGGTCCGGAGGCCAGATGTGGCCCTCAGCGAGCCTCAGTGTGGTCCCCGACAACTTGGGCAAGCCTTGTAATCCACTCCAATACATTCTTATATGTAAATTTATGTAAATGTGTTCACATTTGAAATGTAAATTAGTTTTCCAGAACCTCAACACAATGTAAGAGAGATGATGTGGCCCTCCTGCCAAAAAATTTGGAGGCCCCTGCTCTAGATAGGATAAGATAAATGCATGCCTAATTCCAGATGAGGGAAATGCAACTTGGATTGGGATTGGAGAGTGAAAACTGGAAGGCAAGGTTAAGCATCTCCCATCCGCCTGCTGTTGCTCCACTTTGTACCACAGTTGCACCCTGTTTTAAAATTGTTTGCCGATTCCCAACAAATGGCTAGTTCTTAATTTAAATATCCACTCTTTCTTAACTTCCCCTAATGGAAATTGCTGCATGTGCCTTTTGTTATCATGCATGTGTGTAGTACTGGAAGGGCGTGGAAATTACTATTTATAGCAGCAAGTATCAGAGTTTTCAGAATGCAATTGGAGTGGAGGAGAAGTCAAAAACTGCCACTTGAGTTCAGACATGTCGATTTAACAGAGATGCACATGTCTCCTTTTCAGTGGCAGAGGAAGGAGGAACTATAACAGAGTGCACGCAGCAGGAAATACCCTATATACACTGCAGCATGAAAAAAGCAGGCCTCCATCAGTCTTGGAAGACTGGTATCGTGCTCGGCGCTGCATGTGAAGCACGAAAGCCTGGGTTAGATTGTTATGGAGGATAGGCTGCTACCCAAGCAGCAAATCCCCCCTCTCCACGCCACTGAATTATGCCATTATAATCCAATGGAAAGGCAGAGCCAATATGATTGGATCCAGCTGGCGTCACAGAGCTGGGCTAAGGACAGGAGCTCACCCTGTCTTGTGGAGCCAACCCGGGTCTCGAACCCTGGCCTGCTGGTTAACAGGCACAGTGTCTTAGCCACTTGCGCCACCCACAGCCCTTATATATTCCATATAAACTGGATGTGTGTTTTGTGATATAGAAATACAATTCACACTCTGTGTGTGCTTTTAATATTTAATCAATGATAATGTGACAGAGATTTGGTCAACTCACCAGTTTAATAAATAAGCTGAGTCATAACGAATAGCATGAGATCATATTTCAGATTTCAGGAACAATCAGTGAAGAGTGTTTCTACAATGTCATTGATCCTATTAATAGGAGTCTATTAATTGATCCTATTAATAGTTAACAATTTGTATATTTTTTAAGTCCAGGGAGGATGTTATGTTCACCTGATGTTGAGAGAGAAAACTGCTCCTAGTTCAGATAAGGACTACTGTATAGTGAAGTTGGAGGAAGGCTTTAACCTTTTTCCTTTACCACTGTCCCAATCTGGATTCTCCCCAACTGCTCTTCTCCTCCTCCCCTACCCAAGAGGAAAGAGAATGGAAAACCTCTTTTCAAAGAATTTAGCCTCATGAGGATCTTAAATCCAACTCGGGAAAGGGTTGATTGATTCCCTCTTTCTCCAGTGGTAGATCCATGGTGTGGTCAGCCTCAACTTAGGATGACGCTTCCTCCAGAAGGCGATCATGTAACAATTAATAATGGCCAGAAAATAAATCCAGTGAATATTTTCCCACAGGAAATAGATGAACATCAGCCCTTCCCTGCTATCACTGCCATGGATATGGTACTCAATGACATATGCCCCTATATCTGGAAACCACCTCTATCTCCCAGAGCCCAATCTGTGCTAGAGTTCAAGTCTACCCATCTGGTTGACCTGGATTCTGGACTTAAAATAGTGCTTATTCCCCCGCAACACAAACTTTAGTTCTATCTCTGTGTCACATCTTCCCCCTGCCCCCGAATGTCCCTTCTTGGTTCCATGTTGTGCCATAATAACATCTCATTGGCATCTCATCTCGTAATAGTCCGTTTCATTTGTCTATTTTAAATCAAGAAAATCTACTTTTTGTTACTTAAGAAGGTTATATTTTTATTTTCCGGTTTCTGGGCCATATCTTTTGGTAAAATTGAAATATTTCACTATATTTATTTTCATTATATTCTTCTGTAAATTACACATCCAATGGTATATAGCTTGATGGCATTATTCCCATACATTACAATTTTGGTCACCAGTGGTGTAATCTCTCCCTGAAGCTGGCATGCAGGACCTCCTCAGCGCCCCTAGCTATGCCACTAATTAGATGGCAGTGTCAGCATGACTCTCTGTAGCCCAGATACAGCCCTGTTAAAAATTAGTTTCAAAAATCTTAAGAAAAATTTATTGTGACAAAGTGAAGTGTGCCACACCATCATAGAAGTATGGTTATAGTAGTATTTTAAAAGGCCCAAGACACTGTGCCGGTTAACCAGTAGGCCAGGGTTCGAGATCCGGGTCCCCACAAGACAGGGTGAGCTCCTGTCCTTAGCCCTGCTCTGCAACACAGCTGGAACCAATTGTATCGGCTCTGCCATTCCAGTGGACTATTTCAATGGGGTGGAGAGGGGGGGATTTGCTGTTTGGGTAACAGCCTATCCTCCTTATTAATCTATATTATAGATATAGATCTATATCTATAGATGCTTTGCATACAGATCTATATCTATAGACGCTTCGCATACAGTGTCGAGCATAATACTATAGTCTTTCGAGACTGATGGATGCCAATGCTGCCTCAATACTAACCAGACAGGCTTCAATATATCAGCAAGAAAACTACATAAAGGGGGTTTGTACTTGGAGTTCTTTTTAATTGCACCCTACACCTCCATTAATACCACATTGTTCTACACCAGATACGGAAGAGGTGAAGCAAGCGGCGCTGGAAATGGGAGAAGATGAGTTGGTGAGCTTGAGGACAGAAGCATTCACCACCGCCCGTAATTTGTTGATGGCTGCGGCTGATGCTACCGAGAGGGTCTTCTCTTCCTACAAAGAGGTGTGAATGCTGCAGGATGGTTTGGGTGGGAACTGTAAGCTGTGTCATCCCTTACTTAACACAAAATTGTGACACATTATTGTCGTTAAACATCCAAGCAAGTAGTATCCCCCAATGTTCTGTCAAGAAAACCACCTGGCATTTGCACTGCAATGCCCTATATTCTCCCTCCTTATGCAATTCTGCTTTCTACCACCCACATAAGTGATCTTTGGTCTGATACTACTCTCATGCGTCTAGAAGAAATTGCATAAGGACATGAGAAGAACCCTGATGAATCAGGCCAAAGACTCATCTAGCTCAGTATCATGTTTCTCATATTGGCCCAGCTGTTGCCTCTGGAAGCCCACAAGCAGGAGGAACAAGGTTTATTGGGCTTTTCCAAATCTGGAATAGCTAGAATACTTGAAGCAAACGTGCCACTGCCATCCTACACGTTTTCATGACCTATAAGACAATTCTGAGGAAACACACCCAGGCTCTGGCTCCTAAGGACTTATACGCATACAGTTTTGTATTCTGTAGCATACACAGTTACAAATTTTAACTGTTTGAAAATACATTGTTCAGGTCTCCTCACAGAACTTGTGTGTGCGATGTGTTTGTGGATATGGGTGTACCTTATCAATGTTACATGGGAATGTTAAAGTTGCACAAAAAGGCAAAAATGCCATTGTGCCAATGGATAGCAGTGATAGTGAAAGTCACTCCTCCTCTCTCTTGTCTCCCTCACACCAGCCATGAAGTTTTTCAAAGGTACAGTACAGTTCAATACTGTACAGTATATTCTTTATTGCACTGTTTTATATTATATTACAGTGTTTTGTAATCATTTGTATATACTGTACAGTAAATATTTATATATAAATATTTTTGAACTGTGGAACTTATCGTCTGAGTTTCCATTATTTCTTATGGGAAAATCCTTTTTGGATTACAAGCATGCTTCCGGAACAAATTATGCTCATAAACCAAGGCACCACTCTACTGACATGTGAGCTTCCACTCCCAACTTTAACAGCATGTGTGCTAGAATCTTGTCAATAAAAAATGTAACCGAACTGTCTCCAGAATGTGTTAGCGACAAATTCTGTGCAAATTTCACGCAAAGATCCATCTGTGTGGAAGCAACACAGAGTATCCACAACCCAGGACTAAATTAATTATGTCTGGATTTCTCTTTCAACACCCATACAATATTTTGATTGCTTCTTCCTAAATTCAGGTGACTGAGCTGGCAGGATATACGGCTCGTGTATATGCGATGTTCCAGGTATTTGAAGATGTGAAACGCTGCAACTTCCGGCGTCCTGGGGAGCTTGAGGAGGGGCAGACTCGAGTTGAAACAGTGAAGAAGCATGGTGTACGCATAGAGGGGCCACTCCAGATACAAGGTAAGGCATTTTGTTTGGATTAGAGAGGAAATCTAGAAAATGTACACTGTTGATGTACACTGTTGAGTACACACTTGTCTGCTGTGTCAGATGCTAGCTTCTTCAAGGTTCGAACCAAGGCTGCAGTTTGATGTGTGCTTGCTCTTGTGGGAGGAAGTCCCTTTAAACCCAGTGGAACTTTCGTCTGAATAAACATGCATACAGTTAGATTATAGGAACCCTGTGACATTTTAATTCAACACATGTGACACAACAACATCTTCTCTACACACCCCCAAAGTCTTGATTGGAGGCCAGTCATAGCCTAACTGGCTGAGAATCATGGCTACTCAGATACCAGTGCTGAGTGTTCCTTTGGTGATTTGAACTTAATTCTCATGGAGATAAACCAGCCTCTGACCTGTGCCATTTCAGATTGGTACATTTCAGGAGGAGGCTCGCATGACTAAAAGTGGCATCATGCCACAAATATTTCCTGCACGTAGAAAAATGTCATTATTCTTCTATACTCAGTCTGTAGAGAAATTACTCTCCAATTTTCTACTCCATTTAATCAATAATTCTAAAAGTACTTGGGAAATAAATTGTACAAGCCCAATTGAACTTAGTGGGGCTTCTGGCTAATCATGCATAGAATTATGATTATTTATTTATAGTTCTGCACTATAGTTTTATCCTGCCTTTCTTCCTAAAAGGACCCAGATTTACTTTTGCTTCACCTATTTCAGAAATCTTCAGTCAACAAATTGGTTTTCAAAACAACATTAAACAAGCTTGTCGGGAAAGAACTTTAGACATTTACTGTAATTTTTGTGTTAATTAAATTTTATGTGTGGAGGAAATGTGGGGTTGGAGTTGGGGTGGATGGAGCTAATATGCAAGCCTTTTCAAGAGCCTGGAGAGGCACAGCCCTAATTCAGGATTTTCATCCTTTCAGTGAGAATGAAGCCTTGATGGCAGCAAGTCAGAATTGCTTGTGCTTGACCTTATTTCTCCTTCATTTACCCTCTTTGTCCTGAGTAATGAATACAGGCCTCAGATACAGGTGAAGATTGATGGATTGGCAGTCAGTCTGGAGTGTAATGGGTTGTTTGGATAACAATCCTAACTATATAAATCATGAGGAGACTGATACAAATGAATCTAAACTTAAATCAGATTCAATTACTTGATATTGATATCAGTTATACATTTGGACACTGGCTCTCCAAGTGACAGATGTTGTTAGGTTTCTATCCTGTGTTTCTACCTTCACCATCCCAGAAGGCTTACAGCTAAAATAAAAAAGAATCTGCAAAACCCTATAGCTCAAGACTGGGCTGTGTAGGTTTTCAGAATTCTGTTCTGAAATAAGTAGATTTCTGGGACCAGTACAAGGGTGCAATCCAGTACAAGGGTGCAATCCAGTTTCCCAGCTTTAGGGTAAGGGCTGTGCAACTCCGAAGTAAGGTTCGGAGATTCATAAAAATTTGCTTATCTTGAGATAACTCTGTGATTTACCTTCGGGACTCTGTGACAGCTTTGCCAGTGTTCAAAAGTTGGTTAGGATTGTGTGCCAAGTTGAAGAACACTGCTTAATAGGAAGAGCAAAACAATTGGATCATTCAAGTACCAAAGCAGGAGGCATTACTGTTCCAGACAGTCTTTAAAATTAGAAGTGTAGCCTCTGCATCTGGACTGTCAGTTATAAGTGCTGATGTCCTCTGGTGGCGCAAGTGGTTACGACACTGTGCCTGTTAACCAGCAGGCCAGGATTTGAGACCCGGGTCCCCATAAGACAAGGATTTCCTGCTACAGGCAGGGGATCACTAGATGATCCACTGCGTCCCTTCCAACGCTTTGATTCTATGATTCATGAACTTAAACGTCCTTGACCATGATGGTTGCCTCATTCTCAGATCTGATGCCAACTCTGCCCTAGAGATCTTCAGTCCTTAGCTGGTGTTGGAGAGCAGGTTAACTTAAACGTCCTTGACCATGATGGTTGCCTCATTCTCAGATCTGATGCCAACTCTGCCCTAGAGATCTTCAGTCCTTAGCTGGTGTTGGAGAGCAGGTTAACTTAAACGTCCTTGACCATGATGGTTGCCTCATTCTCAGATCTGATGCCAACTCTGCCCTAGAGATCTTCAGTCCTTAGCTGGTGTTGGAGAGCAGGTTAACTTCTCAGCCAATATGCTGCAGTAGGTGCCACTGGAATCCATGTGTCATTCATGAATAGTTCTACTCTTTGCAATTGTTGATTATATTTCTTGCCTCATTGATGGTCAAATACTGGTTCCTTAGATCTTCCTCAGTATATATGAGCCACGTTTTCTTTGGTGCTACCCGCTGAACCCTCTAGGAGGGAAGCCACTTTAGCCATACTGTATAAGCTTGTGTGGTAGCTGGTTGGTGTTCATTATGCAGACATGGCCAAACCATTGCAATCTGCATTTTTGGATTTGTTTTTGACTGATGATTTATAATCACACCTTAATCAAATTGTCTCATTACAACTGCGATCATGAAGAGAGACATCCAGGCTCTGTCTCAACCATCTAATTTGGAAGATCTTGAGCTGGTTCTTTTTTGATCTGAGCAGAGTCCATGCTTCCAAGGTCAGTGTTTGGCAAGTGTTTGGCAAGATCAGTGTTTGTAAGAGGTGATGCTTGATCTTGATGGAGATATTGGCCTTCTTCCAAAGGCACCATTTGAGTGAAGTAAATGCTATTGTTGCCTATGCAATCCTGGTATGGACTTTGGTGATGGATGCCACTTTTGTGTCTTGTACCAGTGATCCCAGGTATTTGAATTCTTGAACCTGCTCAGCTTGGACTTCATCAAGGTAAACAATGATCTGTGATCCATCCAACATCATTACTTTGGTCTTATCCATGTTGATTCTTAGGCCATAGGATTAGTCTACTTGAGCAATGTGGTAAATTATGTGTCTTCTTCATCTGTATGGGCAAATGTGCAGTCATCTGCAAACATTAAGTTGGTCAGGAAGTAGTTTATATCCTACTGAACTCTGTGCCTGTCCTTAATTGCTTTCCTCATAATGGCATCAATCAAAATGCTGAAAAGCAAGAGACATCTCCCTGGGATGGGAAATGTTTGGATGGAAAATTTTTTGGGATAGTTTGTTTTGGATATGTATGCTTCTAGCTGAGCCACTGAATGATGGAGAAATTGAATGATCTTCTCTATTTCTTTAATGCCCTCCACAGGGCAGGCCAGCAAACACAGTCAAATGGAAATTTGTAGTTAAGGAAGACAATGGTTTGCTTTCCATGCCTGATTCTTTCCTCTTCCAACTAATGAATTGTGAATATTTGGTGAATGCAACCTCTTTGTGATCTGAATCCTGCTTGCTCTTCTTGTCTGGTCTGTTCATGATGTTTCTGCAGCCTTGATTGTGTCATCTTCATAAACACCTTGCTAATGATTGAAAGGAGGCTGATGCTGCGTAGCTATCACCTTTCTTCAGGAATGGCAAAATGATGACTTGTTTCCATACTCAGGGAATGTGTTCCAAGCACCAGATGTATGTCAGGAGGACGTGGAACCATTGCAGCAGGATGTCTCCCCCCACATTTATCATTTTGGCAGTGACATGGTACATTTCAGACACCTTTCTGTTTGTCAACAATCTTATAGCACTTTTCACTTAAATTGTTGGCTCCCCATCCAGGAATGGATTCTCAGGAGCGTTGATGGATGGTGACTTTGATGGTTGTCCCTGGAGTGGGGAATGATTATATAATTGTTGGAAGAATTATTTTCACTGCTGCAGGCATTTACTGGGAAGCTCACAAAGGTGCCATCCACTTGCTTGATATTATTGTTGGTCAACTTGATTTTACCAGTCAGTCTGCTAAAGGGCTGATGCAGAGTGCCTGGATGTGCATGGAGTGTACTTGTGCCTGGATGCTGCTTCTTCCAGGGTGGTTGCAGTGTTATTCCTTCCTTCCGCAGTCACCACAGACAGTGATCAGATCCAGTTCTTTGCCAGATGGATATTAGCATTTGCACTGGTGCTTGAGAAGTGGCTGTTATCTAATATCAGGTTGTTTGATAAGGCAAAGGACAGCAGTCATTGTTCATTGTCACTGATCACACCATGACCAAAATCTGCTCAGTGTTTCTTCCCATCCAGACCTGTCTGCATCAGTGTGGGCATTAAAACCTTTCCCTAAAATAATCAATTCAATCTATGGGATCTTCTCCAGTGTGTCTTGAATTTGGCTAATGTCCTGTCAAATCTGGGGCATAAATGGACGCGACGCTGGTCTTGATGGTATCTTAAATGTTGAGGGCTGCCAGATGGTTTGATATTTATTGGAAAGCAATTAACAATTCTGGCAGCCCATCTGTCCACAATGAAGCTGATCAGCTGTTTGTTTATCACCACCAGAATAGAATAACATCATTGTTTCAGAGGCAGTCAGTGTCCCAAATCCAATGAAGCTTCGTTTGGATACTGCCACTGTTAAGATTTAGCAGTTTGACAGTTCCATGGCAATTATTTCCTTTTGTCTGACCAGTTCGCAGTTTTGTCAGAACATGGTGTCCAGTTTGCACATTCCATGCAGTGACGCAAATTTCCAATTTCACTCTCATGAGTTTTATTTTTTTTTTTTTTGGCCAGTAATCTATTTCTTGCCAACACCCTGGATCCTTGCTGCTGATGCATGGGTAATTCAGATTTCCATATGGTTTCTTGCTTGGTTTCCCAGTTCTGGTTACCACAGCAAGGTGACTACCCTCCCGCTCAAGCAACTGAGCTTGAGACCATTCTTGGTGGAGTGAGCCGTGGAAATCAGATAGAGTAACCACAAAGAGCTGGGGTTGGGTGTGCTGTACCTGTAGTGATGAATTAAGTAGGAGGAGGAACATTGGCAGGTTCTCATCCCTGGATTAAATGAATTAAATTTCATCTCCTACTCTGCCTTATGATGTGAGAGCCCTTTCTGTACCCTCATCCAGCTTGACCCAGCCAAGTTCTGATGGAATGGGCTTTTGTCTATTGCCCAGATCACAGTCCCAGAACCTGTTTTATGTGTTACATCATAGCCTTGGATCACGTGAAGTAGTTCTTGTAAAGGGTGCCAAAAATTTTATGCAAACTCCATTTCTTCAACTAGCACTACTGAGACATATGTTTTAGGCTGCAATTCTAAAGACACTTTCCTGGGAGTCAGACCCATTGAGCACAATGAGGTTTACTCTTGAGTAGACATGGTTAGGATTGTGCTGTTAGTGTCTTTGATGTGTGGTCTAACACAAACCTCCTTTCTGTCTTCCTGAAGACCGAGGTAAATGATGTTTGAGATATTAACCTCACCTTCAGAGTGATATCATACCCACACCCTTTCCCAGCTCTCTCCCACATTCCCCAGCGCTCTCTTCAGGGCTCTGATATTCCATATATTTGGGATATTTTTATGCTGGTGTGCTTATCAGGGCTTACCTTCATATGCACTTACCTCTCAGTGCTTATCTTCATAAGGGCTCTCCTGTTTCAGTCGAACGTATGGAAGCCTCTGGAAGTGGAAGAGTGCCTCTAACTATGGTTTATTAGTTCAGATGCCTCTCCAAACCATCATTTCTGATGTGGCTTTGTTGGTCCTTTGCAAACTATTGTTGTCAGTTCAGCTGCATTATGCCAAACCATTGTTCCTGAGAATATCTAACACTTTTCAACAAGAGTAGTTCCCAAAGCAATTGCACAGCAAAATAAATGGTAAATAAATAAAGAGAAACCAGCAACAGCCACTAGAAAGCATGCCACACTGGGTTAAAAAGGGACCGATATGGACATGTTTCTTCAACCAGGATTTGGCATGATGTCTGAAGAGAGCCTTTGCTAGAGGGTGTAACTGTGTGGACGCTGCCTTCCAAGGGTTGGAGTACTGTCATTCATCAAGGATGTAATACCAGTTTCTTCCTCTCTGTCTCTAACCCCACCCTCTTCTGTTTGCAGGTCGTGTGATTGACGTTGATAATGGAATAATCTGTGAAAACATCCCTATCATCACGCCCACTGGGGACGTAGTGGTCACCTGCCTTAATATGCGGGTAAGCTGTCAGGATATGAAGAGCAATTTGGACAGTGGGAGCCTTTGACTAGGATAGAAATTGCTAAAGAATAATTAAATAATTAAATATTAAAGAATAATTAATAATTGGAATTATTAAAGAAAAACATGTAATGTCCCAAAGTTTCTGGAATTCATGCCCTCTTACCTGGAAGTACTTAGGCATAACTGCAGAATTGAGGATGACAAATTAGCAAGGAGGGTTGCCAACCTTTCAGCAGGCTTGTAAGTAGCTTTATTTTGAACAGTGATGTGATATTCAGGAGTTAGCAGGTGTTGATTCACATTTCTGTGCTACAGAAATTTTTCCTTGCATCTTTCTGCAGATCTATGCTTTTCAAAACATAGGAGTAAGCTAGGTGCTGTTTGTGTTTTTGTTTTTCCTGGTAAGTTGGCAGTCCTGTTTATGTGCACTTTTTGTGTGCTTTGTTTTCTATTATGACATCCTAGTGAAAAAGAGCTTCTGATCAGTGATGGGCTTCAAAGAAATTAATAACCGGTTCTCTGCCCATCTGGCAGCCACTTTTAAATGGCTATTTTTAAAACTTTATATGTCCTATCTCTTGTTAACAACCAGTTCTATAAAGTAGGTGCGAGCCAGCTGGAGCCCACCACTGCTTCTGATGCTAAGCTCTGGTGGTTCCTTTTTCCACCTTTATTGAGGAAGTGAAAAGGGAGGCAGGGATAGTGCAAAGCTGGGATTGTAAGCATTTTGCCTGTTGACATTCAGATAACAGGAGAGATTGAGCAGCCAGTCTGGACTGAGTCTCTGACTGTGCTGACTTAGCACATTGGAAGGTCAATTCAGGTAGGAGGAGCAGGAAGCTGACCTTGATTGCTGCCTCCTGGCCAGTATCTTTCTGCAGAAGTGCACAAAAACCTGGACATGCTTCAGCAGTACACGGATTGGGTACAAAGAGTTCCTTTGAGCTGACGTGGCTCAGAGCTGCTGAAGGGGTAAAGTCAGCAGGCAAATTGCCTAAGAGCCTGGCAGGTCATTGATATAAACTCTTATCACATAGTCTCTGGCATTTGGGGGTAGGAGGGGAGCCTGGATCTTGATAAAAGGACGGAATTGGAACTGACCCGATAACATCAAGGAAATTATTTGTCTTATTCTCTCCTGCCCTCTTGCAGGTGGATGAGGGCATGCACCTTCTCATTACCGGTCCTAATGGCTGTGGAAAAAGCTCACTGTTCCGGATCTTAGGAGGGCTCTGGCCAACATATGAAGGCGTCCTCTACAAGCCACCACCCCATCGTATGTTCTATATTCCCCAAAGGTATGGGCTAAGGGAATCCAACAATATTTTCAGGGAAGAAACAGGCATATGGTGCAGTGAAGTATAAGGGGAGATCCCATGGCTGGAACACTTGAAATCTGTCCCAAGTGGGCATCAGGAAACTTATGGGTAATCAGATGCCTGCATTCTTGCTCTCTTCCAGGTTTTCATCTGTTTCTTTGTCTGTGAGAGCAAGAGAACTATAACAGCATAAAAGCTAAGAGCTATTATTATTAAGTTAGGAAGCCAAAAAAATGCCCCTGAAATGATGGTTACCTTTGTTATAAATTCACTTTAAGTAAGGGCACAATCCAGGGTTAGGGCAGTGAGGAGTGCCCTAGCTGGGCTGCCCCAACTATTCTGAATCCAGGGCAGAATGTTTTGCTGCATCCAGAGAGTCAGGAAGCCTGGGCCACCCTAACTGTTGCGTGGTAAGTAGGCACCAAGTAAGTGACACCTGGGGAGGGCTTGCTCCTGAGGAGATCCCTCTCAGATCACATTGAACAAGGAACAGCTGTGGTGCCTGCCTTATAAAGATTCCCCTATGAGACTGCCAGTACAGTCTACAGCAGTGGTTCTCAATCTTCCTAACGCCGTGACCCCTTTATAAGTTCCTCATGTTGTGGGGACCCCCAACCATAAAATTATTTTTGTTGCTACTTTATAACTGTAATTTTGCTACTGTTATGAATTGTAATGTAAATATCTGATATGCAGGATGTATTTTCATTGTTACAAATGAAATGTGTGTTCTATGCACACATTGAACACAATGGGATTTATTTCAAAGTAGGCATGTATAGGATTGGGCCCTGAGGCTGCAATCCTTTCCACATTTACATGGGAGTAAAGGCCCCCTGACTATAATGGGATTTATTTCAAAGTAGGCATGCATAGGATTGGGCCCTGAGGCTATCAGTCAGCCCCAGTGCATGCGCAGCTACAGCCGGAGGTCTGGCAAGCCTGACCTGGCCCCCTGCACCAGGGGTCTTTAGGCGACCCCCAAAAGGGTCCTGACCCCGACTTTGAGAAACACTGGTCTACAGTGAATACAAGGGGCTTCTTGGAGTGGCCTGCTATATCCCCAGGTTAATGGCTGCTGTAGTTGTGCCATATCCTGAGGTTGAGAGGCAGTGGTTGCAGATAGGCTGGCCAAGAACTCAGATTTTTGGTCAGTGCTGCTATTCTTACTCTGCCGTATCATGGAATCCCGTGGTGGACCTGCTTCTGAGGTGGTATAACTCTGAGGAGCTGGAAGAGGGCATTTCTGCCCTGGAAACAGGCTCTGGAAACAAAGTAATTGCTCTGCTTTAGGCAATGCTAAACATGCCCTCAACACGTCTCTCCTGAACTGCCGAGGCTGCCCCAGCTTGTGCAGCCCAGGTCCACCTGTCTTGGGGCAGCCTATGTTTCCTTTAAGCTACCCCAAGCCTTTTCTAGCATAACTAGAGTGGCCCATCTTGCAGTTGGATCAATCCAGTGATAGATAGGGTAACCCAAGTGCACTTCTGGATTGTGCTCTTAGTCGGCCATTGACAAGCTCCTGTCCTGTCAGCTCCAACCCCACGTGTGTGCAGTACTAACACTAGCCTGGTTACTGATTAGAGTAGCACATATCCAAATAATATCTAGCCATCATTCTTATTTGTATTTTTGTAAATTAGTGGTTCCAAAACTGATGGGTTATGACCCACCAGCCAAGAAACCACTTGTCCCTGTCCTTTTCAGGAGTGTGAGGAGGCAGCAGCATGATTTCCCAGGATGGTGCTGTTGCTGGGATGGGAGGGTTTTGTTTCTTTGCTGTTGGTTTTTACTTACCTGTAGCAAATACTGCTGTCCTGGTGGTCCAGGGAGCTTGCCACAGGCCTCTCCGTGCCTATTAAAGTCTGAAAAAAACAAAAAAGACCCATGTTTTTTGCCAAAAAAAACCCCATCTCTCCCCCCGCCTCAGAATATTGCACTGGCTACAGGTACGTTTTTTAAAATCCTCTCCCATCTCTGGCTGCAGCACAATCCTGGGGAATCAGGTCACCACCTTCCCCCCTCCGACTGTAACACACAGCGCTCTCAACAACCCATTAGGCGTTTGGAAAGCATTGTTATAAATAATATTTTAGATTGTATGTGGAAAATAATTGTCTTGGATGTGACTCTCTGTTTTAAGAGTCACAAAAGAGATGCCAAGTCTTTGTGTATATATGTATTGTCCCTTTCTAAAATGAAATATAAAATGTCACAGAAATGATCGTAGAGCTCTGTTAAAAGCATTCCTGAGACAATGTGTGTGAAAGTCATCATACTTCACTGTTCTTTGGATCATCTTAATCTGTGATTCCCAGACTTTTTAGCACTGGGACCCCCATTTAAAACAACATTCTATTGGGATCTATGTATAGGGTGACCAGATGCTAAACCCCAAATTCCCTGCCAAACCCCCCAAAATTCCTGTCCCCAGGCCAAAATTCCTACGCGGTTAAAAATGCAGGATACACCAAAAATGTAGGACAAATGAAAATAAAGCCAAAATACTCATATTGCTTTCCTGTACTGTGCTTAATTTCAACACTTTTTAAATTGAAAACTTCTTAAAATGCATGATTCTGACCCCCCGACTCAGAAGTAAGCGCCATTGACTTAATGGGCTTACTTCTGAGTAGACCTGCCTGGGACTGGGCTCTGGGGCTGCCCTCCTGGCCACTCTTACCTGGGAGTAATGGGCTTCCAACTCAGTAGAACTGCCTGGGATTGGGTGCCTGGTGGGAGGGCGCTCTGGGGGAATTCAGGGCTGCCCGGCAAGGCTTGGTAATGGCACCCAGGCAGCTTCTGACTTCCGTAGCTTCTAATCAGGAAGCAGTGCTTCCTGGAAGGGTGACCCAGGCTGTGCTCAGGCTGAGTGCGCCTCTGCGTGCCACTTTCACTCTCTGAGCGCAACCTGGGGATGGATGCTCTGCCTATGCCTGGGTCACCCTGACTGTTTTGCAACTCACAAAAATTGGGTTATGATTCACTTGTAGTCCCAATCACATTTAAGGGAACCACTGCTCTAAATCACTGCCTGTCCCATTAATTGTCTGCTTGCCTGATGTCTCATTGCAGGCCATACATGTCTGTGGGAACTCTGCGAGACCAAGTGATCTACCCAGACACAGCAGAGGATATGGCACAGAAAGGACAGACAGATGCTGACTTGGAGCGGATCCTAGATATTGTTAACCTCAATTACATTGTACAGCGTGAGGGAGGTAGGCTCAACTAGCAGAGAGTGGGAGTCAATAAAGGGAAGGAGGAGACGTAAGTTCTTTCTTCATGCCTTTGGATGCCTTAAGTTCCTAAAGTAAAGGAGGAGAGGGAAATAATAATTTTGCTTCCCTTGTCTCTGTTTATGAGACAAGAAGTGAACAGTCAAGCAGGAAATGTGGGGAGGGCCAGACATATCATCCAAACTGAATGACCAATGAAGGCTTTTATGTTTCTTGCCAGGTTGGGAAGCTGTCAGCGACTGGAAAGACGTGCTTTCCGGTGGGGAGAAGCAGCGAATGGGAATGGCCCGGATGTTCTATCACAAGTTAGTATCTGGATATGCCATAATGGTGTTTTCTCTTGTACATGTAATTGTACAAAAGAAATGTACACGTACAAGAAATACAGAAATGCTATTTCCTCTATTGCGTTGTTCATACAGGGATCCTCTGGGGGTAATGTCCATCTCCTAGAGCAGGAGTGTCCAAACTTTTTGGCAGGCGCACCACATCGTATCTTTGACACTGTGTTGGGGGCCATAAAAATGATTTACATTGCAAATTTGAATAAACTTACATAAATTTACATATAAGAGTGTATTAGAGACATTACAAGGCTGTCTGTGGGCCAGATATAGGGATTTTGCCACCAGCCAGATCTGGCACCTAGGTGGAAATTTGGACACCCCTACCCTATAGGAAAGACATTGAGACCATCACTGTACCCAGGAAGAAGTCAGGAAAGTATTGAAGTAAGGGGAACCACAGAAAATGTGGATGGAGAGACTGTGTCAGGCACAGCCTGGGTCATAAGTGGGAGAGGGAAACACATGGGTGTGTGGGGGAGGGAAACAAATGGGGTAATCACATGGGGTGATCACAAGGATTGGTAGATGGAGTTGTTATGTGCAGGCTTCCTTGGCTATGTAGAACATTAGAAAGCTCTGCTGGACCAGACCAGAAGTCTATCAAGTCCAGCGTCCTTATTCCTACCATGGCCATTGCCAACCAAATGTCTCTGAGAAGCCTGTGAGTAAGAGATGAGAACAAATAGCCCCTTGCTACTGTTGTTCCCCAGCAACTGGTTTTCAGAGGCAAACTTCCTCTAAACCTGGGCATTATGCATTGAGAATACAGCATGTGATGACTAACAACCAGCTTGCTTTTTCGCTTGTATCCTTGCTCATATCCCTAGGCCAAAGTATGGTCTGCTGGATGAATGTACAAGTGCTGTCAGCATTGATGTTGAAGGCAAGATCTTTCAGGCAGCAAAGGATGCTGGCATAGCATTGCTCTCCATCACACATCGGCCTTCACTATGGTATGTTCTTTGCTGTTCCCTTACAGACTTTGATGTGACATGTGCTTCTCACCAGCCAGATGTATGGTTCCCCATCCACAGTTTTTCACTCAGTTATCTCTTTTTTCATATGTATGTCTCATCAATCCATTGGACACCCAATGTCCGCTCACCCAGATTACTGATCAGGCCCTGATTTGCTTAGCTTCAGTAATTCTGCAGCATTATCCGCTCTCATGGTCATGCAAGACCCTCTCATCCACAATGACACAAGACCAGGGCTTGATGCAATCAAGTGGTTGTTTTGGATACAACCATGTTTTACATTTTTTTCTTCCTTGTTTTCTAAGAAACAGATAGGGAAAGCTGGCTGAATTCCTAGCCCCATTGTATAAGTTATAACTCCATCAATTAAGGAGTGGTTTCTGTATGCCAGATGAACCAGCTGGGAGCTCCAGTGGGCTGCCACTCCTTTTTCCAGCAGAGGTTTGGGAATTGGAGGAGGAATGAGGTGCTGGCTGAGTACTAGATCAGTAAGAGTCACCCATAACCTCTCTGGAGGTTAATGTCATATAATTGTGGCCATCCTTGTGTTTCTCTCTCCTCTTATGCTATGCTGGCCAGACCATCCATATTATTGAATCATAGAATTGGAAGGAACCTAACAGGTCATCTAGTCCAACCCCCAGCCTCTAGCAGGAAATCCTCTAGAGCATCTCTGACATGTGCTTGTTGAGCATATGAAGATCCCTAGTGAAGCAGAGTCCACCACCTCCCTTGGCCATCTGTTCCACTGTCCTTACTGTCAGGAATTATTTCCAGATATTCTAGTGACATCTCTTTTCTTTGAGTTTGTAATGTGTGTTTGTTTGATATGTGAATTTGTTTTCTATAAGTTTATGTTATGTGTTATGCTGGGTCATTAGTTCCAGGGCAAATATCTCATTTATCTAAATGACTCTGCCTCACTTATTGGTCTGTAAGTAGGAATTCTCAAATTCTCACCACCATTTGATAGTCTCTGCATTTAAGTTGATGTTCTAACTCTGGTGTCCTAGTCAAGTGCCCTAAAAGAGTGCAATCCTAACCCCTGGTTAAGGGCTGTGGATGGCGCAAGTGGTTAAGACACCGTGCCTGTTAACCAGCAGGCCAGGGTTCAAGACCCAGGCCGGCCCCACAAGACAGGGTGAGCTCCTGTCCTTAGCCCAGCTCTGCGACATAGCTGGATCCAATCATATTGGCTCTGCCTTACCATTGGACTAATTCAGTGGTGTGGAGAGGGGGGATTTGCTGCTTGGGTAACAGCTTATCCTCCATAACAATCTAACCCAGGCTTTCATGCTTCGCAAGCAGCGTATGCAGCGCTGAGCACTATACCATAGTCTTTCAAGACTGACGGAGGCCTGCTTTAAACTGCTGGTTAGGCTGGCACAAGTCCCATGCTGGCCTGGTGATGTCACCAAAGAACTGTAAGGAACTTTGATGCCACTCCTGGTAGGTGGGAGGATTAGGTCAGTGCACAGACATGTGTCAGCCTTGTCATACCACCATGGAAACAGGGGATTCAGTGAGTTGTGCTGGCCTAAATTTGTTAGGCTTTGATCCTAAGACTCTTACAGCCCAATCCTATTCCCCTTCCCATAGAATTGTTCTGGTTGAGGCTGCTTATGGCAGTCACAAAGTAGCTTCTGCAGGTGCAAGCCGCAGGCCTTATGGCAGGGGCCCAGAGCAGTGCCAGAGGACCCACAAAGACCCACCAGAGCAGTTAAGCCCACGGAGGGGGTTTGAGGGAGGCAGGGAGGGAGTTGAATGGGATGAAGGATGGGCTGGAGGGTGGAATGAGGTGGGAAGACAGGCAAATCAGGCCTAGGAGCAGGGCAAGATTGACTGCTTTAGCAGCACACCAAATCCCAACTCCCTTCCATGTCCTGATCTGCCTTCCCGAGTCAGTATTGACCGGATTTTTCTGGATTTGTCCACTTTTTTAGCCTTCTGTCCGGGTGTCGTCCAAAAGGGCTTTATTGTCCTCCATTTTGGCTTCATTTTGGAATTTTGCAATAGTGTGCAGTACCCCATCATGTCATATGTTGTTGGATTCGTATTGAAGAGCAGAAACCAATACAAAAATCGGTTTTAAAATATAGCCTTCCTATCAAAAGTTATGGCCAAAAAACTAAAAATAAAAAAATACGCTTTGAGCTCTTTGGGAAAGTGAAAGTGCCCGATATTGTGGCTTTACTTGTGGGTAGGCAAACATGGAAGCTAAGATGTGAGTAGGAAAAAGAGGACTCTAAAATCTTGTCCTCCTTTTTAGGTTTAGGCTTCTGGTCACCCAGGTATTGACTTACACCAGCAATTCAACTGCCACAGGTCTGAGTAGGCCCATAGCATTTGCTGGGATTTAATCCAAGATTTCCAACAGCAAAAAATTCACCATGAGATACAAAAGCAGGCCTCTGTCAGTCTTGAAAGACTATGGTATCATGCTGAGCGCTGCATACACTGCATGCAAAGCAGGAAAGCCTGAGTTGGATTGTTATGGAGGAGAGGCTGTTACTCAAGCAGCAAATCCCTCCTCTCCACGCCACTGAATTAGTCCAATGGAAAGGCAGAGCCCATACGATTGGATCCAGCTGGCGTCGCAGAGCTGGGCTAAGGACAGGAGCTCACCCTGTCTTGTGGGGTCAACACAGGTCTCGAACCCTGGCCTGCTGGTTAACAGGCACAGTGTCTTAACCACTTGTGCCAGATACAACAGTAGCCACATTGGCACTGTTTTTGTGACTGTGGAGTCAGCTACAATTTTCTCAGTAATTTCTACTGACCACTAGAGGCTGCTGCTGTATCAATCAGCCATTCTCAATCTTTATTTGGCTACAGCAACCAACAGGCCCACCCAACTTCTTCCCTCCACTGCTGCCCCCAGGGCCTTCCCTTCCTTCTACCACCTCTCCCCATTTATGTTGCCCTCTCCCATCTCTGGCTTCTCTCCCAAGCACAGAGTCACATCCTCAGCAGGAAGCCGTGCGGGTGGGTGGCAGGGCATCACGGGCTCATCCCTCGAGACTGAGAGTTGCTTTGTTCCAGACTCCCCCAGAGACAGCTCAGAGGAAAGATAACTCCCAAGGAACAGACAGGGATTCCAAACCCACCCACGCACAGGGCACCCACTCGGCCCAGAGGAATGAAGGACAACAGCACAGCTAAGGCCAGGGAACGTCAAACTTGGGGCCGCAGTAAAGCATAGCCTTGAACAGCTTCTCAGTGATCTCCCCCTTTTCTTTTCAGGAAGTACCACACCCATCTTCTCCAGTTTGATGGGGAGGGTGGTTGGCGTTTTGAGAAGCTCGATCCCGCAGCCCGTCTCTCCCTGCGCGAGGAGAAGCAGCGCCTGGAGCAACAGCTGGCCGGGGTCCCCGAAATGCAGCAACGTCTCAGTGAACTTTGCCAAATTCTGGCCGAAGACCCAACCTCCACAGTGGGACAGGTCTGAGATTCAGATGCCCCTGGCTAGCCCTCTCCCCCTGCTGCCCCAGCTCAGTTGAGTGCTTCAGAAGAAGAATCTAGGCTGCTATGTCCTTGACTCAGGAGCTGCACAAGAGGGCTAGCTACCCCATTAGCTTTTCCGGCTAATGAAGGAGGAGATGTATTTTCCTTACTGGGGCATCACTTAATTCTGGCACCCATTTATGTGCACTTAGGAACCCTCACTCACTGACCTGCCTCTGCTTGGGTTTGGAGGGAGGGATAGGGTTTCCTCTGACTGCTTAGCATCTCTGGACTCTGGACTTCCAAGTGGAAGACCATCTCCTGTACACATAGTGCCTAATTATCCCAGGATGCTAAAGCTCCAAGGCTCTTTATTGGGTGTGTGTGTGTGTGTGTGTGTTGCCCCACTGCCAGTCTCAACAGCCACTGATGTTTTGGAGAGAGTGAGCTTCCAGAATGTGACTGCCACTGCCACATCTCCAGCTCAGAAGCTGGGGTGTAGGAGGTTCAGAAGGATCAGTTGCAGCCTTTCATCACAAAATAACCGTACAACATTTAATAGGAAACAAAGCCACGAATGTAGCTCTTGCCAATTTTTGTCTCTTTTTGCCACATCTGGACCTCAACAGTTGGTTGCATCACATGCAGAACACCAACATCTCATTCACCTGAAATGTGGTTGACACTGTTCTGCCCCATCCTTTGGACAGCACTTTGGTGAGATGACAGCAAAAGTGGTAGCTTAAGAAATTCACATTATTCTAGGCTCGTAGCATGAAGTGATGCATTTTTCAAGGTTGTAAAGAATGTGAAGATCAATAATGGAGGAATCAGATTTCCAAAAGCCACCATGTCCACACTGACCACTCTTTCCTTTTGATGCACAGTTGCATTGGAGTCCATATTCTAAGTGTGCTGTGCCCAGGCAATTGAGCAGCCAAAAAGGCCTGCCTGGCACTCTACACAAACTGAGCTTGTGCCTGAAAATACATCCCACAATGGTGCATCCTGCAGCCAATGCACATTGGCTCCCCAGCAGGTAAACCAATGTGGAGAAGATTCCCTAAGATGACAATCGCTCTTCTAGGCTAGGCCCTTGTTTAGGCCTTTGTGTGACCGCAAACTAAAAGTCCTTCCTAAGGACTTGTCAATGAGGCTTCTGTTACCTAACAAAGTCTTCATCTCTAGGAGGAATTTCTTTTCATCTCTCTGGGCTGACCTTCTTAGTAAAGTCAGCAACCTTTGCCAAAGCTCTGGTAGTGAGAAGGACCAAAAGAGGCCACAGCAGAATCCTCTGCACTATTTTCTTACCACTCTTTCTATCAAAACCTGTCTTGTTCAGCTTTTCCCCTGCTGGGTACATTTTCCTTGAAATGGGAGTGGGAAAATAACCTAAAAAGATTAAAATTAAAAGGGGAAAATTCTCCTTAGGTTATTTTCCCAGCTGGTGAAAGCAGAGTAGACAAGATGTTTTTTCATATGCAGGAAATGGAGGCCTCAGCTAGTTGCAGTGGGGTAACGCTCAACAGCCAGACTTCACATAAGAAGGTATGAAGCAGCTCAGTTCTCAGTGTCTCTTTCCTTCTTGTCACTGTGCATGATGTGACCACAGCAAGGTAACAACCAGCCATGTTAGCTTCTACAAGTTCTTCAAGACACTTCTCAAAAACAGAGTGCTCTGTTACTTATATTTAAGAGAAAAAGAGGGACTCGCTATCAATTTGTGTTTTGCACATGATCAGCAACGGGCAAGGGATCAGCAATGTCTGCCCATGCGCATTTAAATACATTGCCATCACCAAGGTTTTGAAATCCTGTGGCAAGCTTTGAAAGTCTGGGTTTTCCTCATGTCCTGGGCAAAGCACCGGCTCTGCAGACAACTGGCCCTTTTCTGTGCAATTCCGCATGGGCATTTATTTTACCTTTCCTTATCTTCTCTGGTGACTATTCTTGTCACTTCCAAGCAGCTATCACTCCTATATTGCATACCCTTCACCAATTTTTCCAGAAAGTGAGACATTTTTCCAGCAGCAACCAGTAAGCTGTTTCTCCTTTATTTTCAGCTCAAGTGAGATGTCCATCACTGGCCTGCACTGTTGCAGTTCACCATCCCTGGTGCTTGGTGGCCTGACTTTTTTGTCAAGTGCTTGACAATCCCTCTGGTTTCTGCAATCCCAGAGTGGCAGGCAAGGATAGGTACATTATACTGAAACGGCATGTGGCTTTCAGTGGCTTGGACGGGTCAGCATGAGAAGCAGAAGCCAGCAGTGCACATTTGGCTACATAGAGCAAAGAGACACATGCAAGCTTTGCTGCCTAGCCATGTCACCTTCTGTTTCTGCAGAGATGGCATTTGCTGCAGCAAGTTCAAATCTTTGTGGAGCCAGAGAGTCTTTAGAGCTAACCTTTGGCAAACAGTTTTGCCCCAGGTCTAACTAAAGTAGCAAATGCATATTGGAGAGTGTAAAATATTAAGCTCAGCTTAGGGGGTCCTTCCCTTTAGTCTAGGCTAGGGGTGGGTAAGCTCTTGGACCTTTAGGGCTCTTGGACCTTTAACAGTTGAGAAGGTGAGGGTATTTCAGCAGGTACAGCTTGTCATTGTGTAGATGATCACATAAATCTATGTGATGACAAGCAGCATCTGTTGAAATTCCCTTTTATACAACTGTCAAAGGTCCAAGAACCCTACAGTGGCCCAGCTTGTCCACCATTGGTCCAGGTCATCTCAAGTCTACTGATCCTATCCATATTTCTGCTTCTCACATGGCTTTCCATGCCTCTATCAGCTGCTTCTACTGACCACTGGATCCCAGTGATTGTCATGTGGATACTCATCATGGATGGACTGTGTCATGTGGAGTTTGGTAGTGAGGACTGGATACTAATTACCAGTTCAGTTCATCATGATATTGCTGCCACACCCATACCAGAATTACCCAGGAAAAGGGGAGACTGTACTCTACCCCTTAATTCCTCACAATTTTAGCCAGAACACATGGAGCAGCAATTTTCAGTGATATTCATCTCATGGCACATTGATCATTTTTATGATCTTCTCTTGTGATGTGACTTCCAACTTTCAGGACACTCTTCTGGATCCTTTGGCTATGTTCCTAGGTCTATAGACTGTCTATAAAGGACTGTCTGTCCCTCTTCCACCTCTGGAACATTAAGAACCACAGAACCTGGGAAAGTTTTTTCCCCCTCAAATTTTCAACTACTATGCTCTAAGCGTCTTCAGCACATTAGTGTGCTGTAGCACCACGTTTTGAAATATTTATCCTTAGCTGAAACTGTAATTGAAAGGGCTGTCACAAGAAATGTCCAAGAACCCTTTCTTAGAGGGGTAAGGCCCAGTCCTTCTGGTCCCTGGAAATTATTTTAAATACTGTCCTGCACCTACTTCATATGAGCAATCACCAAGTCAAACCCATGGATGTTTTAAGAAGCACAGAGTCATATTTCCAGCCAATTTTAATTCTGGAAGATTATTATTAAGTGCACCTTTTTGACTGCCACACATTGGACCTACACATTCAGAAGGAGTCCTTGGGAGATGAAAGATTCCTCTGTATTCTTCAGATTCCAAGGAAGGAGGGGTGGCACATTTTGTAATACCACCCCTGTTTTTTAAAAAAAGAAGAAGAAGAAAAAATACTTGCAAACAATGAAAGGAAAAAAGCACAACACTGAGAAAATCTAAGCTGGATGCTCTCTCCCTGCTGTAATGGTTTTCTCTTTGCAAGAAATATGTGCATATATCTGAATATTTAACAAGTGTCCCCCCTGCATTTAGAGTTACCATGTTTGTCTGGATCTAGTCCTGGAGATTTCCTTTCCAAAGATGCTGTGATGTGATGCTGAGGAGGAGGCTCCATTGATATCTCTACAATGGGTTTTGTTAGTCACCTTTGTGGATTCCTGGAGACTCCAAGCTGTCCTGGAGGACTGTCAACCCTGCAATCTACCCCATTCTGCTACATATGTACACCCAGAATATGTTTCCCTCATCCCTCTCTTTGGGAAAGGGGAAAGAACGTAATATACTCCTTGCTGCAGGTTCTTGTAGGCCTTAAAACAGGCTTCTGATCATTAGAACTGCTTTAAACTCTGTCTCTCCCCCCCCCCCCCACCTCTCAGAGGGAACAGCAGCTCCTTGCATCAGCTGCCTTTGCCCAGGGGAGCCATGGTGACTTGTTTTCTCCAGTCCTTCAGCCCAATTTGTTTCATTCCTGATCGTATCGGCCAGGTTTAGATTCTCTAGCCAAACAAGTTGAATCAAGCCATTTGCAAGTATGTGCTTAGCTGTGCCACAGTCCTGTTCATGTCAAACGTTTTGTGCTGCTATCCTACCTAAAAAGCTCCAGAACGCTTCAAAAAACATGAGAGCAAATGGAACTTTTTGCAGATGGAATTTTTGCAGGGGGTCTAGAGTACCAATCTAATTGGGGGAGGGTTTTCCACCTCCCTTTAATTTTTATTGTAAAACTTGCTAACTTATTTAATTGTAGTTTGTGTCTGTGTGTTTTGTAAGATATTTTACAAACCACTTCTGAACCCTTTTTGGACATTTTTTTCAGACCTGCCATCCACTTTATGCCCATCCTAGGGTGAAAACCAAACGGGCAAACACTGCAATTGTTTTGGGGGGGGGGGTGCAGTCAGGTATGGGGGATAGAAGTGGGAGATAAGTTAGAAAGTTTGCCATTGAAATTGAGTGTGTGTCAAAATTAAAATTCTCCAAATGGAATGAGGCTGTTCCCATCTGCTGGCTCTGATGTCAGAATTTTATAAACTATGCAACAAAGATTGTCTTTCTCTGCTGTTTTATATGTGCAAAACTGCCACCCCACTCCAACCTTTTTCCTTTCTTCAGAGTGCCTTTTACACTGGCAAAAGCCAGGTTGATTCAGATGATGATAATAAAAAAAGATTATGGATCACAGACAGCTGGTGGTATGATTCTGAATTCAGTTACAGATGCACTGTGACTAGGCTTGTCAGCGACTACACAGTAATCACAGATACGGGGAGGTCATAGTGGGATCTGTCACTGGGCCTTTTAACTACTGAGTGGTGTAAGAGGGGCATGACACAGTAGAGTGCTGTGACATGTCTTCTTTTTGCCCCATCATTCATCCAGCCCTTTATCTCTCCCACACGCATATTTACATGAAGCTGAACTGGTTCCTAATTCCCATTTCCTCATTTGATAGCTACACAAACATCCTGAATAAGTGGAAGGGTTGATGTTTTCATACCTAAAATAAACCTTGGGCTACCATGGCTCACACATGTCCATGAATATACATGAAATCCTACTCTCCCTATTTATGCATGCTGCAAGGAAACTAGGGGAGGCTTTAGGTATACTATTTTACACAGTGTGAGAGCATGCAGTGGGAAAGGCTGTCTTCATCTTTGCATTGGACTCTTAGCGCGGCAAAAGAAGTTCTTACTGACCTTCAAGGAGGTGAGCAGATAGTGCCAAGCAAACATGACAGCTCTCAGTAGGCATGGGGAACTGACTGTTGATGGTTCCTGGTGAAAGCCTGAAGCCATGGAAACTTCACTCATGATGTTCCAGCTCTTCAGTTGGCATGAACCCATCAAGACTGTCATTTGAGGAGGGAAAAGAGAGGTTAGTTCAGAGGGGCCCCTTATTTTGGTGGGTGTTATGATGATGCTGCTACAAGTCAGGCCTTTGGTCCACTCAGCCCAGTATTCTCTCTGTCAGTATCTCTCCAGAGCCTCAAGCACAGAAGCTTTTCCCATTGCCTGCTACTGAGATCTTTTAGGGAAGCCAAAGATTTTTCAACTCAGGCTAGGATTATGGAAGGGGAGCCCACTGGAAGGAAGTTATCAGGAGACAGCAAAAAACCTATAGTCAAGACAATGTTTTAGACAGCAGTCCTAAGCCCCAGTTAGGCTGGCATAAGATCCAGCACAATTCCCATCCTGGCCTGTGAGTGTTACAAAAGTGCCGTAAGAAACTTCTGTGCCGTAAGAAACTCCTGGAGTAGGTCTTAAGCCACTGCACAAACATGCACTTCCCTCCCTACATCACCACGGGATTGGGAAGACTGATGAATTTTGCCAACCTAGGTTAGAATTGCATCCTACGTTACTTTATTTCAATCATCTTGATTAATACAGTCAGGCTTTAATGTAGTTTTCTTTTTAATTTAGCGTTTCAAGTACATGTAATTTAATTTATTCCATAAATGGCATGAAATTAAACCAGCTCCTAAGTGCTTATTACCCTGTCCTGGTTTCTTTGCATTCTTTAGCTTGGATACTGGCAGACAGAAGCAAATTGACTTTTTGATGAACGAGTAGGTGGAATACACCCTCCACGTTTTAAGAATATATCTCCATTCATAAGAGGAATAAAGACATATTTGGTGTGGGTGTGTCAGCACCAGCTGAAAATTCAAGAAAAAGATTAATAACAGCCCATCTTTCTCCCCCCCCCCCAACCCAGCCCAGCCCACTTTGCAGCATCTTAACCAATAATTGCCTCTACTAGTTTGTATGCTGTTGCAGGGATAGGCACAGCACCCAGGACCTAGGAGTTGACATCTGTTTACCTCCTGGGTGGATCTCTAAAGGGACCATCACATATACATGTCTAAGTTCTTTTTAAAACAAGCCTAAAATTTACAACGTCATTTTGATTTAATTGCCCTCTGTTAATCTGTCAAATCATCTTTTTCTTTAAAGTTAGCCCATTTGTAATGTTAACAGAGGTTATAAAAAAACACCATCAGATGCTCTGAACCTAGAGGAAAGCACAGGATATAAAGTGATCAGCAAGTCAATCCTTATCACAGAGGAGTCAAGCTCCCATAGGCAGGGTGACCAGATGCCCGAACCTCAAAAGGAGGACAAGGTCTTGGATTCCTCTCAGCCTGGCCTTTTTGGCAGACAATGGCATGTTTGCCTACTCACAAGTAAAGCCGCAATATTGGGCACTTTCACTTTCCCATAGAGCTCAATGCATTTTTTTTATTTTCAGCTTTTTGGCCTTAAAGTTTGAAAGGAAGGAGATATTTCAAAAACAACTTTTGCATTGGATTCTGCTTTTCAGTACGTCATATGACATGATGGGGTTCTGCACACCATTGCAAAAGCCAAAATGAAGCCAAAATGGAGGACAATGAAGCCCTTTTGGAGGACACCTGGACAGAAGGCTGAAAAAGAGGACAAATCTGGAAAAATCCGGTCATATGGTCTCCCTGCCCATAGGCCCCTCCTCCTGGGTTTAAGAGCACAATCCTAACCATGTCTACTCAAAAGTCAGCCCCATTGTGTTCAATGCGTCTTACTCCCAGTAATGCGTCTTATTTTGAATACCACAATATTTAGGAACTGTAGGTTGATCAACTCTAGGGTGCAGTGCTAACCAAGCAAAAGGCACTCTTTCAAGTGGGTGCTTCTCTTTTATTTAGCAGGGGGAGAGTAACTGGCCCTACACACCCCAGCAGTGTCTGTTCAAGTGGCTTCTGCTGGTGTTTTTTTGCATTTTAGATTGTGAGCTCTTTTGGGACAGGGACCCATTAGCTTTTAATTAGCTATTATTATTTTTCCATTTTCTTTGTAAACCGCTTTGTGAACTTGTTAGTTGAAAAGCGGTATATAGATAGATAGATAGATAGATAGATAGATAGATAGATAGATAGATAGATAGATAGATAGATAGATAGATAGACAGACAGACAGACAGACAGACAGATAGATAGATAGATAGATAGATAGATAGATAGATAGATAGATAGATAGATAGATAGATAGATAGATAGATAGATAGATAGATAACATAACCCAATCCTATTTTGGGTCAGCCCAGCACATGCAGCTGTGCTGGCACAGCATCCACTGCATGTTATGGGCTAACAATGGACCAGTAACTTTTTTACTTACTTACTCTACTGCTCTCTTGTTCCCAGTGGGCCTTCTCAGATCTATGCCAGCTTTTGGGGTAAATCTAAGTGGGCCACAGGGTGAGTGCATAAGGTATCAGCACTTCAGCTGCTGTCCACACATCCCAAATTTGTCCTGATCTCACCCTAAGCTACCCTGTAAAATACCCCAGCAGAGCTCCTAAGATCAGTAGCGTGTATCCAAGTAGCGTGTACCCAGTAGCGTGTACTCAAGCCAAAATGTCCACATGCTGTTGCATGTTCCATCCATGAAAGCCCCAATTTAATTGGCTATAACAGTCTCTTCTATGCATCAGAAGTAAGGCCTTCTGAGTTCAATGGAGCTTACTCCCAGATAAGTGTTATAGTATTGCAACCTTCATCCCTACATCCAAGTAGCTTACAGTCCAGATTTTGAAGATGGGAAATGCAAGAGGCAGGGAAGAGCAAAAGAAGTAGGTTAATATAAACCCATGAGGTTATGCTTATTTATATGGGTATAAGTAATTGCTCAGTAACTGGACTCTCTGGCAGTGTATAAGTTTAAAATAAACAGACAAAAATATAAAACAATTGAAGGAAATTTGCCCTGCTAACAGATAGTCCTCCTAGATTTAGCAAGGGGAGCTTAATTATATCCCTGCACCAGCCCAGCAGGGTGACCACACTCTTTTTCCCCACAGGAAATGTCCTCTTTTTAGCCTTGTGTCCTGGAAACAATCTTCCTTGTCCTCCTTTTCCTTGTGAGCAGGCAGCATGGAGTTTTCTTGTAATTAATAAATTATGTCTAATAAATTATATGTAATAGTTTTTAATGTAATCATAAGTAATGTAGTTAAGTTAACTATATGAAAGCTCTTCCTTTCCTTTTTCCCTTTCGTTTCCTTTCCTTCCCTTCCCTTCTCTCCTTCCTTCCTTCCTTTCCACAGCTTTGGTTGAGCTTCCTCCTAAGAATCTACACTATATTTTCACCTGCCTGACACATATAGGCAGGAAGGCAGCACCAGGCAGGCTGTTCTGACAACAAATTTGAAACCTTTCTAGAGAAACAATGTATTTATTTCCTTCCCTTTCCTATCCATGTTGAGATACACAATAATTGAGATACATAATAAAAATATGTATTTTTATTTTTCCTAGGAGCTGATTTTTCCTAGGAGCAGCAGCAGGCCACCAGTTAAGTCCAGCCATTTAATCAGACTTCCAGGTCATCTTCAAATGAAGGGAAAGTTGTGCTTTTGGGTTGAAAGGATTTGCTGGTGACAACAACATTGTCCAGAGAATGCCCGATTGCAAACTTGCAAATCTTTGGGGAAGTTCCTTTCATGTTCCCCAAAGACAGGAGTGTCTCATGAAATTGTAGGGAGATGCTTAGTGGAAGGGCCAATCAATATGCATGCCTGCTGCCTGGTCAAGAATAGTCATGGCCTATATGGAAGTCATTAAATAGATAGTGTGCTTGCATAGGAAGATCTAAGAACAATCTGAATAAATGGGGATACACCATGAAAGATGGACTGTCAACACAATCCAGAGTAACTATGGGACCTCTTGCATTGACATAAGAGGCATTTACTTTGGATTGTTCTATGCATTTCCCATAGGTTTCCCATAGGTGGTGCCGTAACTACATCAATGTAAGATGTCCCATAGTTACTCTGGATCGTGCCTTGTGTGAATGTGGAGAAGATGAAACCATCCCACATATGCTCCAGAGCAAACAGGGCCCTTTTATATGCACAGAGGAAGATCTTATGTTGGCAAGGGAAAATACTGTTGTGGTAGCCCGGTTTGGGGCAAATGATATCTAATTAACTTGTTCTAAGTAAAAGTTTTACCGATGTATGTGCTTTTGACATGAATAAAGAAAGAACCACACTTTCAGAACAGTTGTTCCCACGAATCCCACCCACTGTCCAGCCTTGGTGAGCAGAGCCCATCTTTGGCTGCATCCCAACCCCAACCACCTACTCTGTCTTTCAAGACCAGACAGAATAGACTGCTGTATACTGCCCACTCCTTGCAATGAGCTCTTGCAAGGGGAGGAAACTGATTTCTTTTGGGTTCACCAACTTACAGAAACTTTAGATTATTTTTAGCAGGCTGTTGTAGTCTGCGGGCTGTGGGTGGCGCAAGCAGTAAAGACGCTGTGCCTGTTAACCAGCAGGCCAGGGTTCGAGACCCGGGTCGGTCCCACAAGACAGGGTGAGCTCCTGTCCTTAGCCCAGCTCTGCAATGCCAACTGGATCCAATCGTATTGACTCTGCCTTTCCATTGGACTAATTCAGTGGCTTGGAGAGGGGGGGTTTGCTGCTTAGGTAACATCATATCCTCCATAACAATCCAACCCAGGCTTTCGTGCTTCGCATGCAGCATATGCAGCACTGAGCATGATACCATAGTCCAGTGTTTCTCAAAGTGGGGGTCAGGACAAGTGGTGGGCACTTACCGGTACGGGCCTACACACCTGTACTGCTTCTTCCAGTTTCCCTGCTGCTAGCGAACCGCCAGAGACAGGGAAATGGAAAAACATAGCGGACCGGTACGGTCCGCCATGTTTTGGAGCCCACCACGGGCTTGCCCGCTCCAGAGCAGGCACAGCGCAAGCGTCGTCCTCGGCGCTTGTGCTGTGCCTGCTTTGAAGCAGGCAGCGCTTGCCCACTCCAGGGCAGACACAGCGCAAGCGTCGTCCTTGGCGCTTGCGCTGTGCCTGCTTTGAAGCAGGCAGCGCTTGCTCACTCCAGGGCAGACACAGCACAAGCATCGTCCTCGGCGCTTGCGCTGTGCCTGCTTTGAAGCAGGCAGCGCTCGCCCACTCCAGGGCAGGCACTGCGCATGCGCAGATGTCGCCCCGCCCCTCACCCCGGCCACACCCCGCCCATGCCCTCTGACCCCAGCTGGCCCCTCCCACTTCCGGCGTACCGGATCTTGGGATGGGGCCAGCCCATCTCTGGTTAGGACCCCTTTGGGGGTCGCCTAGAGCTTTCCAGGGTCGCCTGAAGACCTGTGGTGCAGGGAGCCTGGTCAGGCTTACCAGTGCACTGGGGCTGACTGACAGCCTCAGGGCCCAATCCTCTGCATGCCTACTCTGAAGTAAATCCCATTGTGTTCAATGTGCGCATAGAACACACATTTCATTTGTAACAATGAAAATACATCCTGCATATTGGATATTTACATTACAATTCATAACAGTAGCAAAATTACAGTTATAAAGTAGCAACAAAAATAATTTTATGGTTGGGGGTCCCCACAACATGAGGAACTTATAAAGGGGTTACGGCGTTAGGAAGATTGAGAACCACTGTCATAGTCTTTCAAAACTGACGGAGGCCTGCTGTAGTCTACTCCAGTGTATTTCTGCAGTAGAGGGAGGCAGGGTCTTGCTATGCTCAGTGTGGTTTCTGCCAGACCCATGAATGATAGATCATCTACTGCGTCCAACTCAAGGCCTATCATGAATGTGAACATTCACTATGTGTAGAGTCTTCTAGCTGTAGGTATAAAAAGCTTTCAATGACAGATGGAGCAATTCATCGGTTGAAGTATATCTCAGTTGTGTCAATGGCTATGTCTACCCAAACAAGCAGACTGCACCTAGGCAGGAATAATGCAAAGATGAAGAGTCTTCTAGCTGTTCTGCTGCTGCCACTATGGCCTCCACCAAGAGCACACTGTCCAATTTTGTGACCTCTCCTGCAAAGGATGCAGATCAGGGCCAAATCAACAGTTACACTGCAGCCAACCAAAAGGAGAAAATAATCCTCAGGTCTTTCACTTGCAAATTAATAATTGGGTGTCCCCTCCTTCAGTTATTGGTGGAGAGGGCACAATTTTAATGTTTTGGCAAGGTGTTCAACCCTCATTGAGAGATGAACTGAAAGCTGATTACAACTGAGACAGACAAGCAGACAGATAGTAGTACACTACTAAAGCTGAAGTCTGCAGCCTTCTGACCCAGACAGGTGATGTGGCTCTGACTCCTGACATCTAGTCAGACCATTGAATGTGTGGCTTTCCAAGGGTGACAGCACACATGATCATGGACTTTGAGCTGAAGACCAGGTTGCTTGTTTGCCAGCAACTTCTGATGAGGCCTATTGGCTCAAACATCTATGAGGTCTTTGAAATGGTATGCACTTCTTTCAGAATCAAAGAAAAGGTGCAGTACATGGTGACCGACAACATGGGAAACAAGGTGAAAGCAGTCACATCAGACTTCCCTTCCAGGGAGGATTCAACCAACTCTGAGGCCAAGGCTGGCCATCCCAAAAGTGCCAGCATAGAGAACATGGATTGTTGGTACAAGGTGGAGGAGTACATGGTTTCTTCCCTTGAGCAGCAAGCAGGGTCTGCAGACTCAGGCAAGCCTTTGAAGAGGCTCTTGTGCTTCACACACAGCCTTCAGCTCAATGTTAGCAATGGCCAGAAGGAGGGCAAGATCCAGACGGTGCTTGCCAAGATGTCAAAGATGTGTAGTCTGCTTTACACCAGCACTGTTTTCAAAGACACATTGGAGAGGCGCTTCAGGCCCTACATGAGCACTCCACAAGACACCAGCATGCGTAGAACATTGGGCTCCACTGTGGTGGACAAGCCACTGCCATTATCCCTGCCTGCCTCCCTGACCAGCCCGCACTATTAATTTCATGTTTTGTAATAGTAAAGAAAAAGGGAAGGAAAGACACAATAAGAAAAAGAAAATAAACAACATTAAAGATACATAAAATATTAAAAATAAGAAATACAAAGAATACTTCTAATAGTGTAGCGGAGTGAAACAGAATGTTCTTATTACTTAGATTATTTTAATAATCTAAATCTATACCCATGTATATGTTATACAGTATCTCCAACAACCCCTCTTATCTACTCAATAGAAGTATTCAATTTCAGAATATTCAGATAAACGTTCTTTATTCCTTTCAATCTAATGTTTAAACAAACAGTTTATGAACTCATTATCTCATGCAAGAAGTCAATAATTGATTTCTAGTTT
The DNA here is from genome assembly GCA_030015325.1 of Cryptoblepharus egeriae. Lineage (NCBI taxonomy): Eukaryota > Metazoa > Chordata > Lepidosauria > Squamata > Scincidae > Cryptoblepharus > Cryptoblepharus egeriae. The sequence goes on from JAREYC010000002.1 coordinate 118,297,962, forward strand.
GCCACAAAATTTTCTGTTGATTTCTCTTTAAGAAAGTTTACAAGTTTGTCCTTTTCTGCAAAGTATATAAAGCAATGGTATCAGAAAAATTAATATAAAGATTAAACAAGTGCAAGAAGGAAAAGACAAACATATGTACATTCTATAAATGTACTGTATGCATGTGTCATATATATCCTGATAAGACAGAAGTTCTCCTGGTCCGGAAGCCCTCTACTCGGGTATTGGAATATCGCCCTGTTCTGGATGGGGTTGCAGTCCCTTTGAAGGAGAAGGTTTGCAGCTTGGGGGTTCTCCTGGATTCGCAGCTGCTCCTGAAGTCCCAGGTGGTGGCTGTGGCCAGGGGAGCCTTTGCTCAGCTTCGGCTGATTTGTCAGCTGCAAACATACCTGAGTCGCTCGGATCTGGCCACGATGACCCATGCCCTCATGACATTGAGACTGGATTACTGTAACACGCTCTACGTGGGGCTGCCTCTGAAGACGGTCCGGAAACTTCAACCAGTCCAGAATGTGGCGGCCCGTGTGGTTGCTGGGGCTCATCGGTTCGACTCTGTCGGGCCACTGCTTCAGCGACTTCACTGGCTGCCCATTCATTTCCGGGCTGAATTCAAAGTGCTGGGCCTGACCTTTAAAGCTCTAAATGGCTCGGGTCCAGGGTATCTGAGGGACTGCCTTCTTCTGTACAATCCGACCTGTCACCTAAGGTCATCTGAGGGGGCCCTACTGACTGTGCCACCACTAAGAGATGTGAGAGGTGTGGCGGCCAGAGATAGGGCCTTCTTGGAGGTTGCACCCCGGCTTTGGAACTCCCTCCCCTTAGAACTGAGAAAAGCTCCCCCAGTACAGAGCTTCAGGCTGAGCCTTAAAACCTTTTATTTTAAAAAAGCTTTTTAATGGAGGCAGAGGTTGGGGGGCTTTGTTTTTATCGTTTTTGGTCTATATATTTTAGCTTGTTAATCTAATTGTATTTTAACTGTATTTTAATTGTGTTTTAATCTGTATTTATTAATACAGATTAAATACAGATTAATTAATCTAATTTTAATGGTGTTTTATTGTTCTTTTTCTGTCGGCTGCCTTGAGTTCCCTTCGTTAGGGAAGAAAGGCGGGATATAAATTTAATAAAAATAAATAACTTTCATGTGGTTAATTTAAACATTTTGGGTGCAGTCCTATGCTGGGCCAGCACAACGTATCAGTATTCCCATTCCCATGTCTGTGCACTGGCCTAACCTTCCTCCAGGAGTTGCACAGAAGTGTTTTATGGCACTTTTGTGACAATGCCAGGTCAGCATAGGACTTATGCCAGAGTTTAATCCAGCCTATCTGGAGATTAGGATTGCAGCCTTTATTGCTTATTATTGAATTTAAAACTATTATATATAATTTCTTACATAAAATTTATTAATTACAAGAAGGCTACATTTTATTTATTCTGCCTGCTCATATGGAAAAGGAAAAAAATGAAGACCCCCCCCCCCCCCGAGGATACAAGTTTAAAGAAGATGTGTACTGAAGGGGCATATGGTCACACTGCCTGTTGAAAACTAACATCATCCTCCCACCAGAATAAACATTATTCATTGCAAGGGAGTTTACTGGGATTTCATGAAACAAACATTGTTTAAATGCATGCCAAAATAGGCCCCAGGTATGTATGTATGTATGTATGTATGTATGTATGTATGTATGTATGTATGTATGTCACCGATACTCTATTTCCATCATGAAACTCAACATGGGTCACTCACATGGGATGTTCCATAGTGGTGATTCCATGTGTCCTCAAGGTACCTAAGAATTTTTAAAACATTGTAAAAGAAACTTAAGTTGGTATGGTCACAGATCTTCTGTATCATATGAGTTTCTGTAATTATAACTATAACTATAGTTTCTGTAATACCAGAAAGGAATTTTCATACTTTAGTACCTGAATGCATTGTATTTTCATGTTCTGAATGGATATGACACTTTAACTGGGTCAAATGGCTTGCAAACAGTGTTTGTAGCAAGCTTGATGCTTAATGTCCTATTCCTATTTTGTAAAAGTTTGCTGATTGTCCAAAATTTCTCTTTTGGTTACAGTCTTGATACATGGTGTCTGGAGTAATAATTCAGCTTGTAATCATTCTGTATATTAAAAAGCAGCACATCGGGTACAATCCAGAGTAACTACAGGAAGTCCTTGCTCTGGTGTAAGAACAATTTACTCTGGATGACAAATGATGACTGCAGCATCTAATGATGATTTCCATTTGTGAATTAGTGGGCTATCACAATCTGAATCAGGGGGCTTTCACAAAACTTCCAAAAACATAACTTTACACACTCGTTATTAAATGGAACAAGTTTGTATATAAATTTGTAATCACACAGTGGCAGTTCTGAGTAGACATGCCCAGCATTGCATTGTACATTTAACTAAAGCATCACATTTTAACATGACAAATAATGGACAATCCATCCATTTACTGTGTCAGTGTGGCAAATCAATAATGACATCAAGGAAGTTTTGAAAACCGAGTATGAGCATGGCAATTGAGTAACAAGTTTTTATTTAAATTATTAAATATGGCATTAGTAAACAGCTCAGTAGAGCCTCATAGTAAACCCCTTTTTATCCTACATAGCGTTTTCAGTTTTCAAAATGGAGAAGACAAAATAAAATTGTGCATGCTATTTCTATAGGACAGTTGATACTCTTAAGTGTACTTTAAAAAAGAAAGCTGATACCAACTTGCTGTTAATCTTTTCCACTGGCAGAAGCTCACAAACATACGACTGAATATAAAGACAAGGTTAATTGAAGTTTGGGAACACATTTTCTGAAAATAAGGAAAAATTTCTTGGGAACTACTTTACAACAATTTCAGAAAAATCAACAATTGTTCTACATTATCATTATACAATCTGCTTATTGCAGACATTGCTCTTGAAATGTGATTAGTCCTCCATGCCATACCCCACTCTACTCCCTGTGATATTTCACTGATGAAACAGGGATGTACTTAGACCTCTGGTGTAGCATCAGGGTTACCCAGGATAGACATAGGCTGAAATCTTGAATGCACTTTCCTGAGAGCATGAGCCATTGAGTACAAAAGGGCTTTCTTCTGAGTAGACATCATTAGGATTGAAGCCATAGCTGAGCATTAATGCCCCTCAGAGTTCCCACATGATCAAGCTGACCCCAGAGCTTGCAATGGTAATAGTGCAACATCATGATGGGCAGTGATAGGCTCCTGGCAACCTGGAAAAGCACTGCAACAACCCACTTTTCATACACAGTGGCAACACTAGAAAATTAACATAGGGTGGGAGGCACAGACAAAACAAAATCCATATCTGGGTGGGGGAGAGTAAAAGGATGTATGTGTCCCCCACAGGTTGCTCTGCTAGTTGTGACCAAATGTAGGGAGTGGAGCTCATCTTTGTTTCTTAAGCCATAGAGCCAGCATTGTCCAAAGATTCCTCTGTGGACATGTGGTCCACATTTGCATAGAATGTTGATACCTTCCCATTAAGGTGGTACCTATTTATCTACTTGCATTTGCATGCTTTCGAACTGCTAGGCTGGTAGGAGCTGGACTAAGGATGGGGAGCTCACTCTGTCTTGCGGTACTTGGGTTTTAAACCGCTGACCTGCAGATCTTCAGATTGACAGACACAGCGCCTTTAACCACTAACCCACTGCAGCCCGTGTTAGATTATAGGTAGAGAAATAACAGTATGTGTTACATTGATTCCCATCCTAAAGTCCTATGGCTGTTGAGGGAGTTAACCTCCAAGGAACCTTATTAGATCTATAGTCCAATTTAAAGTTTTGCACACTCCTAGGGAAGTGTGCATAATCCTAAACACACTTCCCTGGGAGCAAGCAGAGTCAGTAACGGTCAAGTAACTACTTGCATGTGTGTGCGTGTATGTGTGTGTGTACTGGTCCCCTCCCCTCTGGTGCCACCTATGCCTACAACTGCCCTGACCAAACCTACCTGTTGTTACATGGTCTCTCTGCCACATATATGCTGTGTACACTAATTGGTACACTCATTCACACAATTGTGGAGGAAAGACAAAGTGCTTCCTATTCTGAGATTCAGCTCCTCCTAGGCACAAGTGCTCAAATGCTGGCCCAGGGGCTAAATGTGACTTGCGGCAAGTCTCCATGCAGCCTGCCACAAGCCACCTTCATCAGGCTGCACATGAGCCCTATAATCCTCCGGAGACAAGAGGAGCTCTGCCATCAGGGGTTGGAGAGGCTGCACATAGTTCCTCTCTCTATGTATGAAAGTATTTATGAACTGGTTTGAAGGTCACCCCCTCTCTTGCTGTGTGAAAGTGTTTATGAACTGGTTTGAATTCATTCATTCAAGTTTCATCTCTAACATATTCATTTATGTAAATTTATTCAAATTTGAAATGTTAGAGAGATGATGTGGTGGTCCTCATGCCAAAAATGTGGTCCTCATGCCAGATGATGTGGTCCTCATGGCACTCTTTTGCACAGTCTCAGAGAAGGGATCCAAATCTTGAAGAACTCAAATTAGTGAACAAGCCTCCCCAGACACTTAGGGAACAATTTGAGCCAACACTCTGACACTGACATAGCAGTGCCACTGGCATGTGCTGCATTCTGCAGCTGGAGAGCAGTCACAGAGGTCAGGCAATGTTTGATCCCTTACTTGAGAGTAAGCACCCATTACCTCGCTGCTGGAAAGTTTGTCAAAATCACACCCTAACACACAAATCATCACCAATTTTCAAGCACTGGCAATGGCATAGCTGTGCCAGCAGGGCATGTCTTCCGTCCTGCAGTTGAGGGAAAGTAATAGAGGCCTCTTCAAGATCAGGCAATGTTTGATTCTCCTACTTGGAGCTGCATTGCCCTTATCCAGAGCTGGAAAGCTGGTTAGGATCACATCCCACCAGAGACAAGGATACAACAGAAAACTGAGCCAGTGTACTGCACAGCACAAATGATGGTGAAAAGCAAGGAACTCACTTGTTGGCTCCTCCACAGCCTGGACCTGGAGACGTGCAGGCCTGGCTTTCCCAGACCAACCATATGTCATAGCCACAAAAAAGGACAAAGGGCTGCCACATGTAAGACATCCAAGAAAATGTAGAGAATGATAAAATAAAAGCTCACTCTCTGTCTCTCTCTCTCTCTTTTATGTGGTTAAAGCAATCCTATGCCTGTCTACTCAGACTTCAGTCCCACTATATTCAATGGGGTTTATTCCCAGGAAAATGTGTTTAGGCTTGCAGCCTTTATTACTTACTAAATTTTAAACTATTTCGCAGAATTTATTAATTACAAGAAGGCTCAGGGTGATCATATGTCAAAGGTCCCCAACAAAATGTAGGACACTCAAGAAAAATGTAGGATGTGACAAAATAAAAGCTAAAAACACTGCTTTTTGTTAAATTTCATGTGGTTAATTTAAACACTATAAGCACAAGCCTAACCGTGGTCTACTCAAAAGTAAGCCCCATTGTGTTCAGTGGGTCTTACTCCCAGGAAAGTGTCTTTAGGATTGCAGCCTATGTAACTTTTTAATTAAATTTAAAACTATTGCATATAATTTATTAATTACAGGAATGCTACATGCTGTGAAGAAAGAGGAGGACAGTGACTATTTTTTGTCCTGGACAAAAAAGGGACATGCCTCCTGCCTGAGCATCCTTGGTGGGTCCCTCTCCAAAGGAGCATGAGTGCAGCCTGGGGTTGCGCCTTGCTCGGCCGGGAGGGGGCGCCTTTGGGCTCTGGCCAGCCCTGGGGGTTTGGGAGGGGGCGGGTTGGCTGGCTGGGAATTGGCAGCCAGAGGAGGAGAGACACTTCGGAGTGCATTGTGGGGGAGTGGCTCCTGCCTGGCTTGGATGGGCTGGGCTGGGCTGGGCACAATCGGTGCCGCTCCCTGGGAGCGCCTGCAAGTTCCCCTTCAACTTGGCTTGCCAGGTAAGGAGCATCTGATCCTATGCATTGCCCTGGCTGCAGAGGGGCTTGCTTTCCCTCATCATCCTCCCCTCTCCTCTGCACTCACTGGGCAGTGCCCCTCTCCAAGCACGGCTCCCTCCAGTGCCCCTCTCCTCTCCATTACCCCAGCACCCCCTTGCCAAACCCATCACACCCTGCCTGGATGGATCCTTCAGCAGACCCTCTTACCACCTCTCCCAGTCCCAACAGTCTAGAGTCCTCCACATCTCCCAGTCCCTTCTGGTTCCTCCACCAGTCCAGAGCTTTTCACCTTTCCCAGTCTCTTCTGGTTCCCCCACCAGTCATCCAACTCTCCCAGTCCCTTTTGGTTCCTCCACCAGTCCAGAGCTTTTCACCTTTCCCAGTCTCTGCTGGTCCCTCTACAAGTCATCCAACTCTCCCAGTCCCTTCTGGTTCCCCCACCAGCTTAGAGCCCTCCACCTCTCCCAGTCCCTGCTGGTTCTCCCACCAGACTCATCCACCTCTCCCAGTCCCTGCTGGTTCCCCCACCAGTCTAGAGCCCTCCGCCTCTCCCTGTCCCTTTTGATTCCCCCATCTCCACCTCTCCCAGTTCCTGTTGGTTCTTTCACCTGTCCAGAGCTCCATATTACCTTTCCTGCCAGCTTTCCCACCACCACCATCAGGTTCTCTACTAATCTGCCTCACTTTTTCCCATTTCTCCACAGCCTCTCCATAACCTTTTGCAGCCAGTTCCCTTCTCCTTCCCCAAAGAGAGCACCTAAAGATCAACTGGATTGAGTGACCCAAATGGTCAGCCGGATTGGGAGGGAAGAAAGAGGGCACAGTCCTGTGCACACTTTCATGGGACTAAACTCCACTGACTAGAATGGAGGTACTTTGAGTAGAAAGGCATAGGAGTGGTTGTGAGGCTGCATTCCTTCCCAAACTTTCCCAGGAGAAAGCCCCATTGACTCTGATGGGACTGACTTCTGAGGAGAGCTGCGTAGGAGTGGGCTGTGAAGCTGCCACTCTCTCCACACTTTCCTGGAAGGAAGCCCCATTGACTCTGATGGGACTGATGTCTGAGGAGACATGCATAGGAGTGGGCTGTGAGGCTGTCACCCTCTCCACCCTTTCCTGGGAGGAAGCCCCTTTGAATCTATTTGAACTCACTTCTGAGGAGACATGCATTGAAGTGGGCTGTGAGGCTGCAAACCTATCCATATTTTCCTGGGAGCAAGCTCCATTGACTAGACTGGAGGTACTTCGGAGTAGACAGACATAGGATGGGGTTCTATATGTGGAGGGGTGGCTGACTGGGAAACAGGTGCCTCCCTGGGCAGGGTGGCTGTGAGGTTAGGGGTGACTAATGTGTACTATGGGAGTTGAAATGTGAGTGAGGCTGGCTGCACTCACCCATTTCTGGGAGTAAGCCCCTTTGACCCTAATGGGACTGACTTCTGAGTAGACATGCCTAAGTGTGGGTTGTGAATGCCGGGCAGGCCTTGTCAAGCCAGGTGAGGAGTTCCAAACCACAGGTGTGTGAAGACTCCTCCAGGTGGCATTTGTGAGGCGGTGCCTTGCCTCTCCTTTGCTCATAGAAGCTAAGCTTCTGGGAATGGAAATGCCTTCCCCAGCCCCCATTCTGTAGCCATCCTGTTTGGGGAGGCTGGGATTCCTGGCTTCTTCCTGATTCTATCTTGCCTCCTCCACTCTCTTTACTGGCTTGTTCTCATGCTTGGGAGATGCATGATTCAGATCCAGAAAGACACCTTCCTTGCATCTGCTTTCACAGTGCAATCTTAGTCATGTCTACTCAGAAGTAAGACCCATTGAATTAAATGGGGCTTATTCTCAGGTTGGTGTAGAATAGATAGATTGCAGCCTCTAGCACCCGAGGAAGTGCTGGCCTCTGTCTTGAACTACAGAGAGATCCCACGCATCAAGGATTATGCAGTGATTTCAAAATGGCACACTGGGATGCTGTGGATGGTCTGCAGGAGTGCCCTGAGAGTTTAGAGAAGATATTAGTAGGACAGTTGGGGGATTTGAACCCTCAACCAGCAGCACTGTGTGCCTTGTCAGTGTGCCATGAAATTACAAAGATTGAAAGCCTCTGGAATAGGGGAAATGACTCCAGATGAGAGGGTACAGTGTTTTTAAGCAGACTTTAGTTTTGGGACCGCTTTTTCTAGAATTTAAGTGCTATACTTCTTTTGCCAAACAATGGCAGAGATGAGATTGTGATTTCCATTGCCACTATTTACATCTGAGATGGACAAGGGGGTTATCACAATAAAACCAGATTCAAGTTAGGTTTTTAGGTTTTCGAAGGGTCATTGAACTGATAATTGCTGCGGGTTCCTTTGGTTTAGCTCCTTTTGGTTATATGCCTTCAAACCTACACTCTTTTGTATTCATTCTTGTGCCAAAGTGACCTAGGCTAGGATGATTCCTTGTGTATATTTGCTTAAATGTGACGCTGGTGCCTTTTTGCACTGAGCAAACAACTCTGATCCATGTAGGAAGGAAGGAAGGAGTTAAACTATTGAACTAGTTATGGTAGTCCCATTACCCCAAATGAATTGGGTGCCCCACCCCGCTTGCATCTTCGCTTGGAACTGACTCTGCCAGAGTCTGTGGTGAAACCTGACTGTACACCCTTCTCCTCACACTGTTTTTCAGGACAGTACTTTTTATTAAATTTTGCATCAATTTCCAGACACCCTATAAACTTCACAAATGGAAGAATATATTATGCAGTATATAACTAATGCTCCAATTAAGGGAAGGAAAGAACCCCTAACTATCCCCAGTTTTAGCTAGATCATACCTTTTTCAAAACCATCTAAAAAGAGTAGTTAGCAGTGCAATTCGTTGTGTGCCTACTCAGAAGTAAGCCCCATCTTACTGGAACTTACTTTCAGATGAGTGTCTGCAACTTTTAGTTGCAGCCTAAAAGTCAAATTTTAAAAAAGTTTGTTCCTTTACCATGGGGTTGCAAAGCAGCTGCATCAGTGTTGGAAAGTTGGTTCAGATTAGGCTGCTGGTCAGAAAAGGCAAGCTGTCTTCCCAGGAAAGTAATTGGCTAACTACAAGCAGATACATACAGAATTCAGTAAAACTGTGCATGGAGCAGTCCTGTCTCAGCCAGGCACCCCACACTGATTTTTATTTTATCTGGACAGCGGTTAGAATCATGTCAATAAAAGCTCTCCAACCTTCTTACAAGTAGGTAAGGTCTCCATATCTTCTTACAAGATGTGCAAGATGATGCACTTAAATTCTTTTGATGTTTGGGGTGCTGGCTGGGATGAGTAGGTGGGATGCAACTGAGTCAAGGGACTTGGGGGACGCGAATAGATATGGTAATCAAAGCATATCAAAGTCATCAAAGTTGCACTGGATGCACTGGTAATCAAAGTTGCACTGGTTGTAGAGCTGCATGTGAACATTCACGTGAATTGTGAATGCTTCATGTGGGGGTTTCGTAGGGCAAGCTTTCAAATACCGGTATATGTGTGGGAGTCTGTGGTCCTTCTTTCCTGCTGACTTTGGGCAAGTCCCTGCAGGCCTGGCTGCCTTGAGTCGCACAGCTATTAAGTTAACAATGGGTGTTGTTGGTTGCTTCATCTTTCTAAAGCAGTGTATATTTAAGGGAGGATGGGTAAAAGAGGTATTCGTCTACACTACACTGTTTTTTTCCCTAGGAAGTCCAGCCAGTGTACAGTTAAGCAGCAGAATGGGGGGGTGGGAGGACTGGATTTGCCAAGAACTCAGCATCACATGGTACTAATCCTAGAGCAGTGTTGTTCTCCTCTGCTCCTCCCCCCTGGGCAGCAGCGTGGGGGGGATTAGTGCCTGTATCCCCTTAATGGGACTGTTTTCCATAGACTAGCAAATACCGCTTAATGTGCGCCAGGATTATATAACAAACACAGTGATTATCTTGTCCTCTCTCCCTCCCACTCCATAAAATGTAATGCTTTTACCTAGAGATTGTGGAGTGTGGTAGTAGTTGCTGGAGTCAGGTTTACCCTGTGATTCTATCACAGGTCTGAGTTTTGGGTTCCCTTCTCATGTGCTGCTACAGAGCTAAGTCCCCTTTCTCCCATTAAACCCCATTGTGGTAATGTCCATGCCAGATTTGGCCAAAAACCTCTTGTCATTTCAAGCATGCATTTACAGGGTGAGCCCTTACTAAGCAATGAAAGCAAGTGGGGAGGCAAAGGTGGGCATCCCCTGCCAATCAGCTGCTTAAGGTAACTGCTTCAGATAGCCTCATGGAAGGGCTAGCCCTGTTCCTCACCCATAATTTCCCACACCCAACTTGTTGCACAGGCATTCACAAGCCCTTTCATGTGACGTGCCATGGCTCCCAAACCCTTCTTGCTGCTGTGTATGTGATGGATTATCTGAAGCAGCCCACTGTTTTTGTTTTTGCTATCACTAGCAGTGCTGCCATGTCACCCAAAGCCCAGCACAGCATTCTATGAGAGGCAGCAGTGCCAGGCGTCTTCCCGGCAAAACAAAAACCTGCTTTCCCACTGAAGCAGGTGCCTGCAGGCAAGTGGTGTAAATCACGAGAAACAGTGGCTGTGAATTGGAAGGGTACCCACAGTATATTTGATATGCATGTGTGCTTGCAATGGGGCAGAACTAAAATGGATAAGAAATGCCGGGTTAAATCCAGAATGGGGCATTTTGTGGGGTCCTGCCAAAGAGAGCTGTGTACATCGAAAGTGTAGGGAAGGAAGAAATAAAAAACCAGTTTTGCCAGGGTCTCAGTCTCCCTGTTGGCTGGGGTCCCTTCACGTCTGCCCCACATTTTCTGTCCTGTCTTTCCCCTTCACGCTCTGACTTGCTTTGACGCCTTTTTTCAATCCTCTCTGCATTTTCCTACTACAGAGTTTAACTCAAGAGTTTCCTACTCAAAGCCCCATTGATTTCTTCCAACCCACTGGCTATGTCCTTGCCCTACACAGCTCTTCCACCCTTTCTCTGCCCCCTTTGACCAATTTAAGCTTTGGAGGGAGTTGTTCATCAGATCCCTCACCTGCAAATTATTCCTTTCTTCCCTAGGTTTGGGCTTTAGTTTTTGGAGGGTTAACTGTGCCAGTGGCTAACTTCCTGAGCCAGAGTCTCTCATTATCCCCTGGACTCTTATCAGGGGTGTCTCTGTCCCTGCCACCCCTCTGCTCCAGACAAAGGGGGCATTCAGCAGCCCTTGGACTGGCATGGCTCTCCCCAGGCCTGCTTCCCGCTGTGGGGGCGGCTGTGCTGGGTGCCCGCCAAAGAACGAAAGCTTCTTGCTGACCCCGACACCTTCCCAGCTTTGCCCTTTTCCTACTGAAAGAATCCTCCATTGACTCCAAGTCCCTGCTGGGAGTGGCGGAAGCCTGTGTGTTGTAGTGGGTGGAAGTCAGAGCAGAGGTGGAAGACTTGTTCTGTTCCTCATGTAAAGGAAGTAAATAGACCCATGATGTAATCTTAAGCCCCAGTTAGGCCAGCATAAGTACCTGCACAAATCCTGTATTGGCCTGGGGGTGTCACAAAAGTGCCATAAGGCTCTTCTGCATCACTCCTGGGGGGAGGTAGGTCAGTGCACTGACATGCACCAGCCTCCCCACACCGCCACAGGAACAGGGAGACAGGTGAATTATGCCAGCATAAATAGGTTAGGATTGCGCTCCCAGTTTCTGAAGGGGGAGAGAGAAATAAATGGAACTAGGCTCAACTAGACCCAAGTTCCTGAGTACTTTGAGTACACCTTGAACTCTTTATTTCTGACGCATTGGTCTTGCATTTTGCACACATGCTCTTTCTGTTTATCTTTCTGACCCTTTTCCGCCTCTTTCTTTGCAACCATAATCTTTTGTCTGCTCCCTTTCGGGGAATGCCCTGGCTGAGCAAGTGTCCCAGATTCTGCAGCTTTCTGGAATGAGCACTGGATGGGGCTTTAATGAGATATTTTGCATGCTACAGTGGGGTGGGTGCGGAAACATAATCATTGCCTGTGCAAGCCAGAGGAAAGGGCTGCCTGCAAGGATTGATGTTGGAAGGGGGGGACTTGCAGCAGCAAGGATTAGGACAGCTGCAGATTGGCACTGAGGGACAGCATCTGCTATTCAAATTGATGCCTCCTTGTATGGTTGTGCTTGAGCAAGCTCAGAATCCAGGCAAAGCTTTGATCAGTTAGGTCTAGCCACTCCAGAGGTAGCCTTGTTGTGAGGCAGATGTCTTTGACAGCTAATTCCTGACAACGGAGTGGAAAACAGATGCAGACCTGACCCCTGGATCCTAGGATCTCAGGCTGCCACAAAGTTCAGCACCAAGCATTGAAATGAAATGTGCAGGGGGAGTTCATTGCAGTGAGGTTTGTGCAAGAAAACTTCTAGGTAGATTGGATACTGTGTCATTTAGGGAAAGAGAGAATTCCAGCTGGTCACTAAAATGTCTTGGTGTCACATAGAAAAAAAGTATTGGATGTCAGGATTGAACTTGGAATCGAACTTTGTTGATCAAGCCTCGATGTGTCTGTTAGTTTTGCCTTTTTATCCTTTTTCTATTGGGACATTCCTCTATTTTATGATCTCCCAGCAAAGCAGGCATGGGCTGCAACCTTCCCAATAATTAATCAATAACTTTGTACAAACACATTACAAGGGATTCCTCTGTTCCCCACCCAAGGCTAGACACAAGTCCTGACCTGTCTGCTTCTTGCTGTCACAGTCCCTTCCTCACACTCCTCTGGTCAGCTGATGTCCCCAGTCTGCAGTTCTTTCTCATGAATCTGGCAAAGCCCTTCATTCTGCCCCCATAGCATCCTTTCCTTCCACCCCATTCGTTCTCTCTGGGGGTATTGGTGCCACATGTGAGAGGGTTGTAAGCGCTCTATTTCTCTGGGATAATGGATCCCTTTAGCCCCGTGTGGCTCTGTGATGGCACAGCTCAGTTGGGAACAGTGGGGGCTTTGATGGGGGAGAGGTTATCACAGCAGCCATTGATTGGGCTTTGAATCGCCATCCTCCCCCCCCCCCCATCGTGCACACCATGTCAACTCACACATGCTGCTTATCTTGTAGGGATGTCTGCAAAGTTGCCCTGCCTGGCGTTACCATGTGGGAACTGAAATGCCCCCTGCACAGCCAACTGGTAAGCACTGGAAGCATCCTGGGACACACCTAAGGGAAATCAGCCAGCTAGGGAGCTAGATGGCTCAGATCCTGCTGTGATGAAGGAGTGATGAGAAGCTGGGAGTCCACTCCGGTATGCAATATCATTCCCTGGCATATCTTTTCATATGAGATGACAACAGATTGACTTTTTTGGCATGGCAGAGAAATGGGTAATCAGGATTCCTGGATTCTTTTCCTGGCAATGTTGAGGAGGGGGCTTGTCTTTGTCTCCTTCACCAGCCCCACCCCATGCCATTGTCTGCCTGTGTGTCTCTGTCTCTCACCTCCCTCAGGGATTTGGGATTGTGTGTGTGGCTGTATTGCTACTTGTGCTGCCTCTGCTCCCCTTCCAGCTGTTGCCAGGAGGGAGAGGCTGGGGGAGGGGTTACTGTAAGTAACCAGTAAGCCAGTCTCTGGCTTCCCCGCTACCCCCCACCTAAGATTGGAGGGGAGGGTGAGACAGAAGGTTTGATTCCTAGCCAGGATCTTGCATTTCTCAGTTCCTCTCCTGCAGATGGGACCATTTGCTAGGTGATGATGAGACATGGAAGGGTGGTGTGGGTGTCACTGTGTGGAATTCCACCGGAGAGGAGAGTGATGGGGGAGGCAAACAGCTGGGTTAGGGAAACTGGAGTGAGGTTGAGGTTTGAGCGGGGAAGGCTTTTTTTCTGGGTGATCACTTCCTGATAGGATCTTATTTTACCAAGCAACACTGTGTCTTATAGTGTGGTGGGGCAGAAAGGAAACCTTGCAAACTTGCTGTCCCTACTCAGAATTACTTCCTTGCACCCCAGGTTCCCATGCCAACATGCAAATGAATGTGCCAGTTTGTGCTTCTAAGGAATATATTCTGTGCTTGTCCTAATCCCAGGAAGGTTGCTAAACCTCTTGGATTGGTCTGCAAAACCATTTTTTAATTGATGCATCAATGGATATTTTAAAGTGAGATAAAATATGCAACACGCTCCAAATCTTACATTCCTTCCCCACACACCTCATCCTAGCTCAAGTGTCATTTGCAGGTCATTTAAATCGCTGCATTTAGAGTTCAGTATAATCCTATGCATGCAACTTCGACTGTAAACCCCATTATATACAACTGGGCTTCCTCTCAGGTGTCTATAGGATCACAGTTTTAATTGTTACAGATAGCCTGAATGAAGAGTGAGCACTGCAGCTGAGAACATTCCATGTTCCATTCACGTCCTCACTACCCACTTTCTTCTGCTGTGTGTGGCATCTGATATTTGACCTGGTAGGGGACGGGAGAGGGGCAGAGATAGGGATTAAGTCCATTGAGACATGGCTTAATCACCTTGGCTGTGCTGCTAAACCCTGACGGAGATGAGCACCCTGCTCTCTATTTCCAAGGCAAAAGCCTGTCTGAGAGGATCTCCAATGCATCTATATTTTGCCCACAACTATATAATGAATATATAGGAGTATAGAATATATAGGAATATGAAGAGAGGAACCTGGGGCTTCCTGTGGAAAAAAGAGAAGGTTTTGCAGAGGAGAGACTTCACAGATCAGACAGAAGAGAGAATACTAGAGTTGTGCCAGGGAGGAATTTAGTATGCTGTTCAATAGAGGTGTCCATAAGTTAAACTTTGCTCCTTAGGACACAGAAAGATCACACCCCTTTACTGCAGGTTGACCTGGAATGTGTATGTATGATTCCCTGCTCCAAACTATTAATGTTGATATCAGAAGTCCACATTCATGGTTGCTTTAACTACTTAAGTACCCTGATGAGGGAGAATTGTCAAAATATAATATTTTGAAAAGATATTCAGCTAGTTTTTTTAAATTTATGGCCCAATCTTATAGGCATTCTGTGCTACCATAATTCACATACAGGTATCCCCTGCTTTCTGATGGTTTGTTTTTGGATGATCCACTCTTTCAACACCTTTCAATTATACCCCCAAATCATTCATTCAGCTCATGTTCTGTTCTTTCAACAACTCTGCTATTCTAAAGGCTAAAATTGCCCTCCTCCCTATTAATTTGCATATGACATGGTGATTCAGACAGTTTTGGCATGTGTGTGTGTGTGTGTGTGTGTGAGAGAGAGAGAGAGAGAGAGAGAGAGAGATCATGCATGGCTGCTTTAGCCCCTGATCTATTCCCATTCCTGAAGGAGTTGCAGAAATCTTTGTGTGACAGCAGGAATTTGCAAGATAAAGGTGCTTTAGCAATTCGCTAATTTAAAAAAGCATCAAAAGCAACAATTTGTAAACTAAAAACTGGCCAGGTTTCACTTTACAATCATTTGTACTTTTCACCACAGCTCTGATCCCTAACCTGTCAGATAAGTGGGGGACACCAAGGGGTGTTTTAATGGTGCTGGATGCCTATGGTGCTGGATGGTGCTGGATGGTGGCATGATATCATGATGCCATGTTGAGTCATGATGTCATCACATGGACACACTTCACAGCCAGCTAGAGATACCCGGCTGCCTTCAAAGGGCACATGCATGGCTCAGAGCCATGCACATGTACTTCGCAGCCAGCTGGGAAAGTGCTCTCCAGTGAGCTGTGAAGAGCACATGTGTGCCACTAATCTCCTAACCGCTTTTTGTGGTGGTGTCAACCAGGACTGGTCTCCCAGCACGATGCTGGTATGGACCTGAGCAACCCCATAGGGATGGCTGAGGCTTCACTTGGGGTATGGGGAAACGTATTCCCTTATTGTGGGAGACCTTCAGCTCCCTCATAGGCTACACTGGATGCAGTGCAGTAATTCATGCTTCTCCAGTTTAGGATTTGCTGTGGATAAAGACCATGACAGACCTGACTGTCGCTTGTTTGTTGGATTTCTATTCCTCCTTTCCTGCAAATGTGGCTAAACAAACAATAACCACATAAATATTATAAAATGCATTAAAACAATATTAAAGCAATACCTATTTAAAATAATGCACTAATTTGATATTGTAATGTACTGTATTTACTTGAATCAAACACTCACATTTTCCAGCCAAATTCAGTCTTCAAAATCAGGCTGCGCATTCGATGGTTAATTAGATTTGAATAAATATGGTATTTTGAATATAAGTATAGGGTGTGCATTAGATTAGGTAAATGCATTAGATTGAGTAAGTGTGGTTGGTTTGGTACAGGAGGAGGATCACCATGGGGTTGACTCAATGAGTTATCACACTGGGTGATACAAACCCTCTGTTAGGATATGATGCGTCATGTTGTGGCTGAACTGTAAAGTTTTAATGTGCATGCAGGCTGACAGGTCCCAGAAGGTGGTGCTGGGGGATGCTTGCTCGGCACCCTGGCCTCTTCGGTGCGGGGTGCCACAAGAGTCCATTCTATCCCCCATGATATTCAACATCTACATGAAGCCGCTGGGAGAGGTCATCTGGAGGTTTGGAGGTGTCATCAGTATGCTGATGACACCCAGCTTTATCTCTCCTTTCCTCCTGAATCCAAGGAGGCAGTTGAAGACCTGAATCGTTGTCTGGAGGCAGTGGGGGACTGGATGAGGGTGAACAAGCTGAGATTAAATCCTGATAAAACAGAGGTTCTCCTGGTCCGGAAGTCCTCGACTCGGGCATTGGAATATCATCCTGTTCTGGATGGGGTTGCACTCCCTCTGAAGGAGCAGGTCTGCAGCTTGGGGGTTCTCCTGGATTCGCAGCTGCTCCTGAAGTCCCATAGTGCTGGATGCCTATGGTCATCCAGCTTCGCTCAGCGAAGCTGAGCTTCGGCTGATCCACCAGCTGCAACCATACCTGAGTGACCCATGCCCTAGTGACATCGAGACTAGATTATTGTAACGCGCTCTACGTGGGGCTGCCTCTGAAGACGGTCCGGAAGCTTCAACTAGTTCAGAATGCGGCGGCCCATGTGGTTGCTGGGGCTCGTCGGTTCGACTCTGTTGGGCCACTGCTTCAGTGACTACACTGGCTGCCCATTCGTTTTCCGGGTTGAATTCAAGGTGCTGGTCCTGACCTTTAAAGCCCTAAACGGCTCGGGTCCAGGGTATTTGAGGGACTGCCTTCTTCTGTACAATCCGACCCGTCACCTAAGGTCATCTGAGGGAGCCCTACTGACTGTGCCGCCACTAAGAGATGTGAGAGGTGTGGTGGCCAGAGATGTATCTCTGTGGCGGCACCCCGGCTTTGGAACTCCCTCCCCTTAGAACTGAGGAAAGCTCCCTCGATACAGAGCTTAGGCGGAGCCTTAAAACCTTTTATTTTAAAAAAGCGTTTTAAATGGGGCAGAGGTTGGGAGGCAGTTTTATTGTTTCATTTATTACTGCTTCTAACAATTTTTAGTCTGTTTTAATTGTTCCTAGTTTTTAAAATTTAATTGTATTTTAATTATGTTTTGATCTTTATTTACGATAATTTTAATGGTGTTTTATTCTGTTGTTAGCCGCTTTGGGCTCCCTCTTATAGGTGAGGAAAGGCGGGATACAAATCAATTAAAATAAAAAATAAAAAAATAAAATGCATATGGGATAGAATTGTGTACACCACCAGTTTCAGAATGCAGGTATGAGTGTTCTTTAGATTTTAATACCCGAAAGCTAATGGTCAGGATTTCATTGCTGATCATCCTCGTTCTCCTTCCTTCTAGGATGTGACCATGTCCCTAGGTCACCTATTGCTATCCCTGGTAGTTGGACTGATGCCCCTGCTGCCATTGTGCCCAACTGCTCGACTTACTTCCTACTCTTCCTTCACGGTCCCCAACGCTACCTTCAATCATCTGGCTCGAGCACGGGACACAGGAACCCTCTATGTGGGTGCCGTCAATGCCTTGTACCAGCTGAGCCCGGAATTAAGGCTGGTGGGACGTGCTCCAACAGGGCCAGCTCAGGACAGCCCAGAATGTCTTCCTTTTCGGGACACTCATGATTGTCCACAGGCCCAGCTTATGGACAACTCAAATAAGCTGCTGTTACCAAATGAGCATGCTGGGGAACTGATTGTTTGCGGGCAGCTTTTCCAGGGAGTATGTGAGAAGCGAGCTCTGAGTGACATCTCCAAAGTGCTGTACCGCCCTGAGGATCCTGGTGACAACCAGTTTGTGGCTGCCAATATGCCACAGGTTTCAACCGTGGGTTTGGTGGGACAACACAGTGGCCGAGACCTGCTCTTCGTGGGACGTGGGCTGACTGGAAAGCTTTCTGGAGGAATCCCACCATTCACCATCCGGCAGCTGGAAGGACTCCAGGCCTTCTCCAGTGAAGGGATGGGCAAGCTAGTGGTGGGTGACTTTTCAGATTACAATAATCGCTATGTAGCTGCCTTTGCATCTGGGGGCTATGCCTACTTCTTGTTCTCTCGGCGTGGAGGAAAGGCACAAATGGAGTATCGGGCCTACCTCTCCCGGAGCTGCATGGATGACACTAACCTCTACTCCTATGTGGAGCTTCCCTTGGAGTGCCGAGATGCTGAGGGGCGTATTTATAACTTGGCACAAGCTGCACACCTGGCATCTGGTTTCCCTGGTGGAGTTGAAACACTATTTGTGGTCTTGGCTGCAGGGCAAGGCTCCACAGCATCTCCAACAGCACAGACAGCTTTGTGTTCATACAGCTTGAGTGAGGTGAATGCAGCCGTGGAGCGAACACGGCAGCTGTGTTACACCTCAGCTGGCATAGGTGACAACAAGGAGGAGGAGGCTGCCATTGAGTATGGTGTAACATCTCGCTGCAACACCTTGCCCAAGGTGAGGATGGAAGCAGCTGTTTTCTTTCAATGGGGAGAGAGGATTTCTTGACACAGCTGCTTGAACCATAAGTGACTGTCTTCTAACTTTTCTACTTTGCTTTATTAATTTTCAGGAATCCCCAGAGGCTTACCCCTGTGGGGATGAACACACTCCTAGTCCCATTGCCAGTCGGAAGCCAGTGGTGGCTGAGGCACTTCTAAGTACTGTGCCAAAACTGACAGCTGTGGCAGCCATGGTAGAAGCAGGTCATACCATCACCTTCCTTGGGGACGGTTTAGGGCAACTACATAAGGTAATGCAGGGGGTTAGTCAATGTGATTTGTACCTATAGATTTCCTTTTCCTGTCTACTTCTGACTGCTGTAGATGACTTCCACACATCTGTACATATTGCATGCTAAAATAAGCACTGATGCTATTTTTCTTATATTTATGCATTTACATTTGTACTCCTGCTTTCCAATCAACAAAGTTCCCATACTTTGGGGAGTGCGGATTTCATTCAGCTCTGAGTATTGCCTTTTTTATTCTACTTTCCTACTGGTTAAAGACCAATGAAGTCTTCCTCAGGTTAGGCTTCTCCAACTTTGTCCAGCTCTGTGGGGCTGGGTTGGTCTTCACTGAAAAACAAAAAACAAAATTGTATGTTTCAGTCCTTTGTAAATTGTCACTTTCATTTGTGCTCTGTCAGCACCTACACAGCCCCTCCCTTCCATCTAGGCTATGTCTGAAGCCATAGCATGGAGAATAAGGCCATTCTGTTCTCATGCCAGACAGTCTGCTGGCATTTTAATGTATCTGCATCTAGATCAGTCTGCTGGTATTTTAAATGTATTTGCATCTGGATGCTGTGTTTGTCTGCTGTGTTTGTACTATGAAGGAAGAACTAATTGGGGGATATGCTTTTGAACCAATTGAATAGTCCAGTGCCCAGATCGGGCATTCCTAAACTAGGTGACCTTGTGACTTGGTATTGGGCAACTTCATGTGCTCCAACTGCAGCAGTATGCTTCAAGCTATGTGAGCTGTGTTTTGTGGAGTCTCAGAAGCCCGCTTGGAGCTGAGTAGAACTTCAGTGATCCAATTCCATGGAGCAATTTGTTGCATTATTGGCCTTGGAGAGCCAATCCTGTCCTCCAAGGCCACCTCCTATACACAGACACACACAGTGACCCCTTAAACAGCAAAAGGACCATGCCCATTTTTAAACATCTGAGTGCTACCTACTGAGTCACATCATTGTGCCATCTGAGCTCAGTATTGTCTACAGTTGCAGTGATTTTCCAGGGTATGTCCAAGGAGGCTTCCATGACTGCCCTTCCGCTGCAGAATGGCATGCATGCCTTGTTGTTCCTTTTGTCTCCCTCTGGACTCCCTGGGGTCCAGAGTTTGTGGACCTGGTTTTTCATTATTGCTACCATTTGTTCCTTTTCATCACCCTCTGCTTCAAAGGCATTGCTCTTTTCATTTGTTCATTCCTGATGGCGCTAATAACTTTTTTTTGTTTGTCTCTCACTTCATCCTGCCCTTCTATTTTCAGTTCCACTTCTGGGTTGTTTTCTCCTCCCCTGTATCTGCTCATGTTTCTCTTTTTGTACACTCTCTTCCTTGGCTCCCATTTCCTTATTGAATATGGTGTGGGTTCTTTTTGTTTTTCAGTCTCATCATTCTTTGGCTCCTTATCTATCTACCCTTCTTTCATTTTTTTGCCTTTTTATCATATTGGGCACTCCTGTTTCATGCCTCTATCCTTCCTGCCTCCCCCATTTCTCTGGAAATCCCTACTCCCTGATACCCACACATACAGCAACATTTCCTTGCAAGTATTTAAATACTGTAGCCTATGAAAGTACATCCTGAGCCGTTTGCCTCTGTTCCCTTCCTCTTTCTTTTGCTGTCCTTTTATTTCCCAATGGTTACTTTGTTCTAGCTCGTATGATTGAGGCAGAATTTTTTATTTGAAGTACAGTTTAATGTTTGTGCAGTGCCTGAGGTCTCTTAAATTATTATTATTATAGGAGAATTATTGTTCCCATTGTTGTCAGCACTTCAGACTTAGGCTGCAATCCTAAACTTGGGGAAATGCAGCCTTATTCCTGAGAGTAAGACCCATTGAACACAATGGGGCTTACTTTTGAGTTGTCATGTGCCATTAATTTTCTTCCTTGGGGTGGGGTATAGAATTATTTACAGCATTATCCAATGCATTTCTTCTCAGAAGTAAGCTCCATTGTGTTAAGTTGGGCTTACTCCCATGAAAGTATGCACCCTCAATGATTTTTTTTAGCTCATAAGCATGTCTGTAGGCTATTGAGCTTGTGGAAATGCAGCAGGGATCTAATAGGTGATGTAGTCCAACCCCTGTCTGAAGCAGGAAATCCTCTTCAAGCATCTCCAAGAGGTTCTTGACAATCCACTGCTTGAAGATCTCCAGTGAGGGAGAGACCACCACCTCCCTTGGCAATCTGGTCCATTGCCAAACCACCCTTACTAACAGGAATTTATTTCTGATAAGCAACTGGAAACTCTTCTGCAGTTTGTACCCACTGGTTCTTGCTCTGCTTTCAGACACAGTTGAGAACAAATTTGTCCCTTCTTCCGTATCACAGCCCTTCAAGTATTTGAAGAGTGCTATCATATCCCCTTCAACTGTTCTCTTCTCCAGGCTGAAAATACCCTCACCTTTCTTCATAGGGTTTGTCCTCCAGCCCTCTCGCTGCCCAACACATGTTTTGGTGCCGAGGTTTTTTGAGCTGATTATATGTATTTTTGGTGTGCTGATTTCAAATATAACAGTAATTTTTGCCTATCAGCTCTAGTTTTTGAGATGTAAACATCATGGCACCCTATGGCAAATTAGCCTTTTGATTGACAGACGCATAAGACACTCATTAGTGTTGTATCTCAAAAAGTATAGCTGATAGAGAAAAGCTGTTTATATATTTGGAATTAGCACACCCAATATACCCAAAATCAGTTCTAACATTCCAGGCACCAAACAAAAAAATTTTTTTGGTTGGGCTGTGAATCCTTGTCACTCTCCTCTAAGCCCACTCCATTTCATCCCAGCTTTCATCTGTCTAATGCTGCAATCCTAAAGATACTTTCTTGGGAATAAGACCCATTAAACACAATGGGACTTTT
Organism: Cryptoblepharus egeriae; assembly: GCA_030015325.1. Lineage (NCBI taxonomy): Eukaryota > Metazoa > Chordata > Lepidosauria > Squamata > Scincidae > Cryptoblepharus > Cryptoblepharus egeriae. Next base: position 118,319,925 of record JAREYC010000002.1, read on the forward strand.
GAGTAGACATGGTTAGGATTGTGCTCTAAATCTTCCTGTAAGCTTCTATTGTCTTCTGATGTGTTTGCTACTCCTATCAGCTTGGTGTCAATCCACAAATTTTCTCCAAAAGTTAGGTGTTCACACTCATGTCTGTCATGATAATTGATAACCTTCAGTGAGCTGGGATTTCTTAAGAACCTTTCTCCCACATGGACTGGCCAGTGCCTGGCATCTATGATCTCTTCTGAAACTCTTCTCCGGGTCATTCTCCACCCCTGTTCCTGCCTCCAGAGTAGCAACTCAGTAGCAACTCCCCAACAATGGAATGATACTCTTAGAAGGCTCAGTTGTCTGGTAAATGAGCCCAGGGTTGTTATGCCACTAGGTGAAGACCTTTTTAATGATGCCTAGACATCCTTAGGCAATCTAACCGATTTTCCAGAACTGGCATAACTGAGCTAATGGGGCATGTGCTGCATCCAGCAGTTGGGGGTAGGGCAGTCATGGAGGCCTCCTCAAGGTAAGGTAATGTTTTTCTCTTGGGTGTTTCATTGCCCTTATCTTGGTGCTAGAAAGCTGATTAGGATTGCACCCTGAGTTATATTCAAAGTTTTAATCTAGCCTTGATTCTTTGTACTGCTGATGTTGATGTCATGTATTGTGTTAGGTGCTTTGGGAGGTTACTACCTGAGGAGAGGGATAAAAGTCTTTTGAATGCATTTTCTTTTGAGGTCACTCCTATGAATTTTGAATAACATAAACGAACTGGGATGTGCCTATTCACACTTTTGAGTGCTTCTGTACAGCATTCCTATCTGATTTCCCACACAATGGTCAGCCTTGCACCACAATGTTTCATGCTTCTGCAGGGGTGTTGCCCTTCTTGTAAATCTCTTTGCTGATAGTGTTGAGAGAGTTGTTGCTCAAAGAGGCATTGAAGGGGAAGACAGCAATTTACATTTGGAGAAGTTGCAGTTTTTCACCTGTGACAGAGCCCCTTTCGTCAATGATTTCAGTGATCTTTCTTTCTCAGAACCATATTTTAGAACATTTCCACGTTTTGGGACTATCACGTTTTGGGCCTGTCAGCAATCATTATGCCATATCTCACACTTGCCTGCCATATGGATACAAATTTCCATTCTTGAGAGGCCCAGAAGCCAAAGGGTTAAAAATGGTTGCAGCTCACCTCGGTAGATCCACGCACAACACTTGTTTCCCACTTTAGCTGTGATCCATCTTTATAATCATACTTCCATACACGACCCTCCCATTTGGTAGGCGTGTCACAAGTAGGCTTTAATGTTCATAAATCAGAGTTGGTGACGTGTTTAAACCCAAAAATCCACAGCAGACAAAGGGAGCATCAAAATGAATCATCAGTAAGTAACACCATAGCAAATATTCACACAACAGACTTGATGGAGTTGCTGTTTAATGCTAGATTGATCCCTTATAAAATATCTTATTCCATTGTGGATTAAGAAGCTGGCCTGGCTTGCACTGGGACCTGGTGGGACAGTCTCTCTTAGCTGTTTCTATATGTGTACTCTCTGTGAAGCATCTATGCATATCCTAGGATCCAGGAAGAGGAGTTGCTGTGGTCTGTAGGGTTTCCATCTACTACTCTAGATCTGTTTTCAGCACTTGCATCTTGTGTTTTTGGGTCTGAATGGGGAACTCTGGTAGTATATTGACTGTCCTGTTACTGCCTAACAATCTCCATACCTGAATTAGCAGAAGTTGTCTTGGACTTGTTGAGGTTTTCTACTTTCATGTCAAGACTACCTTTTACTGAGGTAGGTCAAGGTTTCTTGGTTGCCTTGAGGCTCATGGTTCATGAGATTGTGGCAACATGTCAGCTCAGCACATGTGACAGTGCCAACTTGGTGACTTCACTTGTTCTAGAGGAGGAAGATACTAGAGAATTCTCATGGGCAGATCAGAACTTGTTGGGGTTTGAATTATCAGCCAGCCATCTGCAGGACCAGAAATGGTGTCGACCTTTTAGAAGACCTTAACCATCAGTTGGTATGACTAGTGCTTCTGAGTGCTTCCTAGTGCTTGACTAGTGCTTCCTAAGCCACCTCTCCTGCTAGGCAGAGCTCCATCCACTCACTGGTTCAGCACCGGAGACTATGAAACAGATAGGAAAAGGGCTAGAAAAATGGTGTGCTTGCTAGGAAACGTAGATAACAGCTTGTTGTGTGGCAGTGAAGAAGCAATATTTCTCTGACACTATTGCATCTGCTGTTCAGCAGGTTTTAGATCTTTTGGAGCTTGGCCCTTCTGGTGATTTTTAATCCTTCATGCAGTGACCCCAATATATAATAAAATATGAGACTGGAGACACCACTATATATCCTGTCCCTCCTAGGATCCTATCCACACACTCCACCTTGTTGCCATCCACTCCCTGGCCCCAGAATGCCTTCCCTGTACTGACCACTGTAACATAATATTCTGATTAGAGAGAACAAAAAAGTTACCATGAAACCAGGCACTGGTAAAAGCTATTTTAACATAATTATTCAGAAACTGAGTAGGATCAGAATACAGTCTCTTGGTACCTGAAGAGGTTCCACAGGTGCTCCCTTTACCTTGTGATGCCCTAGCCCAGTAATTTTCCCATTACTTTATGCATTCCCAGAAGTTGCCACGAGCTACAACTGAGGCTTTGCAACTCCATTGGGGTATTTGACCTCAAGGTTAACACTGATCGAAGGGAATCCTTGAAGCCACACAGTGCCATGTTTGCCAAACCAGATCAAGGATAAAGTGGCTTATATTCTCCTTGACCTAGATGTTAGTATTGACATAGCTCAGCCAGTGGATGTGTACAGAGCACCATCTACTTCTGTTTCATTGGATTTATTTCCATGGCTGTGGCCTAAGGAATGTAATTAAGGTACTTGGGAAAATGCAGCCTGTCACTTGCATGCTGGAGCCTTCACTTCCACGTAAGTTTTAAATATCCATCAGTCTGTGTTCTTAGTCCGGATTTGTTGTTTTTTTAAGACTGTGGCTATAATACTATGTTCATTATTTCAGGAAAAGGTTAATATCTTCACATGCAGTTTACCAGTTTTTGAGCCCAATGATATCCTTCTCCTTTCACCAGTGCAATTGTATCTGGCAGGGGAGGGCTGTTTGGGAGACCTTTGTAAGCCTCATATTCCACAATGTGTTTCCTTAGACCTGCGCTAATGATTTCGCAAGCATAAGTCTGAGGAGAGAACGGGAGCAGAGAAGATCTGGCACATGTCATCCCTACCAGATCTATACTCTCTACCCCTAATTCATCCACCCAGTTTTTTCTCTCCTTACCCCTCCCACCTCTCCTTCTTGCTTGCTTTCTCTGGCAGGCAGTAGAAGAGCTAACAACATGGGTGGGAAGGCTCTGACCGTCAACATTACCAGGCTCTGATAATTCTACAAAATATTTCTAACTTTGGTTCTACAGACTATTGCCATCAATGATTTGTCCAGTGGTCTGTATTAAGCATCACATTTTAAAGTTATTTTTGTGATTATGTTACACAGCTAGCATTCCCTTTATTTCTGTGAAGTTGCTTAGTAGCATAGGTAGAGGAGCCAAACGGTAAGTACTGCTGCTGTTGCAATGTATTGTATAAGCTCCTCCTTCTCACCTTTGGAGCCATTCCAGGCAGTGAGGGCAATGCGCAGGACGCATAGTTTGATGCAACAAGTGCCTTCCCATTGCTGTTGCCGCTTGGAATGGTGCTGATGGTACATGAGAAGGACCATTTACAAAGCATGTTGCGACTCCTGCAGTACTTATTTTTCCCCATCTGAACACTTCTGAAGTTGCTGAATGTCACTCCCCTCTGCATTCCCCTTACAAAGATGCTGGCAAAAGCTGTGTTTGCAGGCAGAGTATGTGACCCTCTCTCATGCCCTCAATTCATGTTTCTCTTCTATTCTTCCAGCAGAGCTGGCTCTACAAATTACAGAGTGAGGCATTTGCTTCAGGCATCAGATGTTCGAGTGCCATTCAAGGGCAATAAGCTATCAATTATTCAGTTTGTTACTGCATTTATCACTCTCATGTGTTTAGGAAGGGCACCATTTGGATTGTCTGCAGCAAGAACCTAAATATCCCAGGCCATCTTAGATGACTTGTTGGTAGATCTAGCCAAGACCTCCTAATTCTCTGGCTCTGAAACTATGAGATGTAGCCAGGGCCGGATTTAGGTTTGATGGGGCCCTAAGCTATTAAAGGTAATGGGGCCCTTATATGTCCAGCTGTCCTTTGTCAACAACAAATTGTTGTTGTTTTGTGTTGAAAATATGCTATATAGTAATTTATGCACCTAATGGGTATCTAAAGCCATTTGCACATAACAAAATATGTATTTTATCAAAGTAATTGTTGAACTGAAATTTTTTGGGGGACCCCAAGAGAGTGGGGCCCTAAGCTATACTTTGTTTAGCTTATACATAAATCTGGCACTGGACGTGGCTTCTGGGGAACCATGGAAGCCAGCATGGGAAACATAGAATCCTTGCAAAAACTTACCACCTTATACAGCACATAGGATTATAGCCCTAATGGAGAGTCTCAGCCAATGGCCCAGTTGGTTAAGGGTCAGCAAAAAAGATTGGGAACCACTATGCTAATGCTTCAGGTTCCATGATGCGCCAGTGCTTGCTCTCCAAAGTCTTGTACTCAGCAGTCCCTTCCCCTCCACAATTCCTCCTCTTCTCTGTTCCCCATTTTTTCCAAGCCAGAGTGTGGAAAGGGAGAAGCAGCAGTGTAGACTTGAAGGCAGACAGAGATGAGTCCCCCCCTTTATCAACTGCCTGATATGACAGCTTCAGTTGGCCTTGTGGATGGTGGCCATGCTTGCTTGTTTGTGCTCTGATCTCAGCTGTGTCTCAATTTTTTGCCCCAAGTAACAAAATTAGGCTCAGACATATAGGTGCCGAGTGCAAAACAAATCCCATAACTAAGTAAATTCATGCAAAATAAGCACATATGCATAAATTGATTTGCATAATTAATTTTGAGAATAGCCTGCAGCTTGCCTAAGTTCCAGGGTTACCAGATGGCTTTTATCCGAAGGGATTATTGTCCCATTTTCCCCAAGTATAGAAGTCCTTCTTCATCACCACACCTTCAAAAAATTGCTTGTGTTTAAATATTTTACCTCAGTACCTTAGCCTTAAATTTAAATTGAACTGGGACTAGTGTAAGGAAAGCATGTCCACAACATGACCTACTTCTTGAACAGTGATAGTACCATTTTAAATTATCTAGGTTTACCTGAATGGCTCTATGGCACAAGTCTACAGCACAGTCTCTACTGGCCAGCGCTCTCCTGTTAATCCGGATCTGTTACTGGATGGCAGTGGGACCCATCTCTATGTGATGACAGCCTCGCAGGTGAGTCCTTGGGCTCAGTCCTCCTTTCTTTTCAATTCATTTTTCAGATCTGCTTGGTCAGGGAGGATATTCTTTACAAAATCTTTTGCAAAAAGCTGGTATGAAAAACTGTTGCGCAGTTCTCTATTTTTCTCTTTTATGGAAATAAACTGTTGTGTTGGGGGGAATGATCTGCAAAGCATGTGCTCTGAAATAATATAGTTCGTAGATATTACTAGATGTTTCATGGCTGAACCCTGTCATTGAAAACAATGGGGAGAAGCTGCAGGAAGTTTGTTTTTCATTTTGTATTCCTCTGTAACTTGTGGCTTGACTCACTTGTGTTTCCCGGAGCAGTAAATTAATCAGACAGCTAGCATAGGCCTTGTGTGGCAGATTCTCTTCTTTGTACCCAGCCCTACAGCTTTAAAATGCAGTCCTGTTTTGCTTAAGTATTCCTGTCCTGCCACTTCTCCATAACATTCCAAATTCTGCCAGTCCCTAAACAAGCCTGTAGAATAAACCTGCAATGTATGCAAATCAGTACAAAGTAATGGAAAAAACTGACATTGATTCTAGTCTGTGATGTTAATTCATATACTGCACACAAAACTGGATTTTATGTAATGAGAAGGAGCATCTGTATGCAGTTGTAGATAATCTTTCTTAAACAGGTGTCCAAGGTTCCTGTCTCAGAATGCCCCCACTTCCAGGACTGTGCCTCATGCCTAAAGGCCCAAGACCCCTTCTGTGGCTGGTGTGTCTTGCAGAGCAGGTGAGTCTGCTGAGAGCTAACCACATCTAAAGGCATGCTTTAGGGCAGTGGTCCTCAACCTTTTTGACCCCAGGGACTGGTTTTGTGGAAAAAAATTCCAGCTTAGGGGTGGGGGGAGAGTTGTGCTTCTGGCGACCTGGAGGGAGGGCTTCCCCATCTAGAGCACAGCACAGCTGCCTCCAGCTGGAAATCCCATTATAATAAATAGGGCTATTGCTAGGTCACTGTGGTTAGGATTGCAGATGAAAGCCCAATGTCTCAATGCATTTCTACTCAGAGCAAGGATTTTCAATCCTTTTCAGTGCAGGATGCATTGAAAATGCATTCTTATTGGAGAGTAAGCCTCATTGACTATAATGGGACATTTCTGAGTAGACAGGCATTGGAGTAGACAGAGTAGACTCTGAGGCTGCAGTCTTATCTGTGCTTTCCTGGGAGTAAGCTCCACTGACTACAATGGGACTTACTACTGAATAGACAGGCATAGGATTGGTCTCTGAGGTTGCAATCCTCTGACAGAGCCCTCCTGCTGTGAGGAGGGGAAGGTGCACTTGGAAGAGTCCTCTCGTGGACCAGTCAGGCAGCTGCCAAGGACCTCCAGTGGTCCCTGGACCTAGGGTTTAGAAACCCTGCTTTAAGGTATACATACTTTTTCTCTGCCTCTAATACTATTGGCTGATTTGCAGGTGTACCCGAAAGCTGGAATGTGAGCGCCATGAGATGGCCAACCATTGGCTCTGGAGTTATGGAGCTGACAGCCAATGCCTGAAAGTGGAACAGATATCACCAGCCAATCAAAGTCGAGAGGAGCAGGCAGAGGTGAGTGAGGATAATAGAAACTTTGTGTTTCCTATGGCTTTGAGACTGATTCATTCATTATCCACTTAATAAGGCAATGTATTGAATGAAGCTGTCCTCCATTGTCCACATGTTCACTGCAAACTCATCCACTACCACCACCCCATACTGGCTTTTGTAAGGATGTTCTTTCTCACTGGCGACCAAAATTGGCTATGGCGGATGGAGAGCAGTTTCAACCATCACACCTCCCCACCACACACATACATTGATTGTCCCTAGCAATGAGAGATCCATAGCTGTGTTGTTGGGATGACAGATCAGTCAGATGTCAGAGCCCAGAGGGTAACATTTCAGTTGTGCTTTAGCCAGCTTTGGACCAAATTTCAAAAACTGCTTTTCCTTCCGAATCTGCTTCAATGGAGAGCTCTGTAACTTAAAGCAACATTGCAAAATGTTGAAAATCCTGCATAACTATAAAACCATGTTTCCAAATACAGTGGTACCTTGTAAGACAAACGCTTTGTAAGAAGTATGTTTTGTAAGACAAACTAAAATTTCTAAGGAATTCTGCTTCGTAAGACAAACAGTGCAGACAAGACCGTTTTGACAGAGTTTGGCAAACAGTTTTACAAGGAAAATTTGTTGTAAAATGAACGAATTGATGGATCTGCTTTGTGAGCAACAGCAAGAGGTTCCAGAGGAGACTCATCTGCAGAGGAGAAGGAGAATAAGGAGGAGGAATCCCTCACATCAAATGAGATTAAGGACCTTTGTAAACATTGGGAAATTGTGCAAAATTTTGTAGAAAAGCACCACCTAAATAAGGCTATAGCAGTACAAATGATGAATCTTTTAGTCACCTTAGCCATAAAGGTTTTTCTTTTCTGTTTTACTGTATTACAGTGTTTTTATTAATATTATAGTAATTGTGTTCTGTTTTATATTTCAGTGTTTTGAATTCAATTATAGTGTTTTGTCATCAGTTTTACATACAGTTAATATTTTTATATGAATATTTTTCGGTTATGGAACCAATTGTCTGTGTTTCCATTATTTTCTATGGGAAAATTTGCTTTGTAAGAAGAATGCTTTGTAAGACAAACATGGTGCCGGCATGAATTAAATTGTCTTAAATTTGCTCCACTGTACATTAAAAAGCAGTAAAACCAATTTTAAGTTTCATTCCAATGAAAATATGTGCCTCTGGCTCAACCCAGGTCTCCATGCTGGTTCCCCATCTTCCTGAATTGGCTGAAGGAGAGCACTACCATTGCGCCTTTGGGACCCAAGACAGCCCAGCCCAGTTACAAGATTCCTGGGTTCACTGCTTCTCCCCTGTTCCACAGCAAGTGCCACCCACTGAAGAGGGCAAAGGTGAGTCTGGGAAGAAAGGGTGGGAATCTATAAACACAGCATTGTGCCTCAAGATCATACAACCGCAGAAACATCATGTTGGAAAGGGTCATCTAGTTCAATCACCTGCCTGTAGCAAGATATTTAAATCTCCAACAGGTGCTTCTTGAGCCTTTGCTTAAAGATATCCATGAGGGAGTATCCACCTCCCTTGACTAACTGTGCCTTTGCCTAAACTGCCCTTACTGTCAGGAATTTATACATACAACCTGCTTAATGCCTGCAGATTAAGGCACTGGAGTAAGAGCCTGCTGAAAGGTTGGCAACCCTAGTTGCCACTTGCTGGTTTGACCATATGGTCATAACTGCAACTGAAGATTAAAATCTCCAGGCTACAAACACACATGCTTGTTAAATCTGAGCAAGAAATTGCTTTTTATTCCTTTCTTTCAAGTACCTGTCAAAACATCTTAAATAATTGTTTTGTGTGAGCTGACCTTGAATAGGAATATAGTGAAGAATGATTGCTCTGTACTGTTCTGTCCCAGCAGACAGTGTGGCAGCTGCATTTTTATGGCATAGCAAGCCCAGCCATTTGTCCCAAGCAGGATCTTAATGAATCCTGGGAGTTTACACCCCCAGGGCTCACCGTAGGGGTCTTGCTGTAAGTGTTAACACTCAGAAGCCACCAGACCTGCTATTTTGCCAGCAGGATTTGATGAAGAAGCACTTTCCCCCTTTCTCCTGAAACTTATTTGTTGAGTTTACAATTTCTGCCCCATCTCCTAATATATACTATAGACTCTTGTGTAGGCTTACAAACCAATACAAGTTTTCATACTGTCATCTGTAAAAAAATTAATTTATTTAAGGGATTTATACCCTGCCTTTTTCATGCCAATGCAAATGCCCAAGTTGGCTTACAGATCAAAACTTTAGTTCCTTCCCTCTTGCTAACAACACTGTGAAGTAGGTGAGGCTGAGAGGAAGTGACAGGCCCAAGTTTGCTCTGGAAGCTTAAAGGCTAACTCTCTAACCAGTACACCATCCTGTCTCTCATTTAGAACAATCCTAATAATCCCATCAACAATCAGCATCCCTTGGATGATTGAACATTTCCCCACTTAAAAAAAGGAATCTTCACCATCTGAAAGCATTTAGTATGTGGTCTAACATGGTCGATTATATGTTCAGGTAATGAGTTACGAAGTTGTACAAACCTAGACCCAACCTTCCTAAATTAGTGAGAACTATACATTTTAATGCTTGTACCAATGCAGTGACTGCTCTTACCACTATTTGGGAGCCAACTGCTCCATCTGTACAGTGAACTTGATGATGGGAGAAATGGATGTCTTCTTCATGTGCCAGATATAGAATGGTGGGATGAGTTCATTCACCTTGTATGATCACCTTGCATGATCCTCTACTTTCTCTTTATCCTTTCCGTTCTGCAGATCATGTGACTGTGACATTAGCCCTGATGTTTCGCGATGTGGTGGTGGCCTCCGTGGGATTTTCTTTCTATGACTGCAACGCAGTGAGCCAACTCACTGATGCTACTCCGTGAGCAAATGCTAAGTGGGATTAGGGTCAAGGAATGGGATTGAAATTGAGAAACCTGCAAAATACGGGGAATAGGAACATTGTTTGGCTTGGCAAGGAATTTTTCTAGTGTTCACTTTGCACTACAAAAATATTCTGCATCATGAGAACCTGACTTCTGCAGTACCAATACAAAGGATGTGCATCTGCCTATATGTGCTTGATTTGGGCTGCAATCCTAAGAGTATTTTACTGGGAGTAAGCCCCATTGAACTCAGTGGAACCTACTTCTGAGTAGACATGGATTGCACTGTTGCATACCTACATTGATGTAAGGGAGAATCATAGAGTTGGAAGGGACCAAGTGGATCATCTAGTCCAACCCCCTGTAGCAGGAGATCCTCATCTTGCGGGTACCTGGGTCCTGAACTCTGGAAAAGCCAGACAAAGCACACTGAAGCCCAGTTTCCTTCACTACTTAAAAATCCGTTTGAGTTCCCTCTGACTTTGGATAATTTGCCTGATGATTTGCTATCTTAAGAGCTAGAAACTTACTTTTTAAAAGAGCGATAAAGACTATTTTCAAGATGGGGAGTTTTATATCCTGTTCCACTAATGTTCTTGCTTAATTCACATAGCCCTAATTAAAAGTCTTTCTCTTGTAGATGTGGAACGTGTGTGAACAGCCCTTGGATGTGCCACTGGTGCCCATCCAGTCACCGTTGTGTCCCTGGAAAGCCCTGCCCAGATGGAGAAGGACTTGTCTACAATCAGAAGGTGAGCTACTTAATAGTAGTGTCCACCTGGCATTCCAGAATAAATGGAGTAGGGAGAGAGAAAAAGATCCGGTGCAATTTAACCCTTCCTTGTCTTTTAGGTGACCACAGAAAATCCTAGGGGTCCAGATGCCTGTCCCAGTGTGGGGGACATTAGAGAGACCCACTTGATTCCTGTGGGAGTGAAAATGCCACTGGACCTGGTAGCTTGGAATCTGCATTTGTTGGCAGTAAGTGAGGGTGTTAGAGAACTTAGGGCTTGAGAAAATGGGCTGGATGTTTTTAAGGTGCCAGGTGCTTGTTTCTTTACAACGTGAGGTGTGGATAATTTTCCCCCAAAAAACCATGGGAACTGTAGTTTTTAAGGGTTCTTGTAACCCTAAGGATAGTCCTAGATAAAAGAACAGTTCGTAGAGTTTTGAAAAACTTGAACAGACTCCGAACTAGTTTAAACTGGTCATGGCATTGGTATTTGTGATGGCATTTCCCTTCCCCCCCCCCCCATATTGGGAGGGCAGAGAAATGTTACCTCTCATTTCAGGAACTCACTATCTGTTTGTGGTATGGCCAGCAAGTTGGAGTGTGGGGAAAGCTCTGGAGTGGGAATGTAATTATAGGGCTGGCAGGTGAAGTGGGCAGGGATCTGTCTTATGCTGTCCTCATTCCCAGGGCCCAGTGGAACTCTCCTGTGTCCTGGAGGTGGAAGGGATCCCGATTGTTGTGCCAGCATCCCTGAAAGAAGGGGAGGGGGGAACCTCTCACCGTGTACAGTGCCTGCCCATGGCATACAGCTACACACAGCCTGCTCCAGAACTGCGTGTCCCTCTTTACATCATGGTAGGGGATGACCAGCACCTTGACAGCCGTGGAGATCTGCATGGTAAGGGGTTACTGGCAAAAAGCATATCAAAGTCCAGGGAAGTGGAAGGAGAGGGTGTTGTACAAGATTCCCTCTGCTTGAAGGTGGGGCTTCAGTGCCCTGCTTAGACTACAGTCCTGAGACTTAGGGCAAAATCCAGAGTAACTACGGGGAGTCCTTGCTCCGGTGTAAGAACAGCTTACTCTGGATTCCAATATGAATTTCCCATAGGTTTTCACTAGGTGGTGCAGTAACTATGGGTACATGTAAAGTCTCTTATGTGCTCCCGTAGTTACTCTGGATTTGGGGGTATGGCCTTCTGAATAAGGTTGGTTCCTGGTCCATCCTGAGACCAGCAAAACTAAAATAAATTGCGTCCAATAATTTACAAGTTACAAAATTTAAAATCAAATAGTTTGCAAAATCAAATACAGTAGTTTACTACATTGTAAAACAATGCAATAAGGAGCAAATGTCTGTCTTATTGTATTTTAATTTGCATAATACAGAGTGTAGAATTCAGCTATATTTATTTAATTTATAGCACATGTCCCATCAAAATGGCATCCCTCCCTCTTCCCACACTTCCTGGAAGATATTTCTACTATAGTGCCTGGGCCAGTGTTTTTTTTGTGTGTGTGTGTCTGGAGGCACAGTTCTCTCTTGTTCCTTCTTGTCTTCTCTGGGAAGGAATGAGTCTGGGGGAAGAAAATATAGTGTTAGTCATGCAGATGCAATTCAGAATTCACTTTGTATCTTTTTGCTTCCCCTTTAGTGACTCTTTACAGTTGCTCTGCTGGCCGGTCTGACTGCAGCCGCTGCAAAGCTGCCCCCCAGCACTTCCGCTGTGCCTGGTGCCAGCTGGCAGAGGTGCCTGGCTGCTTTTATGAAGAACTGTGTCCCTCCAAAGCTGGAATCCTGTCTTGCCCATCACCAGTCATCCACACGGTGAGCATCCGCTGGTCCAACAACAGGAAGGTGGGCCTTCTAGGGGCTGTTCCTTCTCCATGTTTTCATATCAAGCCAGGAAGCAGAACAGGGACCTTCCTTGACCCTCTTTCTCACTGAGGTGGCAAACCTGTGTGGACTGTTCATCTTCAAACACCAGGTCACAGCACACCTGACTGAATGCTCCCCTGTACAAAGAAATGCCCTCAGTTTAGAAAGCTGGCATGCCAGGGAAAAGTCTGTATGAAAACCCTTTCCTCCGGCATCTAGATTTTTATACAGGGCTGACTTTATATATTTGGTTCAGGTACATGAACCCCACCTCTATTCTGAATTGGTACAACTGAGTGTGCAATCCTAATCAATTTAGGGCAGCACAACTCACCAACCATTTCTCTGTTCCCGTTTCTGACGTGGGGAGGCCAGCAACTAGTCTACACCCCAGCCTCCAGGAGTGGTACAGAAGTGACTTATGGCATTTTTGCAGCACCTTCAGGCCTGCAAGGGACTTATGCCAGGACTTATACTGGCCTATCCAGGGTTTAGGATTGCACTGTGAGACTACTTATCTTTTATCATCTCAGCCAAAATTATGGCTTCCTTTCAGTGTACTTCAACCTCTGTGTGTGTGCATGCATGCATACCTATTTGTGTAATAGACCAACCACTTCCCCAGTCTCCCATGTTTCTGATGGAATAGGCTCTGTCAGTTATCTAGCCTCTAAACTGTGAAAATGTTTTAAATAAGATCCAAGGAAGGAGACAGTTTGGAGCTGTAATGTCATCGTTTTGTTTTCCAGATCTATCCTCTTACTGGGCCCGTGGAAGGGGGTGTTTCTCTCACAGTGATTGGGTCCAACCTAGGCCATCGCTTTGAGGATGTGGCTGAGACTGTAACAGTGGCTGGGTTGCCCTGTATCCCCAATCCGGCCTTGTATTTGGTCTCTACTCAGTAAGTAACTTTATGGACTGGCATGGATCTCCCTACTCATGCAGACTCTGAAACTAAAGTGACTATTGTTGTTGATGGGAACTATCTCAGCAGAGTAATTATCTCACAGGGTACCCTTATGTGACTTCAGAGCCTTTTCTCCTACACACCCTGGATGTTTGCTACATTTCAAGCTCACACAAAAATTAGACTGAGACCAGAGTCAAGTTTCAGGAAAGTTTAGTCAAAATTCATGTTGGTTTATATTTACAGCATTTGGCTTTGATCAGAGTCCCTTTCACTTAAACAGACCAGGAACCCTAAGTAGTTGCTCCTGTTTGCATGCAAGTCTCATGCAAGTTGGTATCATTTTCCAACAATTGTTCACTGCTATCTGTACAATGAAAGGGTTGTTGGTCTTTTACTTATATTAGTTGTATTGATAGCATATCAATTTTATTTACATGGCTGATGTCAGGCTGAAACAGATGAACACATTATTGTTTTTTTAATTGCACCACAGTCTTACTCTAAGTTCATTAAATGTGAAAAATCTGAACCAGTCTCCTCGAAACTGTTTGATTTGTGAACAGAGTGCCTCTGAATATCCATGGAGCAATGTGAGAATGTGCTTTATGCATTCATCTTCTGTTTGTATGTTTCCTGGAGGCAGCTGGTGAGCATCTGTGGGAAGCAGAATGCTGCACTAGATTGTCCTTTGGCCTAATCCAGCTGGGCTCTTAAGATTTATTATTGTTATAGTTAACAACAGTTTAAAAAAATCTTATTGTTATTAAAGTATTTTCCCTCACATCAAAGCTGTGAGATAGGCCATTAGCAGTCTTCACTTTTTAGATAGAGACTGACATTGGCACAGAATCTGGCCTAGTATGTTGTCAACCCAATTCTAAGTAACTGTCCAGTACCACTGCAGCCATGCCAGTGAGGCCGATGGCTACATCCCCCAGTGGGGAGGCAGTCTTAGAGTCCTCCCCAAGGTAAGAGAACATTTGTCCCCTTATCTTGGGCCTGCATTATACGTTTGCACCAGAAAGTTGGTTAGGATTGGGCAATGAATCTCTGGCCAAGTTGAAATCTACACTCTTTTGGGTCCAAGTCAAACACAGTATTCGTAGAAGAACAGATGCATTTTTCTCGTGTCTAATACTTTTTAAGAACCTTATTCACATATGAGCTCACCCCAAACCTGAAACTCTGTTGACTGTTTTATGGACAGGAATTTAGTTTTAAAAAGGCTTTTTGCTACAGTAATTCCAACAAGAGCTTGCAGGCATTGTGTTGTCTTCTTCTGTTCCTCTTCTGAAAGGATACTTACTGTGTGTGTCTGCAGGATTCCCAATTACAGGACTTTCTCCTATCTTTTGCAGGATTGTCTGTGATGCATCCCCAGGGTGGCAAGGCTTATCCGGCCCTGTTAAAGTCATTGTTGGCGACCGTCCTCCAGGGATTTCTGCCAGCCACTTTACCTACCAGGTCAGTGTCTTAACAGCATGAGGTATGCAAGTTAACAACCATTCTTTTTGCAAGATCAAAATAAGTATAGGGTATGTTTAATGAGAACTGGAGAACTGGCTTGAGAACTGAAAAGGTTAGCTGAGACATATTTGTTTCCAGTGGTGGTGTGATGCTGCAAAACCCAGGGTGACCAGATAACCGGAAAATCCTGGATTTGTCTGGATTTTTAGCCTCCTGTCTGGGTGTCCTATATTTTGGCATCATTGTCCTACATTTTGGCTTCATTTTGAAACTTTGTGATAGTGCACAGTACCCTATCATGCCATATGTCGTTGGATTTGTAGTGAATAGCAGAATCCAGTGCAAAAATCAGTTTGGAGATCTCTCCTTCTAATCAAAAGTTATGGTCAAAAAACAAAAACAAAAAATACATTTTTTTGGCAATTTTTTTCAGCGGGTAGGAATTTTGGCCTGTGATTAGGAATTTTGGCCTTGGGGTTCAGGAATTTTGGGTTTGGCATATGGATATCCCTGTGCAAAACCTTCCCGTTACTTCTATGCTATGTGGGAAAGTGAGAGTGAATTTGATACGTACAAGGTATAAGTAGTGATCCTCCACAAGTGGTGTCCTCAGTCCTGATAATTGCTTCTTTCCTCAGGATCCTGTGCTTCTCAATGTGCACCCTTCCCTTGGCCCCATGGCTGGGGGCACCCGAATCACCATCACTGGGAAGGAACTTTTAACAGGCACTGAGATTGCTGTGTATGTGGGGAGCTTCCCCTGCATTCTGTGAGTGACATGATTCCTTTTCATCTTCCCTTGCTCTGAGTCACCAATACCTTCTTTTAAAAATAGTCCTGCCACAAGTTTTATTTTAACACTTTCTCTCTTCCACACCACAGCGAGGAGTCTGCAGAGCCAGAGGCCATTGTTTGTCACACCACTGCTAGCCCCAAGCCACAGGATGCACTTGTCTGGATCCAGTACAGTGGGGCAAAGCGCCAACTCCAGGATAAGACCTTCTGTTATACACCTAATCCTCAACTCACTGGGGCTTCCCCAGCCACCAGCTTCCATGGGTAAAAGGCTACAGGGAAGAGCGGGAAAATTAATACGGAAGACATGCAATTCAGTATATTAATTTATTAATCAAATATACATTAATATGCATATGGAGGAAAAAAAATATGCATATGTACCTTGTTTACAGGTGATGTATATTACAATCTTGTAAGGCTCTCACTGAAAGTTCTTCCAAATATTTTTTGAAATTAAAATTGGGTTGTTGGTTAACTGAGACAATCTTTTAAGTCAAAGTTCTGAACTGTAGTTTGCAGAGAGAAAAATCAGTGGCATCATGATATTCTTGGAGGGGATGATGTTCTTGGAGGGCATTTCTATGAATAAGAAGCAACAAATGAGAAAAGGCAGTCATTTACAGAAAAAGAGAATCTTTGTGTGACTGAGATAAGAGGGAAAAGAAATGAGAGGAGAGCTAAGGCCATGGAAGATTCTACGGGGAGGATAAGGGGTTCCCACATCTGTAGGCACAGAGTCTGTGTATGGGTAGTGTTTCAGACCATGACAAACCACTGGGTTTCCTCAGGGGTGGACGGATCATTCGTGTGGAGGGGACAAATTTGGATGTGGTACAACAACCGCTCATCAAAGCTATCCTGGAGCAGGAGGAGGAAGCAGTGAGTGGAGGAAGCCGGAAGAAAAGAGACTGTGATTCTTTCCAAGGCCCCCATATTCCACTGACCCTGCCTCCCCCACACCCTTGTGTCAATGTTGGAGACTTGCTGGAGGTGAGTATAGAGAGGGATGTGATCCTTTGCTTTACAGGCTACACTTAGGAAGCCCTTCTTTTCACATTTCTTGTTTGCAACCTCTCGCCCATTTTTTATGTCTCAATTATTTTTATTTTCACAGTGTTGGGAACCTTGCTGTGCCAACTCATCCACTCTCCTTTTCTGTCCATCCCCTGCTGTGCCACCCAATGCTCGTTTCCGTCACCTTGTTTTTGAACTGGATGGGGTCCGTGTCCCGTTTAGTAATGCAAGTGGGGGCCAAGATTTCTCCTACAAACCAAATCCCCATCTCCGTTGGCCAGGACGAGATTCCACTGGGCGTCCTTTCAGCCTTAAACCTGGCAATGTCTTGGATATAGAGGTGAGGAAGGAGGGAACAGGACTTGGTTAAAGCTGATGAACAGAGAGGAGGTTTCCTAGGATACAAAATACAGTCTTTGCATTATTCTGCTTTTGAAGAACCTCCTGACTGCATATTGACCCTGGTTGATGAAACATTGCATGTGGGTGTCATTGTTCGGTGCAGGGACAGTTGCCAGCTATGATTTTATAGATAGTTTGGCTTTGATACCAAAGATAACTGGTATCTTTGGACCAGTGTTCAATCTGAAGGCAAAGGGATAAAGGGGCTGTGTTATACCCCTAGCACAGGCTGATACGTACATTCAAAGGGTATCACTGCTCACTCCATTTCTCTGTCTGGACTCTTTCAGGGTGAAGGCTTGAACCTTGGCATCAGCAAAGATGAAGTGAGGGTCATCATTGGCAATGGCGCTTGCACTGTCAAGACCCTTACGCTTACCCACTTGTACTGTGAGCCTCCTCCTCAGCCTCCCAAGCCACTTAATGCTTCCTCTATGCTGCCAGAGTTTATTGTGAGTTCAGGATTTGCATTGGTGAGAAGGGAAATCTATATAGTATGCAGGAATCAACCAGTCTCCTCATGCTCTTTGGAGATTGCCCTTCCACCCCAATAAGCTTTTGAAGACTCTTCTATGTTACTCTGATCTAATAGAGCAAACCTTTCCTGCAGCAATGTAGGACTATGATCAGATTGCACTATTCTAGCACTGCAGCCTGATCTATGGTATGCCAGGAAAATCTGCAATGAAGCAATGTCGTAGGTCCTGTTTTCTGGTCTCCATGCCCAAATTTTCTCAGGCCCGAGTACTATCCCCACCACCAAGTCCTGTCCCCACCACCAATTCCAAAAAGGTGGTTGGAGTGATGTCAAAGGACCAATGGGAGAAAAATAAAAATTATTTTTCTACTAAGCCCTGGGCCCTATCATTCTCCTTGGACACACACCATCTATTTAAGTGGCAGTGCAGTTTTGGGGTGGACAGCTTCGAAACAGAGCGGACAGGATCCAGCACGTGCCATTGCTACTGGATCTACCCTTCCCACCTCCTCTCCACCCCTTTACCTGGTCTTCCCTGTCCCTGCCACTGTGGCTCCTGGCATGCAGCCTAATGCTTTTGGTGTTTGGGATATTTGCTTGGAGCTTCCAGTTTTTTCGTTTCTGAAGTAATCTTTGATGGCCAATTCAAGGACTATTTCCTGTAGTAATTAAAGTTGGTTCTGGCCCATAAAAAGCTTATGCCCTTGTAGTCTTCGTTAGTATTTCAAAATATCTACTTTTTATTTGCTGCAGCACGCTAATGCAGCAACCCAGTTTGGAAACCACTTTCTATGCTGTCGTTCTCATCTTGCAGGTACAAATGGGAAATCTACGCTTAGATCTTGGCCGAGTTCGCTATGATGCAGAGCCACCATCCCGTTTCCCTCCTGAAGCCCAAATTGGGCTGGGGGTGGGAGCAGCAGTGCTAGTTTTTGTTGTGTTGCTCCTCATCCTCATGTACAGGTGAACAAAATGGCACTTTAAGGGGAGGGAGACAAATTTGTTTCCTCCATCCTATAAGTTGTTTCTGTAAAACGGCTTATCTCTTCCCTATTCTGGCAGGCGGAAGAGCAAGCAAGCACTACGGGATTACAAGAAAGTGCTGGTGCAACTTGAGAACCTGGAGATCAGTGTTGGGGATCAGTGCCGCAAAGAATTTACTGGTATGGGTTGGGAACTGGGGAGGGGAAGGGAAAGGCAGGCAGAGTGGCAGAATATGGAACGAAGGAGAGTTAAGGAACACGTCTGAGAGATTGGCAGAAATATTCCAAACGTCTGATGTTTGAGAGACTGCAAATGTGCTCAGACTGGACTTTTTCAACACAAAAAACTTAACGCATAATGGGCAGGGGGAGTGGAAATACCTTTTGGGTAGAGGTGTGAAAACCACCGTTATTGTTAATCTGCCTATCAACAGCAGCCTGTTTATAGGCTGTAAACAGACCCTGTAAACACAGACAAATTTTTGTCTGACACACAAGTATAATTTGGGGAAAAGTCTAACCTGTTGAATCAGTGGTGGGCTCCAGCAGGTTCACACCTACTCTACAGAACCAGTTGTTAATGAGAGACAGGACATATAAAGTTAAAAAATAGCCATTTAAAAGTGGCTGCCAGATGGGTTAACTGGTTGTTAATTTCTTTGAATCCCATCACTGTGTTGAATACATGTCTATTGGGCTTCTGTTTTAATACCACACAAACAGGGCCATTCCCCTCAGTCAAAGTAATACTTAATGAAGACAGAAACTTCTAGAATATTAGGAAGAAAGTTTTTGAGGAACATTGTGGAGGAATATTTGTGTAAAATCCTTCACCCAAATGTCACAATTTCCCATCAAAAATGAAGGAATAATTTTCAATGAACAGGGAGGGCTAGAATGTGTTCATTCCTTTCTGCCATGTTTTCTCTGCCTAACCCTCTCCTGTTTGTTGTAGATTTAATGACAGAAATGACCGACCTGAGTGGAGAGCTGGAAGGCTCTGGAATCCCATTCCTGGACTACAACACCTATGCCCAGCGTGTCTTCTTCCCTGGGCAGGGGGGAGCACCATCGCGGCGTGGGCTGGACCTGCCTGAGGGGCGCCGAGCCACAGTGGAGCAAGGGTTGGGGCAGCTCTCCAACCTCTTGAACAGCAAAGTCTTCCTTCTGACGGTAGGCACTCTAGGGAAAAGAAGCAGCAGAAGTAGCTGGACTATCCCATGCCTCTGTGTGTGGGCAAGAGGGTACTAGAGCAGTGTTTCTCAAACTGTGGGTTGAGACCCAGGTGGGTCCACATTCATTTCAATATTTTATTTTTCTTAGACTTGATACTATCAAATTATGTGACTGCATATGGGGAAATGTTACATATCTGTACTTTTAACGGGTGCTTTATAGTAAATGGGGCATAGGATTTGTAGGATTTCAGAATAGGATTAAGTTTTCCTGCTTGATGATGTAACTTCCAATCATGACATCATTCCTGGTAGGTCCTGACAGATTCTTAGTTTTAAAAGTAGGTCCCAGTGATAAAGGTTTGAGGTCCACTGCCTTAGGGTATTTGCATCCTGTACAATTATATCCTGGTCATGGGCATCCTGAGTTTTGTTTGTTATCTGGGTTTTGTTTTGCATCCTTGTTATTTGCAGTCCATTAAAACTGGGCAACAAACCTATGACATTTGTTAATTTCCTATCCAACCCTTAATCCTACCTTTGCTTTTTAAAAATTCTAAAGTTCAGGAAGTCCTCACTTAGCATTGAATTGTTCAATACCATTTGGCTTTAATGTTGATGAGAATATTTGATCCCTGCCTGTTGTGCCATAGTCTTCCAGTCAACCTGCCTCTCCAAAAAGCGGCCCCACTTCTGAAATGCCTTCACTACCTCCTTCCCTCCCTTCCACATCAACACTCCACTGTTTCCTAGACTGAGCTACTCACATTTGGTGAGCTTGATGTCTCTCTATTGAGGCACAACTTGCCATTGATTGTCTCTGCCAGTTTGCAGATATATTGCATCACATGCCCTGCAGGGTGTGGCCAAAGCTCCACTTGTTAGCCAGTGTCCCTGAATAGCCCCAGCCACAGTAGAAGATTCAGGAGTCACGGCAGGACTAACACTCTTATTTATATATGTCAGTATCCCCGAAGTAGAATTTGTTTCATTATATATATTTTTTAAGTTAAAGTCACAGATAATCACAGAACCTATCCTGAAAATTAAGTGAGGACTTCCTGTACATCTAATATAAATATTAGTGTTCCAATAAATATACATATATTGGAAAACAAATGTCTAGGATGCAAAAAGAAAGGATGCAAATGTCAAATACTTGATGTAACACACTGACAGAATGCATTTGATGGAACATAGTTGTCTGGGACACAGTTCTGCTGTCACTGGATGAAAATGTATCCTGTGTACATGGAATGTTTTAAAGCTGAAAACAGGGAAAAATTCATGTTTAGTTGTTAGGTGGTACAATGATTACATGTTTTCCTATTACTCTCAGTTAATCCGAACACTGGAGGCCCAGTCAACCTTCTCGCAACGAGACCGATGTCATGCAGCATCGCTGCTCTCTTTGGCTCTTCATGGACGCCTGGAATACCTGACAGACATCATGCAGACCCTGCTGAGTGACCTTGCTGCCCACTGTGTTGCCCGCAACCCCAAGCTCATGCTTCGCAGGTAGGGTTGAAGGCCTCAGGTTTGAAGGGAGCCCTGACATTTATACACGTAGCAACCTGCTGGTGTTGAGGAGTACGTAATAAAAACTCAGGACAGAGTAACTGGTTCCTGGTTTGAAAAAGTATCCTATAGATACTTATGCATTTCAACCCTTTCAAGGCACACCTGCTGTGTTGTTGCACACAGGCTGAAAATTGTTGTCCTAGAGTATGTACACAGTAAAGGTAAAGGTCCCTCCACAGGTTAACTGCCAGTCATTTCTGACTATAGGGTGCGGTGTTCATCCCCGTTTACAGGCCTTTGGAGCCAGTGTTGTCCAAAAACATTTACATGGTCATGGGACCGGCATGACTATATGCCAGAATGCTGTTGTCTTTCCCACCAGGGTCTACTTGCATTTACATGCTTTCGAACTGCTAGGTTGGCAGGGGCTAAGGACAGGAGCTCACCCCATCTTGAGGGACCCAGGTCTTGAACCCTGGCCTGCTGGTTAACAGGCACAGTGTCTTAACCACTTATGCCACCACAGCCCTTATACAGTAGTATACTATAATAAATTTTTAATTCTGCTGCTCAGTTGCTTGCTTTTTGGAATACCTTTTGGAATCTTACTGAGATATATTGCTTTCAAACAAGCTAGTACCCTTTACAATGGTTAATCACTCTTATGGTCTTTCAGGCCTTTAACCAAAGGCCAATTCGTTTAATGGTTAATCACTCTTATGGTCTTTCAGGCCTTTAACCAAAGGCCAATTCGTTTGGTTTAAAAAAAACCAAAGTTAATTCGTTTAATGAAACTACTAAGGGCATATCTGGTTCTGTGAGCAGTTTATACTTTGCAGTAAGGATTAGGGCACAGGCCAGCTTGCTCAATTTATGAGAAGGAGGAACACCTTCTGGTAAGAAGCCTTGATGTGAAGAAGAGTGGAATGTCGCTGAAACTAACTTACTTAGCTACACTGTTTTGCAGGACAGAAACCATGGTGGAAAAACTACTGACCAACTGGATGTCCATCTGTCTCTATTCCTACCTCAGGGTAAGCAATGTGGCATGTCTGGATTGTGCATTCCAGCCTTTGAGGATGTGGTTGATGATAAGAGACTGGGGATGGGAAAAGTCATCATTTTGGTAGTCCTGTGACTTATCCTGTGACTTGGGGCTCTAAGGCACCCTGTTCCCAGAACTGTGACAATTAAGGCTGGCCCAAGCCATGTGGGTGCTTACAAACAGAAAATTTAAATAGCAACTTGCACACACACACCTGTACAGACTGCTTTCTTATTAGAATGGACCATAACTCATATGGAAATGAATGAAAAATGGCTTTTGTAGGAAAACTTTCCAGTAGATTATAGAATCATAGAATCATAGAGTTGGAAGGGACCTAGTAGGTCATCTAGTCCAACCCCCTGCCTGCAGCAGGAATTCCCCCTAGAGCATCTCCAACAGGTGCTCATCAAGCCTCTGCTTGAAGATCCCCAGTGAGGGAGAGTCCACCACCTCCCTTGGCAATCTGTTCCACTGCCGAACCGCCCTCACCGTCAGGAATTTTTTCCGGATTTCCAGCCGGAATCTCCTTTCTTGCAGTTTGTACCCAAAATTAGTTTGTTCTGATTAGTTCCTCTGCATTGCATTTACTTCTCAATCAGTCATCATTCACCATGTCCACATGTGGACCAAGTGACTTGGACCCATGATGTCAGCCAGCTAGCTTGTTGGGACTGCATGTTCATCTGCACCATGCCTTGTCACTGGCCTCCCCCTCACACTGCACTTCTTGTGATGGTTGTGTGAGGTGAGGTTTGAGTGTTCAGCAGAGAAAAAACTGTTGCAATTCAGAGAGTGAAGCTTCCTTCCTTCCTTCCTTCCTTCCTTCCTTCCTTCCTTCCTTCCTTCCTTCATTCCTTCATTCATTCATTCATTCATTCATTCATTCATTCATTCATTCATTCATTCATTCTCTCTTTCTCTTCCTGCCTGTGGGTGAAGGAGGTAGCTGGTGAACCCCTATACATGCTGTTCCGGGCCATTAAATACCAGGTGGACAAAGGCCCAGTAGATGCTGTGACAGGCAAGGCCAAGCGGACCCTGAATGATGGGCGGCTGCTGCGAGAAGATGTGGAGTATCGGCCTCTCAATCTGACTGTCCTTGTACGTGGGGGAGGTCCAGGTGGTGGTGGAGACACCCAGCGAATCCCAGCCCGTGTACTTGACACAGATACAATCACCCAGGTGAAGGAGAAGATCTTGGACCAGGTCTACAAAGGTGTACCTTTCTCTCAGCGTCCCTCTGTGCATTCTCTCGACTTAGGTAAGGAGCCTTCCCCCCCCCCATGTCTTGCATTGGAAGAGGGGTAAAAAAATTATGTTGAGGATAATTCACTCATTCTGGGAGCATAAAAAGGTCTCTGTTGAGGTGCAGCTGATGTTTGCTGTGAAGACTTCTCAGGGAACAGGGAGAGGGGAAAAAGAACTATCATGTATCATGTGCATGTATCATTCTTCTCATGATCCTCAGAGTGGCGCTCAGGTGTTGCTGGCCACCTGACTCTTTCTGATGAGGATTTGACATCTGTCACCCAGAATCAATGGAAGAGGCTGAATACTCTACAACATTACAAGGTATAGGATATATAGGGGGAGGATTTAAGATGAGGGGAAAGTTGTGATCCTAGAATCAAGGGTTCTAACTGTAGTTATGAGAAAATGGGAAAGATGTGGGTTGAGGTAGTCAAAACTTGTGAGTGTGAGGGGGAAAGCATGGTGCGAGATTGTGGTAGTTTGGCTGAGGAAGATTTTGACAGTGGTTCTGTAATTCCATGTTGAGCTTTGCCAAAATACTTCCAGATTATATCATGAGGATCTGGGAACTGTTTCCTTTTTCTTTCCTGGATATGATACAGGAGAATTAATTTTCATTCTTTCACAAAAAATTATTCCCCACTTCCTTGGATTTTTTTAAACTTTATTTGCTTTATTCCCATTTCTTCCTCTTATCCTTAGGTTCCAGATGGTGCCACAGTTGGCCTCATCCCTCGCCTTCACAATGACATCACGCAAGGCACAGGCCAGAATTTCTTCTCTGGAGAAAGTGAGTCCCTGTTGTGTTCTTGAACCACTTCTGTCTCCTGTGATGAAGCATTTCCCTCCCTCCCGCAACTCACTGGCCTCCATTATTTATGGATGTCCTGTTTGTAGCTCAGTGCTGCCCAGATTGTTTGTTTCATATCGTTTTATAAATTTTCAAAATAATGCAAAGCAAACATGAATCAAATTGTAACCCATGGTTTTCCAACAAGCTGAATTCGACACGACAGATCTATATATTGTGGCCTGCAGGGAGCTGGATAATCTCCCATTTCCCTACATGCTGGAGTCAAATTCAGAATCAGTGGGATTATCTTACATGAACTGAAGTTGAATAGTTCCTGCCAGGGGTTATCAGTGGAAGTTAGGAATGTCAGCAACAGGTACATGGGGCCATAAGGAAATAAAGTGGACACCAGAATAAGACAGTGTCTGAAATTGTTTGCAAAATGAAGTGGCTAGCTAGGAAAATCCAAGTTTTTTCAAATCTTCAGCATAAAGCATCTGCAGTTATGGAGTTTTTCCTTGCCACTATAAGGTTTCAAAATTTTGATTTGGTTTGGTTGTTTCCTTTTCCAAAAGGAAAGCATAACTTCTATAGGAACAATGTAAATCAATTTACTGTGCTTTGTGGTATATAGCTGTGGACTTTGATGCAAACTCCCAGATTCTTGCCCTTTGAGGATTTAGATAGGCTTTCCCTATTGCCCCATATCCTTTTGTTCCTCTGTATGTACCATATAAAGTACACCTTCAACATCAGGCCTCCAACTGGCCCTGTGAGACTTTGCTTCTTCAGGCATCACAATTGTCCTCATATCTTGGTTTGCTACTGCTGCTGCTATCTACTGATGTTCAGTCTCACGTCAGTGTGCACAGGATAAATGACTACTCTTAACTCCTAGATAAGGGGCAGAATGACCAGTTCTTTGGAGAGTGCTGGCTCTTTGGCCTTCTAATTGGGAAGAGCACTGCCCCCAGATCACAACTAGGACAACCTGCCAAGGAAGCACCTTTACCTTTACACTGCATTCTTTGCAGATACCCCAATGTTAGAGGATGGCGAGGAGGGGGGACTACGCCTTTGGCACCTAGTAAAGCCCTCTGAGGAGCCTGAGCCCACAAAGCAGCAACAAGACCGGCGCAGCAGCCTGCGAGAGCGTGCAAAGGCTATTCCAGAGATCTACCTCACCCGCTTGCTTTCCATGAAGGTAAGGAACCGGAACACTTTCCCCCCAATTGAATTTCAAGATTTGCTGGGAATTTCCTCCTTCCACTGCCTTCCCCTCTTTAGTCTCAGAACCTATAAAGCAGCATAAATAGGATGGTCCTTCACAGTGCAGAACTTTGGATTACTGGTACTCAGTTGGCATGTTTGGGGTTCTTCAATAACACTTATATTAAGACCAGCCTGTCATGTCAACTTAGAGGGTTCTAGTTCATATGAGTTTGTGGATCTCTAAAATTCTCCCCTTCTTTCTCTCATCTTCCAAAGGGAACACTGCAGAAATTTGTGGATGATGCATTCCAAGCTGTGCTGAGTGTGAACCGTCCAGTACCCATTGCTGTCAAATACCTCTTTGACCTTTTGGATGATTTAGCAGCACGGCATGGGGTCAATGAGCCAGAGACACTGCACATCTGGAAAACCAACAGGTGAGGTGGGCTGAGGCAGCCTCATTCAGGAAGTTGAGGTTTGGGACTGGTCAGTTGTGGAGACTGAAAGTTGTCAGATGGAGGCTAGAATGACTACCCTTTCTCACTCAGTTTCCCTGTCCCTTTTGTTCCAGTTTGTTGCTACGCTTCTGGGTGAACACACTGAAGAACCCACAATTCATTTTTGATGTGCGTGTCTCAGACAATGTGGATGCTAACCTGAGTGTCATCGCTCAGACATTCATTGATGCCTGCACAACTGCTGAGCACAAAGTTGGCAGGGTAGGTCTGAATGCATTTGCATGCTATGTCTGTCTCTGAAGGACTTGGCCTCAATCAAGGTGGGAAAAAACCCTTGGTTCTTAAACTCCTTTGAGAAGAACCAACTTCCTGTTTGCAGTTGGAAACTCGGAAGGTTTCAATATTTGTTTTCTTACTTTATTTTTTAAAGGTTTGGAAATGTTCCAAGGGTCCTGCAGAAATGGTCTTTGATCATTTTCATTACTGTTTGCCACACACATAGAACAGGAGTGAAATATATTCCTATACCAGAGTGAGCTGAAGCAAACTGGTTTGAGTTGCAGCTTAATAAACCAATCCATATCTTTATGACTCAAGAAAACAATGTGACACCCAAACGTTCTGTGATCATTGATGGGAGATCGGATTTAAGCCCCAATTGCATCCCAGATATCAAAATAAATGCATACATTCACGTGTTGTGGAGAAACTAATAAAAAGCATGGGGTAATTTCTGGTGTATAGAAGAAACAGTTGGGGCAGGGGAAGAAATGGTCTTGTGCAAAAGATCAAGAAATTATCTCCAGCAAGACTGGGACCAATTGAGACACCAAACATAAATGTGACCATGTCACATTCTGCTGGGGATAAATAACAAGTCCGCAACTTACTGTGGAGCCTCTTGTTGTGTTTATAGGGATATCGGTAGGGAGGGGGCCAAGGTTGGGCATATTTGGCCAGACAGTGAGAGGTGTGGGGCTAGGTACCTACTGGTATTGGCTACTTGATGGCACTTTAATCAATCAGATTTGCGTTCTCTCTCTCTCTCCCCCCCCCCCCCGGTCCATCTCCTGTATGCTCATCCACAGCTGGGTCCAGGACAATCCCATTATTTTAGCATCAGCTTCTGTGCTCCAACACCATGTGTTTCTTGGTTGCCCCTATTTCTCCTACCCTGGTGTTTCCAGGTTAGAGCATGCCTTGTGATGATTTCTGATAGCTTGAAGGGCTGTCGGTGGCGCAAGTGGCTAAGACACTGTGCCTGTTAACCAGCAGGCCCAGGTTCAAGACCCGGGTCGGCCCCACAAGACAGGGTGAGCTCCTGTCCTTAGCCCAGCTCTGCGACGCCAGCTGGATCCAATCATATCAGCTCTGCCTTTCCATTGGACTAATTCAGTGGCGTGGAGAGGGGGGATATGCTTGGGTAACAGCATATCCTCCATAACAATCTAACCCAGGCTTTCGTGCTTTGCATGCAGCGTATGCAGCGCCAAGCACGATACCATAGTCTTTCAAGACTGAAGGAGGCCTGCTAGGAGAGGGCACAAGTCTGAGGAAGATCTCTGCTCCACTATTTACATTTAAGTGCTGTGCTCCAAATGTTCAACCAACATGCTTTCTCATCCTGCTGGAGATAATGGTTTTGACATTGCTTAAGACTTGGTAATCTCATACCAAATTCAGTGTATCTTTAACCATCATCATCTTGGTTCCAAGACATCACTTGCTTACTTGTGCAGAAGGGTTGATTTTGAGAAACTAATTGCTGATTGCATGGGAATGGTTTTACTTCCATTAAGTTAGCAAGGTCATTAACACTCAGACATCAAAATTACATTGCAACATTCCACTTAATATTCTGTATTGCAAAACATTTCTCTTCCCACATCTTTGTAGTTTCTTCTAGGTACAGTATATACATTTACAATCCAATTTTCCCTTTGCTGTGATGTAGAAAGCTTTTAAAAACAGTGGCTTAGAAATAGTCTCACATTCAGGAAAGTATACAGAAAATAACTTGCTCTCAAAACGTTAGCAGCTGTTATCCAAAGAGTTAAATTTGGCTCTGCATTTTTCAAAATCTTTCTCCTACCAGATTGTGCCACTCTCTTTTGGAACTTAAGCAAGAAACTATGCAGAGCATTCCCGTTCTTTAAAGTGGAAATCCACTTCTTTCACTCTTCTTTCTCTCTGGCTTCTGAGTTTTGTTAGGTCTTGCCCACATTCTCAGATCTGTATTTGCAGCTCAAAGGAGCTTTATTTTAATGAAATATGATGCTTATGTGAAATACAGATTCTTTGCATGAAGTACAGACCAATTAGCTATTGATTAGCTATTTTTAATTTTCTTGTAAACCGCTTTGTGAACTTTTTAGTTGAACAGCGGTATATAAATACTGTAGATAGATAGTAGATAGATAGAGAGCCTATGACATCTGATCTCTTAGCCTCATCTCCACCCTTGCTGTGGCTTTTTGGGAGGTGGCGGGAATGCACATGATCTGTGACACCTTAAAAATTTGATATATTGTACTTGCAGTGCCTCAATCCCTATTTTACAGACTCAAACATCCCTACTGCATTCTGTCCACCCTCAAGGAAATATATCTGTGGGTTGAGCATTTTCAGTCTATTTTGAAAAGTTTTTGTATATTTCTATAGTTTGTTGAAGAAGTTTCTGAAATGTGTTGGGCATTAAAGAGTATTAAAGTATTCATACTTAATATTTTACATTAAGAATCTTTTCAGGCATCTTCAGAATGTTATCCTTTTATGGAATAAAGGTGCAGCCTTCTTTGATGATAGCTTGCTTTTTGCCCTTTCTTCTACTTGGTTATTGCTTTTGTCTAACACAAATGGCAGGTTGGTCCATATGAGTCACAGCATAAGGAGAATACCTTTTGAAGGAATTGTTTGTCTTGCATGCAAAGCACAAAAAGTTCTAGGAGTAGTGTGAAAAACAATTTAAGAAAGTGTTTGGGACAAAAAATCTTTTGTTTTTCCCTATACCAGTATTTCTCAACCAATGGTATTCATACCACTGGTGTACTTGAGGATTTATCCAGTGCGTGGGAGCCTCTGACCCCTGTTCCCTGGCAGCGAGACCAGCAATGTAACAAGCAGCAGCAGGAGGTTCAGCTTGTCAGGCAGAGCTCCAGTGTGAGCTTTTCACCTGCTTGGAAAACCCTTCCTGTCTTTCCTGAGCCTCTTAACATTGATTGTCACATAGTGTCTGCTCTTCCAATCTGGAAATAACTGGCAATGACATCAATGCCAGTTTCATCTAGTGGTTCTTCCTATGAAGTCTGTGAAGTGGTACAAAGGGAGACAAACATTGAGAAATGCTACCCTATACAGTACTGCAAAAGCTGGTGTCTTTCACTCTCACTATCTCATGTGACAACCTGACAAACTGGTCAAACAAGACTGCAAGCTATTCCTCTTCTCATGCATCATCCCCAAAGACTTTTAGTTCTCCCACGTTTTTGTTTGCATGACCAAGAGATCATTTAATTATATTATCTTTCAGATACTTTTCATGTTTAATTAGGGTTTAGAATGATCATCCTCTTAATTGGCAGCTCATCTTGTATTCTAAATAGCAATCCCTTTGAGAGTGTCTAGCTGAGATACTCATGGAACCTTAGGGTGATGAGCACCTAAGCAACCCTTAGGGGTGATGAGTACTCCTCCCTAGCTCCATTTAGGCTAAATCTGCATAATCTAAAGAGTTACTAATCTAGAGATTCATAATGTATTCACAAATGATAATTTCACCATTCTTTATGTATCTTGTGCCTGTAATTTGACAGCAGATGGAAGTTGACTAGAAAGTCACTTCTTTGCTGCTTTCTGTCCTGTTAATTATGTTTACGAATCTGCTCTGCTGGAAAACACCCTAGTTTGAACTAAAACAGCATTCCATTTCCATGATTAGCAGCCAGTCATGTGCCTCTGGGAAGCTCACAAGCAGTGCATGAAAGTGAGTTATTCCCTGTCGTTTAAGCCTAGTCTCTGGTACTTCAGAGGTACACTGCCTCAGACCAAGGAGGATTCATTTACCTTCATGGCTAATACAGTAGTCATTGATAGGTCTATTCTCTTTGAAGCTTTTTATTTTATTTTTACAGTAGTCATCTAAAGCAAATGGCTGTTGATGCACCTTGTAGCAGAAAATTCCTTGCATTTATTATGTGAAGTTTTTTTATATTTTCTTTTTGGAGAATCCTGAAACTTTAGCTGATCATTATTGGGCAACTTTGTTTTGTTTAAATTTTGTGTTTCAGATAAGTTTGTGAAGACAGACCTCAAAAGACAGACTCCCTGTCCCATGTGAAAATGCTTTTAGCTGTCCAAACGGGGTACTTCCAAAGTTGGAGAGTAACTCCGTACTTACTAGAACTTTTGAGTTTGCCCTCCTGTGGCCTTCTGTAGTTTGAGTTTAAAGAAATGTCAGTCCCATTTCTCTAAGCATAGCATACCTTACCTTGATTCCTGCCAGGTTCTCATGGAACTACTAAACCTGTATCTGGGCTTTACTATTTCAAATTGCAGGCAGGAGTATATACAGCTGAATGAAAATTTTTCTGTACATGGAAAACTATCATGTCAAATAAAAGTTTGGTGAGCTTTTCTCCCAGACATGCTATGTTTCTGGATGCAGGGAAATGTTTTGTATGGAGAAACATTCCATCATGTGATTCCTCTATTTGTGGTCTGCTATAACCCAGGCACAGATTTACTGCCTCAGTTAAACCTACTCCTGTCTCTTTTTTGTTTCTTACAACAGACTTACTATGACAACAGTCCAACTAACTGCCTTGGGCATGCAATACAATTGTTTCCTTATTGTTGGGAACACATTTATGCCTTCTAAAGAATGTGTTTGCCAAGGGTGGGGGAGACACTTAAGAGCTATTGAATCAGATGTTTAATGACAAGTCCATTAAATAGCTACCTCTTGCCATAAGGGGAAAAAAAAACAAGAGGCCAGAGCTCAACTCCCCCTGTAAGTCTTGCGCTCTGAATTGCAGGTCATACGCCTTGATCCTAGATATGGGAAAAGGCTGTGACTCTACAAATACATTTCTTATATGCTCAGAGGAAAACTTTTTTGATTATTTCCTATCAACTTTTTCTTATTAGGAACTAATCATACCCATCATACTCCTCCCCTGCTACATCAGGCAACAGATCAGGAGAGCGGGAAGGTTGATAGGAACTATCAACCTTCCCGCTCTCCTGATCTGTTGCCTGATGTAGCAGGGGAGGAGTATGATGGGTACCGACATCTTTAGAGGAAACAATACTACACCCTACTGCCATTGTTCAATTCAGGTTTTTAAAAAGGGCATGGATAAAAACATTATACATTTTGCGGAGGGTGGGGATCCTGTATATTCCAAAAGAAATGAAGGCAGCAAATATAATTTGGAAATTATAAAAGAGGCTTTTATAAATGGACAAGAATTATGTAGTTCTCGGACTGCTATGAGAGAAAATGCAACACTCTGCTTTACACAAAACTAATTGTCTCTCACATGACAGGCAGATAGACTGAAACAGGCTACTCACTCATTTCTTGTGAAACGTGCCTCACAGGGTTGTGAGGATAAAAATGGGATTACAATCTGGGGGCTCATATATTTAATTGTCACTGCTCACCTTTGTATCATGCCCTTCCTCCAAGGACCTCAGGACAAAGTACATGGTGGTTACACCCACTTTTGTCCTTATGTCAATCCTGTGAGGCAGATTAGACTGGTTCAGGATCACCCTGTGAGCTTTGTGGCTGGTCTACATCATCCAAGTCCAACACTTAATGGTTACTAGAAACTCAGTGCATACTAGAAAGAGCCACAGTGATCCATGGAAACCATTTTTGGCCAACCTGAAGATAAATTAGGGTCTCCAAGAACTACCTGGATGTGAAAATACTGTAAACTTGTTTCTTCTCATCATGACCTCTTCTTTTTTTTTTTCTCTTTGCATTCTCAGGATTCACCAGTAAACAAACTGCTCTATGCCAGAGAAATTCCGCACTACAAGCAGATGGTGGAGAAGTAAGTATGAGCAGAAAGCCCAAAGGTGGTGGGTAGCAGGAAGCATTAATTTTCCCTTCCTTTCTGAAATCAGAGGGAAATAAAAACCAGGATATTTAGGAATTGTGAGTCATAAGACCATACCCAGACTGTCTCTACTCTACACTTCTCAAAAAATATTTCCATAACAAAATCAGATTAATTTGCATAAATTATATTTGCTTGCATAAATTATGCAAATGTGAGGATTTGTATAATTTATTTTGTGTTGCATAATTATGCTATATATGAGAGAGCCTAGAACCCTCTCAACTATCTCCCTGGCTTCTGAGATGTGTCAGATAACATTGGGTGACCTGTACTGTTCTATAATAAAATAAATACATAAATAAAATTAATGGGGGGGGGAACACCAACACTAGATGTCACTACATTAATGTTGTGAATATGATATTGTAAGTTATCCCATAAGGTATGAGCACAGGGCTGTGGGTGGCGCAAGTGGTTAAGACACAGTGCCTGTTAACCAGCAGGCCAGGGTTCGAGACCCAGGTTGGCCCCACAAGACAGAGTGAGCTCCTGTCCTTAGCCCAGCTCTGCAACGCCAGCTGGATCCAATCGTATCGGCTCTGCCTTTCCATTGGACTAATTCAGTGGCGTGGAGAGGGGGGATTTGCTGCTTGGGTAACAGCCTATCCTCCTTAACAATCTAACCCAGGCTTTCGTGCTTCGCATGCAGCGAATACAGCACCAAGCACGATACCATAGTCTTTCAAGAATGACGGAGGGTTCGTAAGGTATGAGAGGAGGTCCATAATAGAGGGTGATGCGTTTGCTTCCCGCACAAAGTGACACAGATTCTTGTTATGCCACTGATTAGGCATGATGTATATCACACAGTTGTAAGACAAAGTGACATCTCAGAAATAAGGAAGTAGTACTGTGTTCTCTTTGTGAAATGTCTAGCTCTTTGGGAGGGATCTCAAAGTAGATGGCCAGGGTAACAATGGCTTTTGGCACCCATGGCCCATGCAGGTTCCACAGCTGTATCGAGGCCAGTCTCTTGGGGCAAAAATTGAAAGTGACATTTAAGGTTGTCCAAAGGCCTCAGAGGAACCCCACATTCAACTAGCATGGGGTAGCATTCTGTGGTCCCAGTCCCAGTGGCACAGGGACCTGGAATTTCACTGTTATAAAGGAGTAAGTGACCTGGAGCATGTACTCTTGGGTTCTATCTTCTATAGCCCCCTTTCCCTTTTTCTTCTCAGCTTCTCATTAATATTCTTCTCCTCTTCAGATATTATGCAGATATAAGACAGACAGTTCCTGCCAGCTATCAAGAGATGAACTCTGCATTGACAGAACTCTCGGGGGTAAGAGACCTTCTACTACTGTCTCCCCAATCATGATTTCTAGAACCAAAAGAGTATTTTCTTGTACCCCTCCCGCTGTGGACTTTGTGCTTGACTTTTCATGACAAACATTTTAAACCATGGAAAATGGTGGCCCTAATCATAAAAGTGCTGCAGTTTTCTAGGGACTGTGAACTATTCACACATTCATACACACCCAAATGAATTGACTTTTTCAGTGTAATTACATAGGTCGAGCAGCTCCAAGCATGTCAAGGACATGATAAAACGCAACTTGGAAACTATTCAAAAGGGATTGAACAAGGGCTAATTGTGACAAGTCTTGATTCATTTGCAAGATGAATTTTTCATGTGCCAGTCCACTCAAAATGGGTCTATTCACACACTCAGGGGAAGGGGGGTTATGGTAGACTTTGAGAAAGGGCTTTGAAAAACTATATGTCCCCTACTCTACCCAGGATTCAGTTTTCAGCATATGTTGGCAAGCAGTAGAAGTATGTCCAGAAAGCCTAATTCCAAAAAGTGCATAGTAGTAGGACAGTAGTCAAGTTATTTTATTAATATATAAGAATTTGGGGAGAACTGTCCTTCTTTATAAGTTATTTTAGGGTGACTAATGATATCCAAGAAAATGAAAACAATAAAGCAATTAAAACTCAAGAGAAAAAGAGACAGTAGATAAAAATACAGCAGGAATAAAATCCAAAAAGGGAAACAAAAAATACCTTGTTCTTGAAAGGTATAAGCATTGGCCCCTGATGAGGAGAGGGCATTTAAAAAGGGGTGTAGTGTAAATCATTGAAGCCTAGGGCCCATAAATTTTTGACACCCTTTACAACAAAATTAAATAATTGTTCACATTTTAATATCAAGGAGCTCAGTTGTGTGCATGGTTCCTACCATTCTTTTGTCCTCACAATAGCCCTATTAGATAAGAGAAGCTGAGAGAAAATAAAAGTCATGACATGAAATTGATAATACCTCGTAATAATCTACACCTGGAGGTTCAGTGTGACTAATCATGGTTAATAAACACTGGATTATAGTGGATTATAGTCCACCGTGAAGAGTTAGAATTCACATGAAAAGTAATTAAGCCAGTGACTAACAACATCCAACTTTCTACCAATCTTTTTTAGATTGTGAGCCCTTTTGGGACAGGCATCCATTAGCTTTTAATTAGCTATTATTATTTTTCCATTTTCTTTGTAAACTGCTTTGTGAACTTTTTAGTTGAAAAGCGGTATAGAAATACTGTAGATAGATAGAATTGTATCAGTAGGGTTGATGTTACTTGATCCAGTAACTCATGGTATACTGCCATTAACTTTATTTTATTATAGAATAGTACAGTACATATCACCCAACCAGTCAGTGGTTGGGTGACAAAATCTGTGGCCAACTTGATGACACTGTCACAACTGAATGGGAGTTGGAGTATTAGCTCAAATACATGGAAGATTATCTGACTCATAATAACATATTAAGGGCAAAATCCGGAGTAACTACCATGAGTCCTTGCTCCGGTATAAGAACAACTTACTCTTGATTCCTATATGAATTTCCTATAGGTTTTCACGAGGTGGTGCAGTAACTAGGGGTGCACATAAAGTCTCTTACATGCTCCCGTAGTTACTTTGGATTTGGGGGTAACTGATGATGCTGTGTCAATAACACATCATTAGCTCTCAGAATAGACTCTCCCAATAGTGAGTTTTGAATTAAGAAATCCACTTTTTGTTACATAAGACAGTTGTGTTTTCTTTTTTGGTTACTTGACCAAAATAGAACATTGGCTATTCAATAGCCAATGATTGGCTTTCAATAGAACACAGTATTTCAGTGCAGTTTGTGTCTCAACATTCTGAATTAAATTACACAACAAATAGTAAGTAACATTATTATTATTCCTAATAATAATTATTATTATTCCATTATTATTATTCCATTATTATTATTCCATTATTATTATTCCTAAGAACCACAGTTTCCAGAGTTTTGGTCACCAGTGGTGTCAATCAAGCCCAAGGGTGGAATTTTGTTGGAACCTTGCTGTATCATAACATCATCTCATTGGCTCTTCAAAAAAAAAATCAGTCTTATGGGTCCATTTTGAGTTATGGAAATATATTTTTTGTTATATGGTTGTATTTTTATTTTCTGGGTTTGGGCCTCTTCTTCTTCTTCTCTCTATATATATAAAAGAGAAAAGTCATTGACTGACTTACTCACTGACTCATCAACACCCTGTCAAAACTGCCAGGCCTAGAAGCATGAAATTTGGGATGGGTGTTCCTTCTGTGACTGAGGGGTGCATTAAGAACCGGTTTTCAGAAATTCCAATGGGAAGGGGGTGAAAAGGGGCGCAACGCATTTTCCTCCTTATACTTTGAAGAATTGGTGACTGAGGGATGCTCTGCCCCAACCCCTGGACCTAAAAGTGTGAAATTCAGGGAGGGTGTTCCTTCTGTGACTCCAACACCCACCAAGAGCCGATGTGGAGAAATTTAATCCTTAAGGGGCTGAAAAGGGGTGCAACATGTTTTTGTCCTATACTTAACATGGAAGACTGACCAACCTCCAGCCAATTTGGTGTTCGGTACCGGGTGCAGTGGGAGGGATGTTGTTCGGAGGGAGAGATTGCACTGGGGAGGATGCTGCGCATGGGGGGTTGGTGCGCATGGGGGGTTGGTGCTCATGGGGGCTGATGTGCATGGGGGTTTGATGCGCATGAGCGATATTGTGCATGGGGGTTTGATGCACATGGGGGATATTGCGCATGGGGTGGATGAACATGGGGTATGTTGCCCATAGGGGTGGATGCGCATGGCGGGGTTGATGTGCTTGGGGGATTGATGTACAGTGGAGGGGATGACATATAGGGGAATTTTACTCCCGCAACATGGGTATGCTTTTTGCTAGTTTTATATAATTGGGCTGCTTCACTCCAATTTATTTCATTATATTCTGCTGTAAATTATGCACAAATGGTATAAAATGTGATGGTATTATTTCAAATAAACATGAGTTTCATGATTTTGGTAACTAGTGATGTCACACAAACCCTGAATGTGAAGACAGGGTGGCCCACCTGACCTATCCCTAGATGACTGTGCCACTAAATTCCACAGACATGGGACTGAAACTGTGAAGTTCCCAATAGCTGGTCCCTGTTAAGATAATGTACAAGCCTTTTATATACAATGGAATCTACATAATGTCCAGGGTAGCGTGCCAGGAATGAATCATAGGATTATAGAGTTGGAAGGGATCTAGTAGGTCATCTAGTCCAACCCCCTGCCTGCAGCAGGAATTCCCCCTAGATCATCCCTGACAGGTGCTCGTCGAGCCTCTGCTTGAAGATCCCCAGTGAGGGAGAGTCCACCACCTCCCTTGGCAATTTGTTCCACTGCCGAACCGCCCTCACGGTCAGGAATTTTTTCCAGATTTCCAACCGGAATCTCCTTTCTTGCAGTTAGTACCCACAGATTCTAGTTCTGTTTCAGAAGCAGCTATGAACAAATTGGCCCCTTCCTCCCTATGACAGCCCTTCAGGTATCTGAAGAGGGCAATCATGTCTCTTCTCAGCCTTCTCTTCTCCAAGCTGAACATCCCAAGTTCCCCCAACCTTACCTCATAGGGCTTGCCTTCCATCCCACTGACTGCAATCCTTCTTCATGAGTCCAAGTGGACTTGTGCAAGCTTGCCCCAAGAGACCACCCTGTTGACATCACTGCATTGGGAGTTATGCAGAATACATGGAATTTGGGGCCAACTGACATTTCCAGTTAGTCTAAAGCCCCTTGTACCTTACACTATAAAAGCATTGTCTGAAAGTTATTGAAGGATAAATCACACTGGTCAAGCTACCCCCAGTCAGTTTTTCCCTTCGGCAACCATGCACCAAAATGTTCATGCGAATAAACCCAGAGTAGGCACAGTTGTGCTTCAGCCTGCAGAACATAAATCCCATGAATTAATATTTACACATAGTATTTCCACAAAACATTTAGAGCTCTGGTTCCCAAATTGGTGGATCACAACCTACCAGAGGAACTGAAAGCAGGGCATTCCCCTTTATGGGAAGTGTCCTTGCTTTGGTGGCAGTGCTGGAGAGATTGCAGCACTGCCACAGGCTTACATTGGGGCAGAGCGAGCCTCCTGCAAGGTCCTCGAGACTTTCAGCCCCCCTCCAATGAGCTCTATCCAAGGCTTCTGTAAACAATCCTTATCTCAGATCAGTAGCTATCGGAAGTACCTATTAATCAAAGATAAGGTTTGTTGACAAAAAGCCTGGGATGGAGGTCATTGGAGAGGGGGCTGCAAGCCTCCTGGATCTTTCAGGAGGCAGCTGTGCCCTTGAGGTAAGAAGCAAGCCCCCTGGCAGCTGTGGCAATGCAATCTCTTTGGTGCTGTAGCTGCTCTCCTCCCCAACTCCTGCCCCACTTACTGAACACTTACTTGCTTCCCAATTCCCCTGTGGGAGTTTGGAAATCACTGTTTTAGCATTTGAAGTGCTTTATGTCCAATATCTCATGCCAAGAGCGTGTGTCAGAATTATCCCAGTCTAGCAAGTAAGCCGTGAATTGAGAACTAGTTTATCTACTGTAAGAATCTCTTTAGTATCAAATATATCTTTCTCTGCACAAACACACATTGCTCCCATTTGTGAGATTCCATCAGTAGACTGTCTTCTAAACAGTATCTCCAACTGCAGGGCTTTACTTTTTTCATAGAAATGAAACACTATTCATTTTTTGTGGAAGTAAAATTTAGGAACGCTTGTTATGATGTGCTATTACTTCTATTCATTTGAAGTTATTTAGTTTATCCCCTCCATGAGAACCGAGCCTCTCTTTCTGTACAATATCAGGGCTCAGACTTTGATGAGCAATACTATATAACTGAAAATTATTTGTAAACTTAAATTGGTTCCACATACAATAAGTGGTCTGTTTAGTGTCACTGTCTCCTGGAACACATTTATCTATCTATAATACAGCTGCCCAGATTTCTAGATACCATGAAACTGCTAATTTAATTTAGGGTGCAATCCAGAGTACAGGGAGTCCTTGCCGGTGTAAGAACAGTTTACTCTGGATTGCAGTATGAATATGAATAGGTTTTCACTAGGTGGTGCAGTAACTACAGGTGCACATAATGTCTCTTATGTGCTCCCACAGTTACTCTGGATTGTAGGGTTAGTCTATTGTCTGGGGTTGCTTTTCTTCAGCTGCCTCCATCCATTGCATTTAGGTGATGACCAGGAATTGGGCCTTCACAGGAGTGGTGTACTAGCTTGGAAATTCCCTTTCAAGGCTCTTCACAGTAGTGGCATTGCTAGGGGGATGCAGACCACACTGGTGACAAACTCTGAGGAGATACCACTACTGGCCGAAATAGTGAAATTTTGATATTTTCAAATAATTTGTTAAATAATGTAAGAAAGCATGCAATGAAACAAAACTACTATATAATGCCTGTAGTTGATTAAATGTTATAGCCAAATAAGAAAAGGAAAACACAAGTGCTTTATGTGACAAACACAAAGTGGAGTTTCCTTATTCAAAACTAACCAATGAGAACTGATTGTGCTGTTAGCAAGGTGTTGTTATGACACAGTAGGGAACCAATAAGTATGGTATGAGATACCTAATACTATTACCTTATTTTGTTGTGTAATTGTCATCAAGTTACAATTGGTTTTTTGTTGATTACTGATTTTTTTGAATGGCCTATGCTGTTCTATATTAAAGTTAAAGGGGAGGTGACACTAACCCTAATGATGTCACTGCATTTAGGTTATGTGTATGATATTGTAATTCTGTGTGGTCTGGTATGGGAGGAGGTCCATCATAGGGGTGATCGTGTGTCTGTTTCACATAGGGTACATACCCTCTGGAATCAGGATCCAGGTGGAAAACTTTTTTAATGCTATTCAAGTTAATGGCAATTTTATTTCTGCAGATGGTGCTTTACTGTCCCTATCCTTGCTTTTACTTTAGATACTACTGCACCCAGCCATCTATTATTAAGAATATTTTATACCACTTTTCACACACAAAAAACACACCTTAATAAAGCTGTTCATCTTAATAAAGGTAATAGCAAAGGAATTTAAAGATGGATCCATGTCTAAAGGGACTCGCTGTTTTAAAAAGAACACAAGGGAAGACACTAGCAAACTGTCACTTGGAAGGCACCTTGTTGGAGCACCTCGATATGAAAACCATCACTTCAGGGTGACCATATGTCCTCTTTTTCCAGGAGATGTCCTGGAGTTTAGCCTGAAAAACTTCATTATCCTCCTTTTCCTTGTGAGCAGGCAGCATGTAGCCTTCTTGTAATTCAAAAATAAGAATTATATATAATTTTTAATTTAATAATAAGCAATAAAGAGTTTAAATTAACCATATAAAAGCAATATATAAAAGTGTTTTTAGCTTTCAAATTGTCATGTCCTACATTTAGGTGGGATCTTGTCCTCTTTTTTTAGTTATATGTCATTCTGCATCATTTAAAAGGTGTCTTTTAGCCTAATTAGCAGTAAATTGTATTGTGGACTAACCCTCCACTTTGCACTATGAGCAGAAGGCTTACTTTTGATAAATGTGTAATATTTCTTTTTCTATCCCATTGACAGAAATATTCCGCTGATCTAAATTGCCTGGTTGCCCTGCAAGAACTTTACAATTACATTAACAAGTACTATGACCAGGTATGGAGAAGGATAGGTGCATTGGAAAGAAATACATTACTGTGTCTACCTGTTACAGCTCCAAAGGGTGAAGGAGAGAGGAGGCAAATGGAGAGGGGAAGGCCCATGGAGGGGGCTGCAGAAAGGTTTGTATGTGGGGTTGGCAAACAACACATTGGTCTTATGTGCCTTTTTTGCAGATAATCAGTGCACTAGAAGAGGATCCATTGGGCCAAAAGATGCAGTTGGCATATCGACTGCAACAGATTGCAGCTCTCATAGAG
Organism: Cryptoblepharus egeriae; assembly: GCA_030015325.1. Taxonomy (NCBI): domain Eukaryota; kingdom Metazoa; phylum Chordata; class Lepidosauria; order Squamata; family Scincidae; genus Cryptoblepharus; species Cryptoblepharus egeriae. The sequence goes on from JAREYC010000002.1 coordinate 118,360,306, forward strand.
AATAAAGTGACTGACTTGTGACATGCCTGGATCATCTACCTGTCCAGGTAGCATGTGATCAAGGGGGCATGTGACCAAGATTGGTTCATGCTAAATATTGAACTGACCTGGAAGTTGAGGAAGTTCCCTGCTGTACATTTGTGTGGGTGCACACATTTCACCACCCCAGTGCCTTAACTACATAGATGCTGCTGGGCTCTCATGCACTCAGTGCACTCTCTCTCTCTCTCTCTCTCTCTCTCTCTCTCTCTCTCTCTCTCTCTCTCTCATTTTTTAAACTAGCTGCAAAGGGAATTTTCCCAGTCCTAAACACTGGCTTTGTAAATAAAAGGATGTACTGTATTTATTTTTATCACTCTCTGAGGGGGGCAGTATGAGCTGCCTTCTCCCACCTTTGAGGGAAAAGATTATGGCAGCTCTCTTCTGACTTGTGGGATGTGTGGATATATCCCTTCTCCTCCCCCCTCAATTTCCTAGCTGGTAATGCACTAATATGGGGTGGTAACACCACCTTCCAGTTCTCTCTGCACAGACTCTAACTGGTCTCTCTTTTTAATCCTTCCCCACACCTCCAATTGTATGTATATATGGGAGTGTCCTGTTCCAGGACTGTATTTATTTTAATGAGATTTTGAAGAAATAAAAATAAACTTTTAAGAAAAAAATATCGTTGGTTGATTTACTCACGGAAGCTAAGGAAAATGGGAGGAAAGAATGGAGAGGGTGGGCGGAAGCTGGAAGGAAAGCAAGGAAAAATGGTACCTGATAGGGAGGAACAATGTACATCACTCATCTCTTTGAAATAAAGGTAGTATAAAAATATGAAGTAAAATAATTATACTGGTTCATAATTTTAAACATCTGTCAGGTCCTTCACTTTTCCAATACCAAAACTGTTTTGCTCCATTTCAGTGAGAGAAAATCAGAGTGCCAGTTTTCCTTGGAAAGCTTGGCCATGTGGGCGCTATCACATCTCCCTCCAAAACTTTTGTTGGGAAAATATAGTATACAAAGAGTGGGTTAAAGTGACATACTTATGAACATATCCACTATATGGCCATCAATTCCCACAGTTGAATTTTACTGCAGCAACCTCAAAAATAACCAATTGCTCTGAAATTATTGAAAGTAAGAAGCTGCTAAGTAAATGGTCACAAACGTATATGCCTGCTTGTCCTAGACAATTTTGGCCTTTAAGGAAATCTTAAACAGATTATATGTTGTGGTAGAATGATCAAAGGATAATTTGAGGAAATGGTGTTTCCCCATAGAAGACATTTTGTGTGAATGTGAAGAACACAAACCATCTTACATATGTTGCAGTATATACGGTACCCTACAATATGTATGGAGGAAGATCTTACATAGGTAAGGAAGAATGCTGTTGAAGGGGTCAGGTATTGGGCTATTAACAGGTGTTGGGCTAGTCTCCAAACATGGATCATTGTTAGTCGGGGAAGATCTCTGAGTTCAGCGGGTTCACTATAGATATACTCTGTGGTTGTCACTGGAATGTCTTGCTTCTACTTGGAGTAAATGCATAGTGCAGCTATGATGCACAAACCCAGATTGCAAGGTGACAGAATAACAGTTTGTGAGAGTGGTGAAAGGAGAAGAGAATAAGCAAGAGTGGGCATATGTCAGGTGCTATGCGCAGGCAGGCATAATGTTCAGTTGGAGTAGTCCAGAGTTGGAAGCAGGGAAAGAAAACCCATCTCTGTGATGTGTGGGGCAGGTGATGTCTGCTTTCGGGCTTCCAGGAGGACCATGGACCAGTTCTTTTTCCATGTACTGGATGAGCTGCACATGCCCAGTTCACTCTGGGCCAGAACAAACTGAGTCCCTGGACTGCACATGCTTAGTTTGTTCTCGGCAGGCAGGACACTCCTGGCTGGAGGGAGACGGGCTCCCACATCTGGTCCTCATGTGGCCTGACTGCTAATGTGCCGCAGACCGGCAATGGGCCGGGACTAGGTGTTGAGGACCCCATTTTCTCTGTAAACTGCTTTGTGAACTTTTTGTTGAAAAATGGTATATAAATACTTTTGATTGACTGATTGAAGAAAACCATACAATATAAGACAAAAATACCAGCAACTCGTGACATATAACTATAAGAGCAGAACTTTGCTTCCAAGCAAGCTAAAAATATGGCAAAAAGAAAAAATTTTCTGATGGCAGTGGATGAAACTTACCCAATTTAATGAAGCAGGGAGTTTCATAAAATGCAACATCTGACATATAGAAAAGGGTCTTTCATTCATCAGCTCCATTTGAAGTTCTGAGGACAGAAGGGCTTCAGAAGATGACCTCAGTGCCTGCCAGAGCCATCCTGAAAGGGTAATCCTTCAAGTCCAGGTCATGCCTTATTTTGATCCCAATGGAGAAAACCCCCTAAAGATTAAAAAAAGCAGTGGCTGTCAAATCAGTGGATAAAATAGCTTTATAGACCCACTTCTAGGTTTCTTGCTCCTCCACTTTCACTTCAGAATGCATAAGTGCTATAACTAAATTCAGCCACTAGATGGAGTGAATAAAGAAATCTAGTGGAATGGAATCTAGGGGAAATATACAGCACAATCCTAACCATGTCTACTCAAAAGTAAGTCCCATTGTGTTCAATGGAGCTTACTCCCAGGAATGTGTCTTTAGGATTGCAGCCCTAGTGAATAATGAAATCTACTGGAATTATTTAACAGTGGGAAAGGTGGGATTTTAATACTTTTATCATTGTCACAAGGTGTTTAAAGATGGACCTCCATATCAATGGCAATTCAGATCAGTGGATGCCAAATCAGTTGATGCCAAGGTCCCACCTGTATCTTGACTCAGAATAGAAGATGTAGCATTGCAGACACTCCCAGCTTTCTCAACATTTCTGTTCACTTGCAGTGTCACTTAGTATGTTAGTATTACGGTGTGAGTTAAGAACGCACCTTGAATTACTTTCCTTAGATAACTAACATTGCAAGAGTACTAAGTTTCCAGTTCCAGGGTTAGGGCAATGCAACTCTGAGGTGAGGAAACAAACATCACTTTACACTGAGGAAACCCCTGTGCTCCCCACTCCAAAATTACAGGATGCAGCATAGGCCATGCTGGCCAAGGGTGACCATATAACCCCAGAAGAGGACAAGTTGTGTCCCCCCCCCAAAAAAAATGTAGGACACCCAAGAAAAATGTAGGACATGACAAAATAAACTAAAAACACTGTTATATATTGTGGACATGTGGTTAATTTGAACACTATATTACATCTTATTAACACACTATAATACACTATACAGGGTGTCCCATAAGTTTCCATACGTGTAAGTGCATAGAGCAATCCAGTGCCTCTTACGTCTTCCTGTAGTTATTCTGGATTGTATGGTATGGCTCCAATCCTAAAGACATTTTCCTGTGAGTAAGACCCTTTGAACACAATGGGGCTAACTTTTGAGGAGACATGGTTAGGATTGTGCTCTATATAATAAATATAGTGTCTTTTTCTAGAAATAAAGGTGGGTTTACTCATTAATGAAGATGTTATTTGTAATCATGGGCATGTCTACTTGGGGGTGAGTGAGTACTCAGTACTGGTGAGTACCCCCTCTGTAAGATCCTTAATATACACCATATTATTTGATATACACTAGAAACGTACACTTTATTCCTATTGAATGTAAAGCAATTACAGTACGTATAATTTATGAATTACAAGACGGCTACATGCTGCCTGCTCCCAAGGACAATGAAGACTTTTTTCCAGGACACAAGGCTAAAAAAGAGGACGTGTCCTGGAAAAAAAAAGGAGATCTGGAAGGAGTGCTGGAAAGTGGGTTAGGATGGCCTGAGTCTCCCCATAATTAAAATGGAAAGGCGCAACCTTGCAGGGTTGTTGTGTGGAGATGAAGTGTGTGTGTGAAGACTTTGCACCATGGAAAAGTGTTGTGTGCTGGGAATGCTAGTTTTCCCAAAGGCCACCCACTCTGGAAGGACAGATGCGTGTCAGGGTGTTCGCACGTGCAAGAGAAGAGGAGACAACACTCAGGGAGGGATGCAGCTCCCCCCAGCCAGCCAGCCAGCCAGCCTCCCTCACGTGGTGGAGCAGCCACAGTGACTGTCCTGGGAAGGGGCCGGGCTGCGCAGGCGCAGGGAGCTGTGCTGGGCTTCCATGGAACTCACGGGGGCTGGGGGGGCCATGAGCGGCAAGAAAGGTAAAGGGGACCCCGCTGGAGAGTGTGGGGATCCTGGAGGTGGGGGGAGCAGGCAGAGTGGGGGACGGAAGGGCAGCATCGGAGGTGTCTGAGGGTGGAGGAGCAGCAGGTGCAGAAGAGGGGGAGCCCCTGCAGACTGGCTTGCCTGGGAAACTTTTGCTGCGAGGGAGTCCCCTCACCCACAGCATACTTGAGCCCCCTCCCAGGCAGGTCTCCTCAGGAGTCAGTCCCACCAGAGTCAGTGGGGCTTCCTTCCAGGAAAAGGTGGAGGGGGAGGCAGCCTCACAGCCCCCTCCCAGGCAGGTCTCCTCAGGAGTCAGTCCCCTCAGAGTCAATGGGGTTTCCTCCCAGGAAAGGGCGGAGAGGGAGGCAGCCTCACAACCCAATCCTGGTCATGTCTCCTCAGAAGTCAGTCCCATGAGAGTCAATGTTGCTTCCTCCTGATATGTGAATAGCATTGTAACCCATAGCCCAGGCATTTCTACTCAGAAGTAAGTCCTATTATAGTTAATGAGGCTTTCTTCCAGGAAAGTATGGACAGGATTGCAGCCCCACAGCCCATTGTGTCTACTCAGAGATAAATCCAACTATAGTCAACAGGGCTTTCTCCCAGGAAGTATGTAGAGAATTTCAGCCTAATTTTGTCCTTCATGCCTTCTATTTCCACAGGCCCAGGGAACAGCCGGGGCAAAAAGAAGAAACAGAAGAAAGAAAAGGTGCCGCCCCCTCCACAGGAAGAGAGCAATACCCCAACCCCCACCGGGTGAGTTACCAGATTGGGAAGGTGGATGTAGTCTGTTGCATACACTAAAACAGGTGTGAGACACATCAGGGCATAGGGTGGTTTGTGGGTGCATCAAGCTGGGAGCACATGGCTGGTTGTGACTCTTTGCTCTATGGATGCATAGGACTGGTTGTGACTCCTTGGGACTGGTTAAGCCATGTCTATCATTTCACAACTGCAGCATCATTGGCTGTGGGTGTGCATGGGCCATGTGAGTGAAGATCACATAGTTGGTATTTCCTGCAATATGGTGCTTTCCAGTTGAATTGATATCCATGCACCTTTGGCATGACAGCAGAGATGTCTTCAGACAGTGTTAGTTCTTTGGCCTTGTAACAGGATGAGAAGCACCCTTAGAGTCGATCACGACTAGTAGGGCAACCAACGGAGGACATCTTTACCTTTTTATGAACTACTAGCGAAAAGCGTACCCGCAATGCAGGTATAACATTTTCCCCTATGCCATCCCCCTACGGCGCAGAAACACCCCATGCGCATCATCCCCTCATGCGCATCATCCCCTCATGCGCAACTTCCCCCCATGCGCATCATCCGCCAATGCGCATCTTTCCCCCATGCGCATCATGTCCCCATGTGCAACTTCCCCCATGTGCAACTTCCCCATGCACATCAACGCTCATGCGCAATTTTCCCCCGTGCACAACTTCCCCATGCGCATCATCCCCCATGCGCAACTTCCACCCATGCGCATCATCTCCCCATGTGCAACTTCCCCCCACTTCCCGTCATGTGCAACTTCCCGTCATGCGCAACTTTCCCCCATGCGCATCATCTGCCAGTGCACAACTTTTCCTCATGTGCATCATTCCCCCGTGCGCATCATTCCCCCGTGCGCATCATTCCCCCGTGCGCATCATTCCCCCGTGCGCAACTTCCCCCTTGTGCAACTTTCCCCCATGAGCAACATCCTCCCATGCAAAACTTTCCCCATGTGCATCACCCCCATGTGAAACTTCCTCCATGCACAACTTTCTCCCATGCGCATCATCTCCCCATGTGCAACTTCCCCCCACGTGCAACTTCCCGTCATGCGCAACTTTCCCCCATGCGCATCATCCACCGATGCACAACTTTTCCTTATGCACATCATTCCCCCCGTGCGCATCATTCCCCCATGTGCAACTTCCCCCTTGCACAACTTTCCCCCATGCGTGACATTCTCCCATGCGAAACTTCCCCCATGTGCATCACCCCCATGTGAAACTTCCTCCATGCACAACTTCCCCCATGCACAACTTTCCCCATGCGCATCATCCTCCCATGCACAACTTTCCTCCATGCGCAACTTTTTCTCCATGCACAACTTCCCCCCATGCGCAGCATCCTCGCCAGTGCAACCTCTTCCTCCGAACAACATCCCCCAGTGCACCAGGCACTGAGCACCCAATTGGCTGGATGTTGGTCAGTCTTCCATGTTAGGTATAGGACAAAAACATGTTGCCCCCTTTTCAGCCCCTGAAGGGTTAAATTTCTCCAGATGGTTCTTGGTGGGAGTTCAGGTGACAGAAGGAACTCCCAGAATTCCATGCTTCAGGCCCAGCAGTTGGGGCGGAATTTTGATGAGTCAGCAATTCTCCAATGCAAAGTATAGGGAGGAAAACGCATTGTGCCCCTTTTCACCCCCTTCCCATTGGAATTTCCGAAAACCAGTTCTTAGTGCACCCCTCCCTCGCGGAAGGAACACCCACCCCAAATTTCACGCTTCTAGGCCCAGCGGTTTTGGCAGGGCGGTGATGAGTCAGTCAGTCAGTGACTTTTCTCTTTTATATATATAGATTTGACACTTGCATGGGTGCACATTTGAGAACAGTAGCTCTTTCCATTCAAGCATATTGGCTGATGGATAACCAGAGTGTAGTTTGACCATCTTCAAGTGATTTCTGATAGATCTGGTCAAGAAACTTAAGTGGATGTGAAACGGCCTTGTATCCCTTATGGGGAGCCTCAGGAAGCTGTGGGAGAGGGGGAATAAGGCTACTATGACCTTTATGCAGGCTCAGGGTGGCGCATCATCCAGTCAATGGTGGAAAGTGCGCCTCATTCAGTCAAGTGTGGTGGGTTATCTTTTGGGATGTGAAAAGTTGTTGGGGGAAAGTACCCTAAGATAGTAGGCAGTGTATGGGGGTGTCTCACAGTATACTCTAGTACAGGAGTGTCCAAATTTTCTGGCTAGAGGGCCACATCCTCTCTCTGACATTGTGTTGGGGGCCAGAAAAATTATGTGCGTTTCAAATTTGAATACATTTACATAAATTTAAATATAGGTGTACTATATACATTAAAAGGCTTGCCTGCAGGCCAAATGGAGAGCTTTTGCTGTAGGCCACATTGAGGGTTTCCATGGGCCACATCTGGCCCAGGCCAGGGTTTGGATACTCCTGCTCTTGTATAGTGGAATACTATACTATAGAGCAATGATTTTCCAACTGGTTGGAAATTTGTGGTCCATAGGTATGCCATGGGAGTTTGGACAATTTATTTCTTTATTAACTAAACATAATTTATTACTAGGTTTATTGAGGAACCTCCTACAAGCAGCAAGGTGTGTCTTGTCAATGGTCAAACAGCTGATGGTGTGCCTTGACTATTTTAGCACTTTGTTGGTGTGCCATGAGATGAGATGGTGTACTACACTCTGTGCAGGTGTGCCCAAACTTCTTGGCAGGAGGGCCACATACCTCTCTGACACTGGACAAAAATGATTTACACTTCAAATTTTAATAAACTTACATAAATTTAAATGTAAGAGTACTGGGTGCAATACAAAGCTTGTCTGTGGGCTAGATGGAGGGATCTTGCTGTGGTGGCCCCTGGGCTTGGGTTTGGACACCCCTGCATAATATACTCTATACCAGTGATTTTCAATCTTTTCCTTCTTATGGCACACTGACAAGGCACTAAAATTATCAAGGCACACCATCAGTCCTTTGACAACTTACAAGGCACACCATGCTGCTGGTAAAGGGTTCACATCCCTTAATGCCTTTATTAATAAATGATATTATCTAATATATAAATAAATTTTCCACCCAGCACAGCACACATGAGGACCACTCGTGCCACACCAGTGTGTCATGGCACACTAGTTAAAAATCACTGGTTTATACTATAGTAGTAGTAGACTAGTGAATATACCATTATGACATATTCTGATGCAGGAAATGGAGAGTTCTGTTCTATGAAAGAAACCTAAGGCTTAATTCTCGCTGAGATGGTAAATCTGTGTCTTGAGGCTGCCCGTGGGGGATGTACATGATGTAATGTTCTCAAGGCACAAGAAAAGTATCTAGCCATGTAGGAAACCAGCAGGTAAAAGAGAGACGTTCTTGTGTGGCTATAGTCCTAACGTGCTTGGCTACTATGTGTATGGGGGCAGGGGCGAACATGCTGCTGTGATGGGCGTCTTCTCCTGCAGCCCGAGGTTTCACAGCTAGATATAAGATTACCACCTTTGTGGGAACTAGGCCTGAATTGAATAGAGCTGGTTGATTTTTCATGCCTATCCCATCCCTCCCTTCCTTTCAAATTCCATTCCCATCCTGGGTGGCAGCTGCTGGGCTTGTTGGGCTATTTTTAATGCCCTGCCTGCCTCTTGTGTCTGTGCACATTTGGGCTCTGACAGCGTGGAGAGTACTGAGCTCACAAGGTATTAATTCCCCTTTTACTAATGAGGGGAGCATGTGGGACAGCTAAAGTCCCCAGCATCAGCATGTTCTGGCTGAACAGAGCCTTCAATTTCCATCTCAAGGCCGCTGCTCCTGCCTGCCTTTCACACCAGGATCAATAGTTCTCACCTAAGTCTTGGGGTATCTTCTCCCTAGAGTTGGCATCACACTGGACAAAAACGGGGAGATTAGCAGCAATAAATGGGTAATCATACCCCTTTTGACAAACAGTTCCAATTAATGGTTGACCACCATGCCTCTCATTCCTTCAGGAAGGAGGAGACGGCACAGGAAAGGCTGGAAGGAAATAGGTATGTATTGAGTTTGGTCAAGTGGTGCAATATTCTTGTTGTGCCATTAATTAATGTAATGCTTCATAGAATAAAAAAGGGGGTGAAAATGAAAAGTCTCCCCTTTTCAGAGGTGGCCCTCAACTGAGAAGGGCAAAAGATGTCCATTAGCAGATTCTTTCAACACTGGAATGATCTTCCTAGCGTTGGCATCACACTGGACAAAAACCGGGAGATTAGCAACAATAAATGGATAATCATACCTCTTTTGACAAACATTTCCAATAAATGGTGATTGTGATGGGGGATGATTAATTCCAGTGAATGGGTGATTGTGCTGTTGGTGGATTTTGATGACACTCTTTGCCTTCCTACTTCCTAACCCACAGGCCTCTGAGTCTCTCCTGCTCAGATGACACTCCACGCACTCCTCCAATACCTCTTTTGCCTCTCCCTGCTGCAATTGGAGAGGGTCTCTTGGGATCAGATGATGAGGAACAAGAGGACCCCCGAGATTATTGCCGAGGTATTTCAACAATGAGGGAAGTGGGATGTCCTTCTCTGAAACTGGGAGAAAACGGCTGTCAGAGGTAGCATATATTTCAGATCGGTATTAGGTGATTATATTTTGTGGCTTGTGGCTGGCTGTTGATGGACACCTAGTTCTGGGTTCAAGGGAGCATTGATCAGACCCAATAAGGCCATTTTTTCAGTTCTTATAACTATGATGGCTAAAGTGAATCTCCATGTTCCCAGACAGTGGGCATCTATCTTCCAGCACATGGGGCAGGTTGCTGAACTAGATAGATGCTTGATCTGAGCCCAGGAGAGCCCTTCTGATGTTTTTAAAAAAGAACTCCTTCTAAAGGATATACCTTTCAAAGTGGTATCCTCTTATATTTAGCAACAGGATAGCAACCATTCCCTAACCCCAGTATGGCAACTTTTCCAGTGACTGCTGCTGGTATCTTTTATAACTGTATTTACTCAAATCTAATGCGCCATCGAATCTAATGCGCACCCCAATCTTAAAAATCTTGAGATACAATTTTTTTTACTGGCAATTGTAATGCACAGCTGCAAAGCAAGTGCAAAATTAGTTTTACTGCATATAACAATGAGTTATATGACAATAGGTTTATGTTAAGATTTTTATATAATTGCAATAGGTAATAAAATCTATATAATGGGTTTATGTTACATTTTTATTACAGTATAGTAAACTGTTTATACTGACCTTATAATCAAAATACTGTATTGTATTTAATTCAAACCTCAATTTTGGAGACTAAATTTGGCTGAAAAAATGAGCATTAGAGTAAAGAGGGGTATTTTTTAGATTGTGAGTCCTTTGGGACAAGGAACCATTTATTGATTCATTTTACTATGTAAATGGCTTTGTGAATTACTCCTATTGAAAAGGAGTATACAGGTGTGGGGCCTCCATTTGTGTGGATTATTCATCCATAAATCTGGTTCAATGCAGGTCCCCCAGACCCTCACAGATTCAGAGTTGGCCCCATCTGAGCCTGCCACACACCTCTGGAAGGCTCTCTGAAATTCCAGAGGTAGAATATGTCTGCCTGCTGCCTCGGTGACTTCAGAATGACCTTCTAGACAAAAAACACTGTGACTTGACATTTTTTTGCCACATTGGGCTTCAAAAAATCCTTATATGTCAGTTCTGGTTTCCCTCAGTTAACCAGAAGCAGTTTTTTTGGAAGGGCAGGGATCAAAAAGTCCATTCTGAAGCTTGCAGACTTTATTAAATTTGGCATCAGCAGGGAGTCCAAGAACAAAATACCAAGACCCTACCTATCTAACGCTAACAGTAACACTAAATAATTTCAAATATTGTTCACCTACAGCACAGTCCTATGCATGCCTTTCCAGAAGAAAGTCCCTTTGAATCTAATGGGTTTTTTCTTCTAAGTAAGTGTATAGGATTGTGTGTATAGGTGTTTATCTTCTAGGTATGTATGAGTTTGCCACCTTGTAGACTGCTTGTGTTCCCCTTCACATGCTATTACTATGGCAAATGTTATAATTTCCTATCTTCTTCTTGTCTCCTTTATCAGGTGGGTATTATCCAGTAAAGATTGGGGACCTGTTTAATGGGCGCTACCATGTGGTGCGAAAACTCGGCTGGGGTCACTTTTCTACTGTCTGGCTCTGCTGGGATATACAGTGAGTATTGGGGCAGGAAAGCTAGGATGATTTTGTCCCATATCAAAATGGGAGGGAAAGGTTGTACATTGTTAGGCAGTCCATCCCAATCTTGAGAAAGCACAATTTTAAAATTGTAAATGATGTTTGCACCATACGGATCTCCACTGAGGGATAGGGATGAGTGAGAAGAGTGCGAGAGGTTGTATATTCATTATTTTCCTTGTCATTATGAGGGCTAGAAATTTAGTGGTGTTTTATTTTTTAAAAGATTGTCTAACTGATGGTGTCTATACATTACATGCACCAAAACCTCTGTTGTTCATACATTATGCACAATTTTATCTAATCTAGTGTCTTATTGGCAAGGAAAGTTTCATTATGTAAGCTGTTAACGCATCCATTCTGTTTTAATGAGATGACTTGGGGCATAATCTTGAAGCGCTCCCTTGTGTGTGCCCAGGTGTGTCACAAAAGTGACATAAATAACTTTCACAGCACTCCAGTGGTCCATTGCAAGTTAAGATTATACTGTTAACTTTTAAAAAATAACAAACTTCTAAACCATGAGCTTCTATTATAACTTGGTGGAATATAAATGTTTTAATGTATAGTAACACGTTCCAGGATTGACTAGTCTCTCTCTGTCCCATCTATAGGCGAAAACGTTTTGTCGCCCTCAAAGTGGTGAAAAGTGCTGTGCACTATACGGAGACAGCTGTGGATGAGATAAAGTTGCTGAAATGTGTGAGTTTTCTGCTATTGCCATCTGCAACCCAGTTCTGCAAGGGTTCCCTTGAATGTACTCTTCCCCCTCCCTCCCTCGGGTTGGAGGTTGGCTTGGAGCACAATCCTAACCAACTTTCCAGCACTGAGGTGAGGCTAAAACTAATCCATACACAGTAGGTGCTGCCTGCTTGTGCTCACTGCTGCCTGCCACTGCCCCGTGGTGCCTTCCAGTGCCACCAGTGCCTGCTGGTGCCCAGCTGTACCCAGAACCCACAAATATTCTGGAAATTTTACCTTCACAACAGTGGGTTCATTCTATTAGTCCAAAATAAATCCTTGGTTCACAGTTCTGTTGGAACTGCATCAGTTCAGACGGTCAGTTAACCTGTTTAAATACTCCCCATCCTTGTTACTTGCTTTAGTTGGAGAGCTTGCTTACTTTTACCTGTATTTTTTTAGGTTTAAAAAAGCTAAACTTGCCCTTCTGTGCAAGTTACTTATATGTGGGGATTAGGAGCATTTTAATTACCAGTCCTATCCTAAGTGAAATATTAACATTAATCCCATGTGAATAAGTAAAGAGGGAATTTGAGTCAGAACAGGATTGAAGCAGTAGCTAGTTGTCCCACTGCTGGAAAGTTAATTTAATTAATCTACCAAATTAATTTTCACAGATGCCACTTCTCTGCACCTTTTTTGCCTCTTAAGTTGGCAGCTGGCAGGGGCAGTTTTGACTGACAGGCCTTTTGTTCCTCCTGGCTCTGATGCTTATTCCTCTCTTAAGTCATTCCTTTCCACCCTCCAGGTACGGGACTCTGACCCCAGTGACCCCAAACGGGAGAACATTGTGCAACTTATTGATGATTTCAAGATCTCAGGGATCAACGGTGTCCGTATCCTTCCACAGGCAGGGTAGCCATGGAAGCTGTTTCTATTCAGATGTTGCTGGGAACACTCTCTCATTCAAAAACTTTAGTTTAAGTATCTGACCTGGAAATCAAAGGCTAAAACTAGACAAATTGCTTGTGGGGGGCAGGCAGGAACAGTTTCTACAACTTTAAGTGGTGGGACAGGACTGCTTGGTTGCAATTACTCCTCTGCAACTACACTGAAAGCTAGCATATTGGGGGAAGGCTACCCTTCTTGCAACTTCTAGTTTTCTGTGTGCGTGGTGGGTTTTCTATGGCAGAGCTTTCAGTCATGCAGTCTATGCCCAACCAGGATCTTGCAGGTTTCTTACAAATTATTATTTGTGGCATACATTCACAGTTTTTGCTAGGCTGCTGGAGGTTTCCCCAGCAAGTGTTCCTGTTGGGAGGGAGTTGTGTCTTCTGCAAGGCATGATTAGTGTGTCTTTATTGCGGCTGCATTGAGGAAAGGCATCTATTGACTAATAGCTACAATTAGCCTGATGAGTAGCAGCTCCACATTCCCAATGCCTTCTTGAGAATGTAAGCAGAATGTTTGGATTTTGAGTCCTTCCTGTTGTACCACAGGAGTCCTGAAGTGTCTTTTTTAAAGACATTTTTTTAAACAAGTGTCTTGTTTAAAAAAATGTGTGAAGGGAATAATCTGGGAAGAAACCTTGAAAACACCAGCATTCCTGTAGCAGTTCTCTGCCATTTGAGGAGCAATTCTACATTGGTAGTCCTGACAGTTTGAGCTTCCTTTCTCCAGTGCTAGACTCCACTTCTGCCCTATATATTGAAATCAAATGGGGAAAAGCAGGAAACAGACCAGACCTCTGCAGTAGGGCTAAATGTGCTCATCTACTGCAGACTGAAGGCAGAGACTCCGAGTGGGTGGCTAATGTGGTGTGGAAGGACAGCATGTGGGTAAGTGATTTGCAGAGGTGGCAGGCAGGTAGGGGGCACATGTGGAACAGGCCTCAGCAGCCTGCTGCTTCCTGCCACTTGGAGAGATGTGTTGCCCCATCTCATGAATGTGCAAGTTCTCATTAATAAATAAAGTGCAGGAGGAAGAGAGGCAGTGGTGGGCCTCACCTCGCCCAACAACCGGTTTGCCGTACGTTGGGGGTGGGGCCGGGAGCGGAGAGGGCACGCCACCCACCCCAGCAATCTGTGGATGCAGGAGGGCGGGGCGGGGCGAGGGGCGGGTCCCAACCCAGGCGCACTGCATGTGCGCCAACGTTGGCGCCTGCGCAGTGCCTGCCCCGAAGCTGGCCGGCCAGCTGTGTCAATGTTGGTACTTGCGCGGTGCCTGCCCTGAAGCTGGCCGGCCAGCTTCAAGACAGGCACTGTGTCTGCGTCAACGTTGGCGCTTGCACAGTAAGCCCAAAATAAAAATGGTGGCTGGCTCGGTGGGAATTAAAAAAAATTCCCCCGAACCGGTTTGACCGGTTATCGCCGTTCCCTGCAGGTACTGGATCGCTAGCGGCAGGGGAATAGCAACAACCAGTTCGGGCAATCTGGCCCGAACCGGTAAGAGCCCATCTGTGAAGAGAGGGAAGAATGTTCTGGTTTGTTATGCAAAATCTAGCTGGATCATTACGGCAACTCTTGGGTTCTGGCTTTCCTTGACATACCCTCTGCCCAGATGTCTGCATGGTCCTTGAAGTTTTAGGGCACCAACTGTTAAAATGGATCATCAAATCCAACTACCAAGGGCTTCCTATACCCTGTGTCAAGAGCATTTTATGCCAGGTAAGGGTGGATTTATGGGCTGGGTTGGTATGGACTGCTAAGATTTGTTTGTTTAAAAGATTCATTTGCCACATTTTCGTCTCAAAACAAAAACCAGGGTGAATTGCAAACAATAAAATAAAATACAACAAAAATGATAAATACAAAAACTTAATCAAAATACAACTCAGGTGAAAAGAATAGGATAAAAACAAAGAGTAGCAACCTTTGATAAGGAAGTGAGTTGCTCGCTTAAACAGGTCTTCAGCTCCTATCAGAAGGTCACCAGGAAAGGAGCAGTTCATAACTCAGTTGGCAGGAGTTTTAAAATTGTGGTGCCAGTGTTGAGAAGGTCCTCCCTTTTATTTCCACCAACCAAGACTTGAGCAGAGGTGCAAACAAGAGCACTCTTCCAGATGACTTCAGAGGATGGATCATCAGATGGGACAGAGGTAGTCCTTGAGATACCTTGATCTCAAACTGTGATGGGCTTTAAAAGTGAAGACCAGCACTTTGAATTATGTCTGGAAGTGAATCAGCAGCTGCAAGAACTGTGTTTTGAACATCACATCCCTGTGACCACACAGTCCACCATGTTTTGCATTAATTTCAGGTTTCTGTACAATCCTCAAGGAAGTTCCATCTATTTTTGATGTCTCTAACACGTGGACCATGAGACCCAAGATGGAGTGAGCTCCTTTTACTTGCCCAGCTCCCTGCCGTTTGAAACATGAAATTAAGTAGATAAATAGGTACATTCAGTTGGAAAGTAATAGCGTTCTGTGCACTTTGGTGTTTAGTCATGTGGCCACATCACCACTGAAGCATCTTGGGATAGTAATAGCCCTTTGGCCTTGTAAAGGGGATGAAAACTGCTCCCTAAGCAGGGCAGTCTGCGGGGAACACTATCACCTTCACCTTCTTACACACAGTCGTTTTACTATGGGGAGCATTCCAACAAATTACTATTACTCCTGCATTTTGAAATGGTACAGTGTAAGAACCATGTACTTATGGTGGTAATTTTGAACTGGCTGTTGTACTAGGGAACCTCCTAGAAAATATGTTGCCTGCCAAGTATTGTGTGACCTACAAGCTGTAATAAAATCTTAGATTTTATTCAGATCCAACATGAAATAAAATAACTTGAGTCATGATGTCTGTAACATCCTAGCTATTGAATAATGGGTCCATGAAGGCTAAAAATGTGGTTTTAAAAATGTGTATTAGTTGGGCAAGGATTTTTGCATTCAGTTCCAGAATTGATGTCAGATGTTTCCTGGACGGGCAGATGTAGGATTATAAATAACAATTCATTTGGTTGCCTGAAACAAGGAATAAGCTAGTTGTTGTTGTTATTCATTTGTTGTTGCTGGAGCCCCCTCCATGTAAATAGACAAGATGGCCTAATATGAAATTTTGTAAAGTTCTGGATGCAGCCTGTGAGTGTAGGTTCTTCCCCCTGCCTTTCTGGAAGAGGGAGAGAGAGAGAACCCAGAAAATAGCCTTGAGAACATAAGTGCCTTGAGGGTATCATAATATACCCTCAGTTCCAATGTGGCATACCAAGCTGTCAGCCTCTGTCTCGTCTTCCTAGAAGGGAGACAGCAATAAGCTCCACTTAGCCTTCTTAATGGAACCTTGGCTTGGTTTTGTTTTGGGGGTTTTTGGTGGGGAGGGACTGTTTATAATTGGGAGCAAAAAGAGAGATTTCCTAGTATTCAGCCCTCTTTGAAAGTAAATAAGATTCCATTTGGAGGCGTTGCTGGAGGAATCCCTCTTCATCCCAGATCTGAGCTGAGAGTAAAAAAAGAGAGAGAGAAACCCCTGAGCTGACCTCAAACAGATTGGAATTACATTAAAGCAGTAGCATGTTTTAAACGCTCAACTTTTTATTGTTTTTCTGCAAGGGGACACCATTTGGAAGATCTGTCTCAGGTTGAAAGTGTATTCATTTAAGCCAAAAAGAAGAGCTTTTAAGGCCACAGCAGAGCTTTCTGTTGTGGAATTTATGAGCAAGACTCCCTACTTTGGAAGCAGCTGCTATCAACAGCGCATCATGGCAAGACAGCATGATGCTAATGGCAGCTTCTTCCTCCATCTTGATAATCTGATAGAAGGAAGGGTTAGGGGTACAAGGAGTTGGTGGAGGTAAGGGGGCTCAAGTGAGTGAAATAAGGTACTAGTATATGAGTTGTTATCTGCCAGGGCCATAGATAGCCATTCCCAAATTTTGAACCTTCCTTCTCAGGATTGGCTTGAACTGGAGGTCTGGTCCTGAAATGTAGCTGGCATTTATGTAGTGCTTCTTGAAGGACTTCACAAACATTGTCATATTGACAGCAAACTTTGTGAGATGAGACAGAAGTATTATGATTATCCCCACTCTGCAGATAGTGTGCTGATTGCCTTGAAGAGCACAACCACAATGATTAAAGGGCATGGGATTACAAGGAAAGGCCATAATACTTGGGCCTCTTTAGTCAAGAAAGACGGTGCCAGCAGGGGACACGATAGAGATGTACAACCTTATGCATAGATTGGATAGTGGGAACTTTCCTCTAGCACACGGGTGCCCAAATTCCAACCCAAGGGCCATTTGTCACCTTCTGGGATTCTGAATCCTGCCCATGGGGTGCCCTCAGTCTCTACTGAGCCTCTGGTCTGCCAGACATTTGCTGGAGACCATGCTAACCCAATATGGCTGCCTGACATGAGATGTGGGCCAAGCAATCTCTTTGCTACCTCACTTCTATGAAGCAGCAATATGAGAAAGGAAAGGCCAGCCTTGTTTCGCCCAAGGCCTTAAGCTATCATAAAACATTATCATAAGAGCTTTCCTAAGGTGTTACCTACAGAGAAGAGAAGAACAGTGAGTCTCACAAGTCTCAAAGCACATACCAGATGGTCTCCTGATTGGTGTTATTTTAACCCCCTTCTTATTTAGTGTGTATTATCGCCACTGAACAATTTATGTCTTCATGTGTTTTTAATTCTGAGCAAGAGGAGAGTGATAAGGGGTGATTTTAAGCCACCCCCCTTTTCTGGTTTGGTCTGAATGTTTGATAAAAGCACATTCCACATTGTCCCATGTGCATCATTGCCTTGGTAAAATTCATCCATTCTTATAAGTTTCATGTCTGATGTATTTTTGTAAATTTATTCAAATTCAAATTTTTGTAAATTTATACGTCTGATGTATTTTTGTAAATTTATTCACATTTTAAATGTAAATTAATTCTTTTCTCTTGGCCCCTGGCACAGTGTCAGAGAGAAGATGTTGCCTTCCTGCCAGAAAGTTTGGGCACCCCTGAGATAAATGACTGAGCTTCAGATTCTAATTTAAAGTCCCAGAGCACTCAACATTTGAATGTCCTGAAGGTGTTCACCTCTCCAAAGAATCCTGCATTTATTCTCCTATTTGAACAGGCATCTCCTTTTTCAGGTATTGCAGGGCCTCGACTACCTCCACACCAAGTGCAAAATAATTCACACGGACATAAAGCCAGAGAACATCCTGCTGTGTGTCGACGAGGGCTATGTGCGGCGCCTGGCAGCTGAAGCCACTGTCTGGCAACAGACTGGAGGGCCGCCCCCTTCAGGTTCTTCAGGTAAATAATGCCATGCTACTGGTGCTCTTTGATCTTCATATAGGTTCTGCACTATATTAAGGAGAACAATCCCTGTGCAAACAAGCAAGCTTCTCGGTCAGATTGACTTCAGAAGGTGGATGGGTTGCAAGTTACAGCTAGTGTAAACACAGCTAGTATTAAATTATAGTGTAGCAGTGTATGGTATTCAGTGAATGCCAGGTGCTCCCCACCTTTGGTTAGTCCCCACCTTTGGTTAGTCCCTATTGTGGCTACTATTTCCATACACTTCCCTTCTTTTCTCTGCCATGACAATTGTGGATGAGCAGGAGGCTGTTTTTCCTTATAGAGAAGACATAATGTCTGCATTGGAAGGAAGGATGCATTGAAGGAAGCAAATCCCATTTGTGATTTTTAGGCTGAAGATTCAGATAAGGAAAGGAAATAATTGGACATGCAGAACATGGGAGGATTTTTTAAGCAGAGTGGTGGAAGACTCAAAAATTGAAAAGGGCTTAAACGGGAATTGCTCACAAACAAAAGTAAAGCAGCTCCTGCTTTGGGAAAGGAGTTTTCAGTTGTAAACTAAAAGTTTAGTTTAAAAGTGCAAGTTGCTGCTGGTCAGCAAAAGAAAGATGTGTTGGGTAAGGTGGTGAGCGTGAAAAGAAAGGATGCGCATGTGTCACAAGTGGAGATATAAGCTGACAGTCACAACAACGTTTAGGTATATATATTAGAAACATACTTGCACTTCCTGTGTTGTGTAATACATGCCCAGACCTTTTAATAGTTCTTGACACATGATTTTAATAGTCATTTACACACAGGGTGACCATATGCCATAACCAAAAAAAAGATTTTTCTCCCCAAATGTAGGACATCCAAGAATAATGTAGGACATGACAAAATAAAACTAAAAACACTCATATGTTTCATTCATGTGCTTAGTTTAAACACTATATTAAGTATTATTCAATTTGAAAATATTACATGTATCTTATTACATATCATTTATTAATTACAAGAAGACTACGTTCTGCCTGCTCACAAGAAAAGGGAGCCGGACACAAGGCTAATATCTGGGACATGTCCTAGAAAAACAGGACACATGGTCACTCTGCTCACACATGACCTGCAGTCTGCCAATTACTAGAGAGAATTGGAGAATGTAACATTTTAATTCAGGGATATGAAAATGAGCTCATAATACATCTTAGCAGTCCAGCTAAGACAGCACTCTTTCTAACTAAATTTCCCACAAGTGCAGTTTTCTTCTGCATACTGGGTAAGGGTGTTTGCAAAGTTTTTTAAAAATGTATTTTAGAAACTTTTTATGACCCACCAAAAATTGGCTAACAACCCACAGGCAGATCCCAAGCCACAGTTTGGAGAACACTGGATTAGACCTATGGTGTATTTTTAAATGAATGAAATTAAAAGATTAATTTGATCAGGTTCAGCATTGACAAAAGTAGTAATTGATTATTCAGACCTCTGTGGTGGTACTCTTAAGATACAAGAGGGTTGGGGTGAGTGGGTGGAATTCTTGTTTCTTGATCTGGTCCAAGTAGATTAGCTTCATCACACCAAGTAGCCTGGATTATCTTCTTCATGTGCCCTCTAAATGGAAAGTGTCACTGATTTGATGTTTGTTTGCCTTGGATTTCCTGGGTGTTTGATTCTGGGAATCATTTCTGTCTCTTTCTCTCCCCCCTACCCTCTCCTTTCTCTACCCTCACGCCATCTGTGCATCTCTTCCCCCAGTCAGCTCTGCACCCCAGGAGAGCCTGGTAAGTTTCCTCTTAGTGCCACAACCCATTTGGGAGTGTGGAAACAATGTAGTTTTGAATTGCTTGTTTTTGAGCTTGCTAGCACTCTGCAGCTGGCCATTGCCCACCTCCATGTGTTAGCTGTATATGGATATTCCCTTGCCACACCTGTATTGACCAGCAGCCAAGACTTATGGACCCCATCCATTAATGCTTTTTCACATGGGCGTATGATGATCTTAGCCTTTGCAAGATATGAAAACTGCAAGGACCCAGAGCATTGCAGCCTAATGTGGGCTGTTCTCGAGGCTGATTTGACATATTGGCACTGTTGGCCCCAGCTGAAACAATTCTGGGTGTTCCCTTATTAGCTGAAGGCCAGTCCAAGCCATTTTAGTACCTGAATTGGAAATGCGGTAGATGTTCCTTCCCATTAACATAGTAAATAAGTTAATCTTGTGTAGCTTCCTTTTATTGGGCTTTCTTGCACAGAACCTCCCCATGGATTGAGCCCCATGAGTTAGCTCTGTTCCTCCCCCCGCCCACAAATTTGTATGAGACAGTTCAAATTCTTGGATAACCAGTCTCAGGCTTGGGCCTTCAGAGGAATTGGGGTGGGAAAGGAATCAAGAATGAAAGGATTTCTATTTGTCAAATAAATAAAGGCTGATCACTTGCTGTCATTCTGTGTTGATAGTTGTTAAGGTAGGGAGTCTTGTCAGAAGGGACTACTCTATTCCAGCATGTGATAATCCTGCAATATTGTTCCTGAACATGTAGTTATTCCAATAATTTCTGATAGATCTATCAACTGCGAGGGGCGCCATATCCACAGATCCTTTATCCATATATTCAGTTATCAACAGATTGGATTCAGGCTCATTCCAGCACATGCATCCCCTTTTACATATTCTCTTAAGGTGAGACGAGCTCCCCTCACCTCTGGAAGGGCTTCTGAGTCAAGCAGTGGCTAAGGAAATCAGTCCCACCCCCCTTGTGCTATACTCTGGCTTAGCTGTATAGCTCAAAACTCAGAGAAACCAGACGTCACATACTTTGAGCTATAAGGCTTGGGCTGCAATCCTAAAGACATTTTCCTGGGAGTAAGACCCATTGAACACAATTGGACTTCCTTTTAAGTAGACATGGTTATGATTGTGCTCTTAATTGTGGATTTCATTGTATTTTGCCAGAGGCTGCCCATAAACCTTAACTAGGGTGGAGCATCTTCCCAGAGGTGGAGCAGTGATAGATAGGGGAACCTAACTCAACACTAGTGATAGATAGGGCAACCCAAGGGCTCTTACATGCCAGGAATAGTTGCTCTGGATTTGGCTGCCTGTTTGAGCCTTGCAGAAGATGGGGATGGATGTCCTTGGCCTCTATTGGGCTCATACTCCCTTCTGGAGGTGAGGGAAGCAGAGCTTTTGTTGCCTTCAGAGGGAAGAGTAGCTGCTGGACAATGAGGACAGGCATTCACCCATATCTGTGATTTCAAGTCTCCATTGGGGGGGGGGGTGTTTTGGAACAAAACCACTGTGAATAAGGTGGCATGTCTGTATTGTAGTTTTCAGATCTCCTTCCTCTGCCAGCAAGCCCAGTTCTGAGACATCCCTTTGTTGCCCAGACTCCTAATCACTTTCTTCATCAGCTTCTGCTTTCTGCAGCCATACATACAGGCACACTAGAGTACATGCTAACATATTCAGTGCTCTGCTTATAGTACAGTACTTTGTTGAGTAAGGAAATTTGCATAGATGTAGCTGACTTCTGCACCTTATGATAGTTTTGCAATACAGGGAGTGTTTGCTAAATATAGAAACTATTGTTAAGGCTGCTATCCTAAAGACACTTTCCTGGGAGTAAGACTCATTGAACACAATGGGGCTTACTTTTGAGTAGAGATGGTTAGGATTGCAGCCTAAGACCTTAGAGTAGTGAACAAGAGAGGGGGTTGGCAGACAGTGACATCAATGTGAGAAGAGCTGTGCAGAATTACAATAGATTGCCTCTTAGCCATATACAGCCCTGATTCTTGGAGATATTAGCAGTCACCAGTTTTGTGCTGTAGCTCCAAATGCTGCATTTATGGTCACGTTGTGCATGAAATTGTAACCCATCTTCCATGTATCTGTTCCTAAAGGCTGGACATTCCAGTCTTTCTGCATTCCTACAATCTTTTTTCCACATGTGACTCATCTGTTTTTTCACATACTACTCTGTGCTTGCTTTGTCCTGGAAGGATGCAAAATTAACTCCCTTGTTAACTTCTTGTCTAATAGCATCAGGAGAGGGTTTGACATGAGCATCATATTTTTGTAACAGTAATATATGTTACTGTTCTGAATAGCTCCATTGCATGGTCTGAGAGGCACAACCAGAATCCATTGGTGTTGCTGGGAATGTTCTGGTACAACACCCGAGTCATCTATCATATGATAGTAAAACTAATAAATCATAGTAAAACTTGGCAAGTATTAGACTTTCTTAAGACATCTTAAAAGTTTACTACACTCTGCCATGAACAGTGCTATCCTAAAGTGTCTTTAGGATTGCAGCCATAGACTGTGACGCATGTAGTTGGGGTTTTATTCTCAACATGACCAAATGTCATAACTGTAAAAGAGGTTGCAATCCTAAAGACACTTCCCTGGGAGTAAGACCCATTGAACACAATGGAGCTTACTTTTGAGCAGAAATGTTAAGGGTTGTACTGTACAGCACCCAAAATGTAGAACATCCAAGAAA
Organism: Cryptoblepharus egeriae; assembly: GCA_030015325.1. Lineage (NCBI taxonomy): Eukaryota > Metazoa > Chordata > Lepidosauria > Squamata > Scincidae > Cryptoblepharus > Cryptoblepharus egeriae. Next base: position 118,382,909 of record JAREYC010000002.1, read on the forward strand.
AATTGAAGATGAGACAAAATAAAGCTAATAGTACTCATATAATGATTTCATGTGGTTAATTTAATACTGTATTATTATTAAATTTAAAATTGTATTACATATAATATATTAATTACAAGAAGTCTATATGGAAGTTCACTCACAGGGAAGAGGGCATAAAAGCTCTTTTTCAGGATAGGAGAATAAAAAAGAGGACATGTCCTGGAAAAGAGGACATCAGGTCATCCAGTTTATTCTGTTCTACAGAGCAGGAACTCAGCTTGGCTCTCTCCAGTAGGCGGCAAGTTTAATGAAGCAGGTGACAGATACATGCCACAGCCTCCCCAACCCCAGTTTTGTCAAGGCAGGGCACTGATGCCTGGCAATTGGTATTAATCTTTCCAGGTCTGCCCTTTCACTAATAGAGGAGTTCATTGTGATAGGGGGCTTTGTGTGCTGTCAGCGGTGATTCCTTCTGCCTCGACTTTCATGGTAGAGCTTTCGGTGGTAATGCTGATTGACGGGAGATGCAGCTTGGCTAAGCCAGGATGTTCACAACACCCAACAAGTACTCTCTGCTTGGAGAGAGTGCCATTTAACCCCAGTGTTGAGGCCACTCAGAGCTTTGTTTTTGTTTTTATGATTCACTGTTTAATGTTAAAATTGATTATCATAGTCCTTTTATGTACCTATTATGATACTACTTTATTATGGAGCTTGTAAGCTGCCTTGGGCATAAGGAAGATGGGATCAAATAAATAAATAAGCAAGCAAGCCATTTGCCATAGGAGTTTGCCAGTCAAAAGCAATCCTTTGATGCTACTTCACATGCATACCAATTCATGAAGGAGATTTGCACAAAAGAGCCCTCTTCCCATTTTGCAATCAGAATAAAGTTTGCAAACTGAGCTGTGTGACTCAATTGCTTTGCACAAGATTCAGTTCCCCCCACATTTTGTCAAGGGCAGAGGTGCTGACAGACCCAACCATAAGCTTTTGAAGGCAAGATGAGCCAGAAAGAACAGTTCCTGAAAAGAGGCTTCTTAAGGTGGTGGGGCTGATCTCCCTGTAGTTTCCTCCTGGAGCCTGAGCAGAATGGTTCACAGGCTAATCTGCTGATGCCACTCAGCTCTGCTGTGATCTTTGCTCACCTGGCAAGCACCCTCCTTAGCAGATCACTGCTTTTCCTGCTTTGTAATGATTCTGGTGCTTTGGCTCCCCCTACTGACTGGTTCATAACCCCAGGCAGAGTGAGAATAAAGAGAACCATCATCTTAGTGAAGTTTGGGCAGTACTGAGATTGGAGCAGTGGCATCACTAGGGTTTGCGGTCGCTTGGTACAGGATGCCAGTGTGCCACCCTCTGATAGACCTCCATTGATGCAGGGGCGTGGGGCAACAACCTGTATCATTGGTATCACTGGTATCATTGGTATCATTGGCCCACTTCTGCTAGTTTTTTTAACTATAGCTTTGATAAAATAGAGGTATTTTAATGCAGTGTTTCAGCGCAATGTTTCAATGCAATTTTACGCTTTCTGCATTAAATCATAAACTCAGGCACTTTCTTTTCAGCCTTAAAATACATATTTGTGCATGTTCACACATACAGTTGCCTTTTCTATCATTTTTTTGCCTGTGCAGACACGAGATGGTGCCCTCTTGCATTTTGCACACCCATTTTAGTTTCTTTATCTTCTCATTCCTAGCTGCACGCTCTCCATGCCTTGTGTGTGTTCTCCGGAATTCACGCTTCTATCACCGAGCACACCCTTGTTTCTGTACGTTGTTGATTTGCTCCGGTTCCTGTTTTTTTTTTTTTTTTTTTGCTTTGACCTCACTTATTTTTTTGGCTGCTTTGTCCCTTCATGTTTTGCTATTGCAAGCAGTAACTCCATACAAGCAGTGTTGCCTTGGCAGTAACATAGCTAGAGGAGGGCAGAACGGTCCATCTTGGAGGGATCCTCCAGTGCGCAAGGTCCCCCTCCTCTTGGGGCCATTCCAGGTAAGAGGTGCAAAAAGGTGAATGCCACCTTTTTGCACCTTCTGCCTGGAATAGCTCCGAAGGGGAGCTCCGACTTTCTCCAAAACTGTCTGCTCCACCCCTGTTCTAGCCACACCACTGTGCTTCAGGAACCCTTGTAGTGATGTAAGGGATTGTGAGCCTGCACCATGCATTGCTTTCTTACTGTCCCTGAATATATTGTTGTCCCAACTGACAACACAAGTTACCGCTATAGTCCTGCTGACCTGGTTTTTGTATGCCTCAGCTCTTTCCCACTCTGGCGTTCCCGCTGTGCTTTATTTTGGCCTGGGCACACTAGGGCCTAATCCCAAGCCCCTCTTTTCTGACTGGATATTGGTTATTCAAGCCTAGTTCTCACTGAGGTGAAAGTTGTATACTACTGTCCCAGGACTATATTACTTCAACTACTACAACAACATTATACTGTCCCAGGACTATTCTACTTATGTGGAGTATACTTGAAATCTGTACTTGAAATCTAGTGTGCTTGAGAGGATGTTTAAGATACTTCTCCCTGCCTTACTAATTATCTTCCCTGTGAAAATACATGGAGGAACATTTTGTCATTTGAACCCTCACCTGCAATCTTCAGTGGTACAACAGGTTTACCACAAGGCCTTCATCCCCAGCCATTTGCTCACCCGCTTTTGAGCTGCTAATACATGTCGTTCTTTGTGAATTTTACAAATTTGCAGTGCCTTTTTTCCATAGTGGTTTTTCCTTCTGCTATTGTATTTATTTGCTACTCCCTTATACTTTGTGTGTGTGATGTGAGATCCTAGACCTGCTGTTTCTAGCACTCCTGCGTGTTACTTGGTTTGCTCCTACATCCCTGTGAGGTCCGCAAATCTTGCACATGGGCATGTGCGTGCTTCACTTGCATGCTTCCCATCTTCCTGCACAGCCCTGACAAGGTGAATCCCAGGGCTGTAACATGGGGCTGTTTCCCCTCCCAGAATGGAAAGCTTTCAAAGAACAAGCGGAAGAAACTGAAAAGGAAGCAGAAGCGTCAGAGTCAGCTCCTGGCTGAGCGGCTCCGTGACCTCCAGCAGCTTGAGGACCTGGCAGCCACAGCAGGAGGAGATGCCAGCGAGTCCACAACAGCCCAAGGTAAGATGGTGTGGGGCAGGACTGTTGGAGTGTGCTCAAGCCTCCAGTCTTGGCTGACTTACTCTCACTTCATCCTGTTTGGTTCACTTGTTCCAATACCCCTTTGCATAGTTTAAAGCAGTAGTTCCCAAACTGCGAACTTTATCTCCCTGGGGAGCTGCAGAATTCTTGCAAAAACCCACCACTCTATACCAGTGGTTGTCAAAGTGGGGTCAGGACCCCCTTGAGGGGTCGTGACTTCATTTCTGAGGGTCATGAAAAACTGGGCACTGCCATCTTGGAATCTGGCACCGGGCACCACTATCTTGGAATGGGGCACTCATGCTGCTTTCCTAGGAGTAAGTCACATTGAACACGTGGGACTTACTTTCATGTAGACATGAAGGAGCTCTTAACATTACAGTCCTGTTTGATATCACTTCCAGCCATGGCATCACTTCTGAGGGGTCCAGGTCAGATTGTCATTCTCAGAAGGGGGTCACAGGCTGAAATACTTGAAAACAACTACTCTATACAAAGCATTGGATTGTAGCCCTAACGGGGAGCTGTTGCCAATGGCCCAGTTGGTCAAGTGACCATCAGTTGAAAACGTTTGGGAACCACTGGCTTAAAGACTTGTATCTACTCATTCATTTCCTTTGTGTTCTGTATATTTTCATTTACGCTGTACAGTACATGGTTTTTGCACATATCTTTTTGGATGTTTATCTCGATAATTTGTACTGTACTCCTTTCTCATCGCATTAGTTATCCATCTCGGCTGCTTTTGTTTCTTTCATTCACTTTGGTGTGTGCAACACATTCATTTTTGCATGCTTCTTTTGGTATCAGCAAAAAATGTTAATGGGAGTAACACCTAGTAATACACATTCTGTGTCCTTTTCCAAATGTCAGGGTAGAAAAACCTATTGGTTTCTAAAGTCCTAGCATTAACAGCATTTATAATGCATGCAGGTACGGTTGTCACTTTATACTAAGATTTGAACATTGATCACCACTGTCTCGGCAGAGTGACCATGTTGCACACTTTGTCACATCAGGCACATTGCACACATGGACACACTTAAGCAATCACAAATATTCTGTGGCTTGGATACCCATATTTACAAAAGAAGCATGTGGTTTGCCTTCACAAGAGTCTGGTTGTTCAGGCTACAGCCCTTCTGTAATTGGAGGAGGCATTGGAGGAACTGTCACTCATGTAACACACACTGATGCACTGTATGCCATTATACTGATGCAGGATAGCCCAGACACAGATTTACTAGCTCAATGAAAACTAGGTTATAGAGACAACAGTAGACTGCTTGTTTTATGGATACTGTTAATACTGAGGAATTGTAACAAATCCACTTTATATATTCTGGACCCTCTTTTAATCAAGGGTATTATGCTTATCTGACAGGACTCCTTGCTTCTCCTTATTCTTGCACAAACGCTGCTTTGATGGCCATTGTACTCTGATTCTTTTCTTCCCTGTAGAGTTGCATGATGGAGCCCCAATTTCAATCACCACGGTTGGAGGTGCAGAACCCTCTGGAGGGTCACTGGCTTGCAGCCCCCAAAGTCTGACGTCATCTTCTGGCTTCTACACACACAATGCCTATGATAGCTGCAATGGGCACTCTCCACCAGACACAGCCAGCCGCCACTTCAGCCCTGATTCAGCAACCTCTGGCTTCTCTGGGTCCCTTTTCTCTGGCTCAGCCATGTCCGGGGTTTCTAACCAGCGGGAACGTGGAGGTCTTCTTTCCCCCAGCAGTGAGTATCCAGCTTAATTAGTTAGTTAGTTACGATTCAAGATCAAACAGAATCCAGCTTCAATCACATAATTTTACAGAATAAGAAGGCTATGATGACCAGAAGGCTTCAAAGTTGGTGAACAATCCTTCCATCTTAGAGTCTTCTGTTCAGCACGTCTCAGGGCAAACATCTCTCCTGAATTTTGCACTGGGTAAAGTGCTGGCCAGCCTGTTTCAATACAAGTTAGGATTGAGCTGTTAGCTGGATAACAAATGGATGGAGGAATGTTCTTTTCCCTCTCATACAACACCCCCAAACACTAAAATTCGTGGGGAAATTAGGACAAAAGAAAAAACTTCTTTGCCCAGTGTGTCTGTGGAACTCCTTGTCACAAGATGTGATGATTGCATCTGGCCTAGATTCCTTTAAAAGGAAATTGGACAGATTTTTGGAGGAAAGCTCCATCACGTGGTACAAATCTTGATGAGTATATGCAGCCTCCTGATTTTAAAAGTGCCACAAAATGCCAGGTACAAGTGGCAGCAGAAAGCATTCATTATCTGTGTGCTTCCTGAAGCATCTACTGGGCCACTATCAGAGAAAGATAGAATAGTTGGGCCTTTGGCCTGATCTTGCAGGGTTCTTCTTTTGTTTTTATGAATCCCATCTTTCACTGATTTGCTATTATTTATATATTTCTAAAATATTTTTCCATCCTCTTCAGGTACCTTGCTTTTTGGTAGTGTTATTAATTTTATGTAAATTGCATATTGTTTTATTTTCCCTGCCTGACTGGTTACTTCTGTGAGAGGAGAAGGAACCAGTTTACCATTTAAGGGATGAACACAAAGTAGATTTGTGGATTACCATTCTATAAGTTTGTTTGTTGGTTTTCAGTCCCCCATTCTGGACTTCCTCCACAGCTTTTGGCACCTCTGAATTCTTGGTGAACCCCTTGGAACCCCAAAATGCAGACAAGATCAGAGTAAAGATAGCAGATCTGGGAAATGCCTGCTGGGTGGTGAGTATGATAGTGGGATTGATGGCTTTTCCCACCTCATCTCCCAAATGCAGCAGCACTGGTGATGCTGCACATGTGAAGTTGGATGTGGTGATCTGTACATCAGAGAGTAGCAATGAATGGATGGTTTAGGAATATAAGTTACAAGATTGTATGTCTGACTTTTATGTGGGATGCATGTTATAGAGAAATAATAGCAAAGGGCTTTGGGGAGGGTGCACATAGTGAGGATGAGGCTCCTTTCCTATAGACCAGGGGTCTCTAAACTAATGTGGCAGCTCAGGGTGGCTCCTGAAACCAGAGAGGGAAGCTGTGCAACCACGCAGCCTAAAGGGATGAGGGGAGAGATGGAGGGGGCTATGCTTTGGTAGGTCAAGTACGCAAAGGGTGGCATGGTGAGAGAGGCATTTGGTTAGCCATCTCAAGAGGATTGTATTGTGTTGAGTGAGCATGGATTGTCCTGAGATGAATTTTCATCTTGTTTCTGATTCTCCATAGCACAAACATTTTACAGAGGACATTCAGACCCGACAATATCGGGCTCTGGAAGTCCTGATTGGTGCCGCCTACAGCACTCCAGCAGACATCTGGAGCACAGCATGTATGGTATGTTGACGTGGTTCCTCTGTATCTCTGGTTTCCCACCTTTCTTATGATTGACAGATATATTTTGGTTGACTTTTTGGGTTGCTGTTTGAAAACCTCTTAAGTTGTGATTCTGGTAATATGCAGATTTGCTTCAAGTGGAATAAATTAAGTGGTCGGTAGTTCATCAATTAAATATTAATTGGGTTAAGAGTCCTAGTAATAAAATTGCCACTCATTAACCACATAGACACACACAACAGCACACTGACAAAGCAAGAATTTCTGCTAAAACGTCATGACCTTTAGAGACTTTCATTTGAACCACTAAGGCCTATATCCTAAAGTGAAATTAAACCCTTTGTTCCAGAGCAGTTAAGATGACTTTCCATAACACTAGAGGGTGATGTAACTGCATGGACCCATAACTCCTATGGATTTTGCCCTAAGAGCCAAATTAGATGAAGTAGCCTGAAATCTGATTCTTATGCCCCACAACTTCCATACAGAAGCCACTTTAAATGGCTGCATATAGGGCATGTATCACATGACCAAACTATTCTTATGGATTTAGTGGTAGTTTCTTTAAAAACTAGTATAGATGCCTGAAAACAAAGCCACCAAAGCAGACTCATAATGACAGTACTATGAATACGATGGGCCTTTGAACATACCATTGAGATGCTTGCACTCTGTTGCTGTGTGATTTTGGTGTCTGATGGGTGAATATTCAGGTGTCAGATTCAGTTTCTGCCAAGAGTCAGTCTTACTTCTAGGAGTAGTAGTAGCATCCATTTGCCTTCAGACTTATGAGTAAGCCAGAAGGAGTTGGGCAATTCTGCATGAACCTGGGCTTTTTTTGCCCAAGATTGCAAACATGTTGAGAGGACAACCCTATGGTTGTCTGCTCAGAAGTACTCACTTTGCCTTCAGAGGAGCTTACTTTCTGAAAAGTGTGCATACGATTGCATCCTGAATCTCTATCATACCTTCCTTAGATACAGGATGCTTGGAGGGCTCTGAAATCCTGACATACGGTGATGGAAAACATTATGATGGGGAAGGGGTAGGTGGGGAGGGCAGGACAACCACTGATCTGTAGTTATGTCTATTCCCATGGGAAAGTCAAAGTCCCTGAGCATTCCTTTCTTTGGCAGGCATTTGAGCTGGCAACTGGTGATTACCTCTTTGAACCACACTCGGGAGAAGACTATACCAGGGATGAAGGTAGGTAGCATTTCATCTACCTACCTGGTTGAGCTGTTGGAAGAAGAGATCATGCATAGAGTGGAGAGCAGGCTTAGCTGACCTTGATATTTTTAAATGGAAATAAAGACCAGGAATGATGCTAGGCGTTTACAATGTGTGTGAGCCAAATCACAGATGGTTTCAAAAAGTAAAGATGTACAGTAAGTTCTCTACTTATGAGCATTCAAGATCCAAACTTTCTATGAACATACAAGCATTCCTGCATTGACATCAGTGGTGTTGGACTCACAAACATGCATTAACATAAATGGTGTTGGACGTATGAACATTTCAACTTACAAACGAGGTTCCGGTTACAGAACCGCATTCGTAAATCAAGAACTTACTGTTTTGGGAAAATGAATTCATTGAAAGCCTTTGGTCATTTGTATGACCTCTCTGAAAGGATATGATGGTGGAAAGCAGAAAGAACCTGGGACGAGGGGCTGTATGAAGGTGGAAAAGTGGGTCTGTGGAAGAGTAGAAACATTTAGGGAACCATTATTCAAAGAATGGAGCTTATTTTAGCCATTCCTTAATAACTTCTATTTATTTGTATTACTTAGCAAGAACCTCGCTTGCATGTTCTGCCTTGATTTCATGCAGATTCATAAAGCCAGAGTAACAGCAACAAAAGGTCTCCTGTATGGTAACAACAACAAAAAGTCTTGCTTGAAACATTTTATGGAATATCTGAGGTCCTTGAGAAGGAACTGATATTCAGCCGTCCAAACCTAGCTATCAACTTCTTGCAGGCTATGCATAAGAACCATAATATTCATTAGCTATATCGCAGGCATGGCTGTGCCACACAGATGAACTCCCTTCCATACCAAGCCTCAAGTCTCTTAACACTTTCTCTTTTGTTTTCCTATGTCAGATCATATTGCCCACATTGTTGAATTACTGGGTGATATCCCCCCGCACTTTGCTCTTTCAGGACGCTATTCAAGGGAGTACTTCAATCGGCGAGGTAAGTTAGGAAGGGAATTTTGAGATGTCTTTCCCTTCCCAACATGTGGCTACCTGGGAATAAGTCTTATAAAGCAGAGTGGGACTTGCTTTTCAATAAATATATTTGTACTGTACATGGTATTGCAGAAGTGCAGAAAGAATACAAAATGTAGTGCTGAGCAGAGAATTCAGCTTCTTCAAAAATCTGTTTGTTGAGCCTTACAAATAGGCAATGTGGGCAGAGCCTACTTAAAAAGCAGGTAGAAATGCTGAATGCTGATCCCCAATGGCTAGGGATAAGATTTCAGTTCCCTACATAGCACCCCTCAAGAGCTAACAAATCAGAATTCAAATGTATAAATCAGTGGGGGCAGAATTGGGATATTTGGTCTTACCGTGTAAGCCCCCTTCTCGGCAGTATTGTCCATGGTGTGGTCATCCTTGATGCAGAATTTTATTCTTTTCCTGGCACACACATACCCCTAGACTGACCTCCTTCAACTCTCCCTTTTCTCTGCTTCTCTCTTCCAGGTGAACTGCGCCACATTAAGAACTTGAAGCACTGGGGCCTATATGAGGTTTTGGTAGAGAAATATGAGTGGCCCCTTGAACAAGCAGCCCAATTCACAGACTTCCTGTTGCCCATGATGGAATACATCCCAGAAGAGCGTGCCACAGCTGCCCAGTGTCTGCAGCACCCGTGGCTCAATTCCTAAGGCCCGACATGTTTGTTATCTCTATGGACTGACTGCAGAAGCATGGGGGCTCTCACATGGATTTCTTGGGCATGGAGCTTGGTCCCATTGCCAGAATGGAAAGGGGGAAGGTTTTATTTTCTCATGACTCTTCCCCCTAAGTGGAATTGGAGGAATTGGGACAATGCTGACTGTTGGGGGGGGGGGTTGTAAGTATGGACTGAACCCCATAGCTGGTATTGTTATGTGGCCATTTCTGAAGCACAGCCAGAAGTTCTCTCCCAGTTCCTTCCCAAGAAGTTCATAGCCATCTTCCCAACTCTGCCTTTGATTCATGCTGTTTGACTTTTTAAAAATTAGTCTTGGGTTTCCTCACAGACTTTTCTCCTCCCTTTAGGGCAGAAAAGTCTCCCATCCTTCCTTTACCCAAGCAGGCCTGAGTGTGGATGTGAACTAGTTTGAGGAGGAAAGTGCCCAGCATGTGTGAGTGTGGTATAGGCTAACTGTGAATGGCGTAGGTTGGGGTAGTAAACCTAAAGATGTCCTTGAATGTTCAACGAAGCTGTTGGAAATGATAGTGTGTGCTTTGTTTTGCTTATGCAGCCTTTCTGGAAGGGGCAGAGGTACCACTCTGTTGTGGGGTGAGTGTTCCCCATGAGGGTGTCCCCCACATCCAAGTGCTCCTGTCAATGAAATGTGCAAACATTATTATGCAAATGAATTAACATATGAAAGTTCCATGACTGGCTTGGTGGAATTATAGAGGGTGAGAGGAGCAGTAAAGCGATCCATGGGTAAAGCAAGTTAGAAAGGTGTAAATAGCAAATGGGGAGGGAACGACTGAGTGTTCCCGCTAAGGTATGTAGCAGCAGCCAGGCTCCGTATAGCACAGAATTCAATTTCTGAATGTTTGCTTCTTCACCAAACATCCAGAGGTGGCATCCTGACTCCATCATGCTGAAAGGGTCCATGCACCAATGCGGACTGTTGGGAAAGGACAGTGCTACTGTTCCCATTTGGCAGTCAGACGTGCCTGTGCTTATGGGCTTTGCTGAAGGCATTAGCCCATATTGTGACTGAGAGTTGAGTAAACAAGAGAGATCCCACGCAAGGGCATTTTGCAAGTCCTGTTCCCCGCAGCCTGACTAGACAGTAGATTATACTGTTGTCTCTAACATGCATGCTTTACAAGAGGCTGAGTTGTGAGAATTGGCTAATAATTTGGCTAATAATTTTTGGCTAATAAGAATTTGCTAATAATTCTAAGAATCTCAACTTATTAATAATAAAATTCCCGACAGCTTGGATATTTAGGATCTGCACAATTATGGCCTAGCTGAAAATTTTGGTTACTGGATGTGTATACGTGTGCTTGTTTGATAGCACTTCTTTGCTGGTGGATGGTTAAGCATGGCTGGAATTGTTACCAAGTCAAGCTGTTATTGCAGCCCTCTACCTCCCATCAGCTCCAACCGTTACATTTCCTGATGGTTTTACTACTTGTGATCAGTTTGGCATGTTTTTAATGGAAACAGCTTCTTCAAAAAGCTTGACAGCAGGGAGAAAAATGCTCTAGCTACTCCTGTGCCTTTGAGAAGGAGTCTTCTCTTCATGATGAAGGAAGGTATTAAAAGCGAAAATGCCAGCTCCCTGTAGCCTTTTCCCAAAATATGTTGGACTCAGAAAAAGAGAAACTACAGCAAGAAGAAAGACTCAGAAGACTGCCGTGCCTGCGGTAAAAGGGTTATGAGAGCCAGGGTGAAACAGCAAAGTTTCAGGGTCTCCTCACTCTTCCCCCAGGGGTTCAACGGGAACCCAGGTATTGTGGTTCTGGGTCCCTTGGGCACGGAAGTAGCTGGAAGCAGCATTATCCAAGACAGAGTAATGACTTTAAACCAAAGTTATGGTGTGGGAGAGCTGGGCAGTGGGAGAATAGCAGTACCATTTTCTTGCAGTGCTGTTCTTTAATGAGAAGCCAGGGCCTTGCTTTAGGTTTGGCCTGTGTGTGCCTGCGGAAGTGTGTGCGCATGTGTGGATGTTTTGAACCCCCCTGTGCTTTTGCAGGGATTGAATTCAAGACGTTTCATTAAAATGTTTGCAATAGCCTCTGCCTCTTCCTTTCATCTGTACTTCCAAATCTAAGTGATTACAGGCCAATGGCATTAACACCTGTATTCATGAAGTGCTTTGTGGGAGTGGTGCTGAATCACATCAAGGCTGTGGACTCCCATCAAAAAGCATACATGGGCAACAGGTCAACCAATGACACTATCTCTATTGCCCTCCACATTGTGTTGCACCATCTGGAACAGCAGGGAACATATGCACAGCTGCTGTTTGTGGATTATGGCTCTGCTTTTAATACCATCTTAACCAGCAGGCCGTTTTCAAAACTTGGGCATACAGCAAAACATCTGCCTGTGGATAAAGAACTTTCTGACAAACAGGTCTTGTCCACAATCCAGAGTAACTATGGAAAGATGTAAGAGGCACTTACTCTGGATTGCTCTATGCATTTCCCATAGGTAGCACCATAACTACATCGGTGTAAAAGGTCCCGTAGTTACTCTGGATTGTAGCCTAAGCAAGTCAGGATGGAGTCTTATCACTCTTCCACCCTCATTCTGAACACAGGTGCTCCCTAAGGATGTGTTCAGAGCTCGCTCCTCTACTCCCTGTGTACGCATGACTGCACCCCAGTACAGTTATCAAATGTGCAGATGACATGACAGTGGTGGGGCTTATCAGTAAGAACAAGGAGTAGTCTGTGAGACTGCCATCCTCTCCACACTTTCAGGGTGTAAGCCACATTGACTATAACAGGGCTGCCTTCTGAGAAGACCTGCATAGGATTGGGCTCTTACAGCTTAAGCAAGAAAATCCCACTATAGTAAATGCAGTTTACTCCCAAGGAAGTGTGGATAGTTTAACCATACTCCTGGTACTGGTACACACTAGGCATCAGGCTTTTGAATTAAGGGGAGTGGATCTCAAAACCTGGAGTATGTATTCATACAATCACTGAGTACAGACTACTGATCCCTTAGCACACTTCAGCCTCTTCAAGGTCAACACCTGCAGGTCAGCACAGGACTGGAGCTTAGGATTGCAGCCTCAGAGCTCAAACCTAGACATGTTTACTCCAAGTCCCATTACGGATAGGATTGTGACCTCAGACTGGATGAGTATGACTGAGCTGGGGAAAATACATCAGAATGTTACCCTGTCCCCAAAGTTCTCACAAAATAAAAAGACATGCAGAAGAAGCACCAACTACAACCACTGAAAAGGTGTCACAAGTGTTGGAGGTTGTGGGGGGAGAAGTTTCTAGCCTCCTGAATAAGAGGTCCTGAATTAAAGGTGCTTAAGCCCTCTCTCTAGTCAAGGTTGAAATAAAAAAATCTCTTAGAAATAAGCCAAGAGAACCACTGTGTAACTCTGATCCAAATCTTATTTTATTCTACTGCACTGCAGTGGTTCTAACCACTGCTGGAGAAGACTCCCCCAAACCCAGACCTTATTAACCCCAAAAAGCACTGACTGGGATGCATTTGTCTTTTTCATTCAAATCCCATCAGAAGTAACTGCAATCAGCTGGGCACCTTTTCCTGAAAGTGGGGGAGGTATAAAGAGACTCTGCTGAACAAGGCTTGGGTGTTCTCCTTTCTTTTTCCCGTAAACAGCCGTCAAGGTTAAGGGGTAAGTCAAGAGGGCTGTGAGGCATATTTTACTGGTGTTTCTACTACAGTGTATACTTTTATAGGATCTCTCTTCAGAACCTCTATGGGTTCCTCCTCAAGTGTCTGAGTTCCCCACCTGCTTCATGAGCCTGTTGCTTTATTCCTGCATGAAGTACGTGGGCTATAAGCTATATTAAAGCTGTTTTAGTGAGGACCTTCTGTGATGGTGGGTGGTGTAGAAGGCAACGCTGGGGCCGTAAGGATGGGCTTGTGGCTGAATACTGGCCATAAATGTCCTGCTTGGTGGACATTGGCTTCTTCCAAACCCATTATTCCAAACCTTGGGTTTTTGTTTCCTTTCTTTGGCCCTAATCTTTGATAATAATGTTCCTATGACCCTGCCAGGTGCCATAATATGGTTCCCACTAAAGGGATCGTGCCACAGCCAACCACTGAAGTAGTTTGAAGAAGGAAGGAGGTGTTGTGCAGAGGATCTTAATAAGCAGATCAAGAACAAGGCATGGAGATAGAACAGCAGATGAAGTTATCAATGGAGCAAGAGCCCTTTTGATCAGGGTCCCCAAACTTTCAACTTCAGGGCTCTAGAACCTTTAACAATTGTGCAGAGGAGGAAATTTCAGCAGTTGCAGCTTTTCATCTCACAGATCACAGTCTGCAGCTGCTGAAATTCCCTCCTTTACCCAATTATTAAAGGTCCAGGAGCCCTGAAGTTGAAAGTTTGGAGACCCCTGTTATAGATGTTTGAAGTTGGGGGAGTGAAAGTCGGGGGGGGGGGACTGAGTGTTATGAATAGTTATGAGTTATAATAGGTTATGAATGATAAGAAGGAAAAAGATCACAAGGATCTCAGAGGATATCTGAAAGGAAGGACAAGTCGCTTGATCTCTCTAAAATAGATCCTAGAAGCAAGGGAATAAGATGATAAGCAACACAAGTGCTTTAATTGCTACAGCCTGTTGTATGATGATAAAGGGACTGAGAAAACCTGCTGGAATACCAGTAGAGAGGAGATTTAATTAGCTAAGATGATCAACAGGGCATGAACCTGGATACTTGCTGTGGTTCAAAGACTAGGTTTTTAAATACTAAATCGGGAGAAATTTTATGATTTGGGAATCAGCTGAATATGCCCGTCTATGGCAACCTTCAATCTCCTGTGAGAAGAGGAATTCAGAGCACTCTTGGCCCTGTTGAGTTCCATGGTTTATTCTATAATAGGTGGGATAGGCTGTTGTCACTGCAGGGCCATCCTCCAGGCTGCTGAATAAAGACTAGCTCATTGGGGCTGTTGCTTTAAATATTGTGTGTACTTGGCTAAAAGATTTGACAAATGCAATATAATAAACATGATGCCCGCATCTCTTCTAGCTTGCTGATGACTGGCTGTCATGTCTCAAAACTCATTGGACATGGTAAGCACAACATTTGTCTGAAGATGCTGTCCCCAAACCCTGGCCCAGGGGCCAGATGCAGCCCACACCGATTCTCTACCTGGTCTGCGGCCAGACTCTGGTCTTCTAAATGCAACTGACATGGTTGATCAAACACAACAGGACCTGCAATGGGGGATGTGGGGGGAATGGGGATCAGTTGAATGTGTGCTTTGTTTCTGTGCTGTGTGTTGCCTCTTGTAGAAATCCTGGAAATTTGCACCCATTTACTCATTAAGTTTTATCTATATATATAAAAGAGAAACGTCACTGACTCACTCACTCATCAATGCCCGGCCAAAACACCCACCCACCCCAAATTTCACACTTCTAGGCCCAGCAGTTTTGGCAGGGCATTGATGAGTGAGTCAGTCAGTCAGTGACGTTTCTCTTTTATATATATAGATAAAACTTAATGAGTGATGGAGGGGAAGGGGGTGAAAAGGAAGGGGATGAAAAGGGGCGCAACGCATTTTCCTCCCTATACTTTGCATTGAGAATTGCTGACTCATCAACATTCCGCCCCAACTGCTGGGCCTGAAGCATGGAATTCTGGGAGTTCCTTCTGTCACCTGAACACCCACCAAGAACCATCTGGAGAAATTTAACCCTTCAGGGGCTGAAAAGGGGTGTGAAGTGTTTTTTTCCTATACTTCACATGAAGGACCGACCAACGTCCAGCCAATTTAGTGCTTGGTGCCTGGTGCAATGGGGGGGATGTTGTTCGGAGGAAGAGGTTGCACTGGTGAGGATGTTGCGCCTGGGGGGAATGTTGCGCATGGGGTGTTGATGCACATGGGGTGTTGATGTGCCATGGGGGGATGGCGTATGGGGAAATGTTACTCCTGCAATGCTTTTCGCTAGTCTCTAATATATTTGTTGAAATTTTTGTATTTAAATTTTTTCCGGCCCTCAAGATTGGGCTTGGTATTTGACGTGGTCCTTTGGCCAAAAAATTTAAGATCCCTGGTCTGGCGAATGGAGTTGTGTAGCCACTATGATGAGCATTTTTCCTTGAGCTTGGAAAAACTGCTATAAGGACAGACAGTAACTGTGGACGTGAAGAGGAAATGATACCTATTTGTTTTCCTATCTGCCACTGGTTCCCAAATTTTTCCAACCGGTAATCAATTTCTAACTTTATAATTTCTCATACCTCCACATTCGGCCTCCAATCCTGTATGTTGTTGGGTTATTTTCCCATTGATTCTATTGTTCTATATTTTCCTGCAGATTCTGCAGTTCCTCTGGTTGTTTTCTGTGGTTTCCCAGGGAGCCACAGCTCATAGTTTGGGTACCACTGCTGTATGCATTTGTGTAGCTGGGGGTGGTTATAGGTGTGCTGTCAAACTCGGCAACAAACCATGGGAAGTGGCCATCGCTGCTGTTAGCTCACAAATTCCCACATGCCAACTCCAGACATGATTGGAACTATGCTCTGATTGTGTCCGGAGGGTATGTTGAGGCTGGAGAGTTTGCACACAGCTTCCCGAGACACCAAATTTCCTTCAGGATGTTGCCAAAAAAACTGCAAGTGACATTCTAAGATCTTCTGAGACCAACAGAAACTGCCCTGGATCTCGCAACACTTTTCAGATGTGACGGGCACAGCTGTGGTTTGGATTGGAGGGATACAGGTAAGGGGAAGGTTGAAGTGCAACACTCTTTCATTAGCAAACCTATCAGTGTTTATAAAACATTGTTTTAACTGGCAGTCTTGCATGGTCACCAGGTACACTTGTTTGGTGGATACTGACAAACCCCTTTATAGAGATGTCCTCTGGTGGCACAAGTGGTTAAGACACTGTGCCTGTTAACCCTCAGGCCAGGGTTCAAGACCCGGGTCCCCACAAGGCGAGGATTTCCTGCTATAGGCAGGGGGTTGAACTAGATGATCCACTGAGTCCCTTCTGATTCTATGATCTAGTTTATCAGACCAGCTGGAGATGGTGGTGATGGAAATGGTAAAAAGGTGGCCGTGACTAATGCTACTTGTATGCTACTCATAGTGGACTCACATCACATCTATTTCCCATTTCAGTCCACGTTTCATATGGTCTCAGAAGGCCTTGGCCAGCTTGACGCCTACATTGGTGCAGAGGAAGGAGTAGCTTTCCAGATGGACAATGGACTGATCTGGGATTCTGTGGGCAGTGATTATACCTTTCCCATTTATGGCCTGACTGAAAAGACTGAGGGAAGCAAGTTCTGGGTCACTTGTCTGCCTTCAGGAGAAGTTATGCTGAGAGATTGGACTGGTGCATATCTTGCCCTAGAGTTTGCAGTTGTAGACCCACACACCTATTCTCTCTGTCCTGTTCCAGTTCTACACCCACAAGACACATCCTTCAAGTTTCAAGTCTTTTACAAGGACAATAAGGTCGCTTTTCGGACCGTCAATGGACTCTTCTTGGCCAGAGTTGATAGAGGCATCAACGTAATTGACGCAGCCAAAGATGTTGCAGATGAAAGCTGTTGTTTCCAACCAATGATTGGTGACCTTCATGCCCCTATCTTTGAAATAATAGGACTGACCACATACGACTGCTCAACCATCAAATGCTTCCCGTGTGAGTTAAAGAGAGAGAAATTTGTCAACGATAGTAATACACAAAAGTCTCACACCTTCTTCATAACATGGCAAATCACAGTCGTGGACAGAGTTGCCTGGAAAAACCCATGGGGGCTTGGTCTTGCTAGTTCATGCGAGCTGGAAATTGATGGCATGTCAATCAAACTGAAATACACAGAGGACAACGAGAAGGTTGTCCAGGTGACAAAGCGTATTTGTGTCAGTCAGAACAAAGAGGTGGTGGTACCTCCCAACAGTACATGTACAGCTTACCTTATGGTCAAGAAAAGTGACAATGCTTCTTTCACATTCACAGCCGCCATCCGCAAGGTGAAATCTAATGGGGATATGGAGACCCTGTATCAGCCAGGTGCCTGGACAGGGTTCTGGTATCAAGATTTTTGCTTGTTTACTGAGATAATAGTCAACAAATCAGAAAATCACCCTACCATATGAAGCTGCAGAGCTAGTATTTTTCGGAGATTGAATGCAGTTTTCATTTTGAGGGAATGCCTCTATGGGATTGCATACCTTCCTAGCATTTTCCCTATGAGGTGCTCTCATGAACTACCTTCTGTTCAAGATTAATAGAGACTGGATTCTCTATAACCATTTCTCTTTCTAGGTGGCTTGCAGGGACGACCTCTTTTATGTGGAGATTCTTCTTTTATGCAGTAAAAAATTCTAATAAAAGTTGCAGTATCTTAGAACATCTTGTTTCCGCTATTTGTGAGTGGGGAGGGGATGAGTCATGGTTAAGTTAAAAGATTTCCTCTTGAGTAATTTCAAGTTTAAATACAGGTTTTTATTTCATTCAGGAACATGTGTGATCTCACTGTTGTGTTTGCAGTATATGGGGTTCACTATTAATCTCGGGATCTCCTGGCCTACTTAGGCTGCAATCCTAAAGGCACTTTCCTGGGAGTAAGACCTATTGAACACAATAGGGTTTACTTCTAAGTAGACATGGTTAGATTGTGCCCTTAGTTTCTGGTCTCTTTGTGGTATCGTGAAATGCACAAATAGGAGTGGGTCTTAGGAGTCCTGGACCTTTAACCTGCTGCTGCGTTATCTAAACTTGTCTAAAGTTTTTAACTTTAGATAATACATTGTAGAATGTTTGTCTAAACATCCAAACTGGGTGTAGGCATTGTCAGTTTAACTCCCAGTGGCACAAGTGGTTAAGACACTACCTGTTAACCAGTAGGCCTGGATTCCAGACCCAGGTCCCCACAAGATGAGGATTTCCTGCTACAGGCAGAGGGTTGGACTAGATGATCCACTGGTCCCTTCCAGCTCTATGAGTCTATGATTCCTCACCCTCCCCCCACTAAAACCCAGAAGTCCTAACCCAAAACTTCTCTCTCCTCACATTTATGCATGCTTTTCTGCCAGATAACCAAAAGCAAAAGAGACACTGAAACAATCTCCCTCACACTTATGTTTATTCAGAAGGCAGGAATAATAGCCAAGTAGCACACTATATACAGAAGATGGCATTTGTGGAAATGGAAAGGTTTACTCCTGACTCATGCAAGAGGAGTATTCTTACTCTTTTACCTGAGGAGGGAGACGAGGGGGAGGTAGTTGCTTCAGTTGCCACAGAGGCTGGCAAACTACTTTGTTTCTGCTGCTTTGCTTCAAGATGCAACTAGAAAATTTGTTTCAGATCCTTGACCAGTGCTTTATAGATTTACAGAGAATGCATTTCTCTTACCCAGCTGCTGGAGGGATCAGGAGTGGTACCATGAAGGAATAAGGGGGCTTTGTTTACTTCAGCTGTAGCCCAATCTGGACTGGGCAGAGCCAAAGGGTTAAATCCCCCCCGATATTTACAAGCTTCTTGTCCAATATTAATAACACAGTTTGCCCTTATTCTGTCTAACCTCTATCTGTGTTAGATAACTAGCACTGCCACTTTAAAATACAGAACGAATCCAAGGCCAGGACTAAGTGAAATTTAATACCCTCGTCATGTCTTTAACCATTGTGTTTTATGAAGGACCTGTTTGGTGTTTGGTAAGGTCAGGGTTGGTGACAGACGGAACCAAGTCTCCAAAGTCCTGCTCCCCCTGCCAACAGGCTCCCGCTTTACATGACTAAAACCCTAGCTTAGGAACTGCTGCCAACGAAAGAAGCTGGATCAGAATGTTTCTTGCAACCAGCGCACACCTTCAAATCTGCCAACAGAGAGAGAGAGATGCTTCAATTAAGAGCAAAACTGATATACCATTTCTCAAAACTACAAGCAACATTTCTTCCCTGGCTTCTGCTGTGACTCTCCAACCCACCCACAGACACAAAAAGAGCAGTGTGCCCCTTACCAGACCACCTCACCTGTGCCAGATTTGCTTTGCGTATCTGTTTCAGGATGGACTGAACGGCCCCAGAGGTTGTGCCCTGGCCGCCGATATCAGGTGTGTGGGTCTGAGGAAAAGAACAATATGTTATGCTAAACTTCCCACAGTCAAAATCACCCATCCTTAGACCTCAGTATAACAGCACACCTCTACCATCTGATGGACCACAACCTTTTCCTTTCTTCTCTGATCCACCAATGAACCTCCAACTGTTCAGTCAGACTTGTTTTGACTTCAATATAGTTGGAGAGAATTGAACTGGTAATTTTTTGTTTTGATTGATCTGCGTTCTCTATTTCTAAGAATTATAAAGAGTTCTTATTTTAAAAACATGCAAACTATCAAAACCTCTTAATCTAGTGACTCCAAATGACCAAATCTTGAAACTGATGTTTCAGGTTTCGCCTTTCATCCCTACTTGGGGTGTGGGAAGGAGAAAACAGAGCAACTCACATCCACATCATCAATGGAGGCCAGAACTGCCTTGCGAATCAGGGACGCAGAGTTGTGGAGTCTAATGGAAGACAAATACAAGGGATCACAAACAGAACAAGTCCAGTCCTCTCTCAATTTGAACAGAAACTCCGGCTGGAAGTGACATCAATTACATTTTTATCTCACTTTTCCTTCAAGGAGCTCAGGGCACCCATTATAATTATTGTTGCTTCTCACCACCCACCCCACTTCTCTCATCTTTGCAACAATCCCATGAGGTATATTCCACTGACTTGATGTTAATCTGAAAACCAAGCAGAGTAAGCATCTGAGGGCGCAATCCTAACCAACTTTCCACAGCTGTGCAGGTAGGGCATATGCTGAATAATGCAGTTGCAGGGCAGCTACAGAGGCCTCATCAAGGTAAGGCAATGTTTGTTCTCTTATCCCAGAGTTGGAAAATTGGTTAGGATTGCACCCTGAGTTACTTATATAAGCCCTCTATTACAGTAAGGAATTTGTTTCATAATTATGAACTGTGGAAAAGAAGCAGGTGGAAGTATAAGGATATTGGAGGGAGAGTGAACCTTGACACATACTTTAGGTGGTCCAGCATCATGCAGCTGGCAAATAGCATGGCTGTTGGGTTGGCAATGTTCTTGCCGGCAATGCTCTTTCCTGTATTGCGAGTGGCCTGAGAAGAGAAAGAAAGATGTGGGGGGATAACATTAGGAACTGAATGACAAGTAGTCCTATTATCATGAGCCAATACAATTCCAAAACATGCCGGCCTGGAAAGGAGATGCAAATGACACCAAGTAATCCTAAACTTTCCTGAGAGCAATCCCCAACGGGGCTTGCTTTCATGGAAATGCATAAGATTGCCATTCAAGTACATTAGAAGTGGTGATGACCAGATCCTTCACCCAGCTGACCACAGGGGAGAAGAAACTAGTACCCCATCATCTGCCCAAGCTGTCAAGACCAATTGACTAAAACCTTAGAAAGGCGCAACCTATTTGTACAGAGCAGTGGTCTTCAAAGTGGGGGTCACAAAGGCTGAGGGACCACCATCTTGGTCCTGGAGACCCAAAAAAATCAACTTTGTGATGGTGCGCACTACCCCACTGTGTCATAAGTTGCTGGATTTGTCTTGAAGAGCTGAATCCAAAGCAACAATCTGTTTTAAAATAGCCTATCAAACATTATGGCCAAAAACCTGAAAAACAACAATATGCATAGAAAATGCTTAGGAAAATGAAAGTAATTTATATCGCGGCTTTACTCGCAAGTAGGGAAACATGCCATAGTCCAGTGGAAAGGACAGGCTGAGAGTGATCCAAGTAACCAGGAGGGAACTGATCCTATGAACGTAGCCCCAAAATCAACCCAGAAGGAAAATCTCTCATCACTGCACAGCCGTGTTTACTTGTGAGTAAGCCAACTCTTTGTCTAGTGTGAAAGGTCAGTCCAGGGGGTGTAAGGCTTCCAGCATGGCCCTGATCCCAGGCACCTGGATCTTACAAGTGCTCCAGAAGGCAGCCACCCAACACTGAAAATGATAGAAACTGGCTGTACAGGTAATGTGAACTTTTTTTATTTATTTGCAAAAATAGTCCAAACTCCTCTTCCCCCTTTCCCCAAGCCTAATTTCCTATCCTTATCCCTCTGGGGTTTTAATGCTTTAGGGGGGGGGGGGTGTTTAAAAAGTAAATAAATGAAAACAGCCTTAATCAGATGCCCTCTTTCTCCAGGACACATCCTCTTTTGTATCCTGGAAAAAAATCTTTTATTGTCCTCCTTTTCCTTGTGAGCAGGCAGCTTATAGCCTGCTTGGAATTAATAAATTATAAGTAATAAATGGTTTATGCAATAATTAATGTAAGATTCATTAATATAGTTTTTAAATTAAGCACTTGAAAGCAATACACACAAGGGTTTTGAGCTTTTATTTTGTTATGTTCTACACTTTTCTTGGATGGCTTATATTTTGAGGGGGGGTTGCTCTCAGAAAGGGGGCAACCAGGCTTGGGGAAAGGAGGGAGTGCATCAAAACAGAGCACCAGAAGCTCCCAAGCCAACCTCCCCATCACTCTGCAAAGGCCTCTTGTGCAGGCGCCACCTGAGCCCTGACAAGTGCCCAAGTCCGCCTTCTCCCAGGAGCATGGGATGTGTGTGTGTGTGTGTGTGTGAGTGCATGGGTTGTGTGCATATTCATGTGTGTGTGTGTGTGTGTGTGTGTGTGTGTGAATGCATGGGGAGGATATGTGTGTATGGGTGTTGTGGGTGTGTGAATGAGTGCATGGGGTGAAAGGTTTGTGCATGTGAGTGTGTGCGTTTGAGAGCACATGTGGAGGTTGTGGGCAGTGGGATGGAAGAGAGTCTGGGAGCTTGGGGGGAAGTTGGGGGTAAGAGAGGACCTGTGGGGTTGAGGACAGTGGGGTGGGAAAGGGCATGGGGACTTGGGGGCAGAATGACCATATGTCCTCTTTTTCCAGGACAGGTCCTCTTTTTCAGCCTTGCTACCCCCTGGTTTGGGGGTAGCAAGTTTGATGGGGGGGGTCCTGGGCAGATTCCAAAGATTGAAAAGGGGTCCTGGGCTGAAATAGCTGAAGACCACTGGTATAGAGAATACTGTCTAACTAAACTCTGCATTCAAGGCACCTGCAACTAAGAGGGCCTTGAACATTTTGCCTTCATCAGCTTATAGGGAAATGGGTTCAGTTGAGCAGGCATATTCTTAGCTGTGACCTTAATACATTATTATATTAAATCTCAACCCTCCTTATATGCCTCACCGTTTCAAACACAGCATAGTCACGTCCGTAGTTGGCTCCTGGTACTAGCCCTGGGCCCCCGACCAATCCAGCACAGACGTTGTTAACAATATTGCCATAGAGGTTAGGCATCACCATGACATCAAACTGCTGTGGACGGGACACCAGCTGGGAATTCAGAGAAGACGCCAATGAGAACAGTGAAAAGGCATCAGGAAACATGACTGTCCCACTCTCCATTTCCATTCACAACAGAACAGTGATGTGTTCAAATCTACCGACATGCATATATCAGGGCACTCCCAATGCATTTCATTTACACAGTATTGTAAGCCATAAATCCTAATAGAAGCATAGTGATAAAACTAAAAAACTCAGATCAACTGACTTGCTTTTCCCCACAAAACAGAATTTGGAAAATGACAAAAATCTTCGACAATTACTTGAGCGGTGGCTCCCAAACTGTGGCTTGGGACCCACCAGTGGGTTGCAAGCAACATGATGTTTGATGGATCATGGAACCTTTCAGCTGATAGCCAACAGGAAAAATATATTGAGCCAGCCGTTCCCAAACATTTTAGCACCAGGACCCAATTTTGAAAATGACACACTATAGAGAAGCGCCTAACTTTTATGAGAACAAAAAGAAAAGTTTCATCAGCTGCTTAGACATCTGGTTTTATATGGAGGTACTTTCTGGAGCGTTTGTTGAGGTCCACATTCTTCACCTCAGGACCATTCTAGTGGCCTTGCATTCCCCTTTGCCTGGCCCATGATAGGATCCAAGGCACGTCTGCTTATTTGTGAATAAATGTGAATAAATTTGGCTCCGTTTCACCTTCATCAGGGTGCAATACATTTTAAGTCATCTGAGGAGGCTTTCTTCATGATTTTTTTTTTACCCCAGTGTATATTGGATTCGGACAATTCTGATGATGTTGCATTCCTCTCTGCCTGTCGTTCAAAGTCAACAGAGGTACACCTGCCTACTCACAAGTAAAAACGCGCGCACGCGCGCACACACACACACACACGCACAGAGCAGTTTCAATTTCTACAGGGCTCATCACATTGTCAGCTATTAGCTTGTCCATTTCACAACCAGGTCGGGATAAATGAGTGGGTACTGACCCACAGCCTGGAAAACACTAGAAAATTTTGCATGGCTTCTTTCAACCCCTCCCCTCGTTTCTAATCTTTAGAGCTAGAAAGACAATTTTATCAAAGGTGGTGAGCACAGCCCAAAGGGATCTGCACAAAGATGTTGACAGAGTAGCTCTTTGGAAAAACTTAGTAGTTTGAACCAGGATCAATCTGAAGAGGCCATCAAGAATGGAGGAAAAGAGTTCAAATTTCATTCAGAGAAAGCTCTATGTTTGAAACTGGCTGGACATGAAATATAAGCAGTACTAGCGTATACCTGCATAGTGGTGTTGTCAACAATCATGCTCTCAAAAGTTATATCTGGGTAGTCAGCTGCCACCTCTTTGCAGCACTGCAGGAAGAGACCGTCACCCAATTTCCTTTATGGGAGGAGAAAAAGGAGGCAGGATTAGCCATAGGAGATGATCGACTTGCAAGAGCTACACGTACCACTGGTAACCTGTGACACTCCTGAAGCAGAGCAGAAGGGCCCACAGGCCGAGTTCTGCCAGGGTCAAGTTAGCACTCCCGTCCACTGAGCTCACCTGGCACAACACCTCCTACTGTGGAGATGCTAGTTGTCACTGAGCTCACAGGTTCCTGGCTCCCTCCACAACCACCCTTGCTCTCCCCCACAAACAATGCACAAATATCCCACGACTTACATGATGTTAGCCTTATGGACTGCTGTCACCTTCTTGCGACCGGTTTCATGCGCCAACCTGAAGGCATATTCTGCAATGCGCAGAGATTTGGCCTTGGTGATGATCTTTAGGCTCTCCACTACCCCAGAGACACTCTGTAAGGAGAGGCAACAAATGGGGGTCTCTGGAATAAATGAGAGTTTATCTCTCCACTGCAGTGTCAAGGAGCATGGCTGGGAGCAGCATAGTGTCACCAAGGATAAACACTGAAGTTCCCAACTCAGAAGAATTGTCTAGAATCTGCTGCCTGATACTCCCCCCAACTAACGTTCCATGCAAATCAGTTGGTCAGTCTGTCTCTCTCACACATAGAGTACAAGCATTTTTTGTTTTTCTAGGACTTTTATACACTTCAACTACACATTCCAATTTGGCTCACACATAGGAGTGAAGAGTACATGTTCAAAATTCAGACCAACTGTCTATGCCTGTCCATGTTGGGGAAGAAGGAGTTAAAAAGTGCCAGCATCCTGGCTTGCATGAGAGAAAGCAAAGGAGAAAGCTCTGCTCAATCGGAACTGCTAACTGCATAACCCCATCATAAAACCCAACAATTCTACTGCAACAACCCTACTGTAAGGCAAACCTCTTCCCATTCATCAATACCCTGCTCAGTCCTGACCACAGAAAACCACAAGCAGTGAGGAGGTATGTAATGGAAGGTGTTTGCAAAGCATGCCTGAGCTTGGTAAAAAGGGTTAAACAGAAGAAGTCAGAGAAATGAGGCACATTATTGCCTCCATTATTGCACCTCATGCTCCAGGCTGCTGTATTCACCCTCCGTGTTCTCCCGGACAATAAGAATGTCAATGTCTCTGTGCCTGGTTGCCACTCCTGGAAGGCTCTTACAATGGATCACGTTGGCAAATAAATCCAGGCTAGTGCTATGGAGGAAAAATAGGACACGTTTACACAGCATAGTCTTTAAACTTAAATTTAAAGTTTAAGTTTAAATTAAAGTTTAAGTTTAAATTTACCCCTTCTGGGCGTCAAGTCCCAACTTCTCCCTAGTTTTGCCAACTGCCTTATCAAGAACATTCTGCTGTTAGAGACAAACCTGGCACACCATGGAAAGTCAACCTGTGATGTAAGAGGGTGGACAGAGTACAATCCTAACCATTTCTACTCAAAAGAAGGGGCAAAATCCAGAGTAACTATGGGGAGTCCTTGCTCTGGTGTAAGGACAACTTACTCTGGATTCCAGTATGAATTTCCCATAGGTTTTCATTAGGTGGTGCAGTAACTACAGGTTACTGCACCATTAGGTGGTGCAGTAACTACTCTGGATTTGGGGGCAAGTCCATTGTGTTCAATGTCCTGATGTAATGTTGCTTGCCTCCCACCCCAGTTAACCACAACCAGAATCGCACTGCGCAAGGGTGTATCAATGCGCAAGGGTGCATCAATATGAAGGCATTCAGATGAGTGGGACTTTTCCACTGCTGAAGCCATAAGCATGTTAATAGCACAAACATATAATTGCTTGATATACATATTCTACTTCCAAAATTTGGGTTGTCTAAAATGGCTCCCTCTCCCTTACTCACTCACCGGGAGGGGTAGAGGAGAAAGAAGTTTATAGAAATTAAGGGTTGGCTGGCTGGAGTATGGCTGGAAAACAAGCCAGTGAGGGTATGGGAGAAGGCATTCAAGATACCCACACCTCCACTTATTCCTACAGAGGCCAACCAGTCTTGCTTGGGTTCCTATCAAATTTGCCTAGTACCTACCCTAGCTTCATACATGGCATTTCAACTGCAGAAATTACCACTCAGTTGTCTTCCAGTAACTTGAGGTGCCAAAGGCAGTATGGAAGGCTGAGCAGAGAGAGGCAACATGGAGTGACCAGGTTTACAGGTTTAAGACAAAAGTAGAAGGTAGTCGACACTTTAGTTTTTCTTTTATTATATTCCACTATTTTTCCCCTGTTGTAAGCCACTTTTAATGTTATTTTTTTGGAAAGGCAAAATAAAATTATTTGACAAACCCAGATAATCAACAATTGTGATTCCAATAGCCCATTAACCTTGGGTTTTTTTGCCAGCAAAAGCAGCCAAGCATGGCTGGTGAGCTGAGCTTTGAGAGTCCAAGAGTGCAATCCTAATCTCGGCCACCACAACTCATTGGTCTTCCTATTTCCATAATGATGTAGGGAGGCAGGCTCATGTCTGTGCATTGGCCTAACCCTCCCTCAGGAATAACACAGAAATGTCTTACGGCACATTAGTACCACCCCCAGGTCAGCACAGGACTGATGCCAGGGGTAAGGCAGGCCTCACTGGAGATTAGGATTGCTGCCAAAGTAAGGATTCTCCAATTTGACTCCAGGCACAATCCTAACCAACTTTCTAATGCTGGCATAGTTGCACCACTGGGGCATGTACTACATCCTGCAATTGAGGGGGGCAATCATGGAGGCCTCCTCAGAGCAAGGCACTGTTCGTTCCCTTGCTTCAGAGCTGGAAAATTGGTTAGGATTGCACCCTCATTCACCAACTCCTAGGCTCTGCCTGGCATTTACACAGACCACTCTCATCTCACCGTAGGATGTTGTTCCGGGACTTGTGAGATGGTGGTAGGTTATGGTTTGTCTCAATGTTCCCTATAAAGATAGAAAAAGAAATATTCAACTGAGAGAATCACCATCCTGTGAGCTGCTGAAATGGGGTAAAAGGATGAAAGGATCTTAATACTGGCTATTCTAATCACCCTTTAACATATTCTTTATGAGTTATGGGCAGGTGGGGTGAAAATCCCAAGTCTATACTCAGATTGACCATTAACAGGTCTGTCTGAAGGGCTTGATGACCTAAGAGTTTCAAGCTCTTACTCTTTAAGACTAGTGTCTCCAGATACCTGCCTGCCATTTTGAAAACCCAAGAGGGTGTGAAAGACTGCAAGTTCCTGCTCTTCATTATGCCATGGTACCACCAAGCAAACCCCAAGTACCTTAAATACAACAGCCTTTCAAGTTGTCCTATGGAGTCTGCAAAGTACAGGATACCTTTGGTATCAGAAGGGGATCTGTTTGAGGATCTCTTGTGGATATCAAAATCCATGGATAAAATATGTGATAAAATCACGCAGCACCACAACTGTTTACCCGAGAGCCAGTCCCAGCCTTCCAGAGTTGTTTGTTGCCATCCAGCTTCCTCAGAAGCCTCCTGGATGTGACTAGAATGCACTTTCAGATTATACTGGCAAACTAGGTGTGTTGCAGTCTTGCTGGGAGACCCTGTGAGGCATGGGGATGATCCCTCAGACCATCACCCAGATGTGACTGGGAGGCACTTCTGGTTATGTCTGGGACTTCTGGTTATGCCTTCTGGCTGTATGCTCAGCATATATTCATTCAAATAAATGCTGAGCCAGCAGATGAGGACCCACTCACGCATGCATACGATATTCTCCCAACTTTCGTTCAGCAGATGATTCCTCCCAAATCTGTGCAGACCAGCATGCTATGAAAGGACAGCAAGAGCACTGTTACCTTTAAGGGCCACACGATTGCGCCGGATGGCCATTATGGCGTTATTGATGTCCTCTTCAGATGCTGCTGACCCTATTGAAACTTCCTCAAAGTCCACTGGTACACAGGCATGCCTGGGGTAGAGAGGGATAGGAAAATAAAACAGGTCCAGGGAAGTCAAAACATCCCTGGCTTCAGGAGCAAGCCTATTCAGGTAGTGCTGTAATGAGCAGACAAGCTGGCATGGTCAGACACATTCTCCTGTGTTTTAAGCACAGATTTTGAAAGAGTCAAGAGGTTCATACCTGAACAGTTCCTTGACATGAAGCATGAGCTCAGGCCCAATGCCATCTCCAGGAATCATTGTCACTGTGTGGCGCCCCCCATATTTGGCAGGCGGGGGCTGAAGGAAAAAAGCAGTAGCGTTAGGGATACAAGGCACAATGCAACAATACAACACCCCTATCAAGTAGACCACACTCTTCCTCAGAAATCCAAGAGAGTACAGTACTCTCAGCCACCACACATCCCTACCATGTTCATCTATGGCAGAAGTTTTCAGTTCCTGACTACCCTTTTCCATACTGAACTATATATGTTGGGGATGGGGAAGAAAATTTTCTTCTCTTCCCTCCCTTGAAATAATATTACAGCTTGGGGTCAGATAGTAAAACTGATGAGCAATAGAACAGAAAAATTATTTCTTCTGACATCACATACTTAGCAGATAAAATTCACAACTTTTAAGGTAACAGTGATGAATGCTGCCTTTCAGTGGCTTTTTTAGAAGATCTTGTGAAGGAGGACACGTATCAGTGTCTGATAATCATAATATAAAAAACGGAATATCCCTGTTCATAGATGGTGGAACTGCCAGTGAGTCGCTATTGCTTATGTGCTTCTTGGGAGCTGGCCAGAGGTCTATCAGACCAAATCTGAGCTGCCTGGCATAGAAGATTGCCATGGAACCAAAATAGCTCTCATGGCATCCTAAAAACATCCTAAAAGGCAGCCAATGGTGGCTCCTCAGGAAAAGGGAACTTTCATAACCTACTAAGCGAAATGGTCCTCAATGGGGCTTCTCAACTGTGCATCAGTTATTCAGCCAGTGCAGAATCAAGAATCAAAGCCAGGTTGTGAGCTCAGCCAATCCTGCCCCCTCATTCCCCAATTCCCCCTCACCTTCCCCCCCATTCTTCCCCCATGCCAGAACATCTCCCTCTGCCTTACCAACAGGTGGTGGAGCATCACTGGAGTTCACAAGCTGCTAGGAATTCCCCTTCCTTTTTGTTTAGTGGAGAATTTTTAACAGATCTAACAGAATATACCCACTCCAGTTTTCAAGAAGTCTTGCATTTTTCTGCGTATTATACAGGTAACACAGGAGACCTCTGCCTATTGTTTATATAATTTCAATATTAATACTGTAAAAAGAGGAAAACTACTTACAATTGTCTGTTGCTGCAGGTGATATTACAGGAACACATGGCAAAAAAGACAAGAAAAAGAAGAGGCATGTTTTATGTTGTAGCAGACCCAGCTTTAATCAAAATGATACCTGGATCCAGGATTTAAACAAACACAGTTCCTAAAAACTGCACTTTTGTATCAGAAGTCCTTTAAAGTTTATAGGATACCACTGTCATACTGGAAGTGGCAGAGTTTGGATTCCAGAATACTAAACCACTTAATATTTCTAGGATTCCCTTCATATGAGGCATCAAATTCCTAACCCCTGCAATTGTGAAGATCAGCTTTAATAAAAGATGAAGTCAGAGGGTACTAAACAACTATAAGACTAGGGCAAGTCTGGGAAGGACTTTCAGTGGCAACAAGTGCATTTGCAGGTATACTTAAAATTTCATACATTGATGGTTTTACGCTTCACCATTGATTGTTTTACCCCTCACCATTTCCACAAACAAGACAGGTCTGGATTATTATGCCGATCTGACAGAGGCCACTTGATATGGCAGAAGCCTTTATAGTGTGATCCTAACCAGACAGAAATAGTTCTGCACCACAGTTATGTAAAAACTCTATTTCAGCTTCAATCAACTTTTTCAGTCCATGCAAAAAAAGGGAGTCACATTAGGGATTAGGAAAATTGCACAGTTTTGGTAGTCTGGAGAGTGAGATTGTTACACACAAACACAAGATAGTTGATGATGAATTGCATTAAGTAACAGGACAGGAGTCGCTCCCCTAAGGTAACTTTCTGGGATAAAGGGCAGAAGGCACAAGTTATACTAACCGAAGTCACATTCCTGCAATTAATATCTGTTAGAGCTGGTACCTGCAAGGAAGAGAGGAAAATAGGATTAAAAGATTTAAGAAGTCAGGAGTCACCAATTCTTCTGAGAGATTAACAGGACATAGGCTGCAATCCTAAAGACACTTTTCTGGGAGTAAGACCTATTGAACACAATGGGGCTTACTTTTGAGTAGACATGTGAGGATTGCAGCCATACCCTACAATCCAGAGTAAATACGGGAGCACATAAGAGATATTACGTGTACCCGTAGTTACTGCACCTCCTAGTAAAAGCCTATGGGAAATTC
This sequence comes from Cryptoblepharus egeriae, assembly GCA_030015325.1. Lineage (NCBI taxonomy): Eukaryota > Metazoa > Chordata > Lepidosauria > Squamata > Scincidae > Cryptoblepharus > Cryptoblepharus egeriae. The sequence goes on from JAREYC010000002.1 coordinate 118,413,422, forward strand.
ATATTGCAATCCAGAGTAAATTGTTCTTACACCTGAGCAAGGACTCCCCGTAGTTACTCTGGATTGTGCCCATATAAGACATTGCTAGACAAGACTGAAATTCCTACATGACAACGAAATGGAGGACAATGAAGTTTTTTCCAGGACACAAGGCTAAAAAAAGTAGGACATGTCCTGGAAAAGAGGACATAAGGTCACCCTGGTGCTACTGTATAGCATATGACAGTAACTACTGCGCATGCGTGGAATTCAAGCTTCCCAGGTTTTTTTCCCCATCAGTGGGAATAAGAATCCAACATTCTTAAGCCCGCCTCCTGCTGCCAATCACTGCTGCCTCGTCCAATCAGATTGACCTCTCACGCAAATGATCCCGCCCCCTGAAAAACGGACATCCAATAGAAAACGCTGATACAACGTCCATCACAGGACATCTGACCAATGAGAAAGCGCTGGTTTGTTTATGCCCCGCCTACCCGCGCTCTAACCGGAAGCGACTCTCTAACCGCTGTTCCCCTTGAGGGCAAAGCGAGGCCTCCTCGCAGAGCCAGTCGCGCGTCCTCACCAAACGCGGTGCCAGAAAAGCCGGTCTCCAGAGGTGGCCGGCGACGTTCACGGCGACTGACGCGGCCATCCTTGAAGTCACCGAGTGGAGGAGTCCAAGGACTCTTATACCCACATATCGCGAGATCTCACGAGACTTGGAGGAGGAACCGCAAGCGTGCGGGAAGTGAATACTGTGCATGCGCAAGGAAGATTCCCCTTCCGGTTTTGAATTCTCATTCCACGCATGCGCAGTAGTGGCCACCTCTATGGTTGCTGGCCGTCCTAGAGCGGCGCTTTTTATAACGGCCGCGCAGGCGCGTGCAGACTCTCTTTCCGCTGCGCGAGGTGAGTATGGCGGTTATTGCTGCGGCCTGGTCTTGGGGGACTAGGCCTCCCCTCCCTCCTCCCCCCTCCCCCCACCCACTAACCTTCTTTGTCTGTTTCTCTCTTCCAGACCCGCAGCCATGGGCCGCCGACCCGCCCGTTGGTGAGTGACTGGCTGAGGGAGGCCGGGAGGGCCAGGCGGGGAGAGAGGAACGTGGCCCGCCCTGAAGGGAAGTCAGGCCTGCTCTGCCTTCCCTGGTCTGGCGTGGCCTGCCTTCTCAGCGCCCTGCAGGCCTGGGCTGCCTCAAGGGGCCTCCCTCCCCCCTCCAGTCAGGGGATGTGGCTGTGGAGACCTCCACCCGTGAGGAGCCTGAAGGCTGAGCCACACTCCCACAATAGGCAGCCCCCACCCCCAGACCTCCTTCCCCACCATGCCTGCCTCTGAGGCCTTCAGCACTTACACACTGTGACTCCTCAGGCTTCCACCTGCAAGGGTGACCACAAGTCCTACCCAGGACACGTCCCCCTTTTCAGCCTTGTTCACCCCCTTTTTTGCCTTGTGGCCTCCTTACCCAGGACATGTCCTCCTTTTCAGCCTTGTTCACCGTCTTTTTTGCCTTGTGTCTTCCTTTTCAGCCTTGTTCACCCCCTTTTTTGCCTTGTTCACCCTTACCCAGGACACGTCCCCCTTTTTTGCCTTGTGTCCTCCTTACCCAGGACATCTTTTTGAGCCTTGTGTCCTGGCCGTCCTAGAGAGGCACCCTTCATAAGGGTCACGCAGGCGTATGGCTCCTTCTCCTGTCCCACAACATGTCCCTTTAAAGAAGCCTTTTGTTCTCTTTTTCCTGGGTCATGTCCCCTTTTTTAGTCTTACATCCAGGAAATCTAGAAATCTTCACTGTCTTCCTTTTTCTTGTGAGCAGGCAGCACATAAAAATTCTTGTAATTAATAAATTATATGTAATAGTTTTAAATTTAATAATAATAAGTAATAGTGTTTAAATTAACCACATGAAAGCAATATATAAATGTTTTTCAGATTTTATTTTGCCATGTCCTACATTTTCTCCTACACTTTTAGGGGAACCTTGTCCTGTTTTGCAGTTTTGACATATGGTTATCCTGCCTACTGATAATCCTTGCATGCGCAAAGCTGAACTTGAGTCAGGGCTTTCTGATCTGTCTCTAAGAGCACAGTCCTAACCATGTCTACCCCCACTATGTTCAGTGGGTCTTACTCCCAAGAAAGTGTCTTTAGGATTGCAGCCTAAGGCTACGATCAAAAACAAGCATTTTCCTGTCAATAGGGATTGTGTTCTTGGGCATAGTGTGACATCAGATATTAGGAAGGAGCTTGGTTTGAATGAAGAGTTTTCTCTGGAAACCACTGATAATGTGGACTGTAATTAAGCAGGGTCAATTTCATTTGGCCATAAGATTAGGATTTTTATCTGAGAAAGGTTATTGGCACTTCATTCACCCATTTATCTACACCCAAGTAACCAGTACTACTAATTCTATTGTAATACACATTAATAGTGGTAACTAATATAATGTGGTGGGGGAGAGAAAGTAACCAGTTTCCTTGAGTCAGAGAAATGATCTTTTCATAAACATTTCTAGCATGAATACACATTGCGCAAACATTCTAGCATGTAAAAGCAAACTGCAAAAGGAAGTGTTTTCATTCATGCACCTGTCTAAAAGTTGTCAAAACAAGCAAATAAAAATCAAAGCAACTAATACTTTAACTGTGGTATATGGTGGCAGCTATAGTTCAGCCAGCTTTTTTTCTAAAAATGATTTGGGCTGCAATCCAAACCCCTACTTGGGCCAACACAAGTCCCATACCGGCCTGGTGGTGTCACAAAACTGCCATAAGGCACTTCTGCACTTTTGGAAGACATGCACAGACAGGCTTTCCCGCACCACCACAGGAATAGGGAGCAGGGGAGTTATGTTGGCCTAAATTAGGATCATGCCCTCAGAAGCTCAGAGTATGGAGCAGCACAAGCTGCCTACCATTGTTGATTGTTTGGGCTCCTGATAGATTCCTGGATCTTTAATGGTAGATAAATCCATTGGTTGAAAGCAACCATCCCCATTATCTGCTTTTGGTACAGATATTGTCTGTCAGCTCTTGTTATTGACTTGAGGGCCTGCACTTCAGAACAGTTTCTAACATCTCACTGTTAGTAACTGCTTACTGATAGTTAAAATATTTCTTAGGTGTATTTCACGAGGCATCTGTTTGGCCAGTACCTACCTGGAGAGGTTCAGAATCATTTTCTTAGCAATTTAAAACTTGAAACTGTTGTGGTTTTTGTTTCTTTGACATTGATTTCATTGCTTTTGCAATTCTTCTAGCTATCGATACTGCAAGAATAAGCCTTACCCAAAGTCCCGCTTCTGCAGGGGTGTTCCTGGTAAGTAGGATTATGAGATGGATTTTCTCATAATAAGGCAAGAGAACATTATGTAAGGTGAACTGTGAATAATTTCTGAATTTACAGAAGAGCAAGAAGCCTTAGTAGTAAATGCATAAGAACTGACCTGATGAAGCTTGATAGCTTGCAGTTTACCTGTATTTTATAGAGAGCATGATAACCCTTCTTGGTTATCTTATGACTTGCTTATGGACTTGTGTAACAGTAATTGCTGAAATCATTTTCTCTCAGATCCCAAGATCAGAATCTTTGATCTGGGTAGGAAGAAGGCCAAGGTTGATGAATTCCCACTCTGTGGACACATGGTGTCTGATGAATATGAGCAATTGTCATCCGAAGGTAAGGCATGCTACAAATTGCACAGACTATCCTTGCCATTGTTTATATGCTTGTCTCATTCATCTTCTGCTATCTCCCTGCAGCTCTAGAAGCTGCCCGTATCTGCGCCAACAAGTATATGGTGAAGAGTTGTGGCAAGGATGGCTTCCACATCCGTGTGCGCCTCCACCCTTTCCATGTCATCCGTATCAACAAGATGTTATCATGTGCTGGAGCTGATAGGTGAGGAAGAGACCTAAGTTTGATGTTAAGTCTGTGGCTGAGGTGTTCTTTGATATGATGTGCAGTCAATTAAGCCGACCAACCTCTCCCCTACCATGAGAGGCTGGTGTGCACTGGCTGCACACAGCATCTCCCTTGGTTGTGTACGTACTCTGTTGCTTGTACAGAGCACCTTAAGGGACCTTGGGAACAATCCTAATGGTAAGGTGCAACTATAGCTTATCGTTCTGTAGTGATAGATTATATTGAGTTGGATTTTCCCACATTGTGCCAAGAATACAGTACTTGACTGCGGATGTTTGCGGTGTTAGGCAATGTTTGTTGAAGATCAGAAACTAAAAACCTTGTTCTTTTATTTCTCCTTAGACTCCAGACTGGAATGCGTGGAGCCTTTGGCAAGCCTCAGGGCACTGTGGCCCGTGTGCACATTGGCCAAGTCATCATGTCCATTCGTACCAAGGTGCAGAACAAGGAACATGTCATTGAAGCATTACGTAGAGCCAAGTTCAAGTTTCCTGGTCGTCAGAAGGTAAGATATGTTGGTGGGACATATCGTTCTTGGTATTTGTGATGTTCTCAGCAGTGGTTTATAAAGGCATTTGTGTGTGAATCTGGGTGCAGAACAAGAATTACATACAGCTAATTTCATATACGTACAGCTTATCTCCTGTCCTCATGTTTCAGTGACAGGCCACAAACTAGAGTTGAAAGGAAGTTTTATCTCTGGTATAAGCTCATAACAAAAAAGCTAGCATGGTTATGGCAGCAGATAGGTACATATGTACCTCCTCTCCCAAAATGCACTTAGAAGGGAGTGTGGTGACATATTTGACTTTTGATTTTTTTTTCTCAGATCCACATCTCCAAGAAATGGGGCTTCACCAAATTCAATGCTGATGAGTTTGAGGAAATGGTAGCTGAGAAGCGCCTCATCCCTGATGGTTGTGGAGTTAAATACATCCCTAACAGGGGCCCCTTGGACAAGTGGCGTGCCCTCCATACTGCATGAGTGCCTGGTGTGCCCAGAAGCTTCTCTGTTTTTTTGAAGGAAATTTAATACAAATAAAACACTTCTGAGAACTAGTTTCTGTGTGGGACTGTTAAAAACGGGGTGATTTATATGTGGTTCACTGTTTTTGGGAATGAAGTGAAAAAGCTTGTGAATAAGAGGGTTATAATACTTTGTCAATGTTTTCTGTGGATATTATAGTTGTGTTTCAGTATTTTTTTCACAGGCCATGGCTCAGGTGGAAGAACATCTGCATAGGCCATGGCTCAGGTCATAGGTGTCCAATCCTGTCTCAGTACTTGGGAGAGCCATTGACTGTCTATGTTAAAAAACATTGAACAAGAGGCTAGACAATGGTTTGATGCAATAAATGGCAGATTTCTATGTCGGAGGTGCTTGGTGCCCACTGCCAGGTGGTGTCTATCACTGCCTGGTAGTCCCCTGTGGTGCCCACTCCTTGCTGGTGCCTGGTAGGGATATGTGGTGGTGCGCAGTGGTGCCTGGTGGAGATGCCCACAGGTACCTGATTATGCATACTGCCTGTGGCACCCTGTGCCAGTGCCCAGCCATGCCCATGACCCACAAGCAAATTTGAAATTTTACCCCCACATGGTAAATAATGGAATGGTAAATTCCATTATTGCATGAATAAAAGCGTTCATTTATCTTCAAGTGCCTAAAGCAAGTATAGGATTTGGATTCTGAAAAATTAATTGCTTTTGTGATGGAAAATGATAAAAGTACTATTTTTATAGCCAGATGATTTAGGCTTTTGTTTATTCTCACAGCCATAAAAATTAATAATTTGCTTTTTTAAAAAATACAAGATTCTCAGAAAACTGAATCCACTGCCTGTACAGGTGGCCATCTGGCACAATAGATACCTGAGCACATGTGCCTTACCCTGTAGCCTCCCCCCCACCCCCCGAGAAGCATGAAGAATTGCAGATCTCAGCTATAACCTGCTCTTTGCTAGAGGCAATACTTGTAGTGAGACCGGAGTGACTGCGTGCGTACTGTAGATATGTATTAGAGTGGCCTGTGTTGAACTTGTACATTTCTCAAAGTTTGTCCCTGAAAGTTCAACCCTTTGCTGTCCTTGGGTAGCACTCCTTCATTTCTTCAAGTACTAATAGAGGGACTCTCCTCATGCTACCCCATTCATCTTCAGTATTTAAGAGCAAACAAGAGATGCTTGAAGCTTCACAGTTCTTGCCGGACCATTGGAGCCAGCTGCAGGTTCACCTCCACAGGATAATGATCACTGATTTCTAGGGCCTGTGGAAATAAAGGTAAAAATGATCCTGTTCACATACAGATTGTTGGTCTGTGTCTTTGCAATCCATTACACTCACCTCTGCTTCAGAGAGTCCAAGTGCATGTGTAAAATTGAAAGTCTTGGCTGATCCAGGTATAATAGCACTGAGTAGTTTGTCCCCATGCACGACGATCCTGACCAAAAAGAATGTTTAAATTGGGATTGACAGAACATCATGCTTGCCCACAAGTAAAACAAATAGGTTATTCTAGGGGATCTTAGGCAGTGGGAACTGGTGTCCTTTGGCCTACAGTCAGTTGATGTTTGCTTAGAGATAACATATTTGCAGTGCACGTGTAGGGTTGCTGCTTTCAGATTTGGTCATGTCCTCTACACTGCTCGCCAATGTAGAGATTGGCACCTCTCACTGTGCGCTGTGGTTTTCCTGAAGGCGACCATTAGTGTTTCTAAATGGAGGAGAAGACTAACAATGTCAGCTGGAAACATCAAACCTGTCATAGGCATAGCAGGTCCGGTGACTGACTGTGGTATCCTCCTTGTCGCCGATGAGCCAGTGGAAGGCAAGGCTGCTGCGTAGGCGGATCCTCACCCAAGCACTTGCCGGGACATAAGCACCAGCAGCATTCAAGTCTCCCAATATCATCACGTTCTGTTGGGATTAGGGAGGCAAATGGGTGTGTGGTGACGGTTTTCCTGGCTCATGTTTTTATCAATCACCAGCATGAAGTACCTGAGTCTTCCAGTGTTCTATCAGTTCCATGCATACATCAAACAACAGGTCAAGCTCATGGACAGCCTCCCGAGGACTGGCATGGTGTGAGAGCAGCACAAAGTCTAGGATTGCTGTAAGGGGTAGGTTTGGGGAGAAAGCTTTGGATCAGGTGATGAGATGGCAAGTGTTTTCCCTCCCCACCTTTAAACAGCTTTCCTTCCTGGTGCTGCTGTGAAGCAGCTTCTTGCCCTCAAGTTATTTATGATTCCACTCTCCCCTGACCCATTCACCATTTGCTTTGAACTTCCAACTAGTCCTGTTTAGGATAGTAGTTTTCAAACTTGGGGAGATTTATTCTTGTAGGAAGCCTTAGTGGGGAAGAGACAAGGACAGCAATGGGGTCCCAAGATTGTGTCCCTAAAGGGGGCACAGCTCCCCAGTGTTTGGAATATTGAAATGACACAATTGCAAAGCACCTTAGAAAACAAAAGCACTTGGTGATTGCTTAAAGACTAGTGCAAGTCTTCCTTCAGGATATGATCCTAGAGATTCAAAGCATTCTAAGAGATTGTGTCTCATAAAGGGGCAGGGGAAGCTTTAACTGGAGGGTCGCAACCACCAGTGTGAGAGCCACTGGCAGTGTAGGAGCATGGAAAACCTATGTAAAGTGGTAATGAGTATAGATTGTAGTTGCCCAAGAATGTAACTTCTCTTAGAACAAAATCTGCCACGTTGTGAAATCTGTCATTTCCTTTCTATTGTGAAGTTAGGAAAGGGAAATTAACCTTTTTACATATGCAACCAACAGTTTGTATCTATAAAGTTTATTCTCTTCAGGTAATAACAGCCTTGGACAAGTTTTCATTGCAGAAAGAAAAAGAAAAGGATTAATCCTAGTTCTTAGTGCTACAGGCCAAATGAATCTCTCCCCCACCCCAAACCCTGGTTGATTTTTGGAAGATGGTCATAAAATCTGCTGTTGGATCTCCTATGCTATATCATATCTAGCTTGGTTTGAGCTCATGGATCTATGGACAGTTAACTTAAATGAGCAGAAACCAGGCGTTACCTGTATTTGCAGACTGGAAGCGTGCAGCAAAGGGCCCTCTCACAAAACCCTTGGAATATCTAGAATCCTCATCATCGAATTGCCACCAATCAGTAATTGACACAACATCTATCCTAGAAAAGAGAAAGGGGAGCAACAAAAAGAGGGTGCAGCCATAGCACTGAATGTTCAAAATGGGGAATTGCTCTTTGGGAATGTTCTTTCAAAATTGCCCCGTTATGTATAGAGGTGAATGGATATGTATCTGATACAGACTCACTGGAAGCCCTTAGCTGAACCAAACATATTTATTTCTAACAGGAAGGATAACCCTGTTTGCACTGTACCACTTCATACAGCAAGTTGGGGTTTCACATGACTATGTCTCCACACAGAAAAAGAACACCTGACATTCTTGTTTCTGTGTCCAAAGATTTTGTTATAGATGGAGAAACATTATACACCGAGTCAGATGCAATGTATAGTTGTATAGATGCAGGCCAGATGCAAGTTTGCCACCTAGTAAAAACCAGATCTAACCTTAACAGGCTTTCTTGTGACACTGTAATAAAGGGTAATTGTGGCATTCTTCCCTGTATGAAGCTGTCTTTTAGGAATGCAATATCCTGATCTATTTACATACGTACTGATTGCCCTGACTAGTGTCACGCCAGCATTTTAGGCTTAGGTGTAATTTCCCAGCACTACCTGGAGATGCTATGATTTTAATTGTATCTTACTGTTTTTAATTGTATTTTACAGTATTATACCTTTTATTGTTAGCTACTGTGGGGTAGAGTATAAATCGAATAAATATTTCTCAAATATAACTTATTTTTACTTGCACTTCTTGAGCAAGTTAAATGATTGTTGGAATAAGAATCATTGGATTTGACAGACAAGAGGTTCTTTCCCCCGTTCCCCTGAACATTACCTATATACAAATATATTCTGCTCTTTGTAGCTGCCACGTCCAAGTCTCTTGCTCTCTAGGTGCCTGTAGTGATGGGAGGGATCATACCTGCCAACAAGAGAGAGCCCATGATGCCACTTTACTTGCTACATCTCCTATCAGAACTGACTCTATATGCTTGGCGATAATGGTTATTCTGAAACATCTTAGACTACTGTCACTGTACAGTGTTGTACATTCTCATTGGAAAATATATTGTTCAAGTAGTATGAGAAAATTCCTGCAAAATCTGCATTATGTGAAAGAAGATTTGTCCCACTTGGCTGTCCAGAAGCGGGGGTGGGAAAATCATCCTCAATTCAGAATCTTTCTACACGGATGGTGTGGAGGAGACCCGTATCCAACTTTCTAAGACTGCAATCCTAAAGACACTTTCCTGGGAGTAAGACCCATTGAACACAATGGGGCTTACTTTTGAATAGACATGGTTTGGATTGTGCTCTAAGAGGGATTGATCTTTTCCTTCCCATTTGGTTGTATAAGTGAAAAGAAATGGTTAAATGTAAATTACAAGCAAAGTCTATTTTTGCAGCATCTCTATTGGATGCCATGAGCGTAGATTGTACAGCTCCAGCTTATATGTGGGAATGCCATTTTTAAATGCCTCTATCATCAAAATGCTAGCTGGATAACAAAACAGGCACATCAAAGAGAAAATATGCCTAAACCAGGCCTATGCGTAGAATTATCACGTCGTTGGTACCTGTTCAGTTCCCACAGCAATGTCCGCGTAGCTGAGCCCTTGGAATCGCGCACCTCTTGCACAACAGAGATATCACAGCGAGAAAGGATCTGGCAATGGGAGAATGGAGGGGGATCAAAGCCTACACAGGGGACAGTGTATGCTATGATCCACCACTGTTTAGATGCACCCCTCTACTAACCAGGCTGTTCTGGATCCAAAGAGGGTAGATCATGGCACATGGAAAGTTTCTCCTTCAGTGAATGTCAACACCTTCAAGAATGACGGTTTTACCATCAAATATCAGACAGATCTCATCAAAACAAGTAACCATATTGGTTAAGAACCAAAAAGGCAATAGGGTTGCCATTTTGCTATTTACTATGTAGCCATAAAATCAAAGATAGAGGTTGCCAGAGTTTGCTCCAGATTTCGAGGGAAGCAAGAAACTTCCAGTAAGCTCTGCTAATTATTCAGTCACAGGAGTCCTTCCATTCTGCATATGTGAACAATTCAGGAAAGAAAGAATTAAGCCTAAGAATGAAGTGCAGTGAATACAATTTATATCTGGATTGTGTTGAGGTTAATCTCTCCTCTCTCATGCCACAGTCTCAATCCGTATTGGCCGATCAATCCAGATATTGACAATTCCACCAAAAATGTCAGGCTCAAAAAATAAAAATTTTAAAACCTGGGAATGAATCCATAGCAGTGAATTCCGACACCAATTTAAAAATCAAAATAAGCCAGATCAAATGTTATTTTTTGCTAACCAAATGAAGCTCTGCCACCAGCACATTGTGGACTCACCTGGACAAGAGCTTCTATGACCTTCTGGTTTGCTGCCTTTGCTCTCCCAAAGTTGCGTACATTGAAAGCACAGATTTTGAATGTGGTAACCACAAGCTGTGCATCCAGTAGCAGGATGAGCAGAAGGGGAACCGCTGGTGCCATGACCCTGGGGCACCCCATGTTTCCTGAGCATCTGTATTCAGCAGATTGAGAGACGAATGCCAGCCGTGGGGTGCATCTGCAGTGAGCCAGAGGAGGACACATCCTTTGTGTTGGCTGCTGTGTGTGACATGTGACAATGTGCAGAGAAAGTGCTAGGTCACTCCAATATTGTTACCAGATGAGAAAAAACATTCTAAGCCCCGTACCTTTCTTCTCTTTCCCCACCCTTGCCCAAGCCCACCCATAAAATAGCCTTGGGAATGGGATAATTTTCCATAAAAGCAGCCTCATGAATCTTCTGGAAAGACCCCCTTGTCAAAAATTTCCAGAGAATTCACATTTTCATAGTCTGTTCTGCTTCATTTATCATTTACCAAACCGTTCACATTTGTTTTTGTTAAATGAGTGAAGCACCAATGTGACAGCAAAGGTGGTGTTATTTTTATTTCCATCATATTATACATATTTTAATAAAATTATTTGTTGGATTATTACATCATGATGAAAGTCTTCCATCCAGCACCCTATATTTTATTCACCACATTATTACTATTTTATGATTTCAAGAAAGCAAAAAAGCATAAAACAAGCACTTTTGCAGTTGATATACACATAATTCCCTTTGCTGCAAACCCTGAAATCTCATTGAGGAAAATGTAAAACATATGGATTGTTTTAGCAAGCAAGGCTTAAACTGTTTTCTGTAGAAATTAGTAAAAATTCTGCAGAAATTAAAAAATTTCCTTTTTGCTACAATTTCTAATCCTGCCCTTCCTCTAAAGCAGTGGTTCTCAACCTTCCTAATGCCGTGACCCTTTAATACAGTTCCTCATGTTGTGGGGACCCCCAGCCATTAAATTATTTTTGTTACTCCTTCATAACTGTAATTTTGCTACTGTTATGAATCGTAATGTAAGTATCTGATATGCAGGATGCATTTTCATTGTTACAAATTGAACATAATTAAAGCATAGTGATTAATTCACAAAATAATATTTAATTATATATTGTGAAATATTTATTTCTAATTATAATTAAAAAAGAGGCAAAATACCTTGCAAGGCCCCCTACACCAAGGGTCTTTAGGTGACCCCCCATGAAAGGGTCAGGCGACCCCCAAAGGGGTCCCAACCCCCAGTTTGAGAAACACTGCTCTAAAGAAATCCAGGCCAGCATACGCAGTTTTTCCCTTTAATCTCACAACAACCTGAGAGGTAGATTAAACTGAGACTTAGGCTGCAATCCTAAAGACACTTTCCTGAGAGTAAGACCCATTGAACACAATGGGGCTTACTTTTGAGTAGACATGGTTAGGATTGTGCACTTAGGCTACAATCCTAAAGACACTTTCCTGAGAGTAAGACCCATTGAACACAATGGGGCTTACTTTTGAGTAGACATGGTTAGGATTGTGCACTTAGGCTGCAATCCTAAAGACACTTTCCTGAGAGTAAGACCCACTGAATAAAATGGGGCTTACTTTTGAGTAGACATGGTTAGGGTTGTTCTCTAAGTCCCAGGATTGTCCCAAAGTGCTTTACAGCTGAGAGGGAATTTGAACATGCTTCAATTAGGCAACACGGAAAAAGTAGGAAGGCACAGACAAGTATAGTACATCAGGTAGCATAACAGAGATCTAGAAAAGCATTTCCCCGTATTTGTCATTGAGATGAGAATTCCGATCATGAATCACTGGATTTCAGCCAACAGAGATTATCTTCCAAGCAAGATGGAAAACATGCAAAAGAGCAGAAAGAGGAGACCTTTCCTACAGTCATTGCCTTCATTGTCATTGCCTACAGTCATTGCCTTCTATATTTTTGATTTAATTTCAAATCTCTCTTACTGCTCCTTTTTAAAAGGACTGCTATGAGTATTGGCTTGAATCCAAAACACAACTATGGCTGCAATCCTAAACTCAGGTTAGACCAGCCTATACCCCAGCACAAGTCCCGTGCTGGTCTGGGAATGTCACAAAAGTTCTGTAAAGTACTTCTGCACCACATAAACATGTACTTGCCTCCCTACATCATCACAGGAACAGGAAGACCAATGTGTTGTGGCAGCCTAAGTTAGGATTGCACCCTTAGGCACATCCAGGAGGTTGGGTATGTTCAGTGACACCAACTCCTTTCTATTGAATGGGAGATCCAAGTTTTCATTTACCGGTATTTTACCAAGTAACTCATTGTGTAAATGTGTTTTTCTTGAAAAAGCAGTCTATGAATATTTATAAACTTGGATTGACTCCCAAAAATAGCATCACTAGTTTTATGTGTTCCTTGGAGACTTGGGCCTAAGTGGCTTGGATGCCAGCTTCCCTTCCCCACATACCACAGCACAAAATACTTTCTCAAAATGAGGGAAGACTGAATGGCAGCTTTTGATGTGACAAGCAGTTCTCTTTTCCAAATGGTTTACAATCTAAAGAGATACCATCAAACAGCCACTGGGAAGGACATTATGGTAGGATGATCAGGACCAGTTGCAATCTCCTTTCCTTCCCATTTGGTTGTATAAATGAAAATGAATTGTTAAATGTAAATTACAAGCAAAGTCTAATTTTGCAGCATCTCCAATGGTCTAATTCAGGGGTCTCCAAACTTTCAACTTCAGGTCTCCTGGACCTTTAACAAATTATATAGAGGAGGGAATTTCAGCAGATGTAGCTTGTGATCTTTGAGAGCCCAGAAGATGAAAGTTTGGAGACCCCTGGTCTAATATGATAATTATCGTTTAACAGGGGTCTCATACTAACAGCTATGGCTACTGCTTATTACAGGGGTCTCCAAAATTCAACTTCAGAACTCCAGGATTTGTAACTTGTATAACTTCTACAGATTTGCCCAATTAAAGGGACTGTCTCATGAGCTCCACAGTTCTATTGCTATGGGACCAGCTTGGCCACCAACATCTGGATGCACACTGAATTCCAACACAGATTTGCACCATCAGTTTGGTGAGGCTTGGTGGGGGTAGAGAGCTTACCCTATGACAAGGAGTCACCTTATTCTAAGGAGGTCTCCAGAGGCAAATATCTCCTGTGGAATAAATCAATTAACAGAATTTATATACCACTCTACAATGAAAAGTTCATTAAGCAATTTACAGAGAAAATGAGTAAGTAATGGCTAAAGGTGCCCTGTCCCAAAAGATGCTAAAGAACATCAGCAGAAGCCACTAGAAAAGACATTGCTGGGGTAAGGGAGGCCAGGCCTCTGTCAGTCTTGGAAGACTATGGTATCGTGCTTGGCGCTGCATATGCTGCATGCAAAGCATGAAAGCCTGGGTTGGATTGTTATGGAGGATAGGCTGTTACCCAAGCAGCAAATCCCCCCTCTCCACGCCACTGAATTAGTCCAATGGAAAGGCAGAGCCAATACGATTGGATCCAGGGAGGGCCAGTTTCCCAGCTAAATAAGAGAGGAGCACCCTCTTGAAAGTGTGCTATTTGCCTAGTTAGCAGGGGATGCAAAATAGCCCATATCAGTGCCATTACATTACCATGCAGATTTCTGAGGTAATGGATGCCAAGTACTTTGAATTATCTAAAGTGCTATGCAAATACTAATATTACAATCCATTAAAAAATAAAACAAACAAAATTTACATAATCTATATTCAAGCCAAGTAAGCATCAGCAACTAAAAAGAGACACAAATGGCTTTTGCCAAGCATTTGGCCTCAATTAGTTTCTCCATTGTTTTTTCCACCTGTACGCCTCAAGGAAACAAAGATCTTAAAACAAACCTCAGATCTCGCCTAATGAATTTGCTGTTGTTTCTTTCTGAACTAAGAATTGCATCCCAACCTCATGCTATTTTGTGCTTATGCAAAGTGACATAACTTTCAAACATCCTTTCCAAGCCACACACACACCCTCCAAAAATCTGGGTTTAAAAAAAAATTCAGACTCTGGTGCAGAAAAAAAGAGAATAGGCAAAAATTGCATTCCCCTCTTATGCAAGCACAAGATACACTGAATAAAAGGCAAAATGTAAATACAACTTTTGGACTTTGTGTTATGCTTTCATCACATCTATTATTGTGATTAAGAGCCTTAGGGTGCAATCCGGAGTAACTATGGGGAGTCCTTGCTCCAGTGTAAGAACAATTTGCTCTGGATTACAATATGAATTTCCCATCTGTTTTCACTAGGTGGTACAGTAACTACAGCTACACATAATGTCTCTTATGTGCTCCTGTAGTTACTTTGGATTGTAGGGTAAGGCTGCAATCCTAAAGACACTTTCCTGGGAGTAAGACCCATTGTACACAATAGGGCTTAGACTACTGTCTAATTTTCAGTAGACCTGGTTAGGATTGCACCCTTAGAGTGCAATCCTAAGCATGTCTACTCAGAAGTAAGTTCCATTGTGTTCAATAGTACTTACTCCCAAGAAAGTGTGGTTAGGATTGCAGCCACCTATATATTTAAGTTTTAAACAGAATTGTCACATGCTGTATTGTACTTGCATTTCATGGCCACTTTTTAAGTAGTAACACATACAATTTTTTCCTATATACCTGTGGAGGGGTGTAGGCAAAAAAGTATATGTCAAGGCTAAATCCTGTTCACTCTTTCCTGGTAGTAGACCCCACTGAAGACAATGGGTTTTACTGCTAAGTAGAAATGCATAGGATTGTGCTGTCTATTAGACTTCAAAATGTCACAAGACTCTATCTTTGCTTTTTGCATGTATAGCATTATTTTTACACTTCATTCTGAAAAAGAGAGCTGCATTACTCCAACACTTGCATACTTCATTAATAACTTTTGTTGTTGTTCAGTTGTTAATTCATGTTCAACTCTTTGTGACTTCATGGATGACCGCACGCCAGGACCTCTATCTTCCACTAACTTCTGAAGTTTGTACAAATCCTTTGCTTTGGTAACATTATTTAATCACTTCATACTTGGCTATCCTCTTCTTCTTTGCCTTCAATTTTTTCCAGCATCAGGATCTTTTCGAAAAAGTCATCCTTTCTCATGAGATGATCAAAGTATTTCAGCTTCAGTATTTGTCCATCCAGTGAACAAATGATTGATTTGATCTCCTTGCACAAACTTTGGTTGGCCCTAATAAAACACTGTAGAGAAACTGTAGATTTGCTTCTGGGCCACAGGTAGAAAGGTTTGATTTCAGCTAGCCAAAACTGGCTTACAAAAATGTACTCAGGGAGTAACTTACTCCATGGACTTACTCTTTTTTTAGCTAATAAGATGCATTTTGCTTGAGGTAGTGCTCTATGTAATTTGGCATTTGTAGAACATCTTTAAACCATAGATTTGCCCAGTTAAAGGTATGGTCTCATCAGTTCCACAGCTCTATTGGAACACATTGGACACCAACATCTGGGTCCCCAGGATCAGAAAAGTTTCAGATGCTGTATCCTGAGCCAGAAAGAGCGGCTAATATCAGTGGCAGACTGGTTGGTTGGAATCTGCGGGAAGATGCATTCAGCTCCAACTCTACTGGGTAATGGTCACTGATCTCCAAAGCCTAGAATTGAGAGAAAGAGGGTGTAGAGCAGGAAGGTGTAGAGCAGAAAAACTATAAAGACTATAGTGTTTGTCCCTCGTTTTGAATGAAAGAAAAAGGGTGCTCTTCCACAGAAGATGTCAATGTTTTAGAACTGTTTTATTCCAAGAAGGAAAACCTTTGCATCCAAGTTTTAATGAAACTCCTCCCATGGGCTGGCAATATTCAGGCTGGAATGCATTTGATGTGAGTTTTCACACTTTCACCTCCTTACTATGAGCTGCCAGACCCCAAAATCTTTTCATGCCTCTTAAATCTTTAAGTAAGTTGAAAGATGGGGTTCTGTTTTCCAATGGCTATTGTGCCTATTATTGGATTCTCCCTCTGTCCCTCCTCAAAAAAAACTGAAGATAGAGAAGAATTTCTGTTCTCCCCTCTCCTAGGTGAGTGGGGAAAGAGAGGGAAATAGGCTTATATTTATATAATCCCATTATTTCCATGTCCCAGCAAGAATGCCCAAATTACCTCGGCCTCTGAGAGTCTAAAATTCGTGGGGAAGTCAAAGGGCTGAGCTGATTCAGGCACAACTGCTGCTAGACATTTTTTACCATGCACCACAATCCTGTTTAGGATGAGAAAAAAAGAAAAGGGTTACAAATGGAAAGTCCTTAATTCAATCGTTGGCATAAAAAACTAAGAAAAGCCCTGTTGGGTCAGGCCCAAGGACCATCTACTTGAGCCTCCTCTTTCCCACGGTGGCCCACCAGGTGCCTCTGAGAAGGCTAGAAGCAGAAGAGAGATGGTATACTTCCCACCATTGTTCCCCTACACCTGGTATTCAAAGGAATATTGCCACTAAATCAGGAGGTGATGCATAGCCATCTTGACAAATGATTAGACTTGTCCTCCATGAATTTGCCCAATTCCCCTTAAAAATCATCTCAGCTAACGGCCGTCAGCAGACAGGTCTGGAAAGAACCCTGTCTGATACCCTGGCAGCCTACAATACAGTTGGGTAAATGGCTGCATTCAATATGGAATATCCCAATGTTTTCCTTCTGGATCATGATCCTTTCATGTTAACCAAATTCCTCAATGTCTCTCATACCTGTCATAGGCACAACGCGTGTTTTCTCTGACAGTCGTGTCAGCTTTGTCACCGATGAGCCAATGAAAATCTGGTTTTTGGCGCAGGCGGATTTGTCGCCAACGCTTTTTTGCCACGTAGCCACAATCAGCATTGAAATCACCCAAGAAAATCATGTCCTACAAGGGGAGGGAGGTTCATATTCCTTAGATTTAAAATTAGTAAGAGGATCCGAAAGCTACTTCAAGGAGTGTAGCAAAGCTATGTCACCTGTCCACAGTATTACCAAAGTATATTTAAGTAAATAACAATATAGTCATTATTAAATAAACAACTAAATAACAATATTATTAGCATTAGTAATAATTTATAATTTATTAATTATTAATAACAACAACTTTAGTTATTATAACAACTTTAGTTCTTATAATGGACTATTGTAATATTATCCTCATATCAAATATGATGAAGCAGAAGTCAAGAGGAAGAGAATGGGTTGCCTAATTTCATCTACAGTCAAATTCTGTGTGCATTTACTCGAAAATAAAGGCCAATGAGGTGAACAGGGCTTAGTCCCAAGTAACTTAGGATGCAGTCCTAACCTATTCAAACTTGTAGAACTCATCTGGCATATCTTCCCGTGGTGGTGTGGGGAGATCAGCATATGCCTGTGCACTGACCTTTCACCCCCACCCCAGAAGTGGGACAGAAGTGCCTTATGGCATTTTATGCATAAAAACTCAGTAACTGCAGCTTCACTAACAGTGCAATCCTATTAGCACCTATTAGAAAGTAAGTTCCATTTAGGTCAAAGGGGCTTAACTCCTAGGAAAGTGCTCTTAGAGTTACAGCCTAAGTGCCTTAGAACATTTCCAGGCATAGATACAATGAAAGTGAAAACCTGTACATTGTCTGCATACGCCAGTAAATAACGGCTGCAACCCTAAAGACACTTTCCTGGGAGTAAGACACATTGAACACAATGAGGCTTACTTTTGAGTAGACGCTCAAATTAGGATTGTCCTTAATGTTTCACTACCACAGGTGTAGTGCAATCCTAACTTGTGCTGAAACAGGCTGGCTGTTGTACCTGTGCTGAATCCAGTGCAAGTTTGGGGTAGCTGCTGTACCAGTCTGAGACAATGGGAAACTTTTCCTCTTACCTCGAGTAATGCTGTAGCAGTTCCAATGGGGCTACTCGGATCCGGCACTTGTGTAATGGGGCTACAGTTCCTCACCTCATCTATCTCTCAAGCCCTACAGAGGGATATCTATGAAAGTGCTGATGAATTTTCAAGCAATAATTTAAGACCAAACTGTCAGGGGAAGGTCAATGTATGGGGCAGGACAAGTTGGGATTCCCTTAGTAAAGTAGCAGTCTATTGCCAGCCAGGCACTTTTGGGAATGAGCAAAAAATCCACAATCTAACTTCAACTTTGGTTGCACAATCATTGCACCACCCCAATACCTCTGTGCCCCAGCGGTCTCGCACATTCAGAAAAACATCATAGAGAGCATCAATTTCAGCTTCTGCCTTTGAGGGCATCGTGTGTTGTGGGATCAACACCAGCTCCGGGAGTTCTAAAGAAAGTAGAAATGGAGAAAATAACCATAAGGGACAGAAAAACCCAATCAATCTGGAGTCCAATCTCAACACAACCCCTAAACCCAACTGTGATGTAGGCTACATTGAAAGCCAGTGACTGGCACCTTCTGAGCTTCATGATCAAGAAGAAATTTGTACTTGGGTCTGACATTCAAGGGTGACAGTCTACATCCACTGGCTGCCCGCCTTCATCATCATGACTTGGTGTGTAAAACTATAATCGGCTGTTCACAAATGCAATTAGGGAAGATACTGTCACTTTTTAACTTAGGGCCCAAGCATCTCATACAATGCAGAGATGGAAGGAAGGAAAAACAGAGTAGATTTTGTCTGAGAGGGCAGAGCATCATATTGGTACAATTCCACTCCCTGAATTGCCAGAGACCAAACTTGTATCCTGGGCCACTCACCTTTGCTTGGTGTGCTGATACGGACAATGAAAGGCTCACGGGCAAAGACATCTGGTCGATCTGGATGATTGTCCTCATATTTGTAGGAATCTAATATCTGAGTTCTCTGTTCTCTAGGAGAAGGGAGGACAAAGATGAACAGTGGAGGATCTGGGCCCAGGAAGGGAGTGAACGAACAGCACTATATACAATATTTTTTCTTTCTAGATAAAATGTGATCTTCATGACTCTCAGATTTCCGTTCTGAGAGTATATGAGCTGAAGGCTGAAGGAAGGCAAATTCCATCCCTCCTTGTGCTAGATGTCCTTTCGCCATAGGAGGAGGGAAGATTGATGATGGGTTTGTGAATTCCATCCTTTTGTAGAATATTGCTCCATTGGTGGTTTTTATTCTTTAGTCTTTTCCAGTAAATGATCCCAATCCCAAATCCTATTTCAGTTGGTGCTGAACTTCTGTGATCATGAGGTAGGGTGGGGGGAATTGAACTACCCCCTCCTGCCTCCTCCCCACCCTTCCTAAAGCCAATGCTGGTATGGAAAGGCCAACTAATGTCTCCCCTTCTGCCAGTTCATGAGGATGCAGCCAGCAGAAGTAGGTTCTGATATACCAAGCGCTAACTTACCTATCTCTGGGGTGGCATACATAAGTCCCTTGTGCTGGCCCAAGGAGCACTCTGGATTGCACTCATACATATACAAACACAAAGCAAATTATAATGAAGAATATGATGATAAGGTAGAGGCACCTACCTGTATATGAAAACATAGGATTCTTGGTAGTTTCCCCGGCCTAGCCGAGGGCTAGTGAGGGATCTGTAGGGGCCTGAACCATCAAACCTGATGAAGAGACAATTCTATTGAATTCAATAATGCTTTTTGTAAAACAAAAAAATATATGGCTCTAAAAAAGCATGTCCCATCCTAAGACCCTAGCCAGGATATGATTAGCAGAAAAAGAAGTAATTTGCTTGGCACTATGGGGGTAAAACCAAGAGCCCTGTGAGTCCTGCTTCCTGCCTAACCAGATCTGGAAGAAGGAACTTCTAAGGGTTCTGGTTAAGGCTGCCTCATTCCATATGAAATGGTCCATCCCTTAGACAGGTCATTTGGTAGGACTCTCCTCTGTGGCTTCTGAGGCTCAGCTGGCAACAAGCAAGAGGAGAGCCTTCTCTGTTATGATGTGGCAAGACAGTTATGGAATTCTGGCTCTTTAGAACAGGGCTTTCCAAGCTTTTCTGTACAAAGACCACATCATATATTTTACGCATATTCATAGGCCAAAAATATGTTTTATATAGGATCGGGGGGAATGATGCATTGTTTCTGACTGAACCATTGTAAAACCCAGTTTATTATAGTTTATTTATGCATGAGCAAAAATGATGCTATTTCATCACGACAATCATTACAGCATTATTGAAAAGTCAATTTGTGTAAACCCAATTTATTTTATTGGCATATAATTATGCCATATAATTATGGTTTGAGGGTCTTAAAATATATGGCCCAGTGATTGAAAAAGAGGATAAGCCAGAATGATAGCACTCTGGCCATATGAAAAGGAGCACAGTGGGCAGAACTCTACAAGTTAATTGTCCAAATGAATGCTTCAGAAAATACCGTAAGTTGCTGAAGGCTGGATAAAATTCAACCTGTGGCAGGTTGAATGTGGCCCCTAGGCCATAGTTTGGAGACCCATAGTGTACTTTAGAATTAAGGTCATTTTGCTTTTTGGCAGGGGCTTAAGACTTTTTAAATTACCCTCTCTTTACAGTGATTTATAGTTGGTCGCTGCTTTTGTTGTTATGTTTTGAATTTTAGGTTGTATATTTTTATTTTTCACATTTTTATACTACATTTTCTCCAAGGTCTCCCCTCATGTGACACTATGATGTGGAACACAGGGTTGGCCACCTCCTCAACTTATACCATTGCTAATGTGACATCTCTTTTTCAAGTACTCCGAAGGGTTTATACCCTTTGATCATGTTTCTCTTCACATTACTCATATTCATACTGCAATCCTAACTCTTGATTAGGCTGGCATAAGTCCTGTGCTGGCCTGAGGAACACAAAAGTGCCGAAAGGAACTACTGAGCCACTTGTTTTGGCCAGTATGCAGACATGCACCAGCTTCCCCACACCACTGTGGGAATGGGAAGATTGGTGAGTTGTACTGGCCTAAATGGTTAGGATTGCACTCTTGAGAGTATTACCTTGGTTAGGGCAACTGGGATTGCTGCCCTAGGCACCAAACGCTCATGACCTATATACAGTATTGCCTATTAGCCCCAGAGGGCCCCCAGCCAAGTGGTTGACTTGGCTCAGGCTGCAATTCTTCTGCAAAAAGGGCAGCTCTGTTCAGACTCACCTGTTCAGGGCCCTTAATAAGGCAGGGACTGCCTTTCCTTTCACATCCATCACTTCTTGTAAGACAGAGATATCACATCGAGAAAGAATCTGAGGAATATGGGAAGAAACAGAACAAAAAAAGGACAAATTAGTGTACGTTAGCTAGGAACCACTTCCTCTTTGGGTAATCTCAGAATAACACAGTAATTGGTAGAAAGGTGTTTTTGGTTTTTTTGGGCAGTCTCATTCAATCTTTCCTGGCACTGCAGTGGCATCGAAAGGGCTACCAATGCAT
Organism: Cryptoblepharus egeriae; assembly: GCA_030015325.1. Lineage (NCBI taxonomy): Eukaryota > Metazoa > Chordata > Lepidosauria > Squamata > Scincidae > Cryptoblepharus > Cryptoblepharus egeriae. The sequence goes on from JAREYC010000002.1 coordinate 118,435,188, forward strand.
TCAGCAGGGCCAGGGAGGGATCAATGGGTCTACTTATATCTGTGTCAGTTATTTTACCAGTGCAGATGAGGAAAGCCTTCTGTTGGGTTTTGCAACCTAATGTGGGGGTAGGAATAAGTGAAGGAGGCCTTCACCAGTACCGCCCCACTAGTCCTGCTGTCCCTCACCCTCTCCTTGCCCTGGAATGCCTTTCCCAACTTTGAAAAATCTGCATCACCACCTGGCAGTGTTACCACCCATGGCACCCACAAGTCCTTCTGCCGGCACTGAAGCCCAGAAATGAATGCTCCCTATCATCTGGGGGCCACAAATGTGTTTTACAGTATGTTTATGACACCTAGTGCTGGGGCTGGGCACCACATTTTGGTTTTAAAAGATATTTTCCAAAAATTAGTTTCCTGTAACAGAAATAATATTGTGGCTATATCTACATCACATATCTAGTAAAATTCTAAGGCTGCAATCCTAAAGACACTTTCCTGGGAGTAAGACCCATTTAACAAAATGGGCTTACTTTTGAGTAGACATGGTTAAGATTATGCAGTAAATCATTTCAAATGAACAGAAACAAGAACTAGGAATACTTAGCCCTTCTTTCTTCCTTTCAAATCACTAAATCTGTGAAAAAATAAAACAGTTTTCTAATACCCTAGTAATTGGATCCAATTACATCTTGTGGCTGAAGACTTGTGTCTTTGAATACATAGGGATGGTGCGCTGTGTAGGTGACAGCCCTGCAGTGGCTGCATATACAAGGGTGAGGAGGAGGAGTAGGGCCCTTATCAGGCAGGTGCATTTTTATACAACAGACCACATACAACCGTACATATCATGCCTGACAGCAGAAAAGGAGTAGGGTGTGTGTGTGCGCATGCGTGCATGTGTTTACCCCTACATCATGCTCCAACTGCTTGTTTCCTAACTGAAGTCCAGCACTGGATATAATACAAATAATACAAGTTTTCAACCTTTTAACTGAAAATATAGCAAATGGATTTCATTTAACCGATTTTTTTAAAGGTAACCCAAAGTAGTTTACAGTAAAAGTAAAATAAAAACTGAGACAAATAAATTGCAATAAAAGGCAAAATTAAACAATGGCTCTAATCCTAAAGACACTTTCCTAGGAGAAAGATCCATTAAAAACAATGAGGATTACTTTTGAGTAGACATGGCTATGATTGTGCTCAATAGCTAATAAAAAAAGCAGGCCTCCATCAGCCTTGAAAGACTATGGTATCATGCTCGGCACTGCATGCAAAGCATGAAAGCCTGGGTTAGATTGTTATGGAGGATAGACTGTTACCCAAGCAGCAAATCCTCCCTCTCCACTGAATTAGTCCAATGGAAAGGCAGAGCCGATACGATTGGATCTAGCTGGCGTCACAGAGCTGGACTAAGGACAGGCGCTCACCCTGTCTTGTGGGGCCGACCTGGGTCTCAAACCCTAGTCTGCTGGTTAACAGACACAGTGATTTAACCACTTGCGCCATCCACAGCTCCAGTAGCTAATCATCTAGCCCAATTTGTCCAGCAGATTAAAAAAAATGAATACCCAGGGCCCTAAAGCTCTACTTCCCTAATATTTCACCAGACATTCATTACCCACACATTTCCAGGCCTACCTCTGCTGCCATAGAAACATGCTTTAAATAGAAACCTTAAGTTCTCTGAATGCTGAATTTTGGCAGTCAGTATTTTCAAATGATCCAGCCTTGATCCTAAGAAAATAGGAAACTGGGGTGGGACTGTTGCTCAGTTAGATAAGGCACCTGGCTTTACATGCGGAGGCACTCAGCTTCAGTCCCTTCGTATATCCAAGCTTGTCTTGCTTGGATATTCCCTAATATTTCACCAGACATCTTGTCAGATGTCAGAACTGAAACTTTGGAGAACAGGTTCTACTTGGTGTAGGCAGTACTGAGAAGGATTATGGGGAGGATCACAGGGGTTGTAACCAGTGGTGAATTTCAGGGGGTTTTCATAGGTTCTATATAACTCTTCGCTAATGAGCACCTAGTTCTGAGAACCTGTTACTAATGGGACATAGAACCTGTTGTTAATTTAGGTTATTAGGACATAGAACCTGTTGTTAATTTATTGCAATCCCATCACTGGTTAACTTAATAGGTTTTCCTAACTCATTCTTTCCCCTGCTGCCATACTTCCAAGCTTCTTTATAGAGACAAGAGTTAGGAGTTGTTCTTTTATGATTCCTGACTTCATAAGGAATTCTATCATCAGTACCTACTAGCACCAATACATAATGGAGAATTACATTTCCTTCCAGTTCCAACTGGTGTTACAGCTAAAGTTATTTATCAGGGATTTATGGAATTATTTAGCAAACCCACCTTCACAAGACCATTCAGGACATGGGGCTTCCTTGCCTTTCCTTGGGCAAAGCGCTGTGTGTTAAAGGCACAAATCCGGAAGGTGAATCCTGTTGAGCACAGCAGCAAGAGGAGGAAGATGAACACTAGACAGGGATGTTCCATCCTCAGGAATCCGATATGATTCTTCTTATATACAGGTTCTGGGAGAAATAATGAATGAGAAAAAGACTGAGAAATGAATGAGAAATAGATTGAATAATGAATGAGAAAAGGAAAAAGACAAGCAGATTGAAGAACAAGTGGTGAGAGGAAGATAGACTCATGTGGCAATTTGGGACCTCTGGACAAAGCTAAATATAGAGATGAGTACTAACTTAGATGTTCCAGACTCAGCTATAGGAAACCCCCTCCTTTTTCTTCTTTAGGCAATTTATTCAGAACATTTCTGATCTGTCTTTATTTTAAAAGATGCAAATATGGTTTAGAAGAGTATTTAAAAAACAAAACATGTCTTTTTCTTAAGAACACAGTTGCAGCAAGAAGTGATCATGATAATTCTTTATTCAGCAGGATCAGAGCCACAGCAAAGGGAAGCCAGCAAGGGGAGGGAGGGAGGTTTTACACAGGAGCCCAGTGTCTATGCCCCTCTCCCCCCCCCCCCCAAGCCAAGGGTCTCACCCACTCACCCCCATCCGAATAGCACTGCACAAACTTCGCGCTGCCTCTTCATCTGGCTCCCTGGAGGGCTCGGAGGAGGGAGTCCCAAGCAAGAGATCATCAGAGAAGGAGGAAGTTATGACTCAGGGAACCGCCCGGGCTTGTCTCAGCACAGACACTGGGAAAGTGCTGGGACTGGACACAGCTGAGCTCCTCCGGAGCGTGTACAGAGCGCGCTAGAAGGAACAAGGAAGGAAGACCTTCAGCCAGGCACTCTCACCTACCTCACAGAGTTGATGTGAGGAGAGCAGCAGGGAGGGAGACCTTGGCCAGTCTCTCCCTCTCAGCCTGGCCTCCCCTGCAGGGCTGTGGTGAGGAGAGCAGGAGCGAGGGAGACCTTGGCCAGTCTCTCCCTCTCAGCCTGGCCTCCCTCTCAGGGCTGTGGTGAGGAGAGCAGGAGGGGAGGGAGACCTTGGCCAGTCTCTCCCTCTCAGCCTGGCCTCCCCTGCAGGGCTGTGGTGAGGAGAGCAGGAGCGAGGGAGACCTTGGCCAGTCTCTCCCTCTCAGCCTGGCCTCCCTCGCAGGGCTGTGGTGAGGAGAGCAGGAGGGCAGGGAGACCTTGGCCAGTCTCTCCCTCTCAGCCTGGCCTCCCTCGCAGGGCTGTGGTGAGGAGAGCAGGAGGGCAGGGAGACCTTGGCCAGTCCCTCCCTCCCTCCCTCCCTCCCAGCCTGGCCTCCCAGCCTGGCCTCCCTTGAAGGGCTGTTGTGAGGAGAGCAGGAGGGCAGGGAGACCTTGGCCTAGTCACTATCAGCCACCCTCGCCTATCTCACAGAATTCAGTAGGCCAGAGTTAGAGACCCAGGTGCTACAAGACGGAGTGATCTCTCATCCCTTGTCCAGCTCCTGCCAACTTCGCAGTGCAAATTTGTGGAAATTCAAGTAGATAAATAGGTACCAGCTCAGTGGGAAGGTGACAGGTTCTGTGCACCTCAGCATGGACTATGTATCTTGGCCATGTGGCCACGGAGATATTTCCAGATAGCACTCACTCTTTGGCTCAGAAACTGAGACGGGCACCGCACCCTACAGTTGGTGACAACTAGCAGTACAAGTTGACAGGTTGTACTGCTACACTGTTTTTTAAACAATCTCACGGGGTTGGAATACACCCAGAGTATTGAGCTATTACTGTTTTGTTTCAAGTGTTTATTTTGATCTGATCCTATATGAGCAGAATTTGTTTTAATGTTATTCCTGCTATTACACTCTTACTTGATTTTTTTCTTTATTTTTGTTAGTTTTGCTTTTTCATCACTTGAGTTTGTTTTAGGAAATGGCAACTTAAAAATTGAGAAAAAAACATAAAGATAGGTATACAAGTTAATATATATTGACACCAGTGGTGGGATTCAAATAAATTAACAACAGGTTCTGTGTCCTAATATCCTAAATTAACAATAGGTTCTTTGTCCCATTAGTAACCTTCTCAGAACCAGGCACTCATTAGCAAAGGGTTCTACAGAACCTGTGAGAACCCCCTGAAGTCCACCACTGACTGACACTCAATATCATTTATAAAGATGTAATTCATTGAAATACAAGCATACACATTGACCTATAAATCTGAATTCACACATCTAAATTAACTGTCTCATATTCAGATGCTGCACACTTCAAAAAAGAAAGCGACGGATTTCAGACCACATCCTACTGTCAGTGCTTTAATGAGACCAATGTAACTATGGCTGCAATCCTAAAGACACTTTCCTGGGAGTAAAATCCATTGAACAAAATGGGGCTTACTTTTGAGAAGGCGTGGTTAGGTTTGTGCTCTAAGCCTGCAATCCTAAGAGCACTTTCCTGGAAATAAGCTCCATTGAACTCAAAGGAACTTACTTCTGAGTAGACACAAATAGGATTGCATTGTTAGTGTTAGATAACAAGGGAATTCAGGATATCCAACCACAGTGTTATCACATTCATCCAAGATGTTCTCATGCTGTTTGGGCAAGACTAACTGATGTGGCAATGTCACTATGTTTTGCTAGCAATATGCTTTCACTGGCATCAGTATCAAGCAAGCATCAAGCACTCCCAAAATTATTGGATTAGCTTGTATTACTTGTAATGCAATAAAGTACATTACTAGCTTCCATACATTTCATAAGGATGATAAACCATTATCATGTGTATTAGGGGCATGCAATCAGGAGGCAGATCCTCCCCTATCCGGTCAATGCCATGATGGGACACACACTGCACCCAGTTTCTGAGTGGGTGCGCAAGTGACTCACTGAGACTGTCTCAAAGTGTGCTGTCAGTCAGTAACATGTAACATGTAACTTTTCTTAGTAACATGTGTCCTATCTTACGATGGGCCAGTGGAAGGATCTTCATATCTTCTAGAATTTTCTTCCTTATCCACTTCCTATTTCTATAGGTCTGCAGGGAAATTCCAGCTCTTGCTCTCTTCCCTTCCTGAAGTAAAATTGGAGGAAAAGTGAAGTAAGGCCTTTTCAGTCATGACACAAGTCTTAGAAATCACCTTCTATGTGAAGTGCACATCACAATGTTTTTTTATTTGTTGTTAACTGTTCTTTGGGTTGGGTAATTTGGCATTTCAAGTAACAGAGCATTTCAAAGCTGGTTTCATTTTTTGAGGCTCACTGTTGTGTCTTGAAGTATCCCAGTTGTTAAGAACATAAGAAAAACCTCTACTGGATCCCATCTAGTCTAGTTTCCTATATCTCACTGATGCCTCAAGGAGCACATAAGACAACAAGATAGCAGCATTTAGGTGCCTCCCTGCATCTGACATTTTGAGGTTGCCTACATGGACCCATCTTTCTTTCTCTCTTTATCTACCTACCTAGTTACCTACCTACACACACCCATTCAGATGTTGGTTCGGTGTTAGTACAGGGATTTGATGGTTTTATTTATTTTTTTCTGATTCTATTTGATTCTACTGTAGAACAATCTGAATACTTTATAAAGAGTCATGCATTTTATAAAAATTATTTTTATTATTATCAACAACAAGAAATGTACAGGGAACAAATAAAATGTTGGTGTTTCATTTTACAGCATGCCTATGGATACAATACAACCAATAACACAGTATTTTGTATTTATTTTTCACATTTTTGTGTGCAATTTCCATGTGTAAGACTGAAACCTATGTGGTTTCCTAAATTCAGTAAGACTGAAACCTAAGTTCAGTTTCCTCTTTTTCCAGGGCCTGTTGTCTTTTTTAAGCCTTGTGTCCTGGGGAAAAAAAATAAAAAATTCACTGTCCTCCATTTCCTTGTGAGCAGGCAGCATTATTAATTAGTGTAATTAATAAATTAAGGCTGCAATTCTAACCACATTTTCCTGGGATTCAACTCAATGGGACTATGGAGTAGACATGTTTAGGATTGCACTGTATGGCTGCAATCCTAACCACACTTGCTTGAGAATAAGTACTATTGAACAAAATGGGACTTACTTCTGAGTAGACATGCTTAGGATTGTACTGGAAATGTAATAAATTATATGTAATAGCTTTAAATTTAATAATAACATAGTGTAAATTAACCACATGAAAGATATTTCTGTCTATATGAGTGTTTTTTGCTTCTATTTTGTCATGTCCTACATTTTTCTTGGGTGTTCTACATTTTTTGGTTATGGCATAGTCACCCTGGACTTACTCCCAGGAAAGTGTGAATAGGATTGGGCTGTATGACTACAATCCTATTCACATGCTGCAATCCAAAAGACACTTTCCTGGGAGTAAGACCCATTGAACACAATGGGGCTGACTTTTGAGTAGACATGTTTAGGCTTATGCTATCAGAATCCTTACTCAGTCCTTACTCAGAAGTAAGGTTCATTATGTTCAATAGGGCTTACTCCCAGGAAAGTGTGGCTAGGATTGCAGTCTTACAATCCAATCCTAAAGACATTTTCCTGGGAGTAAGCCCCACTGAACATAATGGGCCTTACTTTTGAGCAGACACACACAGGAGTGTGCTGTAAAGAGTCTACTACAAGACCCTCCACCCACTGCAGGCACATAAGATTCTGATCATAGAGATGTCAAAGGATAGAGGGCGTTGTGTATGTGTCGCTCTAGTCCCCCTCCCTTCCTCCCTCTATGGGCTTGAGAGAAGGTGTGCGTCACTCTGGAAGCCTGTCCAACCGGTCTGGGCTGTGGTGCAGCTGGGGCTGCCCATGGCTGGCTGGATCCCCATTCAGGTCTATTGAGTCCCAGTCTCAGAACGCAGGCAGGAGCTCTGCACACTGTGGCAGTGGAGGAGGAGCTGGAGGAGCAGCCCACCCAGTGAGGAGGAGGAGGAGGTGGTGAGTGGGGCACAGTGGGAAGCCCACTCAGGGCAACTGGGGACCCCACAAGGCACTGAGCAGGGGAAAACAGAGACTGTGGGTGCAATCCTAACCATGTCTACTCAAAAGTAAGTCCTATTATGTTTAATGGGTCTTACTCCCAGGAAAATGTCTTTAGGATTGCAACCTGTGTGTGGGGTAGACTGGGTTAAGTACTACCTTCTCCCCCCCCACCCCAACATGTTCCTGTACAACACACATGACATTAATGTCTTATTTACTTATTATTATTGTTAACAACAATTAATTAAGCATTTAATTAGCCTGTGGAACTCTTTGCCACAGGATGTGGGATGGCATCTAGTCTCAATGCCTTTAGGAAGGGATTGGACACATTTCTACAGGAAAAGACGATCACAGGTTACAAGCCATGATGGGTATATGTGTGCGTGTGTTCTTTCTTTGGTTATTTTGTTCTTTCTTTGATTCTTTCTTTCTTTGGTTATTTTGTTCTTTCTTTGATTCTTTCTTTCTTTGGTTATTTTGTTCTTTCTTTGATTCTTTCTTTCTTTGGTTATTTATTTATTTGATTGTGTGTTTATTTATTTATATTTATAATATATTATAAATAAATTTATATATTTTAAATATTATATCGTCTTCTTCTTAGCATTGTGTCCATTCCTTGTGCCATATTAGATGATTGACAGGTAGATAGATGATTGACATGACATGGGGAAACCTGGCCACCCTGTCACAGAGGCATGTCACCACTTATAAATACTGTATACTATATATATATATTATAAATATATATTAGAAAAATATACTAGAGAATATATAATATATAAATTATATAATATATAATATTCCCATTCTCATGGTGATGTGGGGGGGGGGGGGTCAGTGCATGTCTGTGTTCTGGCTTAACCCTCCCCCAGGATCAGCGCAGAAGTGTCTTAACAGCACTTTGGTGACACCCCCCTGTCAGGACAGAATTTATGCCAGGGCTGAGGCCGGCCTAACTGGAGGTTTGGATTGCAGGCTAATCCTACAATCCAGAGTAACTACGGGAGCATGTAAGAGACATTACGTGCACCCTTAGTTACGGCACCACCTAGTGAAAACCTATGGGAAATTCATATTGCAATCCAGGGTAAATTGTTCTTACACCGGGGCAAGGATTCCCCGTAGTTACTCTGGATTGCACCCTAAGTCTTACTGAATACATTGGGAGATGTCTTTCTGAATACAGTACATTATTTCTGAGGAACACATCTACGTAGGCCTCATATGCGGTTTTACTGATTAGCTCCTGGCAGAAATGAGTTCTGTTCTTGGTGTTTTGTCACAGTCCTTGGGCAGAGGCGAGTTGGAGAGCAACTGAATGTTCCAGCAGCAAGATGGAATGGAAGCTTCCTGGCAGGGGAGGTGTCTGGCACAGAAAAAACTCTATGGGCTGATCTGTGCGAAAGAATTAGTGGGTGGAAAAAGACTCTTGCTATCTCCTCTTTGACAGAAACAGCTGATGCAGTTGCCTCAAGAGGATTGCCAGGGATGGGAAGATGCCCCTTGAGGTGAAATGGCCCTTTCCCTCGGCCCCACATCTGACCTGGACCTTGACCAGCAGAGTGGTCATGGGCTTGGTTGGCACTTACAGCTGCTTCTGGACTAGTAAGTACCAGTCTCCGCTCCCCAGATTGCTGATGCTGCAGGTAGGCAAATGATGTATCCCAGCCCATTCCAGAGATGTCTGTTACCATCTCCATTTTGTTAATGAAAATGCTGTGCAGATTTTGCTCTGATCTTTCTAGTAGCGTCGTATGATATGAAAGATCCTTCCCTGTGCTTTGAGGAGGAGTAAAAATCTCTCTCAACTTACTCAACTTCTTGGATCAGTATAGGATTAACAAGATGGGGAAGTGTTCAGAAGAAGAGAAAGTATTGGGTAAACACTAGGACAGTGAGATCTGTAAACCAGTGTTTCCCATAGTGTGGGTCAGGACCCACTGGTGGGTTGTGAGCTGTTTTTGTGTGAGTCAGAAAAATTTATTATATAAAATATTTTTAAATAAAAATAAATAATAAATGAAAAAATTGCAAGGATATTTGCCCTGTTTGCAGAAGAATATTACAACATTTGGCAATCTGGATGAGAGACCACACTTATGGCTGGAATGCTAACCTGTGGTATGAGGTGATCTTCATACCCCCAAATTAAAATGTCACGTTTTCTAATTTTCTCTAATAATTGGCAAGTGGCATAGCTCACGTGTGAACCACGTTACAGCTTTTTGTCTGGCTTTGTATATCGCTTTGTGAACTTTTTAGTTTAAAAGCAGTATATAAATACTGTAGATAGATAGAAGTCCCTAGCTGCATATCTTGCTTTTCAGCTTTTTTGATACCCTGGAATGACGGCAAAGATTTGGGAGAAGTTCTTGAACTCCTTTCAATGGGAGGAGTTCAATGGGTCTTACTCCCAGGAAAGTGTGCTTAGGATTGCAGCCTATCCTACCTTGAGTAGTTGATCCAAGAGTTAGAGCACAATCCTAACCATGTTCACTCAAAAGTAAGCACCATTGTATTCAATGGGTCTTACTCCATGGATTGTAGCCTTACAAAAGAATGCATGTATCTAGAAAATTCAAAAATTGCTATAATTGATTAATTTTATTTTATATAATATTTATATACTGCTTATTAACAGAACTAAATTATTGTCAGGGTGCTTTACATTGCAGAAGGAATGAGAAGACGGTTCCCTCTCCGAAAGGGGACTGCAATCAAAAGGGAGAATTCCAAAGGTAGCCATTAGGAGGGATTCTAGGTTAAGGTGACTGGAGCTATCTCCATAAATATTGTAAGTGTTTTTATCTGTGGATATTACACCCACAGGTCTGGCTCAGCATGGGTCCCTGGGCTGAGACCTTTGAGCTAGACTCAGCTCCACTTGTGCCCTCCAAAGGAACCAGAGTTGTGCTCTACTCCCCTCTGGAAGGCTTTCCAAAGCCCCAAGTGGCAGCATGCATAAGTGGATTTTTTGCCTTTTAAGTTATTCTGAGGTTTGGGGAACCCCTCACTAGGCCTTAGAATGCCTTAAAAGATTTTTTAAATGTCATTTTTTCAGGTTCCAGATTGGTTTTTTTTTAACTTCTCCCAACTATTCTGAAGCCCACAGAGATAGCAGACAGATGCATGCCACTTCTCCAGCCTTCAGAAAGCCCTCCAGAAGGGACTGGAATGTAGCTCTGGCCCCATTTAGAGAGGTAAATGGAGAGGGGTCCAAGAATGGATCCCTCACAGATACTGAGGACCCAACTGTACAAGAGAGCCATCACTTGAAAGTTACCTCTTGGCCCTGTTAATATTGGAGCCAAGTTAATGGATAGACTGAACACATGAAAGTATGATTTCATAAGACTTGCTTCAATCCAAGCTGATTTCAGATTTTTTTGACCACTCTTCTATATTTTGTACCTTGCTGCCATTTTGCTGTCTTCCCTGCAGGGTATATGAACAAGCTGAATGTCCATAATGAAGAAGTGCTATATAACCTAATTGAGAAGCGTGAGCCAGGCACCCCACTTCTTACTGTATGCAACCATCAGTCCTGCATGGATGATCCACACCTATGGGGTATGGTATTGTGTCAGGATGTATACTGATTGATGTCCTGTGACTGATTACATGGCGCAAGAGTGAAGACATAAACAGCAAATCAGTTTCCTATTAACTGTATTTCCAAATCAGAGTAATTCAAGACAATCTGGGTCATACATGTAAAATCAAGTCCAACAGTCTAAAACACTGCAGAGCTTATCAGTATCTCAGAGCTTCACAGATTGCCTCTGCTCTGACCAAAGTCTGAGCTCCAACTGACAGTTCTAAATGCCAACTCCGACAGTTCTAACTGCCAAACCTAACTGCCAACTCTGATATTTCTAATCAGTTTACAAGTTACCTGGAACCAATGGTTAGATCCAGAAATCTAACATATTGGAAGTGTCATCATCTTCTGGTTAGGAAGGGAAGAAATTGCTGTTTTCTACCCCTATAAAGGCTGAGCTAGCCAGTCACCTTCCTGGGTCTGTAGTCTAATGGAGAAGATTTTCCATTTTCTCTCTCCACCCCCCACCAGGTGTTAGAATATCCATGTCCTTAGATTGCAGCTAATAAGGGCTGGAAAGGCAAGTGAGACTGCAATCCTGAACACACTTTCCTGGGAGTAAGAACCACTGAGTACAATGGGGCTTACTTCAGAGTAGACATGGTTAGGATTGCAGCCTGAGTGAGATATCTGGCTTGTATTGCTCCCAGTTCTAATATAGTTGTGTTTTGTTCAGGTATTCTGAAATTACGGCATGTTTGGAACTTACAGAAGATGCGGTGGTAAGTATGGGAGGGTATGAAGGAAAGTTTTAGTAGTGTGTCCCCTGAGAGGAACTCACCCAGAAGTGGCTCAAAATCGCCTCATGTGACACTCTCCAAGCCACCATAGGAATTGTGCTGGCCATGGGCTAGGATTGGACTCCCAGTGTGATATAATGTGGTTTAACACTCTCCTTGCTCTTCCAGGACTCCAACAGCTGCAGACATCTGTTTCACGAAGGAACTGCACTCTCGTTTCTTCAGCCTTGGGCGATGTGTTCCTGTTTGTCGTGGTAAGCAAATGGCTTGCTAGACATCTGGGGAACATCTGTCAGGGATTGTTTGTCAGGGATCATGGGTGACAGTTCTCAAATGCATAACTGAAGTGGTGTATTTCAGCTGTTTTCAAGTCTCTGCTGTTCTTGCTGCTGGTTCTTGGCTTTGGGTATCAATTTTGGAATCTCAAATGTTGAACAACTGCCTCCCAAGTGTAGGATGCAACATATCCCCCACTGGCACTAGCTAGTTAGTTAGGATTGCACCATTAATATACTAAATACAAATTTGTGTTTGTAGAATACAAATAATAGCTGTTTAGTTGCATACCGTTATTTGATTTTCTCTGTGAATCTCTTCGTGAGCTTATTTTGTTGAAAAGCGTTTCTAAATATTCTTTAACAAGCAGATTGCAATGAAGTCCATCAAGGTTGCCTAATCACTTTGCAGATCTTCTCCTCTAGGCAGAACGAGTGGATGGACCTAATGGGAATATACAGGGAGGGGAGGTTTCCTACGTTTGTATTAGAACAACCATTAGTCCACTTGTTCTCTCTGCAGGAGATGGTGTCTACCAGAAAGGCATGGATTACATACTTGAGAAGCTCAACCATGGAGATTGGGTGCACGTATTCCCAGAAGGTACTACTTGAATGCAGAAGGATGTGGATGCACATCAAAAGATGCTTTGGGCATAGCTATTTTGCAGCAACTGGGTTGGCTTTGATGATGGTTTGAATGTGCTCTCCACAACTCTTAAGGGTGCAATCCTAACCAATTTTCCAGCTCCAGGATAAGGACAATGTAACTGGAAGGTAAGGGAACAAATATATTGCCTTACCTTCAGGAAGCCTCTGTGACTGCCTCCCAACTGTACGATGCAACAGATCCCCCAATGGCACTAGCTAGTTAGGATTGCACCATTAATATACTAAATTCTTCTGTTCTTTCAGGCAAAGTCAATATGACCCAGGAGTACATGCGCTTTAAATGGGGTAAGTATCTTTTTTTAAGTGGAGAAGGGTATTAAAATTTACAGTTATCTTCTATAATTTCCTTCCTCTTATTTTCTCCAGGTATTGGTCGTCTTCTGGCTGAGTGCCGCCTGCACCCCATTATTCTGCCACTCTGGCATGTAGGTGAGACCTGAATCTGGAAAGGGGGCAAGGAAGAGAACAATATCAGGAAATGTACATGTGCCAATGGGATAGCTGGCAGATGTGAATTACTGTAGGCTTGTCCAAGTCAGTGTGGCCCAATGTTCATTATGCTTTAAATAGCCATGTAGAAAGTTAAGCAGACCACATTTCCCATCTTGCAGATACAAAGCCAACCCCCTGAAATTGTTCAAAGAAGGCCAACAGAACTTAATATAAGTTGGCTTTCCCTCTTGGATGTCAGACCATCTTCTTATAGTTTGTCAGAAGTAATTCGATAAGAGTATTGGATTTGAGTGTAGATTCATAATGTAGATTTTGAGTGTAGATCCATAATGGATAATCTGCATAGTTGCTGGGTTCATTTTTTGAAAGGTTCAATTTTTGGTGGAACTTACAGCTGCCTATGGAAAATAATGGAGAAATGTCGGACTTCAAGGATAGCTGTGATTGGGCAGAAATTTCCCCTGCACCTCTACACCCAACAAAATCTAACACCAAAGCTCAAAGCTAATGCTCCTTAAACCTACTGCTGGCCCATCATGTTAACAGTGCTTAGAAATAGAAATCCCCAGCAAAATAAAAAAAAATCAATAACAGTGGACTACGGTAAATTGCTGGTCTGCTATAAACCACTTTTTTAAAGCCACAGTTCCTCCACTGTTCCAAGTGAAGGTAACTGATTGACACACCAGTTTTTAAAAACAAGAGAATAAATTTTTCACATGAAATAAAAAGGCATATAAGTGCCAGGATTCCCTTCAGCAGGAATGCAAGAGAGGGAGTGGAGATGGTTCTCATATACTCAGTGCTGCATATGGAAATATTGATGGAGAATTTCTATGGCGTTTCTAAAATATTGATTAATCCTGAATACAGTGGTACCTTGAATAAAGAACGTCTTGAATAAAGAGCATATTGTATAAAGAGCAAAATTTTCTCAGAAATTTTGACTTGCTTAAAGAGCACTGTCTTGAATAAAGAGCACTTCTGAGGAAGTTGGGAACAGGCTTCCATGGCAAGGGAACTCACAGGCGGGACGAGGAGACTAGCTTGAGCCACAGTGGGGCCCTGGGCAAAGTTTGGAATAGGCTTCCATTGCCAGGGAACTCATGGGATGTCCAGGGGGAGCAGCCTGAGTCAGATCTGTATGTGGGATCTGTATGTGGCAGCGTGGAAGGTGTGCCTTATCAATGTTCTAGTGCTGCTCCCAGTCAGCAGCTTGGGAATGTTAAAGTTGCACATAAAGACAAAGATTCCATTGAGCCAATGGATAGCAGTGACTCCATTAGTGATTTTGAAAGAGCACAATCCTAACCATGTCTACTCAGATGTAAGCCCCAATGGGTCTTACTCCCAATGGGTCTTACTCCCAGGAAAGTGTCTTTAGGATTGCAGCCAAAGTCATCCCCTCTCTGCAACCCTCACACCAGCCATGAAGGTTTTGAAAGGTACAGTACAGTTCAGTACTGTACTGTATTTACTTTATTGCAGTGTTGTGTGTTACTGTATATTACAGTGGTTTGTACAGTGTTATATTGCAGTGTTTTGTAATCATTTTTATAAACAGTTAATATTTTTTGGGTTGTGGAACCAATCGTCTGAGTTTCCATTATTTCCTACAGGAAAATCTGCTTCACTTAAAGAGCATTTCACTTAAAGAGCATGCCTCTGGAACGAATTAAGCTCTTTGAGGCGCCACTGTATATATATTTTTATCAATAGGGACACTGACGGATTAAATCTAATCATTCACATTCTGTTTGACCAAGAGTGCAGTTGGAATCTAGCTGATGGATGTGTGCTGTTTAATCCCTCTAGGAATGAATGATGTGCTCCCCAATGAGCCTCCTTATGTGCCACGCACTGGACAGGTAAGTTGTCTAAAACAGACAGAATTAGATGCTACTGGTATTGTAATAAGAAGAGGACAAAGAGTTCCAAAATGACAGCAGGGTAGTTGGAAACCTATAGAATAATCTCACGATACCTATGTGATATCTCCCTTACATCCTTTAAATCTTGTGTCAAAACTCACTTTTCCCACAAAGATTTGGGTAATTGTATACTATGCTGCCCAAATAAGGGAAATAATTGCACTTGTTTCTCTATGTTGTCCCCTCCCCTTTTCTCTGGGTCTCTTGTGTGTTTCCATCAGATTTTTGAGCCTTCTGTATAGAGCCTCACTCTAAGATGCAACATGTGGATGGCACTATATTAGTAACAAGAGAAAGCAATCCTTTTCCCTTTTGGTCTCTGGTTTGTTAATGGTGATTTGCTCTTGTTACAGAAAATCACTGTGCTAATAGGGAAACCATTTAGTGCTCAGCCTTTGTTGGAGTCTCTGCGGGCAGAGAACAAGTCAACGGTGAGTTCATAGGAGAAGCAGTCAGCAAAAACTGACTCAATAAAAAGCATCATACTGAGTCAGAAATAGTTAAAATCTCAAGCTTTGTTCTGGAATTGTTCATTCTTACCCAGGGCTGTTACCTGTCGATTCGATAGTATTATTGAATATTTTTCCGTCTCTTTTCTGTCACAAAAAAGTTCACAAAGCAATTTATATTTCCAAAGTTGTTTACAAAAGAAATAATAACTTTGTCCTTCCTCAGATGGGCTCCCTGGACTTTTAAATGAATGGTGAACTCCTTGGAAGTTCAATCTGAACTGTCTCTCCCTGCACAGTCACAAACAATATGGCAGAGAACTGGTGTATTGCACAACCTTGCTGATTATGATTCCTTCCTCCAGGTGGAGATGCGCAAAGCTTTGACTGACTTCATTCAGGAGGAGATCCAGGCTCTGAAGGACCAGGCAGAGCGGCTACATCAGACTTTCAAACTGCAAAGCTAATGGGGCTAAGAATATGGGGGCCCTTCCAGTGATGAATGGATGATACAGTCCTAGGGCATAATGGAAAGGAAGTTCTTGCATGGACTTAGCTTCTCACTGTAGCTCCTGAGTGAGACTTCCCCACGTTACTATTTTCCTCCATCACACATCATGAGCAGACTGGTGGTGCATGCAGAAGATTGGATGAAGGCTCCTTGCGCATCTTGGGAAGCACTGTGCCTCATATCTTTGTGCCTATTTTCTCTGGGGTATGGGTGGGGTGGGATGGAATGATGACTCAGAACTGCTCTTTATATGTGCAAGTTCCCTGTTACTAGAAATGAGTAGTGGTGGAGGGAGCTGGGAAAAGGTGTTGGGAAAAGAAAAGAGGGGTGGGGTGGAAGGAAGGGAGGGAGGCTCCATAGCCTCCTCCTGCTAGATACCTCTTCTCCATGAAGAAGAGAAGATTGATGATGGGTTTGTGAATTCCATTCTTTTGTAGATTATTGCTCCATCTGTGGTTTTTATACTTTAGTCTTTTCCAGTAAATAATCCCAAAACCTATTCTGACTGGTCTTGAGCTTCTGTGATCATGAGGTGGGACGGGCTAAAGATATGAACAGAATTTGAGCATGCGCAAAGGCTGTCTTTATGTGCATGTCTTTATTTTTAACCACACCTTCTGTTTATGGTGTCAAGAGTAAACATCTTCCCTCACAGGTGGAGCATGATGTCAAAATTGCCAAGACATCCATCATAACCTGTGCACTTCTGTCCATAATGGGAAGCATCACACATAGAAAATTACAAATGCACTTTAGATAAAAGTTTCTTTTAATATGGGCCGATAGGTAGGGAGTAAGCTGGCTTTGATTACCCTAGCCTTGTTAGCCTCCACCTTTCCATTATTTGTGAAGCAGTGAAAAACAACTGACAGGAGTTTGGTGTCAAACTCATTTTATTCAGAGGGCTAAAGTTAGCATTAATGGTGTCTCCCGAGGGCAGGAATCCAAACTTATGCATGTCTACTCAGAAATGTCCCATTATAGTAAATGGGGCTTACTCCCAGGAAAGTATTGAGTGACAATATGTCCAGGACATGTCCTCATTTTTAGCCTTATGTCCTGGGGGAAAAAAACTTCATTGCCCTCCTTTTCTGTGATCAGGCAGCATGCAGCTCTCTTGGAATTAATCAATTAGATAAAATAAAATACATGTTGCTGATTAGGAAGGTGCCCCATATTTACATGTGATACTGACCCCCCTCCGTGTCGAACTGTGACAGTGGCTGCAGAAAAATGACAAGACTGATTGCAGGGATGTGTAGAACTTCATGGACAGTGGCTGAGTGATCCTGAGCATGGGTTGCTGTGGGGGTAGAGAGCCCATATGTCCTCTTTTTTCACTACATGTCCTCTTTTTTAGCTTTGTGTCCAGGAAAAATGTCTTTGTTTTCCTCCTTTCTCTTATGAGCTGGCAGCATGGAACCTTCGTGGAATTAATAAATTATATGTAACTAGTGGAATTTACCAGTCTTGGGAGTAAATTGCAAATAATTTATTTGAAATAAATATAATTTACTAGGAATTTTCAAGAATGGGGCTCCCAGAAAAGGGTGGAGAGGGTGGCAGCCCCATTGACTCCGATGGGACTGACTCCTGAGGAGACCTGCTTGAGAGGGGGCTGTAAGCCAAAACCCCTTCTGAGGGGACTATCAGAGCCAGGTGATAGAGGCAACCAATGCCACAGAAGTTGTTCTCGCAGATCCGGTCTGGGACTTTAATTGGCTGTTCCTTCTGCAGAGGTCCCTCCTGGCGGTCTGATTGGCTGCGGCGCGCCAGGAGTGAGGTAGGGGAACGGCCTCCCTGCCAGCCTTGGAAACAGGAAGGAAGATGGCGCTGGAACAGCTTGGTCGCCTTCTAATGCTGCTCCTGGGCCTGGCGCTGGCTCGGGCAGGGCAGGTTCCTCTGCTGGCCTGGTCTACTCACAGGTATGTGGGGCTCAGGACTTCCAGAGGGCTTGGACTGCGCGTAGGCTGATGTGTGTAGAGGTGACCCAAGCTCTGCAGTCAGCCTTGTTGCGCCATTCAGACTTTATGGCTCTCCCATGACAAATCACTTTCAGTTCCAACCCTCCTGCTCTCCTCACCACAGCCCTGCCAGGGAGGCCAGGCTGAAGAGACTGGCCAAGGTCTCCCTCCCCTCCTGCTCTCCTCACCACAGCCCTGCGAGGGAGGCCAGGCTGAGAGGGAGAGACTGGCCAAGGTCTCCCTCCCCTCCTGCTCTCCTGACCACAGCCCTGCGAGGGAGGCCAGGCTGAGAGGGAGAGACTGGCCAAGGTCTCCCTCCCCTCCTGCTCTCCTCACCACAGCCCTGCCAGGGAGGCCAGGCTGAGAGGGAGAGACTGGCCAAGGCCTCCTTCCCCTCCTGCTCTCCTCACCACAGCCCTGCGAGGGAGGCCAGGCTGAGAGAGAGAGACTGGCCAAGGTCTCCCTCCCCTCCTGCTCTCCTCACCACAGCCCTGCGAGGGAGGCCAGGCTGAGAGGGAGAGACTGGCCAAGGTCTCCCTCCCTCCTGCTCTCCTCACCACAGCCCTGCGAGGGAGGCCAGGCTGAGAGGGAGAGACTGGCCAAGGCCTCCTTCCCCTCCTGCTCTCCTCACCACAGCCCTGCGAGGGAGGCCAGGCTGAGAGGGAGAGACTGGCCAAGGCCTCCTTCCCCTCCTGCTCTCCTCACCACAGCCCTGCGAGGGAGGCCAGGCTGAAGAGACTGGCCAAGGTCTCCCTCCCCTCCTGCTCTCCTCACCACAGCCCTGCAAGGGAGGCCAGGCTAAGAGGGAGAGACTGGCCAAGGCCTCCTTCCCCTCCTGCTCTCCTCACCACAGCCCTGCGAGGGAGGCCAGGCTGAGAGGGAGAGACTGGCCAAGGTCTCCCTCCCTCCTGCTCTCCTCACCACAGCCCTGCCAGGGAGGCCAGGCTGAGAGGGAGAGACTGGCCAAGGCCTCCTTCCCCTCCTGCTCTCCTCACCACAGCCCTGCGAGGGAGGCCAGGCTGAGAGGGAGAGACTGGCCAAGGTGTTCCTCCCCTCCTGCTCTCCTCACCACAGCCCTGCGAGGGAGGCCAGGCTGAGAGGGAGAGACTGGCCAAGGTCTCCCTCCCCTCCTGCTCTCCTCACCACAGCCCTGCAAGGGAGGCCAGGCTGAGAGGGAGAGACTGGCCAAGGTCTCCCTCCCCTCCTGCTCTCCTCTCCACAGCCCTGCGAGGGAGGCCAGGCTGAGAGGGAGAGACTGGCCAAGGTCTCCCTCCCCTCCTGCTCTCCTCTCCACAGCCCTGCAAGGGAGGCCAGGCTGAGAGGGAGAGACTGAGCAATGTCTCCCTCCCCTCCTGCTCTCCTCACCACAGCCCTGCGAGGGAGGCCAGGCTGAGAGCGAGCAATTGGCCCCAGCTCTTCGTCCCCCAACAATGTCAGTGAGATGTGGCCCTCCTGCCAAAAAGTTTGGATGCTCCTAATCTATATTTCAAGCAGGGTTTGACTTTGTATAGGTATGTGGTCTTATAGCTTCCAGTACTGCAGAATTAATCTGATAGGATGCAGTGATACAGTAGTAGCTTGGAGGTGTGTTTCCCTACCAAGTGTACACCTCTGAGATGTTTTTTCATCTGATATAGTTTTTGGTGTTTATGTGAAGGTAGGGCATTTGGTTTTTACTGTTCCACTTTGCAATCATGGAAACAAAATCCTGATTTTTGAGGAACATGTTGTAATGCATTATTGCATTACTTTAGCAATTGGGTTGCTAAAGCTAGAATATCCCTTAATTTCCGCTGTGAGCACATGGTTGAACTGGTGTCTGAACTTAGACTACATGTAGCATTTACCCTTCTCTGCACACAAAAGTGGTCTTCAAATTGAGGTAATTGTTTATTATAGAGATCATGGGCTCCTATTAAGGTTAAGCTCATGAAATATAGGAGGATATTTTTCAACTGGTTGATAGATTCTATACACGGCTTGATTCTTGCTTGATAGGGTAGGGTAAAAGCATTTCTGCAAAGAAAAAGGAATTTTAAGTAGTAGTTCTTCATTTGTTTCTTTTCCCTCTTCCATCTGCTCTCTATCTGTGAGTACAGCTCTTTATGGTCCCCCCTGGCAGCTCCACACGAAGGGCATGTGGTGACAGAAACACAGCTTGCTGCCTTACTGGACTCTGCACTCAACAATGGACCTCATAACGTACTGCTGTTACTTCAAGAAAAAGTGAGTACTGTTTCTGGTCCTAACATTTCTTAGTTAGGGCTTATTTGCACTACTGCAAACCAATTTAACAGAGCCCAATGGAGTGTTGTCTTGTTTGTGTGCTGGAAATCTTCGGGATGTGGTTCCTTTACCAAACTGTAATTTCAGGAGTTCTTGATTGGAGGTCATAATTATTGGTTTTGGTTTTTTTTTTCACTCTGGGAATAACCTTTCTGCCAGCTATCTTGTCTTGATGAGGACTTCTAAATGCCCTCTCTCATCTTAATTTCTCAGGGCAGAGTAATTTTCTGGCAGCTTTTTAAAAAGTGCATATTTCTCTACTGGGTTTGTGGTCCAATGACTGCTTCCATCCCTTTTAGTATTCAGTATTGCTTGCAAAGTCTCCTTCATCCTGAAAGTTACATTTCAGAGTCCCTAAGGCAGTTCAGTTTAAAAAAAGGATCATTCTTCACCCAGGTCACTTGACTTGGAGGCCACATGACTTTCCATTATCACTTCCTCATTCTCTCTCTCCTCTGGTGTTCCCTTTGCAAGCCTCCTGATGGGGGAAAATCACATTTTTTTAAATTCTATCTGTTGGAATATATGAGTTGGAAAATATGAGCTCTCAGTGGACACAGCTTGCATGAGCAACAAATGCATTTTAGGGAAGGGGAAGAGTACCAGCAAGAACCTGCTTACGTGTATCCAGAAGGTTCCCTTTCTTGCACATTCAGTGTTTGCCTGCAGTTACAAATGGTGAACATCTGAGAGATTCTTCCTGCAGTTGCCAACTTGGAGCTTTTCAGATGCAGACAAATGAAATGCTAAACAAGTGGTGTGGAGATGAGATGGCCAGGTTTCCTTCTCTCTCTCGCTCTGTGTGTATGTGTAAAATTGTCCATGTATGTAATGCCTGAAAATGGCTATAATGGCATTATAACCTGTCTATACTCTGAAGAAATGGAGCTGGCAAAACATTTGTCAAAAATCTGAATGTTGGTTTCCCTTCTCCATATACATTAAAGTTTATTTTACATCTATTATGTCAAAATGCTTAAATGCTTAAATGCATGAAGAGGGACTTAGAAATACCAAGAATACAGAGAAACTAAAGATTCAGTGTTTCTAATATATGTACTGACTCTATTTTGGAGTTTGGAGTTTTCATTCTAAATTGGAATGTGTGTAGGATGGTTCTTGATGGCCTACTGCTTTGGCATGAAAACATCACAGTAGATGGACAGTGCCTATTAAATGCAGCTGTCCGTAACCCTGATATTTATAATTCTGGGACAAAAAGTCCAGTAAAATAATCTCTGTGAAATGTTAGAAATAATATTTTTAAAAGTTTTAAAAGGACTTATCTTCTCTCTCAGCTCAGCATTGAAGATTTCACAGCTTATGGAGGAGTTTTTGGTAACAAGCCAGACAGCGCCTTCCCCAATCTGGAGGTGAGTGAGCAATGATGAGCTGTTTGCTGGGGTGAGTTGCTGAGTTCCCCTTCCCTGTATATATATCAGACTTCCAAATATACTGCTATGTCCCTGTGGATTGTCTAGAGGACCGTGAAGGAGGAAATGTATTAATGAATTCAAGTTCCTTTTCTTTGCAAGACCTGCTGTGTAAGCCCTAGCTTGTTGGCTAGGCTTACACATTCACAATAATCTATATAAATAAATGGCAAATTCTGTCTGTCTCTGTATCTGAAACCCCTCTAGGTCATGCCACACTTGCTCTACACAGATATACCCTTCTGGAATCAGGGGATTGAAAATCTGTCCACGCAGAGTTCAGCTTTTTAGCTAGTTCACAATAAAGTGAATGAACAACAGAGGAATAGGTACTTGGTCAGTAAAAAAAAGCACACAGGAGAGCTATCATGCTGAAGGAGATTTTAAAAACCACATAATGAACACATCTTCAAGCTACCAGTACCTTGGTTATTATGTCTAAGTGTATACTTCATAAGTTAGGGTCACTGGTTTGTGTGCTTTTATAATAAGAAAGATCAGGCAAACTCTAAACTAGCTGAATGAAATTCTGCAATTGGAAGAATAAGGTTTATTTTGTACTGTTTTCTTGTGAATGAGAAAGACAACTGATCAGGAAATGTGTAAGCAAGTATAAAAAAGCTAATATTCAATTACTTATCTTGAATATTTTAATTTTGAAAAGGATTTTACAGTTGCTAATATGTCATGATCATGGCAAACCATCTGGAATAAATTGCCATATTAGTGTATGAAAGCTATAATAAGAAGTTATCTAAGATCATCAGGGATGGAGCATCTTGCAGTTGGGTCAGCCCAGTGAGAGACAGGGTAACCCAAGTGTCCTTTTGGATTGTGCCCTAAGTCTCTGGTAGGGATAGATCTTTAGCCCATCTTGCCCTCCATGGGTCACACTAGCTCTTGCTTCCTGATGTCCTTAGATTGCACACTTGATAATGTTTGGGGAGGAATTGTTCTCTAAAGTTGGAACAATCTGTTCAGACGTTTGTCATTGGCTGGACATGGTAGTATGTTGGTATTAAAAAATCTGTGGAACATAAAAGTTTAGACAGAAACTGGGGGCATATGGAAGACAGAGCTGTTGAAACTCAGAATTCAGCAGAATGAAACAGAGCATTTGGGAAACTTTGGGGACATGATGGTGGCTGAGGGACCTATAGCTTGCTGTGTGTCCTAAGAAAACCGCATAGCTCTCACTCTGGTTCTCTCCCTGCCTTCCCAACAGAATGCGCTGGCGGCAGCTCCTTCTTCTTTGGTCCTTCCTTCTGTAGACTGGTTTGCAGCCAGTGCTGTTCCTGCCTTTTTGAAAGCCAAATTGGGCATCTCACCTCTTCATGTGGATCAGAACACCCTGCAGGAGCTGCGGCTCAATGCCAGTCTACCTGCTCTGCTGTTGGTGCAGCTACCATATACCACTGGGTATGTAGCGAGTCCTTCATTATTTTTGCTTATATTGTTGAAGGCCAGAGTAGTCTCTTCTTTAGCCCTCTATGTGTTGAATCTGGAGTGATAGACTATCTTTAGCCTACGATGCTGCTGTCCCACATGTGGATAACGTGTCTTGGTGTTTCTACATCCTCCTCCTTCCATAATATATGGATGTTGTGATCACCTGCCACAAATCTGCAAAATCTCAAGCATTTTATACCTCTCCTAGTATTTCAAACAATCCTTCATTTGGTGTACAGTCTTTGGTACTCTGTACTAATGGTGTGGTTCCTCTTTTTTCCCTAAGGAATTGCAAATGGCCTTTGGTAATACTGAGTAATACTGAACCAGTTATCTAAAGCTGCCTATCTATTTAGGAAAGCATTGATATTGTGGTGCAGTCTAGCTGCTTTACAAATGTTACCTGCTTTCTTCTCTTCCTGCTCCAGCTCCAGTCTCATGGCTCCAAAGGAAGTTTTAACTAGCAATGGTGAGCAACACCTAAGAAATAACAATTACATGGAATAGAACAAGTCTCGGAAAGCATTTTGGGTGGGGAGGCAGAGCTGAATTTTTATTCATTGAGAGAGGCACATTGAAAAGATCTGTTCAATGTTCTGTAAGAATTTTAGAAGGGAATCTTGCAAGTTTTTTTTTTAGGAAGTTGGGCAAAGGGATGGGGAAGAACAAAGCCAGGGTCTGAGAAGATAGGGGCTTGGTTTGTGGGCTTGTGCTGCTATTAATTATGGTATCTAGATTGGAGGTTGTCTTTACGGTGATTATTACTCCTTGCAGATGAAATACTAGGACAAGTTTTGAGTGCCCTTCAGTCTGAAGATATTCCTTACACAGCCATACTGACTGCTCTGCGGCCCTCAAGGGTATGTGACCCTTTTTTTAAGCTCTTGGGAGGCTATCTTGGACAAAATCACTGTGACTACTGTCATCTGGTGGCTATTCTACTTCCTAAGCCCACCTGTACTCCTCTCTCTCTCTCTCTCTCTCTCCCCCTCCTTTCAGGTTGTTCGGGATGTGTCTGATGTAGCCCCCGAGAGAGTAGGTCGGCAGCTACTGCAAGCAGAGACTGCAGCTTCACCAGTCGGCTTTCCTCCTGAGTCCCCACAGATCCTCTTCTGGGCCACCAACTTGTCCGTGGAGATTGATAACAACTGGCATGACCTTACCAACCTTACATTTGGTAACTCCACAAAAGTGACTGGTTTCAAGAATGTCAGTGATTCTGAGTGAGTTAAATTTTAACTCTGTTCTATATTTTGAATGAATTTTTTAACTCTGCTTGTATTCTGAATTCGAATTTGGTGAATTTGAGTTCTGTATTCTAAATTCAATTGTGATGGCTTTTAGCGAATACAATAAACAATTGTCTATCTGAGTGAGTTAGAAAGGTTTTGCGGTTGGGTTTGTGAATACTGTACTATATATGATTGCATGTAAAGTTGACAAGAGCTGGGACAGTTGGGGAAAGTGTGTGTTGGAGGAGGGGTGGCACAGTGAACATTGACAAGCAAGAGTGCTGAGGTCCAAGTTTCACAAGTGTATGGTAGGGACAAATCTAAGCTGATTAAATGATCTGCAAACTTGTCTGCAATTCTGTCTCTGAATTGCATGCCAGCAGAGCAGTGAATCCTTATTTACAGCCTAACAGCTAAACTTCTTGTTTGGTAGTGCATCTATTCCCTGTACTCAGGAAGGAGGGCGTTCTTGAACTTGGGAGAATCGGAGGCCAGACCCAAGCGGATCTGATGGAATTGTCTTCATTACTGGGGTTGATGGTGTCCTCTCAGGACATCGTCCCTTGGTCTCGTTTCCACCTGCGGCCACTGTAGGGTCTTCTGCACCCCTATGCTCATCTAGTGGAACAGAGGAAGTATCTTTCAGTCCGCCTGTCAGATCAGTTTATTTAAAACGCTCTATATAATAACTGACCGCCCTTCTAATGTCTAGTTTATGCCATTCCAGTTCCCATTTGTTTTTGGGACTAGGGCAGAATGAGGGAACGCCCTCCTTCCTTTGTACTGGAAAAGAAGCCTACAGTAAGAAAAACTTTCTTTTTTCATGGACCTTGTCCACTCAGGTCTGCATATTTTCCTGCCTTGTGAACCAGGAATTTTGAATTAAAAAAGACTGCAGCATAACTGGAACTCATACTCTTAAGATACTGACTCTCTGTGTGTGAACACAAACATACCCATCCATCCTCCCACCAAATATAAGTGTCTTCTTGTATCAATTGCAGATACATTCCTGGTTCCACCACAGATACAGTATAGGAAACAATGAATATGGGGAAACCTTATCTCCAGAAACCCCTGTGCCACTAATTTCATTTGTTTTTCATCACGTGAAGGAATTGTGTACTTTGTTTAGCAATACCCTATAAGTAGAGGCTGCTGTAGCACAGTGGTTAAAATGCTGAGCTTGCTGAAGGTTGGCAAGTTGGTGGTTTGAGAGTACTGAACCCTATGGAAAACCCAAGTACTGCACAATGGAGTGAGCTTCCATTACTTGCCCAGCTCCTGCCAACCTAGGAGTTCTAAAGCGTGTAAAAGCAAGTAGATAAATAGGAACACTTCTGTGGGAAAGTAACAGTATACCATGCACTTTGGTTTTTAGTCAAAATCATGGAGGCATCTTTGGACAGCACTGGCTCTTTGGCCTTGTAATGGGAATGAACACCACACCTTAGTTTATCATGAGTAGCAGGGCAACTCATAGGGTTCTGCCTTTACCTTTTTATAAACAGAAAACATATAGTAAGACAAGCAAGGATGGATGACTAAGTGACTGTGATTCCAACCAGAAAGGATGGCTGAGTGACTGTGATTGCTACTTTTGGTTGTTAATCTTATAGCAGTGATTTCCAAACTTCTTGGGAGTAAAATTCCTGAGGTAAATTTTTGCAAGGAGGGCAGGAGAAGGCAGCAACATGGAGGGATTGCATCACAAATGGGGGTAAAGGGGGATGTTTGTACTTAGAAGGCTGCTGCAGGGCACACTGTCCTCGCAGGACTCTTGAGTCACACTTGATTTGCAATGGGTTTTTCTTAACATTCTAAGTCTTGGTAGGCAATGCAGGGCTCCCTGCAACTCCTGCAGCAGCCCTCTTTAAGTAACTAAGTACCACTGGCTTATAGCATCTGGTTAAATCAAATACATGATGCTTTCATGTGATTATAAACAAAAGGAATGAGTAGAAGGTCTAAAGCAGTTTTATTTTTCATGGATAGCAGTGTTATTCTAAAAAAGGGCAGAAAATGATGTTATAGAGGTATTCGCTTTTATTTCACATTAATGTTTGAATCAATTTTAAAACTTTCTTATTTTGCATAATTGCTTTCATATAGGTGGTATATATATTTTATGTCAGTCACTGTCAGCAGACATAGCCACAGGGATAAAGCAGGCATAAAACACACACATGGACACACAATTACATAGTCATTATTTGAATTAAACTTAAGGAGCCATGTAACCTTTGCATTGTACTTGTATGAACTAGAGTTAACCTAATGCTGCCAACATAAAGATATTGCCAAAATAAAACATTGACAACTTGAATTAACAGAATTGAACATTCATTGAATTGCTGAATTATGAACATGCAGCTTAGTTTCACTTTCCATAGGGTTCAATACATTTATCAGCTTGGAGGGAGGAATTTCCTTGAGTATTTCTGTTGCCTGTGTTCATTGGATCAGGACCACTGTGTTAGCATAGCAGCCTGCCCTTTGCTACTTGGCCTGCACAATTGCCTACTCATCAGTAAATGTGCACTGTGACCCAGTTTTCACTTTCCATAGTGCTCCATGCATTTTCTTTGGAAGCTTCTAATCAGAAGACTTTACAGTCATTTAAAGCAACGGAGCTCTGAGGAAGGTAAAGGGGTTCCCCGCAGATTGTCCTGCTAGTTGTGACCAACTGTAGGTTGCAGTGCTTGTCCCCATTTCTAAGCCAAAGAGACAGCGTTGTCCAAAGACATTTCCATGGTCATGTGGCCAGCCTGACTATATGCCTAGGTGCATGGAAGGCTGTTACCCACCAAGGTGGTACTTATTTATCTACTTGCATCTACATGCTTTAGAAACATAGTCAGAAGCATTTGAGATGATCCCCAGATGCTCGGCAGCCACTTTAATTGGTACATGTTCATGTTAGTTGATTATTAATTGAGCAGGATATCGCATTTTGTTATATAAGCCCAATTTTGCATTTTGGTGGTATTTCATTTTTTACCATTTTAGGCTGCTCTTTATGGGTACATGAGTAGGGTGAGGCACTATGGATAACCAAATCCTTGGATACTGGATATCTATATTTAATTCTACACTTACATAATACCCGTATTTACTTGAATATAAATCACCATCGAATATAATGCGCACCCTATACTTAAAATTAAAATACTGTACTCAGTGCTAAACATTGAATCTAACGCACGCCCTGATTTTGGAGAATGAATTCGGCTGAAAAAGGTGAGCATTATATTTGAGTAAATACAGTAAATTTGGTTTCTTGCAACTTTAGTCAAAGACTAGGATCAGGCAAGGCTTTAGAAAGTGAGAGTGGAAAGAAAATATAGTCCTTTTGGTGCTTATAGGTGAATTTAATTGACTTTAATGTTATCTTGTATTCTCTTTGGTGTCTCAGGTTGACACTGACGTATGGTAATGTAGGTGGTGATTCCTTGACAATCACGTAAGTATGATGGATACAACCTGTCAAATTATATTCTTTAACAAAACTAATCTTCTGCCTTTCCTTTTGAATCTGGAGGGAGAAATATCCAGTTCTGGAAAATTGTCCACTTCATTTTCAGTCTGACCTTTCTCATCTTAAGGGAGATGAGCACAACATTCTTAAAGTGTAGTATTTCATAATCTTTTCCATTGGTTCCTTTTGGATTACTGTAGGAGGCTGAGCAATATTTCTATTTTGGAAAGAGGGGTTCTGTGGCTCAATTAGTGCACCCCTATAATAGGGGGTTTTAGAGGAAAGATTATGATATGATGAAATACAGTATAAGTGACAAGTAACTGAGGTAGTACATAAAAGAAGGA
The DNA here is from genome assembly GCA_030015325.1 of Cryptoblepharus egeriae. Taxonomy (NCBI): domain Eukaryota; kingdom Metazoa; phylum Chordata; class Lepidosauria; order Squamata; family Scincidae; genus Cryptoblepharus; species Cryptoblepharus egeriae. Next base: position 118,463,399 of record JAREYC010000002.1, read on the forward strand.
TGAGAATGGGTAACAGTTGGATATGAATGTGACTGGGGATGAATTTTCAAAATATTAGCCCATGGGTTGGGATGGGTAGCTGGGAGCCTACTAGGATTGTATAGAGCAGTGATACTCAAAATGCGTGGTTGTAACCCCCAGCACATTTAAAAATGCCTTGTTCCTTTTAAGAGGTGGGACGGGGGAAAGCAGTGGCTTTATCCCCAGGATTGCCCCTCAGAGAAAGGTGGACTATTTTTAGATTAAACTTAGATGCTACCAGGGTCCAGAGGGTATGGGAGGCCTGCGGAGCACTTTAAGGGCTCCCTGAGGACTTTAAATAGTGAAAGCTGTGATTGCAACTAAACTAGAAGTAACACTTCTGGTTTAATCATGATTGCAACTTTGTTTGGAAATCACGGGGAGCTCTACAAGTGCTACACAGGATTTCCCACACTCTCTGGATCTTTATGCATCCCCACACTTACCTATGGTAAGTCTAAAAATAGCTCCCCTTCCTTTGCAGCCGCATGTTCCTGGGGATTGTGTTGCTACCACCTCCTCCACAAAGACTTGGGGAGTAAATATCCCTAATTGAGTGCCATTGAGCTGTTGCAGGTGATCCTACTAGATGATGTTCTTCAACTATATTGTACCCCTCCTTTCACCTTCAGGTTCCGCATGAAAAGCCGCTGGTATTCAGTTTCTGCTCGGCCCTGGTTTATTCTCAACACTGTGGAGCTGTGGAGGGGTAAGAGACCCCAAGACAAAGCTGTCTTCAATGCCACTAGCCTCACAGCACCCAGCGACTATTCTGTCAGCTGTGCTCATGTCAGCAATCGGCCATCTTCAGGGGCTGTCTTGGTACCTAGGGACAGTTTTGCCGAACAGTGGAAACTATTGATCAGAAACTTTCAGGTATGTAGGAGTTGAAGAGCACAATTTAAGTTTGGAATAGTGGGTAAACCAGGGTTAAGACCACGGATACATATTCTCCAGTTATCTGTCTGTGCCCTCATCTGTGGGGGCAGCTTTCTCTTTTATGAGCTCATCTAGCATGAGGGGTGGGCAGTGGTGTTTGTTTTTCTGAGGATGTGATTAAATCTTGGGAAGAAGGACCAAAATGAATCCTTCTGTCCTCTTGTTGGCATTATAAAGAGTCTTGGTCTGATTATGTAATAATATACATTGGGTTTACATCAGGAGAGATTAGAAAGGCAGAAACAGGGCTATTTCACTAATGATTTTTCCCATTTCAGATTCAGGGCTTCAATGTGACGGAGGGAAAGTTCTCCTATGCCAGTGACTGTGCCGGCTTCTTTTCTCCTGGAATCTGGATGGGGTTGTTGACCTCCCTGCTTCTCGTTGCCATTTTCACTTATGGCCTCCACATGGTTATGAGCCTCAAGACCATGGACCGTTTTGATGACCCCAAGGGGCCTACCATTTCTGTGCCCCAAACAGAATAGAAATTATCTTGTGTATTCCCTGGCCTGGGACCCTGCTTATTCTCTCCATTCCAGAGATCATCACATCTTCACCACCCCCTGCACAATCCATTAAATCCTATTCAGTCTCCATCCCTCCTTCATCTCCCTCTCCATACTTCTCTGCTATCAATCCCTGGTCACCACCTCCTTTTCTGCTCTTTAATTTTTTCCTAGCTTCCCCAGCCTAAAAGATGCAGGACACATAGTGAAATCAAGCAGGGAGGGTGTAGGCTCTTCTGCTGGATGGAGGCGTGGATGCTGTGTGCGTTGCCATGTCTGCAGTTGAACTTTGCTGAAGACAAAATTCTTCAGGGATATGCTGCCACCACCACCCTGCTTTGATTTGTTATGGGACAGAAGTAGTTCCTACCTTGTAATGTGATGTATATTTTCTTCCCAGCTTACTATGATGTTTCACTTTACTACCCACTCCCCAATCCCTTGTTGCAGTCTTTTGGCTGTGTTCCAGGTGGTCTCTTCTCCTTCTCCTTTCCCTTATTTATTTATGTGATTTTTTTGTGATGAATTATGTTTACAGTGACTCAGTATTTGGGACTCCATGCAGCTCTTGATTTGGGGTGAGTGGAGTTCCTTTCCTATAACTCCTCACTGTACCATCCACTTGAAGGACATAAAATAAAAGACAAACAGTGGAGGGACTGTATTTGTTTTTCATCAGATAAACAAAGGTTTGTTTAATGTTATACTAGGTATAGGTGTAAACTATATGTGGATTTTTTATATGCAGTTTTGTCTCAAAATGAGTTTGGCTCTTTAGATAATGTCTCTTTAGCAGTTAATGGCTTAGAAATAGCCTGCTTGCCAAGATTTAATATGGCAGGCAATAAATCTTTCACTCTGCGGCTACAGGAAGTTACAGCCTAAAAGCAGACCCCCTCCCTTCCTAGGGATTCATTTGGAGTGATAATTGCCTCACATTTGCATGTGAATAAAGAAGAGAACAGCCTGAAATTGAGTTGTTTTAAACCAAGGAAAAGGAAACTGGCCCAGGGTCAGATGCAGCAAGCCTCCATGTGGCCCGCGGCAAGCACCCACCGTGAACCCTGTAATCCTGTGGAGGTGAGAGAAGTTCTGCTTGCCTCACTTGTTTGAAGGGCCAGGAAGGCTGCATGCACTCCCTCTCTCTGTGTGAATGTACTTTACTGGTTTGAAGATCACTCCCTCTGTTAGAAATTGTTTATGAACTGATTTGGATTCATTCATATAAGTTCTGTCCCTAATGTATTCACTTATGCAAATTTATTCAAATTTGAGATGTAAATTAATTCTTCAGCCCTTCAGAGGAGATGATGTGGTCTTCTTGCCAAAATGTTTAGAGACTTCTGAGTTAGAGAGTGAAGACATTGTGACTGGACTGGTCTGTATTGTGATTTGATATAGCTATGCTATTCTGAGATCCTTCTTTGAAGACATATGTGACACAAGTGTAATAAATGCTCTACCAGTCAAGAGCATGAAATAGCCAGGGCTCAGTGTTTAACGTCTCTACATCCTGAATTCAAAATGGTCTTGCCGACAAATTGTACACTATGGTATAGCATATTTTTTAACAATCACTGATTTTTAAATTTTTTAATTGTATTTTTCCACTGTGAAGATGGATACTTTAGGACAATGGTCCTCAACCTTTTTGCTCCCACAGACTGATTCTGTGGGGAAGAATTTTCCAAGGACCATCCCAGGGGAGGGTGGAGAGTGCTGCCTCTGGCAACCTGGAGGAAGGGCTTCCCCACCTAGAACATCACAGTTGCCTCCAGCTGTAAATCCATTAGAATAAACAGCTATTGCTAGGTTACTGTGGATAGGATTGCAGGTGAGAGCCCAATGTCTCAATGCATGTCTACTCAGAGCAGGGATTTTCAACCTTTTCCAATGCAGGATGCATTAAAAATGCACAAAGCCATTGTAGTCACTCTTATTGGAGAGTAAGCCTCATTGCCTATAATGGGACTTATTTCTGAATAGACAGGCATTGCATTGGACTCTGAGGCTGTAATCCTCACTGCCCTTTCCTGGGAGTAAGCTCTACTGACTACAATGGGACTTCTGAGTAGACAGGCATAGGATTGGGCTCTGAGGCTGCAATCCTCTGACAGAGCCCACCTGCTGTAAGGAGGGGAAGAGGCACTTAGAGGAGTCTTCTTGGGGATTGGTCAGGCAGCTGCCAAGGACCTCCAGTGGTCCCCAGACCGGGGGTTGAGAAACCCTGCTTTAGTACATCTAAACAGTAGAAAAGTTAGCCTTGGAGAGGTAGGCTTCTGCAGATACCATCCCAGTGTCTGATGCCCCCTTGTATGTACTGCCCAGAGAAGGGCAAATACTCTCCTGATGCACAAGGCATAACCATTCTCATATGGTGATAATGTCCGTTATTACCACCTTGTGGAAGTTCAGGTAGAGTGTGAAGTTTATCTTTTACTTTTGTTACAAACAAACCATTCTAGCAGCTTAACTCCATTTGTTTAGTATATGATGTAGATATATGAAAACAAAGGGCTTGCAGGTTGCCACAATGTAGTAGATGTAAACCTGCAGAAAGAAACACTATCCCAGCCATAATTCTGTTTGTATTCATTACTTGGACTGCTAAACTACACCTAGACTGAAGCTATGACTCTATTCCATCAAACTATTTGAGAAAACAACTTCCAAAAGAGACGATGAAGTGAGCCCATTCTCACCACCATCTTTGTGTGCTGTTGGCCTGTTAACCCTAAAAATTTTGAAATTCTGGTTCAGTTTGTAGCCTTTCTTAAGCCTATATTTGTATAGCAATTTGTAGTCTTTCTTAAGCCTATAACATCCCAAAAAATGGTGGGCTTTCGTAGGAAGAATTGGAAGTGTTGTGATGTGGGGTAAAGAGGAAGCTAGATATTTGTAATATCAAACATCATGTTGACCCATTTTTAACCTTTTTTGCTTGAAAAAAACTGAAAGCCCTTTAGACCCCAATCCTACAGATTTTATTTTTAAAAAAGCATTTTAATGCGGCAGAGGTTTGGGGGGCCCTATTGTTTGTATTGTTTTCAGCATACAGTGGTGCCTCACGTAACAAATTTAATTCGTTCCGGAGGCATGTTTGTTACGTGAAATGTTCTTTATGTGAAGCGGAATTTCCCATAGGAAATAATGGAAGCTCAGACAATTGGTTCCACAACCCAAAAAATATTCATGTAAAAATATTAACTGTATGTTAAAATTATGACAAAACACCGGAATTGAATTCAAAACATGCATTCAATGTGCATGAGCCTATGAAGTCTACATAGGCTGCAATCCTAAAGACACTTTCCTGGGAGTAGGACCCATTTAACACAATGGGGCTTACTTCTGGGTAGACATGGTTAGGAGGCTGCAATCAAAGACACTTCCTTCAGTAATCCAAGACACTTTCCAAGTGTCTCCCCACTTTCTCCTCTTCATCCCGAGCCGCTCTCTGCCCTGCTTCCTTCTGGCTAGCCCTGAGCTGCTTCCCTCTTCTCCATGGCTGTTCTCTCCCTCTGGCCACAGCAGGAACAGCACAGAAGTGTTGCTTTCGCTATGGGCAGGTGCTCTAGGCAGCCCTGACACTTTTTAAAAGGGATGCCAGCCAGCGCATCTGCCCAATTGCCAACGAATGTGTTCTTTACATGAAGCACAGTTTGTTACATGAAGCAGAATCTGAGAGAAATTTTTGTTTATTACATGAAACATACTTTACGTGAGGCATTTGTTTCATGAGGTGCCACTGTATATGTTTTTAGCTTATATGTTTTAATTGTTTTTAAATCGAATGTTCTATTTATGTTTTTAATTATTTTTTAACGTGAGCTGCCTTGAGTCGGTCTACCACCTGAGAAAGGTGGGGTACACATTTTTTAAATTAAAATCAAATATCTCCTCAGGAGTAGGTCCCATTAGAGTTGGTGGGGCTTACTCCTAGGAAAGTATGGATAGGATTGCATCCTCACATCAAATCTTATGCATATCCCAGTGGTTCTCAATCTTCCCAGCGCTGTGACCCCTTTATAAGTTCCTCATGTTGTGGGGACCACAACCATAAAATTATTTTTGTTGCTACTTTATAACTGTAATTTTGCTACTGTTATGAATTGTAATGTAAATATCCGATATGCAGGATTATTTTCATTGTTACAAATGAAATGTGTGTTCTATGCACACATTGAACACAATGGGATTTATTTCAGAGCAGGCATGCATAGGATTGGGCCCTGAGGCTGCAATCCTATCCATATTTACATGGGAGTAAAGGCCACCCTGACTACAATGGGATTTATTTCAGAGTAGGCATGCATAGGATTGGGCCCTGAGGCTGCAATCTTATCCATATTTACATGGGAGTAAAGGCCACCCTGACTACAATGGGATTTATTTCAGAGTAGGCATGCATAGGATTGGGCCCTGAGGCTGCAATCCTATCCATATTTACATGGCAGTAAAGGCCACCCTGACTATAATGGGATTTATTTCAGAGTAGGCATGCATAGGATTGGGCCCTGAGGCTGCAATCCTATCCACATTTACATGGGAGTAAAGGCCTCCCTGACTATAATGGGATTTATTTCAGAGTAGGCATGCATAGGTTTGGGCCCTGAGGCTATCAGTCAGCTCCAGTGCGCATGCAGCTACAGCTGGAGGTCTGGCAAGCCTGACCTGGCCCCCTGCACCAGGGGTTTTTAGGCAACCCCCAGGAAAGCTCTAGGTGACCCCCAAAGGGGTCCTGACCCCCACTTTGAGAAACGCTGCATTAAGAAATGAATTTTTTTAAATTTTATAAAAATTTATTGCATATATTTTTTTATGAATTTTACATGCTGCCTGCTCACAAGGAAAAAAGAAGTGAGTGGAGAATTTGTTTTCCAGGACACAAGGCTTAAGAAAGAGGACATGTCCTGGAAAAAGAGGACACATGGCCACTCTGGGCAAGGGGGGGAGCTTTGTGGCAAGTGGTGACAGCAGCAGCAGCAGCAGAGCTGCTTGAGATGTCAGCTCTCTTTGTTGCCAGGGGCAACGCCGCCTTAGGGCTGGAGCCCGCGTGCGCCCCCACCTTTGCGTGACGTCAGCAGGGCACGGACAGCCCCTCCCCCACCCCACTGACCGTTTTGACCGTTGGAAGTGGGGGTTCGCGCGCGCGCGTGGCTCGAGGGGCTTACACGGGAAGGAGTCCCATTCAACCCTATGGGCTTCCTCTTGTCAAAACGAGTGGGGAGGAGAGCTCTCAGGGAGGGGGCGAGTACAAAAGAGACGAGGCAGTCAACGCCCCTCCACAGAGACCCCCCCAAAGTGGGGGGAACGAGAGGATTATTTTCCTTGGTTGCAAGGGGAGCCCTCAAGAGGGAGGCAGAGCACGGGGGTGTCGTTCCCCTCAGGCTCAACTGGGGGTACAAAGCACCGTCAAGGTCTCCCCTCCTTGGGATTATTTTTTCTGGCAGAAGGACCTGAGCGTGCTGCGGCCCGGGGGAGGGGGGCTCATGAACAGGGGGGGGAGCACTCCTCCCTCAGGTGAGGAGAAGGCTCTGAGCCGGCACTCGTTTCGCGTCTCGCTCCTTCCGCGCCCCCCCCCCCCCCAACATACGGTATTATGGGGCGGTTCCCTTTAGCGGAGAAAGCTAAGCGCCGGGACTCGTTTTCCGGCGGAGGGATCCGGTTTGGCGGCTGGTGAAGCGTCCCCCATCTTGGCTCCGCTCTGGGCGGCGGGGGGGAGGAGGTGTCTCCGCAGCCGGCACCATGGACGAGGCCTACGACGTGATCGTCCTGGGCACCGGCCTGACCGTGAGTGTCTCCCCCCGAGGCCCCCCTCCGCCCGTCCGTCCTCCTCGCTCTGTGGGCTTCCTAGTAGCCGGGCTGCGAAGCCCCCTCCACTGCATCCCCGGCAGCATCCCAGGCACGCCCGGGCGGGGCTGCATCGCCCTAAGGAGAGCCTGGGCATCCCTCCCTGGTTGCAGCAGCGCTGCTTCTGGAGACACAGCCTCTCCCTTGCACTGGCAGCCGCCCAGCCCATTCATTGCCTTGGCAGTCCCGGCTACGGATGCAGAACCTCCATCTCCCAGGCTCCTTCTTCCCTCTCCTCTCGGGGGTCCCTCCAGACCCTTTGCGGCCATCCTATGCTGTCTCTGGTCCTGCCCAAGCCCCAATGATTTTTTCTGCCTCTGAGCTTGGTCAGTCATCTTTTAGTGCCACTCATCTTGGTGACTGATTTTTTTTTCCTCTCCCACTGATCTTGGTGACTGTGGTGTGTGTGTATATGTGTGTGCCACGGTTTTTTGTAGTGCCACTGATTTTTTTGTATGTGCCACTGATCTCAGTGACTGATTTTTTAAATGCCACTGATTTTTTTGTGGCTGATTTTTTGTGCCACTGATTTGTGTGTGTGTGTGTGTGTGTGTGTGTGTGTGTGCCACTGATCTTAGTGACTGATTTTTTTTATGCCACTGATTTTTGGGTGCCATTGATTTTTTTTTTGTGCCACTGATCTTGGTGACTCCAATTTTTGGTGACTGATCTTTTGGTACTTCTGATTTTGATTCCACTGATATTTATGACTGACTTTTTTCTATAAATTTATTTATTTAATTATTTAATTCATATCCCCACCTCTCCTCACCTGCAAGAGAGAGCTCAAGGCGGCTAACATCAGAAAGATAAAACACCATTAAAACAGACTTATAAATATAGATTAAAACATAATTAAAATACAATTAGATTAAAACTGAGCACAATTAAAACAGACTGAAAAATTTGTTAAAAACTATTAAATAGAACAATAAAAAATAAAAACTGCCCCCCAACCTCTGCCCCATTTAAAAAGCTTTTTTAAAATAAAAGGTTTTAAAGCTCCGCCTGAAGCTCTGTATTGAAGGAGCTTTCTTCAGTTCTAAGGGGACGGAGTTCCAAAGCCATGGTGCCGCCACTGAGAAGGCCCTATCTCTGGCCGCTACACCTCTCACATCTCTTAGTGGTTGCACAGTCAGTAGGCCTCCTCAGATGACCTTAGGTGATGGGTCGGATTGTATAGAAGAAGACGGTCCCTCAGATACCCTGGACCCAAGCTGTTGAGGGCTTTAAAGGTCAGGACCAGCACTTTGAATTCAGCCCGGAAACAAATGGGCAGTCAGTGTAGTTGCTGAAGCAGTGGCCCAACAGAGTTGAGCCTACGAGCCCCAGCAACCACATGGGCCGCCACATTCTGGACTAGTTGTCTTCAGAGGCAGCCCCACGTAGAGCGCGTTACAATAATCAAGTCTTGATGTCACTAGGGCATAGGTCACCGTGGCCAGATCCGAGCGACTCAGGTATGGTTGCAGCTGGTGGATCAGCCAAAGCTGAGCAAAGGCTCCCCTGGTCACAGTTGCCACCTGGGACTCCAGGAGCAGCTGTGAATCAGGAGAACCCCCAAGCTGTGAACCTGCTCCTTCAGAGGGAGTGCAACCCCATCCAGATAAATAGATAGATAAATGATCTTTAATAATAATAAATGATCTTTAATGATAGATAGATAAATGACAAAGATAAATGATCTTTGTAACTGATTTATTTTTTGTGCCACTCTGATTTTCTGCCAGTGATCTTGGTAAATGTTTTTTATGCCACTGATATTTTTGTGCCACTGATCTTGATAGCTCTGATTTTTGTGCCACTGATTTTTTGTGACTCTGATTTTTTTTGCCACTCATTGTTAGGACTCCTATTTTTTATATTACTGATCTTTGTGACTCTGATTTTTTTGTGCCACTATCCTCCACCTTTTGCACTGGCAACAGAAATCAAACTTTTTAACTGACCCATCTGCCTTTATGCTGTGAGAAGTTTCTGTCACTGATTTCTGCAAGTAAAGGTGGTCAGACTGACTGGGTTGAGTTTGGTTTGCTTGGATCAATTAGAAGCCTTTATATCCCAGGAAGGGAAAGAAGCAGGGATGGCAATGGCACCTCTGCAGTCCATATGCTCAGTGTGCCCTCTCCCATTTCCATGGTGACCCCACTGCAGCCATATAAAGCCCAATCCTACACAAGTCTGTTTGGAGTAACCATGTCTAGTCAAAAGTCATTCCCATAGTGTTCAATGGGTCTTACTCCTAGGAAAGTGTCTTTAGGATTGCAGCCTTAGTTCTTTAACCCCTGCTAATTGGGCAAGAGGCACTTTTTCAAATAGGTGCCCCTCTTTTATTTAGCAAGGGAAACATAACTGGCCCTCCTCAACCCAGGAGTTTCTTCCAAGTGGCTTCTGCTGATGTTCATTCACATCTTTTTAGATTGTGTGCCCTTTGGGGACAGGGAGCCATTAGTTATGTTATTTTTTCTGTATAATGCTTTGTGAAATTTTTGTTGGAAAGTGATATATTAAATTCTTTTGGTTGATTGTTTGATTGTCATTGGGGGTTACTCCTGGGTAAAACGGCTAGAATTTCAGCCTTCACCTTTTGCTCCTAAAACCTGCAGTCCCAATACAAACAACATTAGCATTCATATTTATGGGATCTTTAGCCCAAAGTATGCTTTGATATGTCCTGAACGTTCCTATATCTGGTGCAATCTGTGTATTTATCTTCTTACAGGCCCAAAGTCGTGCCCTGTCTTCATTTTTTAATCTGCTATTCAATGCAGCCCCTTCACTTCCCACTTGAACTTTTTTGATGATATATAAAAATCTTCACCAATATACTATATGCTGCTTTTTTTCATGTGAGGTAACATAACTTTGCAGATTAGGAAGGACGTATTGTTTTTCCTTTGCAATCTCCATTATGTCAAAAGATTTTTATTTTTTAAAAGCCTTATTTCTTACTTTAGCACTCCTGTATCTTCCCTGTATTAGTTTAACATTGTATCTTCTGTAACATTTGGCAAAACTGGATTAAACTTGCAAAGTCAATCATATTCTGTTCATTGTCCTTTGATTAGGGAAAGGGAACACTGCATTTCCCAATATGCTGGCTTGAATTGTTCCAGGTTGTCAGTTGAATTGTTACAGGTTGTCAGGAGATCAGAATAAGGTCATCTTTTTCTTCCCCTAACAAATGTTTTTTGCATAAAGGAGGTGTGTATCATTTTCATCTCTAGTATTTTACACTCTTGAAGACATTGTCTTCTTCAGTGTCTTTTTTCTTCAGGGGTTTTGGGAGTCAATTTGCTATGTGTTTCAAGTCTGCTTGCTTCACTTGTTACATTCTTTATTCCTCAGTCGTTAACTGTATGTACTATACTTTGTAGTCCTATACACCATAATGGGGAAGAATGGTGGCGCAAAGTGTCTTCTGATCCATTGTACTGTATTTCTTGCTAGTTTCTTCCTTTTAGTTTGTTGTACTGCAGCATGGTTGTTCAGTTGGCCTTGGCTGAAAAAGGTGGGATAGAAATTAAATAAATAAATAAATCTTTTCAAGTCTCTGGACTTGAAATCCATCCATTTGTCATGAGAGCAAGAAAAGCTATAAATCTTCAGGCAGAATCATTTTTCTCCAGCATTCTCAAAACCCAATTGTTCTTGGAATCTAAACTGATATCCCCTAAATCAGTGGTTCCCACTTTATGGTTCAGGACCCACCAGTGGGCTGCAACAATATTTTGGTAGGTCTCAAAATAGACAGGCTGATTGATGGCAAAGAAAATGTATTGAGCCCTATGGAAACACAAATTGCAACTGCACCTTGGTTCACTTCATTGCCAGTCAAGGGGAACACAATGCCACAAGAATGTGTAGCAGTAGACAACCTCAAAATGCCAGATGCAGGAGTTACCTGGATGCAGGTTTCATATGTGCTCTCTAAAACATCTGGTGGGCTGTTGTGTGATACAGGAAGCTGTACTAGATGCCTGATCCAGTGGAGGCTCTTCTTATCTTCTTAATGTCCCAATCCAATAAATGCAGACCCCAGCAAATTCTTGAGAATAATGTTCCCCCCACCCAAGATGACAAAGTATGTTAGCTCTATGGAAAGCAAAACTGAGCCACGTATGGATGTTTACTTGTGAGTAAACAAACACAACTCAGCTCTTATCAAAGGCAAGATGAAGGGAAATACAAGCCCACCAGATCCTATGACTGTGGAGTTTGGCAAATGCTCCGTAAGTAGGGACCTGCAAAATGTGAGGTTATTTTTCCTGACAAAGGTTCCAAGGATTTTTTCCTTGTCAGGAAAATTAACTTCACCTTTTGCAAGTCTATATCAATAAGGCAGTTCTCCCCTCATAGTAAAAATGATGAAAACAGACTTGAATGGGTAGAAAATGAAACTTTCTATCATCATCACATTTGGATCCCAATGGAGTGTCATCTTAAAAAGTGGGTCCTGGGGCTAAAATATTCGTGAATCACTGCACAAGATCTTCAACTTTTTAAAGACAGCATTCTGAGAAGGGGCTAATATTGTCAAGGCATACCATCAGTTTTTTTTATATTGACAAAGCACACCAGGGTTTGCTAGCACATCCATAGCCCTACTACTGTAATATGACATTCCCTCAGAATCCATTCACAATAGCATGCCAAAGACCAGTGGCTGAAAATCATTCCCTATATAAACCATTCATCCTCTTATGGTAAGCAAGTTGCCCTCTCCTCATTATCAGCATGTTGTGTATTAATAGACTAATTTACAAACTTTGGGGAAAACCATGACATTTTAAACTAAAATAACTTTGCTGAACAAAATTGTGTAGATAGAACATGAAAACAGTGCAAATATTAGCTTTCTCTTCTCTCTTGGTTTGTTGGCACCGACAGGAAAATTTCCCATGTGAGTTAAGTCATCCACATGATATCAGAATGGCACGGGATGCAGCCTGGTAGGAGCAGCTCAAATAACATAAGGGTTTGAGTTTCGAAACCCAAAGAGCTTTGTGAGCTTCCTTCTTGCAAATGCTTGTACACTCATTTACCCACCTGCAGCCAGTATTCAGACTTTCTCTTGAATCTTCAGCTATAAGTTGCAAAATAAAAAACAAAAGCTGCAGTCTTATAAACCTCCCTGGGAGTAAGCCCCATTTACTACAATGAGATTTACTTCTGAGTATATATGGTTAGGATTAGGCTCACAGTCTTTTTTCTTGGTTCAGGATTAAAACTACAGGTTGAACCTCCCAATTTGTGAACTCTATGAAAGGCAATTAGGCTCCAATCCTAAAGTCACTTTCCTGGGAGTAAGACCCTTTGAACACAATGGGGCTTACTTTTGAGTAGACATGAGTAGGATTGTGCTATTAGTTACCATGGTAACAAGGCAGGCAATGAATCAAGGCAGGCAATGAATTAAGCGGCTTAAAACTTCAGTTCAGAGCAATACAGAAATGATTATCAGTTGGAGAAAAGAAGGAGATCTTTCTCCCAAAAGAAACAGAAATGAAATTGACCCCTTTGTGAAACCCTCAATCCAGAGCAGCTATGGCAGTTCTTGCGTTGACGCAAGAGGCATTTACATTGACGCAGTTACTGCGCCACCTAGTGGAAACCTATGGGAAATTCATATTTTGTTGTGTTGACGCAAGAACTGTCATAGTTACTCTGGACTGAGCCCTAAAACAAAAGATAATTCCTGCCACATTGTCATGGTAAACAGGCTGCCTGTAAGCCATTAACTCCTACTTAAGGGATACTGTGTTTATCTTTCAAACAGCCAATTCATTTGCTTTGAGACAAAATATCATATAAATTGCATATGGTTAGGTTACACCTGTAATTAGTTATAATTGTATCAATTTTCTGTTCTAGGAATGTATCCTTTCAGGCATTATGTCTGTGAATGGCAAGAAGGTCTTGCACATGGACCGGAATCCATACTACGGGGGTGAGAGTTCATCAATTACGCCCCTGGAAGAGGTAAAAGGATCAGGGCACTTTGTGTGTCTGTTACGTACGTTGGAAGTGGTATGCTGTGATAGTAAAGTGTACTTTGGGAAGTTCTTAGTTCGTTCTACCCATTAGGGGGACCACCCACATCATGGCAGTTATGCTCTTTAAAGAAAGGTAATGATCTTTTCTAGACTGGTATGGCTGAGATAAAATTTTCTCCTGTCTGCAGCTATCACTGAGAGGTTGTTTTATGTCCATAAAGATGATTTGAATTGAAATGTTTCATTTGATTATGTGTGATACACTTCTGTTCTTCAATTGCCAGCTCTACAAGCGCTTTGAAATTCCTGATGGCCCCTCTGAATCCATGGGGCGTGGCCGGGATTGGAATGTTGATCTCATCCCCAAATTCCTCATGGCCAATGGTGAGTCAATATGGGTTTGGTCCCTTGGTCTACTAGGCAGAGATTAGGTCTATTTTCCTAAGGGAAGACCTAATGGTATTCAAACTGGGGAATCATGACCCGCCCATTTGTATAAAGGTCCCCTACTTCCTTTAAGGGGAGAGGGAAGGAAGAAAGCAGCACAGGATATTGTTCTAGAAAAGCAAATGACAGCAGTGTAGGATAGGTTTGAGTAATAGTACCATAAGATGTATTACTGATAGTACCATAAGATGTACTTGTCTGATATAATACAGGTAACTGGCTAATACTGAGATGCAGTCTTCTGCAGTTCTCTAAGTTTCCTTACTCAAAACACAACTTATAATGTCCCTTCCAGGAATTTATCCCTGGCAAGCTGATCACCTCACAAATGGAGCTTCCTATGGAACCTTTCACGGTGTAACTGGAGAGTATAGGAAATACTTAGGGCTCCAGGGGCCTAAACCTATGTATTTCTGCATTATATAATTGATTGTTCTGAGAAGCACAGGTATATGCTTGTGGGGGCAGGGATTGTTACCAAAAATAGCTTTTGCTATAGGAGAATCTAGCATTATCTTTTTGGTCAGACAGATCGTAGGCTGGATTTATCAAGTAGTGTCCCTTCAGATAATTTTTTGTAGAAGGATGAGCTTTATAGGTTATATTTTATAAAGGGTTTATTGAGAATGACCACAGTAGAAATATATGAACAATGAAATACACAATCAAATAAGTTCTTTAAAGCAGGCCTCCATCAGTCTTGAAAGACTATGGTATCGTGCTCAGCGCTGCATACGCTGCATGTGAAGCACGAAAGCCTGGGTTAGGTTGTTATGGAGGATAGGCTGTTACCCAAGCAGCAAATCCCCCCTCTCCATGCCACTGAATTAGTCAAATGGAAAGGCAGAGCCGATACGATTGGATCCAGCTAGCATCACAGAGCTGGGTTAAGGACAGGAGCTCACCCTGTCTTGTGGGGCCGACCCGGGTCTCAAACCCTAGCCTCCTGGTTAACAGGCACAGTGTCATAGCCACTTGTGCCACCCACAGCCACAAATAAGTTCTTTAGTAATTAGTTAATTAAGATGTATATAGCATGAGAGGGAGGAAAAGGAGCGTTGAAAAAGGAAAGCATGTTTTAAAGTGATTGCCATATAATTACCCAATCTTGAAGGAGCATTCTTTTTCCTGCTTTGAGCTAAAGCAGGTCTGTCCATCTTTGGGGTGAGAAATAAATTCTACTCACTTTGGGGCCAAAAACCCTAACTCTTATGCATATTTTGATCTTGGCAATGTGATAAAATTTTTGTTAATAAGTTAAAGTTTGTTTTCTAAATATCCAGAGATTTCCTTTGGATGTTTTACTGGGGCCAAGCAGACAGATACAAATAATAGATGTATTTACACTGATAGTAATACAACATAGGAATTTACATTGAGTGTTTACTGAGCTTCAGACAATGGTGATTGCCTTAGCTTAGACCAAAGGTGAATGGATTAAAACATAGTCAAGGACTAAAATCCACATCCTTACTCATCACAACTACAAAGGTAGGGGTCAGAAAAGGCCATATGCAGTTTAGCTGCTTGACCAATTCTTAGTTTAGTCTGTACAGCTACAAATTATGGAAGAAAAAATACCCTTGCTCATATATTACCGTATTTGCTATATTCCAGTGATTTTCAACCTTTTTTACCTCACAGCACACTAACAAGGGCACTGAAATTGTCAAGGCACACCACCAGTTGTTTTTACCATTGACAAGGCACACCAGGCTGTTCAAATCCTCCAATTTTCTTATTAATTAATGTCAATCCCAAGTTCCCATGGCACACCTGAGGACTATCTGCAGCACACCAGTTTGCCATGGCACACTGGTTGAAAATCACTGCTCTAATCTAATGTATCATTGAATCTAATGCACATCCCTATTTTTAAAGGCTTGAGATTTTAAAAATGTTTACTGGCAATTGTAATGTGCAGCTGTAAAGCAGGTACAACATTTAATTTTACTGCATATAATAATGAGTTACATGATAATAATAAAATTGCAATGGATTTATGTTATGATTTTTACTTAACTGCAGGACTTTATACAACAATGGGTTTGTTATATTTTATTCACAGTACAGTAAATTGTTAAACTAACTACTGAACTATATTTATCATAAAATACATGTATTTGCTTTAATCTAATGCGCCATCAAATCTAAAGTGCATGTCAATATTACAGATTAAGTTTGGGTTAAAAAAGCTGTTATATTCGAGTAATTAGGATATATCCTTATATGACAGCCATGACAGATTGATTTTGTGATGCTGAGACCCCACTCATAACAGTGTCCTGATGATGTTGCAGTACTACAGGCATCAAGAAGCATTTTAACAAACTTGGGAGGGCTGTGCAGCCTCCCAGAGGGACCTAGAGGTTCACAGCCCCCTCCAACACACTCCCCTTTGCAGCGTTGGGCTCAGATCTGCAGTTAGGGCCCAGGCAGTCAGAGCCTGGAACTTCTGAAACTGGAAGTAGGCTCTGACTATAGATCAGAACCCACAGCTGCAGAGGAAAGGACTACGGAGCAGATTGCAAGCCTGCAGGACCCTTTGGGAGGATGCATACTCCCTCCCAGCTAGGTTAGAATGCTTCTGGGTGCTTGCAGCACCACCACAATCACAGTGGTCAGGACACCAATGACCCCTTCAGGAGAAAATGACCCTTTTCTTTTCTCACTAGTGTGGCATATAACACTTTAAGAACAATTGCAATACCACCCCAATCAAAACAGGAGTTAAAATAGCAGCATAAAAACAATGTTTGAGACTGTAGCATGCATTTAAAAGACCTAAAAAAATAAAAAAGCTATTTGCCTGCTGCCAAAAATAGGGACTTGTCTTCTCCCACACAGGCCAGCTGGTGAAAATGTTGCTGTATACGGAAGTAACACGCTATCTAGATTTCAAAGTGGTGGAAGGCAGCTTTGTCTATAAAGCAGGAAAGATCTACAAGGTGCCATCAACAGAGACAGAAGCACTAGCATCCAGTAAGTAGGTTTTCATTTAATGTACTCCAAGTTCAAAATTGTGCACTGTCTGACTCACTCTTCATATCCATATTTGGTTGAATTTATTTCATTTGTATGTGCTGTGGTTTTTTTTTTGTTCTCTAACAATTTGATATCTACTTTTACAGTCCAAAAACATGGCATTGAGGTAACTGACAGAACTTGCTAAGATAGCCACAAATCGGCTATAGTAAATTTGTCCATAACAGTGATATTAGCAAGGTCATACTAGAGCAGTTTTTCCTGATATCCAAAAGATACATGTTTGTGTTTGTGTATGAGAGGGAGCGAGAGAAAATAATTGGAGGCTCACTTCACTCTTTCAGCTTTAAAGATTTACTTTTAAAGTAATGAAAAACCTTTAGAGCAGGCCATGTCTGCCCAAGGAGTGTCTTGATTCTATCCTTGTCAGACTCACATGCAAAGTCAAATCTTTGATGCCCAATGACTGCACTTGAAAGGAACTGTCTATCTCTCCCATGCTCTTCTTGAAAATGCTGCACGTGTACATCTGAAACTGTTCTGACTGCACTAAGACTCCTGGTCTATCTCAGCCTTACTTCTTTGCCACCCCATTATCTAAGACCTGTTTAACTGAAGACACCAGGGATTGTGCCTTCTACAAGTAAAACATGTTGCTGGATGTGCTGGATGTTGCACCACAGGCTGTGGTGGTGGCTGGCTGTCACAAACATGTTGTTAAGGCACACCTGTGAGCTCCATCACCAGAGCTAGTACAGTGTTGAGAGATGCTGCACTAGCACCAGTGAAGTGCCTGTTCTCTGTTGCTTGGCAGTCTGTGCAGACTGCTCAGTGGTGCAGAGCTGAGGGCAGGAGATGTGCCAGGAGGGTGAATGTGGCAGGATGGAGGAGCTCTGCTCCTCCAGGTTCAGAGCCTCCATGGTGGGGCTTCATTTTTACATGGAGGTTCATTTACAACAACAGCTCTAGAGCTGGTGCAAAAGAAGTAGTTCCATTGCAGGGCTGTGCGCTTACATGAAGGAAGTGGTCGAAAGACACATTCAGGTTCCATGGTAGACCTAGAGTTGCGGGCAGCTCAGGATTGTGCTGTGAGACAGGTGTGACACATGAGCACAAGGGAATTTGATGCATGTGCTCAGACCTAGATGCTCTGGTTCTTGACTTGCCTCAGTGGATAAGTATTTAATAAGGATGAAAGAGACAAAAATAAGGTTATTGTTTGTTGGAATAATAACGGGGTGGAAAATAATGCCAGACACAGAAAAGGGATTCATAAGCATCGAAATATAGAGGAAGTGCAATGGCACATGACATTATTGCTTTAGGGTAGAGAAATTAGGAGATGTCTCGAAGGGAACTGGAGTTTATGCAGTGTTAGGAAGAAGAGAGAGGAAACTAAAAGGGCCAAAATTTCCAGCTGTGGTATTGTGATTTAGGTCAGATTTTTGTGGTATCTTGGTACAGTGGCTCCAGGTCAGGAGTGAATGCACTTCATTCGTTGTGGTAGGAGACCTTGTCTCTCCCACTATATGTTAGTTTTAACTGATACTGCAGTTCCTCTTACACAAGAACACTTCCTGGCCTTTAGCCTTTGAAGATACTGCTGTTTTAAACAGATGAGTGCCTTGCCCAGTGATTTCTGAAACATTTTTGCACCAGAACCTGCTTTTTAAAATGACATTCTATCAAGACTCATGTAGCTTTATGAGAATGTTTTTTTAAAACAACACTTTCACCTTACCAACTATTCAAGCCTCTGCTTTTATCCTTTCTACATTGGAGGGTGCCTTCTGGATATTAGGTGGAAGGACCCAGTGCACATTGAGGGGGGATAGCGTCTGTGACCATATTTTTCACAGGGATATCTGCATAGGGTTTGTTTGGGATGCAGTCATCCTGATCCATCCATCCTTGATGGTTTTCCTGTTTCACATCATATCCTGCTTTTTCCTGTTGTATTGCACTTTGGGAAGGGTTCAGCTAGAACTTCAGTTGTTCTGAAGGCATGTGTTCTGATTTACATATGTTTGTGATTAAATTTTAGTGATGTTGGTGAAGTAGTCTACTTTTTGTGACCCCTCAAATGGACCTGCTTATCTTGGAGTCAGGAAACTCCCATGATGACATATTTCTTCGGGGTCTGAAAAGGATAGTCAAATAAGGGTTGACTGATGAGGATTTTCCCAAGACTTTTTGCTTCCCCCTAAGTGGAGTGTTACTCCAATGAGTCAGAGTTGGTTTTTTACCCAGAGGCCTATGGAACCTGATATCAGTCTGAGCACATTCAAAATGAGTCTGGTCTGTGTGCTCACATATGCATGTACAAATGTGTTAGACTACAGTATATGTACTCTGTTAGAGTAGGAGGTTCTGACATCTCAGTGTGACTTGGCTTGCTGTACCCCATCACCTTTCTTCCCTGTTCTCCTTCAGATCTCATGGGCATGTTTGAGAAGCGGCGCTTCCGCAAGTTCTTGGTGTTTGTGGCAAACTTTGATGAAAATGACCCGAAGACATTAGAAGGAGTGGATCCTCATAGCACCACAATGCGCGAGGTCTATCGACGCTTTGACCTGGGCCAGGATGTAATTGACTTTACAGGTCATGCGCTGGCACTCTATCGCACTGATGAGTGAGTGGCTGGAACTCCCTCTTTGGCCTTTGGCCCTGTGTGATCTTCCCCAGCTTCCTCTATGCCCTTCGTTCCTTGTTAGACAGCTGCACTGTGCTCTACTCTGTTAGCAGCCTCCTGCTGTAGGTAGATAGGTTGTCTCAAGAGTATCTGATGTCCCTTCTACTAGTGAATACTGTTTTTTGGCTCTACTTTCACTACCAATGAAATTTAAATGAGTAACTTTTTTCTAATATGGTGGATCATTGGCTACTTCAAGCAAGCTTGACTGCCCTGGTTAGCTCCCTGGTAAATTCCTGTTGCCCTATCTGCCCCATTTGCTATTCTGTAGCGTAGAACTGAGTGTGTTTTTCTCTCTTTCCATAGTTACTTGGATCAGCCCTGCTTGGAAACCATCAATCGCATCAAACTGTATAGTGAATCCCTGGCCCGCTATGGCAAGAGTCCTTACCTCTACCCACTTTATGGCCTGGGTGAGCTCCCTCAGGGCTTTGCCAGGTACGTTATCTTTTAGTAAATGAGAAGTATAAGGCACTCCTGTTTTTGATCCACTTCTCATTCTTGAATCAGCAGAAAGGTTAGCATTGATCTTTATTATCAGGGCTGATATACCTTCTCTGTACCACTGCCCCCAAATTCTCACACAAAACACAAATATTGATCTGTAAATGTGTTGCCCAAGTCATCTATCTGCCCATACTGCACAAATGTTTACTTTATATTGAATCATTTACGATTTTGCAGAATTTTCAGTTTTGTAAAAATTGTTCTTGGCAAGGATCAATAGTGCTAAGCTTTCCTTATGTGGTAAGGAAAGGGGTTTGAAAAAATTCTAAATGAATTGTGCTAAGAGGAGATGAACAAATATCCCTGAGATATTCAACACATTCTAGGTATTGAATTCTTTCTGCATACATCTATTAGGATATGGACTGGATACTGAAAAAACACAGAAAGCTTTTAGATCAAGACTTTTTTGAGAATCTAAATTATATATAGCAAGCCAGGGAAAACCAAGCAGCTCTAGTTTTTGGAGGTAGATACCTGATTGGAATCAAAAGTAATGAGCTTTGGATTGGCAAAATAGTCCTGCTTTTAACTGAATTGAGGTTGGGGGATAGAAAATCTCTAATTCCTTCTGCCACTCTCATCCCCTCCAGGCTCAGTGCTATCTATGGAGGAACGTACATGCTCAACAAGCCAGTAGATGAGATTGTCATGGAAGGTGGCAAGGTTGTTGGTGTCAAATCAGAAGGAGAGGTGAGAATGAGAAGTTGACATGCTTGTCACCTATGTGTTGTCCTGTGTCCCCCTTTGGGTTGTTTCTAGAATATACTCCTAGGAATGATAGTAGAAATACTTCATTTCAAAAAGATACTTCTGTTGCAAGATTTTTGTGCGGTCCTTGCTGTGTAGGTATATCATAATATGCTCGTCCCATCTTTTCATCTTTTCCCTTCTGCTAACTGCTGGGCTACTGACAGCAGCTGGAATTGGGAACAACCACTCTCAACATAAGGGATAAGATAAGGTACTACCAGTTCTTTTCCACCTCTCCTGCAGGGATTGAGAAATCTATGAATCAGAGGGGCCCAACTCAAATATAGACGGGACCTATATATATGGGACCCACTAATATGACATACACTGATACCCAAATCCACCTTCAAGTACCTTGTAACAAGCAAAAAATACCAGAATCCACTTTCTCACCTTGCTGTTAAATATTTCATTCCACTAGATTCCATTATTCCAGTTTTATCTAGTAATTGAATGCAGTATTGTGTCTGCACCAATATATTCTGGAGCGACTGAAATCTGAAAGTGGATCTTTAAAACCTAATGTTCAACTGATTTGTTATCCACTTGGATGGAGTGGATAATGAGGCATGACCTATAGTTGTTTTTATAGCGAGGAAGGTAAGAAAATATGACTCAGGGTGTTAGATGTTGTGAGTGTAATATCCACAGCAGCTAGAAAGTCTAATTTATATGGTTTCTGGGTCTTCTCAATTCCAAACTTAAGGCAGAAAAATGGGTCTCTTCTGTATTCATCCTTCTTCCCTACTCTCTTACCTCGTTTCCAGGTGGCACGTTGCAAACAGTTGATCTGTGATCCCAGCTATGTGCCAGACCGAGTGCGCCCCGCAGGAAAGGTTGTGCGTGTCATCTGTATTCTGAGCCACCCTGTCCGTGGCACCAATGATGCCAACTCCTGTCAAATCATCATCCCCCAGAATCAAGTGGGGCGCAAATCTGGTGAGTGTAGATGCTTGGGGATGTGATGCAGTTGAGAGTATATGTTAATGGGAGCAAGAACAAGAATTTTCTGTTTTTGGCTTCTGCATTCCCTGATGGGATGAAATACAGTGTATGGATTGCCTTGCAGTTCCTATCCAACTTTTCCAATCAAAAGAATGAGATAGCATAATTTCTGGTACTCTTAAAAAAGAAAAGCAGGCCTCCGTCAGTCTTGAAAGACTATGGTATCGTGCTTGGCGCCTCATGCGAAGCATGAAAGCCTGGGTTGGATTGTTATAGAGGATAGGCTGTTACCCAAGCAGCAAATCCCACCTCTCCACGCCACTGAATTAGTCAAATGGAAAGGCAGAGCCAATATAATTTGATCCAGCTGGCATCGCAGAGCTGGGCTAAGGACAGGAGCTCACCCTGTCTTGTGGGGCCTACCTGGGTCTTGAACCCTGGCCTGCCGGTTAACAGGCACAGCGTCTTAACCGCTTGCGCAACCCACAGCACTCTGGTACTCTTAAATCAGGGGAATTGACCAGGAATATGATATGGAGGCTGAATACAGGCTGAAAGACATTCAGTAAGTAAGCTGACTATTTTCTTTATCTCCCTAACCAGATATCTATGTCTGCATCATCTCCTCTGCGCACAATGTTGCTGCCCAGGGCAAATACATTGCAATTGCCAGCACTACTGTGGAGACAGACTCTCCTGAGAGTGAAGTTCAACCAGCCCTCGAACTGCTGGAACCTGTGGACCAAAAGTGAGTGCGGTTAAGGAGCATTGTGCAGGTCTCCCTATGGCCTGATGAATGATAAAGAAACATTGCAATCCACTTCTGGAGAAGGCTCCAGAAGTGCTCCAGGGGCTCCATGGGGCTGCTTTTCCTCTGTCCCTGCCTCATGAGAAGTTTTCTCCTCTTTATCAGAAGTGGCAAAGTTGCAAAAGAGCTGTATGTACTGCATGGCAACCAAAGCCTCAAGCTACTTTCAGTTCTCCTAAATCCATTTTTGCTTGGCCCACAGATGTGCATATTTGCATAGCGGGTTCCTGCTGCATATATGCAACATTGCATAGAAATAATTTAAGGGAACAGCACTGTAAATTATGTTCCCAATAATTTAAGAGGACTTCTTACATTTCTCTTCTTCTCTATAGGTTTGTGGCCATCAGTGATATATATGAACCCACTGATGATGGAACTGAAAGTCAGGTGAGACTCCCAAATACATCTGAGGATGCTTCAGGGATGGACAGTGTTGTCTGGTCCTATTTGGGAGGATTGTGGCTTTATTTCATGTCTTTCCACCATCTCATGTTTCTTTTTCTTTCTAACTCACGCTTGCAGATATTTTGCTCACGGTCATATGATGCCACAACCCACTTTGAGACAACATGTGATGACATCAAAGACATTTACTGGCGCATGGCGGGGGCTCCATTTGATTTTGAAAGCATGAAACGGCGCCAGAATGATGTTTTTGGCGAAGATGAGCAGTGACCATTCCCCTTCCCTTCTCTCCCCGTTTTCTCCCATGCAAGGGACCATATTCCTGCTAGGGACTGGCTTTACCCCACACCTCACCTGAGACTGGCTCTTCCCTCAAATCCTCGTCCAGCAATGTCAGACTCCTCCCAACTGGGACCAGTCTTCTTAAACCACAGGGAGGAACTTACATTTTCATTCCCCCCAACTGTCTTTCCCCCTCATCACTCTTACTACCTGAGTGAAGATATCCCATGTGACTGAGGTTGTATCAAAGTTACTATACCCTTTATCCTTCAGGGATCCATTCTCTAAGCTCTTTCCAGTGCCTGTAGGGATTTAGGGAAACAATATTACATGCAATAGCATTGCATTACAACCCTGACAGCTGCCTTCTCTGGGGAAAAGCATCTTTGGGCAGCTACATTTATCTTCTGTGAGGCAAATACTTATCTGAAATCAGGAATTAAGCACACCCACCATTTATTCCTTTCCAGGTAATCTCACAAAGGTGAGATTGTACCTTCCCTGGGGATAGCAATTAAATGAATGAATAAATGAATGAATGAATGAATAGATAGCTAGCTTGCCTGCCAGCCATTTGGGATTGCAAGCTGGTAGTTTCATGCCATGAGTAATTTGGCCTCATTTTAATTCCTGTTATCAAGAAAAATACGAGGGTGATTCAATAAATAAGGTGAATTTTTCTGTGTAAGGACTTCTAAAACAGATAGAAGCTTTATTTTTTTATTTTTCAACGTAGTCTCCCAGCACTGTCACACACTTTTCCCATCTGTGCACAAGCTTCCATATTCCCTCAGCGTAAAAATCTTTAGACTGATGTCTCAGCCAGTTGCTCACAACACTTTTGACTTTATCGTCACTTTCAAACTTCGTACCTCTCATGAACGCTTTCAAGGGACCAAACAGGTGAAAGTCTGAAGGAGCAAGGTCTAGGCTATAAGGGGGATGAGGGAGCAGTTCCCAGCCCAGCTCTCACTTCTGTAGGCCTCCCAGGCCTGCCTTCATCCTCAACACTGTTCCGTCCTTCTTTAAACAGTTTTGCCCACTTGTAGACATTTTTTTTGGCTGAAACATGTGGCACCATACACAGTTGACATTCTCCTATGAATGTCGAAGGGTTTGCACCCTTCAGCAACCAAAAACTTGATAACTGACCGCTGTTCAATCCTGGAGCATGCTTCTTGGTCGGCCATCTTTGATAATCTGTAAAATTCTCACAGTTTGTTTTGTAATCTGCATAAGAAATTAAATCCATGTGAAAAAGTAGTAGAACAATAAAAATACAAAAAAGTAAGTTTCTATCTGTATTAAAAGTCCTTATACAAAAAATTTCACCTTATTTATTGAATCACCCTCGTATCTCTTTTCTCAGCCCCCCCCCCCCTGCTGGACAGAGTTTATTATTTTCCACACCAGCTGTGCCCCTATTACTGTTCTTTTGTGCCTCACAATTTTTCTCTTTTGTACCCTTCAGTTCTGATCACAGTGAACTGTCGTCTTCATTTGTGACAGACTTTTCAATCTACCCTCCTTCCTACACTTGTTTATCCTGATCGTGTTGTGAACCTTTGATTCCTGTAAATTGAGAGGAGACTGGAATGGCTGTCACTTCATTAGGAGGATGTGCGTGCATGAAGAGCCATTCAGAACCATCTCTTCCACACTTCCCACTAGCCAGTCCCCTCCCTCCCACCTTGTCACTTCAGGTTCCCACAGGCCTCTCTGTTTGTCTTGTGTCCATTTTGTCCCCTCTATCCCTCTTAGTTCCTCTAGGCTAAAGTGTGGGAAGATTTGTGTGTGTGTATGTGTGTCTCTCTCATGTGCTGGACATAGGGACAGGGTGGTGGTTCTGTCCCTTTCCACTTGCTGCCACCTGCTGTAACTTATTGTAACTTATTAAAGAGGCAGGTTAAACTTTTGACACTCCTGAGAACTAACATGGTTTGGTTGAAGGTCAGGCTTTGGTATGAGCAAGAGGGACCTGGAGCCTGTTTTGTGTCAGAGGCTTCCTTCATCCAAAAGCTGGCTTTATGGTTAACTGTCTGTAACTCTAGGGGGATATGAGGGGGGTCATCTCCCTCCACCCCACAGCTGCTCAATTGTCTCAAGATAATAAATACACTTAGTCTGTCTCTGGCTCCTGTCTAATATTGTTATAGTGGGGATGGAGGTAATGTCTGGAACTCAAACATGCTCCAAATGAGGCAGTATGGCAAGCTCGGGATGAAAAAACCACAATAGGCTTGTGGAATAGACGATGCATGTTGAAGTATCACAATCTGCCTCCACATCCAGCTTTTTGGAGAGGGATCAACACGGCTGTGTACCAGCATATAACAAAGCCCAGGGCTGTGTGAACCATGGAACTTGGATTTTGCTTAGTTTGCTAAGTCAGAATCTTCTACATACACAATTTATTTCTGCTGTAGAGATTCAGGTTTTTAAGTGGTCAGCAAGGGCTAGGAGTAAAACTCTGGGATGAGGTGAGACTGGGGGGATTGATGAGCAATTGTGCAGATTATTCTGCATAGCCTCTTACTTTGTGCTTCTGTGACTTACAGTGCAGGCATGTGGAGACATGTGGAATCTGGACACAACTCGCTTTTGAGATTTGGTTGGGCTTTCCCTGTCAAATCTCTTATCTACCTTTCCTTTCTGGTACCAAAGCTTTTTTTGTCAACGCAAAGCAACTCACCAGAAAAGCAATAAAAGTATTAAAAGTCAAAGCAAGCTTTGGTGAAAGACTGCTGCAAGCTGTCTTGCAGAGAGAACTCCTTACGACAATAATGTATTCCACTTGAATGTTGGGCCCAGTTGGCATATACTTTGAGTAGCTCATATTTCTTTCCAGCATTTGTACCTGTCTCTGTGCAAGACTTGTTGAAATGAATGGTAGTAGTACAAGAGTACTGCTGTAATCCCTGGATCTTACTGTATTTGTCAGTCCCCCATTCTTGTGTGTTTTTCCCCCAGTACTGCTGTACTCCCCTGGATCATATTTTCTCAATCCCTATCAATTTCTCATGATAGGGCTGCCTGTGAGGAAGCAGGGGTGGATTGGGTCAAGAAAGTTGAAGATGATCTAGGGATCTTTGCCCAACAAGATCTGCTTGGCTGACTAGAATATTCAGTTCTGCCTGTAGGTATAGTGACTATTGGAGTGGTAGTAGATTCACTCTACTAAAGGGTGAGTGGAGGATTTACCCCTCACATCCTCGCCATGAAGAATTCCATCTGGAAGAGAATTCTTCAAGTGGCCTGTAACATTTACCTACCTCACGGTTGTGGGAACAAAAAGGATAAAAAAGCTTTTAGGCTGCCTTGGGAATTTGCATTCGAATGGGAAAGGGGGTGTATAAATCCTTAAAAAAATTATACCTATCTTTACACTGATAGATTTGTCTGCCAATAGTTTTCTTGAAGCAAAGTTGCAGTGTTAACTTGTAGCCTATGTCGCCAGCTATTGCATATGAGGAGAGGATGTGATATTGCAGGTTCAGTGGGACAGTTCACCGAATTGGCCACTGGCAGAGGACCTGCATCCTAGGACCCACCTGAAACATAAGCAGTAACAGCACTTGGGCAGTGCAGCCCAATTCTAATTTTTGAAGGCTGGTGCAATTGTACTTGTGAGATAGGTTCTGCATCCTCTGGTGGAAGGACAGTGACTGGTGCCTTCTCAATGTATGAGAACATGTGTACCCTTCCCATAGGGTTGGATTTATACCCCACCTTTCCAGTGCCAAGGCAGATGCCCAAAGTGGCTTACAAAACTTGAGTTCCTCCCCTCCTGCTCTCCTCACCACAGCCCTGCGAGGGAGGCCAGGCTGAGAGGGAGAGACTGGCCAAGGTCTCCCTCCCTCCTGCTCTCCTCACCACAGCCCTGCAAGGGAGGCCAGGCTGAGAGGGAGAGACTGGCCAAGGTCTCCCTCCCTCCTGCTCTCCTCACCACAGTCCTGCGAGGGAGAGACTGGCCCCATATCTGTCTCCATCCTAAATCCCCAGTCAGGATGGGTCACCCTCTGAAGCGCACCAGCCCCACAGAGAGGCGGCTTTGTGGGGAGGGGTGGCCTTGAAAGCCATCTCTGGGGCCTTTGAAGAGCCCTCGTCATGGAAACGACATGGACGCTCCCTCCATAATCCCTCCCAACCTCTCTCTCCCCGGAGGTACGTCCCTCTAGCCGTTTCCTCTCTCTGGAAGGAAGAAAACCGGAAGTAGGCGGTGCTGCCTGTGGATGACGTCATAAGAGAGCTTGTTGACTGAGAGAGGCTCCCTCGCTTTGCGGGGCTGCTCTTTCCTTGGGGAGGATAAACTCGTTTTCCCGTCTACTTGAGCAGGTGAGGATTCCAGGCGTCTTGTGTTGGGGTCTCTGAGGAGCCCCTTTAGGGAAGGAGCTGCAGATGGGGGTGGAGGCCAGGCCAGGCCATGCTAAGTTCCAGGGCCAGTCAGTGATGGGCAGCAGGCCTGGGAGAGCCTCCTGTCTGCCTCCCTGGCTGGCTGGACTCTGAAGGAGTTGCTCCCATCTGGACACCATTGGGTTGGAGCAGTGACTCCCAAACTGTGGGTCCCAACCCAGTTTTGGTGGGTCGCGTAGCCAAAATCTAGTGGTTCCCAAACTATGAGTCTTGTGGCCAGTCAGTGGCTCCCGACAGCTTTTTGGTGGGTCATGAAACTGACAACCGGACTAGCGGTTCCCAAAACAGGGGCCTGTGGTCCAACAGTGGGTCCTGGCAGTTTTCTGTGGGTCGTGAAACAGACGACTTGACTAGACCAGAAGTTCCCAACATGGAGGTCTGTGGCCCAACAGTGGGTCCTGACACCATTTTCTGTGGGTCGTAAAACAGACAGGACCAACAGTTCCCAAACAGTGTGTCAGTGGCCCAACAGTGAGTCTTGATGCAGTTTTCTGTGGATTGTGAAAAAGACAACTAGACTAGTGGTTCCCAAACTGTGTGTCTGTGGCCCACCAGAGCTTGCCAGTTCAGTTTTCGGAGGTTCACAAAACTGACTTATAGACTCAGCTACAGAATCCCAAACTGTAGTTCTGTGACATACCAATAAGACCTGACCCAATTTCGTTGAGTCGTGAAACTACCATCTAAATTAGGCCAGTGGTTCCCAAAATGTGTGTCTGTAGCCCCCAAAAGGTCCCGACTCAGTATTTTCTGGGTCATGAAACTGAAAATTAGACTAGACCAGTAGTTAACAAACTGTGGTTCCATGACCAACCAATAGGTCCCAACTCAATTTTTGGGTGGGACATGAAACTGCCAAATTAGACTAGACCAAGGGTGTCCAAACTTTTAATTTTAGAGCTCCTGGACCTTTAACAATTGTATAGAAGAGGAAATTTCAGCAGGTGAAACTTTTAATATGTGAGATAAGAAGCAGCATCTGCTGAAATTCCCTCCTTTACACAATAATTGTTAAAGGTCCAAGAGCCATGAAGTTGCAAAGTTTGGACACTCCTGGACTAAACAAAGCAATGAGATTAGACTATGTCCATCAAGTTTAAACAGTGCTTTACTTAGTGATTACCACTATAGTTAAATAACCTTAATAGCCACTGAGTATATGGCTGTTTTTTTAGGTGGGTCCTAGTGCTTACGGTTTGGAAACCAATAGACCAGATAGTTTACACTACATGTGTTAAGGTCAAACAGTCTGTTGCTTTGGGAGAGCACTGTGGCCAAACAGCCTCTATAGCCACAGAGGCTTGAGTTGTTGATAAAGCTTTCTTTTTAAGGTAGGTCCTGATGCTAAAAAGTTTGGGAACCACAGAGATCAGTGATGTCAATTGGTATAAAGCACCACAGCTTCATATATTCATGTATGTGTTTATACTTCCAGGCCCCTTTGCAACCATGGCACAATACAAAGGAGCAGCCAGCGAGGCTGGCCGGGCACTACAGCTGATGAAGAAGAGAGAAAGGCAGCGTGAGCATATGGAACAGATGAGGCAGCGCATTGCTGAGGTAATGAAAAAGAGAAACCCCTGGGGAGAAAATAATGGGGTGGGTGTAGTGGACGTGTTGTGATTCTGAAGGTCCAGATAAAACCAGGTCTGTAGGTATATGGTCCAGAGCAATTCAGACAGGAAAGGAAAGGAAAGCAAAGCTGTGAAGGGGGTTCCAGGTAATTGTTGGAAACAGCTGAGAAAAGTTTACCATAAAAAATGATTTCACACATACTTATAAAAATTATGTAGGGTTGCCATAATGCCAAAAGTGCCCTTGAGTCACTCTGCTGTTCTGTATACATATATGTAACATTAGTCCTGCTGAATAAGGAGCAGAAGAGAGGCATTTGAAATGAAATGTTCATTATAGCGAATATTTGATATTGCTGTCCCCACAAAACATGGTGAGCTCCTGTCCTTAGCCCAGCTCTGCGACGCCAGCTAGATCCAATCGTATCGGCTCTGCCGTTCCATTGGACTATTTCAGTGGCGTGGAGAGGGGGGATTAATCTACCCAGGACTTCGTGCTTTGCATACAGTGTTGAGCACAATACCATAGTCTTTAGAGACTAATGAATGCCAATGCAACCAAGTGAGAGATGCAGGGAATGCAAACTCCTTCCACCATGAAAGAAAACTTCTTTAGTTCAAAATATATCAGCTTTCTGATAATAGAAAATTCTAGAATTTGTCCATGTATGTCACTTCACCCTTGGCGTACAAACACACACACACACACACACACACACACACACTCAGTGAAGTCTTAATCTGTGTTTTGTTAAGACGCAATGTCCTTCTAGGAAATTGATTCTGTCATAATCAAAAATATGTCTTTCTGTCCTACCCTTGTGTCCAGGGGTCTTTGTGTCCAACCCTTTCTCAAAACAGTGCACTATATACCTTAGAACCTCCACAAATACTTGCCCTGAAAACATCCCCAGAAAGTGTCACACTTCCTGAATGTGGTGTTCCTTAGCTTGATTTTTTGTGGAGATTTTTATTTTGCTACTTTGGGGTTGCTGTATTTTCTACACGCTACTCTTTACCCACCTTGGCCATTTCTCCTTCTGTAAGTTTTGGTGTCCAAATCATAAGGTTTCTATGCTTTCACACTCATCTACTGTGGTTCTTCCTTTTTCCCCCCCTATGGCTATGATTTGCACATCTCCTTTTAATGTTGTCAGAAATTGTTCATCTTCCTGCAGTCCTTTGTCATATAGCATATCTTTCTTTCATACCCAAATGAGTTTGCTAAATCTGCACCTGGCCTATATCCCTTTAAAAGGTGATTGGACAGATATATGGAGGAAAAGTCCATTATAATGTAGTATGCAAGCCTCGATGGTTATATATGCGTCCTCTGGGTTTTGGAGATAGTCTGATTTTAAATGCCAGATGATAGAAAGCGGCAACAGGATGCAAGTGTCTTGAGTGCTTCTGAAAGCATCTGGTACAGGGCCATGTGTGATACAAGAAGTTAGACTCAATAGGATCTTGGCTGATCCAGCAGGATTCATCTTATATTCTTTTTTGTGCATGTGTAATTTGTACACTAATATTAAAACAGTAAACAATAAATATAATTCAAAACAATAAATAATTCAAAGAGAACTCATATTCTTAAAAAGTTTTCTCTTCGAGAAACCTGAATGTCGATATCCATATTTATGCCCAATATTTGTATTTCATTTTTTAAAACTGTACTGAAGCCTTATTTTCGGAATATGTCCCGAATATTTTTTCTCAAGGCACTGTCACCTACCTTAGGTGCCACATAATGAAAACAAATGTGATATCAACTGTGATAGATGCACCTCTGGCTGTGTCCCTGACCTGTTGAACCAGAAAAATAGTACCAAATGTTTGCAGAACCTCTTAAATTGCTTGTGTATTCTGTTTAGGGAAGTTAGAGTGGATTCAGAAAAAATTAATTACCTAGAGACGTGAACTGATTTTTCAGCCTTAAATTGACTTCTCTTATTACCTAGGATATTGAGTTATCACATTACAACCTGAATACCAGTTAAATTCCCCTAATGCAATCTCTGCATTAGGAGCTTCAGCTTCTTCTGCCTATTTTCTGTCCAGCCTTGAAGTCCATCCCCATCCTGCCTGCTGTGACCAAGAAAGGCTCCAAGATGGCCTTGCAGGAATGACTGGACTTGGAGGGAACAGGCAGAAATAGGCCAAGTTAGTAGATTTACAAGAATACTTCAAGATTGGGGTTACATGGCAGCATCTCTAGACTAAGTGCATTTAATACAGAAATAAGTTTCTTTGAAGTCAGTGAACTGAACTTTCCTATAATGTATTTATCAAGCAAGCTTATTTTAGTTTAAAGAATTTCTGCTCTAACTGGTTCAGGGAATATATAACAGACAAACAGTGATATGTCTTTTCCTGTCTTCACCCAGATACATTCACAGGTATTGCTATTCTCTTCATTCTGGACCTGGGTGAACATATATTACTTCTGCATTGCTAAGAGTTATAGATTTTCCTTTCTTTCTTTCCCTGACTTTTTGATATAAGCTAGAATCCTGAATAAAGACAACCCCAGTTCTGATAGCTTTTCCAGCAAGTTTTGGTTATGACAGTTCTGCTTAAGATAACATCTCACTTGCTTTCTTGTTCCTTTGTACTCCTTGCTTGTATAACAAGAATGCCATGTGTCGCTGCATGAGGATCTCAAATAGGTTTACTTATTGTCCTGCTTTGGCTATTGCTATGGTTCTGCAGAGCACGTACTATTTCAAAATATTTTGGATCCTCCTCCTTGGTACTTCCCCTCTGGACTTAGACAAATTGTAGTTTAGCTTTTTAGTTTTTAGCTCTAATTTAAATCATAGTATTCATTTCCAAACCCTTCTAGTCTAGTCTGTTGATTAAAGTTTTAAAAGCTCTTATCAAAATTGCAAAGGCACTTGCATGAAGGTGTCTTCCTTGGTTCTCATAATGGAATCAGCTCTCGGACCTTTGGTTCTGTCTCGTGGAACATGATGCCGTACTATCAAAGAAGCTGAATTCTTCCGGCAGCAGCATCTGCATAATCAACCACAGTCCTTGAGGATCTGTTCGTTCCCAGCTGATCCATTCCAAGA
This sequence comes from Cryptoblepharus egeriae, assembly GCA_030015325.1. Lineage (NCBI taxonomy): Eukaryota > Metazoa > Chordata > Lepidosauria > Squamata > Scincidae > Cryptoblepharus > Cryptoblepharus egeriae. The sequence continues at coordinate 118,495,605 of JAREYC010000002.1, forward strand.
AGAATTTTAAAAAAAATTAGTTTCATTTTAAAAGGACCTTGCTGGAAAATGTATGTAATTGCACTAAGCCTTTAAAGATAAGGTAGGTATGAGAATGTGAGTGTTAATGCCTATTCTCACTGAGAAATAAGAGAGCAAGATAAGAACATGGAAGGGATGTGAGGCTCTTCTGCAGTCATGCAGCACATAGGGTAGGTTCTTTCTGTTCCTTCTCTGCTTGGGGTAGTTGTAGATCTCCCAAAGATCAAGAAGAGCATGCTGGAAATCAGAATTTTTCTATAATCTCTTGTATCATGCAGCAAACTTGATCCCTTCTTTACTATGGCAGGAGAACATCATGAAATCCAACATTGACAAGAAATTCTCTGCGCATTATGATGCAGTGGAAGCTGAGTTGAAATCTAGCACTGTTGGTGAGTATGTGTAAAGGTACAGTTTTGGGCACAGAACCCAGGAGCTTCTGTTTTAATGAATAGATCCTCCTTCCCTGCCTAGTGCTGAAGGATTAGACTGAACAGGCCTAATTCCCAGCATATTTTCTTATGACAGGCTTGGTGACTCTCAATGACATGAAGGCCAAACAAGAAGCTCTGGTGAAGGAACGGGAGAAGCAGCTGGCCAAGAAGGAACAGTCCAAAGAATTGCAGCTGTGAGTTGTGGGTGTGTGTTCATATTCTCCAAGCTGGCAGGGTTGGCAGATAAGAATTGATTTATTTTGTATAATGGAATATATAAAAGCTGAAAGAATGGGAGTGGCTAACAGTGTAAACTGTATATTGGGAACCCCCTGTTACATTAGGGACTGTACACTGGGAACCCCATTTAGCTCTAGAACTTGAATGAAGCTGATTGGCTTTGGGTTTGGGGCAGGCAGAATAAAGTGTTTCTTCTTACAGTTCATAATTGACATGGAATTTGTTGCCATAAGATGTGGCCTAAAGTGGCTTTCAAAAAAAAAGATCGTAGTCTACAAATTCATAGTCTACAAACTAGCAGGAAAGGATGTCTTCATCCCGAGATAATATACCTCTCAAAGGTGGAGGCTGGACAGAATAGGGGAGTGTTCTTTGTCCGTCTCTTGTTTGTGAGCTTTTCAGAGACATCTACCTGACTGCTGTTGGAAACACAGTGCTAGATCAGGAGCACAGACTTAACCATGTCTACTCAAAAGTAAATAGAAGATCTTAAATATAAGATCTTAAAATTGAATAGTGCACTGTGTAGCGCTGAAAATCTTAATAATTGGAGAGGGATTTGAGATTTCAGGCAGGCTACAGATAGAATTCACTTGGTGGAAAAGGGTTGGTTTCTCAACCCCTTATTATGTGCTTTTATTTTAATTTGCTTGAGGATATCAATTCCGACCATGATAGTCACTTCCAGTGGGTTCTGGACAGATTGTTATTCTAAAAGACGGGTTCTGGTGCTAAAAAGTTTGAGAACCACTGATCTATTTTACAAGGTGGTTGTGAATATCACAGAACATTCTAAAGCACTTTATAAAGGCCGAAATAATAATGTGGATGTTGTAACATGGCATTCTCCCCTATGTAACACAGCAGCTTTCTGAATGTCGGATGATCTCGTATAAACTCCCTGTTTGAGGAAGTATTACGAGACCCAGAGAATATCCTGGCATCAATAGGTCCCTTCCCTTGAAGTGTTTCAAATCTAGACAATGCTCAGTGTTCGTGGAATAGTTATTTTAAAATATTTGTATCCTACCATTCCCCTTTTGAAAGCGAGGTGCTCAAGAGGGCTCACAACATAATTTCCATCTCTCTTTCCTGACTGAGATTATCTGTTTTGCTGTCCCCCACAGGAAGCTGGAGAAGATGCGGGAACGAGAGCGCAAACAGGAGCAGAAACGGAAAATCTCTAGCTTGTCCTTCACCATGGATGAAGAAGAGGAAGAAGAAGATGGAGCAGAAGAGGAAGATGAGGAGGCAGATTTGGATCGAGAAGGTAAGAGAGGTTGGGAGGCTGGGTGCTTGAAAACTGAGAATGAAGTTTGGGAAAGCCTGCGATTTTGGAGTAGTTCTGCAGGGAGGGTTAGGGGTGTAAAAGGATGGCTGTCAATGTCAGGGAGGGGTATTTCAGAACTAGCATTTCATTACTGCCCATATCTTTTAGAACTGCTCCCCAAGAAGAGAAAACTGGGGAAGAATCCAGATGTTGATACCAGCTTCTTGCCTGACCGCGACCGTGAAGTATGCTATTCCAATGGTGATCACCCACCACCATTTTCAAATGTTGTTGTCTACTGTGATGATTGAACTCCCTTTTCTCCCCATCGTAAGTCACAACATAAGCTTAATAGGAAGAGGCTTCTCTTATGAACTTTGATATTGGCATAATCATAGAAAGACTACATCTCCAATGATCCAATGACCATAACTCCAGTAATCAAAATGTTCTGGAGACCATTTTGTGGATTCATTGTTGTCTTTGTCTGGGTCCAGCCAGGCCACTAACTATCTTCATGCACCAGCTTTACCAAGTCTCCCATGTACCCTAGGACAGTGGTTCCCAATCTGGTGGGTTGTAATCCACTAGCCTGCAAAGTACTTGCTGACCCTATAAGAGGTGGGGAGGGAAGAAGGCAGTGACGCAGTTCCCAGGACTGAAGTGTTGCTGGGAAAGGTTTTGTTTTTTATTCACCTCTCCCTGTGTTAGCCTCTGAGGAGTTCAGGGAGTCCCACAGGAACCTCTGCAAGGCTCCCCAAGCCTTAGAAATTTTTTTAAAAATACTGATCAGAAACCACTGGTTTCTGGGATCCTGGAGATTGCATCATTGCCTTCTTCCCGCCCCTACAAAGGCTTGCTTCCCAAACATTTGAAGAGAAGTTCAAGTGCTTACTAGAAGCACTGATCTAGTAGTTAGTGGGATAACATAATTGGGGATATTTATGGTTTGTCCATAATTGTATGCTTGTATTTTTGCTAAGATCTGCAAGCACCCAACCTTCTCCAAAGTCTGCTTGTTTTGTTTCTTTTGTCCTTGATTTATGTGTACCTTCTTCCCTTCCCGTTTTTCTTTGTGTCAATTGTTGGTTGAATATAGTTTCAACCAGTTGTTGCCAATTGTTGGTTGAACACAGCCTGCGTTTTGCCACGATCCTCTTGGATCCTTGGATGCATGCTGCAATGTAGGAGTGTGAGAATTTTCTATGCAAGTGTGTGGGAGGCTTCCAAGGATGGTTATTGTCTGTCTGTCTCTCTTTCTCCTTGGCTTTGTTCTCCTATTGGTAGCAGAATTCTGGATTGGGACCATGGCATAGGGGTAGATCAGGGGAATGGAAGGAGGCACAACAAGATCAGCACATGTGTGATAGACCACCAATTTTCTCTAGCAAGCTGCAACGTCTAAAGTACTTTTCCTACACTTGCCCCTGTGGACTTTTGCTTCTACATTAAATATTGGTTTTCCCCTACTTTCAGGAAGAAGAGAACAGGTTGCGAGAAGAACTTCGCCAAGAGTGGGAGGCCAAACAGGAGAAAATCAAAAGTGAGTGACCAACAGCCATTTTTTTGTGCATTATCTAGCAGAGATGGATTAGGTTTGAAAGGAGGGTGGGTGATGGTACAGGAAGGGTCTGGTGGTTTTCATGTTGAGTTGTGAACCAAGAGATCATGCCTGTTTTCCCCTTCAGGTGAAGAAATTGAAATCACCTTCAGTTACTGGGATGGCTCTGGACACCGCCGAACTGTAAAGGTGAGCTTTGTTTGCTCCTTAGTTGGTGGAAAAAGAACAGCAGCATGCCCAGGGCTTGTAGGTTCTGTTCTTAAGGGACACTCACGGGTAAAAACAGAAAAGGAAGATAAAGCTCTGTATTTCATTGTTTTTGTCCTGCCTTCCAATGGGGGTAGAGAGCCCTTGGCCCCCTTCTGTGGGCCTCCCCACTGCTCAGAACAGAAAAAATACAATTGCAACCAAATTCTGACTTTTGTTGCAAAACCAAAAATGGTTGTGATAGTGTTTTTAGGCATTCTGAGCAGTTGGGAGACCTACAGAGGGGACCATAAGCTTCCTGCACCCTACAGAGGGATGGTGCTCTCCCAGTAAGCTCCTCGCTGGTAGCTTTATTTGATTTAATCTATCCATGTGAATACTGGCATACATGTGAGCATACATGTGAGAGACAATAAGTTTCTTCAGGTGTTTTGGATGATCGGTGTAAAAAAAGAAATCCATTCCAGCCTGAATCTTGTTTTCCCCGCAGTGCAGATGAAGAAGGGCAACACCATTCAGCAGTTTCTGCAGAAGGCCTTGGAAATCTTGCGTAAAGACTTCAGTGAACTCCGGTAAATGACTTGGCAGAGTAGGGTTTGCTCTTATAGGGGTGGAGATTATTGGTAGGGTTTGAAAAGCAAGTCTACATATCTACCCTTCTTTGTCTGTGGTCAATTTTAGAGTGTTGGTATGTTGAGTGGGTGTTAGAGATGACCCTGGTGTAGGCCTGGGCTCAAATCCTTTTTTTAGCCTCAGATTTTTCCCGTGTAAAATGAGAATACTGTACTAGTTTCCTAAATCATAAGTGACAGTGAGAACCAAAAAGATAAGGTTTTTTATGCAGTTGGCATGTACACCTTGAAAGGAGCACTCTGGCAATTGTGTTCTGGCAAGAGTTCAGTGGTTTCCAGTAGGCAGGATGTGAGACTTGTAAGGAAAGAATCAGATTCCAGCTTCAAGCTATGACAATATATTTACACTTCATAGGTCAGCCGGTGTGGAGCAGCTTATGTACATCAAGGAGGATCTCATCATCCCACATGTGAGTATATCACCCTTGCCTAGCATGTTCCTTCTTCTGTCGAACACACTCCAATTTTGTAGAGGTGTCCTAGCATTTTAAAGTAGAGATCTGTCTAAAGAGAATTATGAATTATGAACACTCTAATGGTTGAGCATATTAGACAACCAATTATGATCATGTTGCCCAAAGATTGCCAAGCAGAGGCAAATGCTACATTTGACTGTGGGAGTAGATCTGCCTGCTCCAGCAATTCCTCACACTTCTAGGAAGCCCATGAGAGGATCCCACTGCCCCTGAGATCAGTGATATCTCCCTTGTTCCACTTTGGGTTGGGGGCAGGTTATATGGTAGGTTATTTCACATCTATTTTGCAGGTGCAGTAAGATTTCCAGGTGTATGTTGGGGAATGTTTTTGAGTCATTCTTTTTCCCTTTCCTGCCCATTTAGCATCACAGCTTCTACGACTTCATCGTCACAAAGGCACGGGGGAAAAGCGGTGAGCCTTATTTGCCCTCCATTTCAAGCCTTTTGCTTCCCTCAAATTTGATCCAGCCTGGGAAGGGTGGCAGGGATTCCATATTGGTTGCACCAGTACTCCATACAGTACTACAGTAATAAGTTGTAATTAATAAGTAATAAGTACAGTAATAAGTACTACAGTAATAAGTAATAATACAGTACTACAGTAATAAGGTGAAGTTAGAGGGGCTGTGATTACCCATTATCAAAGGACAATTCTTTGGGTGGGATGAGGAGTAAAGTGCAGAAAGGATGGGTTCTTGCTGCATGGCATGAAGGAAGCATTTGAAATTATACTGACTGAGATGGTGAGGGAGATAAAGAGGAAAACATTTAAACGGTAGTGTCCTTCCCTTTCCAAACCAGGGCCGCTCTTCAATTTTGATGTCCATGATGATGTCCGGCTGTTGAGTGATGCAACTGTGGAAAAGGATGAGGTGAGGAGAGGGGGAAGCAGCCCACTTTCACTGTGCATGTGAGCTCTTTAGACCTCTCCTCAGGAAGGAACTCCTGTCCAACAAAGTGAGCTGCAATGTTGTGGTTCACACCAGACTCCCTGTTTCCTGCATGCCTGACCAGAAGTGGTTTCTTCAGCCTCCCTCTCTGCTTTTGAAGGGTCACTTGTCCGTTATTCCCTGATATTTGTAGTCAGCACTCTCCCTCCCTTCCCAAAGTCCCCTTAACAATGAGAGCAGATTTCCTCCCCACCCCCTGTTCTAAGTTGGTTGGTTCCAAACCAAAGTGTGCTGATTCTTGTCTACTTCCCGCAGTCCCATGCTGGAAAGGTTGTCCTTCGCAGCTGGTATGAGAAGAACAAACACATTTTCCCTGCAAGCCGATGGGAGCCCTATGATCCAGAGAAGAAATGGGACAAGTATACGGTACGGAACAGTGGGAGCTGTGAGGGTTGAAAGGATGTGCCTGGTGGCAATGTGAATGTGGCAATATGGAGGGTTGAGAGGCTATGCCTGGTAGATAAAAATCTAGCTGGGCCCTGGCACAGGGCAGAGGCAGATCTTATGAATTCACAGCTGAAGTCTAGCTGTTTATAGTCATATTAAAGTTATAATGTTCTTTAGGTAGTATTTGTTTCTGAATGATAAAACTGCTTAACCTTAATCCTTATTCCATTCAGCTTCTTGGCAAAAAGAAGCATGCTACATTTTGTGCCATGTTTGGTCCTGTGTCCTCTACAGTAGCTGATTATGCCTTTATACCAAATTCTGTCCGAGTGGAGGAAGCAATGCTCCTGTGCTGCTGTTCTTTAGGACTATTTGAATGTGTTGGAGTTTGATAACTTCATTTTCTAGTGGATATACATATATGACCTAATTGTCAGTGGATTTTTTACCTGTGATTTTATTTCAGGGTTAATGAGGTTGGCCTTTTAAAAGATGAACATTTCTTTAAGCAGCAGTTAGTAGCTTTAATACCACCCGCTAGAAAAGGTAACATTGCAAACAATCTTCCTCTCCAGGGCTTAGGAAGCCTTCCATCTAGGAGGTGTTCCAGCTACGGGGTGGTGGGTAAATCACTCCTGTTGCTGCTGCCTTAGTTGCTTTGCATTCAGCTGAAGAACGGAAACAAAGCTGTTTTAAGCCCAGGAGAGGGAAATGGATTCATTGCCTGATGGGTACCAGGTTATTTTTAAATGGCTAACTCATCTTTTAATTGTTTTTGTTTTACATGAAAATTGGTATCTGTGAAGGTTGCTAGAATGGAGCCCTTTGCAAATGCCGAGATTTAATCTGTAGTGTGAGGAGTCTTGAGAAGACCTTAATAAAATCACAGGAATGAACACGCACATGCTTAAAGAACAGATATTTGACTTTTACTAAAGAAAGTCAAATGATCTTTGCTTTGTTTTTTTTTCTGAGCTGCACCTCTTATTTTTGTACCATTGTCCCAATGTTGGCTTCTAACTGTCTTGGGACAAAGCAAATGTGATTAAGCAAAGCCCTCTGATGGCACTTTCCCAGCTGATGTCCAAAACATTGATTCCTACTCCACAAGACTATTCTTTGTCCTTTGTTTTTCTTTTTCCATTTTCCAAATTGCCATGTGAGGTCATTCACATCATTCCTTTTTAAATGATTCACACATTTCACTTTCTGTGGTTATCCTAAACACAAACATTGCTGTTGGATGCTTACCTGCAGTCTGGATGCCACTCCACAATACTCATGTTATATGAAGGACTAAGGTTGCAGTCTGATGGCACTATTACAGCCTGGGGACAAGAATAACTTCCACTCTCTCCTCCCTCCTTGCAGATCCGTTGAACAACTGACAGAAACTGTGATATTCTGATTCTGATTTGGCTACACACTGCCTCCCTGAACCTGCTGCAGCATCTCCTTTTTAACTGAGTCCTGCACCCACCCCTTTCAGAAATGTAAACTATCCCTTATTGTATTGACCTTGGGTGAAATAAAACTGTACCTCCCCCAAATAGAAATGTTTCTATTTTATTTTAAAGAATAATATCTTCACAGGGAGTTTCAAAGTGCATGACTTTTGGAATTTGGTTTGAACCAAAGGTTAGCTCTAGGATTAACTAGCAGTTTGGAGACCCTGACTTAGGGTCACCATGCATGTTGGGTCACAAAAATTATCAACCTTGAAAATATTGATATTTTCACTTTTGTCTATAGTTGTTTGACTTATTAACAACTATAGTTGGTAATTAACAGTCGATTGACATATTAACAGCCTGAAAATGGGAGGAGGGGAAGATAATAAGGTGTGCCTGTATTATATTAAGGTGTCACCTTAATAAGGTGTCCCTGTCTTATAAACAATGATCTTAAAACTTTCCCACAGGACAATCATTTATTTATTTACTATGTTTAGAACCACCTTTTGTTGAAAAGACTTTCTCTTCCCCCAGAGCAGCTAACAATATAAAGTAAATGCAAACATACGTGCAAAACATTGGAGAACTTTTCGTGGATGTTCTCTCATACAGGGTACTCTTGCAAAACTATCGGTAAGTTCTTAGCAAGCCTTGAAGGAAGGCCAAACAAAGTTGATTTTTTAAAAAAAATTCCTCATACTTTAAATATGATAGACTCAACACTATTCACAACAACCCTGTGATGGAAGTTGTTCCTACTTTACATTACAATTGAATTACTAAGAGTTGAAGTGGTTAGGACACTGTGCCTGTCATAACCACATATATTTGAGACCTGGGTCCCCATAAGACAAGGATTTCCTGAAACAGGCAGGGGTTTGGATTAGATGATCCACTGGGTCCCTTCCAACTCTATGATTCATGAACTTCACATTCAAACAGATCACATGGAATTACACCCTCTCCCAGTTGACCACTCCCCTGTATTAAAATGGTTGTACAAAACTAGCCTGCTACAGAGAAGTGATCTTGTAGTTTTCTCTGTTGAGAGAAGGGTTTCAAGATCATATGAACTTTTTTCTATTCATAATACAAGGAACCTTAAGGAAACTGTACCCCACGTAGACTGGCTCTGAGATGCAAACATTTGCCTAAGTGGTTCTAGTTGAGCTTAGATTTGAACTGAGCTGTCATAAAGCCTGTGCTATGTATTTATTATATTATCATCTTGAGTACTGTGTTCAGTTCTCGGCACCTCACTTTAAGAAGGACTCAGCCAAACTGGAGCAAGTCCAAAGGAGAGCGACAAGAATGATCAGTGGGATGGAAGGGAAGCCCTATGAGGAAAGTTTGGGGGAACTTGGGATGTTCAGCCTGGAGAAGAGGAGGCTGAGAGGAGACATGATTGCCCTCTTCAGATCCTTGGAGGGCTGTCATAGGGAGAAAGGGGCTCATTTGTTCATAGCTGCTTCTGAGAGCAGAACTAGAACCAATGGGTACAAACTGCAAGAAAGGAGGTTCTGGTTGGATATCCGGAAAAAATTCCTGACGGTGAGGGCGGTTCAGCAGTGGAACAGATTGCCAGGGGAGGTGGTGGACTCTCCCTCACTGGGGATCTTCAAGCAGAGACTTGACGAGCACCTGTTGGGGATACTCTAGGAGGATTTCCTGCTGCAGGCAGGGGATTGGACTAGATGACCTACTAGATCCCTTCCAACTCTATGATTCTATTATACGTATTATATTTACTATTTATTATAGATGCTATATTAATAACGAGTGATTAAGGCCGCAGTCCTATACACACTTACCAAGTAGTAATTCCAATTGAAGTCAGTTTCCTTCCTGAGTAGACCATCACAGGATTGCACTGAAAGGTACTTTTCCCCTTCTCCCTCCAGCTTAAATCAAGCAATTTGTTCTCATTCCTTTTTCCAGAAAGCCTAAAATCCCTGATGCGTGTAAGAATTGCTATTTGTGAGCTTCCTAATTTTTTTAACCAATTGCCTTGTAAGTTCTAGAGAATGGGAAATTACAAAATAGGCTATTTATATTGTAGCATACTAAGGGATTTGATTGTGATTACAGTGAAGCCTGTGCATGATTGCTACAGCTGCTTTTATTCTAAAGCAGGTCAGATTAGGAAAAGCCTAAGGATGGAGGGAGTAAAAGAATTGGGGGCCTAAGAAAGGAAGAGAATGAGGACCAATCCTATCCAACTTTCCAACCCACGGCATGTGTGCTGCATCTTGTGGTGGGAGGTTACTTAGGGATACTTAGGGCGCAATCCAGAGTAACTACGGTGTGTCCTTGTTCTGACATAAGAACAATTTACTCTGGATTGCAATATGAATTTCCCATAGGTTTTCACTAGGTGGTGCAGTAACTATGGGTGCACGTAAATGTCTCCTACGTGCTCCCGCAGTTACTCTGGATTGTAGGGTTAGAGTTAGAGGGGTACTTAGAGTTGCACTGCAGCTGCACTGGCACTGGACGGGAGTGTTCGATAAGATTAGGATCTGAGCCTGACACAAGGTCTAGAATGGTATGATGGAATTGGGAATGGTCCTCAACCCTGAGGATAGAGCTACGGAGAGGAGGCTGAGAAGAATGGAAGGAACATTGAGGGAGAGAGTAAGGATAGGCCTAGGAGATGTGAAGGTTGGAGATCATGGTACAGGCATCCCCCACTTTTTGGGTGGGTTAAGGACAAGGTCATCATGGAAAAGTGAAAACGGTTGAAAAGTGAAACCCCAGTCTTTTTCATTTTGCAAATGCAAAAGGACCACCAAAAAAGACATAAATAGCACTTGCAAAAGCCAAAATAATACATATCTTTTAAAAACATAGCAAAATACATAACAAATTACAGTAAAATAAACACAGGCGTGTATGGGCAATTTATATATCTATAAATGAAAAGTTGCTGACTCATCAACACCCAGCCAAAATTGCCGCCCCTAGAAGCACAAAATTTAGGAAGGGTGTTCCTTCTGTGATGAAGGCACCCACTAAGAACTGGTTTTCAGAATTTCCCACCAGAAGGGGGTGAAAAGGGGTGCAAGGCGTTTTCCTCCCTATACATTGAAGAATCCCTGACTGAGGGAAGCTCTGCATGAATTGCGCACGGATGGTTGATGCACATGAGGGGTGAAAGTGCACGAGGGGGTGCGCATCGGAAGGTATTACGCATGGAGGGTTGGTGCACATGGGAGGTTGAAGCACATGGGAGGGTATTGCGCATGGGGAGGTTGATGTGCATGGGGGTTGTGCAGTGGGGGGGGGTGTACGGGAGGGATTTTATTCCTTTTTCGCTAGTATACATTTGAATGAAGTTTGTTTACTGAAGTCATAAGGAAATACCAAAAACAGTTTGATCACCATGTCACATGCAAATCAACATCGGGGAAGACAATTGTAGCTTTTAGATCAGCAGAAAGAGGTTGAAAGAGTGGGGCACACGTTGAATGAACAAGTTTTGGGTATAATTGAAAGGTATTGAAAGAGCAGAACCATCAAACAATAAGCCATCAGAAAGTGGGAGACATCTGTAATTTTGAATAGCTTAGGTTGTTTTTTATTATGGTTTTTTATTACGCTGCCCTAGCAGATATTAATTAATTAATTAAGGAATATATAAAGGGTGCCAATGCTTCCTGTTTTAGCTGTTATTTCTTTGCCACTTTTTGAATCTCTTGGTCCCAATCGGATGGAATAGAACTGGTGCGCCTGCAGTATATCTATATGGAGAAAAGAATATTGGAATCTTTTATTCTTCTGTTCCTGGACACCAGGTGGTGCTGCCATCAAAGTATAAGTCTAAATCATTTTCAAATCCCTTTCTTCAGGAGGAAAATGGGTCCCTCCATCAAGGTAAATCCACCCAGGATTGAGATTCTTCTCTGTGTGTACACACTCGCACTCCTTCCACCATGTACACATTATTTCTCAAACCGCTTCTCAAACAACACCCTTGTGAATCTTTTTGAGGGATCTCCAAATTTGGGGCCCCCCAAACCGTTTTTCTCCTTTTCCGGGGCCGACATAGTCGGATTCAGACTTTTATATGGTTCTTCTATCATTTGTGCGCAGCTAATAGTACACTTGCATGTACTGTGTGCACATAGTTGTGAAATGTCACAGGCTGGGGTTGCAATCCTAACCATGTTTCCAGCTCCAGGGTAAGGGCAATGTTGCTCTGAGCTAAGGGGAAAATTTTCATCACCGTTAGGAGACCTCCATGTTTCAACGGTGTTATGTGACACATGCTCCACTGGCATAGCTGTATCAGGGTGGGAAAGCTGGTTAGGATTTGAGTTTGGATCTTGTACCACTTGTACCTACGTATCACGTTTGTGCACATGTGCGTATATGCACACACATGCATCTCTCAACTGAGGAACTGTCTCTATTCATTCCTTTTTTGCATTTTTTCCAAAGACTGTTGCTGCTGTTGTCTTTTGTGACTTCTTGAAGATTATGTGCCATTTTAGAACAAAGAACCATCTGTGCGTACGCTCTGTAAACTGTTTTGATGGAAAGTGGTACAGTATATAAATATTCTTACTAACAGCAGCGCATATGCGCGCATGTGTGTCGACCAACTGAGGATAACGCTTCATGTATCTGAGGAAGTAGCCTCTTGTCCATCCAAGCTCTTTCAGTACGTGTGATGGTCATTAGCGTGCCACAAAACTCTCTTTGTTTTTGCTGTATCAAATGAATGTGACTACCCAAGACTTTTTGGTGCCCAAGGCAGGATGCCAATTTATCCAATTATGTGCCAACCTCCCCCTATAATGTGTGGCTCAGCAGTTGCCTCCCTTGCATATTTCCTCTTCTTCTCTTCCCACCTTTCTTTTTCAATCGGGACAGAGGTAGAAGAGCAATATAGACAAGATGCTGGACAGAAAAATGTGCCACCCCCACCTACTTGCAACCTGATGTGAGCGCTTCAGTTGGCCGCATGGGTGGGCCGGCTCTGTGGCTATGGATGTGGAAGTTATTCTGGTAGTATTGTCTCCAGGTTCATCATTTGCTCCCAACTCCCATTAAAAAGGAAATGCTCTATTTGAGCAATGGTACTTAAACTGAGGGTCGGGGTGGTGGTGATGGCAACATCATTTCAAGGGGGTCATGAAAAGCTTGATGCCACTCAGTGGTGGGTTCCAGCAGGTTTGCACCTATTCTATAGAACTGGTTGTTAATGAGACATGGGACATATAAAGTTTAAAAATAGCCATTTAAAAGTGGCTGCCAGATGGACAGAGAACTGGTTAATTTCTTTGAATCCCATCACTGGTGCCACCAGGGTGGCATCTGCCACTGGGCGCCACCATCTTGGAAATGGTACTCAGGCTGCTTTCCTGGGAATAAGGCTCCTAAAGACACTTTCCTGAGAGTAAGACTCATTGAACACAATGGGGTTTACTATTTGAGTAGACATGGTTAGGATTGCACAATATATCTCCACTTTGGCAGCACAATGTAATCTGGAAGCACAATGGACAAATGGGAAATCTCCATCTACATATAGTAGGTTTGGGCGGATTGGATTTGAGGCCGATTGATCATGCACAAAATTGCATCCCAAGCCAGAAACAACAAGCCGAGATCAAACCATGTTTAAAAGATGGTTCCCATTTCTGTGGTTTATTGAAAATAATACAGTACAAACTTTCAACAAAAACACACACCCAGACAGACTTTCATTTATGTCAATTTATTGAACAATCTTTTCTGACTATATGGGGAAAAAATGACTTCGCTACAATCCTCTGTTATTGTGTGTTTATTTCTATAAGTGCCTTGAAAATGTTTCTTCTAGACATGCTCTCTTTTGAACTCTCTAAATTTCGTCATCTTGAAAATGTTGCCCAGTTGTTCCAGTTTCTGTTCTGATTTCTCATTTTCTTTCATCTTTTGTCTGATCTGGTCTCCTTAAGTTGAATTTTGTGTAAATTGGGCAGCAGATCTTTGTCTGTCTGTCTGTCCTTACTCGCCACCCAGCAGAAATTAGTGTCTAAAGGCCCAATCCTATCCAATTTTCCAATGCTGGTGCAGCCATGGCCATGTGATGTGTGCTGCATCCTGTGGTGAAGGGTTTCTTTCCCTTGCCTTGGGGCTGTAGGCTGCACTAGAACTGGAAATTTGGGTAGGATTGGGTGCTAAACAACTTCCTTGCCACAGATCTGAGTGGATGGGCTATTGGGCAGTGACACTCTGAAAGGATAACCATGTATGTCATCATCGCAAAAGAGGACAAGGCCCTCCAAAATGTAGGATATCCAAGAAAAATGTAGAACAAGACATAATAAAAGCTAAAGGGTGAAATCCTAACCTAGGCCATCCGTCTTCCTGTTCCTGTGGTGATGTAGGGAGGCAAGCGCATGTCTGTGCACTGGGCTCAGCTCTCCACCAGGAGTGGCACAACGTGTCTGATGGCATCCCCAGGTCAGCACAGGACTTATACAGGAGCTTAGGCTGGCCTAACTGGACATTAGGACTGCAGCCAAAAATACACATGTTAAAAACTACATGACTTATTATTCAATTTAAAACAGTTACATGAAATTTATTGCAAATAATTTATTAATTCCAAGAAGGCTACATTCTGCCTGCTCTCTAGTAAAAGGAGGACAACGATTTTCCCCTCCCATACAAAACTGCATGGGCATGTCCTGGAAAGAGACAAGAAATGGTCATCCAGACTATAATGGGGCTTGCTTCTAAGACTGAGTATACATGTGTAGGATTAGGCTCTGTGTCCCAAAATGACCTCGAATTAAAGCCCTGCTTGACCACCACCACCTCCCCTTCTATATTCATACTTTTCCCACTGGGAAACTCCCAGCCTACTCCTGTGTGCTTATCCAAGGCTAGTCCGCACACAGGACTGCGGCATGCAACACTTGTTTGATGCAATGAAAGATACAATGAAAGTAAAACGAAAAGGAAATTTAAAAAATACAAAATTCAATTAAAAGAAAAATATTCTATTTTGTAAATCACTTTGTGAACTTTTTGATGCAAGGTGAGATGTAGATAGATAGGTAGGTTTGTTGATTGATTGATTGATTGATTGATTGATTGCCTGCCTGTCAGGATCACAACAGCTCTGTAGTTTTTCTTTTCCCTGCACATCCACAGCCCCCTTCTCCCCCCTGCAGCCTTGCACACTCAGCACACGTGGCCCTCGCCAGGCTCAGTAGCAGCAACAACAGCATCTGGTTCCCATCAGAAGCCTGGGGCGTTGAGTTTCAGTGGTTTCTGGGCGCTGGTGGTGCCAGGCAGCATCCTGGCCAGCCTCCCCAGCCTTTCCCTTCCCTTCCTTTCCTGGATCGCAGCCTGGAATGGGATGGGATGGGATGGTGCTAGCCTAGCCTTCCCCCTTCTTCTGAGCCCAATGCCTGAGAAGCCATTGGGGGGATCCAAGCAGGGTGATGACCACACGTCCTCTTTTTCCAGGACATGTCCTCCTTTTTTGCCTTGTGTCCTGGAAAAAAAATCTTCATTTTCTTCTATTTCCTTGTGAGCAGGCAAAATATAGCCTTTTTGTCATTAAGAAATAATAAATAATAATATAAGAAATAGGAATTGTTTTCATATGTTTAGATTGAGTGGTTTAATAGATTTTTTTGTATTTTAAATTATATGCAATAAATAGGAATAGTTTTAAATTTAATCAAAAGTCATCTAGTGTTCAAATTAACCACATGAAGACAATATACATGGGTGTTTTTGGCTGCAATCCTAAGCACACTTTCCTGGGAGAAAATACTATTGAACACAGTGGGACTTACATCTGAGTAGACATGCTTAGGATTGCACTGTTTAGCTTTTACTTTGTGTCCTACATTTTTCTTGGATGTCCTACATTTTTGGGAGGTTTCCTTATCTTTTTTTTGATTATGACATATGGGTTGCAATCCTAAAGACACTCTCCTGGGAGTAAGATCCATTGAACACAACGAGGCTTACTTTTGAGTAGACATGGTTAGGATTGTGCTATGGTCACCATGCCTGGTAGGGATGAGGCTTACTTTGTCATGTCCTACTTTTTTATGTCTTGCATTTTGAAGGGTCCTCATCTTGCCTCTTTGGGTATGACATATGGTGTCACCCTGCCTGGTAGGGATGAGGTTTATTTTGTCATGTCCTACATTTTTCTTGCATGTCCTACATTTTTGGGGGGTGTCTTTGGTTATGATGACACATAGTCACCCTGCCTGGAAGGGATGACCATGAGGTTTGTGCAGGATGACCATGGGTGCAATTCTAACCATGTCAACTCAGATGTAAGCCCCATTAAGTTCAATGCGTCTTACTCCCAGGAAAGTGTGTTTCGGATTGCAGCCCATATATCATAATCAGGTAAAGGGACAAGCCCCCCCCCTTTAAATGTAGGACACCCCAAAAAATGTAGGACATGAGAAAATAAAAACCAAAACACTCACATGTATTGCTCTCATGCGCTTAATTTACTCACTATATTATTAAATTGAAAACCATGACATGTAATTTAGGTTAGGAGCACAATCCTAACTATGTCTACTCAAAAGTTAGCCCCATTGTGTTCTATGGCTCTTACTCCCAGGAATGTCCTAGTTGGTTAAATCAATGGGGACACATTTTCCAGGCTGGATAAGTCCTGGGAGAAGAGGGCATCTGGTCACCCTGGAGTTGTGGAGAGGGAGAGGGGTTGACCAAGGTCTCCCATCCTGCTGGCCATGCCTTCCCTGGACCCCTTCCTTCCTCATCCCCCATGACCCAACCCATCGCCCTGCTCTCTCCATCATCTTCCTCAGCCACCCATGGGGCGTCCATCATCTCTCATCTCCTGGATCCCGTTGCCATGACGACGTGCCCTGGCTGGTCCAGCGACAGCAGCATCAGCAGCCTGTAGGGGTGGGTGAGGGGAGATGCTCTTGCAGCCACTGGCAGGGAAGGTGGGGGGTCAGGGGATCTGGGGACCAGAAACTCCACCGGCACCTGTTAGGGGGTGCTTTACACCCATGCAAGCAGCACTGCCTTTTCAGCCTTCTTTGCATCGTTCCCTTATTCTTGTCCCCACTAGAGGGCACATTGTGCACACAGCAAGGTACCCAAGGGATAGGGTCATCACTGGGATGTAATGGGGAACCCAGGCTGACCAGATCTCATACCCTCAAAAAAGAAGACAAGGGTCCCCAAAATGTTGGACACTCCAGAAAAACGTAGGACAAGACCGAAATAAAAAACTAAAAACACTCATGAATATTGCTTTCAGGTGGTTGATTGAAACACACTATATTACTTATGATGATTACATTTTAAACCATTCAATTATGAATTCCAAGAAGGCTACATGCTGTCTGCTCACAAGGAAAAGATTTTTTCTCCCCAAAGCTAAAAAAAGAGGACATGTCCTGGAAAAAGAGAACATATGATCACCCTGGGGAAATCTTATGAGTGGAGAGAGGGTTGTGGGCAAGATCGTTCCTTGTAAGGAAAAATGCACATCCCCATAGAATGGGGATGGGTAAGAGAGGAATGGGTGTGTGCTGTGGGAAGCCCCTTGACTTGCATGCTGCTTAGCCTGGGAAAGAGCAGCTCCTTGTGGCCACAAGGATCTCATTCATTCCTTCCTAGGCTGTAGGGCATCCAACAGGGTGACCACATGTCATAACAAAAAAAGAGGACAAGATCTTCCAAAAAATGTAGGACACCCAGGAAAAATGTAGGACACACAAGAAAATGTAGGACAGGGCAAATGAAAAGCTAAACACACTCATATCTATTGCTTAATTTAAACACTCGCTTATTATTAAATTTAAAACCATCCCATCTAATTTATGAACTCCAAGAAGGCTCCATGCTGCCTGCTCACAAGGAAAAGAAGGACAATAAAGATTTTTTTTCCAGGACACAAGGGTAAAAAAGAGAGGTGTCCTGGAAAAAGAGGACACATGGTTCACCTAAAGCTCTACTTGGGTTGGAGAAGGGGGAGGAAAGAGCCCTTGCAAAGAAACACCCCAAGTCTTAAGCTGGCCCCTGTTTAGGGTCTGGATGAATGAGTGCCTGGGCGGGCGGTACCATTTCAGGGGTTGGGGGGCTGTCTGCACATGGGGAGTTTGGGGGATAAAAGAAAGGTTTTTCTCCCCTACATGAAAATACGGGCGGATGATGTAGGGGATCATAGTCAGCAAGGAGAGGTTTCAGGGGCTGGGCGAGGAGGGGATGGAAGCGTTGCCTTCCCCACTCTTCTAGCCCCCTTCCCCCCAGGCTTCAATGGATGCGTCCGTGTTTAAAGGGCTCAGACCGATCGGGGCGGGAGCAGAAGCCGAGTAACAGAGGCTGCTGGAGAAGGAGGCAGCAGAGGCAGCAGGTAGAGGGGCTGGGAGTGGGCTGGACTGGAGAGGAGAGGAGAGAGGAGAGGAGAGGGAAGGGCACCCAGCCAGGACCCCCTCTCGGCACCCAGCCAGGACCCCAGATCTGCTGAGTCTCTGGGTTGGGCAGGGAAGGAAGGGGATCTTGCAAAGGTCTCTGCTGCCAGGTCTCTTCTCCCACCCCAGCCCCACTCTTTGCTAGGAAGGGTGGGGGAGACTCTGGGGCTGTGGCACCCCAGCTATTGCCCCCATTCTATGGTTGAGGTTCTAGCATTGCTCCCCATTCACAGTCTTTCCAATTTGGCTGTGCCCTCCATTCACTGTCCCCCAATCAAGATGTGCCCCCCATTTGGTTTGCCCCCATTCAGTGTTCCCCAATCTGGATATGCTCCCCATTCACTGCCCCCCAACTAGATGTGCCCCCATTTGGTTCTGCACCATTCACTGCCCCCCAATCTGTCTGAACCCCCCATTCACTGCCTCCCTTCCAATCCGGCTGAGCCCCCCATTCACTGCCTCCCCTCCAATCCGGCTGAGCCCCCCTTTCACTCCCCAGTCTAGATGTGTCTATTCAGTGCCCCCCATCTAGTCAAGTCCTCCCATTCACTACCCCCTAATCTAGATGTGCCCCCCAGTCTAGATGTGCCCCTCATTCACTGTCCCCCAGTCTTGCCCCATCTAATTGCCTAATCTAGATGTGCCCCCCACTGAGTCCCCATTCATTGTCCCATCTAATTGAACCCCCTCATTCACTGCCCCCCAGTCTAGATGTGCTCCCATTCATTGCCCCATCTAATTGAACCCCCATTCACTGCCCCTCCAGTCTAGTTGTGCTTCCCTATTAATCCTCAATCTGCTTGAGCACCCCCATTCACAGCCCCCCTCACCCAATCTAGGTACACCCCCATCCTATGGTTGTGGTTCTTGCATTGCCTCTCCCCACCCTCTCTTTGAAGCCCCCCTCCAGGAAAGAGGATTTGAGCTGCCCTCTCTCCTCTGTGGACTAGGAGGAAGGCTTCCTTGCTAGTGGGGCTGTCACAGGAAGGAAATGGGGTGGGGGGCAGACGAGCAGGTAAGGCAATATTTGGGAAAATGCAAGATCGGAGTCAAATTAACCATTTGGAGATTATACTAGGCAGGCGACTATGGTGTTGGAGGAGGAGATCAACTCTTTCCTTCCCACAATGGCTTGGCTCCTCATACTGGGTGAACCCAACCTGGGGTGGAGAAGGCTGGCTAACGCCCATCATACACAACTGGGGTTGGATCTGTTTGAAATTTGGGGGCTGAGTAGATAGGGGGTGTAAGCAGTCACCCCCAAGCTGTCATTGTACATGATCTGTCAATTGATACATTTGTCGATCTATGGCTGCTGAAAAAAAGCCTTCTTATTTTTCAAGGAATTTTCAAACATGTTGTTTTAGTGGGAATGTGAGTGGGAGACCCTCTTACTATGTCATTACTATGGCTATATGTGGTCCGGGAAGCAGGATCAAACAGAGTCTCTTTATAAATTGGGTCATCTTGATTGATGGTGAAGTGGTGAATTATAGGTTTGGAGTGTACTTATTTACTATAAGCACAGCCTTTATTTCATTCATTCCTACTGTAGCTCTGCAAATTGGACCAGGTTATTCCCATTTTGCAGACTGACAAAATTGAGGCCGAGATTGCCCCGCTGACTTCATGGCTGCAACGTGTCAAATCTATATTTGATGGACCACATCAAAATGGATGTCTAACAGGTTGGTCTCTTTTAATAAGTGGGAACATTTATGGTTACTTTCTCATGCATTCTTCCTTCCCCTCTGAGTGTATTTGGGTGGGATCTTGATGTATCTGGTCTTGTGGGAAACAGCAATGGCTGCTGTTTTCCCCAGTCTTTTTTCCAAGCCTTTCTGGAAGGGGTCTGGATAATTCACATTTTTTTTGGAATGGCAAGCAACAAAAATCATGAAAGGAGCATGGCAGCGATTTTCAGATTTTTTGTCTCGCAGCGCACTGACAAGGTAGTAAAATTGTTACGATACACCATCAGTTTTTTTGACAAAGCACACCATCCTGTTGGTGTGGGGCTCACAGCCCCCCAATGGCCTTTCCCAACTCTTATGGCACACCTGCAGACAATTCATGGCACACCAGTGTGCCGTGCCATGAACATGACACACCAGTTTGCCATGGCACAGTGGTTGAAAAATACTGGTCTGTGGAATAGGAGATGATGGCTCTGTGGTAGATGATGTAGAAAAGTGGCTTTGCACTGTGTTGGGAAGGAATAACGGTCTTCGAGGCAAAGGTAGAAATTGATTATTGTTGCAATCCTTAGAGCATTTTCCTGGGAATAATCCTAATTGAACTCAATAGAACTTACTTCAGAGTAGACACCATTAGGATTGCATGTGAATCTGCAAGGCGTGTTGAGAAGTCATTCCCATTCTTGTGGCTGAGACGTCTGTATTTTTCCCGGTGTAAGATATGTTGGTCAGGGAATGTTGTGTATTGTGGAAAGGGGATATCTACAGATGGCCTGGTTGGGAAGAAGGGTTGGAAAATGTAAGGTTGTGATGCTGGTATGTTCTGATGCTGTCATTTTAAGGAGGGCCACCACACTACATATGAAATATTCAGTGTCTTAGCGTGATGGAAAGTGATATAATAAAAAGAATGGGGTGCTATTGGCAAGTGTCGGCTTGTATGATGTTGCAGGATTGTGTGTGCATGGATGTTCTGTTTTAGCTATGGGGTGGAAGAAAAACTACTGGGCAGCTGTGGCTCTTGAAACATCCTTCTTTCTCCTCTGCACTGTGTAGAAAACCACAAGTAGACCCTTCTGCCAACATGCAGTTTCTTTCATTCATATTTAAATATGGGCCATAGTTATGTGATAGACCACAAGATTTGCATGAAGACTGTCCATGGCATGTTTAGTTGGAGGATCTTGGGTAGCAAGACTGGGTATGAGATCTTTGCCTGAGATCTTGGACATCTTCCATTCTTCCTAGATAAAGATAGGCTATTAGGATGGGGCTTGACTGACCTTGTTTGCTCCATAAGGCAGGTGGCATGACGTGTGTGCATGTGTGCGCAAAAGCATATGGCCAGCTGGCTACAGACTGGCTATATAAGGTGTAATTTTGGACAAGAATTTCAAAATAGTATGGGGAGCTACTGTGCCCAAATGGAAACATTTTTTGCAGGACTCCAGCCACGATCCATAGAATCATAGAAACATAAATAAAAATTTGTTATAGATTTTATGAAAAGGAATCAAAATGTGTGCTGAAAAAGGGTGCCAGTTAATGGACTGAATGGATCTAAGCACACTTTAATACAAAGTTGCATACCTGTTAGACTACAAGGCTGTTTATTTATTTATTTAGTGTATGCCAGTTATAATTGCCAGGAGATCTTTTGTGAAGTCCAGCAGCCGGTAAGTGTAGACTCTTTATGCCCGGGGGTGCAGGCTAAGTGGGGTACAAGGCTGTTTAGAGCTGGATATAGGCCCAAGCCAGATGGGAAATATAGGCTCCATTTCAAACAGTACTTTTGTAATCCAGGCTGGATACGTATAATTTTTTAATGAGTATATGCACGTACTCGTGGTTTTGTCACAAAAAAAGGAAGTGCCAATTTTTCTTCCCCCCCCCCCCAATTTTGAAGGCACAGGGAGCCCTATAGAGAGCTATAAATACACACCCCGAACTCCCCAGATTGCAGCAATGGCTGCAAGTAAGTAGACAACCCCCTTCTGTAATCAGCAACAGTGCAATCCTATGGATCTCATGGCTGTCTTCCCCACTTCACCACCCTAAAGGGACATTGGCCAGTACTTCCTGGTCTGGGTGGATGGCACCAGTATGATAACCACCAATTAAAATATTGTTATTTTAGGTTGCCTTCTAAATATTTCAGCAAGTATTAAACTCAGTACCATGGGAATTTCCACAAACTAAGGACCTTTGATCATCTAGCACTGCAGTTTGTAAACATCGGAGGTGGAAACATTCAAATATGCAACATCAAACATATCAATTTTTTCTGTCCCCTTGTTTTCCATGAATTGTCACTTAAATTTAGCACAGAGTTGGTTTCTGTTATCTGCGTTTGTTTATATTTTGTGTGTATTAGGGCAAAATCCATAGCAGGTACGGGTCCACACAGTTACGTCACCCTCTAGTGTTATCTTATGGAAAGTCATAACTGCTCCAGAGCAAGGGGCTTAGTTTCACTTTAGGCTATAGGTCTTAATCTTCTTTAAAATTTTAATATGTACTAAAGGATTCCCCTTAACCCTCTTAGGCTGCAATCCTATACACACTTTCCTGAGAGTAAGTCCTATAGAAGACAGTGGGACTTACTTTTGAGTAGACATGCTTAGGATTGCACCCTTAGAGAGTTAATTGTAGGTCCCTGCCCAGTAGCCATCCCCACTTCTAGCCCAGGGTGACCAGATGCCAAACCCAAAATTCCTGAACCCCAAGGCCAAAATTCCTAATCCCAGGCCAAAATTCCTACCCGCTGAAAAAAAATTGCCAAAAATATATTTTTTTATTTTTGTTTTTCGTTTTTTTGACCATAACTTTTGATAGGAAGGAGTTATCTCCAAACTGATTTTTGCACTGGATTCTGCTCTTCAATACGAATCCAACAACATATGGCTTGATGGGGTACTGTGCACTATCACGAAGTTTCAAAATGAAGCCAAAATGTAGGACAATGATGCCAAAATGTAGGACACCTGGACAGGAGGCTAACAATCCGGACAAATCTGGGTTTTTCCGGTAATCTGGTCACCCTGTTCTAGCCTGACTACAAGTAAATAAAGTGTACAGATTACCTTTGAAAACGAGTTATAGCACAATCCTAAGCATGTCTACTCAAAAGTAAACCCCATTGTGTTTAATGGGTCTTGCTCCCAGGAAAGTGTCTTTAGGATTGCAGCCTTTGTTACTAAACTACTGTAATTGTTTTAATGATTGTTAAACGATTTAGTAAAAATATTAATTTTATTTTTTATTTTAACCCTAGTGCTGGAGGCCCTTAGGCAGGGGGCCCAACTGAGAGCAATTGGTCTAACTGATTTAAAGCTGGCCTTGCAAAGCTGAGCTAAAGGGTGGTATATTACCACAAAATATCCATGGATGTAGATGTGGAGTAAGGATATGCCTTGTGTGTAATTTAGACATCATGAATAAAGCTTAATGTACCTGTCAGGATACTTGGGGGAGGGAACCAGAGAGAGAGAACATTGGAGTATGGAATATTTTTTTACCATTTAAATCATTATAAATAATTTTTCTTACGAGAGAAGCTATTTTTTTATCACACCTGTGTTTACTTACTCATTCAGGGTGGTGTACCTGGTTGTCTCCTTCATTTTTTTTTTCTTCACAGCAGCCTTGTGAGGTTGGTCAGGCTGAGAGAGACTGGGTTGACTCACAGTCACCCATTGAGCTTCATGATTGAATGGTGATTTGAACCCAGATCTTCCCATCAACCTGACTCTGATAATATTGAATGACATTACTAAGCACTAAGTGAAATAGTTTTAGGGTGCAATACTAACCATTTCGGCCGCCAAATTCACCCATCACCCTGTTCCCGTGGTGGTGTGGACTGTCTGGCACATGTCTGTGCACTGGTCTAATTCCCCCGCCCAGAAGTCGCACAGAAATGCGATGTGGCACTTTTGTGGCACATCCAGATCAACACAGGACTTGTGCCAGAACTTGTGCCAGCCTAACCAGGGGTTAGGATTGCGCTGCCTTTGGGATCCTAGTCCAGCCATACTGCCTATTACAACCACCAATGCGCAATGCTTTCCCTAAACAAGCCAGAGGATATTATGTATGTATATATGCTATATTAAATTGTCAAAAGAGAAGACAACTAAAGTTCTGTGGGGGCTGGTTCTGGAGATATAGCATTGGGGATGTTAGAAGATAGATGAAGAATGCAATAATGCGTGTGGGAGCTTTTCAGATGTGTGTTGTTGAGGATTGTATTCACGCACATGGCACCTGATTCACACACACATGGCTGGTTCATGTATACATGGTACATCACTTGAGTTCTCGCTCTCATCTTAAGTGTGTGAAATGAATCTACCTGTACTGAAAAACATGTTTGAGGTGATATGAAAATGTCACCACATTTGATTTGCGGTGGCTCACTTAGGACGCAATCCTAAGAGATTTAGGCTGGCCTAACTCACCTGGCCTTGATGGTGTGTGGAGGTCGGCGTATGCTTGTGCATTGGCCTAACATCCCCAGGGGTGGGTCAGAAGACTCTTACTGCACCTTTTTGACATAGCCAGGTCAGCACAGGAGTTCTGCCAGCCTAAGAGCACAATCCTAACCATGTCTACTCAAAAGTAAACCCCATTGTGTTCAATGGGTCTCACTCCCTGGAAAGTGTCTTTAGGATTGCAGCCTAAGTGGAGGTTAAGATTGCAGCCTTAGGCTGACAAAATCATTCCTTGAGGATGGAGCTATTGAGTAATGGATCTGCATGTATGACCCAGCCTTTGAGATTAAAACATGATGCAGGCAGCCAAGAAGAACTTACCATTCTTGCATTACAGATGCCCAGCACTGCATTTAAATCAGGCTTTCAGCTACTATGTGTGCATGATTAGCACGCCAGGGATCTATAGTCTAGATGGGGTCTGTGCTGATGAGCCAACATTATATATGCAGTGGCCTTGGGCCCAGTTTAAGTGAGACGTTGGGAAAATGTGACACATCCAAATTATATCCTCTTGCTGATGTCATGTTTAAATTGGGCTGGGGGTATTTGCATTAAGATGGTGATGTTAGGAAGCACATAGGATGTGTATTGGGGGTTTCCAATCAGCCCTGAATTGGGAGGGAGTAACATTTGTTCATTTTGTGTGACAGGTGGCATTGCTACATTCATCTTTCCTTAGCTGTTGCAAGGTGCGTGTGTGTGGTACGGTGTGGCATGATGTGCTTGCTTCTCGATCTTGCAGGTGCTGCTTCATGCTGTTTTTGTTGGGTGCTAATGAGAAGCCGAGAAGGGTGTTGGAAATGGAAGTGTAAATGTAAGGAGAAAACCAGGTCTTTGGAGGCTGTGACTTTTCACTTAGAGAAGTGTGGATCCTCTGCAAAAGCTTACAGCAGTGGTGCTCAAACTTTTGAGCACCAGTGCCCAAGTTTTAGAACGACAATCTATCAGGAGCCACTGAAGGAGACGGCCTTAACCTGGAAGTGATGCCATGGCCGGGCATCATCAATTTAGGCTTCAAAACTAAGCCGTGATCAAAGGTCCCATTATACACCATAAATGGATAAACCACTTAATGAACCTTTTGTTGAAAAGCGATATATAAATACTGTTGAATGTATATAAATACATTTAATAAATTTATATAAGACTACTCTGAAACTTGAACCCAATCTATTGTATGTTTATTTGATACTAAATCCCACTGAGCCCAGGCTTTCTTCTAAGCTTACCTAGGATTGGAAAGCTCTGGCTTTCAGGTAAGGAGATAAAGGATTGGAACCTCAGAGTCTGTGTTTCTGCAGCTGTTAGCTTGAAGGTGCCGCAAAATAATAATTATGTTTTACTATGCAGTGTAATGCTGGAGTGGCCCATAACCCCCTTCTATTTTCCCCTTCTAGGCTGGATGAATTGCCTATGTCTGAACCTGCCTGACCCCAGGCAACTCACTGGTGATCATGTGGGGGCTGCTGCTTGCCGCCACCACCGCTGTAGCTGTTCTTCTCTGCTCATCCTTGCCCGTCTTGAGCATCCTACCACCACGTGCCACTTTCACAGTCTCGGATATGATCCTTACACACTTGGCTGTTCACCATGATACGGGCGAGGTCTACCTTGGTGCCATCAACCGCATCTACAAGCTCTCGGCCAACCTGACCCAGCTGCGGTCTCACACCACAGGACCAGTTCCGGATGACCCCCGATGCTACCCTCCACCTGGTGTGCGGATGTGTGCTCATCGACTAGCCCCTGCTGACAATGTCAATAAATTGTTGTTGATTGACTATGCTGGCAATCGACTAGTGGCTTGTGGCAGTGTTTGGCAGGGGGTGTGCCAGCTTTTGCGGCTAGATGATTTGGTAAAGCTAGGTGAGCCACACCAGCGCAAAGAACACTATCTTTCTGGTGGGACTGAGCCGGATGCCATGGTTGGTGTGATTGTGGAGCAACCCAGGCAGCCCAGCCAGTTCTTTGTTGGCACTTCCATTGGAGGACGCTCGGAATACTTCCCCACCCTCTCCAGCCGCCGCCTGACTACTGATGCCACCAGCCAAGAGATGTTCAGTCTTGTTTACCAGGATGAGTTTGTCTCCTCCCAGATCAAGGTGCCTTCAGACACCCTTTCGCTCTATCCAGCCTTTGATATCTACTATGTCTCAGCATTTGTGTCTGGAGGTTTTGTGTATTTCCTCACCTTGCAGCTTGACACAGCCCAGACGCCCCTGGAGCCGGCAGGAGGTCCAGGCGGCCCGGGTGTCACCGGTGGGGAACGCTTTTTTTCATCCAAAATAGTGCGTCTGTGTGCCAATGACACAGAGTTCTACTCCTATGTGGAATTTCCCTTGGGTTGCTCCAAGGATGGCGTGGAATATCGTCTCGTGCAAGCTGCTCAGCTGGCCAAGGCAGGTCGCCAGTTGGCCCGGTCACTGGGCATTGCTGAGGGACAGGATGTGCTTTATGCTGCCTTTTCTCAAGGCCAGAAGAATCGGGCTGCACCACCCCGGGAGAGCCTTCTCTGCCTCTTCACCCTGGATGAGGTCAATCAACGTATTCGTGAGCGCATCCAATCATGCTACCGTGGAGAGGGACGACTCTCCTTGCCATGGCTTCTCAACAAAGAACTGCCCTGCATCAATACGGTAGGCACTGTGTGATCAAGCAGTGTATGATCTCTCTCATTTCTTGCCTGCTGGTTTCCATTCCTCTTAGAAATAGGACCCAGGAGTGCTGGCACAAAACAATCTTCTTGCCCATTTTCTCCAACCTGTTAAATTGGATCCCATTTTCCTCCAGTATCACAAATCTAGAATGGAAGTATTTGTTTTGGCTCTTGTGATCAAAGCAAATGGATCTTGTTTATCTCCTTCCATACTAAAAATGTGGGGGTGCTTGGACACAGTTCTCTGAAGATTGATGTAGTGGTTGCACACCATAACTTTTTTAAGTGATGAAGCAAGGGAAAGAATAACTTCTGTGGTGGATGTCAGTGGTGGCACAAGGATGAATTCTGCTTCATTTGCTGTGGACAGGTGACGGAGCAGTGTACCCCTTGTCACCGGTGTCCGAGATAGGTGTGGGACTTTCAGGGTTCAGGTAGGTGGATCCTTAGGCTGTGTCTGATCTCAGATCCCATCATTGCAGATGTGTACCTCAGAGGGAATATGTAGAGCAAGAACGTCCACATGAATGTCCTCCAAACCCTTTCTCTGTAATGCAGGCAGAGAAAGGAACCAAGATACATGTAATTCTGACTCTTATCTCTCTCCCCCATCCTTATTCCCAGCCAATGCAGATCAATGGAAATTTCTGTGGGTTGGTACTGAACCAGCCCCTCGGGGGGCTGCAGGTGATTGAGGGACGTCCACTGCTGGAAGAGAAGGCTGAGGGCATGGCTAGTGTTGCTGCCTACACTTATCAAGGCCATTCGGTTGTCTTCATTGGAACCCGTGCTGGCAACCTCAAGAAGGTGAGATATTTTTCTTTAGTGGGGGCAGGGAGAAAGAATGGATGAACAGGTGGAGGTGATTCCTCTGATTGCATATATGAAACACTTTGGTTAAGATGCTGTGCCTATTGTTTGGCAGGCTGGAGATCAAGACCCGGGTGAATTCTGACCTGGAGTGAGCTTCTGTCCCTTGCCCAGGTCATGCCAACCTAATAGTCTGAAAGCAAATAAGTGCAAAAAGATAAATAAGTGCCACCTCAGTGGGAAGGTAACGGTGTTCTGTGCGCTTTAGTGTTTAGAAATGTGGGCCACATGACCCCACAGGCATCTGGATTACTTGTGGCTCTGTGGCTTAAGAAATGGGGATGAGCACTGCTTCCTAGAGACAGTCACAACGAGCAGGGAAACCTGCGGGAGACACCTTTATTTTTAGTGAAATATTAATACACTAGCATAGAAATGCCTCCTATGGATTATCCTCTTTAGGTATTGCTACCTTTTTTCCTAAAGGTTATGGTGCCTACTCTCACTAGGATAAGATGCTACCATTAATCCTCACTTGTCATCCAGCCAGGGCTAATTGGTCAGGTTAATTTTCACAAAGCAGAAGGGACCTTTCTGGATATCTCAGCCAGGTTTCATGAGCATCAGGCCACCCTTAGAACACTTTACAACTCACTGTCTGATTCGGGAAACCTATAATGCATTTCTGGGAACTATATTATTCAGTGTGTCTGATCATGCCCTTCTTTGCTTCTGGATCCACCATAGTTGTGCTGCACATACCTCCATCCCCAGGTGGGCATAGCCTCCCCAAAACCTTAAATTGTGGCATGTCTTTTTAAAAAGACAAATATCGCACTTCTGCTATCACCTCCTCTAGTTGTTGGGTGCTGACGGTTGTGGAGTCAGCCTGGAAAGTGCAAAGCGAATAATGCTTCTATGCTAAGAGTGGTATGCTTGGGAATTAGGTGAAGCCCCATGAGAAAATGAAGCCGCTTCCAAGTTGTTCCCACAATCATGCCTGCGGGAGAGGTGCTTGATGCCTACCACATCTCCTGTAGGGAAGATAACTGGGCAAGGAGTACTAGCTCTTCACATCATTCCCCACCCTTTCTGTCTTCCATCTCCAGACTGAATACTGTACTGAGTATATTTATTTATTTCATAGCCTACATCTTTATAGGCATAAGGTATTTTTCCTCTTGATATCAAAATCTCTCCTTTCAGCCCATCCTCCTCAACTTTGCTTGCTGTGAGGTGGGAGAAAAGTCATTGTTACTGGCAGCCCCTGCCTCTTGCTATTACTACTCTGTCGAGACTTGTGCCCAACAGACTCGTCGCATTAAATATTAACTGGGCAGCAAGTGAGCTGGTACATACCTCCTGCATCCACTCTGTGGAGTGGGGAAAGTCCATGTCTTAGGAGGAGATGGATGGAGCCTGTGTTACATTGTGAGAGTTAAAGAAAAGAGTATGAATGGCGGTACAGAGGTTGTGCTGAGGAGTCTGGAGGATGTCGACTGGAGATGCAGATCCCCTGGGGAGTGTGAGTTTCTTTTTCTTCCCGGGCACGTTTTGTTCTGAACTCAGCAGTTTCTGCCCTAATTTTGCAGTTTTTTTATGTTTGTGTGTGATGAGTGTGTTGAGTTGGTTTGGGAAAAGAGAAGCTACCTGGGCTTCAGAATGCTTTAAAAGACATAAAAATGTCTTATCTGATTTCCCAAGGGAAACTGGAAATAGTGAGGTTTTTGCTGTCAGGCAGGGATGTCCAAACTTTTTGGCTGGAGGACC
This sequence comes from Cryptoblepharus egeriae, assembly GCA_030015325.1. Classification (NCBI taxonomy): domain Eukaryota; kingdom Metazoa; phylum Chordata; class Lepidosauria; order Squamata; family Scincidae; genus Cryptoblepharus; species Cryptoblepharus egeriae. The sequence continues at coordinate 118,525,090 of JAREYC010000002.1, forward strand.
GCATCATCTCTCTGACACTGTGTCAAGGACCTGGAGAAATGATTTACATTTCAGATTTGAATAAAATGTACATAAATTTATGTATAAGAATATATTGGAGATGGAACTTATGAATAAATGAATTCAAACCACTTCATAAACAGTCGTCTAATATGGAGAAAGGGGGTGATCTTCAAACTGATCAGGAGCACTTTCATACACAGAGAGAGGAGGAGGCCAGATGGAGAGGTCTTCCCAAAGGCCGCATACAGGCTCGCCATGGGCCGCATCTGGCTCCCAGATCGGGGTTTGGTCACCCCTGGTGTCGGCCATTCTTAAACCTACAGAGGCCACATGCAGACATGTGTAGACTTTGTGGGCTTCAGGACATCCTCTGGTGGTGTTTAAGGGGCCAAAAGTTTTAAGGGATTTAAATGGCTGAAACAGCAAATTTCATTATTTACAGTTTTTGGTATCTGTATGGGGTGCAAGAACAGATCTTTGTATATACTGAGGCTCCACCTGTGTATCATCAGCCTTGGGAGGTACCCAGCTTTTGTGTACCTCAGTTTAGACTTGAGGATTCAGCTCTTGGCTTTCCTGCTGTTTGATATGTCACTTTAAGTAGATTTACGTTTTTCAGAGGTGTATCTTTTTTTGCATTTTTAGCCTCAAGACGGACCTAATTCTGGAGATGAGGTAGCAACGTCCATCCCAGATGTCCCCCCTTTCAAGCTGTGGGGTCGATTTTGGAGTGGACGGGTGTGTGGGCAGAGTCCTTGGGGAGCCACAGCGGCGTCTGGTCTTTGGGGCTGGTTGCATGGAATTGAGTTACAACTTGAGTGTGGGCTGGAAGGGGGGCAAAGAGAAATGCTGTTTAAACTCTTGAACCCCTAGCAGGGGGCATGCGGGGAGGTCACGACCTCCTTCTGTTCTTCAGGCAAACGTGGAGATTCAATTAGGAAGGCAGGAGGCAGGGTGGTAGCCTGTCCGTCTGTCTTGGCCATTCCCAGATCTCCTTCTGCTGCCCTCACTACACTAATTGCCTTGTTGCGGCATTGCCTGGAGTCTTACCCTGGGGTGACCCCCTCCCCAAGGGGGCAGAAGGATATGTGGTGACCTGCCTGTTCCCTCGGCCTGTTCTGAAAAGATCTATTATCCCATCCTTAGGAAAGGGGGGAGATGGATCTGAATTCCCAGTCCTACAACTGCACTGACCCCAGGGGCCTGGTTGGTTTGTGGGGGAGGCTCAATGGGGCTTTGTTGGTTAGGATGAAAGATTCTTTGAGCTTTCTCTTTGGGACAAGGGCTTGTGTGTGTTCTTGTAGGTACCATCTACAGATGTGGAAAAAGGGAACCTGTCCCTATTCTGCTTACTAATCTCATTTGTGACAGTTCTGGACCTTTTCAGGGGGAGGTTTTGGAGTAGGGGTTGTTCCTCTATACAGGCATCTCCCACTTATTAGATGGGTTAGGGACAGGAGCACCGTCCAAAAGCTAAAACTGTTAAAACAGTGGAACCCAGTCTATTTTTTTCCATTTATAAATATTGCTTCCAATGCTTTTTAAGGCAGCAAATGGCAAATGCCCCTTTTATCTTGCAAATTCCTGCTGTCACGCAAAGATTTCTGCAGATTCTCATTAACTCTTTTGGCAGTGGGATTAGACCAGGAGCTACATCATGGGGGAAGGCAATTTTGGCCTTTAGAACAGCGGAGAGAGGTTGGAAAAAAACAGAAGATGAGTTGAATGAATAAGTTTGTGTATAATTGAAAGGTGTTGAAAGAGTAGATCATCAGAAAACGAACCATCAGAAAGCAGGGGATACCTGTACATATTCCTACCTCTTGAGAAGAAACCTCTGTTCTTAATATGGTTGTGGGGTATGCACATAATCATGAAACTCTGGAAAGGGGGATCCATTTCCACTTGTGGCTTTGCCCCTGCCTATAGTCAAAGGTGTATGAGAGAATCATGCAAAGTTTAAAAATAAATTTCAGTAGTGATATTGAACTATTCATGCTCTTTATGGTAAATATACCATCTTTGTTAGCTATGTTAATAGCGGGAGTTCTTGGAGTAAGACAAAGTTAGTTGTCTGTGCTTTCTTTCTGGGGGAAAAGGTGACAGACACTACTAACCACAGTGACAGAGCTTGTCATCCCCATATCTAACTATTAATCGGATGCTGGGAGAGGTAGGTGGAAAAAGGTGCCAGTACTACCAGTGAGTACTAAGTTAATTTTTGAAAGATAAGCCACAAATCTCTGCAGTTACACATGTTTGAACTGCATACCTGGATACAAACTGCTTTTCTCCATGTTGCATGTGTGTGTACTCCTTACTACCTCTCTACTGATTTCTGATGATGGAGAAAGCCCATTTATTATTTTATGATAGAATTATGGCATCTTAATAAAGACAGTCTATTTCTTTATATAAAGATCTATTTCACTATTAATACTAAGTTCACTGTAGTAACCTGCCCTGCTTCAGAAGCCATTGCAAGACCAGACGGAGAATATATGAATGAAGAGCATTAGGGCATGAGGATGGTAGCACTCGAGCCTTCACTTTTGGTGTGACAACCAGATAAATGTACAGTACAGTGGTGCCCTGTAAGACAAATATAATTTGTTCTGGAAGCATGTTTGTCTTACAAAGTGTTCTTTATACAAAGCGGATTTTCCCATAGAAAATAATGGAAATTCTGACAATTGGTTCCACAACCCCAAAATATTCAGATAAAAATATTAACTGAATGTAAAAATGATGACAAAGCGCTGTATTTGAATTAAAAACACTGTAATACAATACAGAACATAATTACTGTAATATTGATTAAAACACTGTAATATACTGTGCAATAAAACAGAAAAGAAAAACCTTGATGGCCAAGAATGACTAATTTTCACTAAAAGAGTCACTGCTGTCTTTTTGAGCAACTTGAACAAGGAATCTATCTAATGACACTTGCTTTGGTCTCCTTTTGAGGATTTCAGGGAAATGTGACATTGCATTGCCATTAAACAGATTCATTGCTCACACTGCTACAGCCTTATTTGGGTGGTGCTTTTTTTTACAAAATTTTGTACAATTTCCCAATGTGTACAAATGTCCTTAATCTCATTTGATGTGAGAGATTCCTCTTCCTCATTCACCTCCCCTGCAGATGAGATCACCTCCATATCCCCTTGCTGTTGCTCATGATGCACATCCATCAATTTGTTAACAACAAATTTTCATTGTAAAACTGTCTTACAAGGCAGAATTCCTTAGAAATTTTAGTTTGTCTTACAAAGCGTTTGTTTTACAAGGTACCACTGTACTTATTTCTGTATGTGATCAGTCTTTGGCTATTTGAAAAGGATGGCGGTTGTTTTTTGTTTTGCAGGGAAGGCAAATATTTTGCCCAGATGGCCACATTATCTCTGGCACTGTTGGGGGCTGGAAAAATTATTTACATTTCAAATTTGAATAAATTTACATATAAAGAGTTATTGGAAACAGATCTGGAGGATTATAAGGCTTGTCCATGCTTTAGATGAGGGTCTTGCAACGGGCTGCAGGCTGCATTGAGGATCGCTGCAGACTGCATCAGGCCTGTAGGCAGGGGTTTGGGTGCCCCTACATTAGAGGAAAGGGTATCTTACTGCATAGCACTTCATGATTCACGTTATCACATAATGGTTTTTGATGTAATCTATCATGTGGAGCTAGGAAGCTATAAACTTCCCAAAGATGTTCTTGCACAAGTTCTAGGGCCCTTTTGGTAAGATACCCTTGCGCTCCATCAATAGACAGCACAACATCCCAAAGGGGATGTGCCCTCCAGCAAGTAATTTGTCACTCACCCACTGCTGAATCATAAGCAGGAACTTAAATAAGGTTGTAATCCTAAGCATGCTTATAAGATAACTTCTTCAAAAGTAAGAGGGTTTTCTTTAGAGAAAATACTGTATATTTGTGATGGGAGCTTTAGTAGGAAATAAGACATTATTCTTCATAAATCTCACATGTAAGATAAATTTCACTTCCCCAGACATGCACTGTGCCCTTTCTTTGCTCTCGAATATATGCTGTCTAATTTTTTTCCTGGTGGCATTAGTGGCTCCATCTGGGCTGTGTGGGTGAATGTCTCTCAGATAATTTTCCAACTTCCACATGCATACAATTTTCTCTCAGTATGCAGCTAAAAGTGAAATCTTTGTGCACCCAGATCCTGCATAGAGTGGTGGTCCTGCACAATTTTCAACCATTAAACAGGCCTGTATTTGTGGTTAGCTATGAGTCTTATGGGATGCTCATTAGGAAAGAATGGAATCCCACTGTTGAATTTCTAAAAATGTTGGAATTGGTTCCAGAAGTTGTCTACGTTGTCTCTGGGATTGCCTGAATTTTACCAATAATCATATCAGGTACCTCGTATTTAAATTTTGTCGGTATTATTGAATATCAAAATGTAATTAATGTTTGAGTTTTAGCTTGCAAAAGCAATCGTTTTTTCCTACAAAAACAGTAGAATAAAAAAAGCCCTTGAGTATTGACTCCTCTGATTTTGTGCAGTTCTCATCTGTGATGAGTATTTGTAATTTCCAAAGCTATGTGTAAATACGCAGTGGCAGAGAGCAGGTTTTTTCAGTGTGAGATTGCTAGTAAGATGGATAAATTGCTCTTCTCAACAGCGTTGTCCTCCAAGTTGAATAAGATTGTGCTCCATGGCTGCAACTTCCGTTCTCTCAATATAACCACGTTAGCTTTGGTTTGGCAGCATGGGCTACTGGTATGCCTTGAGCCAGTTGAATTGCCATCCTCCACTTAGCAGACATGCCAAAAACATGAGCCTCCCTTTGCTTTAAAAACTGAGTTGTTTTGGATTGATAGCATTGCTGTAGCAATTGCGAGGTATAAGAAAAGTCAATGACCACCAAAAAATGCTCTAAAAATATATACTTTGATAAATACTGTATATACTTGGCTTTGAATAATCCATCACACCCTATTACTCCCCAAACTTCTCCCTGTTTGGTTACTCAAGCCCAGATTTTTCAAAGAGTTGGACTGCACATGTCTTAGATTTCCTAAATGCAGGATTCTTTGTTGAACATTGTGTGTTGTAAATTCAGATTTTAAAAAAATTCCTTAAGATTTATGTTTTCACTTATCCACAACCCTTCTCCCCCCCCCCCCGTTCCAAAATAGTGGTGTGGTTTTAACCCACAAAACTTATTTCTGCCTTACAGAGTTGGTGACCTACCAATATGAGTGCAGACTTTCAGTATGTACTGAACTGTAGGCTGCCGAGTGCTTGACAGTCCCATATCCACCCCTAACTTTTGGCAGAGCTGGTCAGATAGCAAAAACAGGAAGTTTATCAGGCCTGCAATTGCTACCATACGTTACTTGTGGATTGTTGTTTGACTTGGTTAAGTCGCAAGTTTGAGCAGGTCCAATTATCTCTGTGTGATGTGCAATTAACATTTCAGTTTTTGCAGATGGGAAATTGTGGATAAGGATCACGTTTTGCATGAAATATTCAATTCCGATTCCAGTACACTCTTGGTAGATTTTTCCTGGCAAATACAGTAACTTGGGTTTCAGAATCGTGTGACATTTTGTACTTTAAACAGCCAACTTGAAGAAACAGTAGCTTGTCTGGTGGGCATATGGAAGATGTTTGACTCCGGATCTGACACTGGTTCCATAGTTGTGGAGAAACATCTCATGGTTTTATTTAGGAGATATTTGGAAAAGTCTTCCCTGTTCCCATGGGTTGAGATTCCAGGCATGGAATGATTCTTGGTCCCTCATGTGTCCTCCTGTTGTGATAAATGTTGCAGTTCCTTCCATCTTGGTTGTCACTCTTTTTCTCAAGGAAATAAGATTCCACTGCTGACACCCTTTTATATTCGGTTTTCTTATTGTTATGTGGACAGTTATGACACCATTTATATTTGGTTATTTTATTGTTATTATGTGCAACAAATTGCAGCCGAAGTTGAGCTGCGGTTTGAACCCAACTCCAGATTTCATTGTCATGTTTGTCCCATTTACCTAAAAAAAAAGGTTGATAACAAAAAATGCAGCCTTTCAATATGCAGTTGTGGTTCTAGCAAGCGTGGGATGGGAATCAAAAGAGAAGAATGTGTGAATTATATAATCTGAACTTGGAGTGCAAATAAAGTTGTTTCTGCAATCATGCCCTACAGGTTCGTGTGGACAATCCAAACGAGGCCCATCTTTACGAGTCTGTGCCAGTGGTGCCTGGAGAACCCCTACTGCGTGACATGGTTCTGAGCCCTGATCAGCGACATCTCTATTTGCTCAGTCAGAGACAGGTCAACCTGGGGGCTTGGGCAGGGTAGTATCTCGGAGGCAGGCAGGATGGCTACTTTAGACTGTTATTTCATAGACAATTGCGGGTTTTTTCCTTTAAAAAAGTGATAAGGAGCAATCTGAATTGGGAACGTTGACTCAGTCCAGATCTCTCTCTTACTCCAGGCCTACAAGGTTTGTGTGTTTGTCTACAAAACCTACAAATTTTGGGTGCCTACAAGTTTTTCCTAATGGGGTAAATAGCAACCTGGGGGGGCGGGGACTGGATCATGGCCACAGGGGAAGGGGAATTGAATCTGGCACTGTATTCTTGATCTGGATGGTTTTTCGCAGGGTGGCGGTGGAGAATTGTTGGAGGGAATTCCAGTTTGGTGATTGCTTACAGCCACAACTCCCACTTCTGGGGGCAGTCTTTCCACATGAGAAGGCACTCATTCATATGGGTTTTGTGCCTGCTTTTAACTTTCCTGGCACTGCAACACAAAAGTGGCTCTGCTTGCATGCATGCAAAGGTGGAGGCCAATTGGAGTGTGTTTAACCTTTTTTTGGGAGGGGGAGGCAAAATCTACAGCACAATGTTTTAGGAGTGATAGTAAAGGAAGGGTATGTGTGCTTGCAAGTGAGTAAGCTAAATTATTCTAAAGAAACAAGATGGCTCCAGGCCTAGATGTATGAGGAGGATATACACGGTGCAAAAACTACCTTTTCTTATAAGTGAATGTTGATTTTTATTCCTAAAGGACTAACAAGGCTGCTCATTTGGTGAGTACAGCTACTGAGTTTAAAAAAAATTATGCCTGTTGGTGGAAGTTCAGCAACTGTGGAGTTGTTAAGGCCTGCTGGGGAGCAAGACGGAATAAAGAGTTGCCACCTTTTTGCCTCCTGATATGGCTTTTCTGCTTTACGTCAGACAGAAATTCAACAGGCTCTTTCAGTGTCTGTGTCAGCAGCCTGCTTACATTTCAGCTTTTCGTATAGATGTTAGGAGGCTAGGAGAAGCTTTGCAACCCCAGTGGGATGTAGAATGAGCAAGAGATAGACAGGAAACTCTTATCCCCTCTGAATCTATAGGTCTTTATCCCTTTCCTCAGGTGGTGCAGCTTCCAGTGGAGAATTGTGAACAGTACACTTCTTGTGCCGAATGCCTGGGTTCGAGAGACCCCCACTGCGGCTGGTGTGTCCTGCACAACAGGTGAGTACCGATAAATGCATACTGCCGTTTAAAGAGGGGAAAATCCAGTTCCAGCCCCACTCCACCCCATACCTGGGGGTCAAGTGAGGAGGAGGAGGCAGTCAATTGTGATATCTTCCTCCTCCTCCTGTGCCCTCCTTTCTCTTCATATCCCTTATCTAGACTCTGCAGGAGCCTTAATCCTATTAAATCTGCCAGTACTGAGCTGATTGGGAGAAAAGAGTTGGGGGGGTTAGAAGTGGGGAGAAGAAGATAGAAGCTGTTGTCCCTTGACTTGAGAGAATAGGAGATGATGCTTTTCCTCTCTGCTGAGTAACATATCACTGGTGGTAGCATTGGTTGTGGGGAGTGAAATGAAGCATTGGGCGCCATGGAAGGCAAAGATGGATTTCTTTGTGGCAATAAGGGTGCAATCCTAACCACCTTTCCAGCTTTTCCATGGTAAGGGAACAAGCATTCCCTTATATAGAGAAGGCATTCATGCATGCCCCACAACTGCAGGATACCACACATTCCCCACTGGCACAGCTGTGTCAATGCTGGAAAGGTGGTTAGGATTTGGGCCTATATGTTTTCTCAAAATGAAGCTGGAGAGGAAAGATGGAATGAGACAAAGGAGAGTTTTTTTCCCACCCGCTCACCATCCTGTTATGTTTGCTGGCAGATGTTTCTCCTCATTCTCCAATTCCCTATCACTGCCTTAGCACCTGGATCCAGCAACTTGCACCTCCTGGCTTAATATAGAACAATGTGAAATTGGGGGTAGGGTGAGAACGGAGGTGACACTCATTACAACCCCCACCCCACAGCATAAGGGAAAAGGAAAGGAGCAGAAGGCAAAGCAAAAGCTGCTGATCCTGTTCAGTCTGGAGTCAAAAGCGTTTCCTTCTGTTGCAGTCTTTGGCTCTCGGTCCCAACCTGGTCCTCTTCCAACCTCAATGCAAATTTTTCTTGACTATCAATGCCTTTTGTTTTTGGTATGGGTTCGCTGGTATGTGACTGCAACTCATTTGTCCTCAAAGCAGGCATCTCCATCCCCAACTCCCTAAGCTTCCTTGGTTCTAGTGCTAACAAGCCTCCAGGGCTCTGGAGTAGAAGCAGCAGGTCCATGTTGCATTCCCCAGACTAAGCTCCTTCCCCCCCAAACACACTTACATTGCTGATCCTGCTGTTTTGCTTCTGCTTTTTCCATCTCCTGACTTTGACTCTGCCGGTTTGACTTTGCTAGTCTCTTTTTTTGCATCGAGAGTTCTCAGTTCAAAATCCAGAGAGCATCAGCCCCACCATCGCTGTGAATATCCCCTGGTGCTATCACTGCTACAAATTCCTTTCTACCGTCAGCCTCCTCTTAGCAGGCTGCTAGGAGGTTTTCTGTTCAATAAGTGCCAGAAGGGCAACACTTGAGAAAGGCAGGAATGCTAGGCTGTGAAACTTCACTTCCCTTCCTAACCGTCTCTCTTTCTCTTTTCCTATTCAGGTGTTGTAGAGAAAACCAGTGTCCTCGTGCTGCAGAGCCAAACCGTTTCACAGTGACTCTGAGTCAATGTGTACGGCTGTTTGTAGAGCCCAATAATATCTCAGTGACAGAACCCAGCATTGTGGTGAGTCCTGGATTCCTGCAGAATTGCAGATAAGAACAGGCAGAGGAGCTGGGCTAGCTGCACCTTATTTGGTACAGGTGTCTGTATATCTGTTTGTGTACTCTGGATGCACTCGTTTCAAAAGTAAATTTGGATCCTTCAGTGGTAGGATTGTGTATTGCTGTATGAGTGTTGAATATAATGTGAGAACAAAATCATATGCATATACAGATCAACAATAGGTATGCATATTTTATGGGATGTCCCATATTTAATAGGATGTCCCATATTTAATGCATATTTAATAGGATGTCCCAAAAAAATGAACACATACTTCGTAGTATCAAATTTATACTATAATTTGCTCATACACTGGATATGGTATACACAGAAGCAGTTGCTTGACTCTTACTATCGTCCTAGCCACACTTTCCTAGGAGTAAACTCCATTAGCTATAATGGGACTTACTTTTGAGTAAACGTGCATAGGTTGAGATTATTCCCTTGGTTAATTAAATTGAACATTCCTTTCACTATTGACATGGTTGACTAAGGAGTTTGCAGACGTCTACTGACATGTATGCTAAGATGGTTCCATACATCTCTTGAATTGCTTGTCTTAAGACATTCTAGCGTTTTCTACGATGAATTATTTATTAAGAATATTTATATTCCACTTTTCAACAGGAGTAGTTCACATAGTAAAATAAATCAATAAATGGTGCCATGTACCCAAAGGACTCACAATGCTTGTTACTGAGTGCAAACTCGGCCAAGGGTGATTTGACCCCAAAGTGATCCATGAACAAAAACAGGCTGAACAAACAAGTGGAATATACAGTATACGAGTTAGGTATGCTTCATTTAAGGGTGATTTGACCCCGAAGTGATCCATCAACAAAAAGCAAGCTGAACAAACAAGTGGAATATAAAGTATACGAATAATGTAAGCTTCATTTAATCCATTGCATCATAATCAGCATCCCATATAATATTAACTAAAATAATTTTTTAAATCATTTATGTGAATGCAACTCCTGATGCTAGAGTCACAGCTATCTGATAGGAAGTGAATATAGTATTCCATGGTCCATTCCTTAACCTAATTATGTCCAATTTAACAGTGAAAGCCCATACATATTTACTCAAAAGTCCCACTTTACCCAGCAATAGCACTTACTCCAGCTAATAATGCACAAGATTGCAGAGCAAGTGTCCTACCTCTATTTTCTGATTCGATACATAATTAACTTGCCAATTTGACTGTAATGCTATCAGTCAGGGGTCACCAAATCTAGCCTTTGGGCAGATTTAATCCGTCCACTGAGGTTTAGTTAATTTATTTTTAAAAAGGTTCCCCAGTTTTTCAGGACTAGAGTTAACTCAAAACCTGCACTTCCAGGTATATTCCTCATTCAGCCATTGGAGGTGCTGAATGTAATAAGATCTAATGGAAATAATTTATTCCATTCCATTTAGCACCTGTAGTGGCTGAATGATGTGTATATAAATGCTGGGATACCTGGAATATAAATATAAAGTAAGGGCAAAATCCAGAGTAACTCAGGGAGTCCTAGCTCCGGTGTAAGAACAACTTACTCTGGATTCCAATATGAATTTCCCATAGGTTTTCACTAGGTGGTGCACGTAATGTCTCTTACGTGCTCCTGTAGTTACTCTGGATTTGGGGGTAAGTTTGTGAAGACAGAGCAAAAACTGAGACAAAGAGTACAATCCTAACCATGTCTACTCAGATGTAAGCTCCATTGTGTCCAATGGGTCTTTCTCCCAGGAAAGTGTCTTTAGGATTGCAGCCAAAGTTTGTGATTTGTGTCATATGTTGCTAATGCTTTTTCAAGATCTTTTATTCCCCCTTCCTATACAAATCAATTTTGCCCCCTGCTCCCTTATCCTATTTCAAAACCTATTTTCCCCCTTACCTGTGCAAGTGAATTTGCTCCCCTCCTTCTTCCACCCTATCTACTTATTGTATTCAATAATCAGTTCTCTATGTATTTCTCATTTTCTGGCCCTCAACACCATGTGAGATATATGATGTGGCCTTTCTGCTTAGACATTTGGAGACCCCTGATTAAAATGATATTCAGGGGTTGCCCCTAGTCTATAAGGGAGTTGTATTTACAGCTTGATTCAGTGAAGAATTTCAGGGAATTTTTGTGCCATGGATATGAGTCAGTTGCTAAATTGATTATCACATTTTTATAAACTGGTTAATTAGCTTAATTAGACCTTCTAAGTATAAACTTTAATTATTAGTAGTTTATAAATGTGTATTAATACACATAAATAGTATGATGTACTACTCTTGTATAAATGTGTACTCACACCTGTTGAACCATAGATTGTCTCTGGTGTGTTTGATCTCTCCTTTTTTCATTTGGGCAACTAGCTAGCCCTATGAGGGCCACTTGCAGAACCAGATTGGGGAGAACCTCAGGTATAGTTTTTAAAAGTGTCTAGTGCTTAATTTTTAATTAAAAAATTAATAGGTATAATTTTAAAAGTATCTAGTCCACGTGGTTGCCAGGATATGCTTGAAAGGAAATGAGGTAATGCTTGGTGGGATCTTAGAAGCCAGAGGAGTTTCTGAATATGATTTCCAGTGGTCAGAGGACAGGGTTTCAATGTTTTATTCTCTCCCACTCACCTTACCACTAATAGAAGCAAAATAAAGAGAAGCAACTGTTTTAATTTCTATTATTTATACATGTTGCTGAGGGGTAACTGGGTAGTCTATTGCAGAGAAACAGCAGAGTCATGTAGCCCATTAAAGGCAAATCACCATGCTGTAAAGTACTGGATACCTTTTTTGGGATATATATTTTATATGTGTCTTCCTTCTCTTGGGGTATGTTTCCAGTTACATCTGACTGTTCACAATGTCCCAGATCTGACTGCTGGTGTGATCTGTTCATTTGAGAGCCTTGGAGAGAGCGAGGGGCAACTCCAGCTTGATGGAGAGGTCCGCTGCCTTTCTCCTACTTTGAGGGACGAGCCACCTGGAGAGAATGGTGAGTGCTTGGAAAAGGAAATGAATTTACAATTGGAATCACTGGTGCAGTGTAGAGGCTCCAAAAGCAGGCCTCTGTCATTCTTGAAAGACTATGGTATCATGCTCGGTGCTGCATACGCTGCATGCGAAGCACAAAAGCCTGGGTTAGATTGTTATGTAAGGTAGGCTGTTACCCAAGCAGCAAATCCCCCCTCTCCACGCCATGGAATTAGTCCAATGCAAAGGCAGAGCCGATAAGATTGGATCCAGCTGGCATCGCAGAGCTGGGCTCAGGACAGGAGCTCACCCTATCTTGTGGGGTTGACCCAGGTCTCAAACTCTGGCCTGCTGGTTAACAGGCACAGTGTCTTAACCACTTGCTCCACCCGCAGCCATAGGCTCTAAAAGATTGAGCTATAAATTGGGAGAAAGTCACTGCTTCCAATTATATTGCTTCCCTAAAATTCTTAGGCGGCCTTAAGCTAGCCACTCCACTGCAGATTTTAATCCTGCTTGTAAAAGGGTGAAATGCTATTCTGACAAATACATGATAGACTTAATGGATAATTGCCATCCTCCCTAACAGGATGATTGTAAGGCAGGGAAATGTGGGTGAAGCACTTTGAACTCTTGAAAGTGCTATAGTTGTGGCTGTTATTAAGATGGAGTAAAGGTTGCCTTCCCACTTACACGCTGCATACTCAAGATCATTTAACACAGGTTTAGTTACTGCTCCACACTTGCAGTCTAGGTGACAGGAATGGATCTTCTAAATACTTTGCCTGTCCTTGCAGAGAGGATTTTAATCTGCATTACTGATTTTCAGTGTGGTAGTTATTCTTACTTCTCATTAATCAAGAATGTGACTTTACATCACATGCTTACTAATGTTATTGACTGTTGGTGTCATCATTTCCTCCTGTGCCTTGTCTGCTGTCTCAGGTGATGTCCGCAGTGTTCGACTACGACTTCTTTCCAAGGAGACTGGTGTGGAATTTGCCGGCACGGACTTCGTCTTTTATGACTGCAGCCTTTTGCGCTCGTGAGTTCTAACCTTGGGTGATGCTTTTGTTCCTTCAGCCTTGCTCCAGCTTGAGGTTCCCCACTTTCCTGATAAAATTTTCTTATTCTTTTATCTCTTCTCTTTGCTCACAAGTAGAGTTGGATATCTTAATAGCTTTATCAATTTCTGCCCGGCCGACAGATGTACACATTTTGGTACATTTTGTTGCATATATGCAAAATTGTCAGAAACGGCTTAAATAAGGCAAAGCGTATGGAAAGGACACCACCACACACGTAGAAGCAGATCAAAAGTGCCACTGCAGCGCTTGCTACATCCCTTGCCTCTGCTGCCAAAATAGTCTGTTCTGTCCAAGCAATTTTTTGGTGCAAGACCGAGTGGCCCCAGGAAGAGGAATGAGATGTTGGAAGACCCAGCCTTGGCACACATCACTTTCCATCCCAGTCTCTGCCCAGTTCTGCCCATCTCCCACTTATACCGTGTTGACTTAATGGTGCTGGGATTCATTGGGAAGTTGCTGATATGTGGTCAAGTCAACTTACAGCTTCAGTCCAGCTGCCCAAAATGACATGTTGCTGTTTGCAATAGTTGTAAAGGATCTTGTGCAGTTAGAATACTAGTGGATTGGGGGACTGACTGGATGTGTTGGACTAGGTCAGGGATAACTTGAGTTCACATCCTCCCTTGCAATGAAGGTAACCTTGGGTCGGTCACTGTATCTCGGACAAATCTACTTCACAGGATAACTGTGGAGATAAAATGCAGGGAACAGAACTGAACTTAGATTTTGGGCAGGACGAAAAATGCCTTGACATAAGCAAAATAGGTCCCTGCTTTCAGGAGGTTATAAATGTGGAAGTTAACTGCTGGGTAGAGAGAATTTAAGACCTTATCAGTATCTGTCTTGGATTATAAGGTCTGGAACATATACGTATTAATGTGAAATGCTCCCCAGTGAGCTTTTTTGCCATTTATATACAGCTAGCTAATTCTTTCACCAGAGATGGGGGAAACAGCTTATTTAGGCCAGAGGGGCTTGATCCCCCCATTAACTCTATTTTAAACACTGAATGCTGGAGTGTCACCACTACACAGTGAAGCTGCATTGACTCTCCTGCCTCACTTTATTCAGAGCTTGACATACTTTCTCCTTGCCGCTTTGTTTTTCAACTAAGATATCACACGCATTCTCCGATTAATATGGAAGCACTTCCATTCTTTCAGTCCTAGGGCGTCCAGGCTTTTACGCCATCAAGTCAGTTTGTGGCAATGGCATCAGTCAACATTCCCCCAGGGCCTGTCTCCACAGCCAGCAGATGGCTCTGACAAGACTTTGAGAGCAGATTCTGTCAGGCTTTCTTTCCTTTTCCTCTCCCTCCCTTTTCACGAGTTTCATTTCCTCAGGCAGAACAATAAGGCCAGGGATGGGGAAAAATAAGTCGGGCTGTGTGGTAATCTATATAAGTTTATTTTGTTTCCTTACAGACTATTTAAAAAGAAATTCCCTCACTCTTGCAGGTGCTTGTCCTGTGTAAGCAGCCGCTATCCTTGCCATTGGTGTAAATATAGACACACTTGTACCCACAACGTTGCCAAGTGCTTCTTTCTGGAGGGACGAGTCAACACCACTGAGGTGAGAAGAGTCTTTGTGAATGGAGGGCTCGCCTCTTTTCCTGTGGGGATCTCCGCAGACCCCTGGAGATCATTTCTGAAATTCAAAAAACTTCTTTTCTTTCCCCTGTTGGACTGTTTGTAGGGATGGTCTCTAGGACAGTGGTTCTTGAGCATTTCAGGACAGGACCCCCTTCTAAGAATGGGTTTTTTCTGGAAGAAGTGATATCAACCTGAAAGTTATGTCATGGCCAAAAGTGACATCAAATTGACATCACTATGATGCTACTTGGAAGCAAATCCCATTGCGTTCAATGAGATTTACTCCCAGGAAAGTATGGATTGCAGCTTGAGTGCCCCATTCCAATATGACAGTGCCCAAAGCCGGATTGCATGATGGTGGTACCCAGCTTTTCACCCCTCTCCTAAAATGAAGTTGCAACTCCCAGGGGAGTTCTGACCCCCACTTTGAGAACCACTGCTCTGGGCGCTGTGGCTTGGCCATTGGACTGGCTCAAGAAGTATTGCTACCTGAGGTGAAGGAGAAAATTTCTTCTTCCTTTGCCTCCATGTGTGAATAAGGACTCAGCACACTTAGGCGATACCAGTTCCAAACAGCTGAAGGCCACTGCTAGTTCTGTATGCAGGTGACACCCTAATGCTGCATCTCCTTTTGCTACACAACACTCCTAAGATAACTATAGAGGAGGTGTAATCCATGACAGAGATCCTGACATGTTTCCTTTTCTCTAGGTCTCAACAACTTGGGCTGCAATCCTAAAGACACTTTCCTGGGAGTAAGACCCATTGTCCATAATGGGGCTTTCTTCTGAGTCGACATGGTTAGGATTGTGCCCTCGGTCTATTAGTTAGGAGAGCATGCAAGAAGAAGGTACTGTCAGAAGGAAAGGGGGGGGGAATCGCACATCAGTCTTTGCCATGGTCGTGGTGCATTTACTTTTCTGACAAACAGGGCTGCAATTCTATCCATACTTCCTTGGGAACTTCTGTATGGAATTGTGCTATAAGGACCAAGGCACAGAATGGAGGCAGAATAGAGTGATTTCCATCCTCTACAAAACTTTTTCCTCACTGGCTTAGGGGAGTGCCTGTTCCTCAGAGAGGACAGTGATGAAGGATTGATCCCCACCAGGTGTTGAGACCTGCAACAACATGCAAGCTGAATGGCCCTCATTTCATGTCTGACTTGGTGGCTACCAATAAGTGAGCAAGTGTTAGATTCAAACAAAAGTGTTGCAATGTCCATATATTTTTATTCCCTTTCCTAGTAATTTCAAGCTTGGAATTTGCATTTATCATGGTTTCTTCCTTCTGCACTTTGAGGTGATGTTTGCATACTATCACACACCACAACCTTACGAGTCTGGGTTACTTGCATGTAAATGAAAGTTGATAAATAGGTACCCCTTTGGTGGGAAGGTAAACAGCATTCTGTGTCATCATGCCACATGACCATGGAGGAGTCTTTGGACAGCACTGACTCATGGCTATGAATCGGGGATGAGTGCTGCACCCAACAGCTGTGGCTGGTGCCCGTATAGGTAGCAGGGAAAACTGTAGCTAGTCATGGCTGTTAGGGCAACCTGCCAGGGAACCTTATCTTTTTTACCTTACTGTTCATAATTCAGACACCCTTGGCAGAAATTTTGCTTATATATATTGATCCACATTGACCAAGCATCATCATCCCTTTGCCATTCTCTCCTCCCACCATTAAACAGTATGGCCTTGGTGTCAGTTTTTCTTTTTGTAAACCCAAGTAAGGTGAAAAGCAGCCCCTTTAACCATCTGTGGCAATAGTTTGGAAGCAGACAGTGAGTTAAACCTGAGAAGGGAACATGGGACAAAATTAATGGGACCTGGCCTTCTGGAGGCTCAGGCCATGACAAAAAATAAACTATACAACACAGAACAAATTTTATTACAAAATAAATTTGGATATGCCAATCTTGGTCTATCCAGAACAGCATTTCCACTACTGCTCTAATCCACTTTCCTCCAATGGATTTGGGCAGTTCTTTTATGATGAGAGCCATGCTGGTAGAATGGAATGAAGTTGGACTGAGACCTGGAAGATCCAGGTTCAAATCCCTCCTTGTCCATGAAGCTTTTTGGGTGACCTTAGGCCAGTCACTCATTCTCAACCTTGTCTACCTCACAGAGTTGCTGTGAGAACTGCTGGAGGGAAGGAACTAAAGGTTTGTAAACCACCTTGGGCATTTATGTTGGCATGGGAAAGGCAGGGTATAAATACCTTAGATAAATAAATAAAATATTACCTAACAACATTCTGGAGACTATAATTTGCTAAGGGCAGCTCTGACAGCTCTCAGATTCCTTAACAAATCAGTCCACCTGTCTCTTACTCCATGCATTATGGCACTGATTCCCAAACTGTGAGCCGTGGCTCTCTGGAGACACGGGAACAAACCAGGGGAGTTGGAATCATGAAAAACCTGCTGACTGTACCTGTTCACCAGAAGGCCAGGGTTCGAGACCTGGGTCCCCACAAGACAGGATAAATTCCTGTCCTTAGCCCGTCTCTGTGACGCAGCTGGAACCAATTGTATCAGCTCTGCCATTCCATTGGACTATTTCAGTGGCGTGGAGAGGAGGGATTTGCTACTTGGGTAACAACCTATCCTCCATATCTACCTATGTGCTTTGCATGCAGCATCGAGCACGATACCATAGTCTTTCAAGACTGATGGATGCCAATACAAATACATATGCAATGTATAGGATTGTAACCCCAATGGAAAGTTGAAGTCAACGGAACTGCTGATCTAAAATGTTTGGGAACCAAAGCATTAGGGGAATAGACGTGCACTGTCATTGGATGAAAGTTGTGGTGGAATTACAGCCTAAGGGCAAAATCCACAGCAGTTACGGGTCCATGCAGTTATGTCACCCTCTATGGAAAGTTGTCTTAACTGCTCCGGAGCAAGGGGCTTAATTTCACTTTAGGATATAGGCCTAGGTCTTCTTCAGAAGCACCAACATGTATTAGTATGGTTTGAATATGAGGAAATGAAATTTACATCTTCAGATCAGAACTACTAGGCCCTAGTAGTAGGTCACCAGCTCACAGAATTCCTAAGCTCCAATTGGAAGCTCCACCAGTTTTTGGTTCTTATGTGTCTGTTGTAGAGAACACATGACATTGACTCAAGCCTACATGTATTTGAAGGTGACATTAACAATCCATACATTAACAGTATGGACTCTGATGTATTTGAGGGAGCAAAGGGAACAAATGCACTGGGCCCCAGGCTTTGGGGGTGGTGGCGGGGAAGTAGTGTTATATCTCCAGCCACTACTCCCTCATTTGGCTACCCCATGGCGCTCTGAGAGCCAGGGAGACTTCCAGGCCTCCTGAAGGTAGGCAGTGGTAGGAGCAGCAGTTGTGACCCCAGGCAGTACCAGGCTCAGGATTGCCACTGAATATGGGAGTTTGGGATACAGAAGACAAAATGAAAAAACCAAGTTTATTTCACCAGGTTTATGATTTAAAAGCATCATTCACTTGTGTGTGTTCTCTGCTTCTTCAGTGGGTAAGGAAAATGCTACACTACAATGGTAGAAATCTGAGAGGCAACCTCAAGGCAGATAGTTGGTGAGGGGCAGGCAAGAAGTAAATAGGTAGTGATAATAGGTAGTAAGTGGGTAGTGACAGGAAAAAAAATCGGAGCAGAAATCCTGTGCACACTTATGTGAAAACAGATCCCGCTGAACTTAACAGGACTTCTAAGTAACAGCTGGATCTGATGCTTTATGATGAGAAAAAGCATGTGTGAGGGAAATGGGAAATGTAATTAAGAGGGAGGGAAAGAGAAAAGAGAAACGGATGTGGAAGCAATGGGAAAGATTGAATTAAGATGTGATGGATTTCTTTTAAAGCAAGCTCAGAAGCAAGATAAAGTTTTAAGGCTGCAATCCACTTCACTTTATTGGTAGTAAAACCCACTGAACACTGAGTTTTACTTTCAAGTAAACTTGCAGCAGCAAAGAGAGGGAAAGAGAAAAACAGATTAATTAAAAAAAAATTGGTGAAAACCTTTGTTCCTCTGAGGAGACAGAGATGGGTACAGGTAGGCAAGTGGAAGAACTAATCTGAGCATCTCTTTGTACCTAGTTCTATCTCATACTCACACTTCTCGCACCCCGTTCTCTTTGCCTTCAAAGTATCATGCAGTGCATGGGCAGGTGCTATGAACATGACAGCATTAGTGAGCTGACTCCAAGAGTCTAATGGCAGCAGGAGGATGTTTGAGTGGTAGATACTGAAGTGGTGGAGCCCTGGCAGCATATTTTGTCACCTCAGATCATCAACTGACTGAGACAACCCCATTACCACTGCTCTGAGAAAGGCTAACCTTTTGTGGCTTCAGAAATCCCATTTTTTCCTTGAAAGAGCAAAAATGCTTGGAGAGAAACATCTTCCTCCCCCCCATCCTGCTTCAGCATTGCTGAGGACACTAAAGTGCAATAAGGACATTCCAGGTCTGCATTCGGATCATTGCAAATAATTTCTTGGCTGGCATTTTGATAAAGACTTACTGCAATATTTTGAGATAATTCGGAATTAAAAATGTATTAATGACAAATGCTTGAAGGCAGAAGAGTCGAAAGGAATGCAAAGTACCTGAGACAAAGAATTTTTTAAAGAAAATAGCAGCTTTCACTCTTTTCCTAACCATTAGCATTTTCCTAACCATTAGCATTTTCTTAACCATTAGCATTTAACTCTGGCTGGGTTAAAATTGCCTTCATAACCACACAACCTAGAAACTTCCTTTAAAAAATAAGCAAAGCTCTGAGATACTGGTGGAAGGCAAATTATGTACCATGGTCTGAACTGCATCCGGTGTAAACAGACGAGTATGGCACCAACTGTCCTTGTGCAAGGTATCTCCACATAGAAGTGTGTCTCCCCCATCCAGGGAATCCCAGGAATTGGCAGGTGGCAGATCAACTGCATTGGCAACTGATAACAGTACTAAAGTGCCTGGGCCATGCAAGGACTGGATCAATATGGGGGAGGCAAAGGTCTTCTATATTGGTAGTTGGGCCAATTGCTGATGATCAATCGTCTGGCACAGGCGGCGGAATCAATAGACCTAGAGACGCCCGGGGCTCTTTGTGGGTAGGTAATTGATAGCAGCTCCCTTTGCGGGGCCAGTGTTTGGGTTGTGGTCGGATGTGGTGGCTGGGGAGTGGGAGTGGTATGGACAACTATCTTAGGGAAGATCACTGGGAAGTGAAGCATTAACAGCCACTCTTCAGCTTGAAAAGCACTGGCAATATGTAGGTGCTTGGTCTCAGGGCCGAGAGATGGGGGGCAGAAGGGTGCTACATATTGGTACTTCCTGACCTCTTTTCTGAGCAGGCTCTGCCTTTTGTTTTGACCCCCATTGTCTTGGATCTGAACGGGAAGTTGCACCCAATGCTTGATTGTTTCTTCAGGTCAGGACCACATTTCCTGAATTGCTTCCCATGGTCTGAGGCCACCCTGTGCTTACTTACCAGCCATGTAAACACAGCAGCCAGCCCAGCATGCAGCCCCCCCACCTTTCCTTTGGTACCAAAGAGCAATTAACCAGGCTGTGTTTCCATGGCAACTGAGCGCCCAGCAGGCTTTCATCTCCATCTCTCTCATGCTGCCGCTCCAGGCAATGGAGAAAGCTGGGAACCAGGCATCCCTGCTTTCCTCCCCTGCTCAGGATGGGGCCTGTGGAGTAAGGAAGGTCATGTGGCTCTGTTGTGGGGAGAGAAAAAGCCTTAGACTTTTCTATGGAGAGATTATATAGTGCAGGGGTGTCCAAACCCTCGCCCGAGGACCAGATTTGGCCCATGGCAAGCCTCAATGTGGTCCATGGCAAGACCCCTCCATCTGGCCCTTGGGCAAGCTTTTCTAATCCCCCAGATCTATCTCTAACTCTTATACACTATTACATGTAAATTTATTCAAATTTGAAATGTATATTTTTCCAGCACCTGATGCAGTGTTAGAGATGATGTGGTCCTCCTGCCAAAACTTTTGGACACCCTTGCTACAGTGAATAGAGGTGTCTTTCCACATGACTGAAGACTGGATTCCTAAGAATGTTTTAAGTATAGCTGAAGTCAGTTAGGCTTACCTCTTACTATGCATGGTTAAGATCAGGCTATAGGAATGCTTTTAGTATTTCCTTTCTTCTCCGTCTCTCTTGTGGTGGCTGCTCCAGGCAAGAGAGAACTGGAAACCGGGCATCCTGGGTTTTTTCCCCTGCTCAGGATGGAGCTTGAGCATTTAGTCTGCATTTAGCTAGTTTATGCCAGATTTTAAAGTACCTGTCCCTTCTGCTTTCATCACACAAGTTCACACAAATGGTTCAAGAGCGGGTGAAAGGCACTATCTGGTGCCACGTGCAAAAATGCCTTGTCTCTTTCAATCCTGTAGGGCTGCCCAGAGTTACTCCCTGGCAAGGAGATCTTGATACCTGTGGGAGTATTACAGCCCATTACCCTGCGTGCCAAGAACCTTCCACAGCCGCAGTCAGGCCAGAAGAACTATGAGTGTGTTTTGGGCATCCAGGGTCGCCAACAGCGTGTGCCAGCTGTACGCTTCAACTCAAGTAGTATACAGTGCCAGAATACTTCGGTAAGAGCTACTTTTTCTACCTTTTAAAGTCTTTCCCAACACATTGTGACCATGAGATCTGGAAACTTATATTTTAGAAAGGAAAACTGTCAGTCGTTTACACTTACCTTGAGATTTTGTCCCTTGTGCTTTACCTCTAACAGGGCAGTTCCCCTAGTTGTTTCATGCCTTCTGGTGTGTCCATAATGTAAACTGTATGCAAGTGGCAAATGCCTTAACTTGTAAGCCCATCTCAGTCTCTTGTGCTCCATCAGCTTGAGTGTTGTTGATTATGCTGTTGATTTGCTTGAACTGCCACAGGTTAGCTATAATTGGTCAGCCTCATTTGTCTATCTGTAAAATGGAAATTTAATTTACACGGTTCCTTCCTTCAGTGTTCTTGTGCACTGAACACTGAGTTGTTTTTAGTGTCTGAATGCACAAGAAACATCCCTTTAAAAAACCTTTCCCACCAAGAACCTCATGCACTCAACACAATAAGTAGGTTTGCCCAAGTCAATGTTTATCCAGTAGAGCAGCAATGTTTCAAATGATGGTCATTGGTTTCTATGATTTTTTAAAATGTTCATGGAGAACTATCAGTATCAGTTGTGGTAACTAATTGGCAGTTTGTATTCAGAACAAGGGTGCTTCCAAATATCTGATGCTTGAGATTAAGAAAAGAGCTGGGCTACTTCCTTTGTGTTTTGCTTGTGAGCTCTGAGCAGCACCTGGCTAAGCACTGTTGGAAACAGGTCAAAGAAGCTGTGTCTTGGTATGATCCATCCAGGCAGTTCCTGTGTTCTTACAGGTAATTCTAAAGTGTGCACATTAAATGTAGCACTACTCAAACTGAAGACAAGCATACAGATTCAGCTTCCCATGAACTTAATAGTAGCTTAATAGATCCTCCTCCTTGGACTGACCAAGCCAGGTCTGCCAGGTTCAGTTCTATTGTTACCAAAACCAAGATGCCCTGGTATGGGGCTTTTGCCAGATACTTTGGTGAGATTGCCCTCTGCTGTTGATACTCCATATAGCTTCCGATGAGCCTTTCTCTTAGGACTCATTGATGTTTTTGTACCTCAGTCTGCAACAGAGGCAAGGCTAGAATATTCTGGTTGCAGTGCAATGTCAGTGGGGCTAAATAAGACTGGCTCTAAATTTTAGGGCAGTTTCTTTAGGTTGCTGGCTCAACATTTTTTTCCCTTTCTACTGCCCGTTTCCTTTCCATTAGTGTTCCAACCACTTCTGCTCCTCCAGAAGTCCTTCTGGTCTCTTTGTCTCTCTCCCTTCCAGATATGTTGTTAGGGGAACCTCAGGCTTTTATTATGGGGGGACATTATTGATGCTGAGGCATCCTTTTTGGGTATGGTTCAGCACTTCATGGTTACCAAAATGCTGTAGTCTTAACACACATAATAGGCTGTGTACTACATAGTAGGCAACAGTGTTGGCAGAAAGTGACCTGCAGGGCAGAGACTTGCCCAGTTATTAATGTCATGCAGAGATCACTGCGATCACAGCTCGCTCATTTTTTGTGAGGTTTAGACTTGGTTGCTCCAGTTATTTACCAGGATGATAATAGTTTGGTAAGCTCCATGTTTGTTTTTTTTTAACAATCCTTAGGGAGTTTCCAGCTGATATAACAGGCACAGCCCTGGTTGATCTTTGGAACATGGACATGGCTTGAATACTGAAATGATGGGAGACATGCTCTTAGGCAGCCATTAGATTCTTAGGTGCCTGTCTCCCATAAACTGTCAACTCTTTGAAATATCAGAGGTTTTGGGGTAATGAAACATTCAGAATACAAGTGTTGGAAAAACTTGAAATGTGTCCAATCAGTTATGGGCTAGAGTCCGCTGTGTGGCAATCAGGGCCTCCAAGAGAAATTTTTTAAGGCGGTACAAAACCCATTTGGGACCCCTATGACTTGCAAAAATTATTTTGAAATAAAAAAATTGAGGCTAATTAATGTGCAACAAATTTCAACAACTGCTCATTTATTATCATATAAAACATTATGTTAAAACATACCAGTATTCAAGTAATGTGACAATATAAAATACTAAAATCTTATCAAAGAAAAAATTAGAAAAAAAATTTAACTATTTAATAAGTGCTTTTCTGGCTTTCTTATGTGCAAAATTTCTAACAACGCTATCAAAATTAACTTGTATGTATACATGTGTATGTATATGTGTGTGTGCACATATACCATATTAATTTGTTAGTAACTAACATTCATATGGTCCTTCAGTCATGGGCCCCTCCTTAGCTCTTGTGCCCTGGAACAATGTACTTGCTGGACCCCCCTCTCATAGGCTCTAGTGGCAATGATGGTGGTAGACAAAAAATGTTCTCTTCCTCTATTATTTCATCTGTGCCTAACCATCCAGCTGAGCTCTTTTGAATGGTGAGAAATTTGCTGTATGCTGGTCCCCTGAGTGACTGTAATGAACCCTGTTCAAACTATTGTCAAGTGCCAAACACTTCATAGATAAAATCATTCTTGTCTGCTCTGACTTGTGTGCCACTCTAGTTGCAGAAGCAATGCCAGACATAAGAGCTTTTAGATATCAACTTCTAAAGAAAAAAATTGTTGGCTCGTTTTAATCCTTGATTATTTGAAGAAATATTCAATCTCTGAGAGAGTGGAAAAGGAGATTTTATACTTTTTCCTTTTGCTTTCTCTGTCCCATTGGATTGCGCCTGTGAGATGTGGTGTATTCTGGTGACTTCTGTTTCTACTAATTTTAGTGTTTGGCAGGAATCTGTCTTGCTTCTACACATTTCATTTCTATGATGCTAGAGTTTTTTGTGGGGTTCTGCTCTCATTCGCGTTGAATCATACAGTTCTGGTAAATCTGCTGATGTAGCATTTTTAGCCCAAGGAATGACAATCAAATTGAGAAGGGCTGTGTGTTTGTTGTGCTTCTGGGGTTAGGTTTTGATCCCAGGGCTCTTTGCAGTAAAGAGAATAGGGCCTGGTTTCATGCCAGACATTGAGTATTGGTGGGAAACTGGCTTAGGTCTGGCAGTCAGCCACTCTGATGGTGTTTTTCTATGCACGTAGATAGAGAATTTCAGGAGAGAAGTTTTGATTAGGTGGTTCATCAAATACAGCCCAATCCCATATCTTGTCTTCAAGTGGTTTTGAAACATCACTTGTGTCTGATGTCCATCTTTGTCTGTGAATGTTTCAGTACAGTACAGCCTAGATTAAAGTTCATCATGTCCAAGCTCATTTGGGCCCAAAATACAGTCCACAAGGTTTGGCCTGGGCCCTAGAAGTATATTTGTTCAGCACTATGTGAACACATAAAGACACCCAACACTTTGAGTGAGCTGCAGTTCTGATGAGTTTGTACCTTGCTATCCATATGGTCATGAATGCTTCCCAATTAGAGAAAAAAGATAGTGGGGGAAAAATAGATTAGAAAAAGGAGGTATTGGAGATGCAGTGAAGCTAATTCGCACAATTTAATCACATTCAATACTTACCCAAAAGGCAATCATAATACTGAAGAAAATGAGAATAGGATAGAGTAAGTGGTTCTAGAGACAGTGGTTCTCAAACATTCAGTGAGCAAACCTTCCAAACCCAGGCAGCACCTCTGCTAGGTTTCAAAATTGCCCCCCATTCCCCTGTACAGGCTCACGCTCCTAGGGATCACAGGGCTGCTTTCCCCCTTCCTTTGTCTCTTAAAGAGAATGGGGGACCTTTACTCAAAAGGGGGATCATGATAACCCCCCCAGTTTGAGTAGCACTGCCTTAAAACATTGTTATATTGTGTGTAGTTACCTGGCAAAGCACTTTCTTGCCCACAGCTCAGGGAAAAGCAGATGAAAAATACTGAGAGAAAATGATAAAGAAAACTTAGGTTGACGGCATGCTTAAGAGATGGAAGGGATGGGCCCTTGGAAAGAAAACCATCAATGGGAAGTCCTTTAGTGTCATGTTCTGGCTCCTGGCCCAGTCATGAGAACCCAGATACATTCTATTTATACAGCTCGTGTGTGTGTGACTTCAGTCTCTTTGTCACTGTCACTCTTCCCTGTCCCTTTGCCTGCGGTATAGCAGCTTTGAAAAGGATGCTGAACGCAAGGCCTATGACCTGGATTGCTTCGGGTAACAGATTGCCTCTGCATGTTGCCTGGTGTATTTTTATTGGTACTCCATATGAACACAAGGAAGAAATAGGACTTCTGCACATGTGCATCCTGTGTGCTCATGCTGGGGTTCATCACAGTGATTACTAGTGCCTTGAGAATTTTAGCCCCAGGATAAAGGAGATACTCTGAGTAGACATGCATAGGATTGGGCACATATGTCTTTTCTTGACATACTTCTTACACAATCAGGCTGCAGTCCTAGCCACACATACCTGCGAGTAAGCCCAACTGACTATAATGATACCTCTGATTAAACGTGCATAGGATAGGGCTCTCAATCAGCCACAACAACTAATGAAGGTTGCAATCCTAGCCACACTTACCTCCAGTGAGCCCCAATGACTCTAGTAGAACTGGCTTCTGAGTAGTGCTTACTGGAGAGGCTTGCTTCTGAGTAGACTCTGTGAGGGGTTTACTGGAAAAGCCTGACTCTGAGTAGACCCTCGGAGGAGCTTACTGGAGGAAACTGCCTCTGAGGAGAACCACGAGGGGCTCACTTGGGGGTCCTTCCTCTGAGAAGATCTACGAAGGGTTCACTTAGGGGCCTTCCTTTGAGGAGACCCACGAGGGGATGACTGGGGGGGGGCTTTCTCTGAGGAGACCCAAGAGGGGATCACTGGGCGGGGGGGCTTTCTCTGAGAAGTCCCATGAGGGGATCACTGGAGGGGCTTTCTCTGAGGAGTCCCATGAGGGGATCACTGGGGGGGGGCTTTCTCTGAGGAGAACCATGAGGGGATCACTGGGGGGGCTTTCTCTGAGGAGAACCATGAGGGGATCACTGGGGGGGGGGCTTTCTCTGAGGAGAACCATGAGGGGATCACTGGGGGGCGCTTTCTCTGAGGAGAACCATGAGGGGATCACTGGGGGGGGGCTTTCTCTGAGGAGACCCATGAGGGGATCACTGGGGGGGGGCTCAGGGTGACCAGATGCCAAACCCAAAATTCCTGAACCCCAAGGCCAAAATTCCTGAACCCCAAGGCCAAAATTCCTGAACCCCAAGGCCAAAATTCCTACCCGCTGAAAAAAAATTGCCAAAATAATGTAATTTTTTGTTTTTCTTTTTCTGTTTTTTGACCATAACTTTTGATGGGATGGAGATAGCTCAAAACTGATTTTTGCATTGGATTCTGCTCTTCAATACGAATCCAACGACATATGGCATGATGGGGTACTGTGCACTATCACAAAGTTTCAAAATGAAGCCAAAATGTAGGACAATGAAGCCAAAATGTAGGACACCCGGACGGGAGGCTAAAAATCCGGACAAATCCGGGTTTTTCAGGTCATCTGGTCACCCTGGGGGGGCTTTCTCTGAGGAGAACCATGAGGGGATCACTGGGGGGGGGGCTTTCTCTGAGGAGAACCATGAGGGGATCACTGGGGGGGGGCTTTCTCTGAGGAGAACCATGAGGGGATCACTGGGGGGGGGGGCTTTCTCTGAGGAGACCCATGAGGGGATCACTGGGTGGGGGCTGACTGGGGGCTGATGTGAAGGACCGGCCCTTCCCTCCGACTGGAGAGCAGAGCAGAGCAGCGGCTGCATCCCTGGTGGTGTTGTCACAGAGTGCCTGCCTCGTCGTCCTCTACAAGAGGGTGTGCGGAGAGGCTCTCAGTGCTAGGAAGCGGTGGCTCTGCCGGCAGGGCTCTTCACCTTGTATCCCGCGGCCGAGGATGCAAGAGGTCGACGCAGTGGGGTCCCAAGTTCCAGGCACGCCTGGGGCTTACGGACTCCATGCGCACACGCGAGCTCCCTCAAGAGGAGCGCCTAGCAGGCTCCCCATTGCCTGGACGCGGGCATGTGGGAAACGGCCCCCGGTTAGAGGGCCGCTTGGGCCGTCCCGGGTTATTTTTTCCGGAGAATGGGGGAGAAGAGGGAGAAAACCTCCTCCCATCCAGAAATCGAGGCCCCTCAGCCTCACTGGGGCTTCCCACCCCCTTTGCCTGAGTGGCTCTGGGATCGAGGCCCATCAGCCTCACTGGGGCTTCCCACCCCCTTTGCCTGAGTGGCTCTGGGATCGAAGCCCCTCAGCCTCACTGGGGCTTCCCACCCCCTTTGCCTGAGTGGCTCTGGGATCGAGGCCCCCTCAGCCTCACTGGGGCTTCCCACCCCCTTTGCCTGAGTGGCTCTGGGATCGAAGCCCCTCAGCCTCACTGGGGCTTCCCACCCCCTTTGCCTGAGTGGCTCTGGGATCGAGGCCCCTCAGCCTCACTGGGGCTTCCCACCCCCTTTGCCTGAGTGGCTCTGGGATCGAGGCCCCCTCAGCCTCACTGGGGCTTCCCACCCCCTTTGCCTGAGTGGCTCTGGGATCGAAGCCCCTCAGCCTCACTGGGGCTTCCCACCCCCTTTGCCTGAGTGGCTCTGGGATCGAGGCGCCTCAGCCTCACTGGGGCTTCCCAGCCCCTTTGCCTGAGTGGCTCTGGGATCGAGGCGCCTCAGCCTCACTGGGGCTTCCCAGCCCCTTTGCCTGAGTGGCTCTGGGATCGAGGCCCCTCAGCCTCACTGGGGCTTCCCACCCCCTTTGCCTGAGTGGCTCTGGGATCGAGGCGCCTCAGCCTCACTGGGGCTTCCCACCCCCTTTCCCTGAGTGGCTCTGGGATCGAGGCCCCTCAGCCTCACTGGGGCTTCCCAGCCCCTTTCCCTGAGTGGCTCTGGGATCGAAGCCCCTCAGCCTCACTGGGGCTTCCCACCCCCTTTGCCTGAGTGGCTCTGGGATCGAGGCGCCTCAGCCTCACTGGGGCTTCCCACCCCCTTTGCCTGAGTGGCTCTGGGATCGAGGCGCCTCAGCCTCACTGGGGCTTCCCAGCCCCTTTGCCTGAGTGGCTCTGGGATCGAGGCCCCTCAGCCTCACTGGGGCTTCCCACCCCCTTTGCCTGAGTGGCTCTGGGATCGAGGCGCCTCAGCCTCACTGGGGCTTCCCACCCCCTTTGCCTGAGTGGCTCTGGGATCGAGGCCCCTCAGCCTCACTGGGGCTTCCCACCCCCTTTCCCTGAGTGGCTCTGGGATCGTAGCCCCTCAGCCTCACTGGGGCTTCCCACCCCCTTTGCCTGAGTGGCTCTGGGATCGAGGCGCCTCAGCCTCACTGGGGCTTCCCACCCCCTTTCCCTGAGTGGCTCTGGGATCGAGGCGCCACAGCCTCACTGGGGCTTCCCACCCCCTTTGCCTGAGTGGCTCTGGGATCGAGGCCCGCTCAGCCTCACTGGGGCTTCCCACCCCCTTTGCCTGAGTGGCTCTGGGATCGAGGCCCGCTCAGCCTCACTGGGGCTTCCCACCCCCTTTGCCTGAGTGGCTCTGGGATCGAGGCCCGCTCAGCCTCACTGGGGCTTCCCACCCCCTTTGCCTGAGTGGCTCTGGGATCGAGGCGCCTCAGCCTCACTGGGGCTTCCCACTCCCTTTCCCTGAGTGCCTCTGGGATCGAGGCCCCCTCAGCCTCACTGGGGCTTCCCACTCCCTTTGCCTGAGTGGCTCTGGGATCGAGGCCCCCTCAGCCTCACTGGGGCTTCCCACCCCCTTTGCCTGAGTGGCTCTGGGATCGAGACCCCTCAGCCTCACTGGGGCTTCCCACCCCCTTTGCCTGAGTGGCTCTGGGATCGAGGCCCCTCAGCCTCACTGGGGCTTCCCACCCCCTTTGCCTGAGTGGCTCTGGGATCGAGGCCCCTCAGCCTCACTGGGGCTTCCCACCCCCTTTGCCTGAGTGGCTCTGGGATCGAGGCCCCTCAGCCTCACTGGGGCTTCCCACCCCCTTTGCCTGAGTGGCTCTGGGATCGAGGCCCCTCAGCCTCACTGGGGCTTCCCACCCCCTTTGCCTGAGTGGCTCTGGGATCGAGGCCCCTCAGCCTCACTGGGGCTTCCATTCCCTTTGCCTGAGTGGCTCTGGGATCGAGGCCCATCAGCCTCACTGGGGCTTCCCACCCCCTTTGCCTGAGTGGCTCTGGGATCGAGGCCCCTCAGCCTCACTGGGGCTTCCCACCCCCTTTGCCTGAGTGGCTCTGGGATCGAGGCCCCTCAGCCTCACTGGGGCTTCCCACCCCCTTTCCCTGAGTGGCTCTGGGATCGAGGCCCCTCAGCCTCACTGGGGCTTCCCACCCCCTTTGCCTGAGTGGCTCTGGGATCGAGGCCCCTCAGCTTCACTGGGGCTTCCATTCCCTTTGCCTGAGTGGCTCTGGGATCGAGGCCCATCAGCCTCACTGGGGCTTCCCACCCCCTTTGCCTGAGTGGCTCTGGGATCGAGGCCCCTCAGCCTCACTGGGGCTTCCCACCCCCTTTGCCTGAGTGGCTCTGGGATCGAGGCCCCTCAGCCTCACTGGGGCTTCCCACCCCCTTTGCCTGAGTGGCTCTGGGATCGAGGCCCCTCAGCCTCACTGGGGCTTCCCACCCCCTTTGCCTGAGTGGCTCTGGGATCGAGGCCCCTCAGCCTCACTGGGGCTTCCCAGCCCCTTTGCCTGAGTGGCTCTGGGATCGAGGCCCCTCAGCCTCACTGGGGCTTCCCACCCCCTTTGCCTGAGTGGCTCTGGGATCGAGGCGCCTCAGCCTCACTGGGGCTTCCCACCCCCTTTGCCTGAGTGGCTCTGGGATCGAGGCGCCTCAGCCTCACTGGGGCTTCCCACCCCCTTTGCCTGAGTGGCTCTGGGATCGAGGCCCCTCAGCCTCACTGGGGCTTCCCACCCCCTTTGCCTGAGTGGCTCTGGGATCGAGGCCCCTCAGCCTCACTGGGGCTTCCCACCCCCTTTGCCTGAGTGGCTCTGGGATCGAGGCCCCTCAGCCTCACTGGGGCTTCCCACCCCCTTTGCCTGAGTGGCTCTGGGATCGAGGCCCCTCAGCCTCACTGGGGCTTCCCACCCCCTTTGCCTGAGTGGCTCTGGGATCGAGGCCCCTCAGCCTCACTGGGGCTTCCCACCCCCTTTGCCTGAGTGGCTCTGGGATCGAGGCCCCTCAGCCTCACTGGGGCTTCCCACCCCCTTTGCCTGAGTGGCTCTGGGATCGAGGCCCCTCAGCCTCACTGGGGCTTCCCACCCCCTTTGCCTGAGTGGCTCTGGGATCGAGGCCCCTCAGCCTCACTGGGGCTTCCATTCCCTTTGCCTGAGTGGCTCTGGGATCGAGGCCCCTCAGCCTCACTGGGGCTTCCCACCCCCTTTGCCTGAGTGGCTCTGGGATCGAGGTCCCTCAGCCTCATTGGGGCTTCCCACCCCCTTTGCCTGAGTGGCTCTGGGATCGAGGC
Source organism: Cryptoblepharus egeriae (assembly GCA_030015325.1). Taxonomy (NCBI): domain Eukaryota; kingdom Metazoa; phylum Chordata; class Lepidosauria; order Squamata; family Scincidae; genus Cryptoblepharus; species Cryptoblepharus egeriae. Next base: position 118,555,863 of record JAREYC010000002.1, read on the forward strand.
CCCTCAGCCTCACTGGGGCTTCCCACCCCCTTTGCCTGAGTGGCTCTGGGATCGAGGCCCCTCAGCCTCACTGGGGCTTCCCACCCCCTTTGCCTGAGTGGCTCTGGGATCGAGGCCCCTCAGCCTCACTGGGGCTTCCCACCCCCTTTGCCTGAGTGGCTCTGGGATCGAGGCCCCTCAGCCTCACTGGGGCTTCCCACACCCTTTGCCTGAGTGGCTCTGGGATCGAGGCCCCTCAGCCTCACTGGGGCTTCCCACCCCCTTTGCCTGAGTGGCTCTGGGATCGAGGCCCCTCAGCCTCACTGGGGCTTCCCACCCCCTTTGCCTGAGTGGCTCTGGGATCGAGGCCCCTCAGCCTCACTGGGGCTTCCCACCCCCTTTGCCTGAGTGGCTCTGGGATCGAGGCTCCTCAGCCTCACTGGGGCTTCCCACCCCCTTTGCCTGAGTGGCTCTGGGATCGAGGCGCCTCAGCCTCACTGGGGCTTCCCACCCCCTTTGCCTGAGTGGCTCTGAGATCGAGGTCCCTCAGCCTCACTGGGGCTTCCCACCCCCTTTGCCTGAGTGGCTCTGGGATCGAGGCCCCTCAGCCTCACTGGGGCTTCCCACCCCCTTTGCCTGAGTGGCTCTGGGATCGAGGCCCCTCAGCCTCACTGGGGCTTCCCACCCCCTTTGCCTGAGTGGCTCTGGGATCGAGGCCCCTCAGCCTCACTGGGGCTTCCCACCCCCTTTGCCTGAGTGGCTCTGGGATCGAGGCCCCTCAGCCTCACTGGGGCTTCCCACCCCCTTTCCTTGAGTGGCTCTGGGATCGAGGCCCCTCAGCCTCACTGGGGCTTCCCACCCCCTTTGCCTGAGTGGCTCTGGGATCGAGGCCCCTCAGCCTCACTGGAGCTTCCCACCCCCTTTGCCTGAGTGGCTCTGGGATCGAGGCCCCTCAGCCTCACTGGGGCTTCCCACCCCCTTTGCCTGAGTGGCTCTGGGATCGAGGCCCCTCAGCCTCACTGGGGCTTCCCACCCCCTTTGCCTGAGTGGCTCTGGGATCGAGGCCCCTCAGCCTCACTGGGGCTTCCCACCCCCTTTGCCTGAGTGGCTCTGGGATCGAGGCCCCTCAGCCTCACTGGAGCTTCCCACCCCCTTTGCCTGAGTGGCTCTGGGATCGAGGCCCCTCAGCCTCACTGGGGCTTCCCACCCCCTTTGCCTGAGTGGCTCTGGGATCGAGGCCCCTCAGCCTCACTGGGGCTTCCCACCCCCTTTGCCTGAGTGGCTCTGGGATCGAGGCCCCTCAGCCTCACTGGGGCTTCCCACCCCCTTTGCCTGAGTGGCTCTGGGATCGAGGCCCCTCAGCCTCACTGGGGCTTCCATTCCCTTTGCCTGAGTGGCTCTGGGATCGAGGCCCCTCAGCCTCACTGGGGCTTCCCACCCCCTTTGCCTGAGTGGCTCTGGGATCGAGGCGCCTCAGCCTCACTGGGGCTTCCCACCCCCTTTGCCTGAGTGGCTCTGGGATCGAGGCCCCTCAGCCTCACTGGGGCTTCCCACCCCCTTTGCCTGAGTGGCTCTGGGATCGAGGCCCCTCAGCCTCACTGGGGCTTCCCACCCCCTTTGCCTGAGTGGCTCTGGGATCGAGGCCCCTCAGCCTCACTGGGGCTTCCCACCCCCTTTGCCTGAGTGGCTCTGGGATCGAGGCCCCTCAGCCTCACTGGGGCTTCCCACCCCCTTTGCCTGAGTGGCTCTGGGATCGAGGCCCCTCAGCCTCACTGGGGCTTCCCACTCCCTTTGCCTGAGTGGCTCTGGGATCGAGGCCCCTCAGCCTCACTGGGGCTTCCCACCCCCTTTGCCTGAGTGGCTCTGGGATCGAGGCGCCTCAGCCTCACTGGGGCTTCCCACCCCCTTTGCCTGAGTGGCTCTGGGATCGAGGCCCCTCAGCCTCACTGGGGCTTCCCACCCCCTTTGCCTGAGTGGCTCTGGGATCGAGGCCCCTCAGCCTCACTGGGGCTTCCCACCCCCTTTGCCTGAGTGGCTCTGGGATCGAGGCCCCTCAGCCTCACTGGGGCTTCCCACCCCCTTTGCCTGAGTGGCTCTGGGATCGAGGCCCCTCAGCCTCACTGGGGCTTCCCACCCCCTTTGCCTGAGTGGCTCTGGGATCGAGGCCCCTCAGCCTCACTGGGGCTTCCCACCCCCTTTGCCTGAGTGGCTCTGGGATCGAGGCCCCTCAGCCTCACTGGGGCTTCCCACCCCCTTTGCCTGAGTGGCTCTGGGATCGAGGCCCCTCAGCCTCACTGGGGCTTCCCACCCCCTTTGCCTGAGTGGCTCTGGGATCGAGGCCCCTCAGCCTCACTGGGGCTTCCATTCCCTTTGCCTGAGTGGCTCTGGGATCGAGGCCCCTCAGCCTCACTGGGGCTTCCCACCCCCTTTGCCTGAGTGGCTCTGGGATCGAGGTCCCTCAGCCTCATTGGGGCTTCCCACCCCCTTTGCCTGAGTGGCTCTGGGATCGAGGCCCCTCAGCCTCACTGGGGCTTCCCACCCCCTTTGCCTGAGTGGCTCTGGGATCGAGGCCCCTCAGCCTCACTGGGGCTTCCCACCCCCTTTGCCTGAGTGGCTCTGGGATCGAGGCCCCTCAGCCTCACTGGGGCTTCCCACCCCCTTTGCCTGAGTGGCTCTGGGATCGAGGCCCCTCAGCCTCACTGGGGCTTCCCACCCCCTTTGCCTGAGTGGCTCTGGGATCGAGGCCCCTCAGCCTCACTGGGGCTTCCCACCCCCTTTGCCTGAGTGGCTCTGGGATCGAGGCCCCTCAGCCTCACTGGGGCTTCCCACCCCCTTTGCCTGAGTGGCTCTGGGATCGAGGCCCCTCAGCCTCACTGGGGCTTCCCACCCCCTTTGCCTGAGTGGCTCTGGGATCGAGGCCCCTCAGCCTCACTGGGGCTTCCCACCCCCTTTCCCTGAGTGGCTCTGGGATCGAGGCTCCTCAGCCTCACTGGGGCTTCCCACCCCCTTTGCCTGAGTGGCTCTGGGATCGAGGCGCCTCAGCCTCACTGGGGCTTCCCACCCCCTTTGCCTGAGTGGCTCTGAGATCGAGGTCCCTCAGCCTCACTGGGGCTTCCCACCCCCTTTGCCTGAGTGGCTCTGGGATCGAGGCCCCTCAGCCTCACTGGGGCTTCCTACCCCCTTTGCCTGAGTGGCTCTGGGATCGAGGCCCCTCAGCCTCACTGGGGCTTCCCACCCCCTTTGCCTGAGTGGCTCTGGGATCGAGGCCCCTCAGCCTCACTGGGGCTTCCCACCCCTTTTGCCTGAGTGGCTCTGGGATCGAGGCCCCTCAGCCTCACTGGGGCTTCCCACCCCCTTTCCTTGAGTGGCTCTGGGATCGAGGCCCCTCAGCCTCACTGGGGCTTCCCACCCCCTTTGCCTGAGTGGCTCTGGGATCGAGGCCCCTCAGCCTCACTGGAGCTTCCCACCCCCTTTGCCTGAGTGGCTCTGGGATCGAGGCCCCTCAGCCTCACTGGGGCTTCCCACCCCCTTTGCCTGAGTGGCTCTGGGATCGAGGCCCCTCAGCCTCACTGGGGCTTCCCACCCCCTTTGCCTGAGTGGCTCTGGGATCGAGGCCCCTCAGCCTCACTGGGGCTTCCCACCCCCTTTGCCTGAGTGGCTCTGGGATCGAGGCCCCTCAGCCTCACTGGGGCTTCCATTCCCTTTGCCTGAGTGGCTCTGGGATCGAGGCCCCTCAGCCTCACTGGGGCTTCCCACCCCCTTTGCCTGAGTGGCTCTGGGATCGAGGCCCCTCAGCCTCATTGGGGCTTCCCACCCCCTTTGCCTGAGTGGCTCTGGGATCGAGGCCCCTCAGCCTCACTGGGGCTTCCCACCCCCTTTGCCTGAGTGGCTCTGGGATCGAGGCCCCTCAGCCTCACTGGGGCTTCCCACCCCCTTTGCCTGAGTGGCTCTGGGATCGAGGCCCCTCAGCCTCACTGGGGCTTCCCACCCCCTTTGCCTGAGTGGCTCTGGGATCGAGGCCCCTCAGCCTCACTGGGGCTTCCATTCCCTTTGCCTGAGTGGCTCTGGGATCGAGGCCCCTCAGCCTCACTGGGGCTTCCCACCCCCTTTGCCTGAGTGGCTGTGGGATCGAGGCCCCTCAGCCTCACTGGGGCTTCCCACCCCCTTTGCCTGAGTGGCTCTGGGATCGAGGCCCCCTCAGCCTCACTGGGGCTTCCCACCCCCTTTGCCTGAGTGGCTCTGGGATCGAGGCCCCTCAGCCTCACTGGGGCTTCCCACCCCCTTTGCCTGAGTGGCTCTGGGATCGAGGCCCCTCAGCCTCACTGGGGCTTCCCACCCCCTTTCCCTGAGTGGCTCTGGGATCGAGGCCCCTCAGCCTCACTGGGGCTTCCCACCCCCTTTGCCTGAGTGGCTCTGGGATCGAGGCGCCTCAGCCTCACTTGGGCTTCCCACCCCCTTTGCCTGAGTGGCTCTGAGATCGAGGTCCCTCAGCCTCACTGGGGCTTCCCACCCCCTTTGCCTGAGTGGCTCTGGGATCGAGGCCCCTCAGCCTCACTGGGGCTTCCTACCCCCTTTGCCTGAGTGGCTCTAGGATCGAGGCGCCTCAGCCTCACTGGGGCTTCCCACCCCCTTTGCCTGAATGGCTCTGGGATCGAGGTGCCTCAGCCTCGAAGGAGGTGGGAAGCCCCAGTGAGGCTGAGGGGCCTCGATCCCAGAGCCACTCAGGCAAAATGGGTGGGAAGCCCCAGTGAGGCTGAGGCGCCTCGATCCCAGAGCCACTCAGGCAAAGGTGGTGGGAAGCCCCAGTGAGGCTGAGGGGCCTCGATCCCAGAGCCACTCAGGCAAAGGGGGTGGGAAGCCCCAGTGAAGCTGAGGGGCCTCAATCCCAGAGCCACTCAGGCAAAGGGTTTTGGGGTGATGAAACATTCAGAATACAAGTGTTGGAAAAACTTGAAATGTGTCCAATCAGTTATGGGCTAGAGTCCGCTGTGTGGCAATCAGGGCCTCCAAGAGAAATTTTTTAAGGCGGTACAAAACCGATTTGGGACCCCTATGACTTGCAAAAATTATTTTGAAATAAAAAAATTGAGGCTAATTAATGTGCAACAAATTTCAACAACTGCTCATTTATTATCATATAAAACATTATGTTAAAACATACCAGTATTCAAGTAATGTGACAGTATAAAATACTAAAATCTTATCAAGGAAAAAATTAGAAAAAAAATTTAACTATTTAATAAGTGCTTTTCTGGCTTTCTTATGTGCAAAATTTCTAATAACGCTATCAAAATTAACTTGTATGTATACATGTGTATGTATATGTGTGTGTGCACATATACCATATTAATTTGTTAGTAACTAACATTCATATGGTCCTTCAGTCATGGGCCCCTCCTTAGCTCTTGTGCCCTGGAACAATGTACTTGCTGGACCCCCCTCTCATAGGCTCTAGTGGCAATGATGGTGGTAGACAAAAAATGTTCTCTTCCTCTATTATTTCATCTGTGCCTAACCATCCAGCTGAGCTCTTTTGAATGGTGAGAAATTTGCTGTATGCTGGTCCCCTGAGTGACTGTAATGAACCCTATTCAAACTATTGTCAAGTGCCAAACACTTCATAGATAAAATCATTCTTGTCTGCCCTGACTTGTGTGCCACTCTAGTTGCAGAAGAAATGCCAGACATAAGAGCTTTTAGATATCAACTTCTAAAGAAAAAAAATTGTTGGCTCATTTTAATCCTTGATTATTTGAAGAAATATTCAGTCTCTGAGAGAGTGGAAAAGGAGATTTTATACTTTTTCCTTTTGCTTTCTCTGTCCCATTGGATTGCGCCTGTGAGATGTGGTGTATTCTCCTGGTGACTTCTGTTTCTACTAATTTTAGTGTTTGGCAGGAATCTGTCTTGCTTCTACACATTTCATTTCTATGATGCTAGAGTTTTTTGTGGGGTTCTGCTCTCATTCGCGTTGAATCATACAGTTCTGGTAAATCTGCTGATGTAGCATTTTTAGCCCAAGGAATGACAATCAAATTGAGAAGGGCTGTGTGTTTGTTGTGCTTCTGGGGTTAGGTTTTGATCCCAGGGCTCTTTGCAGTAAAGAGAATAGGGCCTGGTTTCATGCCAGACATTGAGTATTGGTGGGAAACTGGCTTAGGTCTGGCAGTCAGCCACTCTGATGGTGTTTTTCTATGCACGTAGATAGAGAATTTCAGGAGAGAAGTTTTGATTAGGTGGTTCATCAAATACAGCCCAATCCCATATCTTGTCTTCAAGTGGTTTTGAAACATCACTTGTGTCTGATGTCCATCTTTGTCTGTGAATGTTTCAGTACAGTACAGCCTAGATTAAAGTTCATCATGTCCAAGCTCATTTGGGCCCAAAATACAGTCCACAAGGTTTGGCCTGGGCCCTAGAAGTATATTTGTTCAGCACTATGTGAACACATAAAGACACCCAACACTTTGAGTGAGCTGCAGTTCTGATGAGTTTGTACCTTGCTATCCATATGGTCATGAATGCTTCCCAATTAGAGAAAAAAGATAGTGGGGGAAAAATAGATTAGAAAAAGGAGGTATTGGAGATGCAGTGAAGCTAATTCGCACAATTTAATCACATTCAATACTTACCCAAAAGGCAATCATAATACTGAAGAAAATGAGAATAGGATAGAGTAAGTGGTTCTAGAGACAGTGGTTCTCAAACATTCAGTGAGCAAACCTTCCAAACCCAGGCAGCACCTCTGCTAGGTTTCAAAATTGCCCCCCATTCCCCTGTACAGGCTCACGCTCCTAGGGATCACAGGGCTGCTTTCCCCCTTCCTTTGTCTCTTAAAGAGAATGGGGGACCTTTACTCAAAAGGGGGATCATGATAACCCCCCCAGTTTGAGTAGCACTGCCTTAAAACATTGTTATATTGTGTGTAGTTACCTGGCAAAGCACTTTCTTGCCCACAGCTCAGGGAAAAGCAGATGAAAAATACTGAGAGAAAATGATAAAGAAAACTTAGGTTGACGGCATGCTTAAGAGATGGAAGGGATGGGCCCTTGGAAAGAAAACCATCAATGGGAAGTCCTTTAGTGTCATGTTCTGGCTCCTGGCCCAGTCATGAGAACCCAGATACATTCTATTTATACAGCTCGTGTGTGTGTGACTTCAGTCTCTTTGTCACTGTCACTCTTCCCTGTCCCTTTGCCTGCGGTATAGCAGCTTTGAAAAGGATGCTGAACGCAAGGCCTATGACCTGGATTGCTTTGGGTAACAGATTGCCTCTGCATGTTGCCTGGTGTATTTTTATTGGTACTCCATATGAACACAAGGAAGAAATAGGACTTCTGCACATGTGCATCCTGTGTGCTCATGCTGGGGTTCATCACAGTGATTACTAGTGCCTTGAGAATTTTAGCCCCAGGATAAAGGAGATACTCTGAGTAGACATGCATAGGATTGGGCACATATGTCTTTTCTTGACATACTTCTTACACAATCAGGCTTCAGTCCTAGCCACACATACCTGCGAGTAAGCCCAACTGACTATAATGATACCTCTGATTAAACGTGCATAGGATTGGGCTCTCAATCAGCCACAACAACTAATGAAGGTTGCAATCCTAGCCACACTTACCTCCAGTGAGCCCCATTGACTCTAGTAGAACTGGCTTCTGAGTAGTGCTTACTGGAGAGGCTTGCTTCTGAGTAGACTCTGTGAGGGATTTACTGGAAAAGCCTGACTCTGAGTAGACCCTCGGAGGAGCTTACTGGAGGAAACTGCCTCTGAGGAGACCCACGAGGGGCTCACTTGGGGGTCCTTCCTCTGAGAAGATCTACGAAGGGCTCACTTAGGGGCCTTCCTTTGAGGAGACCCACGAGGGGATGACTGGGGGGGGGCTTTCTCTGAGGAGACCCAAGAGGGGATCACTGGGCGGGGGGGCTTTCTCTGAGAAGTCCCATGAGGGGATCACTGGGGGGGCTTTCTCTGAGGAGAACCATGAGGGGATCACTGGGGGGGGGCTTTCTCTGAGGAGAACCATGAGGGGATCACTGGGGGGGGGCTTTCTCTGAGGAGACCCATGAGGGGATCACTGGGGGGGCTCAGGGTGACCAGATGCCAAACCCAAAATTCCTGAACCCCAAGGCCAAAATTCTTGAACCCCAAGGCCAAAATTCCTAATCCCAGGCCAAAATTCCTACCCGCTGAAAAAAAATTGCCAAAAAAATGTAATTTTTTGTTTTTCTTTTCTGTTTTTTGACCATAACTTTTGATGGGATGGAGATAGCTCAAAACTGATTTTTGCATTGGATTCTGCTCTTCAATACGAATCCAACGACATATGGCACGATGGGGTACTGTGCACTATCACAAAGTTTCAAAATGAAGCCAAAATGTAGGACAATGAAGCCAAAATGTAGGACACCCGGACGGGAGGCTAAAAATCCGGACAAATCCGGGTTTTTCAGGTCATCTGGTCACCCTGGGGGGGCTTTCTCTGAGGAGAACCATGAGGGGATCACTGGGGGGGGCTTTCTCTGAGGAGAACCATGAGGGGATCACTGGGGGGGGGTTTCTCTGAGGAGAACCATGAGGGGATCACTGGGGGGGGGCTTTCTCTGAGGAGACCCATGAGGGGATCACTGGGTGGGGGCTGATGTGAAGGACCGGCCCTTCCCTCCGACTGGAGAGCAGAGCAGAGCAGCGGCTGCATCCCTGGTGGTGTTGTCACAGAGTGCCTGCCTCGTCGTCCTCTACAAGAGGGTGGGCGAAGAGGCTCTCAGTGCTAGGAAGCGGTGGCTCTGCCGGCAGGGCTCTTCACCTTGTATCCCGCGGCCGAGGATGCAAGAGGTCGACGCAGTGGGGTCCCAAGTTCCAGGCACGCCTGGGGCTTACGGACTCCATGCGCACACGCGAGCTCCCTCAAGAGGAGCGCCTAGCAGGCTCCCCATTGCCTGGACGCGGGCATGTGGGAAACGGCCCCCGGTTAGAGGGCCGCTTGGGCCGTCCCGGGTTATTTTTTCCGGAGAATGGGGGAGAAGAGGGAGAAAACCTCCTCCCATCCAGAAATCGAGGCCCCTCAGCCTCACTGGGGCTTCCCACCCCCTTTGCCTGAGTGGCACTGGGATTGAGGCCCCTCAGCCTCACTGGGGCTTCCCACCCCCTTTGCCGGAGTGGCACTGGGATCGAGGCCCCTCAGCCTCACTGGGGCTTCCCACCCCCTTTGCCGGAGTGGCACTGGGATTGAGGCGCCTCAGCCTCACTGGGGCTTCCCACCCCCTTTGCCTGAGTGGCTCTGGGATCGAGGCCCCTCAGCCTCACTGGGGCTTCCCACCCCCTTTGCCTGAGTGGCTCTGGGATCGAGGCGCCTCAGCCTCACTGGGGCTTCCCACCCCCTTTGCCTGAGTGGCTCTGGGATCGAGGCGCCTCAGCCTCACTGGGGCTTCCCACCCCCTTTCCCTGAGTGTCTCTGGGATCGAGGCCCCTCAGCCTCACTGGGGCTTCCCACCCCCTTTCCCTGAGTGTCTCTGGGATCGAGGCCCCTCAGCCTCACTGGGGCTTCCCACCCCCTTTCCCTGAGTGTCTCTGGGATCGAGGCCCGCTCAGCCTCACTGGGGCTTCCCACCCCCTTTCCCTGAGTGGCTCTGGGATCGAGGCCCGCTCAGCCTCACTGGGGCTTCCCAGCCCTTTGCCTGAGTGGCTCTGGGATCGAGGCCCGCTCAGCCTCACTCGGGCTTCCCTCCCCCTTTGCCTGAGTGGCTCTGGGATTGTGGCCCCTCAGCCTCACTGGGGCTTCCCACCCCCTTTGCCTGAGTGGCTCTGGGATCGGGGCCCCTCAGCCTCACTGGGGCTTCCCACCCCCTTTGCCTGAGTGGCTCTGGTATCGAGGCGCCTCAGCCTCACTGGGGCTTCCCACCCCCTTTGCCTGAGTGGCTCTGGGATCGAGGCGCCTCAGCCTCACTGGGGCTTCCCACCCCCTTTGCCTGAGTGGCTCTGGGATCGAGGCCCGCTCAGCCTCACTGGGGCTTCCTACCCCCTTTGCCTGAGTGGCTCTGGGATCGGGGCCCCTCAGCCTCACTGTGGCTTCCCACCCACTTTGCCTGAGTGGTTCTGGGATCGAGGCCCGCTCAGCCTCACTGGGGCTTCCCACCCCTTTGCCTGAGTGGCTCTGGGATCGAGGCCCCTCAGCCTCACTGGGGCTTCCCACCCCTTTGCCTGAGTGGCTCTGGGATCGAGGCCCCCTCAGCCTCACTGGGGCTTCCCACCCCCTTTCCCTGAGTGGCTCTGGGATCGAGGCCCCCTCAGCCTCACTGGGGCTTCCCACTCCCTTTGCCTGAGTGGCTCTGGGATCGGGGCCCCTCAGCCTCACTGGGGCTTCCCACCCCCTTTGCCTGAGTGGCTCTGGGATCGAGGCGCCTCAGCCTCACTGGGGCTTCCCACCCCCTTTGCCTGAGTGGCTCTGGGATTGAGGCGCCTCAGCCTCACTGGGGCTTCCCACCCCCTTTGCCTGAGTGGCTCTGGGATCGAGGCCCGCTCAGCCTCACTGGGGCTTCCTACCCCCTTTGCCTGAGTGGCTCTGGGATCGGGGCCCCTCAGCCTCACTGTGGCTTCCCACCCACTTTGCCTGAGTGGTTCTGGGATCGAGGCCCCTCAGCCTCACTGGGGCTTCCCACCCCTTTGCCTGAGTGGCTCTGGGATCGAGGCCCCTCAGCCTCACTGGGGCTTCCCAGCCCCTTTGTCTGAGTGGCTCTGGGATCGAGGCACGCTCAGCCTCACTGGGGCTTCCCACCCCCTTTCCCTGAGTGGCTCTGGGATCGAGGCCCCCTCAGCCTCACTGGGGCTTCCCACTCCCTTTGCCTGAGTGGCTCTGGGATCGGGGCCCCTCAGCCTCACTGGGGCTTCCCACCCCCTTTGCCTGAGTGGCTCTGGGATCGAGGCCCCTCAGCCTCACTGGGGCTTCCCACCCCCTTTGCCTGAGTGGCTCTGGGATTGAGGCGCCTCAGCCTCACTGGGGCTTCCCACCCCCTTTGCCTGAGTGGCTCTGGGATCGAGGCGCCTCAGCCTCACTGGGGCTTCCCACCCCCTTTGCCTGAGTGGCTCTGGGATCGAGGCCCGCTCAGCCTCACTGGGGCTTCCTACCCCCTTTGCCTGAGTGGCTCTGGGATCGGGGCCCCTCAGCCTCACTGTGGCTTCCCACCCACTTTGCCTGAGTGGTTCTGGGATCGAGGCCCGCTCAGCCTCACTGGGGCTTCCCACCCCTTTGCCTGAGTGGCTCTGGGATCGAGGCCCCTCAGCCTCACTGGGGCTTCCCAGCCCCTTTGCCTGAGTGGCTCTGGGATCGAGGCCCCCTCAGCCTCACTGGGGCTTCCCACCCCCTTTCCCTGAGTGGCTCTGGGATCGAGGCCCCCTCAGCCTCACTGGGGCTTCCCACTCCCTTTGCCTGAGTGGCTCTGGTATCGAGGGCCCCTCAGCCTCACTGGGGCTTCCCACCCCCTTTCCCTGAGTGGCTCTGGGATCGAGGCCCGCTCAGCCTCACTGGGGCTTCCCAGCCCCTTTGCCTGAGTGGCTCTGGGATCGAGGGCTTCCCACCACTTTGCCTGAGTGGCTCTGGGATCGAGGCCCCTCAGCCTCACTGGGGCTTCCCACCCCCTTTGCCTGAGTGGCTCTGGGATCGAGGCCCCCTCAGCCTCACTGGGGCTTCCCAGCCCCTTTGCCTGAGTGGCTCTGGGATCGAGGGCTTCCCACCACTTTGCCTGAGTGGCTCTGGGATCGAGGCCCCTCAGCCTCACTGGGGCTTCCCACCCCCTTTGCCTGAGTGGCTCTGGGATCGAGGCCCCTCAGCCTCACTGGGGCTTCCCACCCCCTTTGCCTGAGTGGCTCTGGGATCGAGGCCCCTCAGCCTCACTGGGGCTTCCCATCCCCTTTGCCTGAGTGGCTCTGGGATCGAGGCCCCTCAGCCTCACTGGGGCTTCCCAGCCCCTTTGCCTGAGTGGCTCTGGGATCGAGGCCCCTCAGCCTCACTGGGGCTTCCCACCCCCTTTGCCTGAGTGGCTCTGGGATTGAGGCCCCTCAGCCTCACTGGGGCTTCCCACCCCCTTTCCCTGAGTGGCTCTGGGATCGAGGCCCGCTCAGCCTCACTGGGGCTTCCCACCCCCTTTGCCTGAGTGGCTCTGGGATCGAGGCCCCTCAGCCTCACTGGGGCTTCCCAGCCCCTTTGCCTGAGTGGCTCTGGGATTGTGGCCCCTCAGCCTCACTGGGGCTTCCCACCCCCTTTGCCTGAGTGGCTCTGGGATCGAGGCCCGCTCAGCCTCACTGGGGCTTCCCACCCCCTTTGCCTGAGTGGCTCTGGGATCGAGGCCCGCTCAGCCTCACTGGGGCTTCCCACCCCTTTGCCTGAGTGGCTCTGGGATCGAGGCCCCTCAGCCTCACTGGGGCTTCCCAGCCCCTTTGCCTAAATGGCTCTGGGATCGAGGCCCCTCAGCCTCACCTGGATTTCCCCTAGTGTGTCATGACCACAAAGGAGGACAAAATTAGTACACCCCAGTAAAATGGAGGACACGACAGCCTTTTGCCTTCATGTGATTTAAAGATTATGCTATTTATGTGGGATATAAATCCAATAAATAATGTTATGTATAAATTATTAATTATACAAAGTCCTTGCTTTTATAATTTATTAATTATAATAAGTCAACTTACTTTTCATAAGGAAAAGGATGACAATGAGCATTTTTTTCCACTACACAAAGCTCAAAGGGAGGACACATTTTGGAAAAAGAACATTTGGTGATCTTGTGTGGGGCAGACAGGAGGGTTTTTATGAGCACATGAAAACTGCTGGAGCTGTGCCCATGAAGCCTGCTTCTGCTGCTTGTTGCACTGCTGATATTATGGCCAGTAGGGGGTCCTGGCAGGTGGACCACATGTCATAACTACAAAAGTGCACAAGGCCCCCAAAATGTAGGACACCCAACAAAAAAGCAGGACGTGACAAAATAAAAGCAAAAAAACACTAGCATATATTGCTTTCCTGTATGTAATGTAAACACTATATTACTTATTACCTTTAAAACTATTACATATACGGTAATTAATTCCAAGTAGGCTATATGCTCCTTGCTCACAAAGAAAAGGACAGTGAAGATTTTTTTCCAGGGTACAAAAAATACAAATGTTATTGGAAATAGAGGATAAATGATCACTGTGGACCTGGGACTTCCACAAGTAACACCACACTCCCTGCCTTGTACCGCAAGTGGCACTCATACCACATGTTAAGAAACACTGACCTACAACCATGTGTCCTAGGGGAAAACACCTTCATTTTCCTGTGAGCACGCAGCATTCAGCCTTCTTATAACCAATAAATTATATATAATACTTTTAAAATTTTAATAAGTAATATTTATTGTATTTGTACTCTTTCTCTCTGAAGGGCAGCCACTACAATGGTTAGATTAGCCATATGAAAGCAATATATTGCTCCCTGCTAAGCGAGCAAGAGGCACTCTTTCAAGTGGGTGTTCCTCTTTTATTTAGCAGGGGGGAGAGTAACTGGCCCTACACACCCCAGCTATGTCTGTTCTAGTGGCTTCTGCTGGTGTTCTTTTTTTGCATTTTAGATTGTGAGCCCTTTTGGGACAGGGACCCATTAGCTATTAATTAGCTATTATTATTTTTCCATTTTCTTTGTAAACCGCTTTGTGAACTTGTTAGTTGAAAAGCGGTATATAAATACTACAGACAGACAGACAGACAGACAGACAGACAGATAGATAGATAGATAGATAGATAGATGAGTGCTTTTAGCTTTTTGTCCTACATTCTTGGTTGTCCTACATTTTGGGGCGTCCTGTCCTATGCAGTTACAACATATGATCACACTGCCCTAGATGCAAAAAATACGCAGATTTTCCCCTCATTTTTCTATTTCTATACTGAGGCCTCAGCTATATGAATATTTTATAAATGTTTCTTCATCTGAGCATCGGTCTTTCTGCTACCTAAGGCCACTTCTTAAGGTCATTGACATTAGGTTTTCTGGTCCATTCATGAGCCCAAGAGCTTCCTGAGACTTTAGTTCAAGTAACCTAATATGGCATCATGTCATAAAACATAAGAACGTAAGAAGAGCCTCCACTGGATCAGGCCTCCTTCAGTCTTGAAAGACTATGGTATCGTGCTTGGCGCTGCAACGCTGCATGCGAAGCACGAAAGCCTGGGTTAGATTGTTATGGAGAATATGCTGTTACCCAAGCAGCAAATCCCCCCTCTCCACGCCTCTGAATTAGTCCAATGGAAAGGCAGAGCCAATACGATTGGATCCAGCTGCGTCGCAGAGCTGGGCTAAGGACAGGAGGTGGGCTAAGCTGGGCTAAGCTCACCCTGTCTTGTGGGGCCGACCCGGGTCTCGAATCCTGGCCTGCTGGTTAACAGGCACAGTGTCTTAGCCACTTGTGCCACCAACAGCCCAAAGGCCCATCTAATCCAGCTTCCTGAATCACACAGTGGCCAACAAATGCTTCAGGGAACACATATGACACCTGTATCCAGATGCTGTCCCCTGCATTTGGCATTATAAGGTTGACCACATCTAGATCTATATTATGCACATCTACATCTATGCAGATATCCATGGATCTGGTTCTCCATGATTCTCCATGCATCATCGCACAAACAGACTCCCATGCCCACTTTCCGATAGCTTCCTGATAAGTGTTTGAATAGCCTCTTCAAGTGTTCAGGTTTCCTGCCTGCATGCCCTACTATAAGCTTACATCCTTACATGGACAGAGAACAAGGACATGGACAGAGGGATGCTCTTCTCACACAAACCAGAGCCAGGGGACATCCATTGATATTGAGTTTCAGGAGAGTTAGAACATACAAAAGAAAATATTGTTTAACCCAGCATGTACTGGTAATTAGTCTGTAGAACTCCTTGCCACATGACATGATGGTTTCTCTACTAGTTACCTTTATAAGGAGATTGGGCAAATTCTTGCAGGAAAACTCCAACACAGGTTACAAGCCATGATGTATGTACATTAGCTGGTTTCTCATCATAGCAGTGGATGGTTATTTCACCTATCCCAGACTGGTGAGGGAGAGGTGTGTTCAGTAGGCTTCATCCATTAAAAATTGGGTACTTATATTTAATAAAGTGGTGTGCGATATGGTGTCTGTTGGGGCAGGGGGGGTGTACAAGGGTAGAATACCAGATGCAGGGGAGTGGCAGCAAGATGCATCAAGATCTTATATGTTTTCTGATATGAGACACAGAATAGGAAGTTGGACTAGATGGGCTGTGGGCTGATTCAGCAGGGCTTTTGTGTTGTCATGTTCATGTCAGGTGGAGACCAGAGTGGCCATAGTCATAACTGCAAAAGAGGACAAGACCAACTCAAGGAAAACTAATGAATACTTTTTTCCATGACACAAGGCTAAAAAAGTGGACATGCCCTGGAAAAAGAGGACATATGGTCAACCTGGGTTGAAATTGGCAGAACTGGAGGCACTGACAGACTCAGCTTGGCTCATGAGGGCTGTACAAATCCTAGATTCTAAGTAATGGGACAGTTGGGTGTTTCATGTTTTCCCTTAGTAATATTCCCCTTAGTAATATTTCTAATGTATATTTCTTCATACGGCTTCCCATTAATGCAGAAAGATGCTTCCGCTCTACGTTTTGATAATTTATGATGCATCTCTTTCCTCAGTACTGGTATGAGGGTGAGGAGCTAGGGGAGCTGCTGCTGGACTTCGATGTCATTTGGGATGGAGATTTTGCCATTGACAAGCCACCAGGATTCAAAGGTACTAGCCTTGAGCACATAGTGAATTTGATATTAGGTGGGTGGACCTCTTTCTCCTTTTAATTTTTTGCTGTGGTCAAGTGTCCAAGATTTGAATGATGTCCAGGATTAAATTTCTCTCTGTGTGGTATTTTTCCTGCATTCTTCAGTTAAAACAGCTTGAGTAATGACTCAGTGACATAGAGGACTGGATCTTAGTCCCTATTGCAGGTTTTAGATTGCAGAAATTAGGGCCTAATCCAGCCCTCTTTCAAAAGGGATGAGGAGGCTGAGGTCTGTGTCTGGTGTGGGATAGATGGCAAGCCCATGCCAAGGGTACTGAAGTGGGCTCTCTCATTTAATCCTCCAATTTTCATTCCCTCTCCCCAGCTCTTTTGTACAAGTGTCAGGCCCAGCGCTCCAGCTGTGGCCTCTGCCTCAAGTCAGATCCACGTTATGAGTGTGGTTGGTGTGTTCCTGAGCGTCGTTGCCTACTGCGCCCTCACTGCCCTGCTCCTCGGCAGAACTGGGTGCCACCCAGTCGGCGAGGGGCCCGCTGCGCCCACCCTCGTATCACCCAGGTATGATACATTGTCAACCAATAAAATTGCTGCATAAGATCCCTGCACCTTCTCCTTCTACTATCTGTATTCAGAACGGATATGACAGTCCTATTTTTGAGATGTAGCCTCTTAAACAGAAAACAAAATGGAGGCCTGCACATTCGTTTGGCTCTTCCAGCTGTGGCTGTGAACTGGTCAGATTTGTATTTTTGTATTGAAATCACAAAACAGTTCTATTTTATGGGGTGAAACAGTGTAGGATTGCGCCTGCTCCCATTTTTGTACATTGAATATGCTATATAGCCTACGGAAGTACTATTTACTAAGCTCTAGCCTACATATGCAGAGCCCAGCTCCGCTTTTTGTAAGACACAGATCAGAATGCACCTGTTCAGATCTGTGTGTTGACCCTAAGTTCAAGTGTTAAATCCATTCGTACGTTGAACAGGTTATCCTCCAAGTTAGTCTGGCAGGCATAAGTTGAACCATCTTAATGGGGCTTGTCTTTCACTGTAAGGAGAACCTACCAAGAAGACCTGACACTTCTGCTAGTGATACCTGCTGAAATTGCTTTTGAATGATGTCCAAGATTACATTTCTCTCTGTGTGGTATTTTTCCTGCATTCTTCAGTTAAAACAGTTTGGATAGAATGATGCCATGGGTTTTGAGGGGTTCCTCTTCACCTTGGTAAATTGAAGAACCTTATAATAGTGTATGAAAAAGTGCAGAACTGTTTGTGGCACTTAATCATAACTGCCCCCTTGATTACCTTTATTTTTGGGGTCAACCTTGTCCTTCCTTTGGGGATATCTTCCTTATTTGGGTATATGAGTCTCACTGGCTTTCTTTTAATGACTTTTCTTTTCCTTTCTTGTTTCCTTATCCCCAACCCATTCATCTGCAGGTATCGCCACTGACTGGCCCAAAGGAAGGTGGGACACGGGTGACAATTTGGGGCGAGAACCTAGGGCTTCATTTCCTTGAGGTGGGGGTACGTGTAGCTGGTGTGCGCTGCAGCTCCCTCCCAGCAGAATACATCAGTGCTGAGAGGTGGGTGAGGACTGAAATGGAGTTGAGGGCCTGTGAGAATAAGGGAGTCATGACAATGGGAAACATAGAAAAGAGTATATTGGAGGAGCAGAATCTTCTCAAAGTAGCCATGTGTATACTTTTTATTAGAGTCATGCTCAGTGTACCTGAGGACTGATATTGCTTTAATGGGTGGAATTATCTCAAGGTTGTACTGATTTAACAAAAACAAAATAATAGCATATTAAAAATTGTTTTTCACTCAAGCTTTCCACCTTCCTCCTCCTGCCTATGGGGTGAAATTCTGCCAAAATATGCTTTCCCCCAGCTAGTGAGAACCTGTTCCTACATCCTGGGCTTCAAACCCTTCGTTTCAGCCAGTCCTGGCTCTTGTTACTTTTGAGCCAGTTTTAGCAATGACGTTGATGAGCCTTGGTTTCTGCTGTAGCCCAGTAAAGTCATGCCACAAAGT
Source organism: Cryptoblepharus egeriae (assembly GCA_030015325.1). Lineage (NCBI taxonomy): Eukaryota > Metazoa > Chordata > Lepidosauria > Squamata > Scincidae > Cryptoblepharus > Cryptoblepharus egeriae. The sequence continues at coordinate 118,573,693 of JAREYC010000002.1, forward strand.
TTAGCTTGAAAGCTGACGATGCATCTCAGACCGAGACCTATCTCCCACTTGCTAGCTGAAGAAAGGGTCTGTGTGCATATGTAGAGTGTTTCAGTTGCATTAGACACTCCTCATAAATCTGGAAGTTGGAGGCAGTGCTTCCAGGCATACATCCTCCTTTTTAAAAAGGTGTTTCTTAATTAACTTCTTTGGTTTTAACAATATTGTAACCATTAAGAGCGGCTACAGACTTAGGAAATGCAAGGAGAAAACAATTAGTGGTGTGAATTAAAGAGCATGTGGTTAAAACTGATGTTTTCCTGGAATATAAATCTACATGCTAATAAAATATGAACAGAATGTTTTATGTTTCCTCGAAGGGCTTTGAACACAAGAGTTCGCCAATTTTAAATACAATCAATATTGTCTCTGCATGCCCCTCATTTTAATTCTTATGTGTTGTACTGCAGAAAAGCAGATCAGCCAACAACACTTACCCTCCTAAATTTCCAGAAAACTTCCAGAAGCAAATTAGCTGTCAGAGGCCACATTCTCTTTAAGGGAAAACCTGATCTAAGCAACCAAGAAGCCATATGTGTCCTCTTAAATAGATCAGAGTAGACCTAGTTTGAAGTTTCAGTGTCCTTGAATACCACTTTCTTTCTTATAATGTTCTTGTGGAGAACAAGGATGGCAGGCTTTGTCAGCTTCTGTTACATATGGCCCACCACAATGTACTTCTGCACATGATCTGCATCTCAAGACAGAGGAACCTAGAAGGCACCCTCCCAGCTTGTACTGAAGCAGTGTTTCATGGCTTGGTGTTGCAAAAGCCTTCTGGGTATCCTCTCCTCTTGAGCTGCAGGCACTTCCCATAATGAAACCAATTTAAGAGGGACACAAACCAGGCCAGATGTAGCACTGAATGTTCATCTTAGGTGGCCAATCCAAAATTAAAGAATGCCCAGAAATATGGCCAGCCTTGCTATGCAGCAACTTGAAGCAGTTATGTGCAGTGGCATCCTTGTAAAAGGTAAAAGTGTCCCCCGCAGGTTGCCCTGCTTGTCATGACCAACTCTAAGGTGATGTGCTCATCCCTGTTTCTAAGCTGAAGAGCCAGGATTGTCCAAAGCAAATGGATGAGCTCCCAGTTCATCTGTTCACCACCTTTTCCAAGATGCTGCTCCACTGGGAGCTCTGATCCTCTTTGTACTTGTTGAGAGCAAATCAGAAGAGTACTCCAGTGCTGCTGGAAGAAAGCACCAAATAGGCAAGGAAAGACAATCTGGAGTACTTCCTCCTTCCCTTTACTTAGGATGAGGGTGATTGGCCAGCCTTTCTACTCCACATGGCTTCTGCTTGCAGTGAACAAGAGCTGGGGTGCTGCTTTCCAGCGTTCCTTTCATTACAAAGAGAAGCTGTTTGAAGTGGGGAGGCTAGCCCAACACACTCTAGCCTATCACACACTAAGTATTTGAATGGGGACTGGGCAGACCCACTCATTCTCCCACCCTCCTGTCTCATCCTCAGTAGGGACATGCATAGTCACAGGTGGCATTCTGGTTATAGGGGTAGCATAGAGACATGCGTTGCTCCTGCCCAGAAGGCATCATTATGCCCAAGAACAGAGGAGGCTGCTCCCTATTGATTCAGATCTTTGGTCTGTCTAGCTCAGTATTGTCTGCTCTAATTGGCAATGACTCTCCCAGGGTTTCAGGCAGCCTTAAGTGGAGATGTTGGCAGGGATTGATTATGGGGCCTAATACAGATTCTCCACTGTCAGGCAATGGTGCTTTCCCTGAAGGTATTCAGTCACTCACAGGAGAAGAGCAGTCATCTTACAAGGCTGAAACATTGCTGTGTTGAAAGGTTGACTTAACATCATTCTATGAGCTGATCAAGAGAGTAGTCCTGACCAGACTCTAGCAGCTTCCATCCTGCAACACAGAAAAGAGAAAAGTAGGCTGTGTAAAATTGGGACAAGGCCAGATGTAGCCTGCCTCTCTCTCTCTCTCTCTCTCTCTCTCTCTCCCCCCACCCCGCTTTTCCACTGAAAGGTTCACAAAGCGGTTTACAAGAAAATAAAAAAATTAATAGCTAATTAATAGATAATTGGTCCCTGCCCCAAAAGGGCTTACAATTTAAAATGCAAAAGAACACCAGCAGAAGCCACTAGAACAGACATTGCTGGGGTGTGTATGGCCAGTTACTCTCTCCCTGCTAAATAAATGAGGAATATCCACTTGAAAGAGTGCCTCTTGCCCAGTTAACAGATTAGCCTATAGGTCAGTTATAGCCTATAGATGTATCCTATAGCCTATTAGCCATGTGGTGTGGTGATGAGGGTTTGGCCAAGATGAGAGTGGGAGATGGACGGACTAGTGAATGTAGGAAGCTATCTTCTGATACATCTCACTGCCTTCCTTCAGGCTGGTATGTGAATTGGAGCCCTCTCTTTTGCCTGACCCTCCTCCTGGACCAGTAGAGCTCTGTGTAGGTGATTGCAGTGCTGACTATCGGACCCAGTCAGATATTCCCTTCACCTTTGTGGTAAGCAGGGTGTGGGTTAGGGTGTATTTTTTATTATAAGAGCCATCTGGTAATTTTAAATTGCCAACAGAATATTGGAAAGTGTGATATGAATTAACTGGTCTTGGAATGGCAATAATGCTGAAGGCCTTGAAAAGGGAGAAGGGGGATTGTTTAAATGGTGTCCCTTGGGAGGCAATTCATTATTGACATCTACCTCCCCCCCCCCCTTTGCAGACTCCCAGTTTTTATGGGGTGGAACCTGAGAGAGGACCCACCTCAGGTGGAACAAAAATCAGCCTTCAGGGAAGCCATCTGGATGCTGGGAGTAATGTCAGTGTTGCAATCCGTGGAGCTTCTTGCCAACTGATCAGGTACTGGGTGTCATTCAAGGTCAGAAGAGTGACTGAATATTCTTGAATGTGATCTGTGTTAATCAGTGAAAAAATCAATGACCTGTTAAAATGTTATCTATATCAGTAAAATGTATCAGTAAAGTTACAAAGCCGTTTGGAACAGGGAGGCTGACTCATGCTTGTGTAAGTACATGAAGGAGGAACTTGGCAGACCCATGCATTCATCTACCAACCTTTCTACCCCTTTCAGTGGGGGATGTGCACCCAGATGTAGCATTCTGGTCGCACTGAGACATCACTACAGGTCAGACAATTTTTGAAGTCTCTTGATCCATTTAATTTTTCATTTGATATGAACTGAAATGATGTTAACTGCTTGGTGTGAACTAAGAGATCTTGGTACTTTAGGAGAATAAATCATAAGCTGCAAAAGGATGGGGACCCTGGAGTAGTGGATGGAGGTGGCTGTGATCTTTGGAATGAAATGAAGGGAAATATTCTTTTTAAGGTGATGACTCTAACTCTTCCCACTCTTATTTCCCCCCCAAGACGTAGTGCACAGGAGATTGTCTGCCTGTCTCCCTCTTCAGCATTAGGCCCAGGACCTGCCAATATCAGCCTTCGCATTGACCGAGCTAACATCAGCACCGATAGCACTGTCTCCTTCCGCTACAGTCCTGACCCAGTCGTCGTGTCCATAGAGCCTGCTTGGAGCATTGCCAAGTAAGTAAAAAGCCTGTGATTGTTTTTGGTAACACTTTCTGGCCGAGCATCTATCAGAGTCAAAATAGTAGGCCCAAAGAATAGGAGTCAGTTGCTCCAAAACCCATGGTAGTGGCATGGCATTTACAACACTATATGAGGACATACAGCAGCAGATCAGGAGATGTGCTGCCATAGACCTTCTATAGGAAAGGGCTGATTACCAAAAGTTGTACTTTTTCCCTTACACACTCAACCCACGATTCCTGCCTAAAAATAGATGAAAAATAGATTTCATCCAAATATTAATATTACATATATTTAAATGGTGTTCCTGTGCCACTGATGCATATTCCAGGCTAAAGAAAGCAGAGAGATAAAGTATGCAAGTGGTGGGAATGGTGATCAGCTGGAAAAAGATACCAAGTGATTAGTATGTGTGTGCCTTATACACAAAATTTACATTGGTGAGTCAAAATTATTAGGCTGCTTTTCCATCTCCTAAAGAAATGACATTTCAAAGTCCATCAAACACTGGAGGAGGGAGAGCACCAAACATACATTTTTATTCTGTACAAATGTCTTCATCTGGTCATTTGCATAGGATGGCATTTATGCTTTCTACATGCAACTATATTCCTGGATTCATTGCTATGAAAACATCCCTGGCAGGAACCCATCATGAGAATGGGAGCAGGGGGACCCTGGGGTATTAGCAATGCGAGATATTCTTTCCTACCACTGGGTTTTGAATCAATTTTTCCTTTCTGCTCCATTGTGTACAGTGGAAGTACCAGCCTCACAGTGAGTGGAACACACCTGTTGACAATTCAGGAGCCACGTGTTCGAGCTGCCTATGGAGGAATAGAAACCATCAATGTGAGTCTCCTTTCAGAGGGTGTAGGGTCTAAGTAGTGAGAGCAGAACACAAATTGATGCATGAGAGAGAGAGAGAGAGAGAGAGAGAGAGAGAGAGGCGAAAGCTAGAGGGAGTAATTGAATCGGGATTTGCTGAATCCATATCTACTGCTCTGTTCTAAGGCAAGACCTTTCATGCACCAACATTGTATTTGTATAATGAATGTCACATGGTTAAAGAAACCATAGTCAGTATATTTTAATTAATCAGTTAAATATGTATATATTTTATGAAATATATATATTATATATATGAAATAGAGATATTTAATGAAAATGTTCTTTCTTCCTGTTTCAATGATGCAAGCACCAGATGCAAGTAAAGTGCTTATCAACATAACTTTTATGAATACTTTTTTAAAAAAATAATTTTAACAATTATTTTATAGAAGCACCAGAGGCATCTTTTGATTTGATCAGAGGCATCTTGTAAAAGATAGAAAATTATTCAACCTGTTACTAGTTTTATTATTAACCTAGAATCCCTTGCAGACAGACCTCATGCACAAGCAGTCTGCCAAAGGATACCTGCATTATTCAAGCAATAATTTAACTGAACAGCCTCAGTGGCAAAAGCTGGCTGGCTCAGCCACATGTCAAAGGCCATCCATGTCCTTCAACCAGTTTTAACTTAGGAGGAAGTTTCTTCTTGGATCTGGCTATAGTTATTGGCTGGATGTAGAGTGCAAAGCAAAACCCAGTCACTGTACCTTTCCACCAAAATAACCCAAATAAAGATAAAAGGCCCAGAGTATTGTTGATGGGAGGGGAAAGAATAGTCTCTTTCTTGCACCCTAAAAGAATATTTATTTATTTATTCATTGAACTTGTATCCCACCTTTCTCCCACAGCAAGAGACCTAAGGCAGCTAAGAGTGCATAATATAAAGACATTAGAAGGCAATTTAAAACAATTTAACAATAGAACATATTTAAAACAGTTAAAAGCAAAGTGAAACATCAGTGTGGGCGGCAGGAGAATGGTATTGAAAGATGACAGCAAATGAAGGGAATTATTTTGCCCTGACACCCCACTTTTATGCACATATATGTGTGTGTTTTTTGCCTCCTGCAGAGTTGCCAAGTGCTCAATGACTCAGTGATGTTGTGCAAGGCTCCAGGCATAGTACCTGGTGAGCAGGCACTGCCGCTTGCAGGTGCTCACCCTGATGAGTTTGGCTTCCTCTTGGATGATGTGGCTGCCACACGGACCCTGAACCGCTCTGCTTTCACCTATTATCCTGATCCCAGCTTTGAACCATTCGGTCCCAGTGGCATTCTGGAAATTAAGCCTGGCTCCCATGTAGTCCTCAAGGTATTGAAATTGTTTGGCTCAGGATGTTGAAAGCATCATTGTAATGAACACCCGATGTCAAGAAAATCCTTACCCCTTCCCGCATCCTTTAAAAGAACTAGAGGACCTTTACATAAACTGGTGGATCACAACCCACCAGTTTGAGAACCTCTGATTTAGAGAAAACTCTGAATCTGGTATGGGAGGGGCAGCTTGAGGAAGATTTTCTGTGGAGAAGAGATTCAGCTTCTCCGTCTCGCATTGATCTTTGTCTTCCCACATGAATAAAACACATTTTGTGAAAAAATGCAAATGCACTTTTCATTTGCATGATTTATAGTGGTTGTAGAAAGCAACTCGTTTGGGCATATAACTAGAACGTGTTTTGTGAAGTATATTTTAAAGCCTGGATCATACACAACCTTGGTTTCAGGGTTATACGTGCAGGGCATATAAGAGGAATATTGAAGCTGCACTGTTCTGAAGCCCCCATCTGACCCACAGTATTTTAATTAAAAGCTAGCCAAGTGCAATTTCTGAAAAGCTTTATTAGCTTTATTTATTGCAATTAAGGCTGCAATCCTAATCTCCAGCATAAGCTCCAGCCTAAGCCCCAGCATAAGTCCTGTTCTGACATGGGTGTCACAAAAGTGCTGTAAGACACACCTGCACCGCCCCTGGGGGAGGGTTAGGCCACTGCATAGACAAGTGCTTGTCTCCGTACATCACCACCAGAACAAGATGTGTTGTGCCAGTCTAGGTTAGGATCGCGGAAATGTGTCTCCCAGCCCCCCTATTCTGATTATACCTACAGTTTTTTAGGGCTGGGAAAATATTTTTCTTTACAGAAAACGATGTTAATGAGCAATTGTTTTGAATAACTGATTTACAAATAGCTGACTACATTATCATATGTACCAAAAACAGTACCGGTATCATATGTACCAAAGAAAATTCAAAACGCTCATAAACCTAACATTTGAATATGTTTTTATAGAAAATAAATTAAGTTATATTCATATATATTAAGCTCTATATATTAAGCTATATTCATACATCACGCTCTCCTTTATATTGGTGTTACCATTTTGCCATTTACTTAATGACATTTTCATGTCTGTTAAGAAAAGGGAAACTCCATCTATAAGTTGGGTTTCAGAATGTATCATAGAATAGAAAGCAGGAAAGTAAAAATTCCAGATTTCTTTATTGTTTATTTGTTTTTTTCTTAAATGTTTCAACTTTCTTCCCCAATGGGACTCATGACAGTGTATGTGAAGTTTTCAGATTGTCTCCAAGCACTGACCAGGCCCTGATCCACATTGTAAAAGTCCTAATTGAGATGTGGAGACTGGGAAATCTGGAACCCAAGGTGATGATAGAATAGTCCCATTTCTTTCTCTTATATTTCCTTGTCTCTCAGGGCAGAAACCTCATCCCAGCAGTGTCAGGGAGCACTCGACTCAACTATACAGTGCTGATTGGTGGAGAACCCTGCACCCTGACTGTCTCAGAGACCCAACTGCTATGCGACTCACCAAGCCAAACTGGGGAGCAGCCAGTCATGGTAAACTGCACGTAGGGAAGAGTGGAGAACATAGTCAAGAGGATCCATTCTGGGGAGCATTGCCAGCGCAATAATAACTTGGGAAGCAAGCTACATGTTTCAATAAGCATGTCATGGCCTTCTGCAAGCTTGTGATTGTTTTGTCATTTTTAGGGAGGGGATCAAGATTGGGGTGGGGAAAGAAGGGATTTAACTATTATTGTACTATACCCTTGGTCTGGTTTAACAGGGTGGCATCTTTGATTTAATACCTTGCTGTTTTCTTTGCAGATCCTGGTAGGGGGTTTGTCTTTTTCTCCTGGGACTCTACACATCTATCCTGAGGCAGCCCTTCCTTTGCCAGCTCTTGTTGGGTTGGGTGCAGGTGGAAGCCTTCTTCTGGGGGCAATTATTGGGGTGCTGGTGGCCTATAAGCGGAAGACAAGGGATGCTGACCGTACACTGAAACGCCTGCAGCTACAGATGGACAACTTGGAATCTCGTGTGGCCCTGGAGTGCAAGGAAGGTATTGATCAAGTTGGGCAGGAGGAGGGGGAGGGAAGAGAGAGAGAGAAAAAAAAATGCAAGCAAAGTAGCTCAAGGGAAGTGAACACAGGATAGGGAGAGACACTGTCATAGTACCCAAGCATGTAAATAGTTTGTTGCTTTAGCAGTATCTCCTTTGGCATCTCCTCTTTGGATTATTGAAGGAGGTTGGTGTTGGCGTGAGAGCAACAATTGGGAATAATTGTTGTGTTTTCTTTCCACTGTAGTGTCCCCCCTTGGAAGTTAGAGAGTATATATATAGGGTATATATAGGGTCTGGGTATAGTATTGCTCCTTTTGGATAGGAAGAACATTTAGCCATTGTCCTCAGTTTTACACAGCAAATACTTATGGTGTCAACTGCCTCCCACAACACTGAGGCAACATGCTTGTTCTTAAAGTAAGGACAAGCAGCAGGTTTAGGGCTCTAGCAACAGTTCTGTCCAGAATTACAAAATATAGTTGCTAATGGGAATTGTGGTAGCTTCTGGAGAATCCTGAGAATCTAGACCTCTGTGGCAAGCTGTTTGGCCAAGGCTTCCCAACACATGTCTGCCACATGTACACATAACATGCCAAAATGCATGCATGCATAGTGTTAGGCATGATGAGTGAATGCATTTCTGTGTGAAAAGCTTTTAATATCACATCAGAAATGGGCCTGGTTTGAGAAGCAAGGCTGCTGGAAGGGGTGTATGTGTTTCATTTGGCTTCGTTGGGCAACTAAAGCTTAGTTGTTGGGGTATATCGGAGAAGATAAATTACAGTGTACTCACCCCAGTGTTTCTGACAGTTTTCCACTTTCTTCAGCTTTTGCTGAGCTGCAGACAGACATTAATGAACTAACAAACAACATGGATGGAGTGAAGATTCCCTTCCTAGACTATCGGACTTATGCCAGGCGTGTCCTCTTCCCAGGGGTGGATGAGCATCCAGCACTGCAGGAAACCAGTGTGAGTGCTATGGACTGCACCTGATAGAAAGTCTATGCTTGTACACTTGGGGGATGGAAGGGGTGATATGTTTAGGGGACTCCATTTAGAATTATAGAGTTGAAAGGAACCCAGTAGGACATCTAGTCCAACCCCCTCCTTGTAGCAGGAAATCCTCCTAGGACATTAATTTGACATTAATTCAGTTGTGAAGGACTGTTCAGTCCCTAGGATCCTTGCATGTTAGGTAGGGCCTGTGGCTTTCTAGGACTTGGGCTACCACCCCTTTTGGTATCTCCCCCCTGCGTATTCTTGGATTCCAGGCTTCTTGTTGTGGCCCAGATTGCTCCATCGTGTCAAGAACAGAATTTAAATTGCCCTGCTGGTGAAACTCCCAGAAACTCCATGTGTAGCTAACAGCTGCCTAGATGCCTGGGGCTTTGTCACTAGCAGAGTTGAAATAAAATTAATCTGAAGACCTGATCTTGTTGAACTCCATTTCCATTCCCACCAGAACATACAGAGACATAATGCACATAATAACATACCTGAGACATCTGGTGGGCCACTGTGAGATAAAGGAAGCGGGACTAGGTGTGGCTTTGGCCTGATCCAGCTGAGCTCTTCTTATACCTCTGAATATCAAATGCTGGAGAAGGCTATTATACTGTCCTTCTGTGCTTGTAATTCCCCAAAGGCAGTCATCTGCTTTCTGGTGGAAACAAAATGCCAAACCAGATGAATCTGTGAATTGATTCAGCAAAGCCATTCTTTTATGTTTAAGTAAAAGGATGCAAAAGGTAAAGTGCATGAAGGCACAAGTCTATCCATTCTACAAGCATCCTACATCTTTCCCAGAGTATGTGGAAAACCTACAGGCACATAATCCCAGACCCCTACCCTGGTGTGTTATGTGCTTGTGAATCTAGGCTGAGTTCTCTGGTTGGCTGAAGGGATTTTTTTTCTCTGTCCGTATAGACACCACCCAGCACAGAAAAGGGGCTCCGTCTCTTTGGGCAGCTGCTGCACACACGACCCTTTCTGCTGACCTTCATCCATACTCTGGAGGGCCAGCGTGGCTTCTCCATGAGAGACCGAGGCGCCGTTGCCTCCCTGACCATGGTGGCACTGCAGGGCAGGCTTGACTATGCTACTGGGGTACTCAAGCAGCTGCTAGCAGACCTCATTGAGAAGAACTTGCAGAATCGTGCCCATCCCAAGCTGTTGCTCCGTCGGTGAGAGGCCCTTTCTCCCAAAACAATGAATTCTACCATTTTAACGCTACTTTGTTGTGCCAAAGTGCTGCAGAAGGTTAGAATTGGAAGCTGTCCTGTCAAGAAGTGGCTACTTCACTGGCAGGTTTTGGATGCCACAGTGGATGCAAAGTGGGGGATGGATAGCTATGACTCAAAGGGCACAATCCTCAGGCTGCTCTCCTGGCAATCTTCATTGAAACTAACAAGAACCCATGTGAACTGTTTTGTCAACAATACAGAGATAACATGGGCCACCTTTAGGTTGATTTTGACTTGTGTTTCAGATATATTGCCAGTAAAATTGTACAAGGCATGGTAGAGAAAAATCTGCTTGATTACTTCTAATCCACATTATATACCACATTATAAAGGGTGATTCAAAATGAATGGGACAAAAAGAAAACATACCTGTGACTACTGTAATGGGTTTATTTTTGAAATACAAATTTAACGTGGAACTATAACTATACAAGTTTGTATTAATTATTATTTTCGATAATAGCAGACTTTTCATTGTTGCCAGATAAAACTTGTACTGACTTTGAAAAGATAAGGTAACGGCGCTCCGATTCCAAGCATGCGGCTTGGAATCTCTCAACCGGAAGTCAAAACTTCTACTGTATAGTTGTACTTTTGCACTATATTTTTAGCTTCAAATTAAATCCATTACAGCAATCTAAGGTTGCTTGCCTTTTTGTCCCATTCATTTTGAATCACCCTGTATTATATACTTCTCATTATATTATATACTTCATCTCCTAAGATGAAGAGCCATAAATCTTCTTGGCACATCCCCTGATTCTGCTTCTCTGGCATTCTTACAGAAGGCTGAGTAGCTACAATTCCTTCCCAACCCTCTCCTCCTGCTCCCCATTTTGCCGTATTTCATGCTCTTAACCTGCACCATCATCCTCACAGTTTGAGCTTTTCACAGTCTTCCCAAACCATGCTTCTGCTTTTCTCGTTTAGGACTAGTTTTTTTTCCTAGTTTCAGGACTAGTGAGTTTTTTCCAGTCGTGAGCTAGGGTGCTGCTCTTTCTTTCTGCATCTCTTCCAAATGGGCCCATATAACCCCTGAAAGAATCTCACTAGTGTTTCCATTCTAGCTGTATTGTTGGGGCAGAGAAGAGGAAGGGCAAGTTTCTCATAGTCAAGGGAAGGGGTTCTTAGATTTATCCTGTTATTCTTCAGTGTTCAATGTGGCATCCAGGGGCTTGCATTCTTCCAATCCCATCTCCCACATGTTAATAATTCTCTCTTTCTCAGGACGGAGTCTGTAGCTGAAAAAATGTTGACCAATTGGTTTACTTTTCTACTGCACAGGTTCCTCAAGGTAGGTGTGTGTGAGAACCATTTTGGGGCATCTGAGATTCTCCAAAAATATCTCAGAAGATTAAGAATGGCAGGTCCAGGTGAACTCTGCCAAGGAGCAGGGGGACAAGAATCAAAGGTTGTCTCATGCCAATTAGCCTGTGTCTCTTCATTCCCCAGGAGTGTGCTGGAGAACCATTGTTCATGCTATTTTGTGCCATCAAGCAGCAGATGGAGAAAGGTCCAATAGATGCCATCACAGGCGAGGCACGTTACTCACTGAGCGAGGACAAGTTGATTCGCCAGCAGATTGATTATAAAACCTTGGTGAGTGGTGGGCATGGGAAGAGCATTGATAGGTGTGCTTTGCCTCCTTGCAGGCTGGGAAACTAATAGTTCATTGCTATTCAGTAAGCAGGGATGCCAACTCTGACCGAAACTGTACTTGGAGTTTTTTCCCTCCCAATTTGATAGAATGTTGAAAATTTCTGAAAGATGTTAAAGTTTTCTAGGATTGCTTTCAGGAATCACATGCTGGTTCCTGGAGGCTCCAGCACAGTCATGGAGGGTTGGCAATTTTTCCCATAAAGCCAGAAATGTAATTCAGAGAAGCAACCTGTTATATAGGGCACTTTGACTGGGAGCACTCCATACCACCGATGGAGTTAAATAAGAGTTAAAGCAACTCATCTTACTAATGTTAAGGATGGTACTTGGATAAATAGTGGCTGTGGTTTGGTTAGTCCTACGTGGAATTGGTTTGGAGGAGGCAGAGCTGTGGATAGAACTGGGGATTGTGGGCAAAATACTGTAGAGGATAAGCTGAAAAATATATAATCCCATTGGGGAAGAGAAGGCTGAGATTGGCATGGTTGTGCCAGATGTTACTGGCTATGGCTACAATCCAGAGTAACTACGGGAGCACATAAAAGTCATTATGTGCACCCGTAGTTACTGTACCACCTAGTGAAAACCTATGGAACATTCATATTGCAATCCAGAGTAACTTGTTCTTACTCTGGAGCAATGTCTCCCCATAGTTACACTGGATTGCGCCCTCAGTTTGTGATATTTGCAAGGACATAGTTATGGAAGAACAATAGATGTAGCTGGAGGAAATTGGGAGAATAAGGACTTGGGATAAAAAAATCATTTTTCCTCTCAACTGCCCATGAAGAGAGTTAGCCTTGGCTTATTGACTGCTTGGCAGGGACCAGGCCTGGCCTGAAGTTCTACCTTGATGATTGTTTGAAGTAACAAGATTTGCAAAATTAAACTACTCTGTAGTGTGTTAGAATCTTATTTTGCCCAAAAATGTAAGGAAAGGGGTAGGACAGTTAGGCAACTGTGATCCTAGTTATGTGACTACAGAAGTGCGTGGGCCTCAAAGTTGCAATGAGTGAGAAGATAGCAGAGTTATTTTTCCTCCTAGACTCTGCTCTGTACACCCTTGGAACCACCTGGAGGTCCTGCTGTGCCCGTCAAGGTATTAAACTGTGACTCAGTGACTCAAGTAAAGGAGAAACTTCTAGATGCTGTATACCGAGGAGTGCCCTATTCACAACGCCCACGTGCTGAAGACATGGAGCTGGGTATGAAGGCAGGAACATGGGACAGAGTATGTGGGGCAGAGAGCTTGCAGTTGACCTGGATAACTGGAAGTGGGTTCAAGCTGTAGCATAATGGTGGTACAGGTCAAGGAAACATAAAGCTGGTTTTCTCCTCCTCATTGAATTTCCTGTTCATCTCAGAGTGGTGTCAGGACAGTGGGGGCCGAACTGTCCTTCAGGATGAGGATGCCACAAGCAAGATTGAAGGAGACTGGAAACGTCTCAACACCCTTGGACATTATCAGGTAACCTTTGTCTCCCCAACGATCACTAGACCTCATAAGTATACTGAAAAGACAAACTAGACCTCATAAGTATACTGAAACCTGGGACCCTTAAAACTTTTTTGTATGTTGGTAGCATGTGGATTCTGTTTCCGTGACATGTTCCGGCCAGCTCAAAATGGAGAAGCTGTTCCATGTTCCTTTATATGAAACATCAGCCTGTTGCTAGCAGTCAGCAGAAAAAAAGAATGCTGTTGCCATTGAGAAAAACTTAGGAGAGCAGACGAGGTGGAAGGTCGAACATGTGTGTGAGCCTGCTGGCCACGGAGAAAAAAACATTGGACTCAGAATATGGCTCACCTCAAGACCTTTTATTCCTTATTATGTACCATTTGACTGCGGAAGTGACCCAGTTGCATCATGAGGGATTATCCTAGCTCTTTCCTTATATATAAGAGCAGGAAGTTGCTGCACCATAGTGGCTCAGATTGTGAGCCAAAAAGCCCCCTATTCAAATATGAGCTGACAGTGGCCTAGTATTAAGTCTTAGCATTCCCTTATTGCAGTATTACCAGAAATAAATCTTTTATGATATATGTAATGTATAAGCATTATACATTACTATAATGTAATGTATAATTACATATACATTATGGCTGTGGGTGGCGCAAGTGGCTAAGACACTGTGCCTGTTAACCAGCAGGCCAGGGTTCGAGACCCGGGTCGGCCCTACAAGACAGGGTGAGCTCCTGTCCTTAGCCCAGCTCTGCGACGCCAGCTGGATCCAATCGTATTGGCTCTGCCTTTCCATTGGACTAATTCAGTGGCATGGAGAGGGGGGATCTGCTGCTTGGGTAACAGCCTATCCTCCATAACAATCCAACCCAGGCTTTCATGCTTCGCATGCAGCATATGCAGCGCCGAGCACAATACCATAGTCTTCCAAGACTGACGGAGGCCTGCAATGTATAAGCATCTAAACCCAAGGCCTAGTCTCAACCTAGTTCCTACTGGCTTAGGTCCATTGAACTATGTGACCCCTGGTAATCTACTCAAATCTTGCCTTCCTTTAGAAAAGCTAGCTGATAAAATAATCCATATTGTCTTCATCATGTCTGGTCTCAGTATATATCCAGGAAAAACAATTATCAGCAAAATAACTTATTAACTAAGACCTGGTTTTGGGAACATGTAGGCATCTACCATCTTGTACATTTCCTGCTATAGGCAGGGGGTTGGACTAGATGACCTACTAGGTCCCTTCCAACTCTATGATTCTATGATTTTCCCCAAACCCTTAAAAACTTGGTTCTTAGTTCAGGTAGGCAGGCTAATCTGTCTTGCCAAGGAGACTTGGCTTGTCTTGCCTCCTCCTCCTTAGAACCAGAACCATGTGTCAAGAATGGTAACTATATTGTGCTTTCTCCCCCTCCTTTCCTACCTTCCCTCTCCCTCTATATCTTAGAAGTTCATGTGTAGGGAACCCCAGACTCCTTCCCTTGCAACTCCCCTTTTCTCCCCTCTCAGTGACCCTCATGCAAAACTTGGCGCACATATTTGCTAGTGGTTAAGGAATCTCTATAAGGAACATACACTCTTGTGTATGCTTAATTTTATTGCTGTCTTTCATAATAAAGTATAATAAATTATACTTTTATCCTCATTCTTTCTATAAAGGTATCTCTCTGTGGGATGCTATTCTGTTTCTTCAGCTGAAAAGATCCTGCTTGTTCCATTAAGAGTAGTCGCACAATTCCCCTCAAAATTATAAAATCTCTTTTTGGTAACAGCAGGTGATATGCAATACCCCCACCTGCAGTATTGGGGTAATAATACTGAATGACTTATATTGCTGAGATAAAGTATTAAATATCTTGAACATGTTGATATGTTATATAAATCCAAAGGATAATTATTTTTAATATTAATTGCCAGGGTTCATTGTCTCTCCCCATCTCTAACCCTATGTTTTCCTCTTCCACTCCTGCCATCCCTGCAATTCACGCATGCAGGTAACAGATGGCTCTGCAGTGGCACTGGTTCCTAGGCAGGCATCGGGCTACAATATTGCCAGCTCCTTCACTTTCACCCACTCGCTGAGCCGCTATGGTAAGGAATGGCAAACCTTTGAACACTCATTGTACCTTCACCTCCCCAAAACTCATGCTCCGCCTATACAGCCATATTACCCTAAATGCACTATATTTTTTTCCTAAATATGGAGAGCAACAAGCAGATGTGCTGAAGCAGGACTCTTATTTTGTCTCACTTTAATTTCTGAAATTTCACTAGGGATTGCCTGCACATGTTCAGGCACATCTTTGCAGCCTTAAGAGCTTCAGAGGGTTTTTTTTTAAATAAAGAGAACATATTCTCAATAAGTTGAGTTCAATATCCAATGCCACACTTTGCTGTATGCCCACATCCCCCAAAATTGTGGCATACATATAGTTCATAAATTGCAATGATGCTCACAAAGTAGCATCTTAGTGTTCAGAACTAGTTTAAATAGCTGAAAGATTTGGGCACTGTTTTTTTTAATCTGTGCCTGTCTTGCACCATCTATGAAGGTTCCATCTTATTCCAAGTTCTCTTTTTAAACTAAAACTGTAGCTCATCTGGGGTTTCTCTGCTGTGCGTATATGTGATCCAGCTCCCTGGAAGCTGGCCACAGTGTAATCTTTAGATTACAGATTTCTCTGCCTTAAAGATTTCTCTTTCACACATAAAGTTATCTTCTCTCCTTCCCACATGCTCACTGGTATAGTAGAATTGTGATCCCAAAAGCTTGCCCCGTTGTTGCTTATCCCAAATGGCATTTTGCTACCGCTATAGTTGGAGTCGGAGTGCTGTTGCCACATCCTAGCTTCTTATCCTTGAGCTTTTCCCAACCACCACACTGGCTTGGCCATAATTTTTACTGCTATTCTGGGCATGGAATGCCTGTAATTTTATCGCCACTCCTACTCTGTGGCTCTGGGTGGAGAAGAATGGGGAACACCATAGTCAGCCTGAGGATAGATCTGGTATTGCTGGTTGGGTTCAGGCACTAAAGGCCCAATCCTATCCACTTTTCCAATTCTGGTGCAACCGTGTCAGTAATGCGCACACTGCATCCTGTGGTGGGCAGGCAGTCACAGAGGCACCCACAAAATATGTAAACATATGTTTACTTTCCTTGGGGTTTTATTGCAGTTGCACCAGTGCTGAAAAGCTGGATAGGATTGAGCCCTAACAGCACAATTCTAACCATGCCTACTCAAATGTAAGCCCCACTGTGTTCAGTGGGTCTTACTCCCAGGAAAGTGTCTTTCAGATTGCAGCCTAAGGGCAAAATCCAGAGCAGTTACGGATCCACACAGTTACATCACCATCTAGTGTTATCTTACGGAAAGTCACCTTAACTGCTCCGAAGCATAAAGGCTTAATTTGACTTTAGGATATGGGCCTATGTTTTCTTGTATGCTGAATAAATATATTGTCTTTAGGTGAGGGGAATGCTTTTGTGGTTGAATCAAGATTGCAAGGAGGTACACAGAAGGCATGCTCTTTTATGTAGAATATTGACATAGGCAAACTCAGGATGGCTAATTTGTTTCAACCCATCTCCATAGAAAGCTTGCTGCGTACCTCCAGCAGCCCAGAAAGCTTGCGCTCACGAGCCCCCATCCTCACGCCAGACCAAGATTCAGGAACCCGCCTCTGGCACCTGGTCAAGAACCACGAGCATCTTGGAGACCCCAAGGAGGGGGAACGGGGAAGCAAGATGGTATCTGAGATCTACCTCACCCGTCTCCTTGCCACCAAGGTATGGTAGGAAGGGAACTTGACCCTAGAACTGGGGGATGAATTCCTGCCTGAAAGTAGGTAGGATATTCTTTGCCTGAATGGCTCAATAACTTCCAGATCCAACTTTGCCAAAGCAGTAGGACCTTCCTTTTTAGTTGAACGCATTGCTGCTGGTTGTTCAGTCTAACATCTTTTTTAAGATGTTACTGTGCAGAATTCTCAACCATATCTCCTTAATCACTTCTCTAATCTTGCTTAACCAGTTATTGTATCCATGCTTTTTTCAGCCTTTCCTCATATTGCTTGCCTTCCTAAATGTTAGGACTGTAAACTCAAATGGGAGAAAGTTTGAAAAGCCCTCTTACTTTTTTAAGGTTTTGTGCAATCAGCCCTTGACATAGGTGGACTGAACTTTTGTGTATTGTGAGTAAAAGTGAGTTTTAAACTGCAGCATCCTCACATTACTTCTTCCCTCCACCATGAAGCTGCTTGCAGTCCTCAAAACATCTGCAATATGAAGATGGTACCATCTAGTAGTGAATAAGATTTTTGAAATAATGAATCTGGCAAGCTTTGAACCTATAAAAATTGTACTATATAAAAAGTGCTATAGTGCAAATCTGACAAAAAATAACACATCTGTATTGTTTTATACAGAGTATCTGGTATCCAGGAGCTAGTAGTAGTTTCTCTCCACAAATCCTCAAATGCATCTTCCATAAATTCTGTTCTTTGCCTTCTTCAGGGTACTCTGCAGAAGTTTGTAGATGACCTGTTTGAGACAGTGTTCAGCACAGCACACAGAGCCAGTGCCCTTCCTCTGCCCATCAAGTACATGTTTGACTTCCTGGATGAGCAGGCAGAACGGAGGCAGATTGGTGACCCTGATGTTCGACACACCTGGAAAAGCAACTGGTGAGGCTTCTGGCTTTGGCCTCTTGCCACATACCAATACACTATTGCACTACACTATTTTTCTGGGAATAAGCCCCACTCAGTAGTAGGTGAAATAGGTGGTAGATTCTAGGCAGATTCTAGGTGCCAAGCCACAGGGAGATATCAAGGTTTGGTGGCATCTAGAGGGGACTGGTGTCAGTGGTGGGCAGCAGCAGGTTCGCACCTACGCTATAGAACCGGTTCTTAACAAGAGATAGTACATATAAAGTTTAAAAATAGCCATTTAAAAGTGGCTGCCAGATGGACAGAGAACCGGTTCTTAATTTCTTTGAAGCCCATCACTGACTGGTGTGTTTTCCTGCACTCACCCTAGTTTCCTGTGCTTGTTGCAGGGAGTGGCTTGAAGTGATAAGCCCCTTGAATTGGGTTTTCAGAAGCAGGGGGCATGTCTGACACAGGGTCGGGGGGATAACACAATGTGTGTATGGAGGGATAACATTTCCATATCACCATATTGCCTGGCCCGGGCTCCCATGCACTACAGAACACAGCAGAACCTACAAATGAATGAAATGGTACTATTACTATAGAACTGCACCTTACCACAGCAATTGAGGTAGGGACCAGCAGCTTGTGGGTTAAGGCAGTGAATAACTAACAGCTGACCTACTACATACTTTTACCTAAACAAATTCTTATAAACACTTTTTAACACTACCCAGTCTTTCATAGTTTCCTGATTGGTTGGTTTGTGTATTTCTTACCTTCTCTTTTCAGAGCATGGGGCTTTTGATCTTAGCCAGATATAGGTATATTGACAACAGAAGATGAATTAAAAGAATAGGAAAATTTCTTGCCTCTGTGCTCTGTTTTAGATCAGCCTTCATCCAATCCCTTTATCTCTTACACCAGTGGTTCTTAAACTTTGGGAGAGCTCTACTCAGTCCCTAAGCCTTTGCGGGGAGGAGCTTTGGCAGTGATGCATCTCCAGGATCATGCCCCTTTGGGGGGAGGAGGGGCTCTTTCCAGCCACAGGAAGCTCTCCCATCAAGGTGCAGTGATCCCCAGAGTTCCCCAGACCTCATGTTTTTTTTTTCTAAACAACTGGATTTTACTAGCCCAGGGCACTATCTTATTTCTAAGTACAATTTCTAAGAAACTGATGGATCAGCATGGAAAATCATCCTGAGAGGAAAATCATCCTCTCAGAGGATTTGATCTCTGATTGTATATTCACCTGTTTTGTGTTTCTTACCATATCTTTTAAAAAAAAACAGCATAATAATCAAAACCAGGTATTATTGCATATCCCTTCTTCCCTTCCCCCATCGCAATCTGGCCCTTCAGTGGTTCTTCCAAAACCAATTTCTCACATATTTTGCTTCTTCTTCATTCCAGTTTGCCTTTGCGGTTTTGGGTGAACGTCATTAAGAACCCACAGTTTGTCTTCGATATCCACAAGAGCAGCATCACAGATGCCTGCCTCTCTGTGGTGGCCCAGACCTTCATGGACTCATGCTCCACCTCTGAGCACCGTCTGGGCAAGGACTCCCCTTCCACGAAGCTACTCTATGCCAAGGATATTCCTGTCTACAAAGGCTGGGTGGAGAGGTGAGCTGCTGAAGCAGGGAATGAAACTGGATGTAGAATGAATGTTGCTTCTTTGGCTGTTCTTCTTTTGGGAAGGGGTAGGTGGACTTAGACTCAGTCCACCTACCCCTCAGAGTCCATCTACCCCTACAAAGACTCAGAGTAAATATCCATAACATCAGACTACACACTGACAAAAAAGTCCTGGTATTCTAGTGAAGGAATGCTTGGATGAGATCTCCTCTTCCAGCTGCTTGAAATTTGGAAGAAGGGAGGGACCTCCCTTCCATCAGTATGTAGGACAGTTGACCACAGGCTTCTTTACTGTGATCAGCCACCACTGCTCCACACTTTGTAAATGCTCATCAGCGTTGTCTTTGATTTTAAATTGGTGGGTTCTTGTTTCCTCTTATAGTTCCTTACTTCACCTATGTAGGCAAAGGTGGAAACTCCTGAGAACTGTTGTAAAAGATCCCTCCATGATCCTTGGTAGCTGCAGTTAAATGGAGCAGCAATGACTACAACCTTTCCTCCTTTTTCTGGGAGAACAGTGCTGATACAGTGCATATCACCATATTGCCTGGCCCGAGCTCCCATGTCATACAGAACACAGCAGAACCAGACTCCAAAAGGCTTTTCTTTCCTGATTGACTGTCCTACCTCCTGACTGGTGGAAGATCCCCCCTTCCTCAGGATACCAAGAAGCCACATAAATACAGGTTGAACCTCCCCATTCGTGACATTTGGTTCAAGGAACTGCTCTGATTCTCTATTTTCATGTTATACACAGGCAATTACTTACCATGCTAACAAGGCAGGCAATGAATCAAGTTTCCTTTCAAGTGGCTTTAAACAGCTAAGTTTCATTTCAGAGGCAATTCAGAAGTGGTTATGAGTTGGGGAAAGGGAGGAGATCTGTCTTCCAGCTGAAACAGAAACAAAACTGCCTGGCTTGTGAAGGGCAAAATCCACAGCAGTTATGGGTCCACGCAGTTACATCACACTCTAGTGTTATTTTATGGAAAGTCATCTTAACTGCTCTGGAGCAAGGGGTTTAATTTCACTTTAGGATATAGGCCTAAGGCAAACTTAATTGCCTGCCATGTTGTCATGGTAGGCAGGCTGCCTTTAAGACATTAACTGCTACTTAAGTAAGGGATGTTCATTTTTCAATTTAGAGGCAAACTTTGTGACAAAATCGCATGAAAATAAGTCACATAAAATTAGGTTATACCTGTATATGTGAAACCTTCTTTGTACTGTAGTCCATCTAATCCTGTTTTGCCTATTCTGACCAGCCATGGTTCTCCAAGACTGCAGGCAGGATGGGGGCTCGGTCCAAGTCACAAAAACACAAGATTTTGCTGTCTCATATACCCTCAGGTCAGGCGTGTCAGTGACTCCAGCACTGACTCAACTCTGAGGGCACTGACTCAGAAATGAGTCCCATTGTGTGCAGACTCAAGCCTGTCTGTGTCTCTGGTTGTGCTGGCTTTCTTTTTGTGGTGTAAAAGAACTTGTGGTGCCATCATTCAGACCAGGCAATCAGCAGGGGAGTTCCACCAAGAAGATAGTGAAGGGGTAAAGTTTTGGTTTTGCATCAAGCAGGAGGCAGGGGGAAGGTGGGAGTAGACTCTCTTGTCTGAAGGAACCAATGATCATTGTATGAAAGATTTACACACACACAGGCTTTCACACACATGGGCTGTGGGTGGCACAAGTGGTCAAGACATTGTGCTTGTTAACCAGAAGCCCAGGGTTCGAGACCCGGGTCCCCACAAGACAGGGTGAGCTCCTGTCCTTAGCCCACCTCTGCAATGCAGCTGGAACTAATTGTATTGGCTCTACCATTCCAATGGACTATTTCAGTGGCGTGGAGAGGGGGGATTTGCTGCTTGGGTAACAGGCAGTCCTCCATATTAACCTACCCAGGCCTTTGTGCTTTGCATAAAGTGTCAAGCACAATACCATAGTCTTTTGAGACTGATGGATG
Source organism: Cryptoblepharus egeriae (assembly GCA_030015325.1). Taxonomy (NCBI): domain Eukaryota; kingdom Metazoa; phylum Chordata; class Lepidosauria; order Squamata; family Scincidae; genus Cryptoblepharus; species Cryptoblepharus egeriae. Next base: position 118,595,164 of record JAREYC010000002.1, read on the forward strand.
CCAATACTTCGCACACACACTTGAATCTTTTAGAATCCCAAAAATAGTTTGGCCACCTCAGAAAGTCTACCTGTTAGGACTTGTCTCTGAAATCAGGTTTAAAGGGGCAGAGACTAGTGGCTCAACTCAAGTCAAACTGTGCTGGTTTTGCCCATCTCTGGCCACAGGCAGAGAAAAATATTTCCTTCTCCTGCAACCAGATCTCCTTTAACAGAGAGTGCTAGGGATTGAACCTGCAGAACTTCTGCCTGCAGATCATTTGCTGCATGACTGAACTATAGCTCTTCTCCAATCAGACAAGGGCATCTTCCCACGTTTTCCCATCATGAGCTCAACTTGGAATATTATCACTTTCCAAAATGCATGGCATTTTTTTCTGTCAAAAGCCAACATCAGAAAACCTAGAACCTTCAGTTTTACATTTTATTGATGTGCTCAAGTGTGTAGTTGGAACAAAGTGGGTGGCATCTGCATAATGTACAGTGGGGCTCTGGCACCACAAACTCCTGCAGCTTCATTTTGATGTGTCTTTTTCTCCACCACAGCCCTCTGCAATATACCAATTATGGTCCCCTTTTCTGCTCCACCCTGATTTGCAATCAGTTAAAACTAGCATAGCTAGAATCAAACATTGCTTAAAGCAACATTTCTGTAGATGCAATTTTTTGGTACTGTTTTATTTTTGGGAATGTTATGCTGTCTTTCTTTTCTTTCAGAGGCAATCAGGGTAGTGCACAACAAAAATTAAAATGCACAATTATAGGACAATCTGCCCTATTTGTACTTTATTTATCAAACGGATTAATACCCCGCCTCCCTATGACAAAGCAAATGCCCAATGTGCCTTACAAAACTTTAGTTCTGCCCTCCTGCTATCCTCACAACAACCTTGTGAGGTATTGAGACTATAAAATTATAAGTTATACATCTGCAAGGTATGCAATTTTATAGGCACTGACTACATATAGCCCTGTAAGAAGGAAGCCCTGAACTGTCTGTCTGTATTCAGGTTCTTTGGCTTGCTCAAAGTGGCTATGAAAATAATGCCACGTAAAAAGCAATTGTAATAAAATCAGTACAAAAGTAACAAAGAAATGTTATAGTATGAGAATTGATTCAGTGTGGACATTTGGAGTGCTGGATTTGGCCCCTTAGGGTAGAGTTTTCTTTTCAGGCATATGAAGTCACCCTTCTCAGAAGCTTGTAAAGAGTCCCTCTCCATTTCCAGGTACTACCGAGACATCACAAAGATGGCTTCCATCAGTGACCAAGACATGGATGCCTACCTAGTGGAGCAATCACGGCAGCATGCTGGCGAATTTAACACACTTGGTGCATTAGGGGAGCTCTACAGTTATGTGGGAAGGTACCGTGATGAGGTGAGGATGAATCTCAACACTTTCTCCTTCCCTCCGTCCCTCTTTACTATTCACTCAGTCTACAGTCAAATCATCAACAGTGGTTATAAATCAGATATGAATGTTAACCAATCAGTCACCAGCAAGAGCCAATCTTGGACTCTGGTGCAATTATCTCCATAGGTAGTTGCAAGTTGATGGAGGACCAAGGCATCATGGTAAGCTAAGATGCTCTGTCTGCTCCCCACAATTCCATGTTCTGTATTCAGCAATCTGTGTTCTCAAAAATCTTAGTAGCTGAGAGGTAGGTACTATGCCAAGAAGAAATTTCCATTGCATTCTGCCCACATTTTCCTCCGCGTTGGCCTTTTGCCCCATAAATCCAACCTAGCATGCTGAGGAAAACTAGACTGGAGAGAGGCAATTTTTTTTCCACAGACCTGAAGGGATTTTGAAAGAGTCCCAGCTTGTATTGTGGGACTCTCATTTCATGTACGTTTCTCTCATTTTAATCATTCTTAAAAATGATTTTCTTAATCTCCAGCCTAAGACTGCATAAAGGAACAGACCCTAAGCCCTACTTGTCTGCTGTCCGTCAACACACCCAACCTCCCTTTCCATGTTTTACCAGGTTTCTCTCCATCCTGGAACCCAGAACTTAATTCCCTGTTTGCTCCTGGGAATTTGGGTATAGCCTCTCCTGACCTTTTTTCACCTCTCTCTCTTCCCTTCCTTATTCCGGACCCTGTGTTTCCAACCTGTTGCCTGCCCACCAAGATCCTGACAGCGCTGGAACGTGATGTCGCCTGCCGGAAACACAAACTGAGGCAGAAGCTTGAACAAGTCATCACTCTCGTTTCTGGGAATAGCTGAGAGTGCTGGGGGGGGGGGGCACATGGGGCACATGCATCCAGGATAGATGCACCAGAAAAGACTCTACCTCCAACCCTGACTTGTGACCCCACCAAGGGTGACAGACTTTTTAAACCTCCCTGAGGGCAAGAGACCTGCAACTTTTGCCCTCTCTGGCTGAAATCCTAGAATTACAGAAAGTGGTTGTGGTGCCCTCTGCCAATCTTCAGCCCAGAAGCAATAACAAGCACCCTATCCTCTGTGTCTGAATTGGGAGGGACAGCTCAGAGTGAGTAGCAGGGTTGGGGTGCAGCCGGATAACTAACCCCCTATCCCCTCAAGCTGGCAGCTAAGTGGAGATCCCTGTCCCCAAATGTTTGTGGACCCTCCCTCAATCATACAGACCATTCCCTAGTCCCCCACTCCTTGTTGGTAGCTGGTGGAATTTGCCCTTGTTCTGTTTTTTGGTAATCATGGCAACTGAATATTTTTAAACCTTACCTGACACCCCCTTCCCCGCTCACCCCCATCCCACCTGTTGTGCCCTCAACGGGTGCAGTGCCTTACTCATTAATTTATTATTGCATCTTGTTAAGATTATTGGCTGTAAATGATTCCATTCCCTGGGTGTAGAGATTTCAGTGTAAAAAGTCCTCCATTTTCCCCTCATCCTTCGAGTCTGTATAAATATTTGCACTGTGGCCTGGAGGAATTCAATCCCCCACTCCGCCCCCCAAAAATCCAAACTGGGGGTTAATGAATTGGGGTGGGGGATGTCCCTGCAGCTGCATGGGCTTTTTATTGGTTCATTTTATAATTAATTTTTCTTTTGCTAAATAAAAGCCTGGAAAAATGTTCTTCTTGATTGTCATATGGGGGATGCATGAAAAGAAGAATCTTGGGGAACATGTCCCTTCCATGTTTGCAAAATATGTAATGATGTCTTCAAATTTTTAGCAGGAGGGCTATGTAAAATATGATGTTGAGGACTGGAAAATAAAATATAAATAAATTTATAATATTCAAATTTACATTAAATTTATGTTCATGACATTAAATTTATGTTAAATTTGAATAAATTTCAATACCCATTAATTAAGGGGAAAAAATATCTGAAGTTGCAGAAGGACCATAGATCTGGCTCCAAGATTTCTCCCAACAGATGGAGTTACTCCATCAGCTGCATGGGCTTTTTATTGGTGGAATTACGGCAAAGTTTCTCTTCAGTCCCCAAACAGCAGAAATTAATTCTTTGAAAATCCTGAAGGCCCACAGATTTGGTTTGCAGCAATCCACTTAGGTACCTGGCAGTGATGAGACCCCAATCCCTCCAGAGGCTCCCATCCTTGGTGTTGGGCCATCTGATCCTGAGGAGCAGAGAACAGCAAGAGCCATCTGCACTGGAGAAGCTTTTCCTTGTGCACAATGCAGTCTCCACTTTGGCTGCCTTAGGGCACAATCCAGAGTAACTTTGGGGAGTCCTTGCTCTGGTGTAAGAACAATTTACTCTGGATTGCAATATGAATTTCCCATAGGTTTTCACTAGGTGGTGCAGTAACTACAGGTGCACATAATGTCTCTTATGTGCTCAGGTAGTTACTCTGGATTTGGCTGTGTGAAGGAGTTAACTAATCTTGCAATGGGAGACAGTGTGAGACTTTGAGATTCTCATTGATTCCCATGTGTGCTGCTCTTGGGTTTGTGAGCAATTGATGTTCCTTTTGGAGGAGTCTGCCTTAACAGTTTTCAACCCTAGTGTTCAGGAATGTGCCTTGGGGGACATACTGAAGAATGGATTCTGGGCTCCCCATGCATTTGTGGTTGGCTGATAGTGGGGAGACACTCGTGGTGGTAGTGGGTGTGTGTGATGATGTGGAAGTATGGCAAACAGCAGCACTTTGGGGAGGGCGGCAGTAACAAGATAAAAGGAACATTTTGGTGGCAGCTTTATGAATAAGTCATGGGCACATCAGGGGCCTCATTAGCAGAAGCTCCTGGATGCTTGGTAGCTGTTAGAGGGGAGGTTGTTGTTTGTGTCTACTAACCAATGGTGTGACTGATGGAGTTACGACAACATTTTAAGTGTCAGGAAAAACTAGGGAAGTGGGGAAAGAAAGGATGCAAATAGCTACTCTGGCATTTTCTATCACACAAGCTCTGTTCCTTTAAATGTATGGAGCTTTAGATAACAACTTTGCAAGACAGATTCAAATCCCGCTGGTATCAATTCAGCATAGACATTCCCTATTTATACTGCCTGTTCTTGGTAAATCACTGATCCCTTTTCTATCATCTTTTTTTTAAGCTTACACACTGTTGCTTTGAGACTTGGTTCAGTAAGTATTGGGAGTGGAGGGAATGACACACACACCCACCCACCCGAGCTAGTAAAGACAGTTTAAGCTTAGTAGTGTCAGTGGCTGGCAGCCCTTTGAAGGCTGCTGTCTTTCCCCTACGCCTTTTCACAAAACCAGAAGCGAAAGAACATGGTGGATGGATAAGAAGCATTTGGAGCAATAGAAGTAGAAGACCTCACTCACTGCTTTCCCACTGTGGCCCTCCGGCAAAAGGAAGACTATAAGAGGTTTATGGTGGGGACAGTGTTGATTATCTTCCAGTCACAGAGCTATGCATTGAAAGAAATAATAGGGATGTGTCTCTCCTTCTCCCCCCAACAACGCAGGGAGTGGACTAAGAAGTGAGGGTCTTACGCCAGGGCTTTAAAAGCCCTGCTGGGGATGGGGGGAGAGCAGCAACCTCTTCATGCACATCCTATCCCCTGCTAATTCAATCTGGATCCATCAGTTTTGACAGTGCAGCCCACAAAGGGCCACTCAGGGAAATGAAATGCCTGGTCCCATTAAACTCGTTCCTCTGACAGCCAACAGCTGAATCTGGCATGGCTCGGCATGGGTCCTTCTCAGCTCAGCCCCTCTGCCCAATTTTATTCCCCCCCCCCCACTTGTTCTGCCTTCTCCATCAAGGTCTTTTTTGCCCACTCACAAATCACCCACAATATAATCCTCAGAGCAGAGAGAATTTAAATTCTTCTGCTCTCTCTGTCATTTCCAGCCCATCAGTGACAGCCCATCTCTTCCCTACTGCTTCCCACCCCCCAAGATTATCCCTTATTATGGGGAAACAGCATTTCTGCCTTTAATCCTATGGGAGCTGTCTAAATCCCAGGCCCTTTGAAGTTGATTTCTACATAGCCAGGGAAAACCTACTGGCACAGTGAAACCACACCTTGATCAGAACACGGCTTTGTTCTAAGGCCAGGATTTGACCCTGGCTACAGGCACCAAATACTTCTGAGCATGTAAAAAGTGCTCTCTGTGTCAGGCACAATATATTTTGAAATTGGAGAGCTGGGTATGGTACGAGAGAAGCAAGCACTTCTCACTAGAAAATCAGATGTCATATTGTGATTGTTGGAAGTCATCATAACCAACAATGGTTCTCAAAGTGGGGGTTGGGACTCCCTTGCAGAAAGCTGGATGCCATCATCTTGGAATGGGGGACGCAGGCTGCTTTCTTGGGGCTAAGAGCACAATCCTAACCATGTCTACTCAAAAGAAGGCCCATTGTGTTCAATGGGTCTTACTCCCAGGAAAGTCTTTAGGAGTGCAGTCTAAGTTTCATTGAACACTCCCCTTACTTCCAAGTAGACATGGAGGAGCTTTGACATCACAGTGATGGACTTCCTGTTCTGTCCATGATAACTCTTCCATTGGTTTCTAAACAGATTGTCATTCTCAGAAGGGGGTCCCGGGCTGAAATGCTCACGAACCACTGACCCTCCTCATATTCTTCTTATTCTCATACCAAAGCATAATTTGAATGAGAGCTTCAGCCCTTATACTACTACAACTTCTCTTCCCCCCAACCCCAACCCCAGTAGAGACTTGAGTCTAGCACCTCTCCCCACCTCCTGACCTTAGCAGATGGAGGCAGGACACGCTCCCCCTACCCTGGCCACCACCACAGTCTGCACTGATGAATTATTAATTATTCATCCCCCTCTGCGGGCAAGAGGCTGACATATTTAATGGATGGAATCAGTGGCGGGATTTCCTCTTCTGCCTCTCGCCACAACTCACAAAAACATTGTCAGAGTCAACAGGGTCCTTAGGTGCTAAGCAGCTAAAAAATGTCCAGCAGACCAGGTGTAGGGAAACCACCTCGTTCTTATCAAACTTCCCCTTGAACTCCACCATGCTCCTTAGTGTCATGTAAGAGTAAGTACTCCTTGGTTGGGTGAGGAGGAGGAGGAGGAGTAGTGAAACTGTATCCTAGAATAGCAGAAAAGTAAAAAAACTAGATCTATGGCTTTGATCTTGCTAAAATTAGTTGTGACTAAGGCCTTCTGAAAAGGTCTGAAATTAATTGTCAATATATTGATCCAGTGCAACTTATTATGATTAGGTCTAAATAGATTAGGGGCACAAAAATTCAATTACAGTGTTTGTAGCAGGGGACATGGGACTTTGGAAGAGATGTTGTCATCATCTATATATGGTGATGCCCCCATTACCACCTGTGACAAGTTGCCCACCTTTTTGAATAGTCATAGTATCTGTGAGTGAGCTCAGTAGCTTCAGGCTGCCAGGAACTCAGAATCCTACAGACTCACAGTTTCTCTGACCTCAGCCCCTTCCCCCAAGAAAGACTGGCTCCAACTGCAGTTCAGTTAGGTAGCCACGTTTCCTCTGTGGCATAGTATTGTTCAGTGTATTTGAAGAAAAAAGGGCCCATGATACTATGAGCACAATCCTAACCATGTCTACTCTAAAGTAAGCCCCATTGTGTCCAATGGATCTTACTCCCAGGAAAGTGTGATTAGGATTGCAGCCTATGCTGGGACACTGTGAAAGGAAACAAATGGAAGTTTGGAACTGGACTAGCTAGTTTACAAAAGTTATTGAATAGAGAAGGGAATATACTTAAACATGATGGTGCAGTGGCAGGACTTGGAGGAGCTGTGCCACTTGGGGAAGGTAGCCCCCCAATGTTTCCTATCCCATGACATACATACAACACTAAAGAAAAGTTAAGATCTATTGTGATGTCACAACCCAAATGATCTTCTTTCCTTCCTTCCTTCCTTCCTTCCTCCCTGCCTCCCTCTCTGATGAGGAGATGTTTGAGAACTGTATCCTTCTGACAGACGGTAGTTCTGAAAAGAACCAAACAGGTGCCCATTGGACTGCTACACTGTTGTATTTGTATGGCTAAATTGTTTTTTTGATTGGAAAAGAGCTCCTTGAAAGGTTTTGTACACAGAATTAGAAATAATTGGATTTTGGCTGGAGGGAGAGGGGAGAATCAGAGGCTAGGATTACCTGTTAGTTGCTGGTCCATCCCCAATTATCATTCTCTTGACTCAGTGCCATAACTGGAAAAGATACAATAGCCAGAATGATAGAGCTATTTGTACCGTATGAGGTGCCCAAGCTCTCGCAGACTCAGAAGTGATTTCTGCATGTCATATAGTGTGCATGGGTGTGTTATGAAGATGTATGCATATACATAATGTGCATGCTGCAGATGCTCTTTTAATAGGAGAACCTGACTGTAAGGCATCAGACTCTCTAGTGCATACTGGAATGGTCTCTGGTCAATAAGGAGCATTCATGCCATGAGGTTCTCTACTCATACTCAGGGGCACTTTGCCCATTTATTTAAAACAGTCAAAATCTTTGCTCACGCTTTAAAGAGAAACTTTCTATATGCATTCAGAGGTACTTAGCCAAATATTTGGCAACACTTTTGGGTTGCAAAACCTTGGTTGCAACCCTTTTGGCTGGGTGGGAGAACTCTCTCCCATTTTACTGCCTGTATCCCAACCTGCTCTTTTTGGGGTCTGCTCAACCGAAGAGATCTGCAAAATATGCAGCTCTGCCATCCTCCTTAATACACATGGCTGCATCATTGCCCCTATGAATAAGGCCTGAGAGATGTTAAAAATGGGGCAATTGCACTTGAGGGGGTTCTGAAGAGTGAATGTCATGGAAACTGTAATTATAGGTGCCTTCATTTCCCATCATCTGGGAGCATTGCGGTCCATCTCCCAATGCTAGTAGTAGTGGGGGCTGGGCAATGGTGGTTTGCTGCACAGTTACAGCATTTCTTGAACTGCCACGATGTGTGAGATGTGTGATTCATGCCATCACCAGTCGCTGGTGTCCATTAGTGGCTGGCAGCACCACGTAGCATTTTATCAAGAGCAGAAGCATGAGAGGGGGGAGCATTTAACCCACCCCAAGCCTTGTCACAGCCACCCGGACCCTCCTCAAGTTGATGATTTCACCCGCCAGCCGCTGCTAATGGCCTCGTAAATGAAATTTTATTGTTTCTGTCTCAAAAAGTCCAGGGAGAAAAAAGAGCCAAGATATAAATTGTGAGGAGGAGGAAGGGGAGGGGGCAATGATCTCAGAATGAGCCTGACTATTTCAAGGGGGAAGGGGAGGAAGGATGGTCTCTCTCACTCTTCAACCACTGAGCAGAGCAGATTAAAGGTCCCCCAGCTCAGCAGTCCAATTATTAAAATGGAAACCTCACTCGGCGCTGCCAGCGTTTCTTTTGGTGCAAAGTACCGGAGGCTCGACATCAACCCCAAGTGGAAACAGACGACTGTTGTGACATCCTCACTTTTTGGCCTTCAACTGATGGAGCTGCCATCCAAACCTCAAAAGAGGTTCAGATTATATAACCACAGTTGAAACCCCCAGTTCTGGGCCACTGTGGGGAAATGCTAATTTAAGCCAGCAAGAAACTTTGGCTTGCTTCCCCAGATCCCAGCCTGGAGTGATCAAAAGCTGTACTCAGGACTGGCCCGTTCATGAGGACAACGGAGGTGGTCACCTCCATTCACCCAATCACCTCCACTGTTGCTTCTCATCCCTACTTGCTGGGTTGGAAAATATTTTAGGTCCATCAAGAAGACAAAAAACCTTCCATCTTCTTTAATTGGGTTCTATATACTTAATTCTTTCAGCTTGTCCTCTTATAGTAGTCACCGCCTTAACCTTCAAAACATGCTCTGCAGTCACAACTGTGGTTTAACAAGTATAAGCAACTCCCCATTTGTTAAGGGAGAGGTTCTGGGGCTTTGAGCCTATGAGGAATCAGACCATCAAAAGTCCCAAGGCTTGTCATCCTACAGATGGAGAAACCCAATCCAGGCTATCGGAAATGAACACCCCAGGGCTTCAGAAACAAATATGGAGGTTCTGGAAAAGTTAAAGCCCAGCTAAAATCAAGCATGGGAACTGCTTCAGTCATTCCCAGAGAGGAAGTGATCTAATCCTGTCCAACTTTCCAGCTTGAGTGAAACCATAATGCAACCCCATGGTAAAGGAACACATACCTTGAAAAGGCCCCACTGACTGCCCCTCCACCACAGGATGCAGTAGTAGAAGCAGTGGTGGCATAAAAAGGGGGGCTTCAAAAAGCAACAGACCATGCGAAATAAGCATAAACATCGCAAGTAGCGGTGTTGTTACCCACCTCTGTGCGTCAGCCGGTGTGAGCTTTACCTCCTGAACACCCTATATACTCTACTGGTCCCAGGTTTGACATAATGGTTTGACATCATGAATGGTTTGACATAAACAGGTCACATCACTACTTTCATACTCGAGGCTGCAATCCTAAACACACTTTCCTGGGAGTAGGTCCGATTGGATACAATAGGATTTCCTTTAGAGTAGACATGCTTAGGCTTGCACTGCTAGTTTATTTTGTATACTAGGATCTACCTAAGAAAGAAAGATGACTAAAATGTGGAAAAAATGCTGGATGGGTGTTCTTTTGAAGCAGGCTTGCCCAGTCTTTAAGTACTAGCAGGAGTATTTTGTTTTTCTGCCTGATATGTTTCATTTTGTTCGTGGGCAACTGTGAGTCTTTTTAAACTTTGCCTTATTTTCACACGTAGAAATGAAGCATCCTTACATCACTGTGCACATATGTTCCTGTTCTAATTGTCCCTGGGTGTGCCATACCTCATTAATACACTTGACTCTCCCACACAAATACCAGAGACGTGTGGCATAGTGTGGATCTGTTTGCCATGAATGCAAGCGTTGTTGGGTTAGAGTGTGAAAATGCTGTCGATGTCTGACATAAGCTCTAATCATTCCAAGAGCCCAACACTGATATTGTGTGAATGTGCAGTTTTTGCTTCAGTGTCTAAACAGTCCATCACGAGCTATCATATTCATGAATACGGAATAGTACCATGCCTACTATCACAAGAATAAAGTGTCCAGACACAGCCTGCAGACACATGATCTAGGTTTGGTGACATGTGGAATATGTGAATTAAGATGGGGGGAGCCAAGCTGACATTTTAGGGTAAGTTTACACAAGCATAAATACAATGTGATTTTTCAAACTTGATAAGACCGGCATTTTGTACAGTCCCTGACTGAGTGAATGGACTCCATTGAAAATGATTGTGGCTGAGCTAATGATTGTGGCGGCTCATTCACACGTGCGCATCACCATTTCATAAGTCTGTCACCAGTGATCCCACCTATCCTTAAGACACAGGTGATGTATCTCTAGGCAAGTGAACACTCATAAAAGGATAATGGTTTATGGCCCCCTTGGGTGCTAGATCTGACTGGTCTCCACTGTGGTTCCAAGCTGGATGTTGCTGCCAAGGGTGATGAGACATTATGTATCCTTTACCCACACGCCAAATGACCTTTATATGGTAAGCAGTTTCAGTGACATGCAGAGGAAACCCACTGCTAACCCCCGGTTCTTTCATAGCAGCCCAACCGCAACCACCGCTGCCGCCACCGCCACACTTTCCTGCTTCATTAGGCCTCACCTTGTGGGCTTCTAGCGCCATTAATAAAGCCTTTACCATTGTTAATTGCTTTCCTGTCTGAGAAGAAGCTCTGGGGCAGCAGAGAGAGCAACATGAGCTGCTGTTAATAATCCTGCTTGGAACTTGTTGCCTTTGCCGGTGCTAAGAAGGAGAAATGCTGGGAACCCGAATGCCTGATTTCTGTGGATTCCAGATTTGGAGCAAAAAGGTTTGAAGAAACCAGAAATCCAAGGTTCTTCAATTTCAGCTGCATGTCCCTCAACATCAGAGTTGCCATATGTCCCCGAAAACCAGAACTGTCCTGGTTTTCAGGGATTGTGCTCACATACGTACTGTCCCAGTTTTGTGGAAGAGAATTATGGCAACCCTACTCAATGTGGACAACCACGGTGGGCCCCACCACAAGATTTCATGGCATTGTACTTTGAAAGGGGGGATTACTGAGGACGCATATTGCACAGGTATGTGTTACTACCTCACTATTGCGTCAGAGTTTGATGCATTATGCAAGTTAAAGGAGACATTCCTAAGTTTGTAGCCCCTTGATCTGGCATGCTCTTCATACCCTTGCCCCACTCCCATGCTCAAACCTACTTTCTAATGTTCTTATCCTCCCACTCTGCAATAAAAGGTTCTCTTCCTACCAAGCATGCTCTCATTCAGCCGTCTTAGAGCAAGTCTAGGCATCACATAGAAAAGAGTAGCAGGCTGGGCTGGGGTGTTGTAATTCCAGATTTTTGCTACAGACCTACGGACAGGAGGTCAGATTTTTTTAAAATTCATCCAGTGAAAAGCTCCCTGCACATAGTAAACAAGTTTGGAACAGATTTCACCCTGAAGTGCTGACTTACTACAGGCAGGGATCATAAGAATGTAAGACGAGCTCTGCTGGATCAGGCCAAACGCCCAGCTAGTCCAGCTTCTTATTTCTCACAGTGGCCCACAAAAAGCTCCAGGCATCAAACATGAAAACTAAAGACCTGCATCTTGTCCCACTGCCCTTCCCTGAAACTGGCATTCTGAGGTAACCTACATCTGAAATAAGTTCCACATGCCCATTATGGCTTGTAACATATGATGGACTCCCCCCCCACCCCGAAATCTGTCTATTCCCTAGGATGTCTAGATTATCTAGATTATAGATTACAGATTAAAGGATTATCTAGATTATAGGATTATCTAGGATAGATGCCATCACCATAACCTGTGGCAAGGAGTACCACAGATTGGGAATTCAGTGCCAGCACATTACATTTTGCTGGTTGAAGAAGAACTCCAATGGCACCTTCTTCATCCATATCCCTTTTCTCTGATAAGGTCATACACCCAATTCCTTCCATCTTCCAAATTTCTCCCCATTTGTCCTTTTCTATTAGGTATGGAAGCAAAAAGGTATTACAGTGTCACTGTCCCTTCTGTCTGCTGCAGTCCATTTATGTAAGCAGTGAGGGACATGCTGCCCTGAAATCTGGGATCTGAAGTGTCCACTTTCTCCTGGTTCATGATGGGGCCAGCTTTCAATGGACGGCTCAGAACAGATTGGATTTGCTTAAAACAGATTTCATCTGTTGAAGTAGCCACAGGACAGTTCAGACACCTACCAGGCCAATCTGGGTATTGTGTATGCTGCATACTGAAATGGGGTGGTGGTGGGGTAACCCTACTCGTACCCTCATTGTAAGGCAAGCACCTTCCCACTTGTCGTCCTCAACCCCCTCTAGATGTGGGCCTCAGGTGGTGTTTAACACTCCTCTCTAATTTAAAATCAGTCAAGAACGAGGGCCTCTGACAACTGTGCTCCACCCAGCGTCCTCTGTCTGCCTGTAAATCTTACGTCTTGACAATCTTCCCCTGTCTCTTGGTGAAGAAGAGGGGAGATTATAATGCAAATCGGATAGAAGTTCAGGGCAGCCTCATAAAAATTAATTACGATCAAGGGGGCTTTTAGCACATTCATCACCTTTGGAACTGGCACTCCATGCCAACTACATTTTCAGCTGGAGAGAAGCAGGAAAGAGGGAGGGCAGCAGGGCTGGCTACGTCAGTTTTACATGCGGATGGAGTATGGGTGCCACTGAGATGGGGTGGTGGTGAGTGGGGGAAGCTTCAGGTTCCTGTTTGGGGAGTAATGATCAGACCTGAAGGCCTGCAGTGGGCAAAGGGAGAGGAAGCATAATTGGCATAACTCTACACAAAGAAGATCCCAGCAGAGGGATCTGAATATATAATCTTGACTACCATATCACACCAACCCATCCATTAAGCCCCATCATCACCAGTATGGATGCAGGGTATGGATGCAGTATGGATGACAACAACCGCATGCAAAGGACCACTTCCTGAGATACCTGAGCTTTTTCCCCTCTGGATTCTATTATTAAATATAAGGAAGTGAGGTTTCAGGGACAAGAATCCAATGGGAGGAGAGGAATGCAACAGTGGGTGCCTCTTTTGCCCTGTGGTAGCACACAACCCAGGCGTGATCAGGATGCCTGGGTCCTTTTCTAAGAATGGAGGTGGAAGAAGAAAATTGAGCCGATTAGAACCAAGAACATTAAAGGAGTTAGATTCCAATTCCCCCCTCCAACCTTCAAGCCTGCCATTCAGGAAAGCTCACAGCTTCAGGAAATGGGTTGCAGATGATGTCTGGAAAGGGGCTGGTGAGCCCCTTTCTGTGGCTTCCACAGAACATACTCCCTGACCATCTGCCCTGGCCTTGGTTGATCCCATGAGGGTAATAAGAGCCACTCAGGGTGAGCTTTTCCAGAGCCCAGATGTGATTGCTTCATTCCGCCCCCCCTTAAAAAAGGGGGAGCAACACTAGCTATCACAAAGAAGAGAGCATTCACATCTCCGCAGAGGACCACAAGAACTTCAACAGCTGCTTAGAATTGGGGTGGTGTTGAGGTTGGGTGGGATCACCTTTATCTGGATGCTAAAATGTAGTCACTTCAGGAGAAGAGTTAGTAGCATCTACCTGTGGCCATCAGAATAGGATGTGGAAGGGGAAAAAGTCCTATTTACAAGGCAATTTTTCTTGAGGGAGGGATGGGATTTTCACTGGACTCCAAAATTCTCCCCATTTCTGTATGTTGGTGTTCAGTGGGTTCCTCCCATGCCATAAAGAGAAGCAGCGATCTATATGGAAGCAAAGGGCACCATCTGGTGGCTACCAAACCACTTCAGCAAAATCCTGGAAACACACAGCCTATTTTGCACTACCCACTAGGGGAGATTCCACATCCACACCCTTTCATCTGAAAAAACTGTCTGACAACCTTCTTCTCTTCCTTGTTCCTTTTCAAATAAAGAAGGTCTTGGCTGATGGGCTCACGTCTAATCCTCTTCTGAATATCCCCTCTCCACAAAACCAATTCCAAGCATCAGGGCCCGAACCCAGGAGTCCTAGTACTTTGCTGCCCCTCCACCTTCTCCCCAGAGACAACAGCTCTGAATGTATAATTAATGAAGGTGCAAAAGAAATGAACGAAGAACGCATTTTTGGTCGCGCATCTAGCGATGCCAGAATCCAGAAGAATAAACAAGGAGAAATGGGAAAATCTCATTGGTGAGAAGAAGAAAAAAACAATTCAGCAGGCTATAATCGGCACTGCTGAGAAAACTGGTTTGGGATGATTCACACAGTAGGAATTTGGAGATCCCTGCTTACAACCTTTTTTAGGAAATGGGTGAAAGCGTTCTGTAGTGGAAGGGGGGGAAGGAATAAGAGGCCGATCAAGGGAGACGAGACTGATTAATAACGTTATGCTCTGCCAACCCAGAACAACATCCTTTTCCCAGCAGAAGACCAGTATGTCATGTTCTATTGCACAGAGTTTGTCATCCTGAACTACATAATCTGACTTGAGATCACATTAAAAATGTATACAACTCAATGATGCTAGCTGTCATTTTGTGGGCCGCTTTCTCCGTACACACCCAGGTTTAGTGTTGGGTGTACAATACATGGGAAGTAAGTGCTGACACCAAGTTATCTTATGAGTGGGTTCCACACATAATAATTGTTCCCCACCCAAAAGTCACACATTAAAAAGTGGGCACCCAAATAATTGTCTTCCTAAATATATGGGTTTTATTTGGTATTTTTTCCACAATACAACATAAAAACAGCCATGGTGAACTTCTTGTTCCCCTTTCAGAGACAGAAAGCTGAGGTCAAGACAGTGTTATGTGATGTGTTGAGACCCATCAGCGGGTGATGGAACAGCATGGAATATCTTAAATGGTTCGAGATGGTAAGGTAGCATCAGCAGCTTTGCTTATCACCATTTCCTCTTTATTTTTGCCTGCCATTCTTCCTGCCCCAGAGCTATTACAAATCAATTAAATTCTATTCCCTGGCTCTCACCCATGGGTGCTCATATCTTGAGCATATGGGTGTCAACAGAGAGTTCTCATCCCACAATGGCTCTACCAGTGGTGTACCTGCAGATTATTTGCAGCACTTCCATGTGCTGTAGTTGAAAATCACTGATCTAGTAACTGGTAACAGCTCTCCACGATCTTTCTCTCTTGAAACTTGTTGCATATATACCGTATATAATCTTCAACACACAGTAGTGAGCTATGGCCCCTCCACCATCAAATCCCAAGAGCTGTTTTAAAGTTGTTAAGATGCATTTTAAATGCATTAACATATATTACAGATCAAGTTGCTGTATTTCCCGCTCCTAGCAGATTTTATGCTTTTAATGCTACATCATGAGAAGAAATTTAGTAGGTAGAGTTTACCCCAGAATGCAAATGCAGCCATAGAGAACAAGCTCACCTGCTGAATTTCTGCTTCTTATTAGCCCACTAAAGGTCCAAAAGAGAAACTGGCATCTCTGCCTAGTCAAATAACAAACCATTATTCTTTATTATACATTAGCGAAATTTACCCGTCGTTGTGGGAGTAAAATTTCAAGAATATTTGTGGTCCCTAGGCATGGTGGGCACTGCTGGACGCAGCTACTGCCACAAGGTGGTAGCCTCTAGGTGGCAGGCACCACTGGACACTGAACACCAAGAGGCACAGGCAGGTACCAGGTGGCAGTGACAAGCAGTAGTGGGCACTGAGCACTGGTAGGCACCATCATGCAGTGGACAGTAGGCACCAGCAAGCACCTGGCATCCCTATCAGGCACTTGGCATCATCAGTACGTGGGCAGTGGGCAGTAGGCACCACCAAGCATCAGTGGGAACTGGGCATCCCTATCAGGCATCCCTATCAGCATTGGGCCCCAGTGGGCAGGAGGCACCAGCCATCCCTACTCAGCACTGGGCAACCGTCCTGGGTGTCTTAGTGGTTGGTTCTTAGTGGGTCCTTACATCACAGAAGGAATTTGCTCCCCAAATGTCATGCTTCTAGGTCCAGAGTTTGGAAGTGGGTGTTGATCACTCAGTCTTCAATGTTAAGAATGACTGAGCCCTCTTCACCCCATTAGGTGTTACATTTTAAAAAATCTGTTCTTAGTGAGTGCTCACATCACAGAAGGAATAACCTCCCCAAATTTCATGTTTCTAGGTCTGGTGGCTTTGGCTGGGTGTTGATGAGTCAGTCAGTAACTCTTCAATTTTATATTTAGTTTTATATAATTTTTATGAGACTGCAGTGGTTCAGTGGTAAAAGACAGTCCTTCTCAACCAGAAGATTGACAGGTCAGTGGTTCAAGACCCAAGTACTGCACATTAGAGTGACCTCTTTTCACTTGCCCAGCTACTGTTAACCTAGCATGCAAATACAAGTTGCCAACAACTTGGTACCCAACAACTGCCATGTTGTTACTAGAGAGGGTGCTGAGTTGACAGACACCAATGACCATGTGAAACTTTCAACATTACAATTAACTATCTCAGTTAAGAACTGGGATCCAAAAACAATGAATAATTTAACATGACTTGTCAAACTTATGGAAGAGCCTCCTCAGCAGTGGTGAAGTGCTCCAAAATCAGTGGTATTCATCAATGTAGAGCCCCAAGGAATCTGTGGAACAATAAGAGTACTATACTGGACCTCTCTTCTAATTCCCAATCATTGTGAAGCTCCTTGACTGGCCTTTGGCAAATCATTCTTTCTCATAAATGATAAAAATAGAGCACTGAAAAATACTATGCCCATGATAAATAATAAAACACTATGAACACAAAGGAACACATTTCTATGCATCCTAGCTCTTTCAATACTCTTTGTAAGGATTGTGACACTCAAGCCTGCCACATCTTTTGAATCTGCCAACAGGAATCTGTTCAAAATTATGTGGACATCCATTATTGCATTTCAGGTAAAATGCCAGAATTTCCAACTAACCAGACTTTTTAGTCCAATATTTGAGAGCTTTCTCAAAACAGGGTGCTCATGCCAGAAATTTCAGTCTGCTTGCATGTTAGTGACCCTTATACTATACTCTATCAATACATTTGGGGGGAAACCCTGTTTATGCTAAATCAGCTCACTCAACACCATCTGTTTTTTTCTTGCAAAATCACCTTTCAGAACAAGATGTAGTTTAAGTTTCAACACTCAATTCATGCATGGGCCATGTCAAAAAAATCAAGTGGTGGTAATCCTAATAGGTCCAGATCACTGACTTCCCCTCCCTTTATTACTTACATTGATCAGATTCATACTGGTTCACTTCAGCCACAACAATGCCGCTATAATAATAATAATACAAAACTTTTTTTCTATCCAACCTTTTTCCTGGAGGGACTTAAGGCAGCTTACAAACAATGCATAAAACGCCAACAATAAAATCCAATACATTAAAACAGTTAAAACAAGCATCTTAAAACAATAAATAAAAAATCTACATTTAAAAAATCATTAAACTAATTAACTGATTAAAACCATAATAAAAGGTGTTGTGTTGTGCAGTAGGAGTAAACTTGGCATTCATCAGCCTTGAAAGACTATGATACTGTGCTCGATGCTGCATGTGAAGCACAAAGGCCTGGGTAGATTGACATGGAGGATATGCTGTTACCCAAGCAGCAAATCCCCCCTCTCCACACCATGGCAGAGCCGATACGATTGGTTCCAGCTGCATCGCAGAACTGGGCTAAAGACAGGAGCTCACCCTGTCTTGTGGGGACCCAGGTCTCAAACCATGGCCTTCTGGTTAACAAGCACAGTGTCTTAACCACTTGCGCCACCCACAGTCCTTTAGTAGCCAGACTAAAAAAATCAAGAGACTATACAGGATTAAGACTCCAAATCCCATACTGTTCTGCATTTCTCTACTAATATACAAGCACAACACTGGTTTGGTTGCAATCCTATGTGAAGTTACCTGAGAGTTAAATTGCACCAATTACAGCATGATTTATGCATAAGTAAACACTTTTACACATTCACATAAACTACATGTTTTACCCATCTTTTTTTAAGATGGGTAAAAGTTTTACCCATCTTAAAAACTACATGTGTCATGTTGCCCTATAATCAGGTTAAGCTTTACTTACATACAAGCAAGGATGGGGAATTAGGGTACATGTCTTGGACCTGAAACTTCCAGTGGAAAAATGTTATTTGGATCTGGAAAAACCAATCTAATAATGAAGTTCTCCTAAACATTTCAGGTCAGACATAAACCAGTTGAAGATCATATTATTGCAAGCCTAAAGATACTTTCTTGGAAGCCTAAAGATACTTTCCTGGAAGTAAGACCCATTAACACAATGGGGGCTAACTTTTGAGTAGACATGGTTAGGATTGTGCTCTAAGAGTGCAATCCTAACCAGTTTAGGCCAGCATATCTCATCTGACATAACTTCTTGTGGTGGTGTAGGAAGACTGGCGTATACTCTAGCCCACTCCTGGGGAGGTTAGGCTAGTGCCCAGGCATGCCCTTGCCTCACCACACCACCATAAAAAGTTATGGCAGTTGAGTGATGCCAGCCTAAATTGATTAGGACTGTACCCTGTCAAAGTCATTGGATATAAATTCACAGCATCCAAGCACAGCTTATTTCACAAATTTCAGGAAAATAAAGGGACAATTCTATTTCTACTTCTGGATAGTAGACTACTTTTCTAAAGGGAAAAGTGTCAGATGTGTGTATGTTTAGAATTGTCTCACAATCAATATTAAATTCAACAGATTCAAAAATAGCTTTATTAAGAACTTGTTTATATACATTTCATTGGAATTCAATACAGTCAGTTGTTTATATACATGCAATTGACAATAAATACAGTCAATACATTTTTAAACATATCATCAATTAACAGTAAATACATGTTAACTATAGCCAATGTGTTTTAGACAATGTGTCTGACCGCCAAATGCTACACAGTTTATATGTCTTAAAGAGGCACTTCCAGGTTTCCCTCCTCCCCAACATCCACCAATATTCTTGATCATTACTGGGTTATGTGCCTTCCCTAGGACTCCAAAGAGTACCTGATGCCTTCTTCAACATCACCAACTTGTGGGCTAGTTCTGAGGTTACTGAGAAGCCTACTGCTTCTTGTTTCCTGAACCAAACAGCTTGTCAAGCCACAGCAGGTCCAAAAAGATCCATAGTCTCCACCACCAATGAGAGATGTTCTAGGAAGGAGCTGACAGAAACACGTAGGATACGGGCTTCATCTGCTTTCCATTGTCTGCAACAAGTAGATAAATGTACGATGTAAAAAATCTGTCCTTGAACAAATCCTCTCCCGTTTTGTAACAGTATGCTCAAATCACAGTACTGTATGGGCACAATCCAGAGTAACTATGGGGAGTCTTTGTTCTGGTGTAAGAATTTACTCTGGATTGCAATATGAATTTCCCATAGGTTTTCAGAAGGTGGTGCTACCATAACTACAGGCGCACGTAATGTCTCTTAAGTGCTCCCGTAGTTACTCTGGATTGTAGGGTATGTCCCCATTCTATTCCAGTCTTTGACCTCCTGCTGGTAAGTCTGCAAATGCTTACTTAGATCTGACCCACAGTTTCTGTTACTCCTCTACCTCTTTTCCTACCTTCGGGAGCTGCAGAAACAACACTGATCTCAAGGCAGACAATCTAAACAGAATTTTTGCCCCTTACTGATTAGAATCAGATAATCCCGTGCAAAGTTCTCCTGCGAAAGCCATCCTCAAATGAACAAGAACTAAATGATGTAAAAACCAGGATCTGAATAAAAATTACTATATTCCATTTATATTCTTGTATATTTATTTATACCACTATAAATTTATCTATATTCCATTTATACCTCGTATATTCCATATATTCTCCAAGCAATTCAGGAGAGCTTTTGTGGGAATTATATTATGTCAGACTCACAATAATTTTGTGAGATACGTTTGGATAAAATATATCAGTTAATTTTACGACTGTGAGCACCCTGAGTCAGAGGTCCAGTTTATTATAAAGTGTTATGCACAAACATATTTCATGCACAGAAATAATAATGGCTGAGCTGGATTTGAACTATGGTTTTCCTGTAAGAAATCCAGTACTTTGTCCATAATTTGACATTGGCCTTCATCTAACTGGAGCTTGTGGAAGCCACCTTCCAGAAGACTTTGTTACTGTCTTATATACATATATTCCCTAGGGCTGTGGGTGGCCCAAGCAGTAAAGACACTATGCCTGTTAACCAGCAGGCCAGGTTTTGATTCCCGGGTCAGCCCCACAAGACAGGGTGAGCTCCTGTCCTTCGCCCAGCTCTGCGATCCCATCGTATTGGCTCTGCCTTTCCATTGGAGTAATTCAGTGGCGTGGAGAGGGGGGATTTGCTGCTTGGGTAACAGCCTCTCCTCCATAACAATCCAACCCAGGCTTTTGTGCTTCGCATGCAGCGTATGCAGCGCCAAGCACGATACCATAGTCTTTCAAGACTGACAGAGGCCTGCTTTAAGTGCTGCTTCTTGGCTCCCTCACTGTACTCACACATGCAAGACATTCTCTTTCACAGTCAGTTGTTTGCTGATCCCTCCTTTGCGGGGCTCTGGGTCTGGGGCCAGGGACCCCAGTGCGATCTGGGCCAGTGACGATGATGGGAAAGGAACGTTGAGCTCACTAGCATTAAGTGTAGTCATAAGGAATATAAAATTTACAGAAGTGCGTGGAAAGCAGCTAATTCTCCCCAGCCAAGAGAAATTCCACCCTTATACAGCACCTACACTTCTTTATTAACCAGTTCATTAATTCAGCAGTGGTATAATTTTGTACTCAGAACCAGTAAAAAGATCAGAATTTCCTATTTCATCCCTAATCAAGTCCTGCTGCCAGGTATGAACATCTCAACTGCAACAGGATCATTCTAGGCGACCTGGAAAATTCGGGTTCCTTTCCTTCAAACTTTCATTGTAGGGCAGTTGGGGGGCTATGAGGGTGGCCTCTCCAATGTTAGGCATTGGTTGTTGCCTTATCTCAGAGTTGAATTGCCCTTACCACAGAGCTGGAAAATTGGTGAAATTTGCACCCTTAATCAAGCCATAATCCTATCCACAGTTACATTGATTACAGTGGGATGTACTTCTTAGTAGATATGCATAAGTGTGGGTTATGAGGCCACAATTCTACCCAGTTACCTACCCTGCAAAGCCCATTGACTCTAATGGGACTTACTTCTTCTGAGTAGACATGCATAGTAGTGCGCTGCAAGACCACAATCCTACCCAGTTACCTGAGACTAATGCTGCAATCCTAAAGACACTTTATGAACATAATAGTGCTTACTTTTGAGTAGACATGGTTAGGATTGAGCTCTAAGGCCCACTGACTCTATATAGGGCTTATTTCTGAGTAGACATGCTCAGGCCTGAGCTGTGAGGCTGCAATCCTATGCAACCTTACCTGAGAGTAAGGCCAGTGGACTCTAATGGGACTTGCTTCTGAGTAGACATGCTCAGGCTGTGAGACCACAATCCTACCCACTTACTTGAGAGTAAAGCCCACTGACTCACAGGCTTGAGCTGTGAGGCTGCAATCCTAACCACAGTTACCTGAGAGTAAGGCCTATTGACTTTAATGGGGCTCACTTCTGAGTAGACCTGCATTCCTATGGCTGTGAGGAGTTGGCTGTGAGTTACAGGAAAGTAAAGCCCACTGACTCTAATGGGACTTACTTCTGAGTAGATCTGCCTAGGAATGGGATTGAGGCCATAATCTTATCCAGTTACATGACAGTAAGGTCCATTGACTCTAATGGGACTTACGTCTGAGGAAACCTGCCTAGGAGTGGACTGTGATGAGTTGGTTGTGAGTTACAAGAGAGTAAGGTCCATTGACTCTAATGGGACTTACGTCTGAGGAGACCTGCCTAGGAGTGGGCTGTGAGGAGTTGGCTGTGAGTCACAGGAGAGTAAGGCCCATTGACTCTAATGGGACTTACGTCTGAGGAGACCTGCCTAGGAGTGGGCTGTGAGGAGTTGGCTGTGAGTTACAGGAGAGTAAGGCCCATTGACTCTAATGGGACTTACGTCTGAGGAGACCTGCCTAGGAGTGGGCTGTGAGGCCACAATCCTATCCAGTTACAGGAGAGTAGGGACCATTGACTCTAATGGGACTTACTTCTGAGGAGACCTGCCTAGGAGTGGGCTGTGAGGCCACAATCCTATCCAGTTACAGGAGAGTAGGGACCATTGACTCTAATGGGACTTACTTCTGAGGAGACCTGCCTAGGAGTGGGCTGTGAGGCCACAATCCTATCCAGTTACAGGAGAGTAAGGACCACTGACTCTAATGGGACTTACTTCTGAGGAGACCTGCCTAGGAGTGGGCTCTCAGGAAGTCTGCAGGACACCCCCTTCCTCCATCCCCTCCCCGACCTCCACCCACCCCGGCCTCCTTCCTCCCTCTAAGCCCACCGCCCCTCTCCCGCCCAGACTTTTCTGGATACAAGGCCAGGCCGGCTCCAGTCGCAGCACTGCCTTCCATGGCCGAAGCTGGGGAGGCCACGTGAGGCGAGGAAAGGCGGAGCTGGAGGGGAAGCCCGGCCCCTTCCTGGGAGTCTGTAGGCCCTAAGAAGCCGGGAGCTGGAGTGGAGAGCAAGGCCGACGCCTGGGGCTGAGGTGGGGGCTCACTCAGACCCAAGAAGCTGCTGCTCAAGGAACTAAGTTGCAGCCTTCCAACAAATGAGCATCAAAGGGGGGGGGGCATCATGAATGTTGCTCTTTAGAAACTCACCACAGGTCTACTCTGAAGTAAGTCCCATTAAAGTCAATGGGATTTACTCTCAGGTATCTGGATAGGATCCTAACCCACAGCAGGGTATGGAGGAAAACATACAACTAAATGCCATTTGCTATAATATACTAAGAGCACAATCCTAACCATGTCTACTCAAAAGTAAGCCCCATTGTGTTCAATGGGTCTTACTCCCAGGGAAGTGTCTTTAGGATTGCAGCCTTGCAATGGTTAGGATTGTGCTTTAAATTCATGAAAACAGCCATGGCCTCATTTATTAGTCCTCTTTCCAACCACATGTCTTTTATAGCCTTGTGTGAATGAGCCATCTTAGAAGAAAGTCCCTAAAACACTCCAGAAAGGATTTTCCTTTCAACGGCAATGTTTTTCATTCCTTCATCCACTGAGGCTACAATCCTATCCACGCTTACCTGGGATTAAGCCCCATTGACTATAATGGTATGTTCTTCTGAGCAGACATGCATGGGCTGGGAGGCTGTAATCCTATCTACGCTTCCTTGGAGGAAGCCCCGTTGACGCTAATGGAACTTATTCTGTGTAGACATTGAAAGGAGTGGGCTGTGAGACTGCAATCCTATCCACACTTATCTGGAGTAAGCCCCATTAACTCTTATGGGACACTTCTGATTACATCTTCATAGGAGTGGGCTTTGAGGCTACACTCTTACTTTGGAGTAAGTCCCATTGACTCTAATGGGTAGGCACAGTGGTGGGATTCAAATAAATTAACAACAGGTTCTATGTCCTAATAACTTAAATGAACAACAGGTTCTGTGTCCCATTAGTAACCTGTTCTCAGAACCAGGCACTCATTAGCAAAGGGTTCTATAGAACCTGTGAGAACCCCCTGAAGCCCACCACTGGGTAGGGATGAGTAGACCTGCATAGGATTGTGCTTCTGAATTATTGATGCAATTAATAGGAAAACTGAATCATTTCCTGTTTAAAAAAAAAAAGAAAAACAGGCATAGAATAGCCAACTCTGTAGTGTGCATCCAGGCTCTGGGCTGGTTCACATATTTGTTCACACTTGTTTACTGGTTATGGTCATCTGGACCCTTTGGAAAAGAGGTATTTTCTTTAAGATAAGTGTGAAAGTTTGTTGCACTGTCTCAGATCTATGATGGCCTATTTATAAATGAAACTCAGCAGGGACTATACCATCTCAAGGGCTGGGCCTGCACATGTGAATCAAACCACAGATTAATAAATGTCCCAGACTTTCCATCATGGGAGAACCTGGTATGTTCTTATTTTGAATTGGAAATGTACAAATATAAAATCAAAATCTTGCTTTTGCTTTATAGGTTCTCTTTTTAAAGCACACAGTCCAACTTATACTGACATATTTGAATAGAAGAGGGTATACATTTTTTAAAAAAATGTAACAGTTTACATTGAAATGTGTTATCTCTGTTTTTAACCAGAAAGCACCTTCCTTCAAGCACCATCTGTCTTTTTCCCCCCCGGGACCAAACTGTGTGAGTGCTTTTCCATTTTCAAGACACACTTTCCAGCATGTTAGGAAGTATGCCAAGTCTTTCCTCATCATCTGACTCTGGGCCAACTGGGACGATGACAAGAGTCACCACATCCTATGCCTTTAACAGCTCTGTGGCAGGCAGCAATCCAACAGGCATAGCTTTGCTGGCATGAGAAAGCGGTATAGAGATGAATGCATGCCTGCTCTGTTGCTGTTAAAGATCTAGCGGGAG
Organism: Cryptoblepharus egeriae; assembly: GCA_030015325.1. Taxonomy (NCBI): domain Eukaryota; kingdom Metazoa; phylum Chordata; class Lepidosauria; order Squamata; family Scincidae; genus Cryptoblepharus; species Cryptoblepharus egeriae. Next base: position 118,620,077 of record JAREYC010000002.1, read on the forward strand.
GGTACTGGCAGCACTTGGTGACAAGAACACCACTGTTGCTTAAGTTCATTATTCAGAATCATCATTGTCAAAATATGACCACCGATTATGATGTAAATTCTATGTACTTGAGGCCAATCCACAAATGCATGCACCTCACTTTGTTTCTGTAATCTTGATTACTGCAACTGAAAGCAGGAACTGGCTCTATTAAAAAGCATTGAAGTAAAGAATCTGTATTGTGTTATTTATGATTGCCCATTCACACATGTAAGGTATTACAAGTATCACCCAAGTATCAGCAGATTTTTCATGATTCTCTAATAAATGTCTGAATCAACTCACATGAAAGTGAAATACATATTTGACAGGAAGCGATGCAACAAAGCTCCAGCTATGCTGTTTGATCAACTATACTACATATAGTTGTTCCCATTGATGCTACCGATACACATGCCAAGACATAGGGCCCAATCCTATCCAACTTTGCAGCACTGATGCAAAGTATGTGATGCATCCTGTGGCGGGAAGGCAATTATGGAGGCTGCCTCAAGGTGAGAGAATGTTTGTTACTTTACAAAAGGCTGCACTAGAACTGGAAAGATGGATAAGTTTGGGCCCTTAGCTCTTAACAGTTTAAAAAGTTACTTGCTTTTCATGCCTCATAGTCAGCGATAGTCCATGGTAGAGAAAGTTGATGCAAAACAAAGATGACCCCAGCAATAATTTAATACAGTTACAATCTATTTGCTGAGCCTTGTTTTTATTTGTATTGGAAATACCGGGCACTTCAAGACACGCTACACCTTCCTTTTGAAGCTTCTACCCCTCACCCCAAGTAACAAATCACATTTTTATCACATACAAGTCAAGAACACCCCTCCTCTCCCAAAAGCTTGCAATACATTTTGTATTGGTAGAGGGTCTGCTGCTGTTGTCCTCCCTGTCATTTTGATTCTCACTCAGGATAGGAAGCAAGAACTAATATCCACTTCTTTCTCAAAGGAGGGGCATTCCATACCCACAAAGAAAACCAACATTAATCTTAAGAACATCTCTCCCGGTTCAGTTCAGCATCCTGTTTACAACATCACCCAGCAAGCTGTTTCTAGTAAGCCAACAAGCAGGGTTTGACAGCTACAACCCTTTCCCCTTGTTTGCTGTCCAGAAACTGGTAAGCAGAGTATCTGAACAGAGAAGCTCTGTTTAGCTATCATGGCTACTAGCCACTGGTTAACAGGATAAGATTATTGCCAGCCCAGCTTCTTTTCCATCACCATTGATATGGGTTTAATTCCAAGTGCAAGATTCACTACTGCAGCCCTTGTGAAAATATAAGACCTAATCTGAATATTGTAAGGACTAGTAGTGGTTCTTAAGCATTACAGCCCATGACTCCCCTCTGAGAATGACAATTTGTGTGGGACCGCCTGAAGTAATGTCATGAACCTGAAAATGTCATGGCCATCAAATAGAACATGCCATTACTGTGATGTCAGAGCTCCTCCCTTTGACTGCCCTATGACTATTTTAGTGAGTGGCAGTCTAGAGGGCTCAAGTGGATCTTGGTATAGTCCGGTTAACATACACACCACCTGCTGTTGTCAAGCCCTAGAACTCCTTACATTCTCTACTCAGCATGAAGAAGGGTTGAAAAGAACCCACTGTCTCTAATTTGCTCACATGGAAATGAGTTGGAGGCAGAGCCAAAGTTGCCAGTTCTACAATTTCAATAATTCAAAACATAGACCCTCCTAAAATTAGCTGTAGTGTCCAGGGACAGGAGAAAATTCAATGGCTACTTCCTTCCCACAACTCCTGCTGTAGCTGGTACACTCTCCCTTCCAGTTTCCCTCCCTAAACTTTATGTGGCGGTCATTGTCCCCCCACATTTCATCCTACAATTTCTAAGCTTCCCAAGTTTGCAATGCTGCCGATTAGGTTACTGCTGCCACCTGACTCCTTTTTGTTTGACTATAAAACACATGATATTCTATTAGTATGTCATAGATAGCCTGCTCCTTAATTAAAAAAACCTGATCTTTTTATTCTGCAAAAATCACATTAAGGAACCATTTTTATATGGTTCTAGCCCAGTGTTTCTTAAACTGTCAAAACTCAGTAGGTCAGGACTTGAATGCTGGTGGGTTAAACAGTTCAAACTGAGCAGTTGACAGCTGAGAAAGAAAATGCATGGGACCCTATGGAATGAGAAACTGAGCCATGTCACATATTTATGTGTGAGTAGACAACCTTGCCTTACTTTATTCCACAGCAGAAGGCAGGCCAAAAGGAATCCAATGCCATCAGAACAGTCCCAGTCCAATGAAAACAGCCCCCCATTACACTCATGGAGGTCCTTCCATCCAAATGTATTGAGCACTAGGGAAAAGAAGACCAAACTACTTATTTGCATTTACTAACGGGTAAGCAAATGTTGGCTCATATTGAAGGTAATTTTTGTCCTTATTTAGAGTGCAGTCCTAACCATGTTTACTCAAAAGTAAGCCCCGTTGTGTTCAACGGGTCTTACTCCCAGAAAAGTGAATTTAGGATTGTAGCCTTAGACATATAACACTAGGTGAGTCCTGATAGTGTATCATCAGTGGTTTTGGGGTGCTTATAGGTTTGGAAACCACTGCTTATTGGAAATGGTTGTTGGCTTTTATAGACTTCTCTTTGCCATTTCCCCATGGAGCCCCATGGCTTTTATAGACTTCTCTTTGCCATTTCCTCATCACTCTGGAATTTAAATCTTGTTTAAAGGGAAGCTTTGAATTTTGGATTTAAAATGGATTTCATTCCAAATCATACTAAACTGGTTTAATTATAAGAACTTAAACTGAACAGTGCACTGGAGTGGACTGAGAATCTTACTGATTTGGGGGAGGGCGAAGGGAAGTACTGAGATTATTGCAAGCAGGCAACGAAGATGAGTCACTTGCTGGAACAGGGCAAGTTATTCCCTTATTTATGTGTTTAATCATTTATAATTATTTTAATTAGATTGTTGATGTCCCTTCCAGCCATGACATAACTGCTAGTGGGTCCCAGATAGAGTGTCATTCTAAAAAGCAGGCCTTAGTGCTAATACGTTTGACAACCGCTGGATTAGCCTATTCAGTGTCTAAATCTGAGAGCACAGACTCATTACACTATCTCCAGCCTCGAGGGCTAATAAGTCAGAGATACTTCAAGCTCCATGGTAATGTAGTCTAGCATTTGTTTTATTTTTAAAAGACGCAAAAACCCAGCATGTTTCTCAACTCTGAAACAGGCACAATAGCAGAGATTCCTAACTGGATCTCCTAGCTGCAGGTTGAGAAAAAAGAGGTTTAACTTTTCATCCAATATAATTATCCAGATATCAATGATCCACTCCAAGCTATTATGATTCACCCACTGGCAAATATATAGGCACAATATAGGGAACACTTTTCCAAAGAGCAGCTCATGTTGGTAGTGGGATTTTAGATCTGGAAAATTATATGCCCACTATATATGCTACAAAAAGTTTCTACTCCAATCAAACTGAAGAATGGTTTGGACATCTGATCACTGGCTCAGATAGCAAATCAATGTGATTGCCCAATTTGGCACATGAGATATTTCTGTTGCATACACGTTGACTGCAGAAACAATGGAAGCCTCCATGACATTTACTCTCATTCATTTCTTTGAACCCAGGTACCTAGGACAAGGCACTTAACACCAGCTGGAAACATCACACAAGCCAATTTTAACCTTTATCTAGTAGAATGTCACATTTCTGTTAGAGGACAGATGAACTGTACAAAAATTAACCAGTCTCTGCAAATTTTGTTTTTGATGTCCTGAAGGTGGAAAATCTATCACTTTCTTCACTTACATACATCAACTATCAATCTGGGTTTCAAAAGTATGCATTTAAACAGGAAGAATCATGAATGCCAGGAACAAGAAGATCTGTTTTCCTTTGACCTTATTAATCATTGTTAGCTTACCAAAATCAGAGAGCCATTCTATATGTTCAAAATCATACAGAAGTTGGACATCAGAACTGTACTATGTAACAAGTATGTTGACTGTTGCTTCAGTGGTATAAATGCAACATTGGTGTGTCCTGTATTTTGAAAGGTACCTGTACTAACTAAAATTTAGATCATTTAATAATGTAAATTGCTGTGGTGCCCTGAATTAACCCAATATTTAGATGAGAGAATGATAATGTGGATACCAAAGTTCTTAAAATGTGCATTTTACATTTGTATTCCAGTTTGATTTCCTGCCTGTGAAATCTGGCAAGCTCCAAGGCTGGGTTGCTCTTTGGCTAAAACAATAAATATGAATCCACTGGAAGCAAAAGGGCAAAGATAATGAACATGTCTGAAGATAGTTGTCCCCAATCCCCGAGGAAGCTCCATCTTTCAATAACGGGCAAGTGATATTTATCAACATAACCCTGCATGTCAGCAGAACACACTAGACAGAGCAGAACAGTCTCACCCATCACCACCTTTAATGGACGGGGAGCGGTTACAGATGCTCAATGCCTATTTAACAGCAGTCCAGAAGGATCACTCCCATTAATCTCAAGATGGGCTCCATCCAAGGGCTCTGTGTCCATAGGGGCCATTAGGCTCAGTCCCCAAGTTCAGCAGCTAATCCAGAAAGCCCATTTCTACAGCCTCAGCCACCTCAGGGTGAAGCAAGCGTGTAGCCAAGCGCTCAATGTCATCCAAACTCAGCAATCGAAGACTCCGTTCATAATCCTAGAGAAGGGATGAGAAAAAATATTATAATACAGGACAGAAACACAGCCAGTCATTTTGTGGTGAGGCAGATTAAGGGTACACTAGTTTGAGGGGGAGAGAAGGGAGGAAATCAGTAGAATACAGCAAGCCTAAGAGGTTTCCTAATATTCAGTTTTAATAAACTTTTTTCCAATGGCAATTTTTTTTAAATGGCTTGTGTATTCCAGTGCATTCAAAAGACAACACCAATGCAATCCTTAAATACAGCAACAACAGATTTTAATTAGAGAGATTACATCCACATTCCTTCTTTGCCAATTGGACAAATCTAAGTAATTCACTATAAGTGGCTCACACATGTAAGATGTGGACAATATCAAGTGATGAATGTACCATCATAGATCTGACATCACAGACAAAACTTTCACTCCCTCTTGCATGCAAAGGTTTCCAGTGTTAATTATCAATTGATGTGGTCAGGTCGGTAGATGTTCTAGTTCCTCTGCCGATCAAAGAACTGGAAGTTATCTCAAAGGATTATTGATAGGTTGACTGAGAAAAAGGCTGCAAAAGTGTTATGCAAAATGAAACCACAGACCCATATATCAGGGATTTAGCACACTATCCTATGATTGTCCACTAATAAGGAAGACACATTATATGACTATAATGGGGCTTACTCTCAAGAGAGCATGGATAAGACTGTGGTCTAAACAACATTGAACATGATGTTTTCCTTTTAAATTAAAGAATTTGTTGATTGTGCTGCACAGATGCCAGAAAGAATCTGCAAGCAAAACCCAAGGGAATTGACACCCACCTCCCCCTGCAGTTACCTTCTGCAGTTGCTCCACCACCTTCTCAGCATCAGCCACACTAAAATGCTTGCCCAGGACTTGGGCCAGCATATGCCAGATGACAGGATTTTGTGAGGGACCAGATCTACGACCAGGGTCCTCAGGTGATGCCTTCTCTGCAGGCTTGATCACAAGGTTGAGCTTCGATTCAGGTCCAATAGAATAATCAGAAAGAGTGTGTTCATCTAGGAAAGACCAGAAAGTCTACTGAGAGGTCAATTACCAGCTAGGGAAGAATCAGTACTTTTGGTGAGGCAAGAAACAACCTTTTGGCCAAACTGTTCAACACTTTCCCCAACATGTCAGAACAATTGTCTGACATGAACTTGTTAATTCTTTACTGAATATATATTAAAGAACTAGAGTTTCAGTTTGTCATCTTCCTAAAGTGGGGCTACACAGGAATGTTTGCTGTGTTTTCACATCTGACCACCATCAAAGTCAAAGATGCTCAAAATATTTGTGAAATAGATATTTATGTTGCAGTTCATATAAAATAACTTATTTCAAACAGTGCTAAAACATCCAGGTCCAAATGATACAGCAGACCTGTTGTACAGGCAGGGTACAGGCAGAAGACATGAAATTACTCTCCTCTACAATAGGTACTGCAACCTGCCACTGGGAATCAAGGCTAAAAAATGGGTTTAAAAGGAAAAAAAGAGCCCACACAGAGTAATCAGCGGAGATTCTCAAGAGTCAGATGTACAAAATACACTGATGTGATATACCTTTTATAGCAGTGGTTCCCAACTTGAAGGTGAAGGAAACATGGACACATTGTGGCTGTTACTGGGGTGGCAGTGGACATGGCAGCGAGGAATAGGTTAGTGCCTATAGTGACTAAACTTTGCACCAACAACAACTAATGACAAAACGGGGTTTACGGCGAGAAGCTGGGTACTGTAGGGGCCGATGCAGAGAAGGGGTTGAAGCTGGGTACTGCAGGGGCTGATGCAGGAAAAGACCAAAAATAGTTTTTCACCATACTGCTCTTGAATGGTAATTAACATATAGCCATCAAAGAGGAAAATCTGGGTAGAAATAATCATTTAAATAAAGTAAAAAGACCCTGAAATACTTGTCCAATATTCAGCATTGGATATTGTGAAGAAAATGTCAAAACCATCCTGCTGAAACTAAAATAATGGGTCTAACTATTCATGGTCTTAGCTTGCAACTAAGGAGTTCAAGTTCCCCTTCAAAGAAGGCATCAAGCAGGGTTGCCAGATGACAGGAATTTCCGACAGAACTGGAAATGAGGCCCTGGAACTGGAAGTCCGTGTGTCAGGAAATTGGGGACCTTTCCAGCCAATTCCTCTGATTTTAGGCCTTTTAGATGCTGCAGGGCCCACTGAGGCTAAAGGAGGGGGGGAAGAAGAGAAGGGAATTATAGTCTTTCCCCCTCCTCCACATGAAAGTCCCTTTCCAAGCCATCAGTGGAAGAAGTACATCTCCCAGCATGCATCACACTAGATTCCCATTTAGCAGACTGTTTCCCAGAGAGCCCGAATAAGACTCTAAATGGGCCTCCAAGTAGCCATTCCCAAAAGGCTGAGAAAATGGCTGTGTTTAGAAGGAAGCTCCCAGTCCCTACAGACACAAAGATCTGGGGGGTGGAAACTCTGATTGCTGTGCAAAAGAAGGAAGGAGGGCGCTCAGATGAGGCCAAATAACTGACCAGAGAAACCCCAGCCTCTTTTGCTCCTATGCCTTTGTAGATGGCATAGGATATACACCAATATATACTTTGCACAAACAAGCATGTAATTCACAAAAAAGGCTTGTGTTGTTAAGGTTTGGGGCCTTTCATCCAGCTATTGTCAAAGCAGAGGAGCAGGGGCTGGGTGTAAAGTTGGCAACCTTCTCAGGGTAGGAATGGTGGGGATAAGTCCTGGCTTCTTAAGTTTTAAGCCTCCAAGCCCAACTGTGTCCACTCAAAAGTATTATAGTCAATGGAGCTTATATTGTGTAAGGGGACAAAGGAAAGGAGGCTGAAAGACCAAGCCTGAGAATGTCTGGCTGCCTGGATCACTTAAACGCATGCCTTTTTGGTTGGTGTCTGGTCTATTGCAATGAGATTTGTGCAAAAATTAAGAACAGGAATGCAATACGAGTGTTTTTAGCTTTATTTTAACATGTCCTACATTTGCCCTACATTTTTTGTCCTACAGTTTTTTTTAAACCAAGTAGAACTTTTGGCTTGGATGACAGGCAGTTGAGGGGGAATTTTGGGTTCGGCATTTGGTAACCATGCCATCTACAGACTTGTGAATCAATGCAACCCTGTCTCCCATCCTAGGCAAGCTGGCCACTATTCTCCTATCCCTAACTGCCTAGTCATTAATCACTGTCACTTACCTGCAAGAGCCTTGCCTTTGAAAAGAAGGCGCTGCTGGGACTCTGGGACATTCAGCTTCTCTGACACCAAGCGTTTTAGAGAGGAGATGCGCTCATCCGGGGAAACCTGAAAACCAAGAGCATGGTGAGACAGGGGTCAGGTGGACAAATGAACAGGTTCCATGGAGGGTCTACATATTCCAAATAACACAGGCTCTGATTAAAGACAGAACTAGAAAAGTTAGATGAAACTACCATAATTCAGTTTTTTGCCCAAAGGCAGTATCTCTGCCACTTAAAATTTCTTCACCAGATAACCACTTAAAAGATTTCCACTCAAGTTTGTCTCACTGGCAAATTGCCTTAGTATTTTTTTTGTATTTAAATTATATTTGCCAACATTTGTTCTGAAGTAGTTCTTGTATAATTAACAGGTATACAAAGGCAACAGTTCCGCAAGAGACATTTCTATTGGCATTTAGGGATTTTTCTGCCTTAATGCAGCCAATAGATAATAGTAGCTACAAATATTTGTATATCACTTTTTAGCTTTAAATAGAACTGGTATTCCCCCCACTTCCCATTCATGACGGAGGAATATGAATCTGCAGGATCTGGACTACTAAAAGATATGATTTACCTACTGTGTTTCTACCCCACCATTGTCATCCTGAGCACTTATGAAAAATTAAAATCCCAACTCAGTGATGAAAACAGAGGGCTCAATCCTATCCAGCTTTCCAGTGCCAATTCAGCAATGCCAGCTGGGTGTGTGCTACAACCTGTGATGGGAAGGGCAGTCGTGGAGGCCTCTGCAAGGTAACAAGAACATTTATTCTCTAACTCTAGGACTGTGTTGCAGCTTCACTGGCACAATAAATTTGGGTAGAAATTAAGAGTCCCTCTCCATTTCATCACCCTCTTCTTGCAACATGCCACAATTAGCACAGGTCTGACTTTTTTCTATGAGGTTCTTGAAATGATATGAGTATGCTGGAAGATCCCCATGCTCAGAGACCCTATCCCCCTCAACAAGGAAAGCACATGCTCAGAGGCACCCTTCTTCTCAAGGAGGAAGGCCCTCTACGTGTGCTCAGAGGCACCCTTCCCTCTTCAGGAGAAAGGCCCTCTGCACATGCTCAGAGGCACCCTTCTTCTCAAGGAGGAAGGCCCTCTACGCGTGCTCAGAGGCACCCTTCCCTCTTCAGGAGAAAGGCCCTCTGCACATGCTCAGAGGCACCCTTCTTTTCAAGGAGGAAGGCCCTCTACGCGTGCTCAGAGGCACCCTTCCCTCTTCAGGAGAAAGGCCCTCTGCACATGCTCAGAGGCACCCTTCTTTTCAAGGAGGAAGGCCCTCTACGCGTGCTCAGAGGCACCCTTCCCTCTTCAGGAGAAAGGCCCTCTGCACATGCTCAGAGGCACCCTTCTTCTCAAGGAGGAAGGCCCTCTACGCGTGCTCAGAGGCACCCTTCCCTCTTCAGGAGAAAGGCCCTCTGCACATGCTCAGAGGCACCCTTCTTCTCAAGGAGGAAGGCCCTCTACGCGTGCTCAGAGGCACCCTTCCCTCTTCAGGAGAAAGGCCCTCTGCACATGCTCAGAGGCACCCTTCTTTTCAAGGAGGAAGGCCCTCTACATGTGCTCAGAGGCACCCTTCCCTCTTCAGGAGAAAGGCCCTCTGCACATGCTCAGATGCACCCTTCTTCTCAAGGAGGAAGGCCCTCTACGTGTGCTCAGAGGCACCCTTCCCTCTTCAGGAGAAAGGCCCTCTGCACATGCTCAGAGGCACCCTTCTTTTCAAGGAGGAAGGCCCTCTACGCGTGCTCAGAGGCACCCTTCCCTCTTCAGGAGAAAGGCCCTCTGCACATGCTCAGAGGCACCCTTCGTCTCAAGGAGGAAGGCCCTCTACGCGTGCCCAGAGGCACCCTCCCCCTGCAGGAACTCTGGAGCCCCCTGGCTGGGCCAAGGCCTGTCCTGTCTTTCCTTCCCAGGCCCAGAGGGCTCCAGCCCTTCCCTACAGTCCATCAGCTGGACGTTTGGGGTCTCTCCTGGGTGTGGCTCCCCTTTGAGGCCTGAGTGGGAGAGCCACACCCAGGCAGCCCCTCCTCTCCCCCATCACCGGAGCCCCAGCGCCCGGCAAGGCTTGACCCAGCACCGGCAGGATACCTGAAGGCAGCATTCCCGGCCCTGAAGGGCTTTCACCGTCAGCAGCATCTCGGGATCCCGCAGCCCTGAAAGCCGAATGGCCCCTTTAAGAGAACCATAGACTCCTGGAGGAACAAGTGATGGTAGAACGGCCCAACGCTAGGCTGGGGGGCCCTATAGAGGTGAAAAAGAGCCCCCGCAGCCTCCCATACTCTCTATGAGACCCGCGCGTTAGCCTATCATAGAAAGAAGAGCTAGAAAGGCGGAACGGAACTCCCACACCACACAAGAGACCGGAAAGCGGAAGTTCCTGCCTTGCGTTCTGATCCGTCACCCCAATGAGCCCGATGACACTAAACGTCACGTGACGTTACCATAGAGAGGAAGGTTGAGGTGCTAGAGCGGCTGTGAGTTATGTTCCGGCCGTAAAGCAAGAATGAGGCTTTAGGTCCCAATCCAACTTTTCAGCAGTGCTGCAACAATGCCCACAATAGGACCTACTTCTGAGTAGACATGCCTAGGATTGGGTCCTGAGGCTGCAGTCCTCTCCACTCTTTCCTGGGAGTAAGTCCCATTGACTGTAATGGGGCTTACTTCTGAGTAGATATGCCTAGGATTGGATTCTGAGGCTGCAGTCCTCTCCACTCTTTCCTGGAAGTAAGTCCCATTGACTGTAATGGGGCTTACCTCTGAGTAGACATGCCTAGGATTGGGTCCTGAGGCTGCAGTCCTCTCCACTCTTTCCTGGAAGTAAGTCCCATTGACTGTAATGGGGCTTACTTCTGAGTAGATATGCCTAGGATTGGGTCCTGAGGCTGCAGTCCTCTCCACTCTTTCCAGGAAGTAAGTCTCATTGACTGTAATGGGGCTTCTGAGTAGACATGCATAGGATTGGGCCCAGGGGCTGCAGTCCTCTCCACTCTTTCCTGGGAGTAAGTCCCATTGACTGTAATGTGGCTTACTTCTGTGTAGACGTGCATAGGATTGGGCCTGGAGGCTGCAGGATGGTGCTCTTAAAAGTACAACTATTTTTTCCTGGACTGGTGTTATTTTTTAAAGATTGAATCAAAAGCAAACTCAAATTTCAGTGCTTTCAGCTTGGTGACGTTGGTTAGCCCAGTCCTAACTAGCACTGCAGTTGACAGATTGCATGGCATGAAAGTCTCCTTGGGACAAGATTCTGCAACATTCAGCCATTCACCCTTCCTTGATTGGTGGCACAAAAGTGTTTTTGGGCGCAATCCAGAGTAACTACGGGGAGTCCTTGCTCCAGTGTAAGAACAATTTACTCTGGATTGCAATATGAATTTCCCATAGGTTTTCACTAAATGGTACAGTAACTATGGGTGTACGTAATGTCTCTTACGTGCTCCCGTAGTTACTCTGGATTGTAGGGTTATGGAACTTTGCTACAAGTCTGGACCAGTGATGGGATTCAAAGAAATTAACAACTTGTTCTCTGCCCATCTGGCAGCCACTTTTAAATGGCTGTTTTTAAACTTTGTATGTCCTATCTCTCGTTAACAACCGGTTCTATAGAGTAGGTGCGAACCTGCTGGAGCCCACCACTGGTCTGGACCAGTGGGAGTGACTTATGCCAACCTGTGTTGGAGATCCCATCCTTGATTGTGCCCTAAATGTGCTGGTTTGTTGCATTAAGAAAATCTTGTATTTTATGCTAACAAAATGTCTATATTATGGAAAGCATCTGTCTCTTATGTATGGTGCCCTCAAGGACACATTTGCATCTCTACAGAGACCCACTTAGGGCCCAATCCAGAGCTCTGCATGTCAGTTTTACAGCTAGCACACACGTCTCAGCCATGCTGTAATGCTCTTCTGTGATCTCAAACCCATTGCAAGGCTACTTCCCTTACCCAAGGGAAGGGTATAAATGTGCTCTTCTCCCAAGGAACAAGCAGTGGCACACTGGATACCACATCAGCCCAGTGAACCAGGCAACTAGGATTGGGCTGGTATTTATTTCGTTAAAGTGTTTATATCCTGGGCTATATCCTGGATGGTGTTTCCCATTCTTGCAATCAACGTTCTCAAGGCAGCTCACAAAATCTTTACTTATACAGTATGTCCTGGATTTTAGAATTCCTCATTGAACAAGATGTTCTTTTCCAAGCTACTAAGGAAGTCTCATGTGGCTCCTGGTATCAGGTGGTAGTGACACAAGAGGCTTTGGTGTGGTGGGGGGGTGAAAAGGCAAAGATGTTTACAAGCCATTCACCAGTCCTCAGATGTCACACCTGCTGCCGAATCTCTCAACCTTAATATCTCTTACAAGAAAGAACCCTCGTTAGTGAAGCCTTGGCCATCCAAAGTCATGGTGGGCACAGCAACTAGGTCCTGAAGAGCACTCCAGTTGTAGAAATACTTCAGTTATCTCTACAGGAACAAATATTATCATTATTTATAAATATATGCACAGGAGGATATAAATATATCCTCAGTCTTGAGGATAGGTCTGTGCCCTGAGAAGCTTGAGTCACCTTGAGTGTCCTTTTAGGAAGAAAGGCGATAGATAGATAGATAGATAGATAGATAGATAGATAGATAGATAGATAGATAGATAGATAGATAGATAGATAGATAGATAGATAGATAGATAGATAGATAGATAGATACATACATACATACATACATACATACATACATACATACATACATACATACATAACGGAGGGGAGGGGAATGGTGATCGGGTAATCATGACAAGAATATGCAGTTATTTCAAATACATGTTAATAGAAGTTTACAGAACTAGGGTGCTGTGCCAAATGTGTGTGAGGATGGATTTGAAAGGAGTAAACAAGGAGTTGTTGATCAGGTGATCTGGGAAGAAATTCCAGACAATAGTGCAAGAAGGGGGAAAAAAGTCATTTGACTTTGGTTGGTGGTCAACCCAGCAGAGGTTTGGATGGTGAGTTTTTGGATGAAACTCAAAAGTAGGAGTACATGCCTCCTTGGTCCTCTGAGGAAGGTGAGGGGACGAGGAAGAGATTGCTGCCCTGTGGGCATGATGCCCTGGCACATTTGTCCCCTTGATCCCCTGTAGGGACTCTAGTGCCCACTGTTGAGCCCCAGCTTGTCCTACAGGGTTTCCTGAATCTACACCAGATATTTAGCTGGTGCAAAATCAGAAAGACCAGTATAATGCTGGGATAGCTAGGGAGGGGGTTAGGATATGACAAATGAGGCCTCTGTGGGTGCCGTCCCCTACCAGGCCCTATCTGCCTCCCATTCTGCCCAGAAATGCCATTCCCCACCTCCTCACCACCTTCTCCGTGTCTTGGCACCACCTGGTCCACCTCCTGTATCTGATGCTGTTTCTGGATGCTGCATTGGCGCTGCCAGCCCACAAGTTGCAAATGCGCTTACGTTTGGAACATTCATAACCAACACATGGTGCTGGCTCCATCAGCAGTTTGGTTTGTGATGTAAGGGAGGGGGATAACGCTGGTGGAACATGGGGCAAGAACAGGAGTGTTAACTAAATTTGAGAGCACAGAGGTAAAGACAGACAGATCCACAGAGGGCTTATAAGAGAGCCAGCAGTGTAAAGTTGATACAAAGTAAGAATTAGAGTGTCTCTCAATCAGAAAAGGGATCTCTTAATGTAGATCATACATTTTTTCAGGATGGGGAGTGACATTCTTAAGTCTGACATCCTTTTCAGACTGGATGTCCAGTTACTCTCAGTATGATCACCTTGTTCCAACTTCAAGGAAACACTTAGCAGCATGTGTTCACCTTTGCTGAGAACATTGCTGTCATACATATAAGAGTGTCAAGATTAGAGATTTTCAACCTTTTTTCATCTCACAGCACACTGACAAGGTGCTCAAATGGTTAAGACACACCATCACAATCACTAGTATAAATCTCACCTTTGCTTTAAAACAGGGTGTCCATACTTTTTGGCAGGAGGGCCACATCATCTCTCTGACCCTGTGTCAGGGGCCAGAAAAATGATTTACATATCAAATATGAATAAATGTACATAAATTTAAATAGAAGAGTGTATTACATACATTATAAGGCTTGTCTGCGGGCCAAATGGAGGGTCTTGCTGCAGACCGCATTTAGGCTTGTCATGGGCCACATATGGGGTTTGGACATGCCTGCTCTAAAACATGCTGCAGGCATTTTAGATGAAATAGTAGTATTTCTACTACTAAATAGTATTTTTTGTATTTCTTAGTATTTTCTTCTTCCAGTTTGGCTGCATCTGGAAGCTACAGTTCTATTAATGTATGCTAAAATGGCATTGACCTTTGCAGCTACGTTACACTACTGACTGTTGTATCATGTATCTTATCAATCCAATCATTTTCCATTTATTGGTCAAATAACAAAGAAGTAGTAGGACTTGATCACCTGCTGTTATAGATCTTATTTCTCCTATTATTTATAACCTGAAAGATATTGCCATAGGTGTCTACCAGGAAGAAAGATACTGCAGTACATCAAACTCTTGTCTTTGGAGGGCTGGAGTTGCACAGCTTTCATTGCAGACACAGCAATGGTCTAGAACACATCAGTTTTGACCACATTCACTTGCTTCAGAAAATCAAGATGACTTCAATATTAAATACATGCGTATTCAGATTTATGCCACACAGAGAAATAGTTGTAAACTGTTTAATATAGTTTAATATTAAATATAAAAATTTATATTAAACTATGTGAATATAGTTTAATATTTCAGACATCAGTAAACTAGACATAACAAAGACTAACCCTGTTCAGCATTTTAGCAAGATCTTATTTAGCCATTAATAAGGCTTTGACACCTAAATCAGCGCAGTGGCAGATCATGCCTGTCTTGATGTTGATGCTCCCACTTCAAAAGGGGAAAGAGGCAGTGTGGAGGTCTTCCAGTATGGATTTCGGCCTCTTCCAGTCACTGGAAAGTCAGCCCTAATCTGGGAAAGAGCTGAGCTAGAAACCAGAAGGGTTTGGTTTTTACATTATATTGACTTTTACATTCATCTCCTTCAGGCTCACCTGGGAGTCTCTTAGAGCTGCCTCCATCAGTGACCACAGTGCCAGCATATCAATGAACCCATTATTTAGCTGATCAGAGAAGAACTGTCCGTCAATGCTGAAAATCTGATATATTTATTATTATTAAGAATATCTATCTATCTATCTACAGTATTTATATACTGCTTTTCAACCAACAAGTTCACAAAGCGGTTTACAAAGAAATACCAATATGACCAATACCAATATGACACTTATGTAAGTAATTTACATACTAAAAATCAATCAATCAATGGTTCTTTCTCCCCAAATAGTTCACAATCTTTAAAAAAAAAAAAGAACAGACACCAATAGCAGCCACTGGAAAAAACATTGTGCTGGGGCAAAGCGAGAGAGCTTATAGCCCCCTCTTAATATAAGAGGACAGCACAGCCCTTTAAAAGGTGCATCTCTTACAGTTAGCAAGAGTTCAAAATAAAACCATAAACATTAAATTATTCCAATGACAGCTGAAGGGCAACCTGTGACCTTCTCACTTCTTGCCAACTTTGCACTGAAGGCCACAGATACGCTCATGCACAGTACATGACCAGTTTTTAATGGAACAGAATATCTTTGTTCGTTCCAAAGTCACCGTCTGTTCACGTATGTTACATCATACATTTTTGTCATTCTGTATCAGATCACTACAGTTCAAGGCCTGTGCTTTTAAAACAGATGTTTGTATGGTACCTAGAAAATGTCAGCACAATAACTAGGCATTTTAATAAAAATCATATTTGTGTTTTTGAAGTTTAGACAAGGGCAGACCATATTCTAACTATTTCAGACAGAAAACTAATTTGGATCTGGTAAGTTCTGCGGCTTTCAGTTCTTCAAACGAACGTCAGTATTGTTGATGTTGCTGAATCACCAAACATACCTCTCTAGTTACCTAGATGGAGGGTGTCTTTACTTTTGTAAATTGAGGTAATTACTCAGTGTGATCTTATCTCATGGAAATTTTCCTGTCCACAGTGCCACTGCCAAGGTGTGCATGCATGCCTAGGTGTGCCGGACAGATTACATTCCGCCTGCCTTGTCAAGTTAGATTAACCTTGCCCCCAAATTAATTCACCTCATTCCTTTGCATTCATCATGCCTTTGCGTCAATGCCTGACTGAGAAAAAACAAATAATGCAGTGGTTGTATATAATTTATTTGCTGGCATGATCAGAGCTGGTCACTGCATTTTTGAAATCAGTATATTTGATAAATATTACAGCTGCCACAAGATGTTAGACTGAAAGATGGTGTTTTTTATTTGAACACCAGAAAGATTACAGACATCAAACCGTAATGGGCGTTCTTATTGGACATCATAATGTCCGATCCATAGTGGTTTGTGTGAAAAATATTCCCCTAAACCCTTTGAAGCAGTTTTTCTGATGGGTTTTTAGAGGCAATGCACACCCCAATCTGCTCACCAGAGGTTTTCTACCTGAGGGAATGGTATAAATGTGGGTTATTTTTCCTTACTGGGCAATCATTTGTTACTGTTATGACAGTTTATTGCCTAGGGAGCTCACAGTGCTCTAGGATGCACAGATCACCTCTGTTAAATGGCGCATTGTTCAAAAGATCCACATGTAGAAGGTGGAAATAGGAACCCTGAAAAGCAGGATTATCCCTACAATCCAGAGTAACTATGGGAGCACGTAAGAGACTTTATGTGCACCCATAGTTACTGTACCACCCAGTGAAAACCTATGGGAAATTCATATTGCAATCCAGAGCAAATTGTTCTTACTCCGGAGCAAGGACTCCCCGTAGTTACTCAGGATTGCGCCCTTTGTCTCAAATGTCAAAAGCATAGTGGATTATACAGGGTGATCGAAAAGAAACTCCCTATTTTAAAATACTTATAAATTACAATATAGGGAGTTATTTTTCAATCACCCTGTAGATTGGAGAAGGTTGCTCTTCACAATTTCCAATCATGTTCCTCTTACCTTCAGCTATCTTGCATAATGGCCATTCTAATATGAGGCAGGTGTTCTGGAGTTTGATGAGAGCTTGATTAGCACATAAGTAATTAGCTACAAGTATTTACATAAACTCATCATACTCAGTACAGGAACATTAACTACCTTGCACCTAACAAACAGTGTTGGGAACTTGATTTGAACGACTTGGACTTGAGTCATTTGCATTTTTTGCTGATTCACCAACTCACAAATCATGCATTATTATTATTATATTTATTTATATCCCACCTTCCTCATGAGAACCCAAGGCGGCATTTGGGAAGACTCTGAAAAACATTTGAGTCAAGCCTGCCTTGTCTGGGGGTACTTGCTTACCGTTTTTGCAGTGTGAATAACCTCATGGGATGTCATTCAGACCAGGCAAGCAGTAAGGCTTTCCACCCACAAGGCAGCGAAGTGTTAATGTATTTTTCAGCCAAAGGAGGCTGGAGGAAGCTCCTTAACCAGATTCGGATAGGAAGTCGTGAAAGGATGATCATTGGACAAAGGATCAGAGTCCTAATGTTTTTATTGACAGGGCAGGAGGAAGAATCCAGGGGGTTTCTTGACTTACAATTGTCTTGAGAAGAGTGGGGAGTGTTTAAAGCAAGTTCCCAACACACACAGCTCAGCAGCAGCCCCATTTTTTTCATGGGGTGACTCGAGTCCTATAAAGTTGCAAAGGAATGATTTGAGTACTTGTAAAGCGCCCCCTCTGTCTGTCTGTCTGTCTGTCTGTCTGTCTGTCTGTCTGTCTATCTATCTATCTATCTATCTATCATCTTATTTTTTACTCTAGTGGCAGGAGAGTCAGTGACTAATCTCAACTCAACCCCCACGGGATTCTTCCCAACACTGCTAACAACACCAATCTGGAGAGACAGAATTAAAGCATAAAGAAATAATAACAGTGTCTAAAATTAGTACAGTATTGTGAAACTAGAGCAGCTTCCCCTGCTCTCGTTATGATGTCTGTCTGTCTATCTATTTACAATATTTATATACCACTTTTCAACTAAAAAGTTCACAAAGCTGTTTACAAAGAAAATGAAACAAAATAGCTAATTAATAGCTAATGGGTCCCTGTCCCAAAAGGGCTCACAATTTAAAATGCAAAAGAACAACAACAGAAACCACTAGAACAGACATAGCTGGGAGGAGGAGGGCCAGTTACTCTCCCACTTCTAAATAAAAGAGGAGCAACCACTTGAAAGCGTGCATCTTGCCCAGTTAGCAGGGGTTTACCTGGAAAAATCAGTCTTGTAACTGAATATTGAATAATCAGTTCATTTGCAACTTCTGTTTTTTAATCTCTGTATTCCTTTGCTTATGGAAAAACCACGATCCCAATGGAGATTCTCTTTCAATAGTGTGGAGCAATCTAAAGTCTTCCAACATGACACCAGCTGTGTTCCTTAGCATCATCATTAATTATTGAAGGGATTTAAATACTGCTTTTTCCATGCTACCTTTTCCATGGCTTACAAAGCTTACAAAAATCTTTTATCCTCACAACAGCCCTGTGAGGTAAGTAAAGCTGAGAATGAGTGACTGACCTAAATTCACCCAAGAAACTTCACAACTGATGGCAGATTTGAACCTGGATCTTTGGTATCTCAATCCAACTCCCTAAACACTACACCATCTCTCTCTCTCATAATCTTCAGGGAACAGCAAGAACAGCAATAGATCAGTGGTGATGAACCTATGGCACACATGCCAGAGAGGGCACTCAGAGCCCTCTTAGCCCACATGTGACCATAGTACTGCCCCATGACCCTAGCTTGAATGCACTGACCCTGTCAGCCAAGCTGAATGGAGGGGGCCGGTGCCAGTGGTGGTTGTTAATTTATTTGAATCCCATCACTGGCTGGTGCCCACCGTGCATGCCCTGAACTCTTGACATGCGCAATGGGTTTAGAGCACTCCTGGCTCACTGTGAATGCCTGGAGTTCTGGACATGCACAATAGGGTCAGGGTGCTCTTGGCTCGCTGTGCCTTTCCAGACACACATACTGGGCACCGGAGCCAGCAGTTGGCACTTGGTACCCAAAAGGTTCACCACCACTGCAATAGATGGTGAATTTACAATCCAAATTTTGACATAGCAGAGAGACAACAGAGAGAAATAACAGGAATAATGTTGCTTCTGACTAATGCTCCAGTCTAGTCTATACAGTCGTACCAATAAATGAAATGTTCTCATTCACCTTACTTCATCTATTGCCTCACACATCACTCAGAAACCAAATCAACATTTTACATACAGTTGTTAACTGGTATTGAGCAATTAATACAAATCTCAGTCCAAGACCCAATGATTAACTGGATATTGGTGCAGTATGAATGATGTTCCTAAAAGTGCCTTTTCTGTAGTAAGATGCAGTTATTTGAAGTAATTCACAAAATCTTTTGAGATTGTTCCAAGTGAAAAGGGGGAACAGTTTGATGACGGTGACAATGACAATGGGGACCACTCTGATAGATTTTGTGCACAATAATGTAATTTCAATGGCCAGGTCTTTGTATTTTGCCATTTTTTCTGGTTCTTTTTCATTGACTCTGGCATGTCCAGGAATTGCAGTATCTTAGTTGCAGGATGTTTGCATTTTCTATTATTGTTATTTCAGGTGTATTATGTTCAAAGTGTAAGTTTGAATTTTAAAGTCTCCAACACCTTCTCAATTTGATGTTCCCAAATATTTTTCAAAGTGGGCAAATTATAACTGGTGGAATTAATTTTGCGGTTCTGTTATCAGACTTTGTGATGTGTCTGTACAATTTTATCATATTTGCAACTTACAATCAGAAGTCTGCACTTCGGATTTTACACCTGTTTTCTGGATTTTAACTTCCATAACATTTGTTTGCAGTGCCTGTTCTTCTACAGCCAAATAAGTAAGTAAATAAATAAATAAGTACATAAATCCCATTAGTACTCCTACTGGCCCACTAAATTGGTGTCTAGATATCACAGCAGTTATCAAGCAGGTATTGCCATCAAGCAGCTCTTTTTGTTGAAAAATTATACTTAAATACTTTTTAAATGATATAGAAGCCTTGCTGAAGCAATAAATCTAATTCACAATGGGAACAACACACACATACAAAACAAGGGTCTTGTACAGATAACCTAGTTATTTGTAACATTCTTAGTGCACAAGCACATGCATTTCAAGACAAAGGCATGCAATTTCAAGAAAAAGGCTGCAATCCTAATCATACTTACCTGGGAGTAAGTCCCATTGACTATAATGGAACTTACTTCTAAGTAGACCTGCATTGGATTGGGCTCCAAATCTTCTACCTTCTTGAATTTTTCAGCTTGGAACTGGACATAATGTACTCCCTTCACAGCATTTAACAGTGACTGGAGAATGTTGCTGCATTTTGAAGATGCAGCTACCTCTTCTAAGTCCACAAATAGTTATTTTTCATATAGGTACCACGGGCACCGTCCCTTTCATTTCAGTTCCTCCAATGTGCTTAGACTTCCTGCCCAAATATATAATTTTTTACAGAGATCTCCAGCTAATATCAACCCTGCCTCCAATGAAGGTTTCAGCAGTAAAATTCCAACATAAGTATATTTCTGCTCTGCAGTGAAATAGGATGCAGAGTAGGGATGCTGGTAAAATTAATGCATATACCATATGTGTCCAAAGAACATTGGATATCAGCTGACATGGGATACTCCAAGCAAGAGGGTAAAATGCTACACCTGCAAAGTTATTCTGAGAACATAAAATGACCTTTCCCCCCCCAACCACACACAAAATACCCTGTGTAATGGAAATAGCCAATGCACTCATGATGGAAAATGCATAGTAATGAATTCAAGGTTATGGGGACTCTGTGGTGAGCTAGACTTGACAACCTCATGTCATCTGAATCATGGCCGTACATTTCTGCTCATGTGCATCCAACTACACAAGCAGGGCCCCATCGAAAGTGTGGATACGTTCACAACCTCCTTCCCGACCACTTACCCGATGTCCACATTCCTAGTACAAAGAAAGCCTAAGGATGCACAACTGTATTTGTTCATATAGATATCCTTTGTTATTACATTGTTATTCTCACCCTTCCACCCTACAAGGAACTCAATGTAATGTATGGTTTTTCATTAGTCCACTTCTCTCACCAACCCAGTGAGCTAAGAGCACAATCCTAACCATGTCTACTTGAAAGCCCCATTGTGTTCAATGGGTCTTACTCCTAGGAAAGTGTCTTTAGGATTGTAGCCTATGTTAGACTGAGAGTGAGTGGCCCTTAAGCATAAAATCTGTGGCATAATTTAAACTCATCAAATTAAAATTAAACTCAGTTTAAACTCACCACTAAACACCATTCTTACTCCATCCCCTCTAGCCACTGTACCCTGCTAAATGTTACCTTTCCCTCTTCCTTTCATCAGACCCACACTTTGCTATATCATCCACTGTCGAAAGTGTACCCGACGGCAGTGGTGCATACTCCCAAATAACTAAGCTCTGATTGTAAGGTCCTTATCATACTCTCCTCCATCAAATGAAAAGGAATCAACCCATGTGATGGACACTGAAGACTTTTGAATATACAGAGGCAGTGTGGATAACTATACCACTACCGGGATTCTCAGGTTGGCTGTTATGGCACCTACTTTATAATATTCTCGAAGCTAGTAGACCCAAGCTATTTTGAGGGAGTTGGGACCGCTGCGAGTGGTTGCAGGAGTGTAGCCCCAACAAGACAATGACAGTTGCAGCACTGCAGGGGTCCAGGAGCATTGTACCATACCTTCAGGGCATTCTGAAACCTCCTGGACTTTCCCAGCCCCCTCCATATGGCTGAGCCCTCATGATCACTCAATGCCCCTGGGTCCCTGCAGCGCTGCGATCACTGTGGCACTATCAGAGACTCATTCCTGGTCCACTCCCCTTAAGGGGAACAGCCTGTTTCTGATTCTCTGGTGGGTTGCAACCTACCAGATCGGAAACCGCTGATCTAAGCAGTTAACGTAGCCTGAGCACTATTCATCTAACAAAACAATGGTAAGATCAAGAGTTAAAGCCTGACTTAAATAGATCAGAATGATTCATTTGGGACTGAGACTGTCATCAAAGGTGGATTGGGCCAAGAGGAAAACTGAGCAGTCATCAGTGAACTGTTTCTTTTGGCCCTGGGCGCAAAGCCAACTTTTAATTGATACACCCAACTACCACAAACAGGCTGGGCCTGAAGAACAAACTGTGCAAAGTGTTCTCTGCTCCAGGGGGTGGATGATTGCACTGAGCACTAAGGCTCAACTTCCTTCAGATTTCCTGAACGAGGATCACCCCACAACACACAACCAGGAAATGATGAAAAGCTGCTCATGATGACTCTGCAGAGCTCATTTGGTGCCTGACAACCAGGGCAAGTTCTTCACCATGGTCTTCCACCATGTCTGAACATCTCACCACCCCCATTTCTGCGACACAAAGTGACTCAGAGATACAGAACATGTTCTGACTTTCCTTTTATTCACACCCTGTATCCCCAGAACAAGGAAGAAAAGAAATAAGAACATTCCCCACTTCCTAATCTGTACAAGCTTTAGCTTGAAGCTCCAGAGGCACCTCTTGCAAAGTAGAAAAAACAACTGGATTTTTAAAAAATTAAAAGCAAAAAGGCCAGACAATGTAGAGTCTCCAGATGATAGCCTTTGGAGTGTATCACTTCAGAGGGCCTCTTTGGTATCTGAGCCACTGTGCAGGGGATCGAGATGCCAGGTCTTGTTATCCACTCCCTTCTGAAGGGGGTGCCCTAAGTCCAGCTCCTAAGGCCTTTGGTATCCCACTTTTCCTGCAGGCCCTGTATGAAGATAGACATCTTTGGTTTCCGCCTCCCATGACCAAGAGGCATTCAGGAGCCAAGAGAGCAGAGTTTCTTATAGATCAAGTGTCCTACAACCAGCAGCAACATCTCAGAAGTGCTGCTCAGGGCCACAATGAAGGGAGCTTGTGAGGCAAAGTCCGCCTGAGCCCGCTGGAAAGAGAGCTGCAGCACAGCCAGAGCCAAAAGGCTGTTTTGTACACCGACCTCAATACTAACCGTCCGCCGCTGTGGTCCAGGCAGTCCTAGGCAACAAGCCAGCAAGTAGCCCAGCAGCAGGCCAAAGATGGGTACAGTGACGCCTGCCAGAACAGTAGGGAGCTGTACATTCATGAGGATAAAGGCGCCCATGTGGTAAGCCATGAAAAGCCCTCCAATAATGAGGGCAAAGCTGAAGGGTTTGATAAGAAGCAAGAGCAGGCGGGACAGCCGGGGTAGCTTGAACTTGACCAACATGCCGCTCGAGATGGGCACCGCAATGAAAAGGAGAGTGACGAGGATCTTGAGAAAGGGCACATGAAGAGTCTCGTGGGCACCAAGCAACCAGCCGTATAAGGCCGAGGAGAGTGGCATGAGTCCGGTTGCAGCAATGGTGGACAAGAGGGTCATAGAAATGGCCAGTGTGACGTCACCACCCAGCAGCAGGCTGTACAGGTAGCCGCCGCCACCACCAGGTGAGGAGCAAGAAATTACCAGCCCCAGGGCTAGGGGCTTAGGCAAAGCGAAGACCACAGACATGAGGTAGCCATAAAGCGGCATCACCACAAACTGGCCCAGTATACCGAGCATCACAGGCTGGGGCTGGCGCACCAGGTCCCGGAGAGCCTCCACCTCTACCTTGCAGCCAAATGCACATTTATTGATGAAGATAAGAGGCAAAAGGACATAGAGGATTGGGTTTTCCGAGAAGTGGCCTAGTCCTGACCGTGCCACTGGCTCCAAATCATTAGCGCTAACACGGACCTGGAAGTCAGCTCGTTCCTCAATGAGGTTGTTGTGTTCCAATAGCCGCAGATGCAGTGGGGCCACACCAGCCAGGCCAGACTGAATCCCAATTAAAAAGCCTCCTCTCCAAGAAGCACTGACATTCTCAATTACTAAGACTGCTGGTTCCAAAGAGTCCACACTCAGCGAAACCTCCTGCCCTGGATAGCGACTGGACACCAACAAGACACCACGACTGTGTTCAGGGAACTCAAACTCCAATGCAGTCCCATCTCCGACACTAAGATAAGAATCATGAGCAATTGTTCCCCAAGTCCAGCCAGCCACCAGTAGGAGGAAGAGAAAGGTTGTCTTGGACATGGTGTAGAAGGTCATGCTGAGAACTCATTCCACAAGGGCTCTCTTCCCCTCTCCAGCAAACATGGAACATGGATCCGCTTGCCAAGAGTCATGCTCCTTCAGGTCCCAGATCCATGGGCATCCTCTGCTGATCTAGCAACAATGGTGTGAAGCATCCAGCCTAATGAGGGTTGAAAAGAGTGGGGAGAGAGAGACTGTAAGTATTCAGGCAGGACACAAAAAATGTTTTCCAGCCGGCAAGTCCTCTTGAGATTTACATGTGAGCTCAGACAAGCCATTTTATGCATCATAAAATAAAAGTTTTCTTGTTCCGCCAATTCCCATCACCTACCCTTTCATCCTCAGAAACAGGGATGCGGCTGCAGCTTCTCTCCACCTCCTGGTCCCTTTTGGGACAGGGACCCATTAGCTTTTAATTAGCTATTATTATTTTTCCATTTTCTTTGTAAACCACTTTGCGAACTTTTTAGAGGGAGGGAGGGAGGGAGGGAGGGAGGGAGGGAGGGAGGGAGGGAGGGAGGGATAGATAGATAGATAGATAGATAGATAGATAGATAGATAGATGATAGATGATAGATGATAGATGATAGATGATAGATGATAGATGATAGATGATAGATGATAGATGATA
This sequence comes from Cryptoblepharus egeriae, assembly GCA_030015325.1. NCBI lineage: Eukaryota > Metazoa > Chordata > Lepidosauria > Squamata > Scincidae > Cryptoblepharus > Cryptoblepharus egeriae. Next base: position 118,644,924 of record JAREYC010000002.1, read on the forward strand.
GATGATAGATGATAGATGATAGATGATAGATGATAGATGATAGATGATAGATGATAGATGATAGATGATAGATGATAGATGATAGATGATAGATGATAGATGATAGATGATAGATGATAGATGATAGATGATAGATGATAGATGATAGATGATAGATGATAGATGATAGATGATAGATGATAGATGATAGATGATAGATGATAGATGATAGATGATAGATGATAGATGATAGATGATAGATGATAGATGATAGATGATAGATGATAGATGATAGATGATAGATGATAGATGATAGATGATAGATGATAGATGATAGATGATAGATGATAGATGATAGATGATAGATGATAGATGATAGATGATAGATGATAGATGATAGATGATAGATGATAGATGATAGATGATAGATGATAGATGATAGATGATAGATGATAGATGATAGATGATAGATGATAGATGATAGATGATAGATGATAGATGATAGATGATAGATGATAGATGATAGATGATAGATGATAGATGATAGATGATAGATGATAGATGATAGATGATAGATGATAGATGATAGATGATAGATGATAGATGATAGATGATAGATGATAGATGATAGATGATAGATGATAGATGATAGATGATAGATGATAGATGATAGATGATAGATGATAGATGATAGATGATAGATGATAGATGATAGATGATAGATGATAGATGATAGATGATAGATGATAGATGATAGATGATAGATGATAGATGATAGATGATAGATGATAGATGATAGATGATAGATGATAGATGATAGATGATAGATGATAGATGATAGATGATAGATGATAGATGATAGATGATAGATGATAGATGATAGATGATAGATGATAGATGATAGATGATAGATGATAGATGATAGATGATAGATGATAGATGATAGATGATAGATGATAGATGATAGATGATAGATGATAGATGATAGATGATAGATGATAGATGATAGATGATAGATGATAGATGATAGATGATAGATGATAGATGATAGAAGATAGATAGATAGATAGATAGATAGATAGATAGATAGATAGATAGATAGATAGATAGATAGATAGCAGGAAAATTAGAGACCTGTCAGTGTGGCCACATGTCATAACCAAAACAGAGGAAAAGGCCCCCAACATGTAGGACACCCAAGAAAAATTTAGGATGTGACAAAATAAAAGCAAAAAACACTCATATATTGCTTTTATGTGGTTAATTAAAACACTATATTACTCATTATTAAATTTAAAACCATTACGTGCACTGTAATTTATTACATATAATATATTAATTACAAGAAGGGTATGTGCTGCCTGTGAAAAGGAGGAAAATGAAGACTTTTTTCAAGGAGACAAGCCAAAAAATGTGTACATGTCTTGGGAAAAAAGGGCATATGGGTCACTGGGAAATCCTCAAGTTTCCAAACTCTGGAAACCTGCAGATTTCCAAGTGTGGGGCAAAGAGACAAGACGTTCAAGTGTATGGCCAAGCATTCCTAACTATGAATCATTAAGGCTACAATCCTAAGCTCCAGTTAGGCCAGCCTAATCCCCAGCATAAGTCCTGTGCTGATCTGGGGGTGTCACAAAAGTGCTGTAAGACACATTTGCACTACCCCTGGGGGAGGGGAGGGCCACTGCACAGGCATGGGATTGCCTCCCTATATCACCACAGAACAGGAAGACTAATGAATGCTAGCCTAGGTTAGGATTGCACCCTTCGACACAGAACATGCTGTCTTAGATCTGAGAGTTGGGTTGAGTAATCAGGACTAACAGGAAGTTGCAAGCAGAAGCATAGTTAAGGGGTACATTGTCTTAAATGGGAAGCCAACATCTATCTCCAATAGCAAGCCCGAGGCAAAACATGGCCTTCTGAAGTGCAGGGAAGCCACATCCACAGGGTGACCATATGTCCTCTTTTTAAGTCTTGTGTCCTGGAAAAATTCTTCCTTGTGACCAGGAAGCATGTAGCCGTCTATTAATAAATTATATGCAATATAATTTAATACTTTAATTTTATTTAATAGTTTAACCCTACAATCCAGAGTAATTACGGGAGCACATAAGAGGCATTACGTGCACCCGTAGTTACTGCACCACCTAATGAAAACCTCACAAGGGGCTGTGGGTGGCGCGAGTGGTTAAGGCACTGTGCCTGTAAACCAGAAGGCTGGGGTTCGAGACCCGGGTCGGCCCCACAAGACAGGGTGAGCTCCTGTCCTTAACCCAGCTCTGCGATGCAGCTGGATCCAATCGTATTGGCTCTGCCTTTCCATTGGCGTAATTCAGTGACGTGGAGAAGGGGGATTTGCTGCTTGGGTCCCTGCTTGGGTCACAGCCTATCCTCCATAAGAATCCAACCCAGGCTTTCGTTCTTCGCATGCAGCGTATGCAGCGCCGAGCACGATACCATAGTCTTTCAAGACTGAAGAAGGCCTGCTTTAAAATGAAAACCCATGGGAAATTAATATTGCAATCCAGAGCAAATTGTTCTTACACCGGAGCAAGGACTTCCCATAGTTACTCTGGATTGTGCCCTAAGTTTAATAATTTTATATGCAATATAATATAATAGTTTTAAATTTAATATATATATTGTGTTTAAGTGTTTAAATTAAACACTAATGATATAGTGTCTAAATTAAGCACATGGAAGCAACGAACATGAGTGTTTTTACCTTTTATTTTGCCTTTCCTGACATTTTTCTTGGATGTTCTACATTTTGGGAGATCTTGTTCTCTTCTGCGATTATGACATTATGGTCACCCTATCCATTCAGTATCCCTGAGCCTCAGAAAGCCTCCTGAAGGTCTTAGAAAGACACTTTTGGTTTTTGTGAAAATGCCGGGGGGGGAGGTATTAATATGCAGTTGTTAAATATGATTGTTAAACATTTTTGTGCCCTTGGGTGCCAGATGGTTTAGCTACACTGCTAGGGACAAGGTTCTCCAGATTGTGACACATCACCCCTAACATTCCAACAGGTCCACTCCATCTACAGAGCAGAAGTAGACAGTGCAATCCTAAGCATGTCAACTCAGAAGTCAGTCCCATTGTGTTCAATAGTACTTACTCCCAGGAAGGTGTGGCTAGGATTGCAGCCTTAGTTATATACAGTTCTCCAGATAGTGACACATCACCCCTAACATTCCAACAGCAGGTCCAGTCCAACCACAATCCACAAGGAGAAGACAGTGCAATCCTAAGCATGTCTACTCAGAAGTAAGTCCCACTGTGTTCACTAGTACTGTATTTACTACCAGGAAAGTGTGGTTAGGACTGCAGCCTTAGTTATATACACTGTCATGGAGAAAGTTGAGCCAACTGGTGTCTGTCCTGGAGGAGACACAGAGGCATCTTAGTGGTTCTGGCATTCCAAATCTAGAGAAAGAAGAGAGTCTTCTCATCTTCATTGACTACTCAGGGCAAGGACGCAGCATTTAAAAGGGAGAACTGAAGAAATGAAAATGAAAGCATGACAATGTCAATGGACTCCCAGCCATCTTGGGCTCATTTAATGTGTCCCTATTACACAGCTCAGCATTAGAGGGTAACATTTTAATCCACAAACAGTAACAAAAACCATTTCGGCTCTCTTGCTTAAAAGAGATAATTAAAAACAATTCTACTGCTTCTATGTGTCAGGCATCAATCCTCCCCTTCTTCTCAGTATTGTTTTAATATTGTTAGCCATTAGTTATTTCATTTTCTCTGTAAACCGCTTTGTGTGGAAAAGTGGTATATAAAGTATTTATAAGACTATAATGTATTAGATATATACAAGCGGTATACAATGTAATGATTTGATTGGTGTCTATCAGCAATTGCCACCTTCTGCTTACTAATCCTTATTTCCAGGACAGCCTACGTTTCTTTGGCCTGCGTTTACGGAATTAAAACCAAACTCCTTTGAGCTGCTCCTTTCTAAGAGAAATCCCTTTGTGAACATGAAACATCTTTCTTGGAACAAGTGACAACATCCTAATTGGAAAAAGCCCATGTAGGCTGAATGCATCCACATGCATCGCTCTCCAGCAGGAGTTATTTCCAATGCAAGCTTATGGAGAGGGGAAAAAAGATGCTTGGGGTGGAGGGGGGGAACTATCCAAGAAGGCTGGAGAGTGGAAGGGGGGTGCAGTGGCAGAGTGGCTGAACTGGAGAATCCAGTCCATCCCACTTAGTTCCTCTTTCTATGTTCAGCTGAGTCACCTCTCTTTTAAAGATACAGCCACCTGTTGGGAAAGAGGGCCACATCACTCCCTCCCCCCATTTATTAAGTGGAGTGATGTGGCTTTTCCTCCCCTCTTACCTGGCAACAGTTTCCCCCAAGTTCATGCACCTCCTTTGGCTCCAGTCACTGCACACCCTCTATCCCCACATCATACTTTTTCTTTGCAAGATAAAATGCACCATCAATTAATTTTAATGCAGCATTATCATTTAATTCTTTTTTTCTTTTTGAGATCTCTAGGAACAATTAATAAAAGTATTAACAATTAAGCAGGATCAAGAGTTTTTCCCATTGTCCACCCCAAAATCTGCCCCAATATATGTATGACCTCCTTTGCCAAGGATGCCATCACCCCCAAAGTCCACTGACCCTCATTTGGTGCATGCCCCAGAACTGCCCTCCCAACTACTCACCTGCCACAGCCCCAACACACAACCCAGCTACTGACTGACTTGGCTGCCTTCTCCTCCTTCCTTCCTTCTCCCTTCGGCCACGCCCACCAGGGTGGTGCATCACAATCAAAGCCACGCCCACAATAGAATGTGAATACATAGAATGCCACGCCCCCTATTCTTAAAGCATCCTGGAACTTGTAGTCTTTTTCATGCCAGTATGCAGTTAAAAAAGTGCTAGCACTGGAAAGCTGGTGCTTTGCTAGATGAAGTTTCATCCTTTTGGTTGAATGAACCGATGGGCTTAAAAAACAACAACTAGGTGCAATCCTAAGCATGTCTACTCAGAAGTAAGTCCCATTGTGATCTATGGGACTTACTCTCAGGAAAATGTGGTTAGGATTGCACCCTAAGGGCATGATCCTATGTCAGTGTGACCATACATCCGGCCAAGGCCGGACGCGCCCGGTAAACGGGGGGGTCCAGCTTGATAGGGAGACCTCTGCTGTGTCCGGGAACCAGCAGCCCCAGCAGTGCTATGGTCGCCACTATGTTTAAATTGTGCATGCACCTCTTTGCTCCCCCTCCACCTCATTGCAGCCCTACTCAACCTTTGCACGTGTGCATGCACCAGATGCGTGAGCAGCACAGCACCTCCTTTTGCCGCTCTCATTCAGTCTCTGCCGCCAGCTTCCCACGTGCGCTGATTAGCTGACTATAGAAGCTGCTTGCTTGCTTGCAGGACCCTGTTGGCTGAGGCCTTCCCGCTCCCTGCCTGGCCATCCAGCCACAGCGGCTCCAGTTCCGCTCACGTTCCGCTCAAGTTCTGGAGCTCAGGTTCTGCCTGCCAGCCCTCCGATCAGCGTCTTTGACTGGCTGCTGCCCACCCCGGCCTCAGCAGACACCAGGGCCCGGGACTATCAGGAAGCCACCCACCACAGCCCTCAGGGCAGGAGGCCTTTGAAACTGCGAAGGAGAAGCAGCATCACTAGTAATAGTAATTTATTGCCATGTATAAACCATACAATGAAATTCATAAGACATCCAGAGACCAGCCCTGACAAACCCCTATCACTAGGCAAGTGCTTCCCCTGCATGCTCCCTTTCTTCCCATGTGGCCTGGCCTGAGGCCCAGCCATGCACCCCCTCCTGTCTAATCACCCCATTTACCTACCTAAGCCACCCATCCACCTACCTAACACATTTACTTAACTCATCCATCTCTACCTACCTCAGCCACACATCTACCTACCTATCCCCTCCTTCACCCAGGTTCCCACCTATCTCCTCACCCAGCCAGCTACTTACCTTTCCCCCACCCCACACACACAGATCCTCACCTATTATTTCCCTCATCCCACACAGTTCCTCACCTGAGGAGACAGGTACAGCCCTAACTGCTCATCCACCCTCCCCTGCCCAGAACATATTCCACTGTCCCATGTCCATGGGTGAAGTTGAGGAACAGAAGGCAGCACAGGCAAAGACAGATAATCTTAACTACCATCTTATTTTCAACCAGTGTGCTATGGCACATGGGTGTGCCGCAGATAGTCCTCAAGTGTGCCAAGGGATTTTGGGAAAAGTCATTTATTAATAGGAAAATTGGGGAATTTGAACATCCTGGTGTGCCTTGTCAATGGTAAAAGCAACTGATGGTGTGTCTTGACAGTTTCAGTGCCTTGTTAGTGTGCTGTGAGACAAAAAAGTTGAAAATCACTGATCTTATGACTGCCTGCCTTCTGCTAAGTGCAATGCACTAGCATTCAAATACAGTGGTACTTGATTTAAGAGTGACTTGAATTAAAAGCGTTTTCTATTAAGAGCAAAATTTTCTCAGAAATTTTGACTTGATTTAACAGCACTGTCTTGGAAGAAGAGCACTTCTGAGGAAGTTTGGAACAAGCTTCCATGGCCAGGGGGTGGATCTGAGCTAGGTGTGTGTGTGGGATCAGTGTGTGGCAGTGTGGAAGATGTGCCTTCTTAATGTTCCAATGCTGCTCCTCATCAGCAGCATGGGAATGTTAAAGCTACAGAAAAGACAATGGATAGCAGTGACTGTTAGTTTTTTCTGGACAATCTTTATTAATTAGAGTTCAGAATTACAATTCAACAATTTAGACCAAAGCATTTCTTTTAATACAAACCAACTCAATTTTTAATACCTAGCAGTCCAATATACCAGTGAGTCTTCTAATTCATTACCTATTTTCTTCTCCATCTGCAACAGTGGATACCAAACATCTAAAAAATTATCTTTTTTAGCCTCTCCCCTCATAATTCTTGCTCGCACTGTCAATTTCTCCATAATAGCAACATCCCAAACTTTTTTCATATATTTTTGAAAAGATAATCCTTTTAAATCTTTCCAATTCTGAGCAATTTCTATTCTTGCAACTCCAATAAGGATCTCTATCAAGTTCTTATTATTTAATTTTTCATTCTCATTGGTAAATAACGAGAACAGTAAAAGAATATTATCACCTTTTATACTCTGATGTGTCATCTTCTCCAACCATTTTATCATTTCTTTCCAAAAAGCTAATACTTTTGAGCAGTATAGCCACATATGTTCCATAGTTCCCTCTTCTCCACATTTCCTCCAACAATTATTTGATATTTCTTTATTTATTTTATGGAGTTTCCTAGGGGTCAATTACCATCTATGGGTTATTTTTAATACCATTTCTTTAAGTTTTACAGAGATAGATTTATAAGTTTGATTATTCCAGATCTGATTCCAAAAATCATCTGAAATCTTAATCTTCAGAATTTTTCCCCATACCATCTTTATCCCATTATGCTTAGGATATACATATTTTATTATTTCTGTATATAACATCGAAATTAAACCCCTTTTGATTTTTTGCTTCTCTCCTATACAGTATTCTTCTAACATTGTCAATGCTCTAATAGGTCCAAAATTTCTATATTGCTTTTTTGCAAATTTCCTTACTTGCATCCAGTTGCTATTTATTGTACTTGTTATTTCTTTTAACTGTTCAATTAAAATTGGTTCCCCATTTATGAATAGGTTTTTCATTCTATATATACCATTTTTTTCCAATTTCTGAATTGTATATACCGGTACTTTTCCTGGAATTAAAGTTGGGATGTTCCAAAAAAGGACATTTTGGAGATATAGGTGGTGCAAGTATTTGTACATATTTCCTCCATATTTTTATTGTTTCCTTAAGAAAGGGGTTTTGAATTTGATATCTTTTAATTCACAGTTTAGTACTATACAAATATGAGTTTATGATATGTTCTCCTTCTGCTTTCTCCATTTGAATCCAATCTAAGCATTTATCCATTTGTACTGCTTGTGTGAGTCTGGCTTGTCTAGCTGCTTTTGTGAGTAGGTATTCTTGGCATCACTTGACATGACAAAGTTTTAAATGGTGCAGTCTTGGAATGTGCTGGTATCTCTAGCATGTACACGCTTCTGAAACAGCAACATCTATGCTGTCTTGGACATGTTGTGAGAATGGCCGATGGTTGGATTCCAAAAGACCTCCTGTATGGAGAATTAGTGCAGGGAAAGCGCCCTAGAGGGAGACCACAGCTGTGATACAAGGACATCTGCATGGGAATGGACATCAACAACTGGGAAACCCTGACCTCTGATCGTTCAGCGTGGAGGCAAAAGATGCAGCATGGCCTTCTTCAATTAGAAGAGACACTCATTTGGCAGGCTGAGACAAAGAGGCAGTCCTCTACTTCTGAGCACGATACCACAGCCTTTTGAGACTGAAGGATGCCAATGATATAGCAGTGATAATTGAAAAGCATCATAATATCTAATTAATTGGGGTATAGCTAAGCCTCCTTCTGCAGTGACTCTATATTTAACAGTATTTATAAATCTTAAATTCTTTTGATTCCCCGAGATAATCTTTTCCAATTTCTTTTGCCAAGATTTTAATTTATTCATTTCTGGCTGCAATGGTATATTCTGAAACAGGAATAAAAATTTCGGTAAAATATGAGCTTTAATTACTGCAACTCTCCCTAATAATGATAATTTCAATTTACCCCACTTCTTAATTTTTTCTCTTATCCCCTTATACATTGATTTATAATTTCTATATGTTAATTGGTTAATACTTTTTGTCAACCAGATTCTCAGATATCTAAAACTAGAGTAACATAACTCTAAGTTAGATCTTCTTTTAATCTCATTTTCCTCTAATCTGGGAACGTTTAAACACAATATTTTAGACTTTTGATAATTAATTTTTATTCCACTATACTTCTTAAAACTTTCCAATATTTTTTAAAAGATTCTATACTATCTATTGGATTGTTCAAAAACAGAAGCATATCAAAAACCCACAGCCATAAACTAATTTTATGATGCCTCTCCCCAATAGTCACTCCCTTAATGCTTTCTTCATTCCTTATCTTTGTATCAAAGGTTTTAATAGCTATAGCGAAAAGCAATTGAGACAGTGGGTCTCCCTGCCTAGTTCCTCTATGTAATTCAAAGTTTTCTGATTCAGTCCTGTAAGTATTATCACCTGGAACTTAGCTTCTCAGGCAAAGGTCCACCTTAAATTTATACTTCCCTGGCAGCTTCACTCTTGGAAGTGTCTCAGGCCAGGGGCAACTCCACAATTTAGGGAGTTAAAAGGAAATCCGTTAATCCATTAAGGAGATTAACCACAGATACTTTGATCCGATTTTAAAAGGTTTATTCAAAAACAAAGGTACAAATGCATTGATATAAAAGCATACTAATACATACAAATGCATACTAATATAAAAGTAACAACCACTGGCTATTATTCTCCTGATCAATGCTACCCTAAAGCAGTAGCATGGTTTACAAGCATCACTGGCTTCAACAATACATGGTCCCACTGAAGACTGTGCTTTGGCTAAGCAGACTCTGGCCTGCTAGCCCTCAAGATGTTTCCAAGTGTCCTTTGTCCAGGGCACAGCTTCACTGCCAAATGTTACACCCCTTTTATCCCTGAAAATCCCCCAGCTTGTAGTCACAAGATTAATTAACTCCTGATATCATTTGACCTGACAAGTTACAGCTGGGAAAATTGCAGGTGCAATAAATTTTACTTATTGGGCCAAATTCCTCCCAGCTACTTTACTGATAAGAAAAGCATCTTGGGGTGCCATCCTCAATTCTCTGAAGGCCAACAGTTCCTTTCCCCCCGCATTCCAAAGCAATCTGGCCCTGCTATAATCTTCCTCTGTTCTTAGCCTCTCTCCTCACCATACGGGACAGAACTAACATTTCCCATAATCCAGCAATCCAATATGGCTATACATTGATCTCTTCTTATTAAGGAATTCATAAACCCCACCTAACTGTTACATCCCCCCCCCAATTAAAATTTAGGTCATGGATTTACTAATTCAATTACCTAAACAGTTTATGAATTTCACTTTGTTTCCCAATCCTGCATACAAGCACAAATATAAGATAACTTCTAACTAGTGCATGCATAATACACATCAGTTACATAATTCAACTACAAGCAATAATTAAACTTCAAATATCAAGAGGATATAACTTGGGATACAAAAAAGCATAGAATTCAATACTACACTCCATAACAGCACTCTTGCCATAACTCTGAAAATAGGGCACCAATACACTTTTTTTTTTAAGGTACATCTGTTAGGTACTGAAACGGATTGAACAACAATGTTGCTTCTTCTTAGACTAGGTAGCTGCACAAGGCTTAAAAAGGTAACACAAATTTAACTTGACATAACATACATAAAGCAGGCCTCCGTCAGTCTTGGAAGACTATGGTATCGTGCTCGGCGCTGCATACGCTGCATGCGAAGCACGAAAGCCTGGGTTGGATTGTTATGGAGGATAGGCTGTTATCCAAGCAGCAAATCCCCCCTCTCCACGCCACTGAATTAGTCCAATGGAAAGTCAGAGCCAATACGATTGGATCCAGCTGGCGTTGCAGAGCTGGGCTAAGGACAGGAGCTCACCCTGTCTTGTGGGGCCGACCCGGGTCTTGAACCCTGGCCTGCTGGTTAACAGGCACAGCGCCTTAACCGCTTGCGCCACCCACAGCCATACATACATAATACTGAACTTAATATATACATAACAACTTAACCATACTTTAAAACAGATGTTACATGTAAAACATTTTGATCATACCTTAACTTAAAATACATACTTAAAACTTAGGTATCATAGAATACCAGCATACAGCATACAACACTTTAGCCATGGATCAGACAATTTCAATTAGTCTACACAAACTGCTGAAAGAACTTCTTAGCCAGGATCAATAAGAAAACTCTGTACACCCTTTGATGCCACTCAGAAGAGACTTGCTTGTTGCTGGCTCTTAACTCTTACAAGGGACTCCACAGCTGACACTGTCCTGTTAGCTGACTTCGACTTCCAAACTGGACTTTTCTGCATGACTCTCATAGTTGCAATGTGCTTTTTGAACTGGTACTGTTAGCAGACCTTTAGAAGTCATTGCACCCTTCCAAGCTGGTACTCTTAACAGACCTGAAGGAGTTGCAATACCCACTGATGCTCTCAGCACGCCTTTAGGATTCAGCTTTCATTGTGGTGCCTGCTGAACCCTTTTTGCTTGCTGCTCAAGGCAGTGATACACAACTCCTTTGTCTTCCAAATTCAGCATTGCAGACAGCTGTACTGATTTCAACGTACTTCTGGAACCGGCTTGAAACACTGCAACAAAACTTTCCTTGTGAGGGACTTTAACCTTGCATAGTCCTTTTGCCCTCAATCTTTTCTTTGCCACACCAGAAAACACATTTTTATTTGCCCATTCTGGATCATGACTAAGAAACATTCAGGTAAGTCCACTATAGTTTCAGCCTCAGCAATCTTTTCAGGAGGTACATCAAGATTGATATCCTTAGAGCTTTGCTCTGTACTCTTTATTTCTTTTACCTTCAGCTGGTCAGCCTTCCTTGCAGGCAGGGTTTGCACCAAACTCTCAAGTGCCACACCCGCCTTTTCTTATGCTGGTATTCCAATTGCTTCTTGCCCTTTAAGATCACAAAAGTTAGCAGCATACATTTTCACATTGTCCATTTGTTGCCTTTGGGTTTTACAACCCCTTTTTGCAACACATTTCACAAAGTCACTAGAAACTTTCTTAGGGGTACACCATGCTGATTTTCTTCTCTGGTACCTGGAAGCCCAATTCACGCCAAGTCTTACAAGACTCCCCAAAACTTCCCTTCTTCTCTTTCTAGATGACTTACTTTCTAGTTAACTCTCAGTGGTGGAGGAAACTGCTCCAGATCAACAGGATCAGCTGCTTTTACACACAAGGGCTGACTGCTCTCTTTTTAGAAGTTTGACACTTTGCTCTGGCAACTTTTGGAGCTTTCTCTCGAGGTCTAATTGACACAAAAGTTGACTTCTTTCCAGGTATACAAGATGGGATAACTCTTTGGTTGGGCTTTTTGAGAGCAGAGTTTATTTGACTCTCCTTCAGACTCTCGGCTTGGGGATTCAGACCTTCAGAGGGGACACTTTGTTTTTCCTTTCCTCCTCCACCTGAGTCTCCCCCACCAGCCCACTCACATTTTCCAACCAAGTCCTCTTTGCTTTGAACATCTAGCCACAAAATAGGCTCAGGATCTTTACAACATTGCCCAAAGACTTTGTCCTTCCCTTTCTGCTGTGAAGAGGGTTTGGCCCGAGAAACAGCATCTTTAGAAGGGACGTCCAACTTCTTTTTACTACTTTTACAGTTACACCACCTCTTCCACAGCCCTAGAAGACTTAACAACAAAGTCTTTAGCTGGCTCCCTTTTTTCAGCCAATAATAATTCATGTTGCCAGTTATCTACAATAGTCATGACTTTATCAGTTTGCTTATACATTCATGCTTTTTGTGCCCAATTCCACTTGTCATCATTTTATCATATCAACAAATGGTTGTTCCAGAGCCATATAGAGCTCTTCTGCAAACCCAACACCCAGTCCACTAGGCGGGTTACATAGTCCAATTCGAAACACCGAAGTCATATTTAAATACAGTGTTTTGTATTAGATTACAGTATTACATATTATAGTGTTTTGTAATAATTTTTATATAGTTAATCTATATATATAAAAGAGAAAAGTCACTCACTGACTCACTGACTCATCAACTACCTGCCAAAACCGCTGGCCCTAGAAGCGTGAAATTTGGGGTGGGTGTTCCTTCCATGATGGAGGTGCACTGAGCACCAGTTTTCAGAAATTCAAACCGGAAGGTGGTGAAAAGGGGTGCAACACATTTTCCTCCCTATACTTTGCATTGGAGAATTCATGACTCATCAATATTCTGCCCCAACCCCAGGACCTAGAAGCAAGAAATTTGGGGAGGGTGTTCCTTCTATGATATCAACACCCACCAAGAACTGATGTAGAGAAATTTAACCCTTAAGGGGCTAAAAAGGGGTGCAATGTGTTTTTGTCCTATACTTAACAAAGAAAAATGATCATGCGCATGGGGGTTTGATGCGCATGGGCGATGTTGCACATGGGGGATGATGCGGTGGGGGTTTGATGCGCATGGGCGATGTTGCGCATGGGGGATGATGCGCATGGGGGATGTTGCGCATGGGGAGATGATGCGCATGGGGAGATGATGCGCATGGGGATGTTGCTTATGGGGTTCATGCACATGGCAGACTGATGCGCATGGGAGATGATGCGTTGGGGGTTTGATGCGCATGGGCGGTTGTGCATGGGGGACTGTTGTGCATGGGGATGTTGCACATGGGGATGTTGCGCATAGGGATGATGCGCATGGGGAACTGTTGTATATGGGGGATGATGCGTGGGGGGGGGAAATAATGTGCGTGGGGGGATGGTGTATGGGGGAATTTACTCCCACAACGCGGGTACACTTTTCGCGAATGTAACAATATTTCTATCTCATCTAACAGACACCTCCATGACAATCAACAATGGAAACCTAAAGAATACCGATTCCTGACAACAATCTTATACTTTACAAAGATATGCGCTGCATGAAATAGCAACCATCTTTGAATCAGTTAAGCCTTACAAACAAGCTGGTCAACTTCTAAGAAACTGTGCAGAAACTCTGTTATTAACGTGGGGGAAGGGAGAAAAAGAACTCTTTGAAAATGATATCATTTTAGCAAGTGATTTAATGTTGAGATCGAGTGTGCAGTTTTTGAAGCTGGGGAAAAGAACTGTCAGAGATAAGCTGCAAAACGGTGCTGACTATATGGGATGGTCGGTTAAAATGGCAACCACATATTCTGAACTTTCTAGATTTTGGGGAAAATGTTCTTAAGAAATTATTAATATGAAGCCATGGTTACTGTCTTACATCTGTCCATGGTTACTGTCCAAAACTGACCAACATCCAGCCAATTTGGTGTGCGTTGCCTGGTGCACTGGGGGGGGGGATGTTGTTCGGAGGAAGAGGTTGCACTGGGGAGGATGTTGAACATGGGGGGACTGATGCGCATGGGGGACATCATGAGCAATGTTGTTCATGGGGGGATGTTGCACATGGGGAGATGCTGCGCATGGTGGTTTGATACGTATGGGGGTTTGATACACCTGGAGGAATGATACGCATGGGGGATGTTGCGCATGGGGGATGTTGCGCATGGTGGACTGATGCGCATGGAGTTGATGTGCATGGGTGGATGATGCGCATGGGGAGATGATGCGCAAGGGGGGTGTTGTGCATGGGGGATGATGCGCATGGGGGATCATGTGCATGGTAGACTGATGAGCATAGGAATGTTGCTCATGGGGGAATTATGTGCATGGGGATGTTGCGCATGGGGGTTTGATGCACATGGGGGACTGTTGCTGCATGGGGGGATGATGCGCATGGGGGGATGTTGTGCATGGGGGAAGTTGCGCATGGAGGGATGGCATATGGGGGAATTTTACTCCCGCAATGCGGGTATATTTTTTCCTAGTGTAACAATATTTCTATCTCATCTAACAGATACCTCCACTACAATCAACAATGGAAACCTAAAGAATACCGATTCCTGACAACGATCTTATACTTTACAAAGATATCAGCCATGCACTGCATGAAATAGCATCCATCTTTGAATCAGTTAAGCCTTACAAACAAGCTGGTCAACTTCTAAGAAACTGTGCAGAAACTCTGTTGTTAGTGTGGGGGAAGGTAGAAAAAGAACCCTTTGAAAATGATATCATTTTAGCGAGTGATTTTATGTTGAGATCGAGTGTGCAGTTTTTGAAGCTGGAGAATTGTCAGAGATAAGCTGCAAAATAGTGCTGAATATATGGGATGGTCGGTTAAAATGGCAACCACATATTCTGAACTTTCTAGATTTTGGGGAAAATGTTCTTGAGAAATTATTGATATGAAACCAGTTACTGTCCCAATTTTTTAAACAGCTGCATGTGCCCATTGAAGACCTTAGAACTGATGCAAGCCAGCTAGATCAGGGGTCGTCAAACTATGGCCCACAGACCAGATCAGGCCTGCCAGGGGCCTCAATCTGGCCCGCCGGCCTTTTGGGGCGTTTGGGAGGTGCTTTGTGGGCACTGGGAGGGCTTGGGGGGCACTGGGGGCAGTTGAAGGCTGCTGCGGTGAAGATCCCTCAGCTGCGGTAGCCATTTCCGAAGGGAAGACTGACCTATTTGAGTCACTTTCACTTCCTGGGGTCAGCTGAGGATAGTCTGCTCCGCCCACGGAGAAGCCCTGCACCTCTCTGGAGGAGTTCAAAGGATAAGGGAGACTGTGCACGCATGCACACAGTCTCTGGGGAGACTGCCCACAAGGACTGGGGAGGCAGCAGCCTCTCCCTATCCGGCTGATGGGGCTCAGGGGAGCTCTGGCCGGCTTGTGCCCCTCCAGCTGCTTGTCCACAGCGCCAGGGTCTCCCTGGCCAGCGCGCACACCAGCGCCTCTGCAGGTGAGCTGATGTGAGTACTAGTGTGTGTGTTTGTAAGTGTGTGTGTGTAGGTTCAGATGCACTCTAGGGCAGTCTCTGCTTCCCATCACCTCTTTTTTATCTATTTTTCCTACTCATTTCCACTCTCTTGAAATTGGACTGCTTCTCCTTTAAGGCTCCTGTCTCCATTTCTTCGCAGATTGAGGCAACAGGGAAGATGAGTAATAGCAGTGTTTTGGCCATGTCAGCCATGGTTTGTGGAGATTATCAGGCTCCAAGAGGACCAGGTTGGCAACTGCCTGAGGGATCTGTTAGTGTAGGGACCTTTCCTACACCCTCAACCTCATCGTGTCCAGTTAACAGGATGGGTCTTGAATGGAGGGCGTTAGAAAGGAAGGCATATGCTAGGAGAGTTATAGGTACCATGATGGCATCTCAGAAGCTATCCACAGAAAAATTATATACCTCATCATAAAAGAGGTTTAGTTTCTGGTGATTAGGTAAAGGAATTTCCCCTCTCAGAGAAAATACAATATGTTTACAAAATAATGGTTTCCTTTTTTCAAGACTATAGTTAAAAGATTATACGGTGAAAAACATTTCCTTTTTTTTGGCTGTAGCCTGTCTCAGGAAGACTTGACTATGAGTGAGCTACGAGCTCGGAATTTATAAGAATGTGCATCAGAAGCTACATTACACATTGGTTGCATGTCAGAAAATCAAAATGTATCCTGAATACCGAGAACATCTTCTTCAATTTGGAATTAAGGTGTGTTCGCAAAAAAGTTTAAAGTACTTTTAAATAATTTTAAGAATCTAAATAGCTAAATTTTTTGTTTTCAAACATGTTGGAGATTTTTCTAGAAGGGGAGGGGATGAAAGGTTAAAAGATTTAGGATAAAAAAAACTGAAATTGTTCGCAGACTGCTCAATTTTATATGACTGTGAAATTTTTGCAATTTTTTTATTTATGTTTAAAATTTTAAAATTGTCATATCTCCTTTGCATTAAATTCTGGCTAAATTCTCTATTTTGTGTACATCTTACTGCCCTCTTATAGCTCCTTGGAATTGTGGTGCAAGGAAGCTGACCCCCCCAGAAGAATTAGAGGAGGACATGATGTGGCTGGACTTCTCCAGAGAGGAGGGGGATCCAGAGTGCCACTGTGGGGCAGCCACTCGGTATTCGACCCCTCGCACTCCCTCACAGGAGCAAGAACGGAGAGAGCGGGAGGTGGAGGCGGTGTATGCGGAGACGCTCACCCCTGAAGAAGTCCGGAGGATGACAGCCCTTGAAGAGAGAGAGGAGGAGGAAAGAAAGAGGACTGTGGCTGCTTATTGGAGGGGGAGAAGAGCCCAGGCTTATAGGGAACCAGGTGGGGGAAGTCCGGGAGGGTTCAGCTTAAGGAGGCCTGGACTTGACCATGGCCCTGCTTGGTTGAGCAAGATCCCACCCCCGCCTAGGCAGGAGGGGTGGAAGCTGCCAAGGGGGCGGGGACCTTGGATATGATATAAAAAGGGAAAAGAGCGGGAAGAGGTTGGTGGGTGGTTGGATGTTAACCAATAAAGTTGTGTTGTCGAATGCTTGGTGTTACTGTTATACTTACCTGGGACGTTACCTGGGAGTTGGAGAGTTTCGCTGGAGAAGGGAAATACTTACCTCGCCAGGGTGAGGATTTAGGACTATTTGCTGTATTGTTTGAAAGATAACTGTTTTGTAACGATGGATGGAGCCTCCCATGGGGAAGAAAGTAAAAGCGTTGTATTAGATATTCCTCCAGTGTCGCCTTGGCGTTATTTCGGTGAGGATGCCATCTTTGGGGAGAATTCTACAGGATCTACGCACATCACACCCCCTTACCCGCATCACAGGAATGCTCAGCTGTCAATCACAGTCAGTTGTCAATCACAGTCAGACCCAAATGGGGTGCTGAGATAGATCCCACCCAGCAAACACTTTACCCCAGCTGTACCATGTCTTCCCCTTACCAGCATTCCATCCTTTCCTGGGAGGAAGCCCCATTGACTCTGAGGGGACTGACTTCTGAGGAGACCTGCCTAGGTGGGAGCTGTGAGGATGCCACCCTCTCCACTCTTTCCTGGGAGGAAGCAGCATTGACTCTGATGGGACTGACTTCTGAGGAGACCTGCCTAGGAGGGGGCTATGAGGCTGCCACCCTCTCCACCCTTTCCTGGAAGCCCCATTGACTCTGATGTAGGGTGACCATATATAGGGAGACCTGTGCATATACTTTATAGGCTAACCATATGTCCTCTTTTTCCAGGACGTGTCATCTTTCTTAGCCTTGTTTCCTGGGGAAAAAATCTTCATTGTCCTTCTTTTCTCTGTAAGCAGGCAGCACATAGCCTTCCTACAATTAATAAATTGCAATAATAAATTCATGAAACAAGACTAAATTATCTATAATTAATAAATTATGGCTGCAATCCTAGCCACACTTTCCTGAGAGCAAGCCCCACAAAACACAATGGCACTTTCTTCTGCGTAGACATGCAAAGGATTGCACCCTGTAATTCTATAATAAATTATAGGTAATAGTTATTATTATTAATAAATTATTGTAATATTATATTAATAACTATGTAATTATAACTATAATAAATTACATTTAATAGTTTTTATGTAGGAACCTGCAAAAGGTGAGGTTATTTTTGCTGTAAAAGGGGGACTTGAACAGAGCAGGAAAAATAACCTCACCTTTTGCAGGTCCAGTAATAAATTATAGATAATAGTTTTAAATTTAATAGTAAGTCATAAACAGTGCAATCCTAAGTATGTCTACTCAGAAGTAAGTTCCATTGTGTTCAACAGGACTTACTCCCAGGAAAGTATTGTTAGGATTGCAGACATAGTGTTTAAATCAACCAAATGAAAGCAATACACGATTGTTTTTAGCTTTGATTTTGTCATGTCCTACATTTTTCTTGGGGGTCCAACATTTTGGGGGAGCCTGTCCTCTTCTGTGACTATGACATATGGTCACTCTGTGTGCATAGGATTGGGCTGCAACTCAGCAGCAGCATCAGGCAGCATTAACCTCATTCTGTGCCTGGACTACAGGATTAGGTGTACACTGAGATCTGAGGGACTGGATAACCCATAAATAGGGGATTAGAGGTACATTCTGCTCTATTAGCAGGCATGGGACAAAAAATCCCTTTACTGATAGGCTGAATCAGGAATACACCATACCCTGATTGGAAGAAACAGGTATTCGCTTCCACTATCCCAATCGGATTAGGCTCTGATGGAGATTATTCTCATCCTTTTATTCCATTGGGTAATTTAGGGCGTTCTGGTGCGAGCCCCAGGACGCCCAGTGTGCCTGTGTCCAGCTGGATGCACATGCACTGAGTCTCTTGGGGCTCAGCCCCAGGAGACTTAGTGCGCGTGCATCCAGCTGGACGCAGGCGTGCTGACTCTCCTGAAGCCAAGCTCAGCTTTAGGAGATGCACTGCACATGTGCCAAGCCTGGTGCATGCGCAGTGCAGCCTGGTTAGGGCCCACTCCCCGCCCCCGAACGTCCGGCGAACCGGATCTTCAGGGAGGCTGGGCCCATCACTGGATATAGCCATGCAGTATCTGTCCAGAGGAAGGGTGGGAAGATCCGAAGACCTGAGGTCACCACCACTTTCTGTAACACTCCCCTGCCGAAAGCCACATCAGCCGAAGCTGCTTGAGCAATCTTGTAATGCTTTGTAAAAGTAGAGGGGGTAGAGCCTCTGCTCTGCAGATGGATTCCAGAGAAGCCACTCCCTCAAAAGCAACTGAAGTAGCCACGCTACAAATTGAATGGGCTGTAATACCGACAGGAGGATTCTTTCCTAAGGACGAATACGCAAAGTTTATGGTCCCTTTCAGCCAGTTAGCCAAAGTAGAGAGGGAAGCACGCTTACCTGCAGAAGATGCTTTAAACAGGACAAAGAGACTATAGGTTTTACATAAATCTCTAGTCCATTCCAAATAATACTTTAAGGCTTTTCTAGCATCTAACTTGTGCCAGAAAGCCTCTAGTGTACAAGAAGGATTAGGGCAAAAGGAAGGTATAACCAATTCTTGGGCCCTATGAAACCTTGAGTTTATCTGGGGCATAAAGGAAGGCTCTGTCCATAGAACCACCCTATTCTTGTGGAATATTGTGGTATCTTAGCAAATGCTGCCAGAAAGGCTACCCCTCGAAGGCAGCAGAAGCAGCAGTACTTCTGATGAAATGTGCAGTGATACAGGCAGGAGGGATCTTTCCTAGGGATAGATACACCATAGCTAAAGCCCCAGTCATCCATCTAGCTAAGGTAGTTCTAGAATCTAGATGGACGAAGCCCAACCGACTTTCCTTCAAACGATTTTCCTTTGAAAAAGGGAATCAGTTTTGCAAATCAATTTGGTTCTGTCAATGTAGTGCTTAAGCACTCTCCTGACAGCTTTGAATTGACATATTAGCTTGGACAAAAAGATGGAAGAACACTGTCCTGAGATCTGTGGACATGGTCTTAGGGATTGTATTGATCTTAGGGATAAACGCAGGGTCCACTTTGAGCACAACCTGATCACTGGAAAATACAAAGATTTGGTTTGATGGATAAGGCATATAACTGACACTTTGTGAGCCAAAGTGACAGCTACTAGCAGAGCAGTTGTGTAGGTCAATGAAGCATATCTATGGAAGATAATGGCTCAAAAGGGCCTTTTCCCAAGGCGGAAATCACCAGATGAAGGTCCCAGGGTGGAAAACTGAACTTGGGGAGGATTAAGATTACTTACCCCATTCACAAACTGACTTGTGTTCGGATGAGACTGAGGTGCATTGCTTCCAGTCACACCCAGAGTACTTCTCAGTCAGCTGCCACCGGCCTTCTTAAGGTACTTGTGCTGAGACCCCTGTCAAGACCATCCTGTAGAAATTCTAACAGATGTTTAGTTTTCAATTTAACAGGAGATACGCTCTTGGACAGACGCCATGATCATAGATCATAGACTCATAGAGTTGGAAGGGACCCAGTCAGTGATGGGCCCAGCCTCCCCTAACAACTAGTTCTCTGGAAGTGGGCTGGGCCAGGCGGGGCCAGGGGGCGGGGCCAAGGTCAGGGGTGGGGCCGAGGAGAATTTAAAGGGGAATTTTTTTAATTTAAATTTTTTAAAAAATTAAGCATGCGGCTTACTTCTGAGTAGACCTGCATAGGATGGTGCGCTGAGGCTGCAGTCCTTTCCATGCTGCCCTGGGAGTAAGCCCCATTGACTGGCATGCGGCTTTGTTCTGAGTAGACCTGCATAGGATGAGGCTCTGAAGCTGCAGTCCTTTCCACTCTGCCCTGGGAGTAAGCCCCATTGACTAGCATGGGACTTACCTCTGAGTATTCAGGTAGGGCTCTCAGGCTGCAGTTCCAGCCTCTTTCCAGCTTATCCTGGACTGCAAGGACTGAAAGGACTGCAGCCTCAGAGCACCATCCTATGCAGGTTCCACGTTCCAGCCTGCAATGGAGGGTCTTTGGAGCTCCCTGCCACAGGAGATGAGAAGACACTTGCAGGCAGAGAAAGAGAACTCTTTCCAGAGCCTCATACCAGAACACACACCACAGCCTGCAGTGGAGGGTCCACAGGCACTTGCAGGCGGAGGAAGAGAACTCTTTCTCCTCAAACACACCAGAGCCTGCAATGGAGGGACTATGGAACTCCCTGCCACAGGAGATGGGAAGACACTTGCAGGCGGAGAAAGAGAACTCTTTCCAGAGCCTCACACCAGAATACACACCACAGCCTGCAGTGGAGGGTCTATGGAACTCCTTGCCACAGGAGATGGGAAGACACTTGCAGGCGGAGAAAGAGAACTCTTTCCAGAGGCTCACACTAGAACACACACTACAGCCTGCAGTGGAGGGTCTATGGAACTCCTTGCCACAGGAGATGGGAAGACACTTGCAGGCGGAGAAAGAGAACTCTTTCCAGAGCCTTACACCAGAACACACACTAGAGTCTGCAATGGAGGGTCTATGGAACTCCCTGCCACAGGAGATTGATCAGCCAGCCAATCAGGGGTACGTGTATCATCAGTTTCTGCTGTAAGAGTGCATTCTGTCCCTGCACTGAAGGCAGTCATTGGCAGCATCTCTAGCAGCAGAAGCAGCAGCACCACAGCACTGGGCTGAGTAAACATGGTCCCTGCTGGCTGCTGCTGGTTGGGAATGGGGGGATGGAGGGGAGAGCTTGGCACTGGGCTGGCAGCTTGAAATGGGGAGAGACTACCTAGCCCCTTGCTATGTAGTGATGGAGAAGACAAGCTGAAGCTAGGGATATGTGGGGCTCTATTCTGCTTGATTCTTTTAACCCTCACTCCAATGAATGGAAGCAAGCAATACAAGTTAGGATCCTATTGCAGTGGCATCCTTCAGTCTCGAAAGACTATGGTATCGTGCTCTGATTGGAGGTCCTGAAACAACATCTAGTGTGGCTAAAAAGGCCAATTCAAGAGTGGCAATCCCTTCTACACTGAGGACAAATAAATTCTGTCCCCTGCCCAAGCCCAAGGTTTCGCTGCTTTCGGTTCTGTCTCTTTGCTTTAGCCTGCCAAACAAGTGTCTCTTGCAGTTGGAGAAGGCCATGCTGGGTCTTTTAATGGTTCAATTAATAATGGTTAATAATTCAATTAATAATAGTTTAATTAATAATCATTTAATTAAATAATGATTTAATTAATGGTTTGATCAATTAATAATGGTTTAATTAATTAATGGTTGGCTGGTGGACTATACCAGTATCCCCCATATCTGCAGTTGGAGGTGGGGGAAGGAGAGGGGTGCTTGGTACGGGGCTGGCAGTTTGACATGGGGAGAGGATCTCCAGAGGATATGTCCTGGGAAAAGAGGACCCAGGCGCCCCAGAGGTGGGGGGTGCTTGGCACTGGGGAGACATGCTGGGGAGACCTGCTTGGCACTGGGAAAACTGGGAGAGGATCTCCAGAGGACATGTCCTGGGAAAAGAGGACCAAGGTACCCCAGAGGTGGAGGGGTGCTTAGCACTGGGGAGACATGCTGGGGAGACCTGCTTGGCACTGGGGAGACTGGGAGAGGATCTCCAGAGCAGATAGGGTTTCAGCATCCTCATAGCCCAAACCTATGCAGGTCTACTCAGAATTAAGCCCTATTATAGCCAATGGGGCTTACCCCCAGGAAAGTGTGGATAGGATTGCAGCCTCAGAGTCCAGTCCTAACCATGTCTACTCAGAAGAAAGTCCCATTATAGACAGTTGGCTTACTCTCAGGAAAGTAAACAGGGCTGGAGGAACAGGGGACTAAAGCCCTGGAGGATTTCATCCTAACAACACTCAGATGCTGCTCCTAGACTTCCAGAGCTTTCTTAGCAACTGTGGTTTCTGTATTCCCGCCCAAGGACCCCTTTGTAAAGCTGTCAATCAAAGTGCCTGATCCGAGGCTGCCACATTTGCATATGAGAAACCCATCATGCTTTGCAAACTGCACAAGGAAATAACTTCTGAAAACTTGCTAAAAATAAGGTTTTTAATCAAAATAAGATGTTTAGCAAAGACAGCCTTCCTGAATAGCCTCATACAAAGTTTTAGGGCATTAAGAAACTCTTCACCCTGACTTGAAAGTATTGAACTTTGAGAGATTTATATAGTGCTCCAGACACCTCCCATCTCAGCAGTGAGTGTCTGAGTGTGCTGTGGGATGACTGCAATGCCTTATATGAATAATGGTCATGGGAACAGACTGTTTGTATTTTAAAATTAAAAATAACCTTAGGGAGGGGAAGGAGGGGGGAGAGAGCCCCCCCCAGAAGGGGAGGGAGGTTCAGAAGGGGAGGAAGGAGGGGGATTGGAGCTTCACCTCTGGGAAGACAGACCCAGAGACCCTTTAAGAGAAATTCAAACACACTTGCATGCAATTAACAACCGGTTCGCTAACGTCTTCCCCAAATTAACAACAGGTTCTACAGAACCGGTGCAAACTGGCTGCTGCCCACCCAGTAGATGATCTAGAATGGAACTACTTCCGGATATTACTATAGATTTTAGAAGTAGTGCCCTTCTTGGAAGCTAACGGTAGGTAAAGTCATATCCTAGTGTCCCCTTTTAGCTAGTGCCCACCACTCAACCTCCAGGCTGTGAACTGGAACAGCTCTGGAAGAAGAAGGAACAGTGACTATGGGTCCCTGTGTTAGAAGATCTGACCTGAAAGGTCAGGACATTGCTCACAAAGGTGCGCTGAGTAGGATATAATCTAGGCAGGGGTCAACAATGATCCCCTATAGGAGCCAAAAGCCACAATTGCCACCAGAACCTTGATGAAGACCTTGGGGAATGACACCAAACCAAATTTCAGAGCTCCCAATGTAATAAGCACTAGGTATCTGAGCAGCAAGGTATTAGTTCTGCTTTTGTCCTGTCTGGAGGACTAGCTGAAAGATGGAAAGTTGGAGGACTTTGGTGTGGGGTGATGCAAATAAATTTGCTCAGTTTCAAATGAGATGACCAAAATATCATCTTTATAGACCAAAATATCTTCTTTGGTCTATAAAGATGACTAATGTCATTTATCCCTGTTATTAACTGACACAAAGTCAACAACTCCCCAGAACATTAGCTGCCCATAAAAGGCAGGACTGCTAGCCTAATTAGGGATTCTGCATCAACATCCCAATGCCAAAGGCAGACATTGAAAAAGGTAACTAGGTAAGGGTTAACTCTTTTAAAGTCTACTTCCCAGGCTTGGAGAGAAAAGAACCAAGCCAGATTGTGAAGTTGCCCAGGTCTTAAATCACTGGTCTGCAGATCTTTAGACTTACAGGTGTAGTGTTTTTAGAATTACACTAAAACACCTCCTCCATGTAACTCACAACTCTGGACATGGAAATCAGAAACCAAAGTCCTGAGCCCAAATAAGAAGCTTTTACACTTTCTCATTGTTACTTCAACTCTCATATCATATGTGTCTTCTGAGCCTTCTAAGACAGTGCAACCACCAGGATTTCAGCTTTGGAAATCTGCAATGGCCAGATTTCCTGAGGTAAATCATAAAGCTTACCGACCATCTTGGCTTGTGCTCCCCTCGTGCTGTTCCTTCTGCTTCCATGATAGATGCAGTTGTATCAGAGATGGGGACTTCAGCCATCTTAGGAATGCCCTGGAGAGTCAAAAAACTTCAACTGCTGGCTTTGTTAGCATGGTGGAAGAAGTAATAGGCTAAACCTTGGAACTGAAAAGGAGGGAAGCCATTATTACTAAGCAGAGTTGCATGAGACTTGATACATTCAGAGCAAGTCTCAGCCACTCTGAGCTGGTTAGGCAAGTTCCTCAAACAGTTCCTCTGCTGTACAGTAGATATGATTACCTCGGACAATAATCTAAGGAACTTTTCCACAGGAAAAAAAGGGCATATCTAACATGTACACACCAGTTTTCTTCCCCTGAGGTTTTGTCCCTTAGGAAACCTTAGAGGAGCCTGATTTCACGAGTCTGTGGGAAGCCTTATGTTTGGGCAAGGAACACTTAACGAGGAACAAGGAACATATAAACGAGGAACACTTACAGTGGTTTGAAGGGGGCAGTTCCTCTAGCTCCAAAAGCTGGAGAGTGAGTGGGGAATATGTAAAAGGCAACAGAGGCCTTATAGATCTCTTAACTCAAGAACCCAGTAGCAATGCTCCTGTAGAGGCTCTGCTGCAGGGCATAATCTTTCTGTCACAACTTTTCCCTGGAAGGTTCTGGACCCACCATGTCACATGTGCCTGGGCCTCTTGAGACACAGGGATTCTGCCCAGGAAAATAGGAGAGTCCCTGTGATGCGGGCTAGCAGGGTAAGCAGATGTGAACGGGGTGTCTTCCCAGAGAGAGAGGAAGGGTCCCGAGTTGGGGTCTTCCTCATTCAAATAACGCCACGGAGACATTTGGGGTATATTCACCACGGTCTCTTAACTCATCTCCATTTCCAAAACACTACACCACAAAACAGCCAAGACCTCCTCTCGCTCTCCTCCCTTCTCCCCTTCAACCTCCAACTGCCAAAAACCAACTGCCAAACCCCTCCGGAACCTTCGCCTACTCCCTCCAGATCCCCCTTCCCTGCAGGGGATTGTTCCATTCTGGTCGAGGGGGTGACGGAACACTTCCCTTCCTTGAAGTGATTCTGAGGCGATAGATATGCTTCGTTCCTTCTTCCTGAGGCAGCTCTAGCCATAACAAGTCCTCAGCTAACTCCTCTCCTGGATTTTGTCGCTGTCCTTCACAGTCCCCTGAAAGTGAAGTGAGCTCAAAAAGCAGAGAATCTCTTCACAAAGAGCAGAGAATTCTGGAATTGTAGTTTGCTAAACAACTATGGTGGAGTCCCTTGCTTGATTGTGTGGTAGTGAGAGGCTCAGGGCCTCTGCATGGAAAACAAAAGTAGTTAGAGTTTGGTTGGGGGCAATGTGTTCTCAGAAAGAGCTTGTAACAGAGAGGAGTAAAAACAGGGGGTTATGAATACAGTAGTTGTGTGGCAACTAGAAGGCAGTGGACTAAAGTTCCTTATTAGGTATAAAAAAAGGTGCATGTTCTGAAGACTGTATAGATCAGTGTGTGGTTTGTGCAATTTTGTTGCCTTTTGTGTAGCAAGTCACTAGAGGAGAGAAAAGTTTCACAAGCATGGTTAGCAGTGCTTATTAAAATCAAAGAAAAAAAATGTAAGTGAAGTACAGTATAGTTGGAACAGTTTGCCTAGAGCCCTGAGAGCATGGCACAAAGAGAAGCCATAGCAATCATAAAGTTATCATGGTAATCTTGGTTCTGGGAAGCACATGGAAGAAAGAAAGTCTTGTCAGTAGTAGAGTGTGACCAGTGAGTTAAAGAGTACACTTGCCCCCTGGGGTGTGTGGAATCCAGGGCCTGTGTTCTGACTCTGCGTCTGTGAGTGGTAGTGAGTGGTCTGGAGGTTTCTTTCTGAGAACTAGTTAAAAGAAAAAGTCCATGTTAAGGTCACCATTCTGTCTAGAGGTTTTTTTTTGCATTGGTTTTTTGTTCTAAAAACACCATCTGGGTTTACAATGCTTTGTGTCAAAAGCTGTATTGTAGTTTGTTGATTGCAAAAATATTTTGCTCTAAGCTCCCTGTATTGGCAAAGCTGAATAAAGCCTCCAGCAACAAGTATGAGTTACCAAAAAAATTTAAAAGAAATTAAAATTCAAAAATACCTTTTAAAACAGCTATTTACATTGCTAGCAAGGATTTACTAGTGGGGAATAGAGCTATGGAAGTCTGCATGGTGTCACAAATCAGTCAAAATGTGTTGCCCTTTTCCCTACCCCTGGCAAGACAAAGGAGTCAAAGTGTTGCCAAAGCATCTGAACATGGGAAGAGTGCAAAAACAAAAATTTGCAGTCCTGAAGATGTTTTAATCTTTTTTTCCAGGAGAAGACATTGCCTTCAGGGACTTTCTAATCCTGATTTACATAACCATTGTTTCTCTCACAAGAAAGGAGGGGGCAAAAGCTATCAAGAACTAATTTGCTTGGTATCTGTTGCTCTGCCCCAGATTCTCAACTAAATAGCCTTTATGTTCAAAGTACATGTTCTCTGTTTGTAGTGTAGTCTTTTGCTTGAGTGCAAATTGTTGTATTGGAATGTTCAACTTAATAATATTTCAAAGATAACCTTTTAGGCAAGTCCAAGCCAAAAGAGAATTGCATTTAACTAGTATCACTGCATGTCCTCTTCCTGCAAATCTATATGGTTTTCTGTATTTCAAATGTAAATGTTATTGTCTCTCTCTCTACTCCCCCCGCAGGGAAAGAGTGCAAAAGCCATTAAATTTCCATTATTCCAGCAGGTCAAATAAGAGCCTGATCCAAGGTACAAAGTGTTAAAAAATGCCTGCCTAGTAAAACAGAACAGTCTAGATTTGAATGCGCAAGACACCTTGATGTATCGAGGAGATTAGAAATTAGGGCACCTAAGAATGTCAAATGTTATAGCAATCACATGTTTTAAGCTTTCAATTTACAAGTTCAAAAGTGTCTCATTCATCCAAGGAACTTAAAAGTTGCCAAGATTCTCAATAGTGTGTATGTCTATCAGTGAGTGCAATCCTAAGCATGCTTGCCCAAGAGTGAGTTCAAGCAACAGTAAAAACAAAGGAAAAGGAATGTGTCCTCAGTGCATATGGTAGCAAGCAAATTTGCTTAACAATGTCCATAGCAATCTCCTAATCCTTTTGTTTCAGCAGCAAAAAAGGAACAACAACAAAAAAAGAAAGAGTTAAACCTTATTTCTTTGCAGACTAAGCACGGATTTTTAATAAAACATTGCTTTTCAGAATATAAAGTTAACTGATTTATCTTGCTTAAATTACATTCATATCCACATATGTGTATCCTAGTGTTATGTTGTATGTGTGTTGTGTGTCTTGTATTCTTATTTACAGAGCCAATATGATCCAAAGTACAGAGGTTTCAATAAGAGTACCATAAGAATCTTATTTCCAGGACTGTGCTAAAAGATGTTAACTATCAAAACCAAGCAACTGTGTGCCAATAAAACAACAGGAAAATAAAAATAAATGAGAAGACGTAGCTACCTGCATCATATCAGATGGATCAAATGTGCCATGAATTACATGTTGTTTCTATGTTGTCAGTCCTGTATTTTCTTGCAGATATTAGATGTCAAAAGGTCAAAACAAGCCTTACAAAGGAAGCAAAGGAAGTCAAACAGTATACAACAGCCTTGCAAAAAGTCCACAAATAAGATTACCTGTGTCTACAAAGTAAAATGAGCCAAGAAGCAACAACTAGAAGGCATGACGTAAAGTGGGTTTTCCACATCCCTACCTCGCAGGGGTGTCTTACAGCCTTCTTCTAGCAAACTTATGCTCCAAAGCTGCTAAACGCCAACTGAGCCTCTGATGTTGACTGCCAACTATCTAATGTTGAAAGGCACGACAAAATAGTGAGTTTTTCACTGCCCAACAGGGTGTCGCAAAAGCCTTTCCAGCTTCCATGCCATCCAGGTGAGCCACGTGAGCCAGGCTGGCAAGCATGTAGCCGGTGCATGCTTCCATGCAACAAGAAGCAACAGTGAGCCGTGTGTGACATATGCGATGTGGCCTGTGCGCTTGTGTTCCTGCACTCCTGTACACCTGGCTTTGTTGACTCAGGCCCACATCAGGCACCTTTTGCAACCAGCATTCCTGATCCTGATCCTGTGTTGTAGACAATGGAACTTCAATCAAAGTATGAGTCTTGGTGTTAGACTCTAAGCTCAACAGCACAAGAACTCTGTTGTGGCTGTCCAGTGTTGTGAATGCCTAAAGACTCTTGTTTTCCACAGGTGTATGGCAAAGCATTCAAAAAGTTAATTTGCAAGGACTAGTAAAGTATAACTTCTATTTGCAGTTGCAGATAAAACAATGGAACCTTAACCATGAAGTGGACCCTGCTGTTGAACATTCTTCCTGTATGCATAGTCATCAAACAGTACAAAGACTAAAAACAGGAGTTGTGCTTTTGTTTATATTGTATCTCTGTAAAACTCTTGTGCCCTTGTTTTGTATGTTAAATGTTTA
The DNA here is from genome assembly GCA_030015325.1 of Cryptoblepharus egeriae. Lineage (NCBI taxonomy): Eukaryota > Metazoa > Chordata > Lepidosauria > Squamata > Scincidae > Cryptoblepharus > Cryptoblepharus egeriae. The sequence goes on from JAREYC010000002.1 coordinate 118,674,035, forward strand.
TCACTGCTACTGTTTCTTGCAAGTAAAACAGCAAATTTAGGAAAGTCCTAAAACTGAACAATTGTACATTTAGTGGACACTGTACATTTACTTTCATATGTAAATGAAGTGTCCAAGGGGGGAATATAGTAAACAAAATCAGCTGTCAGAATTTTATTAGAATTTATTGGAATTTATTAGAAATTATTTGATACCTCTGAAATCATACTGTAAACCCAGGCAGTTTGCAGACACACATTCCCAGACAGAAGCTTCCAATCAACATACACAGGCTCCCCGGAGAGGAGATTATAACATCACAATGCCCCCTTCTCCTTTCCCAGGAGTTTGATAGTTATCAGTAATTAGCCACTTAAGGCTTGTAAAAGCGAGCCAAGCTAAGACAGGAAATTCTCTTTGTCTTCACCTGACCCTGTGGCAATAATAAAGAAGCGCTAAGTGGGAAAAGGAATAAGAACAACTAGATGGAAGGAAGGGAAAACAATGACTTAGGAATATTAATAGTTAGGCAAGACGGAATAACTTGTCTTAAACCCAAAGATTATGAAATTAAAATAAAATTTTAATTTCTTCTTTTTGTATTAACAGAAGCCCGAATGGATCAAATAAATGTTAAACCCATGTGTGCTTAACTTTGTATGACAGTTGTGATGTTTTCCATTGTAATTGTATCTCCCTAATCTCACCTCTTTGTGTATAACAGGAAACTCTAAAGTAGGATCTCTTGTACACCTGTGAGAATATCTCTGTCACAAAGAAATAATCCCTTTTTGTAAAGAATGTATACGTGATTGAAGGGGTATAAGAAGTGTGTGCGAAATGTACAAGGGGTCTCAGTCTTTTTGTAGGACGAAACTCTGTCCGATTGGGATCTGGAGCTCCAATAAAGAAATCTCTTGCTTGCATCAGCGTCTCCTGGGTCCTCTCTGGATTAATCTCCCAATCTTCCTATTACATTACAAGATACTATATGAACCAAGAGACTTAAAATCATCCTACAAAGATGCCATGATGTACAAACACTCAATAAGCATGTGATTAAGTCATCTGAAAATGTCTTAATTAGGAACAAATTAAAAAAATTATTTTCTGATAGTTTCCATCCATCCTTTTCACAGCTTACTGATTGTTTTGGCTCATAGCCTTCTTTTTTCAAGAGCAAAATTGATGAGAAGGATCAGTACTTTATTCAGGATTTGTGTCCTGGGTAAGGGCCAAATCCATTCCAACTTTCCAGTATTGGTGCAGCTCCAAAGAGCCCTAAGGAAAGGAACAAAACATTCTTTTAGTTTGAGAAAGACCTGATTGTTGATGGTTCATTAAACTGAAACGTGACAAGCTGATAGCTAACTAGGAAAATTTAACATAGAAATTTGTTAACATAGAGCCCCATAGAAAAAGCCACATTTGCTTATTTAATCATGAGTAGGTGACTATGCTTCAGTTCATGTTGAAGGGTAAGCTAAGATGAATGCAAAGCAACCTGATCCAATGAACGAAGGACACACAAAAGTCTTGAGAAGGAAACGTTCTTCTCCAAGCTGACAAGGAAAAAAACAAGGAAAAATGGAATTTTCCCTATGGAATATGAAATTGACCTACATATGCATGATTACTCACGAGAAGACAAGCACATCTTGACTTTTACTGAATGTAACAAAAGGGCTCCAATGACAAAGGAGCTCAACAATGCTCCAACAATGGTTTCTGTCCACTCACTAGATCTAAAACACTGAAAAAAGTGGCTTGAGGAGTTGGTAGTGAAACATTTTTTAAAAAAAATAAAGTTATGTGTGCCCCAATAGAATGTTATTTTAAAAAGTGAGTTCTGGTGCTAAAAAGTTTGAGAACCACTGAGTTTATAAGCATGCCAGCATACCCCATCTCATGCCGATACACATGTACCCCTGCTCCCACATTCCCTGTAGAAACATTTGTGTCTTTTTCTCCAACCATGACTGCAAGATCTTTGGAAAGAGCTATAAGACTTCCTTGAAAGTCAAGGGAGCTACAAAAGTAGTTGATCTGGCATGGAGGAAAGAGAGAGAAGTAAAAAATGTCTTTGGGCTCACCTTGCAATTAATTTCCTGGTTATATCTCATGAAGATCATCCACTGGCTCCTACATTCAGTTCAAACTATGTGAAAACTGATCACATAGTCATGCTGAAACTGATGCAGTGTTTAAGAGTTAGTACAGTACTACCTCTTATAACAAGCACCTCACATAACAAGTGTTTCACATAACAAAGGGGCAGTTGCCTGGGGGTGCCAGAGGCAGCTGTCTCTAATTGCCCCCACTGGCCACCTTAAACCTCCAGCAGCAGCCCAGGTAAGCCTCCCAGGAAAGTGTCTTTGATTGCAGCATCCTAACCATGTATACTCAGAAGTAAACACATTGTATTAAATGGGGCTTATTCCCAGGAAGGTGTCTTTAGGATTGCAGCCTAAGTAGACTTCATAGGATCATGCACATTGAATGCATGTTTTGAATTCAATTACAGTGTCTTGTCATCATTTTTACATATAGTTAACATTTATATGACTATTTTGGGGGTTCTGGAACCAATCGTCTGAGTTTCCATTGTTTTGTATGGAAAAATCCGCTTCACTTAAAGAGCGTTTCACTTAAAGTGCATGCCTCCGGAATGAATTAAGCTCTTTATGTGAGGCACCACTGTATTATGGTTCTACTTAATTGTTAACCAGCATGTCTTAATGGTTGTACCATGTAATTACCATGCACTTTTGCTTAACAGCCTATAGGAAATATGTCAGGCAATTAAACTGGCAAAAAATTTATGCCCAAGATCTGTTTGCCAGACAAAACTGGACTAACAGCCCAATCCTGTCTTCTCCAGCTATCCTTGAAGCACCTCTTCCACTAGTGCAGACTGCCATAAGGCAGCAGTGCCAGTTGTAAAAGGTTCTCTGCCAGCTCATAAGTTGTGCTACTGGAGTGCCAGCAAGAAGGCTTGAGCCAGGGAACTAGACAGAGCTAACGAGGTGAGGGAGGTGGGGATGTAATGAAGAAGCAATGAGGATGGGAATAGGCAGATTGGGATTGGGAAGGAGGTGCATTTGTGGCATGAATAGCCACTGAATCTTAGCACTCTTCCTGGACCCACTCCAGTGGCATGGGTCCATACAGATCTCTGCCAAGTATTTAGCATGACCAGGTTCAAGGGGAACCCTTATCCCATGCTGTAGACCTAAGAGGCTTACTCCTGGGTAAGGGAATTGTTGTTTCTTTACCCAGGGAAGACCTCTGCAACTGTTTCACCCCAAGATGTAGTGGTAGCCATTCTGGTCCCGCTGCATTGGCAGCGAGAGAAAACAGTAGGAGTCAATTCTAAAGGGACCCCTACCTTGACTTGATATAAGCCAGTTTCATATGAGATATGAAGTGAGGTTTTAATGGAATTCACATCTCAAATCACTGAATTACTCATGATTTTAATGTGGCTTAAACAAACTCATTTTAAAAATCCACAATAGTGAAGCAAAAGTTTTAATTGTATCTCAGATAATATCCTTTTGTTGGCTATTTCTGTAAATATTCTGCATGTACCCACATAATCTTTGAACAGCTTCAACCTCTGCTTATTAATAAGGTTGTTAGCTGACTAATAATTGACAATGGTCACTTTTTTAAAGATAAAATTGATTACAGATCCACCTCACTGTGTAGTATTTAACTACCTCATATTTCTAACTTTCTAGAATGCCCTTCAGTTTCCCACAATCTACAATTGTGTAGCCAAGAATAGTTGTACTGCACTCGCTGAAATGAAGAAGGCCATATAGTAGCAAGCCTTGATTCCCTCCATGCTGAATATATGCCTATACAGATTAATAGATGGTCAGATCACTCTCCCTTAACCATCACAAATGAAACACCAACAACATCAAACAGCAGTTGGACATTCCCTTTTAGAACCGAGTGGACACATGTGCATGCAAGTGTGCACACACATATGCAATACATCTGATTCACTTTATTTCACCAACACCAAGTTCAGTAGTCTTGAAAGTGTCACACAATACTTTATAGATCTTGCTGCAAGATTAACAATTTCTCCTCTGAAAGTCAAAGTGCCAGTGCCATTGTAAGACAGATGAAGTGCTGTCCCCTGCTGGCTGATATTTCTAATTAAATAAGCCTATAGAACATTACTGTGTGTGTTCCATGGTGAGGCCTTACCCCAAACAAGGCATGTACACAGGGGAGGACAGGTAAACAGATAGCAAAAAGAAGGGTGGCAATGATGGCTAAGGAAATGATTCCCAGTTCAATAGATGGTGGTATACAAAGTCAGTTGTGTCTCTGCTACACTATTAAAACCACAGAAGCCATATCCCTGGTTCATTTGTTGATGGCAGCTGCCCTCCATTTTCCACCTGCCCCTCCCCAACCAAAGATTTTCCCACACACACAAAGTTATTCAAGTTATTATCAAGTTAATCAAGTTATTCTTCTCCTTTAGTGGAATCACAGTGAAAATTACATACACACTGTAGTTAGATTTCATTGTGAAAGCCAGGACGGTGTAGTGGTTCAGGAACTGGATTCACATGGGAGCGACACACAGCTTCTGTGTGACCTTGGGCCAGTCACTATCTTAGCCTAACCTCACGGGGTTGTTATATGATACAAAAGAAGGATCTATGTAAACAGTGGTATTTGAGCATTTCAGCGCAGGATCCCTTTCTGAAAATATCAATCTGTCTGGGATCCCCTGAAAGCGATGACATGGCTGAGTGACATTAAAGGTGCCCAGTACCACATTCCAAGATGACTGCATCAAGATTTACGCAGCCCCCCTGAAATGAAACTGTGATCCCCCAAGGGGGTTGACCCCCCCTTTGAATACTACTGATGAACAATATGCATAAATTGTGAAGGACATTGTAAAAGTTCCAGCTCACATAGGAGACACATGGCAGAGGAAGAACAAGCATTAAGTACAATGGATTGTAAAAGAATTTATCTCCCAATATGTTGGGAGTGGGGGATGGGCAGAGATGACTCACTTGCTCTGGAACCAATCAGCCAAAAACGATAGCTACAAACCTCTAGTAAAGCGAGAACAAAATACGTCATACTCTTGGTGACTTAAGCAATGATCCTGCTCAGTCTGCACAAATGAAGTCAACATCCAATTAAAAAATGACACACTAATTCTCCAGCTGTCATGCACATTGTTTATTGGTAGATGTGTTTTAGCAATGTGGGTTTTAAAAGTCTGAATATTCAGCTCTGATTCCCTCCACTACAAACGCAACAGAGAAACGGGCATACAGGAGTGAATGAGGGGCTCAAATCCCTCACCCCTTCTCTTCATAAACGAAGCACCAACATTATTGTTCCAACATTATTGTTCAAAGAACAGCAACTGGACAACTTTTTCAAAAACAGTAAGAAGATTGCTCTTTAAAATGTGTGCAAATGAGACATTTCAATCACACCTCCGGGCACAGTCCCCCAGCTAAAATATCAGCAGAGGTTGCCAATTTTCTCCCGGAATTCACAGCACTAGGGAAAGGGACAGACTCCTGTACTAAGGAGAGAAATAAGGCACTAGGGGGAGGTGGTCCAGGGTATTGTTTTACAATCTCCTACTTCTTAGGGTCTGGTCTTGGCAGGCCCTTTGGAGAGAAAAATGTGATTGCCTAGTTAAGGCAGTACCAGAAGATGCTGCCACAGATAAAGAGAACAGACAGCTGCCACCACATGGGAAGACGCCAACAGACGGATCAGTTGCGTCCTTTTCCCATTACACCAGCAGAGATGCTGCAGGTTCCAAGGAGATGGGTTCTCACTAGGTGTCAGCAGTTCGTTGTGGGATGCAGCCCTCCATCTCAAGTGCTTCCGGCCAGCCCTCATACTTATTGGAGCTCTTGCTATTCTTGATATGCTACAGAAAGAAAAAAAACAAGGGTTAATATATTTGTCTCACATTCCTCTGTCTCTTCTCACAGCAATTTTGGTTTTGCACATTCATAGGTTTTAGGATGAGCCTGTAGATCATCCTACAGACTCATTCTGTTTCAAGGTGCCACCAGATACCATTCCTGAGAGTCTAGAAAGGAAAAGGGATCAATGGGACAAAATACCTGCTCAAAGGGACTCTTGTCTTGAACCCCTTTGGCTCCCACAAAGACCCAGCTATCTCGAAAGGCCAAATCCTTTGCAATGCTGCTACCCAATTCTGTGAAGATTTTGCGTGCCTCTTCATTCATTCTGGATGGGGACAAAAAAGTATTATTAATCACATCTGTAGGCTGTACTACTTCCAAAAATGAAGGAAGCACACAAATTGTCCCGAGAATAACCATATGGGAAAAGGTTAAACTGTCTGAGAGGCAGAGACTAGTCCAAGATCCACTGTGAAATTCATAGCTGGGTGGGGATTCAAATTCAGGTCTGCCTTGTCCAAGTCACTTCTGACCCACCCCTTCCATGCTCCCTGGCTAATTTAGGGCCCAGCGGCCATGGTAGAGTGAGTCCACGGCCCCATGACTGTGGTAGAGTGTTGCAAAACATGCCATAATAAGGCATGTCCACAAGCATTACTGTTGGCCCTCCGCTAGCGGTAGCACAGACCAGTTGATGCTTGCTGGCAAAGTGCCCAGTCTCCACTGGTCCATTGGCAGAGAAACAAGGAGCATGTTGGGAGATGGAGAGAAAGCATTCTGGAGGAATAGAGCTCCTCTGGGTCCAAAGCCTGCATGAAAGGTTTTTTGCCCTTACATGGAGGCTTCTTTCCTGTACCAGCTTGAGAGCTGGTGCAGAAAAAAGTATTCCTGTTGCAGGGATGCTGATGTATATGGGAAAAGGGAATAAATGTCCCCTTCCCCCAAGTAAATAGCAGGTAACCAACGTGGCTGCCTGCTGCAAGAAGGGATCCTGCAGCACCCATTCTGGCATTGCGGGAGCCCTTCTACTGTAGGCTGCATAGGATTGGGATATTATGCTGCAATCCTATCCACACTTCCTCATTGACTCGAATATGACTTTCTTCTAAATAGACATGCTTAGAATTGGGCTCTTAGACAGCAGCATATTCTCTTATTTCTACACATCCCCTCCAGTCCACATTTAGATCTAGACCAATAGTGCTCAAACTTGCAATAACTGTCTGACAAAAATGCATTCTCCATCTTAAACCTCAGTTTTTTGTTCGGACTTGGCATGGTATGTCCTTCAGGAGACCTGGACACCAGGACTCTCTGGGAAGTTGCATCTGTTGTCTGGTGTCCCAGAAAGCTGAGCCAAGGACATCCAAGTAAACGTGACTGTTCAGGTTTACCAAAAGGATGAACTGAATGGAAGTGGAATTGTAATATCCACATACTGGGCAGATGGGCTTTTCTGAAGACCAGATCCAGCCTCTGGCCAGGGTTCAAGCAGTCCTGGTTTAGGGCACTAGATCATCTCTGACTCTGTGTTGAGGGCCAGAAAAATGATTGACATTTCAAATTTGAATGAATTTATACATATACATGTATTAGATACAGATCCCAAGGGTTAGGGTGGGTCTTGCCATAGGCCACCTCTGGCCCCAGACAACCCTGAACTAGATTAAGGAGCATTTCCTTCTTTTAAAAGAATTTCCCCTGGAATGTTTTGGGTTATGTCCAAAAAGATCTTGTGTTTGTTCTACTGGCTTCTATAATACTTACTTTGTGGCAGGATCATCGTATGAGGCTACGAACACCAATGTCCCTTCATGTAGAGACCGGATGAATTTTAACAGTTCATTCACATCTGGAGAAAATGGAAAAAGACAGAATGAGCCAGGTAGGAAACCTCAACACAGCAGTTCCTCAAAAGTCTCACAAATCTATGCCTGTGTCTATGTGTATGCCACACTTCTGTGACAATGCAGAAAAAAATCAGAATGGTGTGATGGGTGCAGAGAATGTAATCAATTGCAGATGTCATACTTGTTTAAGCAAATTCCTTCTTGTTGCAGGGAAAACAAATGCTTGAAATTGTGTGGGCAATGTCCGCCATCATCTCAGTAGCCACAGTTTCCAGTGATTATTAGAGGTGGGTCTTCAGAGGCTTGCAAATTCTTTGCCTGCTCCCGGTGTAGCAAGACCAGAATAAAAGGAATGCACAGTTGGGAAAAAAAGTATGAAGATTTTTCCAAAATGTATGCAAGTCATAGAATTCGGCTTTTCTTGACATATAATACAGCCCACATTGTTGTAGAATTTTAATTTATTTGTAGTATGTGTAAACTGCCCACCGATAGACAGTACCTTTTCTTGGTGGTGGGATTGTGTGCTCCAGTGATACAAAGGACTATGTGGTAGCATAGCTACTGGCAGGGACTCCCATGCCAGACAGGCCTTTGTTGAGGTGCCAGACTAAACCTGTCCAAAATCCCACTGAACGTGGGTTGTCTGGAGAAGGAAAACTCCCACCTCAAACCTCCACTGCCTTGTGGCTATATCCATCTATGGGAAAGGCTTCAGGAGTCAACCTTGAGGCAAAATCCGGAGCTGGAGTCCCGGAAGCAGTTCGTGACTGTGTACAATCACGTTTTGGTAACTCCTGCAACACAGCTGGAACCAAGCTTATCGGCTCTGCCGTTCCATTGGACAGTTTTAGTGATGTGGAGAGGGGGGATTTACTACTTGGGTAACAGTCTATATCCTCCATATTAATCTACCCAGGCCATTCTGCTCTGGAGAGGAACACAATACCATAGTCTTTCAAGACTGAAAGATGCCAATGTCTTTTATGTGTAAAAAAACTTGCATGTGTAAACCTAAGTCTGACCATGAACCCCAAAGTCTCCACAAGATATGTCCCAATCCCTTTCATCAGCAATCCCTTTTGAGATTCCCTGTCATCATAAAGTGCCCTCTCAGGAGACACTGCAGGGGCATATATGCCTTCCATGCCTCTGGGACTGTGCAGATGTGGTGGTCTGTCTGATATCTCTGCAGCTGCAGAGAGCCTTTCAGAACCACAAGCCCACTCCACAATAGTGGTACATCAAATACCTGCATCTACAAACACCTTGTAAACTGTCCTCAGCTGACCAAATCAGTTGACCAAATCATGGAGCCCATACAACCTAATGCTACAGCCTCCACGGCAGGTCAGTCATTACAACTGACTCACTGCTTCATCTTCACCACCCAGCTTCAAAAACTGTCCCTCCAATCTTGCAAGCAATAATTTTCCTACACAGAATCCCCTTCCCTCACAAGGTGATTTCCTCAGACTTCCTTCCAGGTAACTCTTGCTGATCATGTATCTCAACTTCAACCATCACAACAGACTCACCGCCTGCCCACATGTCAAAGAACTTGGCATCAATGAGCTCTCCATTCACCCCTGAGAAACAGAACAGAAGAGACATTATAGAGGAGCCTGCATAATTTCCAGAACCATCCTTCATACCCCATATCCTTGCACCTCACCATTCACTAGTGCAATGTTCAGGCCTCGGCCCACGTTGTTCTTCACACTGCTCATTAACCTGAAAGAAATATTCAAGGTCAGAAACAGTGCAACACAAACGCCCTTGATGAGGCACCAGCAAGGCCGCATCTATCCTGCCAAACCTTTCCTCGGGAAGAACCAGTACACATACCAGTGGATGCAGCCTACAAGCACTGCTACCCTCTGGTTGAGTGGCTTATTGAAAGGCTTTAAAAGGAAGGTTCTTCTCAAGTCCTCCCTTCTCAAAGAGACTGACTCACATTTTGTCCTCAAGGCAGATCTTGGGTCCAATAACATTAGCTGCACCACTAGTGATCCGGAAGGCTAAGGACTGGTCCGGGCAGGCCTGAGGAAGACCACACTTGTACTTCTTTGGCCTGGGTTCTGAGGAGATAGCAAAAGTTGGGAAGTCCAAGAGATATTAAAACCCTTGGCTAGACAGACTCTTTTCTTCCAAACCTGAGAGTTTCTTGTCTTCCCAGAAGGAAAGGGCATCATAGTGATTTAGCCACTGAGTTTAAAGATACTACTCTAGTCCTTTAGCAAAAGGGGTATGCCAGTCTTTCTCCACTCCAAAAACTCAGGCAACATAACCTAGGGCAAGTCTAGTACCAAAACCCTCAGAAAGATAGGCACTACCCTCATTGTTCCCACCAATGATAAAAATTGCCAGCTTCCTATAAGATATTTGGTTCCAGAACAGTTGTAAACCATCTTACACACTGATGATCTATCAAGCCCAGTGGTGCCAGCAACACAGGTTATTGGGAAGAAGTTCCTTTTCCGCCCAGCTGCCCAGCATCCTTTATAAACCACCAATGCCAGAAATTGAACTTGGACTATCTACGGGCAGTAAATTGCTCTGCCACTGAGCCATGTACTCAATATTAAAGGAAGAGGAATAAAATTATTTTCACTCTTCATTGCAAACCTTCCCCATTCCTTGCAGAGGAATGTGTGGAAGCTGTTGTGCCTACCCTTCTCACACATGCCTACCCTTCACCCCCATCTCTTTCAACTCAACTGAACTCACTGCGATGCCTATAGCTGCTGCTTCTACTGTGTGCCTCGATCACTCTGATAAGATAAAGTGGCTTGTCCCAACCTGGCAATGGAGGGGAAAAGAGCCAGGATGGGGTGAGGACAAACTGCTAGCAGGCAAGAGGGAACTAAAGATTGACAGTTGCGGGAGAGGGGGTTTACATCCCATTAAAACAAAGCCGAAGTCATTTACCTGCAGTGGGAGAATTCTCAGGACCTATGAGGAAGCAGAAAAAAAATGACAGCATCAGCAAGATCTCCTCCAGAGCATTACCTTTTGCCATGACTTGCCATATAAACTCTCATAGCAGTCAGATGTCGTTCAAAATGATAATACTTCTGGTACACATTAATAGAGTTGGTGCAAAGTATTTATTTTAAGAAGTCTTTATACTGAGGCTCTTCTTGATCTCTGTAATTTTGAAAACAGGTGACTTCTTGCACTAGCTCAAGCCATCCATTTTAGCAAGACTACTAGACTGCAAGATCTTTAAAGTTCCTGAGCAACTTAGCTAAGCAATGAAGAGTTCTAAAATCTACAGGACAGCCTATGCCATAACATACATACATACATAGGATAGCCATAACAGAATTTTAAAAACAAACAAACAGTAGCACTTTTTCTAAAATGTGTATTAGGAATGAAAGAACTCATAGATGTAGACCGTTAAGAATGTTCTGCGAGATAGAAATAAAAATGTAGATGACATTCCCAACAACAGAGTATTATTACACTAGATAAAAATTAAACCATGGGACTGTACCAACATATCTCCATTTTCCATATGCCATATCACCTGGCATAATGATGTGCCATACTAGAGAATTGTACATATGGGAACTGAAGAAATTTACCACAACATGAAATATGCTTGGTATTCCTGGACCAGTGACTTTTTCCAATCCCAGTGTCAGACTCTTGAGCAAAGCCCTGAGCCCTATGGCATCTCTGCATCTGCATACATGTGCACACACACTACTCTCTCCAAGCAATTTGAATGCTCCACTCCTTGCTGACACAGTGGAGATCATTTCCCTCTCCTTTTATGACTTGAACAATGGAAAAGAGAATCAATATTTGCCTGCTGCTTCTCATTCAGAATCTCCATGGTTCTTAGGGAATGGTCCATTGTTTCCGTTTCATGTCCTGGCTGGATTGAGAAAGGAAAGGAAAATGATCTCTGAATGCTTGCCTCTCAGTGCAAGTGGTGTGGAGTGAGGAAGATTCAACAGCCTCTTCTGCTAATAGGCTTCTCTGAGGTTCACACATTATAACAAGAGCCTTGAAGGTAGTTAAGTTTGGATAGATTAGATTAGCAGGCCTCTATCAGTCTTGAGAGACTATGGTATCGTGCTCAGCATTGCATATGCTGCATGCAAAGCACGAAAGCCTGGGTTAGACTGTTATGGAGGATAGGCTATTACCCAAGCAGCAGATCCCCCCTCTCCATGCCACTGAATTAGTCCAATGGAAAGGCAGAGCTGATACGATTGGATCCAGCTGGCGTCGCAGAGCTGGGCTAAGAACAGGAGCTCACCCTGTGGGGCCAACTTGTGGGGCCAACCCTAGTCTCGAACCCTGGCCTGCTGGTTAACAGGCACAGTGACTTAACCACTTGCGCCAGCCAGAGAATGGGAAAAGGTAGTGATGTTGCCAATCATGCCACAATGATTTGCACTGCCACTGCTTATAGTATGGAGGACACATATGGGTTGTCCAATTGAGTCTTTTTAGGACCTCAAGGCTCTCCTATTGGCAGTCTTATACTTTGTCTGCCTAACCCAGTGATTTTTGACCTTTTTCATCTCAAGGCACACTTAACAAGACACTGAAATGGTCAAGACACACCATCAGTTATTTTTACCATTGACAAAGCACACCAGACTATTCAAATACCCCAATTTTCCTATTAATGAATGTCAGTCTCCAAATTCCCATGGCGTACCTGGAGACTATCCACGGCACACCAGTGTGCCATGGTATACTGGTTGAAAAATCACTGTTCTAACTAAACTTCACAGTGACGTTGGAGATGTAATGAGCTTCTTAGATGGGCAGAATAAAACAACATAAACACATTGCGGAAAATCAGACAAAAGGAAAATCAACAATCTGCAGTAAATGCAGAGCCTGGAAAAGTAAAGCAGAAGACAGAGATGCAAATCAAGACTTCCCTGATCCAAATAAGCTACCTACTTTTAGCCATAGCTCCCTACTAGCAATATGGGAATAAGACAAAAAAGACACTGTTAGTGTTTTCTAAATTTTTTATTACTGTTTCTCCTCTTTAAGGTTAAAAGATAGGTATGAATTCACACATAGTACTGAAAGTTACTTGCTTTGTCAATAGAGAACTTGTGATGCAACATTCCTGCATTCCAATTCCACCAGCTGCCAGTCTGATGTCTCTGGCTAGCCCATTAGATGATGGCCTCCTTTTCTTCTCTGCCTTACCCTAACATCTGATATTTGTATCCCATCAACAGTACAATCAGCTCTCATCTACATTTGAATATATTTTGCCAATAGACCAATCCTTTTTTGAAAAGGAATCCATCCAACACTTCCATCTATGACCTTGCCAATCCACCTAACCACCAATGCCACCTTCCCTCTCCTTTACCTTAACCCAACAGAATAGTTGGGGGGAAAGCAGAGAGATGCATGCTGCAGAAAGGGCAACGGTAACCAAGATCAAATATTTCCCCATGTTATATCTAGATATCGAGAGCAGTGGTATTCAGGCATTTCAGCCCAGGACCCCTTTCAAATTTAAAAATCTGTCCAGGACCCCGTCAAACTTACTGGGATGCTCCTCCGTGTCTGTTCAGAAGTACGGTAAATCCCATTATGTTCAATGAGATTTACTCCCAGAAAAGCCCAGTGGCAGATTCCAAGATGGTGGTTTCTACCCTCTTGCAACCCCAATCTGAGGCTGCGATCTCCCAAAAGGGGTCCCAATCCCCACTTTGAAGACCATTGATCTAGAGAGTTCCCATGTTCCCCATCCACAGACATGCTGGCTCTTACTGTTGAGGAGCTGCTGCAGGCGAGAGAAGCCACTCTGGGTACCCAACAAGATGCTGATGAGGATCCAGGTGAGACCTGCTGTCAAGACAATAATAACAACACGAAGGGGACCTAAAAGACAGTTGAGGAGAATAAGTTCAAACCTTCAATAAGACCAACCATCAGCTGCAATCTTTTGCACACTTTCCTGGAAGTACGTTCCACTAAATACAATGGAACATATTTCTGAGTGCATTTGCATAGGATAGTACTTTTAGCTACTTTCCTCAGCTGCCATAGCCATGCAACCCTAGCTACCCCATCCTCCCCATGTGCCCCAGGAGCTCAGTGCTCAAGATGGTCAGTAGGTCAGCAAAACTAGCAATGAAATTTTCTAGCTTAAGCAATTCCTATTAAGTGACTTTGTTTTTAGCTATAACTCACCTGCTAGTCTCATGGCCCTTACAGGGTATCTGTAACCACCGAGAACCCAATGCTCCGAAGCTCCAGCAGCAAAGAAGGATTCTTTATGGCTTAATCACATGTACCCTGTAAACTACAGAGAGAACGTAGTTCAATCAAACAAAGAAACTTGGCAAAAAAAAGACTAAACTTCAAGTCTTCAGTAAGACCTCTTTTATTGCACAAATATCACAATATAGGCTTCTTAGCCCACAATGAACCAAATGAAAAAAGTTAGTATTATGCTATTTTCACAAGGCGAAAACTATGGACTGCTTTACACATTAAAGGTAAAGGTAAAAATGTCTCCCGCAGGTCTCCCTACTAGTCATGATCAATTCTAAGGGTGATGTTCATCCCAATACCAATGTTGTCCAAAATGTGTCCATGAAAATGAGGCTGACATGACTGAACACCAAATGCACATGGAATGCTGTTACCTTCCACCGAAAGCACAATCTACTTATCAATTTGCATTTGTATACTATACTTTCAAACTGCAAGGGTGGCAGGAGCTGGGCAATAACTGGATTTCATTCTACCATGTGGTGTTTGTGTCTCAAACCTGATCTGCTAATAGGTTGGTGTCCTTAGCCACTGAGCCATCACAGCCCTTGTTTCACACATTACCCAGCAATGTAATGTATAATGCTGTGTAACAAGGAGCCACAGCCAATCTTGTTTCTGTGATTCTGTATTATTTAAAACACAATATATTCTATCAGTATATGCTTTGTGACAGCTTACACACACATACACATAAGCTGACAATAAAATAAAATGTCCATTACTTAATTATGACAGTATCAGATAGTATCTTAAAAACTCTTCAGCAACCCAGTAAAACAAGAACTCTAAAAGTTTGCCACAAACAGAAGAGTTTTTATAGACCTAGTGGGTAATAAGAGGCAACCAAGTAGACCACTGAAGGCGAAGACAGTTCACATCTCCAGCATCACTACAGGGAAGACCTTATAACCAACATTCCCCCAAATCCATAATAACTATGGGAGCACATAAGAGACTCTACATGCACCCGTAGTTACCGCACCACCTAGTGAAAACCTATGGGAAATTCATATTGGAATCCAGAGTAAGTTGTTCTTACACCGGAGCAAGGACTCCTCGTAGTTACTCTGGATTTTGCCCATAATCCACAATTAGATCATCAGCTGAGAAAGGCAGGAGTCTGAGAGAACATCTACCACCTTAAGTTCTCCCTGAACCACTATGAATTCTGCAGCATCACTGGTTTTCCCTGTGGATCTCTCCTTCAGTTTTATCTACTCTGGTTTATTTCCGTAGTCCACCTCCTTCTGCAATTATGGAATCAATTATTCATCCACCTCATCTTTAATTGAGATCTGAACCCCATGAGATCAAAACTGAGCATCAGAGCTGCATCACATCTCTGATGAAGCTGCCCCATGAGGAACAACCCCATGATATGTACAATCAACTACCAAGCCCAGTATTTGTATTGTTTATCAAGAAAACAACTTGAGGAGGAGAAGGCAAGTGAATCTGCAGCAGCAAAAGCAAATTCTCATTTAGCACCTTTAAAAGTAATTTGTTTCAGTTTAAATTTTCATTGACCAGATCAGCACAACAAAAATGTGGTCTCCATTTAAGTCTCCTTAACCTACTCCCAATAATGTGTCATTTTTTTGGGAACCACTGGCTTAGAAGGGGTATGTGTGTTAATTACTTGTATGTATTGGGGGTCCCCAAGGAATGGTTTGTCCACACCTGATCTTTTATAACACAGACTTACCCTACAATCTAGAGTAACTATGGGAGCACGTAAGAGACTGTGAGCACAATCCAGAGCAACTACGGGGAGTCCTTGCTCTGGTGTAAGAACAATTTGCTCTGGATTGCAATATAAATTTCCCATAGGTTTTCATTAGGTGGTACAGTAACTACGGATACACATAATGTCTCTTACGTGCTCCCGTAGTTGCTCTGGATTGTAGGGATTATGTGTACACGGAGTTACTGCACCACTTAGTGAAAACCTATCGGAAATTCATATTGCAATCCAGAGCAAATTGTTCTTACACCGGAGCAAGGAATCCCCGTAGTTACTCTGGATTGCACCCATAGGCTGCAATCCTAGATTCCTAAAGACACTTTCCTGGGAATAAGACCCACTGAACACAATGAGGCTTACATTTGAGTAAACATAGGCTGCAATTCTAACCACACTTTCCTGGGAGTAGGTATTATTGAACACAATGAGACTTACTTCTGAGTAGACAATATTTTTGATTGCATTGTTAGGATTGTGCTCGTGCTCATATTCATATTCTTATCCATCATCTGTTCCCAAGACACCTTTGAGAAATTGAGGGTACAATTGCAACAAGGGAATGGGGTGAGCACAAGATCCACACCATCAGTGCTGGCTCAGCCATGCCATGTCTGTTTGGGACTTTGGGAGTATTGAGAAGGCTTCAGAAAATTTTTCATTGCTGTTAGTCTCAAGCATTTATACAGTGGCGCCTCACATAACAAGTTTAATTCATTCTGGAGGCATGAAATGCTCCTTATGTGGAGTGGATTTTCCCATAGGAAATAATGGAAACTCAAATGATTGGTTCCACAACCCAAAAATATTTATATAAAAATATTAACTGTTTATAAAAACGATTGCAAAATACTGTAATATAACACAGTACAAAACACGCAGTGATGGGATTCAAAGAAATTAACAACCGGTTCTCTGTCCATCTGGCAGCCACTTTTAAATGGCTATTTTTAAACTTTATATGTCCTATCTCTTGTTAACAACCAGTTCTGTAGAGTAGGTGCAAACCTGCTGCACTGAACTGTACTGTACCTTTGAAAACCTTCATGGTTGGTGTGAGGATTACAGAGAGGGGGATGACTTTGGCTGCAATCCTAAAGACACTTTCCTGGGAGTAAGACCCATTGGACACAATGGGGCTTGTCTGAGTACACATGGTTAGGACTGTGCTCTTTCACTATCACTAATGGAGTCACTGCTATCCATTGGCTCAATGGAATCTTTGTCTTTATGTGCAACTAACATTCCCAAGCTGCTGATGGGGAGCAGCACTAGAACATTGATAAGGCACACCTTCCACGCTGCCACACACAGATCCCACATACATACCTGGTTCAGGCTGCTTCCCCCAGGGCCCCCATAAGAACCCTGGACATGGAAGCCTATTCCAAACTTTGCCCAGGGCTCCACTGTAGCTCAAGCTAGTCCCCACATCCTGCCTGTGGGTTCTCTTGCCATGGAAACTTGAGTTCTCTTGCCATGGAAACCTGTTCCAAACTTCCTCAGAAGTGCTCTTTACCCAAGATAGTGCGCTTTATGCAAGTCAAAATTTCTGAGAAAATTTTGCTCTTTACCCAAAATGCTCTTTACCCAAGTCGCTCTTTACTCAAGGTACCACTGTATTTTAGCTGCTGTATTGAGACTATCAGCCACCTGACAATGTTGACACACCAGCCACACCATCAGAGGTTAATTCACTCCCACATGACATATGCGATCACCTGCCAACTGAACAAATAGATCAATCTCCATAAAAAAGAATAAATGGACACAGAGAAGACATAAAAATGTACTTTCCCAAAGGAGACTGCCAACTTCTCAAGACATTCTACTGCTAACCTAGCAGGCCTCCGTCAGTCTTGAAAGACTATTGTATTGTGCTCTGTGCTGCATACGCTGCATGCAAAGCACGAAAGCTTGGGTTGGATTGTTCTGGAGGATAGGCTGTTACCCAAGCAGCAAATCCCCCCTCTTCACGCCACTGAATTAGTCCAATGGAAAGGCAGAGCCAATACGATTGGATCCAGCTGGCGTCGCAGAGCTGGGCTAAGGACAGGAGCTCATCCTGTGTTGTGGGGCCAACCCGGGTCTCAAATCCTGGCCTGCTGGTTAACAGGCACAGCGTCTTAACCACTTGCGCCACCCACAGCCAACCTAAAGACATTGTTTAACAACAAAAAAGAATTTCAAAGGGACATTCCAGAAAGAAGCCACTGAACTGGATTAGGAAACTTGATTCTCAGTGCAATACTAACCTCTGGTTAGGCTGGCACAAGTACAGTGCTGTCCTAGGAGTGTCGCAAAAAGTGCCATAAATCAGTTCTGTGCCACTCCTTTGTGTGGGTTAGGGTTAGAAACAAGTGCTTGCCTCCTCAACCACTGCAGGAACGGGTAAATGGGTGAGTTGTGCTGGCCTAATTGGTGAGGATTGCATCCTCTGTCTGTCTAAGCAAAGATAAACATTTCTTGTCTCACTATATTGTTAATTACTTACCCCTCACTATACCATTCTCTATACCTCTCATAGCACATCACCATTTGGTCCAGTTATCCAGAGGGTTGGGTAAACCCATAGAGATTCCCACAGGCACTCTGAGATTCATCTCAGTACTTTACAGTCCAAGTCTAGGTATGTCTACTCAGAAGTAGGCCTCACTGAGTTCAGTGGGACCAAGAGTACAATCCTAACCATGTCTACTGAAAAGTAAGCACCATAGTGTTCATTGGGTCTTACTCCCAGGAAATGTCTTTAGGATTTCAGCCTTACTCTTCAGTAAATGAATACACAGTATATAGTGTACTGTTTTATCTGCTATTGTGAACATGCAATTGGGAACTGATGGTGACATCAGTACCTTACTGTAATGATGGTTGCTGACTATACCTCTTGCTACTCCGCAGTTGTCCTTCTGAGGAATACTTTCTTCCCGATTTCTCTAGTGGTGTTTACCTGTCCACCTTCTCATGACTTGAACTCTGCCCAGGAAAGCTACTGCTAAAAAATGGATACGAGTCCAACCTACTCAGATCTAAGCCCCATTATAGTTAATGAGGGCTTACCTCTAATTACATATGGATAGGATTGTAGTTACAGAGTCCAATCCTATGATATCTACTTATAAGAAAGCCCTATTAAAAGTCAAACCCTACAATCCAGAGTAACTACGGGAAGACATAAGAGGCACTTATTCTGGATTGCTCTATGCATTTCCCATAGGTTTCCCATAGGTGGCACTGCAACTACGTTGCTGTAAAAGGTCCTGTAGTTACTCTGGATTGTAGCCAAAGGGTAAATTGGATTGGATTGCAGCCTCACAGCCTAATCTTAAGTATGTGTTCTTAGATGGAAGCCTCATTACAGTCAATGGGACTTACTCACAGGGAAGTGTGGATAGGACTGCAGCCTCTCGGCCCAATCCTATGCATGTTTACTTGGACACAAGTCCCACTGAGTGCAATGGGACCTACTTTCACATAAGCAGTTTTACGACTGCAGGCTTAGGCTGCAATCCTAAAGACACTTTCCTGGGAGTAAGACCCATTGAACACAATGGGGCTTACTTCTGAGTAGACATGGTTAGGATTGTGCTATTAGTCTCTTGTCATTTGGTGCAAAACTCTGCTCTGTTTCTCTGCCAGAGCCCCCTCCTATGCATGGCTACTGAGAACTCACCCCCATTTGAGTCAATGGGTCTTACTCCCAGGAAAGTGGAGAAGGTAACAGCCTCACAGCCCCCTCCTCTGCATGACTACTCAGGGGTAAGTCCCATTTGAGTCAATGGGTCTTACTCCCAGGAAAATGGAGAAGGTAACAGACTCACAGCCCCCTCCTCTGCATGACTACTCAGGGGTAAGTCCCATTTGAGTCAATAGGTCTTACTCCCAGGAAAGTGTGGAGAAGACGGCAGCCTCACAGCCCCCTCCTCTGCATGTCTACTCAAAGGTAAGTCCCGTTTGAATCAATGGGGCTTACTCTCAGGTAAATGGGGCAGGATTGCAGCCACAGACCACTCCCCTCCCGGTCGTGGAGTCCCGGAAAACTAAGTGACGTGGGGAGCGGGACCCCCGCCGCTTGCTCAGCCAAGGGCTTCCACCTGCCCCCGCCAAGTACGCGGGACCTCCCACCCCCTTCGGCGCCCCCACAGCAGCCTCTTGCCCCCTCCGCTCCACATACTCATCTCCCCAGCACCCCCATCTCCTCCTAAGTCCCCTCACGACGCCAGGCCTGGCTCCAACCCACGGTCCGCATCTGTTCCACGAGCCGGTTCCGGCCTGAAGCAGGGCTCTCCGGTTGGGCTGCCGCCCCACCTGCCGGCTCCGCCCAGCCTCCGGGGCAAGCTGAGGGCCGGAGCAGCCGCCCGCCCCCTTCCCAAGCACTGCCGCCCTCCCTGGTCTGCGCGGCCCCTGTCGGCACTCGCAGCGCCCCTCCAAACACCGGGGACCCCCATTCCTCCTGAGGCAGCATCGCCCCGCTCCGGGGATGCCCAGCACTGACACACCAGGGCCTGCTGGGGTGATTCAGGGACCATGCGTAGGCAGGTCTCCTCAGGAGTCAGTCCCTCAGAGTCAGTGGGGCTTCCTCCCAGGAAAGGGTGGAGAGGGGAGCAGCCTCACAGCCCCCTCCCAGGCAGGTCTCCTCAGGAGTCAGTCCCACCAGAGTCAATGGGGCTTCCTCCCAGGAAAGGGTGGAGAGGGAGGCAGCCTCACAGCCCCCTCCCAGGCACGTCTCCTCAGGAGTCAGTCCCTCAGAGTCAGTGGGGCTTCCTCCCAGGAAAGGGTGGAGAGGGGGGCAGCCTCACAGCCCCCTCCCAGGCAGGTCTCCTCAGGAGTCAGTCCCCTCAGAGTCAATGGGGCTTCCTCCCAGGAAAGGGTGGAGAGGGGGGCAGCCTCACAGCCCCCTCCCAGGCAGGTCTCCTCAGGAGTCAGTCCCTCAGAGTCAATGGGGCTTCCTCCCAGGAAAGGGTGGAGAGGGGGGCAGCCTCACAGCCCCCTCCCAGGCAGGTCTCCTCAGGAGTCAGTCCCCTCAGAGTCAATGGGGCTTCCTCCCAGGAAAGGGTGGAGAGGGGGGCAGCCTCACAGCCCCCTCCCAGGCAGGTCTCCTCAGGAGTCAGTCCCTCAGAGTCAGTGGGGCTTCCTCCCAGGAAAGGGTGGAGAGGGGAGCAGCCTCACAGCCCCCTCCCAGGCAGGTCTCCTCAGGAGTCAGTCCCTCAGAGTCAATGGGGCTTCCTCCCAGGAAAGGGTGGAGAGGGGGGCAGCCTCACAGCCCCCTCCCAGGCAGGTCTCCTCAGGAGTCAGTCCCCTCAGAGTCAATGGGGCTTCCTCCCAGGAAAGGGTGGAGAGGGGGGCAGCCTCACAGCCCCCTCCCAGGCAGGTCTCCTCAGGAGTCAGTCCCCTCAGAGTCAATGGGGCTTCCTCCCAGGAAAGGGTGGAGAGGGAGGCAGCCTCACAGCCCCCTCCCAGGCAGGTCTCCTCAGGAGTCAGTCCCTCAGAGTCAATGGGGCTTCCTCCCAGGAAAGGGTGGAGAGGGAGAAGCCTCACAGCCCCCTCCCAGGCAGGTCTCCTCAGGAGTCAGTCCCACCAGAGTCAGTGGGGCTTCCTCCCAGGAAAGGGTGGAGAGGGAGGCAGCCTCACAGCCCCCTCCCAGGCAGGTCTTCTCAGGAGTCAGTCCCCTCAAGTCAATGGGGCTTCCTCCCAGGAAATGGTGGAGAGGGAGGCAGCCTCACAGCCCCCTCCCAGGCAGGTCTCCTCAGGAGTCATCCCCTCAGAGTCAATGGGGCTTCCTCCCAGGAAAGGGTGGAGGGGGAGGCAGCCTCACAGCCCCCTCCCAGGCAGGTCTCCTCAGGAGTCATCCCCTCAGAGTCAATGGGGCTTCCTCCCAGGAAAGGGTGGAGGGGGAGGCAGCCTCACAGCCCCCTCCCAGGCAGGTCTCCTCAGGAGTCATCCCCTCAGAGTCAATGGGGCTTCCTTCCAGGAAAGGGTGGAGAGGGAGGCAGCCTCACAGCGCCCTCCTAGGCAGGTCCAGTGGTGGGATTCAAATAAATTAACAACAGGTTCTATGTCCTAATAATATAAATTAACAACAGGTTCTATGTCTCATTAGCAAAGGATTCTATAGAACCTGTGAGAACCCCCTGAAGCCCACCTCTGGAAAGTGTGTTTAGGATTGCAAGCCTTACTCACTCATCAACACCCTGCCAGAACTGCTGGTCTCCTGCCGAACCATAGCATGGAGCAGAGACTGTTATCACTGCATGTTCTGAGCAATTCTTTAAAGGATCGAGACACTAATCTTGCAAAAATGGAATACATAGTAAGTGACTTGCAACTTATGAGTCCATTGCAATTCTCCATCCAGTGATGCAACATTGCTGGCACAACCTCAGCTAAATCCCATGGGGTGTTTGGGCCTCAGGTGGCCTCCTCAGGGTAAGGGAACAGTTGGTGCAAGATCTTGCTAAACTGGGAAAGTACATAGATCTGATCGAAGAAGGAATCAATATCTAACATGTGCTGTCACTGTTGTCACCAAACCTGCCCCACTCCCAGGCCTCATCCACTCATCCTTCACAGTTCAGATTATAGTTAAGGAGAGGAGCAAATGGAGAAAGCATAATCAGATGAACTGAGAATGAGGACTAAGGGAGTCTGCTGCTGGAGGCATTGGCTTCCATCAGCTTTGTGGGTGGACCAGTTCTGCATGTATTAGAAAATCCTATTACATGGTGAGCTGGTACATCTATAGTCATCAATAATTATGGGACAAGAAAGAATGTGCAAAAGAAAAGGTAACTTGCCCTCTCCATGTAATAAAGGCAAGATCTTCAAAGCTGAAATGCCCAGTTCATCTCACCTGATCATCTAATTTCAAACTACTGGCTAGGCCTTTCTATCAATCATGGAAACCTCTGCAATTAATCAGGCCCAAATTACACATTGTACAGGAAATTCTGATTGTTTAAGTGCCACTGAGAAGCAGCAGCGACTTAACCCTTTCTCATATATCTAATCATTGTTCCCCAAGGCTGAGTGGATATTTACCCTCTGTGTCTCTGATATACTCTTGTACATCAGGCTGTGTAGTGATGATTGATACTGTTGTTGACTTGACTGCCTCTGAACATATCTGTTCCCCATTTCCGCAATGAGTTCTTTTTTCCCCTTTTGTTTTGCTCCTTATATTTTGTTCTATGTAATGTTTTTAAAAATTACACTTCTTTCACCACGTAATGTTAAAATTAACATTTTAATGCCTTTCTTGAGGATTTTACTTGTGGTTCTTTGTACATGATTAAGGTTTGTAAACTGCCTTGGACATAGAAAAGGCGGGTATAAATTGCTTAAATAAATAAAATTAATGTGGGAAAAACATTTAACCTTATCCTTGTACAGTGGTGCCTCACATAACAAGTTTAATTTGTTCTGGAAGCATGCTTGTTATGTGAAACACTATGTGAAGCGAATTTTTCCATAGAAAATAATGGAAACGCAGACAATTGGTTCCAGAACCCAAAAAATATTAATATAAAAATATTAACTCTATGTAAAAATGATGTCAAAACACTGGAATTGAATTCAAAACATGCATTCAATGTGCATGATCCTATGAAGTCTATTTAGGCTGCAATACTAAAGACACTTTCCTGGGAGTAAGCCCCATTGAACTCCTCTGCTCCCTTCTGGGTAGCCCTGAGCTGCTTTCCTCTTTTCCACTGCTGTTCTCTCCCTCTGCCCAGCGGACACCCGGCCACAGGAGGAACAGCGTGGAAGTGTTGCTTTCGCTATGGGCAGGCGCGCTTGGCAGCCCTGATGCTTTTTAAAATGGCTGCCGGCCAGCACATCTGCCCCAGCTGCCAATGAATGCGCTTGTTACCGGAAGCACAGTTTGTTACATGAAGCAGAATCCTAGATAAATTTTTGCTTGTTATGTGGATCACTTGTTAAGTAAGGCACTTGTTAAGAGACGTACCACTGTATTTTCTTCCCTCAGGGAAAACAGAAGCTATACAGCAGGTCCAGGGGTTGGGGCAGTGCCAGGGATTTTTCAGTCAGGGATTTTTCAATGTAAAGTACAGGGAGGAAAACATGTTGCACCCCCTTTCACCCCCTTCTGTTTGGAATTTTAGAAAACTGGTTCTTAGTGTGTGCCTCTGTCATGGAAGGACATCCTCCCCAAATTTCACCCTTTTAGGCCCAGCGGTTTTGGCTGGGCAACTTCAGTTTTATGTATATACAGTATGTAGATGTAGATTGTAATAATGTACCCCTTACAAAGTACTGTGGCTCCCTGCAGGAATTACACCAACTTGAGGGTACTGCTATCCAATTATTAAAGGAATTCGATATTCGGCCATAGGTGTAGACATCTAGTAATTGCTCATATATTTTATATGAATTTTATGTCATTGCTGTATTTTACCATATGATTAAATAAATCAAACCATAAAAAGCACCTGCTCATAAGCCAATACAAATAAGGTACAGATTCAGTTGTTGAGAATAATAATGACATGTTCTTTTAGGGCAATACAGATATGATAATTGGGCTGACATAATGCTGAGGAACAATACCTCTAAAACAGTTTCTGTTAGAGAAGCTTCGGTATCTGTCATATGCTGTGGGTGGGGGAAAGCATAGCTACAACCTTGGAATTAATCTGAAATGTGAGCTAGTTCGCAGAGTACCTTTTGTGCTATCAGCCACAAACTGGCTGTGATCCAATGATCTCAGATACAAGGCCATATGTGTGCCATTATTCTTATTTAAAACAACTATATAAATTGTCATTTTCCAAACTTGTTTTATTACTGGGAAATTTCTAAACTCTTTCCAACAAGACTTGAGCTGCAATTCTTTCTCAGTGTGAACTACATTGCATATTGCTTTCACGTGGGGATACTTGAGGGCTGCCCCTGGTTCTTCACTTCTGACATACACGTTATGTCAGAAGTGAAGAACACACACCTTGTTATACACAGATTTTTTTTTATGACAGGGATGTGACTTAACACAAATGGCCACTGTAAATAATAGTTTTTAAAACTATTTTTCTATTGGTGTAGAGAGGCAGTCATGCAAGCAATCATTCCATTCTTCAGCTAAGCCAGGCAGGGGATCCTTTGTGTTTCTAATTGCTGAATTTTTTTGCTAATTGCTCTCTACAACAGTAAGAAAAGCTATTTTCAAACATTGTAAAGGGATTCATTTTTATTTTTTTTAAACTGCTTTTATTTAGCACATTTTTTTGGTATCAGCAGGGAATCCCAGAATCAAACTCCTGCAGATATCAAGGCACAATGGTATTCCATCCGGAGCAATGGAGTAGCAAGAAACCTGGAAGTGGGTTTTTGAGGGTGTAATCCTTATTTAGATTGGCACAACTCATCAGTTTTCCAGTTCCTGTGGTGATGTAGGGAAGCCAGCGCCTGTCTGTACACTGGCCTACTCCGCCCCCAGGTGTGGTGCAGAAGTGCCTTACAATACTTTTGTGACACCCTGGGGCCAGCAAAGGTTTCAAAGCACTAACCATGTCTACTCAAAAGTAAGCCCCATTGTGTTCAATGGGTCTTACTCTTAGGAAAGTGTCTTTTAAGATGGCACCCTAAATCTGTTTTTCCATTGTTTATTTATCCACTGATATTTTTTAATCCACGGGAAGCTCTGGAAAGGAACCCTGGTGGATAACAAGGGACACCTATACAAATATCATTTTCAAGATGTGAAAAATTAATACATGCAGTGATTATAAATTATATACAACTGTATATAAATTATATACAACTACAAATATATTCCTGTCTTGCTTCAGGAATCCCATACTGAATGATGGGAGGAGACAGGTTCCCATTGTATAGATGTATATAGAACATCTATACAGCCCAACAAGATGTATAGAAAAGTAGCCTGCAAGGAGAATCATACATGCTTTAAAGATGGGACTTGTCCTTATTCATGCATGGATAGCAAATACACAAAAGTCCTGATAAGTTGATCCTTAATTAACCACACTCTGGGAACACAATCCAACTAAGGATCCTACTGATAACCCTGAACTCAACAGAATCTCATTCATAGCTGACAACTGAGTGGGCGTGGTCACTGCAAGCCCCTCCCACTCATTCCTCTCCCCCCCTCTTCCTGTTTTGTGTCCTCTCGCGCAGGCGCGTTGAGGGCCTTTAAACGTGCGCAAGAAGTTCCAGCAGCCACATTGCCTTGCTGCTTGAATCCTTCCGCCGGGGCCTGTGAGGACTATTTTTTCTACCTTCTTTCGCTTTTGGAGTTCGCAAATTCAAACGAATTCCTCCGAGTTAGGCTTATTTGGGGGGTTTTCGACCATGAGGAATTTTTCTAAGGGGTCGCGGTGGCTCTAGGGGGTGTTTTTCTCGACACCCGAAGGCGGGTGGCGGAGGGAGACGCTTTGTTGTGGAAAGGAAGCCCCTCAGCGGAGGGTATTGAGAAAGTCCAAGATGGCGGCAGCTTCTAGGCCGAGGGGACCCGGCAGGCCCTTAGCCTGAGGAGGCGGGAGGAGGAGAGCCCTACTTGGGCCTAGGGAGGCACCGAAGGCTCCCCAAGGAGGCCGGAGAAGGGGAGAGGCCGGAGGGAGCGGGGTCCGGAGGGAGGCAGGCAGGCAATCCGGCGGCTTCGGCCAAGCCTGTGGCTCGAGTGAGGGGGAGGGGAGGGGCCGGGCATGGCCCCCTGAGGGGCCCCCCAGCAGGACGAAGGGGGCATGGAGCACAGAGAGGAGCAGGGAGAGCTGGGCGAAGGGGGGGAGCAAGGGGGCTGGGGGGAGAGCAAGGCCCCCCATGGGGACCAGGGAGACTGGGGGGCCCAGGGTGACAAGGGGGAGCGAGGACCCCGGGGCCCAAGAGGGGAGAGAGGGCCTTCGAGTGAGAGGGGGGATCGTGGGGACTGGGGGGAGCGTGGCCCTAGGGCCCCAGAGAAGGCAGAGCGGGGTACCAAGGGGCCACGCAGTGACAAGTCCGATCAAGGAGATGGGGGTACTCGGGGTGAGAGAGGCCTTCGGGGTACAAGAGGAGCAGATCAGGCTGACCGAGTAGGTCTGTGGGGCCTAGAACAAGGCGAGTGGGTAGAGCGTGGCCTGACTTGGGCTGGGGATCCTGATCCACTGTTACCCCCCGAGGACTTCTTGCCACCCCCAGAATGCCCGGTCTTTGAGCCCAGTTGGGCTGAATTCAGCGATCCGCTTGGTTACATTGCTAAGATTCGGCCCATCGCAGAAAAGAGTGGTATCTGCAAAATACGCCCTCCTGCTGTAAGTATAGGATGCCTGTGGATAGGGTGACACAAGTGGGGTGCTTTTCTTGCAGACCCGGGTGTGACACAAGCGGGGTGCTTTGCTTCCAAACCCAGGAACAAGAATAGGACAACACAAGGGAAGGGGGCTTTTCTTGCAGATCCCAGAACAGGAGTAGGGTGACACAAGTTGGGTACTTCTCTTCAGATCCAGGAACAAGGTGATACAAGTGGGGTACTTTCTTGCATATCTGGGAATAGTTCACACCTGTCCAAAAGTATTTCCATTAGGGGTTGTGTTTGCCAGTGAATATATGGGGAGCTTTTTGTTGGAACGGAGTGTTCATCATTGATTGCTTTTGGGCACAGAACTGGTGTACCTTTGCAGGCAGACACAGAAATGAATGACTGTGAGCACAATCCTAACCATGTCTACTCAAAAGTAAGCCCCATTGTGTTCAGTGGGTCTTACTCCCAGGAAAGTGACTTTAGGATTGCAGAACCTGACGACAACAGTATCCAGTGAAACTGGTTTTGGGTATGATAGCCTTTGAGGTCATACAGGACTTCAGTAGCATCTTGAAGGAAATTTGCTGAGGGCAGTTATGATTCATGAAAAGGGCTTCGAGGATGGTGAAAGGTGTATGGCTTTGATGCCATTGAAAAACACAAGCCTCACCCATGCTACTCCATCAGGCTATAGAAGTTCTTGTCTCTGTATGATGACGGAATAATATAAAGTCTACATGCTGGAGATGGGGATGTCCAACATGTTGGGTCATCTGCTGTGTGTGAGTGCATAACTTTGTTAGAATCAGTGATATTGTGGGGTACTGGAGTAGACTGATGGGGGAAATCCTCTCTGCATGGCTATTGGAGCTCATACATGCACTGTGTCAGCAGGAAAGTAGTTTGAACCTCGTAATTGTCAGATCCACAGAATTTCAGAGCATGTGGGTGGCACAAGCGGTTAAGATGCTGTGCCTGTTAACCAGCAGGCCAGGGTTCGAGACCCGGGTCGGCCCCACAAGACAGGATGAGCTCCTGTTCTTAGCCCAGCTCTGGGAAGCCAGCTGGATCCAATCGTATTGGCTCTGCCTTTCCATTGGACTAATTCAGTGGCATGGAGAGGGGGGATTTGCTGCTTGGGTAACAGCCTATCCTCCATAACAATCCAACCCAGGCTTTTGTGCTTTGCATGCAGCGTATGCAGCGCCGAGCATGATACCATAGTCTTTCAAGAATGACGGAAGCCTGCTTGTCTTCCTGGGCACATGGATTGTTTATTATACATTTTGATGTTAATGTATGTTTGGATGTAGTAGCTAACATCTTGGAGAACTTGCTTTTTTGCCAGGCTGGAGATGATGCAAGTTAGGCATCTCCTTTTATGATAAGTCTTCATACATCCTAATGCTTCAGAACTCTTCCTAACACTAAGAACTCTACAGCTATGACTTGAGCATAAATTTTGGCAACATAGATAAAGATGTCCTTCTACAAGAATGGAGTAAAAGTATAATTTATAATTTGGCATTTGTAGCATCTACTTATTTTCCCTTGTAGTGTTTGCATCTCCCAAGACACAACATGGAGATTTGATGATGCTGTAGGACCAGAAGGCAGGAAGTGCTGAGGTGCTTCAAGAGAAACACCTACCCTACATTCTAGAGTAACTACGGGAGCACATAAGAGACTTTATGTGCACCCATAGTTACTGCACCACCTAGTGAAAACCTATGGGAAATTCACATTGCAATCCAGAGCAAATTGTTCTTACACCAGAGCAAGGACTCCCCGTAGTTACTCTGGATTGCGCCCTTAGTCTGTCATAAAGTCCTGATTCTACTTCAGCTTTTCAAGGCCTCTAGTTCCACTGAATCACTGATTCATAATTCAACCTTTTTCCTTCCCAATCTTATTAAACATTTGTGATTTTTCTGAAAGCAGCAAAAAATATTGGTTCTTATCTAGTCAGTGAATCACTTTGTGGGGGTAAAGAATTTTTAAGCTGTATCCCCCTTGTTTTTCTCACCAGGACTAAAACTTGATTCAGAACGTTATTTTGAATAATCCATTTCCTTCAGCATGAAAACATCTGCTGTAGTTCAGCTGGATAGAGGATGGGATGTCTTTCTGCTGATGTGATTTTAGGTAGCTGTTTTATGGCTGTCAAACATTTCTTAATAAGAGTGCTTGTTTTCATCTTCCTGTCTTCAGGAGTTGGGGAAGTTAAGTGATGCTATGTTGGCCATCTCCCTTTTCTGTGAGTTGCATTTGCCAGTGTACATTCAGAATAAATTATGGCGATATAAATCTATCTTGTCTTTACTCTTCAGTCAAAGACTTTGGCATCCTTACAGTAAAGATCCTTACAGTTTAGAAGCCATAATCTGTCGTTTCCTCAAACTCTTTTGAATAATTGTTTCATGCAACTACTAAAATATAAGAGAAATACGGTATCTACTTGCATCGAACGCTCACCTTTTCTAGCCAAATTTATTCTCCAAAATCAGTGTGCATTAGAGTTGATGATTAATAAGATGATTAATAGTAAATACACCATTTTAAATAGTAAAGATGATTAATAGTAAATACACCATAGTAAATAGTAAAGATGATTAATAGTAAATACACCATTTTTATTATAAGGATAGGGTATGCATTAGATTTGATGGTGCATTATATTCGAGTAAATATGTGTATTTTATTAATGTCATTACTGTTAAATGAATTTGGCTAATTAATGTGGCTCATGAGTAGGAAATGTCCCAGTTGCTCTTCCAGCCTTTCAAAATTAAAATGTGTAGTCATCAATTTGACCAACTTTGAATAAGCTTTTGTTATGATGGCTTGAATATATCCCCCATAGAGAACTTTGTTGTCTTCCTGTCCCTGGCAGCTGATGACCTGCCCTTGAAGTATCTGAGCATCAGGAAAGTAGTTTTTGCATATCCACTGTCTTGGGGAAAAATATCTGTAGACTGGTTAAAGAGCTACTGATGACATACTGTGTTTCTGTTAGGCTTCCTGTAATTAATGATCAAGGGGAAGATGTTCACATGCGCCGCTTTACAATGCCTAATGCATTTGTTCTTCACTAGTGGTTATCTGTCTGCAAAGAAAGGTCTATTTCAAATGTCATTTTAATTCTTGTTTGAGCTTGTTCTCTTTTTCTGGTGAAAGTGTCTTTCATTTTAAAACAGCGATCTTTCCCCTTCTAGGATTTTCTGGTAGCTTTTTTTAAATACCAGGTGAGATCTTCTAGGTGGAAAATTGAATAGGAATCCTGTGAGGCTGTTCTTTTTAGTGACAGGTTTTAATTCTTGGCCACAGCAGGGCCTGTTGAAGCCCATAGTTGATGTTATAACCTCTCACTTCATAGTATTAGTAACAGATTTTACATGCATAGAAGCAGAGCATTGGGGTCCTAATAACACACTTTTCTACCTCTTTCTCAGGACTGGCAGCCTCCCTTTGCTGTGGAAGTGGATAATTTTAGGTTTACCCCACGAATACAAAGACTCAATGAATTGGAGGTGAGTCTTGCAGGGATGGAAGAAAAAATCTTTTCTGAGTATTGGAGAGTTCCTTGGAGAGCTAGTGGGCCATCTAAGCCAAAGCGTTGTGGGTTTTTTTTGTTTTTACTAAACAGGAAAGGAAATCCTCTTAACAAACTGCCTTTATTTTCATTGTTTTGAAGAATTGTATTTTTAAATATGAATCAGAAAATCCCCAAATAGACCAATTCTTCATAATTATTTTTTACTTGTAAACCGATATGAATATGCTGTTAATGTTTTTGGAGTTCATCTTTTTATCAGGCATTTCTTAACCGGATGTCCTGTTCCAAAAATAGCGTCATGCATTTCAGAACTTAATGTGGACTCAATTGACTCATATGGACTTGATTAATGGACTGTTAATTTGAGTTTGCACCAGCTGATGACTGGAGCAGCTTATTGGAGACTACCAATAGATTCCAATAAGCTGCTCCATATTTGCCCTTTGTCTTATTAGGGCAAATCTTGAATTGCATTCTTGGATGAAATGAATTACCCAGCCTAAACTTGTTTTTGGTGTTAAGGTGCAAGATGCTTACCTAGGACCTCACCTTGTTTTTGGAATGAAGTAGTTAAGATTGGAATCTTGTTTAGGTGACTAAAGCCCACATCCTAACTAACTTTCCCACACTAGCATAGCTGAGCCAGTGGAGCATATGCTGGATCCTACAGTTGGGTGGCAGTCACAAGTCCTGTTCAAGGTAAGGGAATAATTGTTCCCTTACCTGGATACAGCATTTCTCTCATCTTTGAGCTGGAAAGTTGGATAAAATTGTATCCTAAGTAGTGAAATATTATAGTGCTAACAAGTCCGTAACATCTAGTTCTGTTCACCCCCTTAAATTTGACTTAACAACACAATCCTAACCCCTGGTTGGAGCAGTGCAAGTCCCATGCTGGTCTGAGAGTGTTGTAAGGCACTTCTGCACCCCTTGTGGGAGAGGTCAGTGCACAGACATGTGCTGGTCTCCCCCCAGTACCACAAGAACAAGGAGATGGGTGAGCTATGCTGGCCTAAATTGGTAAGGATTGTGCTGTTAAGGCTGCAATCATAATTTCCAGTTAGGCTACCATAAGCCCTGGCAAACGTTTTGTGCCAACCTGGGGGTGTCGCAAAATTCCCAAAAGGCACTTCTGCCTTATTGGGGGGCTTAGGCCAGTGCATAGGAATACTCTGACCTCCCTACACCGATTTATGCCGGCTTAAAATGTCTAGAATTGCACCCTAAATTATAACAGTGAAATTCTGCATTCAAAATTCTAGTCCCCAAGGAAGTCACTGACAGGGCATTGTCTCAGCTAGCAGGAGCAGACAAGAGCAGCCCTTGTTAAATCTTCATTGCCCTGCAATTGCACAGAAATGCAAGGCCAGTAGCAGTCCAAAACAATGCATGTATGCAATATTTATGACCTTTGAAACTGACTGAATCTCAACGTTTTGTGGGCAAGCTAGATGTCAACATTGGTTGAAAGGTGCTATTCTTACATTGAAAACTTCGTAGGAGACTGACCATGGGTTGTCATATCTGTATCATCAGGCACAGACCAGAGTGAAGCTGAACTATTTGGACCAGATTGCAAAGTTTTGGGAAATTCAAGGATCTTCATTGAAAATTCCCAATGTGGAGAGGCGAATTCTCGATTTGTACAGCTTGAGCAAAGTAAGTTAGAATTGAATTCTTCCCTAAGAGACAGAAATGGAAGCTAGATTGAAGGATTAAGAACAGGTGGTTGATCTAGTGGGTTTCATTACTAATAGTAACAATTATGGGTTAAAGCTTTCCTGTGGCTACTGATTGAAATAGATATTCCAATATAGAAGTATTGGTAAGTATGAAAGGAAGCTTGGGACTGCAGAATCTGTGGAACAACACACAGTATAGAGGTGAGGTAGGAAGAACTGAGTTTGGTATAAGCAAGCATATTGAGATGTGTTTCTTGTATGTAATTGATACTAACCAAGTATGAATTTGGTGTTATCAATACTTTGTGTTCCAGATTGTGATGGAAGAAGGTGGATATGAAGCCATCTGTAAGGATCGCCGGTGGGCACGAGTGGCCCAACGCCTATCCTATCCATCAGGGAAAAACATTGGTTCCCTTCTTCGCTCCCACTATGAACGCATAATTTACCCTTATGAAATGTACCAGTCAGGTGCCAATTTGGTGGTAAGTAGAAGGCTCTAAGAATTTTCCTGATGTAGTCTTTTAAAAAAATCTTCCTTTGCCTCTGTTACCTCTCAGCTTGTTCTCGATGCCTGTAAGAAAACTTAGGAGCACCTAAGCACAACTCCTCTGGATGTTGTTCACTGTTTTGGGAGCATAATTCTTGTTAGAGAGGAAGGTGTAGGCTCCTGAGTTCCATAAAAATGCTGCATGTTCCTTTGTCTTGATTCTGTTGAATTTGGGGGATAGGCGAGGTCAGTCCCTTTGCTTTCTGATTCCTAGTCTTGAGGTACAGTGAGGTTTACTTAATATTAATGCTACTCTGTCCCCCAGCAGTGCAATACGCAGCCATTTGACAGTGAGGAGAAGGACAAGGAGTATAAGCCACATAGCATCCCATTGCGCCAGTCAGTGCAGCCCTCCAAGTTCAACAGCTATGGGCGTCGGGCCAAGCGTCTGCAGCAGGAGGTGAGTATAGAATGATTACTTCTAGCCCTAATTATAGCTTTTGTTCTGGGCTGGGCAAACCCCAAATTCCCAGAGCTATTTCACACAGCTTCTTCCTGACTCTGCAGAAAGCCTTATTTCTTCTCAAGCCTTCTTGTGTACATCCCTTCCACACAAAGAAGTCTTGTCCTTACAGGCCTTAAAATTGGAATTGTTTGTCAACCTTTTCTCCAACCCTTCAAAGAAAAGTATCCAGTTGCTCTGGAAGGAACTGGATCATTGGAGGAGACACCATTTAAGTGGAGGAGAGTCTGTGGTCTTTAGTATTCTATCCCTCTCTGTAGGGTGGGTGTGGTCTTGCCATTAAAAAAATACAGTTGTTGCAGGCTGCCACCCTCAATTTTCCATCTTGTTGGTCAACTATGACTCACCAAAAGATTGTTGGGATGTGAATGGTGGTGTGTGCGTGCGTGTCTGTTTAATGAATGGTGGTATGTGTGAGTGCATTTGTGTTTAAAGGGGGAAGAATGTCTTTAATCAGTTTGAAAAAGTGATTGTTCAGCACCAGGAGAAGGAATTGAATTCTCTTTGTGTGTGATGGATCTGGTACTGGAGTGTGCAATTAAAGCTTTGTCTCCAAATTTTTGTTTCCAAGCATTTTCAGAGAAAAATGCCGTGCAGTGGTTCTCAAAGTGGGGGTTATGACTTCTTTTTAGGGGGGTCTGCAAAAATCTGGGTGCCACCATCTTAGAATGGGTCACTCGGGCTGCAATCGCTACTTTCCTGGGAATCTCTGGGGAGGTCACAGATTGTCATTCTCAGAAGAGGTTCCTAGGCTGAAATGCTTAAGAACCACTCACTTGGTTGGAGCAAAGGTGCTGTGGTTCAAAACACTGTTCTATAAAATTATACTGCAGATGCCAAGTTGCATCCTATGCATAAGTTAATGTGGAATTATTGTAAACCCCCCTCTTGAATAGCAGTCACTATAGTATAGCTTGGAATCTGTACCTTTCCTGTGCAAGCCTTTGAAAGGTGTCAGAATATTTACTCACATACTTGTAGGTGTAACAGTATGGCTTGAATGAAAAGGGATAACAAATCTGTTCCCAGTAATCCTGAAGTGCCTGAACAAGGTGTGATAAGAATTAAAGATTCAGGATTCTTCCCTCCCCCGCCCATGTAAATTATTCATATATGTCATCTGTAAAATGGGAGCTATTTTTTTCAACTCCTTGTTGTCTTCCAGGAAATATCAAAGCATATTCACTTGGTTGCACCCACTTTATTTGCTGGCTTTCTATTGTAAGACACCTTTTGTTCCTTTTCGTTTCATGAAAAAGGAATAGTTAAACCTATCCATTTCTTTCATTGTAATCCAATACTCCCTCCCCCTTTCTCTTGCTGATGCCCTCATTTTAAGTTCCTGGAGCCATGCTGTTGACTCCCACTCCCCACGCGTTTTGTCGCCCTCCTACAGGAATCCGAATTGTGCCCTGAACCTGCCAGTGCCCCAGCTCTGTTACCCGAGCGAGCGCCTCAAGCATGGGTACTGTTCCTGTTGTCCACCTCTCCTGCATCTCTTCTGCTCTGATTACTTGCCCTGCTTCATGACTGGAAGTCTATGGGTCACATGAAACAGGAGATGTGGCCTGAGGAGACTAAATGTACCAGCATACACTGCATTACTTCTGTTTTCAGTGTATTTTGGGCATTGCTTGTACTGAGAGTAACCAAGAATTCTGCTCTATATGAAAATGGAGTTTTCTATTACAGGAGCTTGCTCACAACTTTACACTGTCCTAGTATTGCCTGCCTCTTGCTACTGCAATCTATCTGCTGCTTTTGCTTTCCTTTGCTGCTACTTTTGAGGGACTCTGGGGCAAGCTTTAGGGGTAATGACCTATATATTATATCTCCTATAACCATGATATCCTTGCAGCCAGAGCCAACAGAGGAAGATATCGAGAAGAATCCAGAACTGAAAAAACTGCAAATCTATGGTGCTGGCCCCAAAATGTTGGGTCTGGGGCTTGTGGCCAAGGACAAGAACATGCGCAAGAAAGGTGGGAATGATGAGCTGGACTTGCACTTAAGAGATAAGAGAGGAATCAGCTTGCCTGTGCTCTAAGGTTTCTTTTTTCCAATGTAGAAAAAGAGATGCCCGAGTGTCCTCCTACAGTGATTGTGAAAGAGGAGACCCCTGTTCCAGAAACTAAGTTGGAGCCCATTTCACCCCGAGGCTATTCACATATGAAAGAAGAGTTGAGGCACAGTCCAGAACCTTGCACCAAGATGACCATGCGCCTGCGTCGTAACCACAACACTCAGTTTGTAAGTGACATCTGCAGTGTGCTCTATCATTTGTTAGAGCTGTAGGAAATAAGTAAATTCAGTCATAGTGGAGCTGGGTTATACGAAGTGTTTATGCTCCAAAACTAAGCAAGAGAAGTAATTGGTTAGGGTGCCACAGGCAGGAAGACATAAGAGGACATTATCATAGGAAAAGAAACTTATGAAGTCTAGTCTAAGTAGGTGTGAACAATCCACAGGCCTTTAGAAAGAGAATGGGCAACATCTCCCTCTACTGCTGGGGATAAACAAATATACAGGTTCGACCTTGTTATACATGGACATTTTATATATGGATTTGACTCAACACAAATGACCACTGCAAATCACTGTTTTAAAAACTGCTTTTATACTGCTGTAGAGACAGTTATGCAAGCTATCATTCTATTCTTTAGCTAAGCCAGGCAGAGCCCTTGTATTTCTAATTGGTGAAATACAATATATTTTTTTTTAAACTGCTTTTATTTAGCACATTTTTTTGTAGCAGGGAGTCCCAGAATCAAACCTCCTGCATATGTTGAGTCACAATCTTCCATTAGGAGCAAAGGAGGAGCAAGAGACCTGTAAGTGGGTCTTTAAATCTAACCTTAGTGGATGACAAGGGACCTCTATACAAATCCTCATCCACTGTTATACAGATTTAGCTTGCATACTATTGCTCTTTATCCCTTCTTGACAGCATGAGAGCTAGTCAATAAAGTTCATTTGCTTTGCATTCCCTGGCCCTTAGAACAGGGTGACAAACTCATTTCGTATAGTGAGTTTAATAGCATTCACAGAGCTTGTTCATGGCCAGAAATGATATCAAACAGGAAGTGATGTCATTAAGCAGATAATAATCAGAAATAAGCATTTTTTCTGACTTAGGAACTCATTATATGCAAATGACAGAAGAGAAAATAGCAAATCT
The DNA here is from genome assembly GCA_030015325.1 of Cryptoblepharus egeriae. NCBI lineage: Eukaryota > Metazoa > Chordata > Lepidosauria > Squamata > Scincidae > Cryptoblepharus > Cryptoblepharus egeriae. Next base: position 118,710,512 of record JAREYC010000002.1, read on the forward strand.
TGATCACGCTTACAAGATAAGGGAGACCCCAGACATAATGCGGGCCACCCGCTGCTGATGCATCCCTTCCTAGCTCAGGAGAGGTACTCTGTAAGGTTAAGCTTGACAGAAGTAGCACTGTTAAAAGGGTGGCCTTCTTGATAATTGGGCTCACCCAGTGCATCTGCAGCTATTCTGTTTCTCACCTCTCTTGATCTCTCTTCCTCCATACCTTTCCTTGGCTTTTGAGTTTTTCTGTTTCCCCCACAGCACAGACAGTTGCTGCTGAAATGCTTACATTGGGAGAGCCCATTTATCTCTTAAAGCCATCCTTTCATCATTGACACCTTGGCAGAATGGCACTGTTGAAATGTGCCACTGCATGATAACTGGATTTTTCCAATGTTTTACAATATCAGCTGGTCTGTCTCTATTCAGCACATCCCAGAGATCAGAAAATAACACTTCTATAGCTTATAATTTTCTTTATTTAGTTTTGCAATTTAGTTTTGCACTTAGCCTCTCAAGTGCTAGCCATTTTTTTTCTTTGGATTGTTGGGCAAGCTCCTTCTGCTTCCTCACAGTTCATTAGCGCTGTGTGTTGCAGTTTGTATTATGTCTGGACCCATAATAAGAGCTGTGAGTGAAGCAAACTCATTCAGCCCAGAGCAGTTATGCAAAGCATTTGTATACTGTACAACAAAAGCAAAAAGGTATCTGGTCAAGGCTGCTGGGGAGGGAGACATAAAACAGCAGAGAGAAGGAAGGCAACAAGGATCCTAATCAAGCTGTGGAGACTATTCACGTATTAAAATTGGAGCCCAAATAGGTAACATCTCTATTGGTGGAGATGAACACCCATTGTTATTGTAGAGGTCTTGCATGCTGTTGCTCTTCCAATAAAATGTTCTTATGTGCCATGCCTTTGGATTAGCTAATGTAGTGATCTCGGCCTGAATTGATGATGTGTGTCTTGCACTCTTTCCTTCTTATTGGTATTAGTTCCAGATTGGCTCAAAAAGATGGACTGCTGGCAGATACAAACTCAAAAGTCATGGCATCCATAGTCCCCTGATCCCGCTATTCAAATAATGAAAGTACTACAGTGGTGCCTTGGTTTACGAGCACAACTAGTTCCAGAAGCATGCTTGTAATCCAAAACGCTTGTATATCAAAGCAGATTTTCCTATAAGAAAGAATAGAAACAAAGATTATTTGTTTCACAACCCAAACATATTCATATAAAAATTATTGTAATCTTGTAACATAATACAAAAGAAGAAAGAAAATACAAAGTATAAAGAAAAATAAAACAAATTAACCTACACTTAGGCTGGCCTAAGCCGTGACATAAGTTCTGTGCTGACCTGGAGGTGTCACAAAAGTGTCATAATGAAACAGAAAGAAAGGCCATATGACTTAGATCAGCCTAAACTTCTTAGTATTGTGCCCATAGTCTCTCAGTTCTCTCAGGCTGCAATCTGTCCCCCTTTACATTGGAGTGAGCACCACTGATTATAATAGGGCAGTAGACATACAAGGCTAGGGGTCTCAGGTGGCTTTCCGTTGCCTGCTGTACATAGGAGTGAGCTCCATTGACTGTAATAGGCTTACTTCATCATAGTCATGCATAGGTTGGTTTTTTCAAGAGAGGCTGAGGAGGTGCTGGCAGAGCACCAAAACTGGCCGTATCCTGGCCAGGACTATTTTTTTTTTTTGCTTGTATTGCAAGACATTGCTTTATTAGAAATGTTTGATTGTCTTGCAAAATGCTCTCAATCCAAGTTACTCTTCATCCAGGGTTGTACTGCACATGGGTAATTTAAGTGGTTGTGTGACTTCTTTTTTCAGGGCTGGCGGTTGTTAAAGTACAGAACAGGTCATCAGTACCGTTGTCATAGTTTTTAGGTTTGGTTTTGCTCTCTTCCAGATTGAGTCTTATGTATGTCGTATCTGTGCTCGGGGAGACGAGGATGATAAGTTGTTACTATGTGACGGCTGTGATGACAACTACCATATCTTCTGTCTATTACCACCCTTGCCTGAGATTCCTAAGGGCGTCTGGAGGTGTCCGAAATGTGTCATGGCTGTAAGTAGTCATTGTCTAACTGACAGCAAAGCATGGGATGTGTTTCTTAACTGACTCAGGACACAATCCTAACCAGTTTAGTTCCAGCATAACTCATCTGTCTCCTCATTCTTGTGGTGGTGTGGGGAGGCTCTGCACTTCTATATCACCCCCAAGAGTAGTGCATTCATGCTGATGGCACTTTTGTGACGCCCACAGGCCAGAATGGGACTGGTGCTGGTACTTATGCCAGACTAACAGCCTTTCCATAATTGATGGCTGGTCACAAAATTGTTCAAAATAAACACTAATCCAGTCATTAATTCATGGTGGCAGAGAACAATCTCTTGTCCCTTTATTCCTTCTTCCTTTTTTTTCTTTTGTAGGAATGCAAGCGCCCTCCAGAAGCTTTTGGCTTTGAGCAGGCCACTCGAGAGTATACCTTACAGAGTTTTGGGGAGATGGCAGATTCTTTCAAGGCTGACTATTTCAACATGCCTGTACATGTAAGTTCTAGAACCCTCACTGCATTGCAAAACCATTTGCATATGAAATGCTAGAGATCTAAGGGGTATTGGTACCCATTGGGAAGAGAATAACATCTGGTGAATGGTGAAAGCTTTGCATCCTGATCTTTCAATCTTACCATGCTGCTTCCTGATTCTGAAATTTTGGGCCTATTTTCTTCCCTGCAGATGGTGCCAACAGAATTGGTGGAAAAGGAGTTCTGGCGCTTGGTGAACAGCATTGAAGAGGATGTGACTGTGGAATATGGAGCAGACATCCATTCCAAAGAATTTGGAAGTGGCTTTCCCATCAATGATGGCAAAAGGCAACTCTCTCCAGAAGAAGAGGTGTGTATCAAACTGAAGGCAGTTACCTTTCTCCCCAAAGTGTTTCAAGCATCTTACCTTGCACCTCATGACCTGAGACTGAATTTGTATGCATGGCCCTGCTTTCCTTCTTAAACCCATGTCTTTGGTTGCAGGAGTATGCAGCCAGTGGCTGGAATCTCAATGTGATGCCAGTTCTAAAGCAGTCAGTTCTGTGCCACATCAACGCTGATATTTCAGGCATGAAGGTACCATGGCTGTATGTAGGCATGGTGTTCTCTGCCTTCTGCTGGCACATCGAGGATCATTGGAGTTACTCAATTAACTACCTCCACTGGTAAGACATCTGGGATGGGGTTGGTGAGTGGAACTGTTCTGTCTAGTACAGTGATTCATAACTAATATAAATTAGGATCCTGGATTGGAAGTAAGATATTGGTATTATAATTGGTTAAATGTATATTTAGGGGTGCAAGGAAGTTTTAAATCTTTGAAAGAGAAAGCAATGAACAATTCACTACTTATATGGCACTTGATACAATTATTGTAATTGTCAACCTATTAATGGTTAATGCACATCCAGGAGCATGTTGGTAAGTCCTGCTACCAGGCTCCTTAGCTCTGCCTGATCTCCTCAGGGAGAATGGAGAGCAAAGCATAGCATGCAGTAACCATGACATAATCCAGAGTTGCAATAATTTCTGAAAGAGACTAATTTTCTAATCTCTTGATTATTTTATTCACATCTTGTTTTTCTTTGAGTTTTTCTGGATCTTCCAGAACATCTGGAAGAGTTTTTCCTGGAAGAATTTTTCTGGATCTTCCAGACATCTTTGAGTTTTTCTGGATCTTCCTGATATTTGTTTCCTCATTTCTAGGGGTGAGCCCAAGACCTGGTATGGGGTTCCATCCTTTGCAGCTGAACATCTAGAAGAGGTCATGAAGAAATTGACTCCAGAGCTGTTTGAGAGCCAGCCAGACCTGTTGCACCAGTTGGTGACTCTCATGAATCCCAACACGCTTATGGCTCATGGGGTTCCTGTAAGTCTCTTTCTTACCTCCCTCCCCCATTTCTCTATCAATAGTCCCTGTTCCCATTGTTTCTCCTTTTTCTTCTGCAGGTTGTCCGGACCAATCAGTGTGCTGGAGAGTTTGTCATTACTTTCCCTAGAGCTTATCACAGTGGTTTCAACCAGGGTTATAACTTTGCTGAAGCAGTCAACTTCTGCACTGCTGACTGGGTGAGTTTGGAATCGGCCAAGATTTATGTGCTCTTTGGTTATTTCAGTGATGTTCAAACAGTGTGTCATGGCACACTGGTGTGCTACGAATGGTCTGCAGGTGTGCCACGGGAGTTTTTGGAAAGGCCATGTATTAGGTTGGATGGTGGTGTGAGGCCCCCCCCCCACCCCCCCCCCCCCGCAGCATGGTTTTGTCAAAGCTCCAAAAACTTATGGTGTGCCTTGAACATTTTAGTAGCTTGTCAGTGTACCATCAGATGAAAAGGGTTAAAAATCACTGGGTTATACAATAAAATTCAGTAGGTCACTAAAAAGGGTTTTAGATTGAAGTTTATGGCTTATGGTCTTTACATGTGAGATGCACCTGGCGCTCTTGAGCTAGAGTTCTTCAGGTCTATTAACTACTGGCTTGTTCATATTCAGTTGCCAGCTGGTCGCCAATGCATCGAGCACTACCGCCGCCTCCGCCGCTATTGTGTCTTCTCACATGAAGAGCTTATCTGCAAGATGGCTGCTTGCCCTGAAAAGCTAGATCTGAACTTGGCAGCTGCAGTGCACAAGGAGATGTTCATCTTGGTGCAAGAGGAGCGCAAGCTGCGCAAGGCACTCCTTGACAAGGTAGGGAATGTAGAAGAGGAAGGTAGCTAGTTTTGGGTTGGTTGTGTATACTGAGCAAGCTCTTCATCGTTCTTGCTCATCACAGGGTATCACGGAAGCAGAGCGGGAAGCTTTTGAGCTGCTCCCAGATGATGAGCGCCAGTGTGACAAGTGCAAGACAACCTGCTTCCTCTCAGCACTGGCTTGCTACGATTGTCCAGATTGTCTTGTCTGCCTGTATCACATCAATGACCTCTGCAGGTGTCCTAGCAGCAGACAATATCTCAGGTAGGTTGAAAGAAGTAGACTTATTACGGTATACATCATACATCCATAGAAAAAAATAATAGACATTGCCTTGCACAGCATTTATTAAACACTTCAGCAGCTGTCTGTCTTTGCTGTTGAAAGAAGGCTGGACTGGGTTTCTTTGTATGTGTTTGTTCTTGAGAGTTGAAATTAGTGTGTCTGCTTCCAATATTCCATTTCTTTAAAAAAAATTTTTTAACGTAAGATTTTAAAATAAGTTTAAAATCTTGACCAAAATTTAAAACCCTTGTCTTACCATTGTCACTTCAGAAAGGTTAGATAAGTGGTTCTTACACCTGCGTGAATCTTGCAAACACCTCAGTTGGTAGAATACAAAGCTCCAGGGAGGAATAAGATCCAAAGGCAGGTGAAACCTTCCTAGCAGAGAAGACTCCTACAGTGGTGCCTCACATATAGAGCTTAATTTGTTCCAGAGGCTTGCTCTTTAAGTGAAACACTCTTTAAGTGAAGCGGATTTTTCCATAGGAAATAATGGAAACTCAGACGATTGGTTCCACAGCCCCCAAAATATTCATATAAAAATATTAACTGGATGTAAAAATGATGACAAAACACTGTAATTGAATTCAAAACATGCATTCCATGTGCATGATATACTATGAAATCTACTTATGAAATCCTAAAGACACTTTCCTGGGAGTAAGCCCCATTGAACACAATGGGGCTTACTTCTGGGTAGACATGGTTAAGAGGCTGCAATCAAAGACACTTTCCTGGGAGTAAGCCCCATTTAACATAATGGAGCTTACTTCTGAGTAGATGTAGGAGACTGCAATCAAAGACACTTTCCTGGAAGGCTTACCTGGGCTGCTGCTGGAAGTTCAAGGTGGTCGGTGAGGGCACTTGGGTGCAGTTAGGGGCAGCTGCCACTGGCACTCCTGGGCAACTGCCCCCAAGTTGGGGGCAGTTTGAGGCAGCAGTGCTGGCTGGCAGCCCTCTTAAAGAGCCTCCATGCGGAGTATCAGGGCTGCATAGCATGTGTGCCCATAGCGCGCTTGCTTGTTAAGTGAAGTGGAACTTGTTATGTGAAGGAAGAGTTCTTGGAATTTTTGCTTGTTTTGTGAAATGCTTGTTAAGCAAGGTACCGCTGTATATCCATGATAAACAAGCTTGTTGAAAATTTTGCAAGATAACAGCAGCTCTTTATCTGGCTCACACATTATGCTTGCACATGGAATTTGAAAATGCATGTCTGTTGTAACCATATTGGGACAGCACAGTTATAACCTACACCGCTACAGGTATCCGGCACTGTATCCAGCATAGGATTTGAGGTGGATTTAACACAACTAGAAGTAAGGGGATTTATTTCCCCTTACTCCAGTGGTACTTGGATATTTTGGCCCAGGACCACTTTGAAACTTAAAATCACTTTGGGATCCTCTATCAGTGTTTCTGGGAATTGCTGTCAACCTGAAAGTGATGTTGACATCACCAAAATGACATCAAACATGAAGTGACACCACTGTCACTGTCCATGTCTACTCAGAAGTCAATCCCTTTGTGTTCAGTGAGACTTACTCCCAGGAAAGCAGCTGACTGCCCCATTCCAAGATGGTGGTGCCAGATTCCACAATGCCAAATTCCAAGATGGCAGTGTCCAGCTTTTTGCAACCCCATTGAAAGGAGATTGTAACCCCCACTTTGAGTACTGCTGCCGTAGCCTGTGTTGTGTGCCTCAGTGGGCCTGTTTGGAATTCTGTTGCACATGTAGCTTTGCAGTGATGCCAAGTCGCGAATGAGAGTCATGGAGTTAATGGGTGTGGCATAATGAGCCAGGCCTGGTGGGGAATGGGCGGTGGAATTTCTGCTTCATATACATCAAAGAGGATAGGTGGTTTTTGACTTCATTCTCTATTCTTTTTAAAGTACCCCTTTATGAGCCAGAGCCTTTATGATCTACAAGTTGGTAGATGATCTTATGGGAGATGCACTTCTCTTTTTTTGTTTTCCTCCCCATTCAGATATCGGTACACCCTGGATGAGCTACCAACCATGCTACACAAATTAAAGGTCCGAGCAGAGTGTTTTGATACCTGGGCCAACAAGGTGCGGATTGCCTTAGAAGTGGAAGATGGGCGCAAGAGAAGTGAGTAATCTTGCCCCAAGGCTCATGTGAAGAAAGACCTCAAATTGACTATAGAATGGACTGGGTTCTGGTTTGGTCTGCTGGGGAAGAGCATATGTTCTATTACCCAAGGTGTCCTGCATATTCCACTTGAGTAAATTATGAGTGACAAGTGCATACTTGTATTGACAGTCATGAGACAGTTTCCTTCTATAATGTAAAAATACTATGCCTAGGGGAATGCAGTGTGGAAAAGGGAGAGCAATGGGATAAAGTGGTGGTGATGGGACACAGGCAAAAACTTCTGGGTAAAAAAGGACACTCAAAGGTAGACTGGGAGCAGTAGAATAGTTGGAGGGGGTTGGAAACTCCTAATGTTGTGAAGTGTCTTCAAAAGGCTTTTGGTTATTGACTGTATTGTCAAGCATATAGAATACCATATAAACTCAACCAGAGGTCCCATGGTGACTGACTCAGATTTGACTGAAAATAATTTGGTTGGTACGTCTACATATGTAATGGCCACATGCCAAATATTAGGTGCCAAATTTTGAAGAGTAATTTGGGATTAGGCTTTCTGAATCTGTCATTGGAAAAGGCCTCTCCTAGTTTTGGAGATATTGGTATCCAAAATGGGGATGGGCAACTAACCATGGTAATAAAACTTTTACTGTATAATTGTACATATCTTGTAAACATTTACTCAAAAATTCAGTTTGTTTTCTCACCTCCTTTATATTAAAATTTTAATCTCAAATATTGTTTTGCCCATGAAAAGATTCCCATTTTGGATACCAATATCTCTGAAAATAGGAGAGAGGCCTCATTTACTTCTGAGATATTAGCATCCAAAGATGAGTACACAGGAAAATATGCAATTCACGAGCATCAAAAATGGGTATGACATTTGGCATATTTGGCATGTGTTATTTTGGCATGTGTGATATTTGGCATGTGTTCATTGTATACGTAGAAGTACCAACCCAATTATTTGCAGTTAAATCTGAGTTGCTGGCCATGCATGGTTTTTGAGACTTTGTTTGAATTTATATGGAATGACCCTTTTGGAAATTCCTGAGCACTCTTTGCCAGCCTTTCTTCCTAGAATTGGTGGCAGGGGATGGGAGGTGGAAAGGACCCTGAAGCCTACTGAGAGTCTGTATTCTTACAGCCTTGGAGGAATTGCGTGCCCTGGAGTCGGAAGCACGGGAAAGGAAATTTCCAGAGAATGAGCTGCTTCATCGCCTCAAATGCTGCCTGAGTGAAGCAGAAAAGTGTGTCTCTGAGGCCCTGGGTCTGATCAGCAGCCAGGAATTGGGGTAAGTGAAAACAGTTGATAGTGCGCTCTTTTCTAGAGCAATACAGTGCTGTTACCCAAGCAGCAAATCCCCCCTCTCCACGCCACTGAATTAGTCCCATGGAAAGGCAGAGCCAATACGATTGGATCCAGCTGGCGTCGCAGAGCTGGGCTAAGGACAGGAGCTCACCCTGTCTTGTGGGGCCGACCCGGTTATCGAACCCTGGCCTGCTGGTTAACAGGCACAGCGCCTGAACTGCTTGCGCCACCCACAGCCGTGTCATACAAGTGTAGTCTTATTATATGCAATTTATTTATATGTGACTGAAGTTGGCTCTTTAAATTGAAAGAGGAGCTTCCCTTAAAGAGGAGTTAATGTCTTAAAGGCAGCCTGCTTACCATGGCAACATGGCAGGCAGTTAAGCTTGTCTTAAAGTTCATGAACTTTTAGTTTTGTTTCTGAGCTCCTTCCTTCCAGCAACTGATAAACACTAGTGAATTGGTCTGAGCTGAAATTGCATGTAAATTGTAGGAGCTCATCTCCTTGCAGGGCAGTTAATAGTCACTTGAAAAGGAACTTGATTAATCTTGGTTCACTTTCTGCCTTGTTACCATGATAACTGTCTTTGTATAATGCAAAAATACTTAATCATGCAGGTTCTTGGGGAGGTTCAACCTATAATTCTTGTTGCTTTTACAGGGAATCATCAGTCCATATGACAGTGGAGGAATTGCGTACCTTCTTGGAGCAAATGAGCAATTTGCCATGTGTAATGCACCAGATAAAGGAAGTTCAGGTAGGCATTACAGATATTGTGGTTCCCAGGTTTCAAGATTTGAACCCATGCTAGAGCACCAAATGGGACTAAATTGATTCTCATTCTGGGTGAACATTAGGGAGTGATCTGGCTCTGACATAATTTTATGTGTGTCACCTTCTAGGGTGTGTTGGAAACAGTGGAAGCCTTCCAAACAGCTGTCCAGGAGGCCCTGCAGGATCTTCCAGGCAACTCCCCAGAGCTGCATAAACTGTTGGCACAGGGAACTCGACTGGGGGTTGAGGTGCCAGAAATGGAATTGCTGGAGAGACAAGTGCAACAGGGTGTCTGGCTGGAGGAGGTCAAACAGACTCTACGTTCACCCCAGGATAAAGTTGCGCTGTCTGTCATGAGGGCACTCATCACCTCTGGCTGTGGGGTTGCCCCCAGTCCTGCTGTGGACAAGGCCATGGCCGAGCTGCAAGAGTTACTCACTATTGCCCAACGCTGGGAGGAAAAGGCCCAGATGTGCTTGGAAGCCAGGTGAGGTTTGGCCCCACTATAGATGTCAGGAAGAAATTGTCTTGATAGTTTTGGGTGGAACACTCATTTGATGGGGGCGTGAATGAAATGTGGATATGAATCTTGTCTGATTGTTTTCTCTAATACTTGCAGGCAGAAGCATCCTCCAGCCACCCTGGAGGCAATAATCAAAGAGGCAGAGAACATCCCAGTGCATTTGCCCAATATCCTGTCCCTCAAAGAGGCACTCTCTAAAGCACAGGCTTGGATTGCAGATGTGGAGGAGATCCAGGTGTTAACCAAAGGACTTGGTTAATTAAGAGAGAGTTGGTTGGTGCCCCAGAATGCTTCCAACATGTGCTTACTTTCTCTTCACAGAATGGTGACCACTATCCATGCCTGGATGATCTGGAAGGGCTTGTGGCTGTAGGAAGGGACTTGCCAGTGCGCCTGGAAGAACTGCGTCACTTAGAGATTCAGGTGGCTACTGCACATTCCTGGCGGGAAAAAGCTACGAAGACTTTCCTCAAGAAAAACTCTTGCTATACGTTACTTGAGGTGAGAGCTGGCTTTGAAGTTCATGAGACGGAGGAACCATCCTTTCTCAAAGGCTTCATTTCTTGACCACTTTCTTCCAGGTGCTGTGCCCATGTGCTGATGCAGAGTCAGACAGTGTCAAGCGCACCAAGTGGCAGCGAGAGAAAGAACCAGGCCTGTACAAATCAGATACAGAAAGCCTGGGCCTCTCAGCACAAGACCTCAGGGATCCTGGCTCCGTTGTGAGTATCTTGGTGCCTAGTGTGGCTGCTTGGCTGGGAGAGGAATATGTGGTGAATGGGAAGCTGGCTTTACGTCGAGTTGGATTGTTTGTCTTGGGGGGTGGGAGTTACTGCTTAGTAACATTTAGGAGTTGCCAAGGATCATGTTTGTCTTGTGGTTCAGAAGATGAAGAGGTTTGTGGTGAACTCTTCATGTTAAGATTGGCTTAACATGGGAGTGGGTGACCTGGTTGGATTTTTAATTTTAAATTTTACGAGTGCGTACTTTGTTTAGGGGGAAGGGCATTTCAGTTTTCAAGGGAAAAAAAGAGTCCAGGTAAGTTTATTTTCAGCTATGACTATACATGATCTACCTACCTTGTGCCCAGCAGATCTTGGCCTTCAAAGAGGGTGAGCAGAAGGAGAAAGCAGGGATCCTACGCCTACGCCAGTCGAATGCTCAGAAGCCTGTGCCGTCAACAGACAGCACTCCTGGGGGCCAGTACTGTGTGTGCTCCCAACCTCCTAGCCCTGCCATGCTGCAGTGTGAACTGTGCCAGGACTGGTTCCACACTACCTGTGTGGCTTGGCCCCACCTGGGCAACCCTCGGCCCTCTCCAGCATGGTGGGAATGGGAAGCGAAATTCTTGTGCCCGCTGTGCCAGCGCTCTCGCCGACCCCGCCTGGAGACGATCCTGGCCTTGCTTGTAGCCCTACAGAAGTTGCCTGTGCGGCTGCCCGAGGGAGAAGCCTTGCAGTGTTTGACGGAACGTGCCATTACGTGGCAGGACCGTGCCCGACAGCTGCTAGCCTCCTCAGACGTGGTGGCCGCCTTGGAGCATTTGGCAGGGCTGCGGCAGCGGCTAGTTGGGGATTCTGCTAAGGAGGCAAGTGCGCTGAAAGAGAGCAGCTGTAATGAACAGACCAAGGTAAGTGCAGAAGAAGCACCTGGATATAGGTCCTGTGTGCTCTCCAAAGCACACTGTTGTGGGCTATTGTGAGATACAGGAAGCTGGTCTAGATGGGCCTTTGGTTGATCCAGTGGAGGCTCTTGTGTTATTCTTGATGATGTTCCTCATCAGTGCTGGAAGGGAGCCAAAGGGGTGTATCTTAACACTTGCAGCATTTGCTCTCGTTTTGCACAATTCTGTGCACATTTTTGCTTCGTCTGATCTAATTAATCAATCTTATTATATTGCTGGGACCTTAACATTGATTTTGAAACTCTTATTTTTGAACCAGTGTCAGAGTTTTCACTGCCACAGTCACAGTACACCTAGACAGTTTGGATTGTCCTGTTTTGGTTGAGACTGCTGTTTACTGAGTGAATATCATTATGACCAGAAGCCCCAGTTGCTATATATAGGGCTGCTGTAGGTGCCATGGGGCATCATGTAATTAGTGCAACAATAGTATTAGTGATTCAAAAGTGCCTTTTGTATCTTTCACTAAGGTTTCCTTGGAAAATGGAAACTCCATAGCTCCAGAGAAGAACAGCTCCTGTGCCTCAGGTAACACTCTAGTAAAGTTCTTGCCTTAAGATCAGCTTGAGAGGGCTGGCTTTCCTAATTCAAGTAGGAGACAAGAGGCTGGAACGGCTCATGGTAGTGGGGTTGAATGAGACTATATTTTAGGTGCCTTTCTTGTCTGCCTGGCCTAAAGTCCTGGGTTGAATTTGAGTTCTTGGTCTACCCTCTGTATAGTGGGAGCTGACATTTTTTTCCCTTGATTTACTTTGCACCCTTCCCTGCAGACCTGGAGACGCTTTGCTCGTACCTGCCACAGCTGCAGGGCCCTGTACTTGAGTTGCCAGATGCTGTCCGTCTGTCCCTGGAAGAGCTGCTAATGGAGGGGGATCTTCTAGAGGTGACATTAGATGAGAGCCAGAGCATTTGGCGTCTCCTGCAAGCGGCCTGTGACCCCCAGCTTGACAAATTTCGCCAGTTGTTAGATGTGAGTTATCTAACTGGAGTCATATTGTAAATGTCAGGGGATGCCCTGGTCTGTTTTGAATCTGCATAGCTTCCCTCCGCCCAAATGCACCTTGCTCTCTGACACTCTCCATCACAGAAATGTTTGAAGGAGCACTTCCTACCATAGCACTTGAAACTTTAGCTTTAAGAGCTTTATTTAGTTTATTGTTTCTTTTGCTGAATACAGGTTGGATTTAGATCTTGCGAGATTCTGTAAAGAGCCAGTTACACATGGCCAGTGGTTTGATCCATAGCCCACTTTATACATGCCTTGTAATAAGGAAGAAGGTACTAAATTCCAGTTTCTCCATTTGTAATGTTGAAGAGGTTGCAAGTCTCTTAGTGTTAAAGATAGTTTAAAGACCTACTTCCAGTTCTCTTGCATTTTCATTGTCACCCCAAAATGCCATGGTATAGACAATATACCATAGCGTTCTGGGGTCACTAGGCTGTGGGTGGCGCAAGTGGCTAAGACACTGTGCCTGTTAACCAGCAGGCCAGGGTTTGAGACCTGGGTCGGCCCCACAAGACAGGGTGAGCTCCTGTCCTTAGCCCAGCTCTGCGACGCCAGCTGGATCCAATCGTATTGGCTCTGCCTTTCCCTTGGACTAATTCAGTGGCGTGGAGAGGGGGGATTTGCTGCTTGGATAACAGCCTATCCTCCATAACAATCTACCCAGGCTTTCGTGCTTCGCATGCAGCGTATGCAGCGCCAAGTACGACACCATAGTCTTCCAAGACTTGATGAAGGCCTGCTTTTTTTTTCTGGGGTCACTAGATCCCAGAATGAGATTTCAATCAGCCACTGTCGGGTTGAATTCCATTATTGTGGTATAGCGTCTAGTGACCGAATGCGATATAGTGTCTATATCACTGCATTCTGGGGGGATAGTGGAGGCACAACAAACCTGAAAGTGCATCTTTAAACTTCGTTTTCCCACTAATTTGGTATCCACTGATAATTTTTAATCTTCTGAGATTCAATAACAGGAAATAGTTAAAAGAAATTAATGTGATTGGAGGTTGCATTATGTTTTTGGAGAGGGTAGATGGGCATTTTATGAAGACTATTTGAAGATGATGACAAAGTAAAAACAATTGATTACTGAGGAGTGCTTAGAAATAGCCTTGAATTCCAGGTTGACATTCCCTAGGAAATCTAAATTACAGTAGTATAATTCTCAACTTAACACAGTTTTAATTTGCAGCACACTCAGGCATCTTGAGGGCTTAACTGTTATTCTGCATCAATAGATGGCACCATTTTCTACAATTGATATACTTTTGCATAGTTCAGAATATTTTATGAAGGTCAAGGGAGTTAAAGCATGATCCTGCATGTTTATTCTGAAGTAACCCCCATTCTGTTCAACAGCTTACTCCCAGATATTTATAAGATTACAGCGCTATAATAGTACCATTGCTGTAATGATACCAAAGAAATGAGAGCATTTGTGGTTGGGAGAGGCTATAAGCAAGTACCATTCAAGTTTAAAATGAGGAATCTAGTCTCTTACACTGTGCGTATCAAGTTGCAAATCCTACATGCTCCCTATCTTTCTATGAAGAACAAGCTTGATGGATGCCTGTGACTCTTTGCTTTTCAGCTGGAGCAAGCAGAACGACGCGGCACCCGAGGACGAGGTCGTGACTCAGAACGACGGCGGAAGCGCAAGACAGACCGTAGTGACTACCCACCCCTGCCCAAGGAGGAATTGGAGCCAAAGAAGATCCGGGGGGCAGACCCAGCACTGCCCCAGGGTGGGGCTCCTCCTGCAGCAGGCACAGATTGCAGCCACAATGGAGTTGGGGTAAGAGGGGACAGAACAGTCCTGGGGCATTGGGGACAACTCTCTCCCCTCTCCCTTTTCTCAAAGTAACTATCTGCTTTTTTTTATAGCAGTTGTGACGGCTAGAAGATGTCTGGATTTCCCCTTTCTGGACTATACTGCACTGCAAGGGACTCTGGAAGCCCTGTGTCTCCCAGTCAGTTTGACTAGCACTCTGCATGGTGGGGGGCACTCAGCCCCAGAAGCTGGGGGCTGCAACTCCCCCCACCCCAGACTCTGCACTGGCCCTGCACCAGACTCTTTTCAGATGATGTAATATTTCATTTTTCTTTTCCTCCTTTTGTATTGATACCTCAGCAGGGGGAGGCATTGCAGGAGTCACCATGAGCACCAACAGCAGGGCTCCCCTGTTCCCTTTGGCAGAAGCAGCAGCGCCCCTGTTCCCTTTGGCAGAAGTGGGAAAGAAGAGAGCGCCAGCTGCTGCTGTGAGGACTAGGACCTTGCACAGACCCAGGGTGGCAGCAGCGTGTGCTGGAACATCCCCGGCCCATGAGTTCAGGCAGTCAAAGGAGCTGGGTGCCCTGCTGAGGGCAGGGCTCTGTTCCATGTACCAGCAGCGCCTCCTGTTGGACAGAGAGGCAGCTCTCCCTGAATCCCTTCTCCACTCCTCCCCCCCTCTGGTACCTGTTGGGTTTTATAGGAATTGGGGTAACCACTTTGTTCTTTGGGCAGTGGAAAGGGCAAGGAATCTTCTAATTCCACTCCAGCCTTTACTCCACTGTCCTCTTCTCACTCCCAGATCATGGGCCCCATGCTGCCTCAGGCTCTGACACTAAAATCTTTTGTCTTTCTCTTTTTAGTGTTTTCCTTTATTTTCTCCAGCAGGGGAGGGTGGGCTGTTGGGGGTAGGGAGGGGTGTGTTATTTTATTGTATTATGATTTTTTATTATTATTAAACTTTGGAGGTTAACAGAGTTACTTGAATTTTGAGACAGGATAAGGGTTACTGCTCTGCACACAGTGTGTAGTAGTGGGTCCACATCTTGGTTTATAGTGGGAAAGTCTGCTCCCCAAGAAATGTAAAGTTCTCAAAACGTCTTCCACACTCATCTTCTGCCAGTATGATTTTCAATGAAAAACTACTATGTTAGGATTCGCCTTCAGGATCCTAACAGTCGCTGCACAGTGAGTGCCCCAGTTGGCAATGAAGAGGACATCATTAGAACTTTGAAGACTGCAGGAACAAATTGCTAAAACTGTTTTAAAAAACAATTTCTTACTCCTAAGGAGCAATAGGGCAATAGATGACAAAGGGATATGGAAGGTGGGGAAGTGGAGTATAATTCTCCCACACGAAAGATCTGGGATGTTTTCCTTAAACAGTACACCTGAAGCTGTAACTGGAAAATACGGTAGAAGAACTGAATTAGAGGAGATAAACTACTAGATTTTAAACAATAGTCAATTAAGTCATCTACACTGATAACTTTTTAATCTTTGTAATCCACAAAATTAGCCTTTCTTACCTGGGGTGTTTGGAACATGGTAAAACATTTTTTATGTTAAGGTTTGTAATATTTCACCTCTCCTAATTTTTTTACTTGAGAATTCAAACTAGAATAAGACTTGCTAACAAAGAATCAGCCTGGTTTGTGCAAAAATGGTTTGGCCTCATTCAATTTCTTGACACAAAAATGCGTGAATAGAGGGTATCTAAGATATTCAGTGATTGCTAAGGGCAAAGTTTCACATTCTTTAAGAAGCTAGGTCTACTTATGGATCTGTAACTGGATAATTAAACAGGAACAAAGTGTGTAGGAATAATTTGGGCAGTTCCTGTAGGTGAGAGAAGAAAAGCAGTAGTGTTCTCCAGCATCTTTAAGAAGCTTGTTACTGCTTAACATGTTTAAAAAGAACCACGGTGATAATGAGTACCCAAATTTGCAGACGTCAAGCTATTTTGATACCCAGTTTGCAAGTCTACCTTGCACAGTGCAAAACTGGATTTACTACTACAAGCTTGCTGAAAGAGCTCACAGGGCTTTTAAAGAAGCATTACATACCTCATTGACACTAGGGCTTATCAGTGCTGATCAGACAGTAACCTCAATGGAGTCTAGCACAGAAAGGAAACATTTCTGGCCTCTACTTGAAGAGCTCTAGTGAGGGAGAGTCCATCTGACCCACTGCTGAACTACCCTTACAATCAGGAATTTTTTCCTGGTAACCAACAGTTTGTATCTTTTAGTACTAATTCTGCTTTCAGAGGCAGTTGAGAACAAATTCTTCCCTCGAGACAGGCATTCAGGTATTTGAAGTGTGCTTTTGAATTCCCCTCAATCTTCCCTAAGCAGAACATTCCAACTTCCCTCAGCCTTTCTTCTTGGGGCTTGTCTTCCAGCCCCTTTAAGGGATCATCCTTGTCATCTGAACCCACGCCAGTTTGACTGCATCCTTCTTAAAATGGGAGGCGCAGAACTGGACACCACTCCAAGTGAGGTCTAATCAATGCAGAATAAGTTGATTTCACCTTTCTTGATTACATGCACACACCTTGAGAAAGAGGCAGATACAGGCACTGGAAACAGGTCATCCTTGGGCCCTAATCTAACAAACTCTAAAACTCCCCTTTGAAATTCTGTCTCTAAAATTTCCACTTCCAGCATTCAGAGCTATTTGTAGCAGAGGGAGGCCTGCAGGTTGTGCTGCACAACCTCCCAGGTGAGTGTAAAAATACCAGGTCACTGATGATTCTGATTGCTACAGTGCTGCTGAGAGTGCCCTGGAAAGAAAGGGCAATGAACAGCCTTGACTCTTCATGCCTGCGTCAAAAAGGAGCATTATCAGATGCCTCCTTCCTCAAACCTATTGAAAGGTGTCTGCATTCCTGACTTCATTGAAGATTGTCATCGGGATGTATGGGGATACAGCCTGTTTTAAGATCTGACTGGGCAATAGACTGGTAAAGTGGAAAGTGTACAAGCTTACTTCCCTTTCACCCCCACATCCACTACACCTGTCACTAATGCCACAAATAATTTATTTGGTCGGAAAGGGTCATCACTTTTAAAGGCATCTATGCCATATACCACCACCACCTTCTGTGACGAGGAGTTCCTTGCTGGACGAAGATATGTTTTCTTTTGTCCTGTCTCAACACTCTACTAGATACCCCTGGTTCTTTGACAGATGTGTTTGTTGATCTTGGGAGGTGTTTTATGATGTTTCTATTTTGATCCATTTATTTAAACATGGAAGTACTCTGAAGTTTCTAAAATAGACCTGAATATGGAATATAAACCAAGATAAGAGATGGACACGTCCTACACAATTTTCTATGGTAATCACTGCTGAAATAGCTTCCAGTAGGTAGTGGTTGAACTAAAATTTTGGCAAGGGCCATTAGCAGAAACTGCCATAAAGAACAGGTCAATTGTATATAATCCAAAATTGTTATCCTGCCTGGTAAATCCTGCTTAGCCATACTGAACAAAACTAAGGAGGAAGTTTATTGCTTAATACTAATTGATTATGTGCTTAAGAGATTTTGTAGGTAAAATTCAGGTTACCTGAAAGATCCTTCTTTCATCCTTTCTTCCCATTGTACTCTGCATAGTCACTTTTCTCCCTAAAGAGGTTTGGATCTTGAGATCTTTCTAATAACATTGGGAATGTTCCTCTTTTCACAAAGTCAACAAAGTGCTTTTAAATTTGTTTAGAAAATAAACTGGCACTTTAATTCTCTACAAGTCTGCTCCTGAAACACAGGTTAATAAAATCATGGGGTTAGCCCCCATTTTCCTACCACAGTAGGAAAATTAATTCAGCCGTGTTAGGGGGAGTGTGGAAATGAGCAATGTAAAAAATAGACTATAAAACCAAAGCCCCTGGAATCAGCACTGGTCACTATTTACATCTGTAGAACGAGCCAGTGAGCCCTGGTCCTGCAAAAACCTGGAATTAGCCTGGACACACAACACAACACACTCTGTTAGCACAGTGTTGTCCCCTCAGCATGAAGGAAGGAGAGGCTTTCCACATCTGTAGTCACCCAGCTCATGGAGTCCAATGGAATGTCATTCTCAGCCATAAAGTGTGGGTAAGTCTCCCTCCCCTTTCTATTCCCACTTTGTTCAGCTTCGAGGAGGATAGCGGTGGCCTGTCCATGGTTTGGCACGGTGGTGATGGTGGTGGTGATGACTCTTTTGGGAGTTCTGGGGACTACTTCTGGTCCAGTTCAGAGAGTGTGGACTGATTCTGTCCCAGTTAGCCTGCTGTTCAGAGTCCCATAGGATTGATCCGGTGCGGGATTGACGACTGCTCCGACCACGCCGTGTGTCCTGGGCTCTGTTGAGCTGTTGCCAGTAGTTCTCGCAAATGCCAAGAGCAGGAGACTGCTGATGGCCAATGGCCCCTTCCAGCAAAGCACGTGGGAGGATGTGTAACCGAAGACGGCGCAATGTATGACGGAAGCGATTCTCTGTGCCAATACACTGGTAGAGGCCACCATCAGTGGGTGTCACAGGGCCTAAAAGCACACCCTGAGGGGTTTGCAGCAGTACGCGGTCCCGGGGTAACTGCAAAAAGAACAAGAACATCAGTGAATTTGCTTTTTTTTGTATCAAGCTATATACTTTAGCTGTTGGGAGCTAAACAGTCTATAAAGCCCAAATCCACTTTATATTATACATGCCAATACATGGATTTTTGTTAACATTTGCTTTTTAATGCAATTTAAATATAAATGTCTCCTTTTCAGCTTAGGGCGGTTTGTTTTTGTTCACTATCCTTACTGTTTGTTTACTATCACATCCTTACACATGTGGAACCCAAACGTACAGAGCTCTGAAGGCTATTCTCGAGTAGAAAGACATGAAGAGGGCCTTACCACCTTGCGTTTATCTGAGTTTTCTGTTTGTGTGAGCCATTTGATGGAGGTGTGGGGAGAGCGTGGCTCACATTCCAGAAACACACTTCCACCTTCCAGCCCATATTGAACCTGCTCAGGTAATTGTTGCTCTGTTGGAAGTAGAAAAAATCAAGATATTGTTTTAAGTATTATTTTAAGCATTATTTAAGCCCAGCTTATTTAAGCCCAGCTTTATTTTAAGTTCTGTATCTTTTGCCAGTGTGGCATCATGATGCCCACAAATGTTGGATTTTTCCAAAATCCTTTCAAAAATATTAAGCCCAAGAACCCAGTAGGTGTCATTAATCTCTACCGAGAGGGAAGGCACAACTTGTAAATCCCAAACATCTCTGAAGCATAGCTCACTTATGTTCTCTACAGCTTTTGCCTTTCTCGTCTTTAAAGGGTCCTTGACCAAACTAATCCCCTTAAAGGGAGGAAGGCAGCAAAGAAATTTTTCCTTTAAAAAAAGTCTTCTGAGCAAACTGAGACCCTGATTAACTCCTAAAAGAGGCAGAACTGGTCTGGGGAATGGGACATCATCCCAGAAAGACTTTCTGTCTGTCTGACTCTGAAGGGGAGGTCCTTCACATATGTCAGGAAAGCCACAGTGTTTTTCAATGAGTGGTACTCATTGAGTGGTACAATGAGTGATACACTACCAGTGGTACTTGAGGTGATGACTGGAAGTATTCCTGAGACCCCTAGACTCCTGCCACCTGTCAGCAAGACTAGGAATGAGATTCAACAAAGAGTGATAGAAGGGGCCAAAGCATGCTTTTCAGTGCTCAAAAATACCTTCCCACCCACCCTGATCCTCTTATTGGGGTCTATCCCATTGCATCTGGCCTCCCAGTACAGAAGTAATTGAAAATGATGTCATTGCCAGTTACTTCCCGTGATATTTTGAAAAAGTGGACAATGTGAAGTGGTACCATTAAGGACAAACATTGAGGAAATAATGTTCTACTAGAAAACCTATAATTCCAGCTATGTTGCACAACAGTTACTGACATTAAACCCATTTCTTTCCAGCCCACCAGTGTACACCAGTTGGAATGTTGGGCTTAGTAAACCAATGCAAAACATTTCTGGTTTTTTTTAGCTCCACCATATATGGCCTGGTCTGGAATAATCTGGGAGCAATGGAATGATGCAAATGATTGCTTCTACATTTTGATTCCCACAGACAGACTGTCCCGAGGCATCCAAATTCTTAAAAGATTTGTGATAAGAAAATGCAGCATTTACAAGCAAATAGGCAGTAGGGACTATTGGAGCGGTGATGAAGAAACTTACCCTTAGCATTAAAGCCCCGGCACTGCCTTAGAGGGTCACCATGTTTGATATCCTGGCGCCGGCTTCTCCTAAAGGGGACCAAGAGTTTAAACTTACTTCCTTTCCCATCCCAAGATCCTTCCCTAGCCTTGCTTTGAGCACCTAATAGGGTTTTTTAGCACCAGGTATTGGCACTAGTATTAATAAAATAACTTACAGAATTACTGTAAGAACTGGATAATTAAGAATTAATTAATATTAATTAAGAATTGGGTAAGAATTATCAGTGCTGCTTACAAACCTGTTTGAGTTGTCTGCTTTCAGTTGGGGGGATAGTTTGCTATGCTATATATACTAACAGATTCTCCCATCTTTGTCTACTAAAGGAGCTATTGCCAGACAGTGGGGCAGAGAAAGCTTCCCCCAGAAGCACCTTCTTCCCACTGATCCCGAGTTCTTCTTGTTCCCGAGTTCCTCTTGATCCCGAGTTCCTCTTGCCACTCAGTTCTTCCAACAGTTACCTAGAGTGTTGGTGGTCAGAATCCTGATGGGCTCTGAACTGTCCTCCCTCGCTATTCTTATATCTTGGCAGCCCCCCTATTGTACAGTATGTTAGAAGCATACCATTCCTTTTGGGACTTCTACCTTTTGGCTGTGTGGCTATAGCGGGCACAGCGCTGCCCATCCCAAGCACAGTAGGGGTCCCGTGCCAGGCAGCAGTCAGCACAAGCTTCTCCATATTCACGACACCGATGCAGGCTCAGCTGAGAGACACCCACATCAGAGGAGACATACAGCTGTTGCTACCAAGGACAGAAGCAGAGGGAGAAATGTGAAGTCATCGTGTTTCCAGACCCTCTGCCTGCTATGGGGCAAGCCTAAGAATCTGTGTTCTCACAATTTGGCTAAATTCTCTTTTTCTGTAGTGGTGGTCCAACCCCCAAACCCCTTCGCCTTGTTAGGAGCAACCTGGTATCCATGACAGGATGCTTTGTCTTTAGCAACTTTGTCCAGCAACTTACTCGTTTAGAAGATATCCGCAGTGTCTTCACTGGAGCTGGAACCTGCAGGTTGAGAAGGGAAACCAAAACTTGGAAAAAGGGCCAAGATGGGAGTGGATAGGACAGCAACTACCAGGAATTGAGTCTAGATTTTTCTGGTCACTCACCCTGAACACCTCAACCTCCTCCAGGGTCAGCTCTTCCAGGACCCCTTGCTCCTGAGGCAGCACAATCACTTTCTGCACTGTGCCTTGATCTAAAAGAATAGGATAACCAGATATCTCTCTCCCCTGAGAAACAACATCACCCTTGGGTGGGTGCCCAAGAGATAAAGGCTCCCGGGCACAGGCCCACTTGTTCGGGAATAACACTTTGCTTGGATACTTGGACATAATGCTGATCAAAAGCTTCGCTGATGGGCTAGCAGTCACAAGACTAGAACCCACTGATCTGGAAGTGAGTTGTGTGACTGCTGTGCTGTGTTTCGAAGCTGTGTTTTGAAGCATCTTCAACAAGACAGACTGTATCGGTTGGAGATTCTTATATAGAACACAACCACATGGGAAGGTGAGACAGCTGCCCATGACAGATTTTGGGTTGCACAGTCTGAGCCCAAACAAATTTCCTCCTTGTTACAATCCACTGGAAATTACCTGCCCATGTTACATGGAAATGTATAGTTGCATTCTTGGGCACCTCCTGTTCATGTAACTGGGATATGGACAAGAATATTGTTAGCAGAGAAAGTCCTTTTCATAGTAAATAAATTATAAGTCTGTATGTGGGCACTGCTCTCATTTTTGTATGACATCTAGTGATTTATCATAAGTTATCAATAGCAACAGCAAGAGTATACTACATATCAGAGTAGTGACACGGAACGTTGTTCATCCTTCCACATCTTTGACCTGATGTGGAATAAAGAGGAGAATCACAACACTATCTTTTTTTTAAGCAATAGAAACAAACTTGAAAACAAAGTTAATACCAATCTAGCAGGATATTATGTTTGGCAAAATCTTGAGAGGCAGAAGATCCAAACAAATCTTGTTTGGCAGCAGAACGGGATTTCTAGTAATCACATGAATGCCAGAAATCAGAAGTGTTACAATTGCTTGCAAAAGCTGAATAGATTATATGAAATTTGCATGAAAGCAAATGTTTTATATACATAAATTACTCTGGTTATATAATTTGTCTTTTCTTGATTATTGGAGGGTTACCAGAAGCAGAATTCACATAGTATGTTTATGCAAGATGTACTTGTCCCATGAGCTTTAGCATAGTGATGTCCCACTAGCTACAACAATAGAGGATCATTAATTAATCTTACAACATTTTGCCTACTAGGATTAATAGCTATAAAAGTGACACTTCATAAACAATTGTGCCAACACAAGACCTCTAGCACCAGTCCCTAATATTTAAAGGACTTACCTGTGCCAAGAAAGAGCACCTCATAGCGCCCATCCACTGCATCCACCAGATCAACAGCCAGTGTGGTGAAGCTGTAGGGCACATTAGTTCTCACCAGCAGAGGGCGGCGTTGCAGAGGGTAAACAGCATTGTACATCAGAGGATGGGCACGGACAAAGGTCACCAGCTCATCTGAAAACTCTCGAGTGGTACGAAGCCCTGGGGTGAAAGTTCCTCCTGGGCACTGATCAAGAGAGCCAGGGAGAAGATCAGAATTAACAAAAATCATGGAACTTTCAGCTCTGTTTTCTAAACTGCTTCTCCATCAGTCTTGGAAGACTATGGTATCGTGCTCAGCGCTGCATACACTGCATGCGAAGCACGAAAGCCTGGGTTAGATTGTTATGGAGGATAGGCTGTGACCCAAGCACCAAATCCCCCCTCTCCATGCCACTGAATTACTCCAATGGAAAGGCAGAGCCAATATGATTGGATCCAGCTGGCATCGCAGAGCTGGGCTAAGGACAGGAGCTCACCCTGTCTTGTGGGGCCAACCCGGGTCTTGAACCCTGGCCTGCTGGTTAACAGGCACAGCATCTTAACCACTTGCGCCACCCACAGCACTGCTTCACCCACATAAAACTGTTAACATCAATTTAAGAAAAGTTCTCAAAATATTTAGAGGAAATAGAGGGCAGGAAGTGATATACAGGCATTAAAGAGACTGGAACATAATGGTGTGAGGTTGTGATGACTTACTGCCCCAGGTCGAGGGTAAGGCACACGTCCCGTGTATGGGCCCCACTGGTAATTATGGCCTTCCTTATGGGCAAAGGGCCCGTTGAAGACAGTGCGTATATCAGCCATGGAATAAACACAGACGGCAGAGCCCCGGAACACTGATCTTGGAAAAAGAGAAAGAGAGAACACAGGAAATGACTTTAAGGTTTGTAGTTGGTTGTCCAGCTGACACTTGACTATTCAAATCCCTCTTTGTGTGGCACTCACCCCAATGTGGAGAATACTCCATAGAGTAGTGGGTGCTTCTCATCCTGCGTGGGCAACAAGAAAACATCACCTGGGAAAGGGAAACAAGACTCAGCATCATGAAGGAATGAATGACCTAGTCAAATCAACATCAATCTCCTGGTTTAAATAATTCAGCCTGGATCTCTACTCAGGACCAGGAACAGAAGTCTGGCTCCCCTGCCCCTTCCACAACTCTCTTAACAGTCCCACATTTCTCTCAAAAACTGGTCTGAACTCTAGTCCTGGTTCTCTATCTCCCATACCAGCCCCACCAAACCAATTCATTCTGCCCTCCAAAACTGAATTCCTTTCCAGAATAAAGGCTCACGCAGCTCATCGAAGAAGGTCTCCACACCATCCTCTCCAATCACAGAGCAGACCAGCCGTGCTTTCAGGAATGTTGTCCACTTGTTCACTAAGGAACGTTGACCGCCATCATCATTCTGAAAAGGGAAAGGTACTTTTTGGCACAACATTCCTCTGCCCCTTCCTCCCATCTAACAGATGCAGCAAGCTCTGTGCTATGGGATGGGGTAAGCAGTTGTGTTGAAAGGGTTGCTTGAGGAACAGAGGAGCCAAGGACACGAGGAACGGAGCAGCCAAGCAAAAACCTCATGAGAATGGAGGAAAAGAATGACAGTAATATATTTTCTTTAAAACTGCAGAGCATTGATGAGAAAGCAGAATGGAGTTCGAAAGACTTGGACCTGAGCTGGAATCTGACGTTGGCTCTGACTAAGCCTACAAGGAGGTTTTAAATTTACAACACAAGATTCTCTGAGCCTTTTTTTGCAACACAGCAATCCCAGCATCACAATGAGGATCGGTGCCGACTCCCAAGCAAGAGCAGGTCAGGTCTTTCCCTCTTTCAAAATTAGTAAGTGGTCAAGCATGCACTGTGGTCTATGCAACTGAAGCGGTCCAAGGATGGAGAAAACATTAAGCCACGTGTGCCACAGAGTGTTCCTCACTTTACTGTCTGAAGGCACTAATGTTTTCTACAGTATTCTGTAGTCCCTTGAAAATTCACAAGCTTCCTACAGGTCACATTGGAGAGATTACTTCCTTAGTATACAACTGAGTTTCAACAGCAGTGCTTCCCATTGTTGGAGAAGCTTAAATTATGTCTCAGCAATTCACGAGAAAGGTCTCATGCACAAGCCAAGATTAAATGAATGGGAATTTGCCTCTTGTTCAAGCTCCATTCATTTCAATGGGATTTTAGCTGAAGACCCTGGTTGAGTTGTGCTCATAAATTGTGTAGCGCGCGCACACACACACACACACAATATATATATATTGTCAGCTTATGGTTTATGGCTATGCTGTGGCAGGTATGGGACAAATGGCCCAAGTGTCTACAGGCAGAAAGAGTCGTCAGGAATATGGGTCAGAGAGAGAAGTGAACAGGTCTTTGGGTCAGGCCAAAATGTCCACTGTGCCAGCAGTCCCAAAAATGGCAGTCATCACTCACACGCATCCTCAAACAACAGCTCTCCAGTCACCACCTTTTTCAGCCTGCTGACACAAGGTGTCAAACAGACCCAATGTCCCTGCTCCAAGCGTTGCTCACCAGGCAAACCCGTCCCACCCGAGCGAGCACAGCAGGCCCCACGGCACCCTCAAGCGCTTTCTCACGGAAAAAGAAGTAGAGCTTGTCATCGTTGTGATCATTGCTGTCGGGGATGACTTGGGCTTGGAGGAAAACTGGGTCTGGTGAAGGGGAGGGGAAAAAAGATGGCTGTTATTTTGGTTCAACACATGGTGGCAACAGCAAGCACATTTTGACCAGTGGTGGTCAGCCTTTTCAGCAAGTGTGCCACAAAAGAAACTTTGTGAGAATGTCTGCCATAGCAATACTGCAATGCATACACATCCCTAGCTATCCATTGACCTCTGGTCTACCAAGCTGGGGAGAGTGGAAGGAATTTTGTTCTGCTTCTCTACCATAGCCAGGCCCAGAAGCCAAGATGTGCCTCTATCCTTGGCTGTGCCACAAGGGGCCATCCATGCTTTAGCTTTATACTTCAGCCCAACCCACACTCACACACATCAAAACCACCATCACCACCTATGATCCTCCTTAGACTTTTCAACTGTCATTCAGCTTCCTACCATAGAGCCAGCGGGAATCATGTTGCTCAGTGCGCACAGCAGGACGAGGCCCCATGGTGCGGAATAAGGCTGCATCAGTGCCCATGAAATCCACATGGACTCCAGCATACAGTGTGTTATCTGGAAAGAAGAATAAATAAGCTGTCAGTCAAATATGCACATTGACATATGCCCAATGGAGATAATACCCTTGAAGAAAAAGGAGCCGGCAAAGGGTTTTTTGAAAGGGGAATATAGATTTTTGAGAGGGGAAAGTGTTGGACAAGGGAAGTGCCTTTTCCAAGCTACACCTTCACTCCATCTAGACCAGCTACACTAATTGGCAGCCACTTATCTCCACCAGCATCTTATTCCCACTAATCTAGTTTTAGCAGTAATCAGCTGTTTGCCTAATGCAGGATACATGCAGTACACACAGCAAAGACAAGAAAAACTGGAAATCAGACAGGAGAGACACATTGACAGAAGATGAGTTGGCATCTAATCTTCTAGTCTATGAATATGAAGAGGATCACACCCACCTACAGTTCATTCAACAAGCAATAGATAAAAGATCTGTATGAACACAAACTAGCTTCTTCTTCAGCAGGTGTGCACCATACATACTTACCTATACGATAATCTCACATATAAGACCAAGGCAGATTTTCAGCCAAAAATAATGGAATATCCCATGTTTTAATAATCATGATCTTTGACTAAATCGGGGTAAAACTTAGGGAATGGTGCTTGTAAAGAGGACCTGCAACTTGCCCTACAGCCTGATTGAAAAGGGGAAAGGAATCTGAGCCACAATGACCGTTTTTTGAAGACGTAAGTTTCACGTAAAAAAAAAATTTCTCTGGGATTCTGCTTCACGTAAAGAAAGTGCTTCATGTAAAGAAAACATTCGTTGGCAGTTGGGGCAGACACGCTGGCCAGCAACCTTTTTTAAAAAGTGTCAGGGCT
The DNA here is from genome assembly GCA_030015325.1 of Cryptoblepharus egeriae. Lineage (NCBI taxonomy): Eukaryota > Metazoa > Chordata > Lepidosauria > Squamata > Scincidae > Cryptoblepharus > Cryptoblepharus egeriae. The sequence continues at coordinate 118,737,422 of JAREYC010000002.1, forward strand.
GCCTAGCGCACCTGCCCATAGTGAAAGCAACACTTCCATGCTGTTCCTCCTGTGGCCAGACATCCGCTGGGCAGAGGGAGAGAAGAGCAGTGGAGAAGAGGGAAGCAGCTCAGGGCCAGCCAGAAGGGAGAAGGGGAGAGAGAGAGAGAGAGGCTCAGGATGAAGAGAAGGAGAAAGTGCAAGTGTCTTGGATTACAGAAGAAAGTGTCTTTGATTGCAGCCTCCTACCCATGTCTACCCAGAAGTCTACCTCATTGTGTTAAATGGGTCCTACTCCCAGGAAAGTGTCTTTAGGATTGCAGCCTAAGTAGACTTCATAGGATCATGCCCATTGAATGCACATTTTGAATTCAATTACAGTGTTTTGTCATCATTTTTACATCCAGCTAATATTTTTATATAAATATTTTTGGGGTTGTATTTTTTTGTATTTTATATAAATATTTTTGGGGTTGTATTTTTGGGATTTTGGGAAATCATCTGCATTTCCATTATTTCCTATGGGAAAATCTGCTTCACGTAAAGAAAGTTTCACGTACTGCCTCCAGAATGAATTAATTCTGTTACGTGAGGTACCACTGTATATACGGTTGTTGCTGGTTTTGCTATATTATTATTATAGGTATTTCCTTATTATTCACTAGGGTTCCATTCTGGAACCTTCTTGTGAATTAAAAAAATCAGTGGATTAAAAAAATAGAAAAATAAATTTAAAGATCCATTTCCAGGTTTCTCGCTCTTCTATTGCTCTTAATAGAACAAGGTTGTGCCTCAATATCCACAGAGGTTTCATTCTTGGATTCCCTGCAGATACCAACAAATGTTAAATAAAAGCAGTTTTTTAAAAAAATAAAAGTGCATCCTTTTACAATGGTTTAAAAACAGCTTTTCTTTCATGTTTGTAAACAGTTGGCAATCATTCAAAACTTATTCAAATCACTCATCACTTCCTCTGATGCTTCACAGGACCGCCTCAGGCACTTTGCAAGAAGCTTCCCTGGTCTGAAATATGCCTAAACAGCCCTGACCCCCCCCCCAAATGACTCCTAGATAAGATGAATAATCAATCTATGATTGATTTATTGGTAGAAATTTCTTACATTATGGGAATCTACGGTATTTTGCATGCAGCAACAGGTTCATACAGGGCAATAGGTGCACACTCACTCAAGGCCACTTACTGACAAGCACAGCCATACTGTGCTGCCGTGGGTCATATGGACACTTTCCCTTTCCTGGCTCCAGGGAACGAGGCACCATGCGGAAGAGGTACTCCTTGCAAGGAAAAGAAAACAGGAATGTTAGCATCAAAGCCCACCTTGAGTGCAAACCAATGAGACAACCCCAACTGGGTTTTCTCTCCTCTTGGCCTGCTGTCCTTTGCTAACCCATCAAACTTCCAAGGAGTGACTTTCCTGCTTACTTCAGAGCGCCAACCACGGTTGATAAGGGCACAAACTGGGTGGTAAGCACCTGTTCCACACGCATAGAGGTGGGTACGGTTCAGTGGCTGCATCAGGCGTATGTAGTTGAAGCATTCACCCTAAGGAGGACACAGGAATGAGTTGGCACCCATCGTGTGGTCAGCCAGAAGGCAGCACAACACCCATTTTGTCACTCTTGGCTTCTCTCCCAAACAAGGGAAGCCAAGGCCAAAATGTCAAGAGGTTATAAAATGAAGGCCAGGAGCAAAACAAGAGAGACAGAGCAACTACTCACCCGCAGACCCTTCCCTGCCAAGCGGCACTCATTTTGATGGCTTGGTAGTGCAGGCCAATGAATCTGGAGAGAGAAGGAAGGAAGTGTTGAGAGAAGCTGGAATTGCTACCATCCCTGTTTTTGGACTATCCCAGCTCTTCAGACTCTTGCCTATGCCTCCTCTGAAGCTTAGCCTAGGACCCAAGGATCATGTCAGCCCCTTCCCAGTGCTCAATATTATCTTCTATTCACCCAACCATCCATTCGGCTGGCAGAATAACCAAAATGCCAGTCTAGATGGCCTTTTTAACCAGATCCTGGCATCCTTATGGTCACTGGCTTACAATGAGCGGCTCCTTGTTGATGTTGTGGAGATCCAAGGCCACCAGGAAGTCTCGTGCCCCCAGGTAGAGCCGCTCCTGGTCTTGGTCCATCAAAAGGATCCGATAGTCACTTGTGTTGAAGGTAAAGCTGAAAGGACGAGCAGTGCGGGTCTCCAGCAGCTCTGGGGAGAAACAGCCTCAGAGTCAAGGGCTGGACCCACTTCTGAGGCCAACTTGCCCTCTTTGGCCTATTAACCTCCAGGTCTTCTCCAGCTGGAGGATAAGACCCCAGACCACAATCTTCCTTCTTTCTTGCCCTCTCCCCCCCCCCACTTCATACAGAAAGGGCAGCAGCTGGAGCATGTTAATCCATGTGATCACTGGCCTGGACTCCGTTGGACTGGAGTGAGCTCAAGGGGTATTTTCGTCCCATGAAGAGGCTAAGGCGGAGCCGACGTGGGTGTGGGGGGGCACTCGGCGGCTGGTACAGCAAAGAGCCTAAATCCCTGGCAATCCCCCTGGCCACATTCCACAGGCGTAGATCAGAGAGTGGCGCGGTGAGCTTCCCACCTGCGGTGACCTTGAGGATAGAACCAGAGGACACCAGTCCCTTTGCCTGGCCAGTTAGTTCCTTGTTGCCCTCTGGAGCCAGGCCTGGGCAAGAATTCAGAGACGAATGACCGAAATTGGCTTAATCCCTGTGGACAAGTGGACTAAAGCCTGGCAGAAGAGCAGATTTCCGGGGAGCTCAAGAAAGGACAGATGGGGGAGGGAATGAAACAAGTCTGAATGGAGAGGGAATTAAGGGCCAATTAAAAGAAAAATCAGTCCAGGAACAGCACCTCCGAATTCCTACTTGTCAGATCTCTCAGATTCGGCTGGCAGTGAAGCCTTCCAAAGTTGGGGACAGAACCCAGGAAACCTGATGGAATTCCCCAAGCATTAACACATGGCAGGTGGGAGATGATATGCCCACCCCATGGTAAATGGCAGGCAGTCCCATGGCAGAGTGCCCAGGGGCAGCATGTGTCCCGCATACCCAGATCTGATATACAATGATCATTATATAACACTGATGGTATATCAGTAGCACTGTTGAGCCCTTTCAGGAATGCATATAGAGTCACGACATGTTGGACGATCAGGCCTTGTACTCAACCGTGAGGGCACCCAAGTCCTTCACTCATCACCATGAACTTACAAAAAGAAATCATAAGGAAAACAGCCAAAATTATGCCCTTGAGGATCACCAAATAACTTTCTTATAATTCTAAGTCCAGGGTGGCCAATCTGTGGCACACGAGTTAGGAAAACCTCAAATAAACAACCAATAGGGGCTTTGGAAAGCCCCAAATTGGCATTCTCATGCTTCCTGCTCTTCATCTTCTAGCACTTGGAAATATATGGCCCTTGAACTTGGAGGCTCTATTTAGCTAACATGGTAATCATTAAAGGAACATTAAGGTGGAGTGGCATGTTCAGGTTCTCCACATAAAAAACAGCACATGGCCTGTTATGGTTTGGCCATCCCTGTTCTAAATAAAGGCACAACCCCTAATATGCCTAATGCCTGGGGACTTGTCCCAACCCAAGAAAGCCTGGCAGAAGAATGAATTTGGGAAATATTTTTTGTATTTTTACCAGACCAGCCAGTATCTTCAGGGCACTAGATGAATATCAAGAGTCGACAGGTTTGGAGGAACAAACTGTCTACAAGATTTGCAATGGATGAATCTAACTGTTTCTTGACAGAATTCTCTTGCTTTAGCATCGCCCACCCATGCTCTGAAACATTTGGAATTAAACCCCCACAGATCCCTCAAATAACTAGGATCTGAGTGAGGGATCTATGGGAATTTAATTCCATAGTATGGCACTGTGTGAGTTACTTACTAACTTCAGGCATAGTTACGGGGAGGTTCTCCAAACCATGAGTCCAAACCAAGCAAAGCTCCCTCCTTACAGGTCTTTCTGCAGGGACTTTCCTTTGCCTAAAGGCTTTTAATTGATCTCATGTTTTTTATGAATGTTTTTAATTCTAAATTTTAAATGTTTTTTTATTTTTGTGCGTTTTAATCATGTTATTTATTATTATGTTTTTTTTATCATGTTGTAGCTGCCTTGGGATCACATGGTGGAGAAAGGTGGGGTAAAAGTTCTTTAAAAATAAAATAAATATGTCAAGTTTGGATGAAGTGGTTCGCCCATGTTAAAGTCTAGGAGTCCATCTCCAAGACCACGGGATTTAAAAATAATATTTTATTTTTTATAAATAGTTATTTTAATAGTCTCCTGGGAAGACTTTTTATGCTCATAATGTGCTTAAGAGAGCTATTGCGTCTTCCTCTCTTAATGTACTACCTTTCTCCTCCTCTTCCCAATCTAACTATGGCTGCAATCGTAACGACACTTTCCTGGGAGTAAGACCCATCTAACACAATAGGGCTTACCTTTGAGTAGACATGGTTAGAATTGCACTCTATGAGTTTTACAATATTCTAGTATTATCGCTTCCACCTCTGCCACAAACTCATACATGGCTCATATTTGTAAACTTAATTTTCCCATTGGTAATATTAGTTTAGAGACCCACCATAATTGTGTGTGAAGTGGGGCACATGAAGAACATGTGGTGAGGATGTCATATTTTTATTTTAGGCAAATTGCACATCAACACAAGGTTCCACACATGTAGAACTAGTCCATGTAGTGGACTAGTCTGTAGCTAGTCTGGTAGTAACTGGCTCCAAAGTGACCCAGGGAGTGAAAATTTGAACCTATCCCCTTTGATCCAAATCTTCCCGAAGAGCTTTTAGAAGCTGCACAGAAAAAGGGCTAGAAATCTGAACGCTCTAAAAAAAGGTTCCCAACTTGTGGGTCACAACCCTATTTTTGGTGAGTTGCAAAACAAGCAAGTCAGATTAGTCTATGCCAGTGTTTCTCAAAGTGGGGGTCAGGACCCCTTTGGGGGTCACCTAGAGCTTTCTTGGGGGTTGCCTAAAGACCTCTGGTGCAGGGGGCCAGGTCAGGCTTGCCAGACCTCCGGGTGTAGCTGCGCGCGCACTGGGGCTGACTGACAGCCTCAGGGCCCAATCCTATGCCTGCCTACTCTGAAATAAATCCCATTATAGTCAGGGGGCCTTTACTCCCATGTAAATGTGGATAGGATTGCAGCCTCAGGGCCCAATCCTATGCATGCCTACTCTGAAATAAATCCCATTATAGTCAGGGGGGCCTTTACTCTCATGTACATGTGGATAGGATTGCATGCCTACTCTGAAATAAATCCCATTGTGTTCAATGTGTGCATAGAATACACATTTCTTTTGTAACAATGAAAATACATCATGTATATCAGATATTTACATTACAATTCATAACAGTAGCAAAATTACAGTTGTAAAGCAGCAGCGAAAATAATTTTATGGTTGGGGTTGAGAACCACTGGTCTATGTGAATCAAGGGTTAGACAACCTACTACTTGGGGGTAGTGCTTCTTCACAATCATCTTTATAGCCACAAAGGCTGAAATGGGAAAATTATGGTAAAAAGCATGAAAAAATGTCAGGACATTATCCTAACATGCTCTGTCTTATTATTTTCCTTACCAGCAGAAGTCAGAGAACTTTGTTTTATTTTAGCCTTGCAGTCACATGCCCTGACGTCTTGGAATAGGGTGTGCCATCATTGTGAGATAACATATTGGCATGCAATCTCCTTAGTATATCCTCACATTGTCTTAACGGAAGAAATACTATCGCAGTAAAGCGTGCATACGTGCATCAGCACACAGGTCAAAGAGCAAAACACAGTACATGGAGTGCGCAGCTCAGGCATATGACTCTTCCCAGCCTCGCACATAGTGAAATTAGTGCTGCAAGAAGTAGCACCAGCTTTCAGGGTATATGTGCCAAGTGCACACCACCCTTCTCCAGCACTGCTCCCAAATATTTATGCCCAGACTTAATGCCTGCCTACATGAAACATAAACCAGCTAGACTTCACATACCTCCCCTCTAAACACTCTATTCACTCCATCAAGGCTCCTTGCCAGAGCACTGGCTGTATGTCACATGCAACCAGCACACATGCGCACAGGCATAAGCAAACACAGATGTGTGTGACCCAGACACACACATGGTCGGAGTGATATGTTCAGGGCTTTGCCTTTTATAGCCAGGCTGCTGTCACTAAAAGGAATGAACTGTACTTTGGCCAAGGATCTCTCTCTCTCTCATGTATTATATATTCCCGCACACAAGAGTCAGTGTGTCCGTATGAAGTGGGGTGTGAGTGTATGCACGCTTTATTCAGATATATAGTGTGTGTATATATATATATTTATAGTGTATATATACTCTTTCTCAAACAAACAAACAAATAAATAAATAAATATATGTGGACTGACCCCAACTGCATTAAAGGAAAAGAGAGGGAGGCTGCAGCAACAATGAAAGCAGGATGTCAATAATAGGTGGAGTGACATATACCCCCAGTAATTAAATGATCATCTCAGCTTCAAGGTATCCCCCTTCCCACAATGTGCTTTGAAATGGGGAATCCATCCAAGTGTGTTCTAGCCCTTTCTCTGTATGGCATGTTGGGTATTTTAAGACCTTCTGGGAAATCCTTTTCCCTTGTGGCTGGCAAGTAACCAGATCCCGGAATCCCCGAGAACAGAGCAGGGGGAACCCAGCAAGGTCACAGGAGATAGGAGGGAGAGAGTGGCATTGAAGCCCACATGTTATATGCACTTTTCCATAAGAAAATTATGCTCAAAGAAGCACCAAACACCAAAGATGATGGCATGGGTTCTGCATAGATGGTATCCCTACCCATTCATCCTGCTGCACGAAGCCATCGTTTGCAAGAAAACTATAGTCTTGGCACTCTCCCTGCCTTTTAGCAATCTTTTGGTATGCAAGAGGGTGACTTATAACTAGGGGCTGCATGCATATGTGGCATGTGAATGGTCAGGATTAGACTGGAGCTGGGGACAAAAAGCCACACAATCTGACTTGGCTTAGTGCACTGATCACATCCACAGTCAGAAGTGCCCAAGCATGCGTGTGTATCACTGATATCAATCTAAGGCTGCAATTGTATCTACACTTTCCAGGGAGTAAGCCTCACTGACTACAGTGGGACTTGCTTCTGAGTAAACAGGAATAGGACTGAGTTGTAAGACTGCTTATAGTCATGAAGAGACAGCCAATGAGAAAATATGTATGTATTTGCCTATACAACTATCTCTACAAAAAAGAACTTACCTTGCATGCATAGTTGCACATCACTACCAAGGACTCTGGTTGAAGCAGATATGTGCCCATTTATGTGCAAAAATGCATTATTGATTATAAGTAGAGGGGGGGAGAAAACAGTTTTATTTTTTCCACAGATTTCTGTTTTCAAAAGTTAGAGATACAGAAAACAGTGTTATGTGTTTTATCCAATATTTACATTATACTTATAAATTTTAATTACTTTAAAACAATTCTAAGTTATGTATGTGATAGAAGGGTACAGTGTCAGCAGATGCAGTCACAGTCATTACCTGTCCACTCCTCCCCATTTAATAATAAATAAAAATCAAATATTTTTATTTTTTTCATGGATTTGGGTATTATTTATTTAGCATATAGCAGCTATAATTGCTAGGAAATCCTTTGGGAGACCCAGCCGCTGATAAGTGTAGACTATTTATGTCCAGGGGAATAGTAGATTTGGATATTTTTAGCTTTACAAAATGCAGAAGTGTGTCTTTTTATTAACAGCAGAGATGGAAGAAACAGTTTTACTTTTTCCAAAAAGTTAGAAACACAGAACATTTTATCTGACCTCTAGTTATAAGACAATACATATACTTAGGCAGCTGCCAAAATATGGTTGCCAGGAGAGAGAACTTGAGAAAAACTATATGGTCAGAAATTTTGACTTGCATAAAGAACACTGTCTTGGGTAAAGAACACTTCTGAGGATGTCTGGAACAGGCTTCCATGGCAAGGGAATCCACAGGGGGGACGAAGGGACAAGGGGACTAGCCTGAGCTTCAGTGGGGCTCTGGGCAAAGTTTTGAATAGGCTTCTATGGCCAGGGAACTCATGTGGGGTCCGGGGGCGGGGGGGAGCAGCCTGAGCCAGGTTTGCATGTGGGATCTGTGTGCGGCAGCATGGAAGGTGTGCCTTATCAATGTTTTAGTGCTGTTCTCCATCAGCAGCTTGGGAATGTTAAAGTTGCACAAAAAGACAAAGATTCTTTTGAGCCAATGGATAACAGTGACTCTGTTAGCGATAGTGAAAGAGCACAATCTTAAACCATGACTACTCAGATGTAAGCCCCATTGTGTCTAATAGGTCTTACTCCCAGGAAAGTGTCTTTAGGATTGCAGCCTAAGTAGACTTCATAGGATCATGCACATTGAATGCATGTTTTGAATTCAATTCCAGTGTTTTGTCATCATTTTTACATGCAGTTAATATTTTTATATGAATATTTTTTGGGTTCTGGAACAAATTGTCTGAGTTTCCATTATTTGCGATGGGAAAATCCGCTTCATGTAAAGAATGTTTCAAGTAACAAACATGCCTCCGGAATGAATTAAATTTGTTACGTGAGGCACCACTGTACTCTGGTTTGCTTTCAACACAGTACATCCTCTGATCCATTGCATATAGATGGAAAGATGCTCATATTTTCTAGAACAATAGCTTATTGGTTCTGGGACTGTGTATATGTATGTCACACATATGTTTATATGTGAGTCACATGACATCCTTTCACAACAAGAAAGATACGATCAGTGTTTACCTGCCTTACATGAGAAAAGAGCTCACATTTCCTTCTCTAAGTACGGATGATCTCAAATTTAAATTCAACTTCAGCTTCCTCCAAGAAATTTAGGGTGACAAACATGGGGGTTCTCATATTTTAAATACACAACAATCCCTACGAAGTAAGGAAGACTGAGAGTGCACAAAGCGATCCACTTTATGGCTTAAGGGGGTTCAAAACTCCCCACTTAAGTATTATCTTCACACAAATACACTGGCAAAATATGATGCTGGAAAAGTTATTGTCTGCTCTATACACATCATTCAAAGTCCCTGCTGCAAACACCATAAGTTTGTCTCTATTTTTACATCACCACTGACTCACAAAAACCGCCCAATGTTTGACCATTACTAAATGTCCTCCTCTCCCTCTCTTTCCGTTCTGTGCACATTTCTGTGTCAGTCAATAGTTCAATACTCTTTGAGATGTCACCACATCCATACCTGCTACAAACATCAACAGCACTAGAAGCAACTGCATAAAGCCACAAGGGCTTTAGGGTACACACCTCAATCCACAAGCATCATAAACAATTATGATGGAGATCTTGGTGATGGCCACAGGTGCAAATGTGATGTGGGGGTACAATTCTAGGCACACAACTGAGAATAAGCTCCGGGAAGAGAGTAGCTCTGTTAGTCTTTTGCAACAAAAAAATCAAGAGCTTTATAGCGCCTTAAAGACAAACCCTAGGCATAGGTTTTTGTAGACTGCAGTCCACTTCATCAGGCGCATGATGTGCTAATGTGCATGGTGTGCTATCTTCAGTAAGTGTAGACGTATATACATACGGAGATGGAGAAAGAGGAGGGAAATGTTCTGTTGCACATATTTTTTATCTTTTTCCTCATCTCTGTGTCTGTCCACCTCCTGAAACTGACACTTCATGCATCTGACTCCTACTCCTCCAAAACGCTTACACTAAAATATGTTTTTAAGTTGCTACAAGAACACACCGGGACCTCTGAGAAAACACAAGATTGCAGTTATTTTCTGTCTCATGCCTTATTACCCCCATAATAAACATAACTTGTATAGCACTGAAATGTTTGGTCAATTAAAATGTGGGTGAACCCATTAAATTGGGTAGCAGTTCTTTTCAACACACTGTTAATTATGGCAATTGGAAGTTCTCAAACATCTATGAACAGCAGGGACGAGGGATTCCTCCTCTTCCTTCTCTCTCATATGAGGGGATATGCCCCTTCTAAGAGCATGACACTTGTAAGTATCATCAGAAAACAAAGAAAGAATGCTTCTCCCCCCCCCAAACTGTTGTTTTATTCATTTATTTAATTATTTGAATAATTTATACCTCACCTTTTGCAAATATTTTCATATTTAATCTATTACTAAACTAACTGCATTCCTATTCATGTCCACTCAGAAGTTCCATTTAGTTCAGTGGGGCTGACTCTGAGGAAAGTGCTCTAAGGATTGCAGCCTCAGAGATTTGACTAAGATTTCTTTAATCCATAAAAGCTGCAATTATTAAGCCCTTTGGGTTTTTCAAAATATTCTGAAATATTGGGTTTTTCAAAATTTTCAGCACTTGTATCATGTGCTGTCACAAGGGAGATAAAATTTGAACATAAAAATAAAATTCATTTCCAAAGAGTGAGTGACCTGGACTAAGGGCCATCCTTGAGCCATCACTGCCTCCATACAGTACCATCCTACGACTTGCCGCATCCTCCCACACTACACCAAGACAACACGGCATCTATCCAAAACGCCTGTCCGCTATTGGTTCTTACGTGGTACCCACCTGAGCCTTCCTTACCTTTATAGGTTAGGTAGATGCGGGGAGCACCAGTGAGTACACTGTGGCCCGGGTAGCAATGCAGCAGCAACCCCAGAAGGAATGGAGTCGTCCAGGGCATCATGGCTGAGGGAGCCTTTGAGACACCTGTGAGGAGAAGAGCAGTATATGTTAGACTGGGTAGAGGGATCTGTGGCAAGAGAGGGCGTCAAAAGGAATACTCTACTGGGGTGTTTACTGCTGGGAACTGGTAGCCGGGATGAGAACTAGAGGGCGCTCGGCACATGGAATCACAGAGATCAAAGTCCTTGCATTGTCCATCCCATTGGGCCCTCTGCCAAGGAGCTGAAACCCGAGTGGCAGCAGCGGCTGATGGGCACTTCAAAGGCTCTGTCTTCCTCTGCCAGCTTCTGCTACACTCCCCACTTTCTCCCCACCCTCGTTGGAAGCTAGCGGCACTTTGAAGCCGGGGTACAGAGACTGGGAGTCCCCAGATGGGTGCTCTGCACCCTCCTGTCCCCCTTCACCACCTCAGTAGACTCTGTCTACATTGCCAAAACACCCCCACCCCACTCTGTATGATGTAGCGCCCCCTCCAGGGTTCCTAAAGAGACATATACAGCTGGCAGAGCATTTTCTCTTGGGACAGCCCCCTTCATTCTGAAGAGGGCACCGAGGCTTGAGCTGCCATTCTGGACACAGGCTTGGGTTTTGCTGTGGCCTCCTGACGCCATCACTCTCAGCACAGGGGCAGGAACGGCAGAAATCCTTCCCCACACCCCAGCCGGGCTATAATCTTCCCCATGCCACAGAACAGGTGCCAGGGGACAATGCCAGCAGCCCCCCTGCACCCGCACAGCTCAGAGCTAGCAAGGCCTGGGGTTTTGATCTGCCTGCCAACCCCCATTTTTTTCCTTGTGTGTATGTGTGTGTGCATGCGCATGCACGCGCGTGCACTATGTCCCTTCTCAACTTGCTGCAACCTGCGGCTGCTTCCATACCTGAACCAGGTGCAACTATGGAAACAATGCATGCTGGGACATAGAGTTCCTCATATGGCCCCAGGTGTCAACAGACATGGGCACATACCCCATTTTTGACCCATTCCCTGGATAATTTTAAAGCTGTAATCCTAAGCGCACTTTCTTGGGAGTAGGCCCCGTTGAATACAATAGGACTGAGTAGACAGGCTTAGGATTGCACTGTAAGTCACAGAAACCCGGGACATACTAATCATACATTATATGGAACTCCTTAAGAGCACAAAATCCTTATCCAAGTTCCACTCTCAAGTTTTTCAGAAATGGTATAGGATCCTAACAAGATCCAGGATCTGTACTCTTCACTGTGCAGGATGACACACAGCCCTCACTTATTGGGGGGGGGGGAATTGCATTTATCATTCCCTCCCCAGACGTGGCTACATCTTGGATACCCCTATCTGGACGTCAAGTTCCACCTAAGTTAATGGAGTGCAAGTTTATGGAGTGAAGTTAATGGAGTGCAAATACACAGGGATAGGATCAGGAAGAATGGTCTCAAGAATCGTCTCAAGTTAAACAAGACCATATAGAGCCTTAGAAAAAGACCAAAGACTCATAGCTGTGCATATCTACGTAGGAGTAAGTCTTATTCTGTTCAATGGGGGTTTACTCCCAGGAAATCAGGCATAAGGCTTACAGCTTCAGAGCAGAATCCTATGCATGCTTACTCAGAAGAAAGTCCTATTATGTTTAATGATTTACTTCCAGGAAATTAGGCATAAGGCTTACAGCTTCAGCGTACAATCCTATGCATGCTTAGTAGAAAGTCCTATTATGTTTAATGATTTACTCCCAGGAAATCAGGCATACAGTTTACGGCTTCAGAAAAGAATGTTATGCATGCCTACTCCGAAGTAAGTCCTATTCTGTTCAATGGGGGTTTAATCCCTGGAACTCAGGCATAAGGCTTACAGCTTCAGAGCAGAATCCTATGCATGCCTGTTTAGAAGTAAGTCCTATTATGTTCAATGGTTTACTCCAAGGAAGATGTGTATAGGATTGCAGTCCAGAGCAGGTAGACAGATCTTAATTGCAGGCAATAATTGCAGGGTGAGATTGAGCAAGGATCATTTGGGTGCTGCTGCCCCGGGACAGTCTGGGTGGGTGAATCAGGCCCAGCGTGACCATATGCCATAACTGATAAAGAGGACAAGGTTCCCCAAATCTAGGACACCCAAGAAAAATGTAGGACACAACAAAAAACAACTAAGAACATTTGTACGTATTGCTTTCATTAGACAATTTCAAGTTAGATAATAATCAGTTAGTCAATATACACTCATATATACTGCTTTCATTTGTCAACATAAACACTTACAATAAACTCTATATTATGGCTGCAATCCAAAAAACACTTTCCTGGGAGTAAGACCCATTGAATAAGTAAGGGAGTAAGACTTTTCAGTAGACATAGTTAGCATTGTGTTCTATATTACTTAAACACTAAATTACTGTAAAAGACATTACTATAATTTATTAATTCCAAGAAGGCTACATGCTGCTGGCTGCTCGCAAGAAAAAAGAGGACAATGAAGATTTTTTTCTCTAAAAAAGAGGGCATGTCCTGGAAAAAGAGGACACCTGATCACCCTGATTACATCTAATTTCTGAATTGCAAGGAGGCTACATGCTGCCTGCTCACAAGGAAAAAGAGGACAAGGAAGATTTTTTTCCAGGACATGAGGCTTTAAAATGGGACAAGTCCTGGGGGGAGAGTGGACATCTGGTCTCCCTGATCAGATCCAGGATCACAGCAGGATCATGTCCTTCCTTGTGTCTGCTCAGCCTTGAGAAAGGGCAGGAGTTGCAAGGAAGAAAGAGGCTCCTTACCTTACCCAGTTCCCAGCCCTCTCCTGGGGGGTTAAAGCCAGGCTTCCCCCCTTGGTTGGGTCCAGGAAAGTTCCTCCAAGATGTTCTTCCAGCAGGACATTTCTGCCCCCCACCCCTGGGATCCTGGAGGTTCACTCTGGGGAGGGAAGGAGGACCAACCTCCCCAACTTACTCTGCTTGCGAGTTGCTCTGCCTCCTGCAGCAGATAAGCAAACCCTGCCTCCCCAGAGACGTGCTGGGACAACTTAACCCCTTCATTGCTCCAGGGTGACCAGGTGTCCTCTTTTTCCAGGACATGTCCTCTTTTTCACCCTTGTGTCCTGGAAGAAAAAATCTTCTTTGTCATTTTCCTTGTGAACAGCCTGTTTGTAATTTATACATTTTATGAAATTTTTAGTTTTAAATTTAATATATTTGTAAAATTTCCCAGTTCTGGGTAAATTTAATATATTTATATATATATATAAAACATATAATAGATTTACATTTAATATAGGCATCCTACACTTATTGATTGGAAAAGCATCCAAAAGCAAAAACCATTGAAAAGTGGAACCCAGTCTTTTTCAGCTTGCAAAAAGACTCCAATTAAGAAATAAATATCACTTGCAAAAGCCTAAATAACACATTTATTAACACATAGCCCACATACATAATATTTTACAGTAAAATGAACAAAAGCATGTGTGGGCAATGAATATCTTATGTATATGATTGCAGGTTATTTACTGAAGAAAGTCATAAGGAAATTCTAAAAACAGTTTGATCACCATGTCACATGCAAATCAATAACAAGGAAGACCATTTTAGCCTTCAGACCAGCAGAGAGAGGTTGAAAGAATGGAGTATGCCTTGAATGAAAGAGTATAATTGAAAGGTGTTGAAAGAGCAGAACTGTCAGAAAACAAACCATCAGAAAGTGGGGGATGCCTATAATGACTGCAATCCTAAAGACACTTACCTGGGAAGCCATTGAACACAATGGGGCTTACTTTTAAGGACACATGGTTAGGATTGTGCTCCTAGTGTTTAAATTAACCACATGGAAGTATTATACATAAGTGTTTTTAGCTTTTATTTTGTCATTTCCTATATTTTTCTTGGGTGTCCTGCATTTTGGGAGGTCTTTCTCCTCTTTTTTGGTTATGATATATCAGTCGTACTCAAAGTGGGGGTCGGGACCCCCTTGAGACTTTGCAAACTTGGGTCAGGGGGATCACAAGAGGGAGGGAGCCGCCATCTTGGAATGGGGCACTTAGGCTGGTTTCCTGGGAGTAAGACTCATTGAACACAATGGGACTAACTTTTGAGTAGACATGGTGGAACTCTGGCATCACAGTGATGTCACATCCAAGTAAGTTTGACAGGGGGTCCCGGACAGATTTTTAAGTCTGAAAGGGGGTTCTGGGCTGAAATGCCTAAGTACCACTGTAATATATGGTCATCCTGGGGATGATTGCTCGCCAGGGATGCCCCCTGTGAATGAGAGGCACACATGGCAGGGGCATTTCCAAGGCACTGCCCCCTGCAAGCTGACTGCAGCCTGTTTCACCTGAGCTGAGGCAGGAAGGCAAGACTGACAGGCCAGAGAGGCAGCAGGAAATCCCTGGGCATCCTTGTTGGGAGCTAGGAAAGAGGGCAGGGAGTGGCACAACCTCAGGCGTCAGAGCCTCTGGGGCAGAGAGAGTCAAGGAAGACACCTTGGCATAGACTGGCACCCTGACTCTCACATAGGCCATGGGCTCAGTTCAATGCACTTGCCTCCTGGCTGCACCCAGCTACCTCCCTACCTGGCCAAGGGCAAGCCAGCCCCACTTTGGCACCTGCCACAGGTGGGGCAGCTCCTTTACATTGAGCCAGGCTTAACCTCTCAGCAGTGGCAAGGTATCTGCCAAGGGTACAGAAGTGACTGGGTGCTCTCTCTCTCTCCACCAGCAACATGGAGTGTTTCTTCTTTAGCAGGCTTGGCCTCGGTGGTCTTCACCTTTCTGCCTTTCATACCCAGCCCAAGATTTGCAGGGAGTTTGATGCAGTGGATGCCTGTAGTAGCCACTAGGCCAGGAGCCTGCTGATGGCACTCACTGGGCCAAGCCATGGCTCTTTGCTGAAGCATATGGCTACAATCCTAAACCCCAGTTAGGCCAGTCTAAGCCCCTCATAAGTCCTGTGCTGACCTGGTACTGTCACAAAAGTGCTGTAAGACACTTCTGCGCTACTCCTGGAGGAGGGTGAAGCCAGTGCACAGACATGCACATGCCTCCCTACATTACCACATGAATGGGAAGACCAATGAGTTGTGCTGGCCTAGGTAAGCATTGCACCCCAAGTGGTTCTACCTTTCCCTGTCTTTGTGTTTCTTTTTTCAAATCATCCCTGACCCCACTTCCTTCAAATCGTCCCTTTCCCCTAGAGGGAAAAGCAATGTGCAGTAGTCAATGTACAATGTATGGCCTTGTTGACTTCCTTCCTTCTCGTGCAGGCTATCGATGGAAAGGTGCTGAGAAGTGGCTCCTAAGAACTGGCTCACAACCTTAAAGATGCCCATCTCAACCCACCTTCATGGTAGGGCTGGCCCTGATCTCAGGGCTCCCAGACAGTAGGCTGCTACTTTTCCTCAGGAGCAATATGTTCAGGGTGACCATAGTATGTCCACTTTTTCTGGGACATGTCCTCTTTTTAAGCCTTAAAATCTTCATTGTCCTCCTTTTCCTTGTGAGCAAGCAACACGTAGCCTTCTTATAATTCATAAATTATATGTAATAAGTCACATATAATAGTTTTAAAATAATAAGTAATATTGTGTTTAAATTAATGACATGAAAGCAGCATACATGTTTTTTGCTTTCATGTCCTACATTTTTCTTGGTGTCCAACTTTTGGGGGAGTGTGTCCTTTTTTGCAATTATGACATCTGGTCACCCTGATATGGGAAAGGGGATTCACCCAAAGGGAAAGGGGATTGTGGTAACCACGTCCCCCCAATTATACTCCTTTTAAAGAAAGTTATCTGGATTTGGTGAATTTTACACAGGAAACAACGATCTGTTGAACTGAAGAAAGCACGATCACAAGATGCATTTTGCACAAGCATACTCAGTTTGTGCCAGAACAAAAGTGCATGCCAAAAATTAACTACCTCGTGAAGGTACAATCAGTTAGTTCTTTACATGTAAATTTTCTATGAGAATTTCCCTCGATTATCTGCGAGGAGCAGAATTGCCATCATCTCTTGGTATTTGCAATGCAGAATACTGTCTGGATGCACTCGGCAAGCTAAAAGCAGGTAGATCAGGTCACGGTTGTGGGAGAAGGAGACAACAGTGGTCTCTCCACACATGGGAAGCATAACCAGCATTGTGTGGAACGGGGAGGAAAAGATTATATTAGTGACAGAACATGTGAGTGAATGAATGAATGAATTAATTAATTCAAACAATTTCCTAAATATTTTCCAACACAGAAATTTTTGGAGAACAAAAATTGGAGAACTACAGCAGAACTATGTAGATGTCATTGCCTGGAAGTGACATCATTAAGCAGGACAATATTTAAACAATCCTAGGCTGTGCAAGTGGGGATGGTGTGCAGGGAGGGTGTTGTACATGGGGGGATGATGCGCATGGGGGTGTTGCAAATGGTGCACATGGGAGATGTACTAGGGGTATTGCGCGTGGGATGATGTGCATGTGAGTGATGCACATGAGGGGACGATGCGCAGTGGGGGGATGGCATATGGGGAGAATTTTACTCTTGCAACGCAGATACGTTTTCACTTTTATACTTATAAATACTGATTATATCAACTTACAACATAGGCCTACTATTATACTATATCAACATAATATTATATAAGGTATGAATACATATTCATATATTATATATTAAAATACTGATTATCATGTTTGTAAACACAGAATATTTGTACATTTGGGATAACTTAGTCTACGGGTGTCCAAACTTTTTGGCAGGAGGGCCACATAGTCTTCCTGACACTATGCTGAGGGCCTGAAAAAATTATTTACATTTTAAATATGCATAAATTTACATTTAAGATTGTACTGTGTTAGTATGTACAGTATGCCCACAGCCCAATAGAGGGGTCTTGCTGAGGGCTGTATTTGGCCCCAGAGCTGGGGTTTGGACACCCCTGCCTTAGACCTATGATGATTTGGCTTCCAAACAACCAACCTAACCTCCGACATTTGGTTTTTCTGTATCAGCAAGTACAAGTATGTTACTAATCCTAATCTCCAGTTAGGCAGCCTAAACCCTACCACAAGTCATGTGCTGACCTGGGGGTGTCATCAAAGACACTTCTGCGCCACTCCTGGGGAAGGGTTAGGCCAGTGCACAGACACGCACTTGCCTCCTTACATCACCACGGGCAGTGGTGGGATTCAAATAAATTAACAACAGGTTCTATGTCCCATTAGTAACCAGTTCTCAGAACCAGAAGCTCATTAGCAAAGGGTTCTATAAAACCTGTGAGAACCCCCTGAAGCCCACCACTGACCACGGGAATGGGAGGACCAATGAACTGTGCCACCTAGGTTAGGATTGCACCCAAAATTTTATATCACATCTATAGATTGATACGGACAGCACCCTCCTCCAGTACAAATCAGTGTACTGCTGATTTTGTATTCAAAATAAAAAAGGGCCAATTCAAAAACGAATACAAAATCAACAATGCACAGTGGGAAATCCTTTCCCTCCTCATGCTGTAGGGTTACCCTCCCCCACCTCATGCCCAAATTTCCCAGACTAGCACTAATGCCTCTTTTCATCCTACAGCCCTGTTGTTGGGATTTGCTGCCCGAGGAAGAGTGATTCCTGTCTCCCTCCCCATCCTGTGAGCTTGCCATACACAGCAAGTATGGTTCCCACGCCTCCAGGTCCCCCATCCTCATGGAAGGGAGCTGGAAGGGGCATTACTAATGGAGAGGGAAGAGGATATGTTGATAGAGACAAGAGAGAAATGAGCCCGATTAGGGGAGGGGGCTGCGATTATTCCCATTGCCAGCAGGTGCTGGTGTAAGGCGTTCCATGGGGACAGAGGCTCCTAGCAACACTCTCTGGAGCGCAAAAGGGTGGAGGCCGATGGAACCTGAAACACCAGCTAAGGAATAGGGGACATAAACCAACAACCCATCAAGGAGGATGGGACCTGAATCACATTTCTTTGGCTACAAAATATTTCCCAAACCATAGAAGAGTCAAATTCTATAGGAGGGGTGAAAAATCAGAAGTTCCCATTTTCAAATTCTCAGGACACCCCGTAGCTCTCACCAGTGGTGGGATTCAAATAAATTAACAACAGGTTCTATGTCCCATTAGTAACCAGTTTTCAGAACCAGACGCTCATTAGCAAAGGGTTCTATTGAACCTGTGAGAAACCCCTGAAGCCCACCACTGTCTCTCACATTGGGATTTACAGGTAGCTCTGCAGGGTGAATGAGCTTGATATTGGCAGAACCAGGGGAATATTTTAGGGCAGTGGTCATCAAGCATTTCAACATGGGACCGGTTCTGAGTATGACAATCTGTCCAGGATCCCCCGCCCCCGAAGTGATGTCTTGGCCATAAGTGACATAATAACGTAAGTAGAGCATCCACTGGCTCAGGCCAAAGGCCCATCTGCTCCAGCAGCCCCCTAGATGGCTCCAGGAGCATACAGAACCTATATCCAGATGCCCTCCCCTGCATCTGGCGTCTTGAGGTTGCCTACATCTACATCTATCTATGCACACGCACATACATACACCCCCTACCATGGATTGTAACCTGTGACAGTCCTTTCCTCTAGGAATTTGTCCAATCCCTTCTTAAAGGCCTTGACGCTAGATGCCATCACTATGTCCTGTGGCAAGTAGTTCCACAGATTAATTACACACTATGTAAAGAAATATTTTCTTTTGTCTTCCCTTTTGTAACTCTCCTAATGTTCAATTTTAGTGGATGTCCCCTATTTCTGGTGAAATAAAACAAGATGTGACATCACTGTGATGGCAGAACTCCTCCATGTCTACTCAGGAGTAAGTCCCACTGTGTTCAATGAGACTTCTTCCAGGAATGCAGCCTGAATACCCCATTCAAAGAGGGCAGCACAAAGTGACAAATTCCAATAGGGCAGCACTCAGCTTTTTGAAAACCACTGCTTGAGAGTTTAAACCAGGAATTTCCAAAACCCAGGGCAGAGCCTGATGTGGCCCATGGTGAGCCTCACACAGGCCCACAACCAGCCTCTAGTACCCTAACAGCCTCTGACCCAGTTAAGCGAACACAACTGGAACAGTGATGGTGGGATGGGGAAAACAGTGGCTTATCAATGTTGTGTTGATGCTTGCAGAAATTCTGGAAATTTGAGCCCATTTATCCATTAGTTTCAATTTTAATCTATTTATTTAAATTTTATATTTAATTTTTCCCTGGCCACCCCCACTGTGCCAGGTTTTGGTAAGGCTCTTTGGCTGAAAAGTTTAGATACCTCTTCTTTAGACTATTATCCTTTAGCCATTCAATCCTACACCATTCAATTCTCCACTGACATCTATTCTGGAGGTCTTTCTCAGGCCTGAAAAAAAGACCTGAAACCTGGAAGACCCCTGATTAGACTGCCTAGAGACCCTTCATGCCTAGAGTCTCTTATTTTTTAACTAGATAATCACCTTCAGGATCCATTATTTTTTAACTAGATAATCATACTTGACAAGGGGCACCTGGTTTTAGAATGAGAGAACCCCTGGGTACCGTTGCTGTACAGTCCAGGCATGCCCCAACATATGCAGGTGTCACTTTCCATTTTCATTACCTACACCTACAGATGAATAAATTTGCCTGCTTGTCCCAAATAAAATAGAGGACAGGAAAGGAAGGGGTCCATGATACAAGAACATGTTAGCATGAAACACATAACTAAGAGATGGAAAAGTGGCATGGTGTGGAGGAGGGAACTGAAAATTACATGGCAGTTCAGAATGAAAGAAGGCAAATCACAGATAGTAGATTCCAGCCCTGCGGGCCAGGATTGTGGAATGCCAGGTATTCCTTTCCTCTCTGCTCCACCTCTGCAGCATTTGTTTGCTTTCGTGTCTCCAGTTCTGTACTCTATATTTCACATACACATATAGACTGACTCCATATCTCCTCTGCTCCATGCAACTAGTGATCCTGCCACACTTTATACAGAGTCTAGGTAAGAGAGAATCTATGGTCCTTGTGACTCTGGCACTGCTAGAAAATCTGACCCATAGCAGTCTTTTATCAGCCTACAGACACATTCCTTCCTTCCATGTTATTTCTGTTTCCTTTCCACAAAGTACCTCATTCATGGCAGATTCCATACCTGAATGAGGCTTCGTCCAGGATGGGGAGGGGCTACAGTTCCAGGAAGGGATCCTTTGGGAATAAAAGAGCAAGAACCAGGCCCCAGTTGAGTCCCACACAGACTGTGACACCACAATGTGTTTGAGAGCATTTCTGTGTATATGATTCATAGCTTTAATGATAAAATTATGGTTCACATGTGTAAATCAGGTTGTCCCCATTGCTGCCAACTCTGCCCTTGAAAGTGATTCTTGGGGATGAACACCACTGAAAAAGTCAGCAGTTGATTGCAACGTTGTCTGCAAATTGAAATAAAATTTTCTGAAACTCTTGCCATGGTTTTATTTTTTTTGACTTCAAATCCTCAAGCCTTTTGAACTCTGAAATGTCTGTCCCTTTCAGCATAATTATAATTTGCTAATTTCCTGAAGCCATCACTGATAGATAAGTCCACAGTAACCTACAAGGCTTAGCAATGAATTCCCTGCTTCCAGGACAGGCCTCCATTTGATCAACAGCAGAACCAGCAGTGATCACGCCTCATCCAGTAGTAGAGCATTTTGATACCCACAGTTTGATACCACAGTCATGAAGAGAGTGGGCCACCTGGAACATGGAGAGCAACACATGTTGCTCACCACTGGCGCCAACCCTCTTAACTCAGTGCCCTTAACATATGAGCAAGTTAAAAGAAATACATCTGGATTATCATCGCACAGACACAGTTCCAGTATGGAGCTGCCATCTCATTTCCTCTTGTTCAACCCAACTCTGTTGCCCCAAACAGAGACAAAAGCAGGAGGAGAATCCAGCTGCATGGCCTATATGCTTCTCTTCCACTGGTCAGAGATAATATGTGCTTGGCTTGTTTGGATGTTTCTTCCATCCAATCCACATAGGAAGTGATGCTGGACGACACAACAACTGGCTGAGATCCTGGAAAGGGCTTATTCATCAGGCCAATCTGGCTCCAGGATGTGCTTTTGGCTTCTAAGCGACATAACAGGGCTGCACCCTCACCTACCTAAAAGAGGAAGAAGAGAATAAAGCAAAGCAACTTGTTTGACCTATCTTAAGGGGAACTTATTGGTGGTTAACTGGAGATTGTGTGGAACTCACAGCAGCAACGGCCGCGGGTCTGTGGGTATCTTTGTGCCTTACAATGCAATACATGTTGGGATTGACTCCGTGAAGCTCGTTGGCACATTCTGAGGGAGACAGCACTTTGACTTGGTATACACTAGGGTCAGTTTCAACTTCACCTGTCAAAAGACGGGTAAACCAGTTAGTTGTTTCTCATTAAGACAGTTAGGCCCCACTCACTTCCTACTTCCAGGAAACAAAACCTACATTCTTCTTTCTATCTCCAAATGCCTTGATTCCACAGCCATTTGAAATTGTATGGAACTGAATACACTGTATGGAACAATTTTATTGCATATTAATTTCACTTAGGAATTATGAATAAAAAACCAACTGTTTGCAATCACTCCATCACTAAATTATATTAGAAAGGCTTACACCATTTTTGTAAGTCTCAAAGAATGGCTTTTAGTCATCACATCAGTATATTTACTATAAAGTCTAACAATATTACTGTCCAATGTTGAGGAAGAACATGGTTCATGATGTGAGAAGAGCTATGTTGTGTCCATGTGCATATACATAAGGAATACCTGACCTGCATAAAGTGATCTTATATCCCATGTACCTAATTTGATAGCACACTACCTTGCCCAATCCTCTGGCATACCAAATTGAAGCAGTTGCAGCCCCATCACTTTGCAGTTATCCCAAGACTCCATCTGGGAGAAGGACATAGAAGTCACATGCTGGTCAAAGATGATGGGGCTCTGGAGAAGGAGCAGAGCCACAGTGTTGTCACCAGCGAGACTGTACTGCAAGATCTCTTCATGGAGGTAAATCCCAGTCACACGGATCCCTTGCACTTGGCCACTGGGGTGTTTCAGCCCCACAAAGACAGCTGTGTTTGCTGGGTCCCTAAAAACATTAGAGAAAGGGTTGAAATAATTATATTCCTGGACAGATGTGAAGCAACAAAGTACAGGGAATAGACACTGTCTTTTTCTGAATAGGCTGTATAATACAAATGGAAGTATAGCAGATCCAGAGATAGTTCTCCAGAATTTACTTCATACTTTTAAACTGTGGATTTGTCCATACAGGCATGAACTTTGATGAGGCTTTGATGAACTTAAAAAGGCAAGAAAGAAGAGGTCCCCCAATCAGGCCATTTTTCGTAAGGTTGAATCATCATGTGTGTTATCCAAGACTGTCAGCTCTGCTGAGAAGTAAGCGGAGAAAACCACCCTGCAGTTTCCTCCCATTCCTGTCTGCCAACTGAACAATTCTCTCCTGTACCCTAGGCAGGCCAAATGAATGCAGTCATCCTGTAATGATATCTACCTCCTGATCGTGCAATAGAAATAAGTTAGATTAATGAATGAACCTTGAGGTCCTATAAATGGAATGAAGTACAAGGAAATCTGCTTCTAAAGGGTACCAGTTCTGATCTCAATCTGCATGACTCAGAAAGGAATGGATAAGAAAATTGAAACATTTTCCTCATGTAGACTAGGCTTTCAAATTCACTCTATTGGGCCCAACTTATTCTCAACGGGAATGGCTATGACCTAAGCCTGGCAGATGCATCACTTACACCTCTTGAACACAGTGCGCTGTAGTCAGCACCCAGTAGCGGTCCAGGATCGAACCCACACAGCTTCGATTTCCACATGTGGCAATGAGGACTTGCCAGGGCATAGAGAAGTGTGCTGAGATCTGTTTAATCAGGGCTGACAAGGGAAAGAAGCTAGTCAGTTTAGAGCGGTGAGGCCAGAATCAACAGTGGGGTTGCTCATTCTGCCCTGGGATGGACACATATGAAATGTCATCCATGTCACAGAGTCTGGAAGGCCCCGCACCATATTTGCTATCCCAAGTGTCCTGGAGGAATTAGGGGTCATAAAAAACTGGCAGTTCCATCAGAAATTCCAAGCTGTCACTCACTCTCTGGTTCCTGCAGCACTCTAAGATGCTTTGTAGGGTGGTACTCTCTCCTTGTGGTACTCTCCAGCCATGGCAGGTAATAGAGTAGACTGCTGAAAACATAGGGGTGAGAGCAAGCTTCATCAAAACTGCTTAATATGCCAAGTTGAACCCAGGCCCCACTCTGGGGGTCATGGCAGATCAGTGGGGAGCCCACATCACCCTGGATAGAGAAAAAAATAAGGGAAGATTAAAGCGAGTTCCCATGAAAGCATCACAGTCAGTTATTTTCCAGCCAACTTTCAGTAAGACACTTTAAATAAGCAGTGTAACAAGCTAATTTGATATATTCATTTACCACCTTTTGTGATACCTGTGGCAGCTTTTTAGAAAGAATGCTTACGTTCTGGTCTGTCTTGTGAAATGGGAAGACAAAAAAATGCTGCGCTTTGGTCCTCCAGCTTGAGTGGCATAAAAAGTTTGGAATGGGGAGACCTGTTACGTTGATGTCAAAACAGAGTCGAACAGGTGGGTGTTAAGGTGTTGCTCTGTTCCCATACGTTATCTCACCTTGCAGGCTCTTTCCTGGCCCCTCAGAGCCTTCATACAGAAGATGGCACCAGAATGCTCTTCTCCAAATAGACTACAATTGCTGGTGTCCAGAATGTGTAGGGGATGTCTCAGCAGTATGGCGAGGCCTCCTAGAGTAGGGAGAAAACATGGGAGAACGTTCCTGCTCCTGTTTTGAGGTTGCACTAACACAGTATGGCTTCTGGCTTTCCATTCCTTTTCATGTGTTCCACTGGTGATCAAGGGCCTTGACAAGGCACCAGGAAAAGGAAAGGGATGTGGCTTGAGGAGGTGGTCTAGATTAGGGAATGGTCTAGATTAGAAGACTGATGATTATTGAGAATGAATTCAGCCCACCACCCAAAATCATAGCCCCCCAAAAATATATCCACTTAGGTGGCAGTGATCTTAAAGAAGTATTCACATTTGTAAATTCCATCTCTGGGTAAGACTTACAGTGTAAGCAAACCTGGGCAACAGATTCTCTGTCTGGGCATGCATATCTAAGCCATGTGTATCTCTTTTTACTTGGCTCTATGTCCTAATTAGCAGGTTCACACATGCATATTGTACATACATGCATTCTTACTACTGACAGATCTCATGCTAGGTCCCAATGCAGAAGAAGGTTACCAACTCCTGGCTAGGCTGCAGTTACCAACTCCTAGAAAGGTGTTACCAAACCCCTAGAAAGGCTGCAAATAAAATGTATTTCATCAAAATCTTGTCCCAGACACTCTAAACACTGCCCAATGCTGTCTTGTTACAAAACTTTAAAAAGCCATTAATCCAATCCCTGTCCCAAAGTCAGCCCCCTTCCCTATGCAGTTCAGATCAGTACACCATGACAATACTCATCTTGCCCCGAGAGTTATATCCATCAGGTTCCTACTCACCCTCCAACATAGTCCAGCCTGGTAGCCAACAGTCCTTGAAATCTACCATCATGTTTGCTTTGTCCAAGAGACATGTTGGTGCAGTCAGGGGTCCCATGTCAAGCGATTTTTCCAGTTGCAAAAGCCCCACATTATGAAGATCGTTGCTTGCCAGCCAATGAGGGTGGGTCAGAGCTTGATGGATCGGTATTGAATGCATTTTTTCTGAGACATCTGTCAGCCCAGGCTGAGCCAGTGCCAACTCCTCTGAATTCTTTCTGGAAAAGGAATAAAGTAATGCAAAGCAGATGAGCAGGGAGCTTGGATGCTTATTACAAAGTTTCCAGTTTCCCTATAGTAGAAACTGGCCCGAGCACAAATTTATGTTGTTGTTGGTAGGTTGTTGTTATTGCAGCATTTTCTGCGCTGAGATTCATAAAAGATGGCTTCAACTCCTCAAGGCAGCTTACACACACGCACACACACAAAAATTAAGGGTGCAATCCAGAGTAACTACGGGGAGTCTTTGCTCTGGTGTAAGAACAGTTTACTCTGGATTGCAATATGAATTTTTCATAGGTTTTCACTAGGTGGCACAGTAACTATGGGTGCATGTAATGTCTCTTACGCGCTCCTGTAGTTACTCTGAATTGTAGGGTTAGTGTTTTTCTTACCCTTTGCTATTGCTCAACCCTTTTCAAAATTCAAATAGATTAATAAACATGCTAAATTTTCACTGCTGTTTGTTTTCTCTTGATACCCAGAACACAAGTTTTTGTCGTGGTTGAAAACTGGAGATGCACACCACTTGCACGCTCAGTGTACAGATTGGGTATACTGTATGTGTTTTAATGTCATTGATATATAACACATATCTTTGCAGTTTCAGAGTTACTCAGGGTGCAATCCTAACCAATTTTCCAGCTCTGGGGTAAGGGCACTGCGGCTGCAATCCTAAAGACACTTTCCTGGGTGTAAGATCCATTGAATACAATGGGGCTTACTTTTGAGTAGACATGGTTAGGATTGTGCTCTGTATCTCTGAGGAGAAGGAACTAGTATAGCCTTGACAGGTGGAGGTCTTCATGACTACCCTCAAAATCAGGATGCAGCACTTTACTCAGAAATGGTAATGTTTAAGGATTTCCTTCTTGTAAGGCAGACATCAAAGCTGCACTGAGGTATATCTTGTACATTCTTACTCCTTAAGATTAATGTGGCTACTCATGCTTGGCATAAATAAGTGAAAGATTATGGTTGCTGTGGGCTTTCATTCTCCAACTGGGACAGAGTGGTGAGGCATCCAAAGTGGTGGGCTTAATTCAGGAAGAATTCAGTCTCACTGATGTAAAACCACGAGGACTTTGAGAATTACTAATCTCTCTTGGAAAGAAACTCATATACTGAAATGATTATTTGGGACTGTACCAGTGATGGGCTTCAGGGGGTTCTCACAGGTTCTATAGAACCCTTTGCTAATGAGCACCTGGTTCTGAGAACCGGTTACTAATGGGACGTAGAACCTGTTGTTAATTTAGGTTATTAGGACATAGAACCTGTTGTTAATTTATTTGAATCCCACCATTGACTGCATCCCCATTTCCTTTTGGCAGAATAGTAGTCCAATTCAGAATGCTGTTGCATGGTTGAATGCCCTGCCTCACTGCTGTAATTCATGAGGTCAAACCTCCAGACCATGAGGTAAACTCGGACTGCCACTACATGGACACATTTAATCTATGGACTATTTGACTCTGTTTATGGGATTGCTCCCTGGATATTGTAAATATTGATGTACAACATATGATTTCTCCTCAGAAAGCATACTATCTATGGTTTTTTCCCCCTGTGGACTGTCCACCTCACACAGTACCACAATTCTTCCTCTGTGCTAGAAAACATAAAAAAGAAATCAAAAGCATGTCCAGCGGCTTTTGCATATGCATGAAAGAATCTGTAATTTTCCTTTTCAAAAGTAGTTTCATTTGACGTTACGTTGAAAAGTACTTCACTGACTTGTGAAAGCAGCTTTTCAGGGCTGATGAATTGCAGTAGGAAAGGTAGCCTCAGAAGTCCCAGTTTGCCACAAAACCTCTGAAATTCGACAGTTTTTCTTTTTCAAAAACCAAAACGAAAACCACAGTACCCAAGATCCTGAAGCCATGCCCATTGGAAGCTTCGAAAGTAAGCCCTTTTTCAGTGGAGCAAGTATTACTGAAGCAAAACACCCATCACTGACTTGTTAGGTATTGCACTCACATAAGGTTGGCACAACTGGCTGTGGTTAAAATCCACTTGGGGTTGAGAATGGAGCCCGTACAGATATGTCGGATGGACAGCTTGAGAGAGACAATCCAGGGAAACTCACCCACCTCAGTCTCCAAGCAAGTTGGGCATTTGGGCACAAATCTAGGCTTCAAACCACATCCTAAAAAGAAAAAATAGAATATTAGAAAGATATATGTCCTGTCCAAGCCCCAGCCTAGGGGCCAGATATAACTTACGGCTAGCCTCCATATGCCCTGCATCCATGCAGCCCATTCTGAGAATGACAATATGTACGGGACCCCCCAGACGTTATGCCATGGCTGGAAGTGACATTGAAGGTGTCCAATGCCAGATTCCAAGATGGCTACACCTAGCTTTTTGTGACCCCACTTAAATGATATCACAACCCCCCCAAGGAGGTCCCGACCCTCACTTTGAATACACTGTAGACTATAGGAAAGAAAGAAGGTTATGATGCAGAGGTTATCAGCTACATCACTACTTCTGTACTCACCAACTCTGTGATCCATCAGAACTGCCATCTTGTTAAGTTGGAAGGTATGGGAGATGCTGTTCCATACCAGCCCCATTTTACACTGTTCCATTGTCACTTGCATAGGGGATTCCATACCAGAAGTTCTGTGAATAGCTGTAGCAAGTGGGGCACGTAACATTACGGAAAGATCAGGAAATTGGGCTATGTCACGTTTGCTCCTATGTAACTGGGGGTGCTCAGTAGAAGGTATTATTACTACATGCTCTTTTCCGGTGGTGGGTGCAGTTGCAGATGACTGTTGTTTTTGTGTGGAAGATACTATAGATGGAGCTTGGCTGACTCCTGAAGGAATAATTACTACATGCTCTGGTTCTGTAATATGAAATAGGGATTGTGCTCCTGGTGTGGCTGTTATTTGTATTTGGGTTTTTGGGAATGCCACAAGGATTATGTGTTTCTCTTGTGTGAAATGCTGACTTATTGATGGAGTTACAAGTATGTTGTGTTTTTCAGGTGTAGGTTGTTTTGTTTCTTTTGTTGATGTGTATTCTGTGATCTTCTGTGGTAATAGCTGGGTATTTACAGATACACTCAATGGCTGTTTTTCTTCTGGAAGTATTACAGGAAATTGTAGGGATTTGGTTATTTTTAATGGTGGAAGCGTGGTTGTTACAGATTCTCTCAACGACTGTTTTTCTTCTGGGAGTTGTACAGAGTTGGTTATTTTTAATGGTGGTAGCGTGGTTGTTACGGATTCACTCAATGACTGTTTTTCTTCCGGGAGTTGTACGGAGTTAGTTATTTTTAATGGTGGTAGCGTGGTTGTTACAGATTCACTCAATGACTGTTTTTCTTCTGGGAGTTGTACAGAGTTGGTTATTTTTAATGGTGGTAGCGTGGTTGTTACAGATTCTCTCAACGACTGTTTTTCTTCTGGGAGTTGTAGGGAGTTAGTTATTTTTAATGGTGGTAGCATGGTTGTTACAGATTCTCTCAATGACTGTTTTTCTTCTGGAAGTTGTAGGTAGTTGGTTATTTTTAATGGTGGTAGTGTGGTTGTTACAGATTCTCTCAAAGATTGTTTTTCTTCCGGGAGTTGTAGGGAGTTCGTTATTTTTAGTGGTGGTAGCATGGTTGTTACAGATTTTCTCAACGACTGTATTTCTTCCGGAAGTATTACAGGAACTTGTAGGGAGTTGGTTATTGTTAATGGTGGTAGCGTGGTTGTTACAGATTCTCTCAATGACTGTTTTTCTTCTGGAAGTATTACAGGAACTTGTAGGGAGTTGGTTAATGGTGGTAACTTGGTTGTTACAGATACTCTCAATGACTGTTTTTCTTCTGGAAGTATTACAGGAACTTGTAGGGAGTTGGTTATTTTTAATGGTGGTAGCTCGGTTGTTACAGATACTCTCAGTGACTGTTTTTCTTCTGGAAGTATTACAGGAACTTGTAGGAATTTGGTTATTTTTAATGGTGGTAGCTCGCTTGTTTCAGATATCAACTGCTGTTTTTCTTCTCTAGGTATCACAGGTACTCTTAGGGATTTGGGGTGTAATTTGATAGTAATTATATGTTTTCTTAAAGGTTTATGCTTCCGTTTTTGGGATAATTCTCCTTTTGGGAATGCTGCAGGATGCCTAGTTCTTGAAGGTACTTCTTTTTTATACTCTTTTGTTCGTGGAGAAGATGATTTACCACTGCCAGCCTTGATATGGTGTGGCTGAAAATGATTCATCTTGGCTAGTTCTTTCTGCAACCATTGGTGATGAGGTATAATCAGGGTAGCCAAAACAGGAGCAGTGCAGTCGTGAACAATCTGGCTCACAGTGGCCAAGAATTCCCATTGTGTTCCAGCTGGATCACGGCAGATCATAGGACTACCAACAGGCACCTGGAGCAGGAGAGGACATAAGAATTAAATATGTAATAAAATAACAGAGACCAGATCTTAGCATTTGTTGATGGTAAAGCAATTAGGAATGTTGTTCCTTGGAAAGCATATAAACAGCTTGGTTGGAGGATGAGGATATTCTGCTATTGTTGTCACAAAGAAACACAGCAATAGGTACTATAGTGATATACAGATATAACATACTTAACAGTAATATTTTAACCCATAATTTTATCTCAGTGAGAATGAGGTTGTCTCTTTAAATTAAAAGATAAACATCCTGTAAGCAGCAATTAATGTTTTAAAAAAACAGCCTACTTACCATGGTGACTTGCATGGTACCAGTCTAGTTAGCAGGCAATTAATCTTCCTCTCCAGGGGTGAGAGAGGCTTCCAGCTGGGAGGTGCACCGAGGGTGACTATATGTCCCCTTTTCTCAGGACATGTCCTGGATTTTAGCCTTGTGTCCTGGGAAAAAACCTTCAACGTCCCCCTTTTCCTTGTGTGGGCTGGATGTAGCCTTTTTTGTAATGCATAAATTATATGTAATAGTTGTCAAATTTAATAATACTGTATGTAAAAGAGTGTTTAAATTAAGAACATGAAAGTAATATATATGTGTGTTTTTAGCTTTTATTTTATTATGTTCTACATTTTTCCTGAGTATTTTACCTTTTAGGGATCTCTTTTGCAATTATGACATCTGGCCACAACTGTTCCTTCCCCAGGGCATGAATACAAAGTGATAATCACTTTCCAATTCCTTTGGTTCAGGGGGAAGAAAAGTGTCTGCCTCCTAGGAGAAAAAGGAGCTGTTCTGTGTTCCAAGCTTGGGAAAGGGAAATTGATTGATTGATTGATTGATTGATTGATTGATTGATTGGTTGATTGGTTGGTTGGTTGGTTGGTTGCCTGCCTAATAACAATTGCTTTTGTTTAATGTGAAAATTGTTATCCATGAAGGTTTCTGGAACAAGACCTTGTGGATGCTGAGGTTCAACCTGAATATTTAAACCAGTGTTTTTTGACTCCGTCTTCATATGATGTTCCATTAGGAGCCAGGCTCCTAAAGAAAATAATTTTTTTCAAAAACCAATAGCAAAACGGATATCAGCAGGGAAGCTTTAGAGATAACAATCCATAAAAGCAGTGGGAGATGCTCCCACACTGTGAACTTGAATACTGGTAACTAATTCTTTAGAGGAGACTTGCCTTTGAAAGAAGGACCCCCATTTTAATTTTGGCTATTGGCTGGGGAAATAGAAACACCCGACCAAGAGAACGCTACTTGCTGCTTGAAATGCTGTAGTTATGCTATAGTGGTATAGCAAGCATAAGTGTTATAAGCATAAAGTTTTCCTATAAGAGTTGCAGGGATTTCGTTGCTCTGAGGATAGAAGGAGTGTATATATGTGTGTATACACACACAGGGGTGTGCAAAAGTAGGTATGCAGTTTTTATTATGAAACAACAGCATCACAATGATATATAAATTGCAATTGAGTACAATCTCTTAAATGCTCAAATTGTTGGCCTTCCGCTTTTACACATTCTTGACTCTGAATTGTCAGCCATCAGCATTTATACATTCTTGACTCTTATAACTGTATACCTATTTTTTCACATACACATACACAAACAGTTCTGACCCTAAAGCCATTCAGAATGATTACCATGCAGTCTTTGTGCTTCGACACCTCTCTTTCAACACATAAGTTCCACTGTACGGTTGTGTCAGGCCATTGAGCGGCACATGCTGATATCTCCGTCGTGTGTACCATAATCCTTTTTATCAACCATTTCTTGTGCCCTGTGAAAAAGAAAAAGATCATTCAGTTGCAAAGTTTTGTTAGTCTAGTCAGTGCATCCCAAACGGTGAGCCATAGCTTGTCAGGGAGCTCAGTCAGGAGAACTGTAGTATTTTCACACACAAAAACCTTATACAATCCGCCCTATAGGATCGTAGTCCTAATGGGGAGCCGCAGCCAATTTCACAGTAGGACAAGCAAAAATGTTTTAGAACCACCTAAGTGTTTAAAATCCAAAAACTTCGTTTTGGCTGCAATCCTAAAGACACTTTGCTGGAAGTAAGACCCATTGAACAGAATGGGGCTTACTTTTGAGTAGATATGGTTAGGGATTTCAGAAGGATTTTTAGT
This sequence comes from Cryptoblepharus egeriae, assembly GCA_030015325.1. Classification (NCBI taxonomy): domain Eukaryota; kingdom Metazoa; phylum Chordata; class Lepidosauria; order Squamata; family Scincidae; genus Cryptoblepharus; species Cryptoblepharus egeriae. The sequence continues at coordinate 118,769,506 of JAREYC010000002.1, forward strand.
CCTTTCATCAGGCACCGACCATATGTTTTAGGCATTTCCACAGGCATAAGAGCTATAAACAATTGATTTTTAAAAATTTCCCTAAACTTAATAACTATGAAATTGTGTAATCTTTATATATCTGATATACAATCTTTATGTATCCATCCGCCAATATTTTTGTTTACATGGGTATTATTAAAATTTTAAAAATTATTTAAATTATTTTAAAATAATACTCTCAATCCAGATAGATACAGTGGTTCTGCAATCAGTTGATAGTGATATGCAGGACATTGGTTGAATTGTATGCCAAGTACCACTTTTTCTTAAATGTTACAGACAACATCTGGTCACCTACACTCAGATATGTTTTAATAACTATCAAAAATGTGCATACCGCTAACCCCTGTCAACAGGATGAGAGGCACTCTTTCAAGTGGGTGTTCCTCTTTTATTTGGCGGGGAAGAGTAATGGGCTCTCCTCACCCCAGCAATGTCTTTTTTGTGGCTTCTCCTGGTTCTTTTTTATAATTTTTTTGATTGTGAGCCCTTTTGGAATAGGGAGCCATTATCCATTACTTATTCATTTTTTTCTATAAACAGCTTTGTAAACTTTTCATTGAAAAGCAGAATATAAATACTGTTCATTGATCAATTGTTGGCCTATTCCTAACCCTGTACTTCTTTTACCAATAATATAATCCTTAGAATCTTGTCGTAGGTTCTCCAAACTCACCCTTTTGTTGAGTTTGGTGTTGTTCAAAAATGTTACATTGCACCAATACATCAGGAGATTCTTTCCTGTGAGGAACACAAAGCGGCCACAAGCCTTTCCCTTCCAAATCAATTGGCTGGGCAAGCCGAATGAGTCCGAGGTCACTGTTGGGCACTGCAGCCCAGGAACTGATGCTCCAATGTGACACAAAGTGGCTTACTGTGATGGTAGAGAAATGTCCATGAATTCCAATCATTTCCACGTGGCTTGGCTTCCTGTAAGTGAAAGATTGGCAGTTTATTATTAAGTTGTGGCTGGTCTTTTGACCGTAATAAAGTTTTATCTCTCTATTAAATTAAGTCGCCCAGCCATGTTGACCTGAACTGGGGGCTTTATTAAAGTACCTAAAAAGCAGATGCACCAAATTCCATTACGGAGTGAACTATTCCAAAATATTCAATCAAGAGACAAAAAGTTTCAATCTTTCCGATTACTCACATCAGTAGGAAGCAGCTGGCTGCTGTCAAGACCCACCACTTGCTCAAGATAACTCCTTGGCATATTTTGCCATTACCAAATACTTTTGCAAGCCATGGTGCTGCCAGGTTTTCATTCTGTTCTGGGGCTCGTATGTGGGCTTCCTTCCATTTGGGTGGGAGGTGTGGAGCACGACAGACTGTGGGGAAAATAAGGAATAATGTAGGACTTTCCAACCCAAACATCCCTTCTGTGGTACGATGCCAAAAATATGCTCCATTGCTGGGGGTGTTTGGGTGTTCAATGGCTAACAAGTATCATAAATGATGAACGACCCTGCAATGTTGCTCCATACGCCATGAGGGTTACTCCATACCCTCATCTCCAATTCAAAACAAGCTTAACGCCAAAAGTAATTTTTAATGCAGGTTTGATTTTAATGGTTTATTACTATGGAATAGTTTCTATACCCCCATCCAATTATATAACTTCATCCTAAACAGCAGGCCTTACTACTAGACCTCTCTTTCCCATAGAACTGGGAAACACAACGTAAGTATCCTGACTCCTGGCCGTTGCTGCTTACAGCTGGAGAAGGAAGAGAGAAGCAGCTGAAAGAAGGTGCAAAGGCCAAGAAGAAGCTTCATCCTTCCTCTCTGTGACAGGGAGGCTGATGAGACATAAAGGGGCATAAAAGGAAAGGTGAGATGCAACTGGATTAGTCGCAGGCCCAACTGGGACGAGGAATGAAAGACATCACAGCTGCTGTGATGTCTGCGATGGAATCTTTGAGCTCACAAAAGACTTGTCAGCGACCTCAGTTCCATAGAGCTCTGACTATTACCTTGAAACCTTAACATGCAAGGACTGCAGACTACTCTCCGTCAGTACTCATTGGTCACTCTTCTGGTGATCCCCAGCTGTTCAGCTGCTTCTGTGCAATTCTCTTTCAAAGATGCTTGTATTCAGTTGATGTGTATGGAATACAGTAGACTCATAATACAGGTTTGACAACATTGCAATACTTTGATATTAAGAATGCTAATTATGTTTTATGGTGTTTCATAATGTTGTATGGTGCTTTGGAATAAGGGACTGTTGCTTAAAATTTGGGATTACTGGCAACAGGCTAGATCACCTACTGGGTCCCATCCAACTCTATGATTCTATGAACGTTCTCACGGACAAAAATCCTGTATAGTATTAATTTATCAAATTGGTAATGTGTTAACTGATGAAAGCTTCTCAATTTCTAACATCTGTCTAGGATTATTTGCTCTTTGTGCGTGGCAACATAATGGTGGCAAATGCTTCCTAAGGAGGTTAGTGCAATCTGTTCACATGATACTCAAGGAAAATAAAAGGCAGATTCCTGATCTGAGGAGATTACAATTTAATTGTGAGACAAGCAAAAAAGGCAGTAGAGGGAAAGGGGCTGAATAATAATGTTTAATTATTAAATTTATTATCTTCCAAGTTCAGAACATCGGTGTATACAGTGATGGGCTCAAAAGAAATTAACAACCGGTTCTCTGTCCATCTGGCAGCCACTTTTAAATGGCTATTTTTAAACTTTATTTGTACTATCTCTCATTAACAACCGGTTCTGTAGAGTAGGTGCGAACCTGCTGGAGCCCACCACTGGGTGTATAGTATTAAAAGTTATTATACACCTTTCCTTTCTCCCACATTTGCAGATGCCTATTTGTGGGTAGACATAAGGAAGCATGTGAAATTGTTTCTGTTAAATGTATTGAAGTTTACTTAAGGTTGGGATTGTGAAATAAGACATGGGGCCAAAGGTTTCCAGTAAAAGGTGAATTGTAAGATGGGGTTGGAAGGAAGCATCCTACTGGCAGATTACAGGATCTCCTGCCACAGGCAGGGGGTTGGACTAGATGATCCACTGAGTCCCTTCCAACTCTATGATTCTATGAAGCACCAAGGGCAGTAAGAGAGAGTAATCTGAGACAGCAGGAAGTCTTTAAAAGGTTAACCCGTGTGGAGACGTACAACCCAGTCCTATGCTTCAGTTAAACCAGTGTACAGTACGTTCAAGGACCCTAGCACAACTCTAGCGACAGAGATGTCAAAAGAGGAGAAAAGACGATGGTGTGACGTGAAACGGACAAATCGACATACACCTTATTCTAACCCCCTTTCAGACATGCCCCCAACATTGGAAAAATGCTGGGCCAATTACTGCACTGGCATTGATAAACTATTGGGAAGAATAGGGGAGGGGGAAAAATATCATGCCATCCACAACCCCAAAACCCACCTGCTTTCTATGATGAAGCATATCGTATATCACAGCCAAACACAGAATACTAACCAACCTCAGATTTAAGACCCTGCCTAGGAGACTATGCTCAGGGGTGACCAAATGGCTTCAATATTTAAGAATATTAAGCCACAATATTTAAGAAGCAATTAAATTCTTAAACACCAGTATATTGACTCACCATGGACATTAAACATATTGATCCACTGGCCTCTCAGTTTATACCCAGTAAATGTAAAGCTTGAAAATTTTTGATTTTTTTATATTAATTGTGATGGAAAACGGAACTCGGACAATATATTTCTGAGAGCCACACGTTATGTGTCAGATTCCAAGCCAGGGTTTGGCTGCACCTCGCATAGTGTTATGTGCCTCTGGTCTCTCAAGGAGGAAATTTGATCATGAAGGGCACTTGGCATTCAAATTTACGTAACTTCTTGTCCCTCATAACATGTTTTGCAAGATAATTATTTAATGCTTGCCTTCTAAGAATTCTCATTGCAGGTACAGTGGTACATTGCTTAACAAGTGCCACATAACAAGCAAAAATGTCTGTAGGATTCTGCCTCACACAACAAGTGTTGCTTCACTTAACAAGCACACTTGTTGGCAGTTGGGCCAGACGCGCTGGCTGGCAGCCCTTTGAAAAAGCGTCAGGGCTGCCTAGCACGCCTGCCCGTAGCGAAAGCAACACTTCCTCGCTGTTCCTCCTATGGCCAGGCGTCCGCTGGGCAGAGGGAGAGAACAGCAGCGGAGAAGAGGGAAGCAGCTCTGCGCTAGCCAGGAGGAAACAGGGGAGAGAGAGACTCAGGATGAAGAGAAGGAGAAAGTGGGGAGACACTTTGAAGGTGTCTTGGATTGCAGCCTCCTAACCATGGCTACCCAGACGTAAGCCCCCTTGTATTAACTTGTGTTAACTAGCCCCATTGCTTACTTACTTTTATTAGCCTTGTGTCATGGAAAAAAAATTGTCCTTGTATTCCCAGTGAGCAGGTAGTGCAAACCCTTCTTGTAATTATAAATTATATGTTCTGTAATTAATTATGAGGAATATAGTTTTAACTCAGGGTGACCAGATGCGTGAACCTCAAAAGGAGAATAAGGTCTTGGATTCCTCTCAGCCTGGCTTTTCTGGCAGACAATGGCAAGTTTGCCTACTCATGAGTAAAGCCACAATATTTTCACTTTCACTTTCCCATAGAACTCAATGCATATTTTTGAAAACTCAATTTTTTCACTTTCACTTTCCCTTTCATTTCACTTTCCCATAGAGCTCAATGCATATTTTTATTTTTTGGCCATAACTATTGATAGGAAGGAGATATTTCAAAACCGATTTTTGCACTGGATTCTGCTCTTCAATATGAATCCAACAACATAGACATGATAGCACAATATTGCAAAGATCCAAAATGAAGCCAAAATGGAAGACAATGAAGCCATTTTGGAGGACATACGGACAGAAGGCTAAAAAAAAGGACATTTCCAGAAAAATCCGGTCATATGGTCACTCTGTTTTAACTTTATAACTGTAAGCAATGTAGTGTTTAAATGAACCATACGAAATTAGTACATGAGTGTTTTTAGCTTTTATTTTGTTATGCCTGAAATTCTTCTTGGATGTCCAACATTTTGCGGCAACCGGTCTTTTGTGGTTATGACATCTAGTCATCCTGAAACAGTAAAAAGGAGAAATATGAAGCGAGTCTTTCCTTCACACTAACTCGATGTTAGAGCCCAATCCTATGAATGTCTTCTCAATAATGAGAAAACCCATTATAGACCATGGGGATACTCCCAAGAAAGTCTGGATATGATTGCAGCTTCACAGTCCAATCCTATGCCTGACCACTCAAAAGTAGGCAACAGAGCTTACTCCCATGATAATGTGGATCGAATTGCATCTTTAGGGGGAGGGGGCGAGAACAAACCTGGGAAATAAACGGAGGGGCCAATATATCAAATGCCAATATTTCTGGCATCCCATCAACCTAAGTATTGCATTCCTCAGCTGCTTAAGTCTCACGAGTTCCCCTTCTAACTCTGTCTGCAGTTCTTCTATTGAAAGAGCAAGTTGAACACTGGAGCAAGTTGTTAGGCTGCAATCCTATCCATCCTCACCTGGAAGTAAGCCTCATTGAACATCACGGGACTTACTTCTGAGTAGATGCTTCAGTTCTTCGATCCATGCATAGGCTCTGAGATGAAATAACTAATGGCACAGCAAAGAAGAAATGTAAATACAGTAAATATCCCTTTGCACCAGAAGCAGCCACTTCAAGGCCTCCAGGTGATCCCAAACAGTGTGGATGTTGCTGGCTTTGCCCCCCTGACCCCGTGAAGGTGTTCTGAACATGGCAGACATAACTTTGTCCTTGTATTCCCTTGTATGTCTTGTTCCTTTTCCTCCTGGTCCTTTTGCTTTAAATAGGCAGGCAGCCTGGCTCATATTTTAAATCAACATAAATACCTTGAAAGTTTTAGGGTGTTAGCAGTTGCAGCACTGCAATCCACCTGCAACTTCTTTCCTTGGAAAAGAGCCAGCCCACAAATGACCATACTCCCAAATTGTACTGCATCATTTGTGAATTTTGACTGTGAAAGCAATCACACATCTTCTGTTCTACAAGCTTGAATACTGTCTCTCCAGGAATAATCAGCTTTAAAATCGCAATTAAGAAACTTTTCAAAATAATTTCACATACATTTGCTCACCTGTTTCTTGGCATGTAAGGTCTGAACATGTTGGAGTGGCTCTGAAATGTACAGCAAACATTGTACAGTGGCGCCTCACGTAGAGTATGTTTCACGTAACAAACAAAAATTTCTCCAGGATTCTGCTTCACGTAAAGAAAGTGCTTCACATAAAGAAAACATTTGTTGGCAGTTGGGGCAGACGCACTGGCCGGCAGCCTGTTTAAAAAGCATCAGGGCTGCCTAGCGCACCTGCCAATAGTGAAAGCAACACTTCCATGCTGTTCCTCCTGTGGCCGGGTGTCCGCTGGGCAGAGGGAGAGAAAAGCAGTGGAGAAGAGGGAAGCAGCTCAGGAAGGGAGCAGGGGAGAGAGAGGCTCAGGATGGAGAGAAGGAGAAAGTGGGGAGACACTTTGAAGGTGTCTTGGATTGCAGCCTCTTCACCATGTCTACCCAGAAGTAAGCCCCATTGTGTTAAATGGGTCTTACTCCCAGGAAAGTGTCTTTAGGACTGCAGCCTAAGAAGACTTCATAAGATCATGCACATTGAATGCATGTTTTGAATTCAATTCCAGTTTTTTGTCATCATTTTTACATGCAGTTAATATTTTTATATGAATATTTTTGGGGTTGTGGAACCAATCATCTGAGTTTCTATTATTTCCTATGGGAAAATCCGCTTCATGTAAAGAAAGTTTCACGTAAAGAAACTGCCTCCGGAACAAATTAATTCTGTTACATGAGGCGCCACTGTATATGCTGGTGATGTAGTGAACTGGGGAGAAGAGTAGTTTATGGGAGACATCTGCTGAATTTATGGCGGAGATTGGTAAGGGAATTTGTATGTTTAACGATCACATTGGCACTTGTACAGACGCCCATACTTTTTTTTAAGTTCCCATTCATTCAATACAATACATTGTTTTGTATACCTTACATTTATGGTACTTAACGTGGGGGTTGAGATCTTGGGTCAGGGAGATCACAAGAGGGTGGGATCCAGCATCTTGGAATTTGGTACTAGGCTTTCCTGGGAGTAAAAGTCTCATTAAACACAATGGGACCTACATCCAAGCAGATATGGAGGAGCTCTGGCCACAGTTTTGTCACATCTCTGCAAGTTTGACAGAGGTCCAGGGCTGAAATGCTCTAGTATCACTGCCTTATCTAGATATATAAAACTGAAAAGTCTCTCACTGACTGACTCACTCATCAACGCCAAGCCAAAACCTGCTGGGCCTAGAAGTGTGAAATTTGGGGAGGGTGTCCCTTCCATGACAGAGGCACCTACTAAGAACCGGTTTTCAGAAATTCCAACTGAAAAGGGGTGAAAAGGGGTGCAACGCGTTTTCCTCCATATACTTTACTTTGAAGAATCACTGACTGAGGGATGCTCTGCCCCAACCCCTGGAGCATGAAATTTGGGGAGGGTGTTCCTTCTGTGACACCAACACCCACCAAGAACCAATGTTGAGAAATTCAACCCTTAAGGGGCTGAAGAGGGGTGTGATGTGTTTTTGTCCTATACTTAACATTGAAGACTCTGATCAACATCCAGCTGATGCACTGGGAGGGCGGGTGTACAGGGCTGATGGTGTGTGTTGGGGGCATGGTGCACATGAGGGGATGGGAGCAATGTGCATGGGGGAGATGATGCGCATGGGAGGATGTTGTATGGGGGTGTTGTGCATGGGGATGATGCACATGGAGTGATGATGCACATGGGGGATGATGTGCATGGGGGTGTTGCACATGGGGGACTTTGAGCATGCGGTGTTGCATATGGTGTGCATGGGGGAACTGTGTGCATGGGGGCTGATGTGCATGGGGAGATGGTGCGCATTGGGGGATGCTGTATGGGGGTATTGTGCATGGGGGACTTTGCGCATGGGGGTGTTGCACGGGACGGTGTGCATGGGGGAAGATGTGCACAGGGGATGCTGTACGGGGGAGTTGCACATGGGGGACGATGCGCAAAGGGGGTTAATGTGCAGTGGGAGGGATGGCATATGGGGGGGAATTTTACTCCTGCACCATGGGTATATTTTCACTAGTATGTGAATAAGAGATCAACAAGTGAAGGAGAGCAGAGTGATTTGGAAGGACAGGTCAGCTACAGGTCAGACATATTTTCTTCCAAATATTATAGACTGGAACTTGGTTGAAAGGAAGGGGGGAGACCAAAAGAAAATAAATCAAGTACTTATTTTTTTCTCACACACGAGATGGGACAAATATAAAAAGAGCAACAAGTAAAGGAACATGACAAAGTGGCAGGAAGGACCAGAGTCTGGACTCTTTGAACTTTCAGATACTGGAGTGTTGCAATGTTGTAAAAGCAAGTTTATGTTTTGTCTCTTTTTCCCCAGTGCTGAGGCTGGAGCAGTGGTACTCAAATTGGGGCTTGGGACCTCCTTGGGGGGGGGGGGGGTGTCGTGAGAGGATGGGATCTGCCATACTGGAATCTGCTACTGGGCTTTGAGTAAGTCTCATTGAATACAAAGGGACTTACTTCCATGTAGAGATGGAGGAGCTCTGGCATCAGAGTATAGCACATCCCAGTAAGTTTGACGGGGGATCCACAAGCAGCTGGTACTATTTAAGATCATGTCTGCTCTGTAGCTCTCTAAAAGTTCCTGCTTGGCTGTTGTTAATCCTTCTGCCTTTTTGCTTCTGAGGATGCTGTAAGCTACACATGACAAAAACAGGCTTCAAACTAAAGCTTTCCAAATGATGATGTGCATCAGAATCTGAGAAGTAACACACCACAATGGATTATAGCTGGCCAGAAAAATCTCAGATCTTGGACAGATTTTTAACCTAAGATCTCAGATCTTGGACCCCATTGTGTCTGCCTCTTCCTGGGTGCGTTGTTCCCATGGGAGGGGGAAACCAACCTGGGCCACTGGGGTGGGCCACGGCAGGTTTCCTGGGACACGGTGAAATGCCCGAGTACCACTCGACTGAAATGCCCTGAAAGGGGGTCCTGGGCTGAAATTCCTGAGTACCACTGGGCTAGATGATGAGGTGAGCTTGACTTCTGGAGCAGTTACCCAACAGAACAGACAACAGCTAACAGCCCAATCCAGAAGTGCTCTTGTGTCAACACAAGAGGCAGTTGCGCTGAAGAGTTGTGCTGAAGCTGCGCTCTGTGACAACTCAATGCAGTGGTGCAAGAAAATCTGGCAACGCAACCATGTCCACTGGTAGCAACATGGAAGGGCATGATGGGGGAGTGATGGGCATGGTTCCCATTGACACAGCTACTCCATATCCAGAGCCAGTTCAGAGGGCTCACAGGCCCTCTCCCATGCCTTCCCACTTATACCACCTCTGGAGGTGGTATAGGAGCGAGTAGACACAAAGGGATCCATTTTAAGCCAGAGGAAGGGCGGGGGACTTTGAGAAACCTTTCAGCTCTCTGGCTGGCCTCTGCCTGGATATGGAGTAGCTAGCGTGCTCCAGTGACCAGCCAAACCCCCCACACTTACCCTGCTCTGCTATCTACTCTGCTACAAACAAACACCCCTCATCAGTCACTGATAGAAACGGGCTTGCACTTTAAACATGAGGTGCATATGATATGTGATATGGAAATAATGATAGAGTGTGGACTTTGCAACTTTTTGGTCTCCTCCACAGGTACTCCAACCAGGTAAGGGGGGTTCAGTGGGGGGGGGGAAGCACTGTTTCCATTCACAAACACCTCAACAGGCAATGATACACTATTGATAGCAATACAAGTTGTATGTCTCTGCAAGTTGTTTGTCTCTCTCTCCTCACAGGTACTTCACCCAGGTAAGGGAGGCTGCGGGGGGGGGGGGGGGGGAAGCACCTTTTGCTCACACAAAACACCAAACAAGGGAAAGGTGTTGCACATTTGCTGGAAAATGCATTGACTTCTCTATGCAGGTTGGCCTTTCCTCCCAACAGGTATCTCAGGTAAGGGGGGCAATAGGGTGGGTTGAGAAATAGGGTGGGTTGGGAAACAGGGTTTGCACACAAAGACCCACTAGGCAACTTTGAAGGGCAGTCACTCCTCACAGGTGTGTTGTGTCCTCCACTCTCTCCTTGCAGGTACAGTCCCTCATCTGCTCCAGCCAGGTAAGCGGGAATGACAATGACAATCCTTCTGCACCCAGCCACAATGGGGGGTTAGCTGAGGATGCCCCCCATGCAGTGGGACCCCACTACCTGCCAGACCCAGCTAGCAAGAGCTGTCTTTGAGCAGGTGCTGCCCATTCCCCATCAGGGCTGCCCAGCTTTGCCATGCCTTTGCACACCTACTCTTGAGTATGCCCTATGCAGCATGAGTTCTGTAGGGACCTGCAAAGGAGAAGAGTGCTACCATTGCCTCGGATAATCTGTTACTCTCCCTTTCTCTATTTGCTGTCCCACCAGTAAGGAGGCTCCCAGGCAGAAGGTGCCCAGGTCCGGCTAGCACCTGCAGCTGGGATGCTCAGGCCCCCTGGCTGCAGGCCCTTGCTAGCTGGGTCTGACAGCTAGTGGGGTTCCACATGCTCTCTCCCTCTCTCTCACTGCAGGCTGCCATTCCACTGGGAAGGAGAAACCACTCACAGAGCCAGAGCCAATGGGGAGGCTGTGCTCCTGCCAGAGCCTGTGTGGTTATTGGTGGGCCTGTGGATCATACTGCCCCAGGCATGTTGCACAAGCACCCTAACCCCCAACATCCCAGCTCATGAGTTGCGCAAGCACCACTCCCCTCTACACAATACATCTTAAATAAAGTTGGAGACATATGATCACTCAGCCCTCCCAACTACCAACAGCCCCAGAACTCCCCCCTCCCACCGGCCATGAGCCCAGCATTAGTAGAGACTCCCATGTCAGCCACGTCATCATTGCCGACATAGTAATGAGCCATGTTGGCAAATGATGTGGTCATGAACCACGACAGAAATAACGACATGGCTAGGCCCCTTGTCTCATGGCGCTTCTCCTCTGTGTCTGCAACGATGTCATTGCTGGGTGCCCTGGGAAGCCTTGTAGGAGCTCAGTGGTGGCTATTATGGCTGCTGCAAGGAGCAAGTGGAGCCATGATGCCACTGGAGCCCTCCTCAGGGATGTTGCTGTCTACTCAAAGGTGGGCCCTGGTGTGATCATTGGGTCTTGCCCTCAGGAAATTGTGATGGACATGCTGTTTCCACTGTTGCACATTTATCTGACACAAATCCCCCCAGTGACCCTAAGAATGAGTAAAAGCAACCACCAAGCATATGAGCAGGTGAACATGTGAACCAAACCCCATTTGTGTCTGCCATTTCCTGGGTGTGTTGTTCCTATGGGAGGAGTGGAACCATCCTGGGCCACTGGGGTGGGCCATGGCAGGGTTTCCGGGGCACTGTGCCATCCTTCAGACCTGTGAGGTATGGGTCAGCAGGAGCCCCACAAGTAGATGGTCAGGCACTGTCCACTCCCCCCTCCCATGACCCACCTCTGGGCCGATCTCACCTGAGGTTCCTGGCCAAGGTAGACATCCGTGACGTGTTGTTGGATGAATGTGCCCTTTGGATCCTGGTTGGCATCCCCCTTTCTCATCCTGGGTATTGCCATGTGGTCCTGGCTATCTCCTGCATCTTCCAGCAAGGGGCTCCTGACAGCCCTGCCTGCCTATCATACTGTGGTTGCCACCCCTCCGGCAGCTGGACAGCTGGTTTCTAGGGACTCCTGGCTTGCCCATGTAAGCAGGAGGGTGGGGGCAGTGCAGGTGTTGGTTGTTCAGGGTGATGTGAGGGAGGGTCACCTCATCAGCAACTCCAGCCCAGGTACTACTGAGCCTACCTCAGGAGGAGCAGCCCTGTGCTGGTCACTGCTCTGGAGCAGCTACGGGCAGCCCAAGGTTCCTGCTTCTCTGGATGCAGCACAACTCTCTGCTCTGGATACAGAATAGTTGGGGAAACAGCTACGGCTCTCCTCACTGTCCTTACTCTGGATTGTGCTGTAAGAGAGTGAGGTGGGAAAGTACCAGTTCAAATGTCACTTCAGCCACAAATGCATGATGTATGTTAAACAACAGTCCAAGATCTGTTGGAAACACAGACTATTTAACTGAATTGCTTCACAAGGATCACTGGGAATATTCCTGCCGGTTTTGATAAGACAAAAAAGAAGTTGGGTCTTGCTTTACTGCTCCCTTATGATTTAGGTTTCTGCCTTATAGCAAACTTAATGCTACTCCCTTCTTTGCTTCATTCTCTCATTCTTTGCTGAAAAGCCCAATCCTACACACTTACCTGGGAGTAAGCCACTCTAGAATGTATGGGACGTTAGTAGACCTGCACAAGATTGTCCCCTCTTCTGATTCTGCTCAGCCCCTAGCACTTTGACATAAAAGCATGTGCAGATCAGCCTAGCCTTCACTTTTATTTCTGTCACTGCTTCTTAAGTTGTTTCCCATTGCTATGCTTCCTTTGGCAACAGGGCCCCCCAAAGTGTGGGGCCCAGGATGGCCACTCCATTTGCTTCTCCAGGTGTCATACCGGTCCAAGAGTGAAGGGCTTAAAGATGGGACTATATGTATAACTAGCAGAATTGATCTGTCATTGCAGAAGTAAAATATTTTGTGGTCCTGGGCATGGCTGGGCACCAACAGGCACTAGGGTAAGTACTGGGCACCAAGCATCTCAGGCAGTAGGCACCTCTGGGCATCAGATACCCAGAGGTGTATCCAAATCAATTCTTAATGGTTCCTTACATCACAAAATGAAAATGCTCCAAAAATTTCATGCTCTAGGTCCAGGGGTTGGGACTGGGTGTTGGTCTGTCTTCAATGTTTAATATAGGTTCAAAAACATGTTACACCCCTTTTCACCACCTTATGGGTTAAAAATTTCTAAAATCAGAGGGTGCTCACGTCATAGAGAGAATACACTATCCAAATTTCATGCAGGTCTGGGGGTTTGTGTCGGGCATTGATGTATGAGTGAGTGACTTTTCAATTTTATATGTATAGATAAACCTGGTTAACAAGAGTGAAACTGGATTGTCCAGGTTGCCAACAGGGATGTTAGCATGCTGGTCTCATATACATAGGACTAGAGGTACCCCCCTGACCTCAAATCTAAAGACTGAGAGCCATCTTTTCCTTCTTTTAATTCAAAAAGTAAAATCTTTCCCTATCAGCAATTTAAACCCTTATTTTTCATCCTGCGCCCAAACACAAGTTATCTTTTTCCAGAGATATTCCCAAAATGAAACATCTTATGTTCTACCAAATGAACAGACAGGCACAATACATTCTTATCAAGAGTGCGCTTTTATTTTTTTAATTTTTTTCCTTTTTTTGGAATTTTTTTAAACTTTTAAGGTTCCCTTCCAGCAGCAAATGGGTGCCAAGGGAAGAGACCAACGAAAGAATCCAAACGCTCCCTCCCACCGCTTCATCAACACATTCCAAGCACAAATTAAGAAAGGCAAACTAAACCAAAAAATATATATATATTTATATATATAATTTGTCTCTCTTCCCCGGGTTGCACCCCGGCCCCGCCTCCGAAGATGGCTGATTGGCTGGGGGTGTGGCTCTCTTCAGTAAGGGGGCAGCAGGGCACGCACACGCACACACACACAGGTGGCTGGAAAAGGGGGAGGAGCATAGCTCAGTTCCACTCCCTCCTGTTGCTCCCCAAGTCTGACAGTAGAAAAATATGGCAGCTGGAGCCACCCTTATGCCAGGCCAAACCCCTCTGAGCACTCCTGGATGGCCAGTAGCAGCATGTGACGCAACTTCTCATAGCTTTCATAGGCAGGGAGGTCCAGCTGGTTGAAACTGGAGAAAAAGAAAAAAAATTAAAAGCATAACTATGAGATGTTGGGTGGGATAAATGGCCATCTAGCTAAATAAGGTAGTCCTTTTTGAATACAGCAACTTCTCTTGAGAATGACCCAAGGACAGGTTGTATGTTCTCACTTCAGAAATCACCATTCCTGATAGTGGCAAAGCCCTAAGAGTTATGGCTATCTGTGGCAACTTTTAAGACGACTCATATCAAGGGAAAATGTGTTCAGCATGCTTGCAGAAACACATTCATGTCATGCTCCATAAACTTAATTTGGTCATTCTATCTCAAACAATCAATATTTGCATGAGATAGAGTGCTAGAGTTCTGACCCTATAGAAATTAAGCATGGAGATTGAAGATCTACAATTACAGGTCCACCCTTATTATACACAGATTTGACTCAATATGAGTGGCTGATGCAAATCAGTTTTAAAAACTGCTTTTCTACTGTTGTAGAGAGGCAGTCATGCAAGCAATCATTTAATTCTTCAGTCCCAGAATCAAACTCCTGCAGATATTGAGGATATACCTTATTCCATTAGGCATGGTAGAGGAACAAAAAACCTGGAAATGGGTCTTTAAATCTATTTTTCCTTGTTTTTGACCCATGGATATTTTTATTGATAGGAAGTTCTGGAACAGAACCCTAGTGGATGACAAGAGGACACCTCAATTTGAACACGACTCATTTCCCTTCTTCTTCCTCCTAGGAAAATCACACAACCCCAACTGTGGTCCAGATAGAGGTGACCAAAGTTGTAAAATAGTTTGAAGCAATCAAGCCAGACAGATACAGCAAGCAAATAAATTCATTAAGAGTTCAGCAACGACTTAAATCTAACGCAACAATCAATTGAGTTCAGTCTCATGGTACTGATGCTCCATCTGCATTAAAGTCTGTAGGAGAGAGCACTAAAGAGGAATGTAGGTTTTTCTGCAGCAAAATAACCAAACAGTAACACTTTTTCGTGCCTTACCACGTATGAGCAGAAGGCAGTCTGTCCGTAGAGCGGTCATCTCTGTGGATCTGGAATTTTTGGATGCCATTCATGCCCTCTAGGGCAGCAAAGCCTTGCAAGGGCACCTTGGATGTGCCTGTGACAAACTGAAGGAACTTTGCTCTGTCCGCCTGATCGAAAGAGCGCAGCGCTCGCCAGAACCACTGGATCTGTGGGGAAAGATGAAAGGAATGGGGAGCTAATTGAGAAACTCTGGCTACTTTCAAGTACCAGAAGTTTGGATGCCTCAATGCAGTTCAGAATACATATCCAGAAAGACCAAGACATGGAGATCTTCGCCAGGGAAACATCTAGACATGCCTTTATGTGGCAAACAAAATCTGAGTTTAAAGCTCAGAATTAACCACCATAAAATTCATGTTATTTATACCTCTATGTCTGATAGTCAATGAACGAAAAGTAACATCACTGCCAAGAATATAAGGAAATTCAAAGTGAAAGCTCTCTAATTGTCCTTGCCAATATCTAATATACAGTATTTACATTCCACTTTTCAACTAAAATGTTCACAAAGTGGATTACAAAGAAAATAAAAAAATTAATGGCTAAAGGGTCCCTGTCCCCAAACTACTTACAATCTGAATATTATTCTGGGAGAAGGACCAATAAAGAAAAACCTGTTATATTCAGAAAAGCTAACCTGGATAGAGTTTGCCTGGTATTTGTGGTATTCTGTGTTGGATTTCAGGTCATCTATATCAATGGTGGGTAGACCCGAGATCAGCAGCTCCAGCTCCTGCTCAGTGAAGATAGAGATGAGGCGCTTGGGGATGATCTCATAGAAGCCCTCTAGGAAGGCAGCCAGCTGCTTGCGGATTGCTCCTGTCAGAAGTGAACATGGCTTGTAAGGAGGTGGAGACAACAAAAGCTCAAAGTAACCCAAGAAGAGGGAAACTACAGTTCTGCTTTACAAATAAAGCAGTCATGTGCAGGTGGACGAGAAGGGGAACAGATCATCTCCTGCTGAAACCAAGCACCTACCTTCTATCTTTGCAGAATGTAAACATCTATATAAAATTAATATTAATTTCTCAGAAGTTGATTAGTGGGTGAATTTTACCTCACATTCAGGATCCAGCCAGTTAGCAGTTACTTCAAGACAGTTTAACCACTGAGAAGCTATCTACATACTGTTTATTTGCTTGGGCCATTTTGACTCAGTGCAATAACAAGAAGTAAGCTCTGCTGTTCTTTTTTTCCAAGCAAGAAAAAACATGTCACAAGTGACGGGGTGGATGAGGGTTAACAAAGAACATTTCTAGTCTTTAAGCAGGTGTAGGACAGGATATTCAGGCCTATTCCATAGACATCCCTTGTATCCCTACCACCATTTTGCCCCAACACACCTGTCATTCTCATTTGACACACCAGATGCACATATTCTTTTTTGTTCTCCTCAGTCACCAGGATGTTGGCTCCATTGGGCTTAAGGTCACGTACCTCACACACACCAAACTCTTGAACCTGTTCAGAGTAGAGAAGAAAAAGAAAAGTGCTAAGCAGGTAGAAACCTGACATGTCCCTCATGAACATGAGCAAGACAGGTCTTTACCCAAATTCAAGCTCAGACATAGCCTAGTTTTGGTCTTAAGTCTGGATTCAGTTCCTGTACAAAACCAAACATTCTCTCTTACCATCAAGCTGCAAGAAACAGATTACATCTCCCTTGTACAGTTAAAAAGAAGAATGGCAGTAACAGTTTCAAGTGGAGGAAGGGAGGGGCTCTTCTTCCCAGCTGTATTCTGACCCTCTATGAACTTTTCTCAGCAAGCTGCATTGCCTGCCATGTTGCCATGCTAAGTAGCCTGCCTTTAAGCCATTAACTCAAGGGACGGTTAATCTTTCAATATAAAGAACATAATTCACTTTTAGACAGTGGTTACATCTTAGTGACGAGTATAAAAACTCTTCTATATTACCCATGATCTTAGAGATTCCCAAACTTTAATTCTGTTGCTATGTTTCCTTTAGAAATTTAAAGTACCATTTGGCATGCCTGTGAGTTTGATGTGCCAAAAAGATTGGGAATCATGACATTACCTCCAAATAGGTATGGCTATGCAACATTTTACAAAATAAGCACTGGCCACCTTCTCTTCTCTGCTCAAGCAACTTCCAAATTCCCTGCCATACTAATACTGCAGTTCTCAAATTTATTGGCACCTGGACCCACTTTTTAGTATGACCTCCTGTCTGGGACCAACTAGCAGTGATGTCATTACCAGAAGTGACATCAAGCAAACTAAAATGAATTATAAGTAATTAAAGCAAATAAGGAAGATGAGATGGGAAAATAAAGTCCTGTTCCACCAAGTGAATTATCTCTGCATGTAGTAACCAGTCCTCCCTCTCCCACAAAATCGGTAAGACTTTCAGCCCTACCCAGTAACATGTTCAGTTTTAGTTTTTATATTTTAGCCACTTCACTGTCAGGAGGGACCAAGTTTAGAAAAGAAAAAAACCTTACAAGCTCAAGTGTGTGGGGTGAATGTGGGGGTTGCCTTCTGGAGCATTTTGTTGAGCTTAACTTCCATGAAATTTGGACCATTCTGATGGCTTTGAATTAATCTTTGCCTGACCTTCAACATGAGCCAGGGCACGGTTGCTTACTCAAGAGTAAACATGAGCTCAGTTTCACTTCTACAGCTCTTAATATATTTGTCAGCTTATAAGGGAGATTCCCTTCTTCAGTGTTTGGAACTATTCCAATGGTGCGGGATTCCTCTCAGACTGGTCTTTGCAAAGACCAAGTTACGTTTGCCTACATTGACTCCTCTTCTTTCCATAGGGCCCAATGCATTTTCTTTTTCAGCCATTTGCTTGTCAGTTTTAGCTTTGTGACCCCACCTAGGTTGTGATCCATAATAAAGGGTTTCAGAAACCCTGTACTTGCAGAAAGGAAGAGTAGGTTACCTCGGTGCTGAAGGTGAGATCATAGCCCAGGGTGGAGACATCATTTTCCAGGAGATAAACCAGTCCCTGGTAAAAGTGGTAGTCCTCACTTTCCATGTCTGTGTACCTGTGAGGTTGAAGGAAACTAGCTTGTTCAGAAGCAACTTCCATATAATTTTGAGAAACTATAGAAGATGGACTATAGCCCCATGCAAGAGCTCCATGACAAAAGTATAACTCACCTGACTGATTTGCCCAAGATGTGCTTGTAGAAGGAGCGGGTAAAATAACACTCTAGCAATCGGTTGTCATACACAGCCTTGGCCACAATACGCCCTACAAACTTGAAGTAGCTCAGGTGATTAGGATTACAGTGAGAGGATGGATTAATGGTATATGTGACCCGGTCACCAGGCGACGTGCGGAAGAGAGCATACATGGGGTTAAACATCTCCCGTGAGATGATCATGTACCACTCACGCAGCAGACCTCCAGCATCCTGACCCTCTTCCCCTTCAAATACTATATACCTGTAATAGGAAGAAAGTAAAAGAGTTAAAATGTTGAGGAAAGGATTTGGGATTATAAGTCTAGAAGGGACTTAATATCTATAGGATAAGGAGAGACTAGAGAATAAGGAAAAATAAGGAAAGTCAAAGCTTATAGACACATTTCAGTGAATTTCTGACAACGCAATCTGTAAAGAGACTTGAGTTCACATGACTTGTGGCACACAGGAAGCGGATGGGAAAAACAGAGGCTGAAAACGAAGGAAACAGTTGCTTACAATCTGTTTTTCATTTCTTCGGGTGACTTGCGATGCAATTCCCGATAAGAGTCTTCAAAAACATGGTCTCGGCGCACATGCACAGCCATGTCTTCTTTCCGCAGCCCCTCATCCAATCGTTCCAGCTCTTGCCGGAAATATCTGGGGGGAAAAACTATAAGCATGAGGCTACTGCAGACATGGGACATCTTCTAGAACTATAAAAAATCCTGTATGCTCAAAGGTGGCCCACAAAGAAGAACCAAGGCAAGACTTTCCACTTGTTTGGCAATACACAAGTGAATTCCTTTGCAGAGTATCAGATACTAGCCCTAGACTATAAGCCCCAGGTTGCATGATATAACCACTTTGCTGAGGTAAAGCAGATCTAAGTCCAGTCAGTGTCTGGATGAATGACCACCCGAGAACTCAATGTATGCCTCCTCTTGAATTTATGATAAAAGAAACACAAACATAATAGAAACCTGGATGGAAACAATTTAGTTCATAAATCCTTTCAAATCCCACACTGACTTTAGAACTGGGGTTGAGGAAGGCCTCTGAAACGTCATGTTTTGGGAAGGAGAAGGATAGCTTCTTGCCTTCAATATACTATACCAGCTGGGTCTATATACCATTACATACTCTAACTGTACGTACAAACTGGGTCATTGGGGGGGGGGGGGGGGCTGAACAATACCAAGAATGTCAGATATTTCTAGGGAGCCAGGCCACATTCCAGCAGCAATAATCCCTAGATGCCTCCTGCTTTGTTTTCTGAAGAAGGAACTGAAGCAGTAAGAAAACAAATTATTGACACAATTTTGAAACCTACTTCCGTTTGACATCAAAATCGAGAACACGTATGTAATCAACAAGAACAGCAAAGGGGCCATCAGCCAGATGGGTGGTGGACTGGCGCAGAATTTGGTTCAGCACTGTGCGGTGCGTTTCTATGGGACAGAAACACATAAATGACTATTGTGTTATAAGCTACACACCGTATCCTTTCTAGCATCCTGCAGAGCTCTAACCTGTATTCCTCCTTACATTAAATTCTTTAGCAAATATTCCTAATAAAACCCATACAGTACTAGCTATGGCCAGTCAATTCATGCGCTACCTCTGTCTTACGACTTCCATCAACAATTCTCCCATAAAGCCTCTCCTGCTAAGACAGACAGCTCAGATACCCCAGATTTGAAACTATGACTAACTAGCTTCTCACAGAATAACCCATCTCAATTTCCTACATATATAGCCCAATATTTGAACTCACCTGCAAAGCGGAGGAACTTCTGTGTGTCTGGGGGAAGGCTGGAGGAGATGTGCATGGATGAGGGCTCACGGGAGAAAAAGGGGTCAAGGGATGAAGGAGTGGCAGGTGTCAGTGGGGCAGGTGAGAGAGGTGGGGGTTCATCCTTTATGTGGGCCAGTTGACTCTCCCGGGTGTCACGAACAGGTGGCTTGCTTTCCCGCTCAGTAGCATGCACAAGGAAGAAGGCCTCAACTGCAGGCTGCAGCACTGTAGGGAAGAAGATATTGAGACTCCTAAATGGCAGGAAATGACAGGCCCCAATTTGTCCATCAATCCCTGAAGTGCCCTCGAACATATGAAAGGGACCATTGATTGAAACCAGTAAATGTATTATTTTATGTTCACATTGTCTAATGCAGGGAGCTGCCGGAATCCAAAACCACCTTGTAAGGGAAGCTAAAAAAGGTTGCAAATGGCTGGTTTAGAGTCTTACCAAGTACAGCATGTTGGTCATGGGACTCTTCCAACTCCTTCAGACATTCGCCCAGCATGTCCCACAGTTCATCCAGACTGAGCTGCTCACTGAGCAGTGGCAGATCTGGGGGACGCTCCTCTTTCTCCTTTTCACTTTGCTGGGACCCTTCTGACACTGCAAGGAAAAAAAATTCAGTGCTCAGAAATTTTGGGTCTACAAATTTAGTATTCTTATCCCAGTACAATGATGCCTCACGTAACAAATTTAATTCGTTCTGGAGGCATGTTTGTTACATGAAACGTTCTTTATGTGAAGTGGATTTTCTCATAGGAAATAATGGGAACTCAGACAATTGGTTCCACAACCCCAAAAATATTCATATAAAAATATTAACTGGATGTAAAAATGATGACAGAACACTGGGATTGAATTCAAAACATGCATTCAATGTGCAGGATCTTATGAAGTCTACTTAAGGCCTAAAGACACTTTCCTGGGAGTCAGACCCATTTAACACAATGGGGCTTACTTCTGGGTAGACATGGTTAAGAGGCTGCAATTCAAGACACTTTCCAAGTTTCTCCCCACTATCTCCTTCTCTCCATCCTAAGCCTCTCTCGCCCCTGCTCCCTTCTGACTAGCCCTGAGCTGCTTCCCGCTTCTCCACTGCTGTTCTCTCCCTCTGCCCAGCAGACACCCAGCCACAGGAGAAACAGCATGGAAGTGTTGCTTTCACTATGGGCAGGTGCGCTAGGCAGCCCTGATGCTTTTTAAACAGGCTTCCGGCCGGCGCATCTGCCCCAACCGCCAAGGAATGTGTTCTTTACGTGAAGCAGTTTGTTATGTGAAGCAGAATCCTAGAGAAATTTTTGTTTGTTACGTGAAACATACTTTACATGAGGCACCACTGTACTTTAGTTTTATACCACCTATTCAAAAGCAGAGCTGAGCCAGAGAAAACAGCCTCTCCACTCTAAAGGTGGCCAACCCTCAAACTCCAGAAGTCATATACTAACCAACTGATTGTGGCTCTTGTGTGGTGGGTGATGGCTGATCCACATCCATGGGTGATTCATCTCTCCGTGCAGAGCCCTCTGCCTGGTTTGACTCAGACTGAACAGAAGAGGAAGTCATTAGTGTAGGCTGCAAACTCTAGCACTGAGCAAATGCAAGCTGAGGGATAAGCCCAATGGCTTCCACAAGGAAGGGAAGAAAATGAACCACTGACAGAACTGTCATGACACTTACTACTTTAAACACCCTTTACAAAGCCCAAAGGTTTAAACATGCTGCTACACAAACAAGCTAGAATCTGCAAAGAGAAACAAATCTAATGCATAGCTACAAAAGTAACAGGGCACCGGGAGAAAAAAGCTAGCAGGAAGCATGACATGCATGACTTGGAAAGGCAGGACACACAGCCAGGAGCAAACAAAGAGTGCATGCACCAGAGTGGGAAAGATATATGGACAGCAAAGAAGAGAAGGGAGAGTTATCATTGGGGACCTTCCTACAAAGAATTACTCCTCATATAACCAGATGTGGGTAGCATCTCTCTAGGGAAACAGTGTTTACCATGTACCCAGTTTGAAAGGTGGGATACAATCAAATCTTTTAAAATGAACCTATCTTGAGAACACTTCAACACCATTAAAGTTTCTGAAGAGAGGTGAACTTAAGAGGTTGTACATATATTACTGTTTGATCACATTTATACCAAAGCAGTTTGTGATCCATTTAAATGAAGACTAATGGTAGCTACAGTTACTCGCCTGTGTGCAAACAAAATACAAACTAGATTCTTGCACACTCCTAATGATAAACTCAGATTACTGCAACTTTTAATAAACAGTTACCTCTTAGTAAGCAGTTAAGTGATAAAACGCAATGCATGTACGAGTCCCCATGCTTTATACCTCATAGAAAAATAGGCTTCAAACCACGCTTAAGGAAACTGACCCTCCTTCAGACTCGCATGAGCAGTTATAATATAGCATTCCTACTGGCTCTAAACTGGGAAGAAGCTAGAGCTATCATGGATGACTCCTTACTCATAGCCAAGCCTGCTCTCCAATACAAATGCCTTAGGACCAGAAGGAAGAAAAAGATAAAAAATGGCACAGGGAAGCAGCTCTAAGCCGTGGCTGCAGCTAAAGTCAGAAGAATCTGGCATTCAGTCCATAACTACTTCTTGAAGTCCTGGCTAGATCTGAAACTTTCACAGAATCCCACCAGTTGCAAACAGATTATCGAACTTAGCAGGGTATGAATTGTTGAGACAAGAACAGGAGGTCCTCCAACTACTTGCATTTTCCCATCTTTGTGATTTGGGACCTCTAACCACAGGAACACATAGAGCTTTTTTCTTTAACCAGCAATTTCTACAATCAGAACCTATGCAAACGGAAAATTTACAGAACTGATCTTGTCTGGTGTGATGTTTCTTGTTCACAAGAAACACTTGGGGGTGCACCCGAGCTAAATCTGTGTTCCTGAAATCGTGTGGCTTGATTCAATTTATGATCAACAGTCCTCAAAGGAGCCAAAAAACACATATAAACCGCAAAGACCATAAAAAATTTCAGGTAAAAAAATTAGGATGCCATAGGCTTTTTATATGACTTATTATTTGAGGTGTGATTTTGCTGGGTGCGGCTAATGTCAGGTCCGGAAACCTCAGCTACAGCAGCAGGTCAAACAATGAAAGACAGTCGGAAAAATAATTCTTATTATCCTATATTCATTTTTTAAAACTTGCTATCTGACAAACAGACTCCCTGTTGCTTCTGCTGCCTTAACAGACCACAGCAAAGAAAGACAAGTGCCACCAAGAGAATCCTCCAGTCAGTCTGAGATAGGGATAGCATGTCTACAGAAGAAACAAGCTGCGAATGATCCTGTAACAGTTCATTTGACTTTTGCCTAAGCATGAAGCCCTTCCCCATATCTGCTTGAAGGTGAAATATTACAAAACATAGAAAAGATAGACAGAATGTTAGAAATATTTGGTGCAGATTTCCAAGTCATCCAGGGCTAGTTAAGAAAATGAAAAAGTAGGTAAAAATTAGTCTGCAAACTATGTGAAAGGTAAAGACTCAGGCAGTCCAGTGAAAGGCAGTTCAGGCAAGTTGGTGGGAAAATAACTGTAGTGTACAAAAAAAGGGCAAAATTTCTTTCTGCCTTACAATATTCCTTACTTTCCCCAACAGTGACCAGCACTTTTAAATCACTCCCACACAGACTCCCATGCTGTAGCTTTGGCCCCCACAAGTCTTCTCTAAATAACAGCTTTGAGACTCAAGAGTCAACAGAAACTAAAGACCAAATCTCTGAAGAGATTTATCCGGTGGCATACCAGATAAGCGTAAAAAGAGGGGAGTGAAGGGGAAACAAAAGATGGAGAAAGGAACATAAAAAAGAATGAAGAAGAGGGGTTCAAATAAACAAAATGAGTGGCCTGCAAGCGCCACAGGCACCATGCTAACCGTTGTTGCTTGCTGCTGCCTCCGGGCCCTCTGACCCTCACGTACCATTTGTATAATGGCGTCAGCCTCAGCCTCCAGCTGCCGAACAGCGGCCTGGATGCTGCTAACTGAGCCCAGACCGGAAGTACCTGCAAAGAAGTGGAGGGAGGGGGAAAAGAATAATGAAGGGTGAGTTCTAATGTTACACTTCTTGGGCTTAGGCCCTTATTTGAGCTCTTGATTTCAGTTTTATGGGGCCATGAATTTCTCAGGTCTGCCACAGAGAAGTTCCAGCAGTAGGCTGACCTTATATCAGAGCTCACACTCGCACACTCCAGCTCCCAGCACAGAACTTGGCTTACCCCACCAACATACCTAGCCTGCCTGTCTGTTTTGCCTTTTTGTTGGCACGGCGTGTGTCATCCCGCAGTTGAATGATGACCTGCAGCACCCGGAGAAAGAACTTCTGTGTAGACGTCTTAGAGGTCAGCATAGACATAGAGGGTAGCTGGAGTTCCCGACCACCCAATGGACGCTTCTGTGAGGCCACTATCACCACATTCTCAGCAATGTCAAACCTGTAATTGTGAAAGGAAGAAAAGGTGGGGGTTAGTAAGGGGCATTCACTCGAAGCAGGGAAAAGCCAGCTTGCAAATGCTCACCTGCTCTGCATCTTGCCTTTCAACTTGGTGGTCTGAGGCTGCTCCTCAGGAAGTCCATCTGGGGACAGGGACTCGCACTGAGTTCGACGCTGCTGCTCCAAGTTATACTCTCGCAACTCTGCCAAAAGAGTACCTGGGAACAAGGAATTTAGGATTGAAATGAAAAATAGTAGGATTGATGTTAGGACTGAGCTTTTCAAAGAAAGCTACTTCCCAGCATTAACCTAATTTTGAATCTACTAGTTCAGGCCTCATAGAGAATTCTACCAGCTGATATATGGGACGTCATGCTGAAACCCATACTTTCTAGATCATCTGTGCCTTAAGGAAAAACAAGAAAAGCAAGTGCACCTGCTGTGGATTCAAGCCACACACTGGACAGATAAAACTCCCCTCCCTTTCATCGTAAATAGGTATCTACCTGATTTCCACCTTTCAAAATATACTGTTGAATTTGAGGAACAGTCGGTTTATTTTACCAATAACAAACCATCCAGAGAAACATTTCTGGAACCCCCAGAATTGCACCTTATAAAACAAATAAAGTTCTACCACTTACTTTGCCTGTCTTTACCCTTTGGACCTTCACTCAAGGATAGTGGCAGGATATACTCATGGTTTGAACAGCCTGTCATTTATACACATGGACTTTGCCTTATGGACTACATTATAATCAAATCAATTATATTTTATGCAATCAGAGATGGACCAGCTCAGTTCATGGAGTCAAAACCTATTCTATCCTGGTCAAGTTCAAAGTTAAACTCTGACATGAAGAAGACAATACCCCAAAAAGTTTGACATCTCCACTCCCTCCACATAAGCAGTTGAAGTTAAAAACAGGTTCAAAGTGCTGGACAATATTAATAAAATGCCTGACAAACTATGGCAAGAAATTCAGTTGGTTATTACTGCCATAAGAGATTATGTGCCAATAAGAAGGTACAGAACTAGTGCAGTTGGCACTCAGAAAATACCATTTAAATAGTCAAGAGAAAGGTAGCTAAAGCAGTGGGCAAGCATGAAGTGGGAATGATGATTTTTTTTCAAAGGGCAGCAAGGAAAGATAAGGAAGTCCATTGGGAAGGAAGTCTCTTGGAAACTTTTAAGTACTTGATTATAAAATTCAAAGGAAAAAAAGTTTGGCCTTTTCTTGAACAGCACAAAGACCAAACTTAAGACAACTACAAAAAAGGATCAAAATAATAATTAGTGGTAAAGAGGTTGAATGTATGGAAAAATTCATCTATTTAGGTTCACTGATCAATTGTAACAGCGACGGCAGTCAATAAATTACTGCAGTCAATCAAATATGGCAAAGCCAGGATTTAATGACCATAGATTAGAGTGCTCAACTGTCTCTGCCCCATTCGGTGTAAGAGGAGACTGCAAAGGTAACAAATATAGAAGTGGTGCATATCACTAGAGGGCAAAAATTGGACATATCACTAGAAGGCAAAAATAAGAAATAGATGCATTGACCATGTCATACGGTCATCATTATTGGAGGTCTCCTATGTAATCTCCTATGCAGGTCAGTAGCAAAAGATGACAAGAATGTCAAAGAATGCATTCACTGGATGCAATCAAAGCAGACACTAGCCAAAATATAAAGCAATTGAAAGAAGCTGTACAATACAGGAAATTATGAAGTGCTGGTTCATGGAGTTGCCAAGGATGGACATAACTGAATGCATAATTCAAATTGATGGTCAGCTCCTCCTACTAATATTTCCCAATTATCTTTTCTTACCTATCTGTTTGCAGAGTGTATAGCCCAGCTGCCGAGCCCCATTAAGTAGAAGCTTCAGCACAGTGTCACGTGTGGCTGAGTCACCCCTTGATAATTGTAAAAGAACATTTGCAGCATCTTCCAGACCTTCTTCAGAGCAGGAATGGGATGTCAGCACCTGACCATAGAAGAGCAATTATTCACTGTGTGCCAGGATGCTGGAGGGGTCTGCAACCTTCCCAAACCCCTTGCATTGTGTGTGTAGACACTTTCCCCATTTGACTGATAAGAAATGAACTAAATAATTTACCTCTACAGATAGCTGTAGTTGATTCTCTGTTAGGCCTGAGGCAGCCATTTTGCTGTCAATTCCACCTCCACCACCTCCTTCGCCTACCTTTGCTGGAGACTTGCTATTTTTTGCAATAGCTTAAAAAAAGGAACAAAGATACATGTTAGTATATCAACCGGGGGAAAAATGGACTAAACTACCAAAAAGTCTGAGATTCTTTTCAGGACTAGCCTAATACTGTATATTTTAACTATTATTTATTTTCAGTAGCCTTGATGCCTCCATTCTGAAAACCATGCATGCAGATATTCTCTGATTATCTTTCTCCCTTGCATCAGGTGCCCAGTATCAGAAACCTGTTCTATAGTTAGTAATGATTTCATGGGATTGCAAAAGCTAGCACGACATACAGAATTCAGCCTAAGAAATCCACATACATTTTAAAAAGCTTGAATATTTTACAGTTCCTATGACTGCAAAGCCTGAAAGTATACAGTAATGTCTCCTAGAATATAGAGCTGCTAAATTTCTAGTGGTTTTGGGGTGAGGCCTTAATGACTTGTAATCTCCTTTGTATTCCCCATGATTAGCAAAACCCCCAATGAGACTCCCTGATCAACATAAAACTTACTGGACACAGTGGTGGGGACAGTAGATGTGGCGGTTACTGTGGCAGCACCAGAGGTGGCAATAGAAGCAGCAGTTGCAGCTGCAGTTGCAGCAGCTGCAGTTGCAGCAGCTACAGCAGCAGCTGCCGCCAGGGCAGGTGTCGGGGTGGAGGTTGCAATAGGAGGAGGAGCAGCAGCAGCAGCAGCATGGGTGGTTGCCCCTTCAGCTGTAGTCTTGTTCTCAGGCAGAGCAATGGAGATGAGAGACAGGAGGCGCAGCAGCTTCTCAGTCAGCAGAGAGCTCCGTCTGATCACCGGATGGGATAGCATGTTCATCAACTGGCCAAGAGGAGAAGCTTCCAAGCTATATGGGGAACTTTCTCCCTCTGAGCCAGCACTAACAGGCACAGATTTGATGGAGTTCTTGCCCTTGCGGCTTACGTTCATGTTGTCCAGTTTCACCAGCAAGTCCCAGAAATCAGTGGAAATGCCGCTAGTGCCTGTCTGACCTGGACAAGGGCTTCCTGACTGCTTGTTGCCACGCTCCCGTTCACTTTCGCAGTTGGTCTCTTTGGTCCGCTGCTGTGTAAAGTGGCTGGGGAACACCTAGGAGGGCAGAAAGAAGAAACTGAGTCACTGTTTTGGGATTTCTCGCTCAGCATGGAGGTTCATTACACTCCCTGTCTCTGGAAACAGATTATCCAGGTTTTTTGGTCTGAAGAATTAAGAGTCAAACATTACAACCAACAATCACCACCCACACACAACCACTTCTGGATTAGGCAGATACTGGCAGCTACACCAAGCTAAGAACTCCACAGCTATTTATGAGAGATGCAGGGCTATGCAGACAAAACGTCCACCTCTGACTCCACTCAAAATTGCTTCTGACTGACTCCACTGTCCTGTAGGCTGAATGCAACCTATTGAGTGCTAAAAGGTTGACGTTGGTACAGTATTTTGGTGTGAGGAGTAGAAACAGGTATACTCTGTGACATCTTATTCTAAGCAGGACTGTGGAGTCAGAAGCAATTTTGGGTTGGGCTGGAGTCAGATGTTTTATATACCAGCTCCATAGCCCTGCTGTAAGTTGGACAGTTACAGTACCATAAAGGTAGCATTGGCATCAACCTCCAAATAAGTTTTGAATCACCAGCTGTAATTTTGTTTTCTAAACTCTGTTTAGATTAAAGAAATTAAGGAACAAAGAACAAGGAGGAGCAGCATGTGTGACAGACTGGCTCTTGTGGCAGCCAGTCTAATTTGGGGAGAAGTAATAACTACAAACCAAAAATTATGTATGGAACATGCATGTAATTTAAACATTTAATATCATTCGACTTTCCCTTTCTTCAGCAAAGGACTTTGCTGCAGAATCAGCTAGAACCCTCTGAGAAGGAACAACACTGGGCTTGGAGAGAAGTTTAGATCTCATCTCAGTTATATCTCAGACAATTTGTACAAATGCAACCTCAAATAACACTACTGTCAAAGAATTCTCTATTCCACAGGACTGTTCCAGTGTTGAATATAACTAGTATTTTTTAAAAAATAAACTGGTTAAGAGCTAACAAACAGTAGTGACAGACCTCATTCCTGCTACCCAAATACTTGTACCAAAAGCTTCAGAAGAGGGAACAAAAATGCTCTCATCACAAAGCAATGCAAGTCTGCACTTCTGGCCAAAGAAAGAGAAAGCTATGAAAACAGGAAAGGCTTATTTTATGTAGATACTGGATTATTTTTAGCTCTTTACACTTTCAAATTTGCCAAACACTTTGAGATAGAATCCTCACTGCCAACAGAAACAGCACCTCTGGATTTCAAGTCTGTCTGTCTCTTTGGGTAAAACAAATTTTGTAAACGGCAACATAGAGCCTTGAAGAGGAGGCAGTACCCACAGCTGCTGACTGCTGATACAACCTAAGGTGACATGAAATAGCCCCTTGGAAAAAGAACAGGAAATCAACCAAGTAGCCTAACCCCTTTCTTCAAGATAGGCTATCCTACACCCAACTGGTGGTTCTTCCTGTTCCTGGGGTGGTGTAGAAAAGGAAGTGACATGTACTGGTCTAATTTGGAGTTTCAATCTTTCTTGATGAGAATAAAACTAATTCCTTCTTGTAGTCAACAAGTAATAAGAGTCCCACCCTGACAACCCATCTTCACCTTGGCAAGCTGAATGAGGGTGTCAAGGACATGTCGACAAACCACAGGTGCAGCCTGCGGGTGTATGTGAACGGTGGAACCAGCAGCAGCATGCTTCTCCGTGTGTTTACGCCCCCCTGCTCGTTGGATCTGGAAGATGTTGGTTCGACAACCCAGGGCAGCGTCCATAGAGACAGAAAGCCAAGAAAGTTGCCCTGAACTCTTAGATTCCATTTTGTGCAGGAGGTCAAGTGGCCGACTGTCAGGGGCACAGGCCTTAGCAGCTCTTTTGCCTTTGTCGTCTGGTGCAGCAGCTCCCTTAGGAGTCTCTATGCACAGTTCGCTCTCGCTGCTGCGTTGCAGGATGGACAGAAGGCTGCGTATCACCCAGCTACGCGTCTGCGCATGGTAGCACAGGTTTCGCAATACCCGATGAAGCCGGCTTGTGTTCAGTTTGGGCTCATCCACAAAAAGCAGCACCAGTAGGCAGGACAAGGCCTCGTGGTCTAGCAAAAGCCGTCCACGCAGACGTAGCAAACTGTCCACATTACTACCCGATGGCCTAGGAAGCAACAAGAGGAATTATCAGAGCAGAATCAGGGCTCTAACGCACATAATTCTTTAAGAAATCTTAAAAAAAACTCCTTACTGTGGGCAGTCGTATTTGTCATATGAAATTACCTGGATATCAAAACAAAATCAAGTGCAGGCCACATATTGGCCTTGTTCGAGCTGAAAAAAACAGATCTAGCCACTAAGTGGGGTGTTAGCTGAAGGCTGCAAGATGGAAATCTTGTGTTTCTCATCTTCACAATATTAGCTTACCTTACTGTTTTAGAGCAAACAGCTTGGTCCAGTTATGATCTGGGTCCAATTTTCCAAGTATTTTAATCAATTACACATGATTAATTTTTTCCTCTATTTCTTTCTGTGAAAGTGCAGCATCTTTCACAGCCCACTCCCATTCCAAACATTTAATACCTGCTGTGGCTGCTGCTACCACCCATCTGGAAGGTGCCCCCCCTCTGTACAGCCAAGCGTGTATACTGGACACCTCGGTTTCCACTCAGTCGGCTTGTGAATGCTGTGGAAAGGGTAAAAAACCATCAAATCAGAAATAGGGATTTACAGAGCTAGGAAACAGGAAGATGGTAAAATATGGGAGTCAAACTTTACCTGGACTACGCAAAATGGCAGACAAGGCAGAGGTGCTAGAATGGCCAAAGAGGCGCTCGTGCATGAGCTGGCGCTGACGTGCTTCCTGCTCACGCCGCAGTGCCTGTGCCTCAGCAGCAATGTCAGGAGGCATGACTGCCAGTACACTGTCCTCCATGTCCTCCAGCACACTTCGCCGTAAGTCTGATGGCAACGTCTGAATAAATGTGACTGGATCCATGGGGGTGTCTGAGCTTGTGCTCTGAGCCAGCTCACGCCGCTGCTGCTCTGCCCGTTGCTGAGCCAACACCTGACATTAGGAAAAAGGATAAAGATGAAAATTGAGAACAACTGGGGGGAAAAGTGTAGGAACTCTCACAATGAAAAGGAGAGTTTACAAATCCCTACGCCCTACCCCCTTGATCCAAGAAAAACCAAAATAGAAAATGGACCATTATCATGATAAACACTCATCCATTCCCGATTCAGGAACCATAACTGTTCTATTATAACTTCAGCAAGATAGGAGTGCTTTCTGCCAAAGGATCCTTATACTCTGAGTTGTTCAGTAAACAAGTTGTGCAAAGTGTGAGAAGTGTTAACATTCCACAGTAAATATCACCTTTCTGTTGAGTTACAAGACTTGGGGTGCAATCCTTAGCAACTTTCCAGCACTGGCATAGCTGTGCCAGAGGGGCATGTGCTGCATCCTACCTGCAGTTGGAGGAGAGACACAGAGGCCTCCTCAAGGTAAGAGTACTGTTTGGTACAAGATACCAAGTAAAAGACAGTGTACTGTTCCTTTACTGCTGAACTGCATTGTCCTTAACCCAGAGCTGGAAAATGTGTTAGGGTTGTGCTCTCAAGAAGTGTTCCATTGAAAAATTATGACATGACAATGTTTTGGGCTCCCATATCGCCTCCCCAAGGGAAGAGAAAACTTTTTTGTATTTAAATAAATTGAACGTTAAGATCACTACTACAAAATTATTATACATGCTGCTTCTTTCTGCACAGAAAAAGTGAGAGAAATTGGATGTGGCCAGGATAAAAATCATACCTACACTTACCCCAGAAGAATGGCTGTGGAAACCCCCTCCTTCGACAGTTTTAAAAATTATACTTATACCCTACTCTTACACGAAACTCCCACTGGAAGGATTGATGAGGTCCACAACTGCTTAATTTCAGCAATGCCACATCAGATGCTCCTGGAACATTTACTCAACCCATTTCTTGGAGGTTTTAAACAAAATGGACATTTATTTGTCAGAAATGTTTTAGATATTGAAGATCCTATTTTTACTCAAAGGATCAAAGGATGACTTGATGGATCCTTTTCAAGGTTCATAATTATATGAGCCTGATATTAGTTGTGCATTACTCCTATCCCTAAATGCTGGCTTCCCTTTGAAACTTCCCAATCTTATCCTCGACCTGTCAATAGCATGTTGTGCTAATGATATACCAAGTACTATATGCAAGGAGGGGCTCAGGCAGCCCCTTTTTTACTTGTCGCCCCTGTGATTAGTTGTGCATTACCCTTTTTAAAGGGCAAGCCTACCTCTTCTTGAATAGCAGGAGGCAATGCAGCCAGGAACTCTGGACTGACTTCTGTCACACTAGGGTTGCCCACTACAGGTGGTGCTGGTGTAGCAGCAGTTGTGGCTGGGGCAGTCCGGGCAGGAGGCCGAATCCCCAATTGATTCTGGAGCACCTCACGTCTAATGTCATCAGGCAGTGCAGCGAGAAAAGATGGGTCTACACCTTCTGGAAGGTTTATGCCTAGGGAAAAAGACATGATGTTATAGCATTAATCAGATCCATTCTGTAGCTATTTGCAGTTATAGAATTAATTAAAACTATTCTCATTAGGGCCACTTCTACCATATACCTGCCAAAGGGTCTTCTTCCTCACTGCTTGTAGAGGGCAGTGGCTCCTCCAAGATGCCTCGAGAATCAGCCCCTGAAATGGCCACAGCTGAGTCCCTGGTAGAGGAGCTCTCAGAAGAAGAGCCAGGAGGGGAACTAGAAA
The DNA here is from genome assembly GCA_030015325.1 of Cryptoblepharus egeriae. NCBI lineage: Eukaryota > Metazoa > Chordata > Lepidosauria > Squamata > Scincidae > Cryptoblepharus > Cryptoblepharus egeriae. The sequence continues at coordinate 118,801,966 of JAREYC010000002.1, forward strand.
GCAAGAAAAGAGTTAGTGCCATGCCAATGCTGAACAGATGGAATGGGATGACTTTTCTTTCTGCTCCTTACCTATCATCCACTTGCTGGTTGGGATCAGGTGGGCTCTCCCTATTGGTCTGGGTATTGGACCCTTGCTGTCCTGCATCACCTGCTGCTGTGACAGGACTTGTACCCGTCTGTTCCACGCTGCTAGCTCCTCCTCCCTCTCCAACACCTTCTTCAAGGTTGCAGGAGGCCAGGCTACTTGTGTCCATTGGTGAACCCTCCAGCTGGCTGCTGACCGCTGTCAAGGCATCAGAGTCTTCAGCCCTCTCTGGAGAGAGTGAGGCTGGTAGGATAGCAAAATAATATACTTTCAGAAGGAGGAATACTGAATGCTCTAAGGCACAATCAATCAAGAATATGACAGGGACAGATATCTATTTATATTTATATTATCACATTCACCAAGGAAATTCTTACAGAAGATATTGCCTGAGACCTTAAAGACTGGATGACAAAATTGTTGTCAAAGCACTCCCAAGTCCTACACCACTAAACAGCAACAATTAAGAAAAAGAGTGGATGAAAAATCTGCTGTAAGGATTGGAATTACAAGGCTACTAGGGCTTGTTCCCTTTCAACTTAATGCAATTTCTTCTTATTCTGGATACAAATACAGTGGTGCCTCACATAACAAATTTAATTCGTTCCAGAGGCATGTTTGTTCCGTGAAACGTTCTTTATGTGAAGCTGATTTTCCCATAGGAAATAAAGGGAACTCAGATGATTGGTTTCACAACCCCAAAAATATTCATATAAAAATATCAACTAGATGTAAAAATGATGACAAAACACTGGAATTGAATTCAAAACATGCATTCCATGTGCATGATCTACTTAGGCTGCAATCCTAAAGACACTGTCTTAGGAGTAAGCCCCATTGAACACAATGGGGCTTACTTCTGGGTAAACATGGTTAGGAGGCTGCAATCCAAGACACTTTCCAAGTGTCTCCCCACTTTCTCCTTATCTCCATCCTGAGCCTCTCTCTCCCCTGCTCCCTTCTGGCTAGCCCTGAGCTGCTTCCCTGTTCTCCACTGCTGTTCTCTCCCTCTGCCCAGTGGACGCCCGGCCACAGGAGGAATAGTGTGGAAGTGTTGCTTTCGCTATGGGCAGGCACATTAGGCAGCTCTGACACTTTTTAAAAGGGCTGCGGGCCATCACGTCAGCCCAACTGCCAATGAGTGTGTTTGTTATGTGAAGCAGTTTGTTACATGAAGCAGAATCCTAGAGAAATTTTTGTTTGTTACGCGGAACATACTTATGTGAGGTTTTTGTTACAAGAGGCACCACTGTAACTCATACCAGCTCCCTATAAGTCACCAGAAATTGCCTATCACCACAATAAGAACGTTGGACTGAACAAACTGGACTTTGCCAGTATGGCATCCCTTATGTTTATGGGACTGAATCTGTTCTTAAAAGATGGGTGGTGAGGTCAAAATGAAATTCACTTGTGCATTTTAGTTAAGACTGGAACAGTCGTATTTAGAAAACAGTAACAAATCTGAGTACATATTAAGTGAGATACAGCCAGATCTTGGCTAACACCTGCTGCAGAGTGAAGCCTAAGGCCACTTACTGATGGTGGGGGCGGGTGACAGCTCCATCTGTGTGGCCTCAGCGTCTGTGCTTGGCCTCCCAGGGCCCGAGTCCTCCTGCTCCACTGGCATCAGCAGCTGCCCAGAAGCCTGAGCACTAGACTGCCCCACCAGCTCTGACGGGAGCTCGCCTGTCCCTGTTGCCTGCTGCAGTTGCTGCTGGGGGCTCTCCAATGTGACCAGAGTCTGCTTGGGGCCAGCCGAGGTGTCTTCGGCAGCAGGCGGGACCACGGGATAGCCGTCAGGATGAGCGGCACCATCTGGGAGCCAAGAAAGGGAGGAAGGCTGGCTTTAAACCAGAACTGCTGAGCAGCAGAAAGGTTTCAAGCAAGACCTTGGCTTCACCCTTTCAGCACCACAGATCTATACCCCAAGGTTAACTAGATACGTGAAAAACCCACTACAATCTTGGGTACTTTACTCCACCCAGGAAAAGTAGTAAGTTGTATAGTTATCTCAGATTTGGGGCACAAATCCCTACCCCACAACAATACAACTTACTACCTCACCCCAGCAGAAGCAATGTCATGCAGCCACAGTGACAGGCTGACAGGTCCTTTCAGAATTACAATTCTTTTCTGCCCAGATGGCTCCTATTCGATTGCCCCACCTTAAGTGGATTATGGACTTCCCTCTCACACCTACCTGAACATGCATGTTGTAAATCCTACCCCCCCCAAAAGCCAAAGAACCAAGAATCCTGTCTGCCTGATCATATGACACACCACCCCCCAACCTCACTCCTCTTCCTCCAGCATAAAATCAAACTCTTGCATCTTATTAAAATATCTGTCAAAGATCACAAAGCTATAAATTGATAATTCTGTCCCAAAAGGGGCTCACAATATCAAAAAACAAAAACAAAGATGCATAATATTTATCACCCGAAGTAACTGGAAAAGAAATAGAATAGCCATGGCAAATAGAAATAGTTCTCCCAGCTCTCCTCCAAAGATATATAAGACAACCCTCACTTTAAAAGATACTTTCTGTCCAGTTTGCAGGGATTAGCTGCTACATTTTTACCCAGGGATTGAATTGTTTCTCAATTCCCTTCTTGAACCTGTTATCTTTCCTGCCCAGTTAGATGTAGTGTTGCCGTGGCTTCTTCTTTGTCTTCAAAAGGTAGGCAACAATGGCATATGGAGTTGAAAGACCTCACAGGAAAGACAGTAGATTGTATAGTTATCTCCAAGACCGGGTATGACCCTAAAACTATACAATCTACTACCTCATCCCAGGGGGCCCAGGCGCAGCATCTGCTTCAGCTAGGTTGAAGAAAGAAGACAAGCTAGATTTGACATCCAGCAACCAATAAGTTACCTGGGAGATTCTGTTCAGCTGAACTGTTTGACTGGGGCACCGATCCCTATAAAGGGAAGAAACAAATAATCAGAGTAACCCAGTATTTTTTCACTTCAGAGTCAAACCTGTTGATCACCCATCTGCAGAAAAACTGCACAGGTCATTTCCCCACCCCACCCCCTTTTAAACTGGAATTTAGTATAAGGCAGCTTCATGTGATCAGTGGGCCATCTCCCCATTTTCACCTTGATACTTGTAACTCCTCCCCCTTCATCCCCTGAAATGGTCCCATCCACTTCTGATTCAGTTCCATTAATACTATTTATCAGAATGTTCTGAAGGAGCAAAAGCAAGTTTAACTCAAGGAGCAAGAAAAGAAGAGGATGAGAAAAGGGATTTATCACTTGTATTTGAAGGGAAATAAGCCTGCAGTCTGATCAAACCACCCATGACTAACACACCTCTGTGTTAGTAATGGCAACGTTCATTCCAAGCTGAGAGTTCTCAGTTTCTTATTTAAAAGCCAACTGCATATATCTAAAGTGCCCCAAAATCACAATGTTAGCTCCTTAAAGAAAATGAGGCCACCAAGAGTCACCCTTGCTCTTTAATGCTAAAGCTGGGCTTCCAACCTGGGCATTCTGTTCCTTATCTTCCGTTTCCTTAGCCTTGTCTGCCACTTTGGCCTCCTCCTCAGCTAGTTGCTTGCGTCGCTTCTCTCTGCGTTCTTCCAACTCCTCATCCCTCAGTGCCTCCAAGTGGTTGATAATGGGAACCTTCACCACTGGATGGAGAAAAGACAGATGAAATAAAAAAATAGCTGAACACTAAATGGGCCTAACTGGCTGCAAGGAGAAAAGCTATTCACTAGCTGACCTGAAACACAGTCGTGCATGCTTTCTGCATCTAACACTTTGCATTCTTCTGTCCAGCGAGTCAGGGCAGTGGGGATGCTTGACAAGGTTCCTAAAGAGGAAGATGGAGAGATATTACACAATGTACAACTGCTCAAGAAATCTTCATCAACTGAGACATGCTGCTGTGCCTTGATCCAGTTAGTCTGATAGATCTTAAGACTCTATCAGTTGTCAAACTCTAGACCACTGAGTGCCCCAAAAACCCTTTTCCGGCATTAATGGAACATACATTTCTGCAGGGCAACTTTATATCTGTGCTTCCAGCAATTGCATCTGTTTGGAAATACAGGCACAGAGCCTACTGAGGTGACAGGCAGCAGAAGCATCTGCCCAGCACAAAATTTATGGAAAACTGATCAGTTTGTTGCCCACTGATCAGAAGAGCTAGAATTTGCACATGCATGTAACTTCACTTGATTCTACTACTCTTGACTGATAACTGAATGCACAACCCAATTCCATGGATAAGCACATTCTATTTCAAGCAATGCACGGTGGCATTAAAGTTCCGTAGTAGCATCTCTGATCACTATTTTACACATGCAAGTCTTTTAAGTAGTAACTTGCTTGTATGATCTAGCCTTTAGGCAAGTTAAAGGGGGCATGGCACTGAGCTCCACAATGTCTCATCTAACCATTTAATTGCTTTCCTGAATTAGGGAATTTATCTCCATTTGTAGTAGGCTGGAAGTTCTCATTTGAAAAGACAAGCAGAAACCAAAGCTACGTTACCCACTCTGAAACAGCAATATGAATGTCAGTCACAATGGCTGTAATACAAAGAACTGCTATATTGGATAAATATATAGCTATGTTTTCTACATGGCTGCATCTGAATATATAGTCTCTACCAAAAATATCTAATATTTTTTTTAAAAAAGATTATCACCTTCTGAAACACTATGTTAAATATGGTCATGTAAAAATGTTTAGACCCCAACTCTTTGGGCTTCAATCTCATGAGGACTTGCCTGCCTGGCTGGTGGCTGTGCTCTGATCATGGAAGAAGTCATCTAGCAATTCATCATCTGAGCGGGCAATTATGTGCACATCATCATTGCCTACGAGGAGGCGAGCTCTACCTCTGCTCTGTAAAGGGAGGCTGCTGCTTAGCTGAAGGATGTCTGCAGCGGCTGAAGGGCCTAGCAACCTAAGAAGGAAACAACAGTTAAAAAGCACTGGGATACTTTCCCTGCTATACAGACATGCAGAAGGGAAAACAAATTATCCTAACTGTACATGGTTATTCTGGTTAGAATATGCCAGAATAACAGGCTTAACTATATGCATATGTAGCTTGAGGTAAATGGAATGCTCTATGCCCTCCCCTTAGTCTCACCTTTGCAAGATTAGAGGTGGATTGGGCTGCCGGGTGCCAGGATAGTGCACATGTATAGTATGGCCCGTGTTAGCTGTCAGCTGCCGTAGTGTCCTCTGGCTGCGACCAATGCCCTGTGCCAATCGGGTAGAGGAGGAGCCGCTACCCAAAGTGAGAGAGCTGTGGTCTGCGTGCCGTACCATGAGGGGGTGAGTGGCAGGAATGTTGCCAGGTGATGGGGGAATGTCCGCTGGAAAGAGAGACAGGAAGTTAGTTCAGTAGGACAAGGCTTGAAGTACACCATTTTTTCTTAGGGTAGACATAACTAGCCCAGTCCAGACTAAGTAAACCTGTAATCTACAATTCATAAAGCTGAGCAAGCAACTTTTTGGAGCCAAGCGTTTGTCAGTCCCATGGGTTAACAAGAAATGCTATTCTGTTTTGGAGGCAAAAGAGTTCCTAGAGCCCAGGCTCCCAGTCTATATAGGTTTTAGTAAAAGCCGAATGTCCTGGTTCCCAACCTCCAAAGAATCAGCCATTAGAATACCACCCAAGTCCTATGGCTCCCAGGTTTCAGAGTTCTTACTGGCACTGGAGAACATGTTGTCAAACTCTATGATGAGGTCATCTTCACGGTCAAAGCGCTCAAAACGCACCAGTGGGGAGGCATTCATGTCAGGATAGTCTTCATCCAACTCCATCTCAGAGCCATCGTCATCGTCTTCCTCCTCTTCACCTTCCTCACCTTCTTCATCATCCTAGAGAAAAAGATTTAGTATTTAACTCAAAATGGATAAACCAGTGATTCCTCGCACCTCTGAGAGGGTGCTGGTGAGAAAAACGGAGGCCGCTACCCCTGGTAGCAGCACTGGGCATCATATCACTGCAGACACTCCAATAGTGTCTTCACTAGTGGCTTCTCCTGGTATTATTTGACATCTTTCTAGATTATGAGCCACTTTGGGACAGAGAGCTATTACTTCTTCCATTATCTCTGTAAACTGCTTTGTGAACTTTTGGTTGAAAAGCAGAATATAAAAGCAGTATATATGATTGACAGATTGATTGATATCACTGATCCTTAAAGAGGTAAAGACACAGTGCATCAGATTGGGGTGCCATATCATCCTAGTTTAGAACCTAACAAGTTTGGATTACAATTAGCATCCTGAATTCTACTGTCTCTATCCTTTTAAATCACTTCCCAGGGACAGGGACAAAATCAAGGAAAGCACTGGATCTGAGAGCCAGTATTTAACTATGCCTTTACCTGATCATCTTCATCTTCCTCCTCCTCTTCTTCCTCCTCATCCTGACTGTCATCTTCATCCTCATTGCTGCCACTGCTGTCTTCCTCCTGTGTGTGCTCCTCCTCATCCTCAGGATCCAGGATATTCATAGAATCTAGGGCAGATTGGAGAGTGTGTTGGCCTCTGCTACTGAAACAAAAATCCTCCCAGACTTGTTATTTTCCTGGCAGGATTTCCAAACAAATTCATCTTGGGAGATTAAATAAAGCCTTATGCACAGCCAAGCCTCAGAAACCTCCCCTATTCCTCAACTTTAAAAAAAGAAACAATGCTTATGTCTTTTATATCATGCTATGGAAACCCTTGTATTCCTCAGCATTACAAATTATTACAAGTCTTCTTCCTACCAACTGCAATCAATCTCTTAAGCGATGCCTCACCTTCCCTATTGGCCTGTAGGGTGGAAGCCTGGCTCAGATTAGAAGGTGCTTCATCCATCAACACATCCTCCTGAGATTCATCCTCTCCACTTCGGCCCACTGTAGGACATAAGGACATACAGGACTTAGTCACAGTTATGAGAAAAGAACATAAACAAAGAAGTGGTCAATTTATCAGCTAACACTCATTTCATTCCTGATGAGATGCTGCTTAAGCACATTTAAGACAATGTTGTAGGCCGTTATGACATCACTAGAAGGTGGCACCTGCTTCAATTTACATGATCATGGTCGATGGCCACAAGTTAAGACAACATATCTTTCCTAAAAGGACAACAGGCAGCACTGATGCATGTAGTATGGAGCACAGCGCCCACTCTGCACACAAGACAGAAACGGGGAAAAGATGCATAGGAGATAAAAACAGGCTATCATTTCATATTAGAATAGTTTATCTGCAGTAGAGCAAAGGATAAAGCGGCTACTTCAGATATCACTTGCAGGACAAAAAATAACTACTTCAAGAATGAAACACTGAAGAGCATCCCTGAAAACAAACACGGTATTTACTAGAATCTAACGCTCACCTTTTTCAGCTGAATTTATTCTCCAAAATCAGGATGTGCATTAGATTAAATAGTTAATTAGATTCAAGTGAATGTGGTATTTTGATTAGAAGTGTAGGGTGCATGTTAGATTCAAGTAAATACAGTATACTGGGCTTGGAACTCACCTATTATTGTACTGTTCCCAGAGCCACCATCCTGCTCCAATAACTCGTCTATTAGGTCCTCCAGCTCATTTTCCACCTAAATGGAAAGATGTAAATGTACCAATGTGATCAAGTTATTCACACTCAAATAAGCTCAGTTTCATATTCCTTTTCTCACACAAGCTATTCTCCATTCACCCTAACCAGCACACTGAAACATGTACGGAAGATTGAGCAACCTTATGCAGAAATAAATCTGTTATATTAGAAAAGCCTTACCGGTAGTTTTCATCAGCATTTATTTAGCCTCTCTTCTGCAAGGAGCTTCAATTTGGAACAAAAGCTATTTTGGCCGCAACCTCTTCTGCCCTGAAACCAATGGCCACATCCTGCTCACACCTTCAGGAACACACACAAACCACTATTTATACCTGCATTTCTTGTGTGCTCAGCACTTCAGGCTGCCCTGCAATCACTACTGCATCACTCTCAGCTTCGCCATCCATGATGTCACTGTCTCCCACTTCTGCCTGAGCAACATCATGGTCCTCCTCAGGGGCTTCTGCTTCTCCGCTCTCTCCTGCAAATTAGAGTATTGCCCACTTAAAAGAGAATGCCCACATAAGACATTCTCACAACTGATTTGATGAGGTTAACAGAAGCATATAGTAGAAGCAGTCAGGAACAATTCAAAGGGAATAAGGCTACTTATGGCAAAAAAGTTGGGAGGTGGTGATGAGAGATGAAGCACAGAGAATAAAAATAATAACTAATGAAATGAGGACCACAAACCTGCATCCTGTTGACCGCTATTGGCATCTCGTGCTGCTCCTTGAGCATCCTGCTCTGACTTGCTTTTGCTTGATGCACTCTTGCTGCCAAAGAGACTGCTGGGCTGGTTGACAATACGTGACAGTGTCTCCAGGGGTTTCAATGCTGCATTCACTGTGTTGGCCATGTTGGGACTTCAGAAAAAATCCATATACATTCAGTTAAGATCCCTTAAAATGGCAAGGCCATTCTAAAATTAAAATTAAGCTATGGCTGCAATCCAGAGTAACTACAGGACCTTTTACATCGATGTAGTTACGGTGCCACCTATGGGAAATGCATAGAGCAATCCAGAGTAAGTGCCTCTTACATCTTCCCATAGTTACTCTGGATTGTAGGATATGAGTAACATTGTCTTGCCTGCAAAGCAAATATGAGGAGCAACATTCCTGCAGCACACTAAAGCAATTACTTTACAAAAGCCATATGTTCACTCCTAGAACTGAGGTTGCAGGAGAGACCTTGAAGATGATAAGAGTTGTTTCATATTCTGGCTCTCAGCAAGGAGATGCTAATTCTATACTGAAGACAGAGAATGTTCTTCCAAAGTCAAAAACTAATTGAAGTCACTCAAGTGACAGAAATCAAGGATCTTATCTTCACCCCCTGCACCACTTGTGGCTCCAGCAGTAATCTCAGAGCAGCCCCTGCTCCATCTCTTTGGAGAATAGGTACCTGGACAGATCAAGACTGTGAGGCACCCTTGCCAAGTCATTGACCAATCCCTTCTTGAGGAAGAGGCGGATGATATTGTTCATGCCATTGTGCTGCGTCTTAGCTGTTGCGCTGCTGTAGAAGCTGGAAGTGGATGGGCACGATTCCATGATGGTGCTGATAATGCACATGACTGCCTGAAGCCTAGAATCAAATGGGATAGTGTTTTTAATGCAAACAAATGTATAGTTTCTCTTCCAATTAGTGGAAATACCTGCTCTTCCTCCCATATCCATTAAGCTAAATCTCCTGAACAGAACGTTTTGGTTTTCTGGTAACAAATATCCTTGGTTTTTGAGGGATGTTGTGCATGTGCTTTTATACCATCAGTTGCAACAATGTGCTCCATTGGGCATTTATGGAAAACAAAGCTCTACCTTGAATCACAAGGCTAAAATAACACACATCACCAAAACTATAATACTGTAGCCTTCATCCAGTCTCTAAAGCAAGAATAACCTCAAAACTTTGCACTTACCTGGCATGCTTCTCGGTGCTCTCTGCCATGGCCAGTGCTCGGCCCAGGGCTGCCTTAACCTCATTCACCAGTGCCACCTGGGCATCTGTACCACTGCCAGCTGCTGCCAAACTAGCTAGGAAAAGGCGAGCCAATGCTGGTGTATCTTTGTCTTCTGCATTCTGTGTATGAGGGAGCAGATGGTCCAAGACAAAGGCCAAAACACTGCAGTCCTAGAACGATACAGGAAAACATCAGCAGCTGTGTAACAAAGCAAATTTAGAAGGTCAAGCCATCCTTCCTCAGCAATACCACCACCACTTCCAATCCAGCATTCCCTTTAACATTCATTCAGTATTCTTACTATTCATTAGACTTGAGATACTTGGTGGTCTGATTTTCCCTTACATCTAACTCATTCAAACAGCCCATATCAACCAATTCTTCCCAGTGACTCACCTCCTTTATTAGCTCAGACTGGCCCACAGTATAATTGTAGTTTGCAATCAAGGTTGCAATGCCCACATACGAGCGCACAAGTTCTGCCAGCAACCTCAAGATGGTGGAGGTGGGCATGAGTGGCTTGCTTCCTTTGGCCTTTTGCTTGTTCTCTTCTGCTGTCTTATCACCCTCCTTATCCTTCTTATTATCTCTTGATTCTTCAGGAGTGGAGGCTAATAGATGGAACAGAAAATATTACAGTAAAAAGGTACTGTCCTAATAAACCAAATTTCATAGTGTCTGAGACCAGTTCATAGTACATGAGTAGAGGCTGCAAAACCAACTTGCTTTTGAGCACAGACTGATGAACCTCATCTTTACAACTCGAGCATACCAGCTTCTATTAGGGAAACAGGGCCTACAAACAAGTTAAGTGCTTGGGCTATTATTTGAAAGCTGCTTTGCCATTGGCTTTAGTATTTGACAAGGTTCTGCCTTCCTGTCAAGATTTAACTTACCATCTCCCTGGGGAGTCCCAGACTGCGGTGTCTCAGCTGCTGCACTGTCAGCTGCAAAGACCTGAGCCTATATAAAAAGAATGAAATTACAATTAACAAGATGGGCCAATAACCTGAAGTGTACCAAACACAAAGGGAGTAAATCAGTGTTTGTCAACCTGTGGTACAGGTACCACCAGTAATCTTGTGGTGGTAGTCACAAGACACCTGCTGCTTGGCAATGAGACCAGTAAGGTGACACAACAAATAATGGTAGAAGGCTCATGTCAGCAGGCAGAATTCCAAAGTAAAGTAACTTTCAATGATGTCAATGCCAGTTGCTCCTAGTGGTACTTCGAATAGGTGGATGATAAACCTTGAGAAACCTTTTGGTAGACTGCTGCAGAGACCCACATGGGACAAGTGATAATAGCATCCACTCCCATTTATTTTTATACCTCCCTTCTGCTATGGAGCTCAGGGTAGTGCACATAGCTCCTCCCCTCCTACTGCCCTCTCACAACAATCCTATGAGGTAGATGAGGCTGAGATAGTTGCTCATGGTCTGAGAATCCAGATCCCACAAGCCTGTCCAAATCCTGAATCACTACACCATCCTGGCTTTTGTTTTACTGCTGTGAGGCAAGGAGCAGGGGAAAGAGAACATGTATACATGCGCACACAACATTTAAGCCATGAGATGAGAAAGCAAAAGACTTCCTTTCAAAACCATCTTTCAAAAGCATTACTCACACACCCATTATACTGCAGTACTTCAGGACAAAAGAGCCCTGTAAATATACTTGTGAGGTATTCTAAGGTTTATAACACAACCATGGAAATGCAGAAGGAGCCATCAGAAAAATAAAACTTTGTGATGATTATGGCCTAACAGAAGTTTTCATGATGTTGAGTTCTTTTAAAGAAGTCCGGTTAACCTATTGTCTGCCCCAGAGACATTTGGATTTTCAGGATGCTGGTTATAGAAGCAGCTCAGAGGAACTCACATTGATGCCAAAGCCTGACTGAGAATCAAAGTCACTGCCCTGACGAGTCAAAGAACGGTACTGCTGGTACACATCATCTCCCATATCTTGCAGGATCTGGCTCACCTCCTGGTTAGTAGTATTTGCTTTGGGCTCTGACTTGTCTGCTGGAAGAAGAAATAGCATAACAATTGTTGGTCTTCTGTCTATTTTGTTGGTCTACTGTCTTTTACAGTGAATTGTTACACTTATTGCCAAGCCAAAGCATTATATTCCAAGATGCACACTGAGTAAACAGCAGGCTGTTTCCATGACCCTGTGATTTACTGAAACATACACCAGAGAACACTCATGATTGGGAGAAGATGATCAACATTTAGAACTGACCAAAGAGAGGAAATTCCCAGTCATATTTTAACTAAAATCCAAGAATAAAATTTATTTAATCTGATGTAAGTAGGCTTGGAAGTAGAATAGATATTTTTGGCTTAGAATATTCTGTTGTATCTATTTCCAGAAACAAATGCTATTTTATCCTATGTCAGGCACACAGATGTCCAGGTAACACAGATACCAGCAATTGTCCTTCTCTAGCTTCCTGCTGCCAGGGTATAGAAAGAAGTCATATCCCCCTATTAAGTAATGGTGTATCTCAATAATTTTTCTTACTATTAACAATTAACATTAAAATTGAATGTTTCAATTTAAGCTAAATACATTTAAAATGTAACCGAGAACAGTTTAGGACAACCACAATGGATTTATTTGATCAGAAAAAAAATTATAGATTCTTAATGCATAAACCTTTTCGAAGCCAAAATATGTTTTGTCAAACTTCCTACAAATTCATGAGATTACATTTCTCAACCTTGTTAATACAAACATGCAAGTGCACATCAACATCTGGAAGATGGTGGACAAAACAGGAGAAACATCCATAAAGAAAAAATGCAGAGAGAATTCAGATAGTGTAGAATGTACCTGTCCGGATGGAGTTAGCTGGTCTGATTTTTGTTGAACCATAGCTTTGTCAACTGCACTGACTGCCATTTTTTTCTGAACCCCCCCACCACCATTCAAGGTACTGGTACTGACCTTTAATGTTGTTCAGTTTGTGTCCAGGATATCTGAGCAATATTCTGTCCTGTGCTCACAAGTCACCCATGGGGGCTCTCCTACCACAAGTACTGCCTTTATCCCAATTTAGAGGTATGGCAGCACAAGGGCAAGCCTTCTCTACAGTAGCACCTCAATTATGGAATTCTCTTCCATGGGAAATAAAAATCACCTCCTCACCTGGCATGACTGATGCTTTGTCCTTTGATGTCTGTGTCTCTGTAATAATGCTGTGGTCTAAATAGTTGCTCTCCATTGTTCTTATTATGACTACATTATTCTACATATTCTACTGTTTCAATATGGTACTGTATTTGTAAGCCACTTTGGGCATTTCCTTTAGCACTGCGAAAGCAGCATGTATATTTCTTATCTATATATATAAAAATGAAAAGTCACTCACTGACTGACTGATCAACCCCCAGCCAAAACCGCTGGGCCTAGAAGCATGAAATTTGGGGTGGCTGTTTCTTCCGTGACCGAGGGGTGCACTAAGAACTGGTTTTCGGAATTTCCAACCGGAGGGAGGTGAAAAGGGGCACAACATGTTTTCCTCCCTATACTTTGAATTGAAGAATCGGTGACTGAGGGATGCTCTGCCCCAACCCCCGGACCTAGAACCATGAAATTTGGGGAGGGTGTTCCTTATGTCACATGAACACCTCCACCAAGAACCGATGTGGAGAAATTTAACTCTTAAGGGGCTGAAAAGAGGTGCAACGTGTTTTTGTCCAATACTTAACATGGAAGACTGACCCAACATCCAGCCAGTTTGGTGCTCGATGCCTGGTGCAGTGGGAGGGATGTTGTTTGGAGGGAGGGGTTGCACTGGGGAGGACGCTGTACATGGGGGATGTTGCTCATGGGAAGATGTTGCGCATGGGGCTCAATGCGCATGGGGACTGATGAGCACAGGGAGTAGGGAGTATGATGCACATAGGATGGATGAACATGGGGGATGTTGCTCATGAGGGTGGATGTGCATGGGGGTTGATGCGCAGTGGGAGATGGCATAAGGAGAATTTTACTCCCGCAGTGCAGGTACATTTTTGCTAGTATAAAATAAATCTAATGACATATGGTGTGTGCGTTGGTACTCTTGGGTCTTATCCCTCCCACCCTGTCCCAAATCACCATATACCTTCATCAGGGGCATGGTAGGCTGCCAGAGCATTCAGCATGTCATAGATCACCTCCTTAATAGTATCAGGTATAATAGGCAGGGCTGATGGTTTCACTGGTGTGGTTTTCACCAGCTGCACGGCATTTGGGCCCTTTATCCGCAGGTTCTCGAACTCATCGTCAGAGGCTTGGGGAGCAAAAGGAGAAAGAATAAAAAGAAATAGAGCAACCAATACTTGGAATGGGACCCGAATTGGGTATAAGTGAAAAGGAGGTTTATTTAATGCCATTTTATACTTGCTTCCCCCCTTTTTTGTGAAGTAAAACACTTTATGAAATTTTCAGTTACAGGATTCACTCTTTTCCTTGACCCTTGATTCAGAGCTTCTTATTCCAATACATGCATGCATATAATAGCATGAGGCCAACCACTGCAGGAGATGCAGCAGGGTTCTGAATTACTTACCAGTACCAGAGCCACGGGGAGCAGGCAAGGCAATGCGGATACAGCCATTGGCTACTTCAGTAAATATCTCAGGGTTGCGGCAAGCAGCTGGACCTAGCACCCTCAGGATGTAGTTGATCTCTCGAGAGCCCAAACTGCCTGATACCACACCTGAAGTGGTGCTGCCTGCTCCACTGGTGGCTGCTGAACGCACTACCTAGAACAGACAAAACAAATGAAGGAGCAAATGTAAGAAACTGACAACCAAGGCTGTCAATTCTACTGGCAATTCTTATGTCAATTCTACAGGCTTGTCAGCTGGCAAGGAGTCCAGAGAGGCTGGCATAGTTTTAGAGAAGCAGCAACACTTTTCATATGGTGTGCTGAGTATAGCCAAGTCTTGCCTATGGTATGCAGTTCAAATTGAAGGGCTTAAATATTTCTCCATGGTTTAGTTCAGCATGAGACATGTCATACCTTCTCCATGGTGTGATGCAATGTGCAGGGATCCTCAATGATGTGCCGGAAGAGCAGGGTAACAAGAGGAGTGAAACCATTGAAGCCCGAGCTCTGGGTTAGGCCCAGGATCACACGTGTGCTCTTGAGCTCAGCAAACATCATGGCATACTTGTGATGGCGGGTGAGGCGCAGACAGAGGCGCAGTGTGGCATGCAGCGTGTCTGGATCTACAGGAACACCCAACATGCTGACACAAGCCCGGATCAACACAGTAACCATCTCCTCTGTCAGGCCCTGGATGAGAATCTCTGATGGTTTGGCTTCTTCTGAAGGAGTTTCCTTCTCTAGTACTAGATTATCAGCAGGCACAGAGTTATCTGATGGAGGAAGGATAAAACATGTCTAAGGATAAAAATCCTGAACTGCCCTCCAGATAGCCCAACTTTGTTACTATTTGTTCTGTACCATTTGCTTTCTCTTCCTTAGGTTTGCTTTCCACTTCCTTCCCTTCTTCCAAGGTCCTCTCCAGCTCTTGTCCATTTCCTTCTTTAACACTCTTGATTAGGCGGGGTACCCTAAGCAAAGTCAGCATCACAGGACGCCTGTTTCCAGTTTCTTCATTTACCTGAGTATTTAGGGAAAATGTGATGGGTTAGGAGCATGATATGCCATGTACTTATCCTATCTCAACTTCCAGCTGCAAGTTAAGATCCCCAATAACACATCCATACCTGCACCATTGTTGTGAATTGCACAGTGTAGCGGCGACGGCCAGCAGTAAAACGCACACTTGTCTCGCCTGCTTTCCAAGCTGTGTCAATAGTGCTGTTGTTGCTTGCACTGTAGCTACACCAACGGCCTGAGCGATCATCAAACCAACGCCAGTTGTTGCCATTGGCCTGCAGATACTGGGAAGAATGAGTGTTGGCCTATCAATATCTTTTAGTTTTGAAGAAGACATTGCTCAAAATATGTGTTAATTGTTAATAGCTTTAAAAAAACTATTTTTGAAATAACAGGATTATATGAGATTAGCTCCTATTATGAAAGCTAAAATGCTCTTTAAAACATGAAGCCTTTCTTTACAATATAGTTTAGTAATTTGCTTTCTTTTTAAAGTGGCTACTGTAATATAGAATCACTTCACTTACCAGGACTAGTTACCGGCCTTTAACTACTTCAGCTATTAATAACTTTTAAAGTTATTTCCTGTTAAATGTAATGCTGGATTATAAAAATGATCAATACACTAAAAACGGGGTCACAATATCCATGGATCCTACATCTGCATCAGACATAGAGCACAATCCTAACCATGTCTACTCAGATGTAAGCCCCATTGTGTCCAATGGATCTGACTCTCAGGAAAGTGACTTTAGGATTGCAGCCATAGTCTATATCAATTCAGGCAGGGGGGTTACCTTCATAGTCTCAGAAGTTTTTGAATTTAACATATGTTAAAATTCAGGAAAAAGTAAGATACCTGTATATTTTTGTTTTGCCCAAAAAAATTCCTGGCCCAAGATACAGGCCGCCAAAGATGGCGTCCTGGGAACCATTTCTCACTTACAATTTTCAAAAAAAAATTTAAAGTGCTCTATCTCTGGAACGGTGCAAGGTATTTTGTAGCTTTTATTTTAAAGATAATATTTTTCTGTTTAAAAAGATATACTCCGTATTTCAACACACTGAAATATGTGTTCACCTTTTCTTGCTGCAGCCTTCTGAATTTTTTATTTTTTAATCAAAAATATATTTTTCTTCCAAAAATGTACTGGCATCACAAGAAAAGCGTTTTATATATGTGAATTCCATGTTATGCTGCTGTATTTTGCCATACAAATAAACAAAGTCATATTCCACACAAAAGTCCATTGTTTTGAAGGACATTTCAAAATTAAATATCCTGCAACCAAAACTGACACCTTGGTAAGAAATTCTTCTTCCTATACACCAATTCCTCTTAAGCTCCTACCTTATTCATTTGGGCCCTCCTCTTGGAGGAGATGGCTGTTTTCTCGTAAAAGTCAATAAGCAACAGCACTGGGGTGATCCACCTGTGGAATGCAGATTAAAATAATGAAGACAATTAAAATGCATTGGGAAGGCACTGGGCCTAGCTTAGGAAATGGCTACCATTTTAAAAACTGCAATTTTACAAAGAGGAAACAGTCCTATGGTGTCACTGTACTCAAGCCTGGAAAGCTTGACTCTAGAAGACTATAAAATTCCAGTTTGACTCTAAAAGGGAGAATTAATTAGTCCAGCTCCATGTCAATAAATGCATACATTGTTTTTCAACCCCACAAGAATTTCATTAGATATAGTTATGTGAGCAGGTGCCTCCTGATTAGCAGTACTTGCAAATGAGAGATCAGAAGGCCTAGAGCAGGCATGTCCAACAGAGGGCCCCGAGGGCCTCATCTATGGGCCTTCTAAGCCAAATGCGGCCCTCGAGCTTCTTGTTGGACATACCTGGCCTAGAGCCTTCACTGTGGCCCTCTCAATAGAACTTTTATCCAGTTTATTGCTTACTTTGGTGTCTGCACTTCCTTCTGCTCCTTAGCAGCCTGCAGGCAGGGCTGCACCACTTCCAACAGCTTGATCAAAACATTGAGGATGCCACTAGATTCCACTACACGAGCACACGGCAACTTCAGCTCCTGCAATCAAGCAAAACAAGATGTTGGTGGACATGCAGCAAAAAGGAACTAATACTGACTCTTCACCCTGCTTACTACAGAACCACTGTGTAACACAGTGCCTTCAACTTCTCACAGACCAAGAATATCAAAGGCTGCAAAGATGTTCAGAAGAAAGTATAAGTACAATCTCTGCCAGTGTTAAGAGTGTACATCACCCCAACTGATATGACCACAAGATCTCGATTGAACCAGAAAGATTTTAGTCTCTCTAACAAGTTTCATTGAAGCTTAACATGGCTTCAAGCTCACTGAAGCATGGCTCCAAAATTGTGCTGGATCTATTAGTATGTCATGAAAGAGGATTAAGTATTTCCTTGAAAAGTTAAGCCATGAGGGTGGATGCAGTCTGCATATTATACCCAAACAGCACAGTCATTTTGCTGCTAATAGTGATTAATTAAATCTTCATGAGAAAGGGAGTAAGAACACACAAGGTTTCTTGATGCAGCCTGTACTGCAGGTGACCAGCACAGGAAATCTCAGTCACCACTATTGCTCAGAAGGCATCCCCCAAGCCTTGCCTAACTTACTGTGTTACCCAATAATTTCAAGGAGAAAATCTGTCTATTGTCATGGTGCATCTTTGAGCATAGAGTGAATAGCTCTTCCGGTTTTAATCCAGAGGAAACTCCTCTATCACAATATGGGATGTGGGAGTAAATATGGGATGTGGGTGGCGCAAGCGATTAAGATGCTGTGCCTGTTAACCAGCAGGCCAGGGTTCGAGACTCGGGTTGGCCCCACAAGACAGGGTGAGCTCCTGTCCTTAGTCCAGCTCTGCGACACCAGCTGGATCCAATCGTATTGGCTCTGCCTTTCCATTGGACTAATTCAGTGGTGTGGAGATGGAGGGATTTGCTGCTTGGGTAACAGCTTATCCTCCATAACAATCCAACCCAGGCTTTTGTGCTTTGCATGCATCGTATGCAGCACCAAGCACGATACCATAGTCTTTCAAGACTGACGGAGGCCTGCTTAAATCTGAGGACATAATAAATGGTAAAAAATCCCCCAAACCATGTTCAGCTCTCAAAACCCATCACTAGATTAGATTAGACTTGTCCCAATTAATGAAAATTAGTTTATGTAAGGACAAAACTATAATTTTAAAAAATTCCCTTAAACTGATTCCAGATCACATTAGAAGACGGTCAAAGCAACAAGGCCACAAGTGCCATTTGGCAATACATGCCAAATAAAATTAATGAGAAAATTTTTAAAGATGTTCTGCTACAATACCCCAAATAGCTACTTTTCATAATGTGTGCTATTTTAATATCTATAATGCAATGAAGTAGGAAATGTTGACCACCTTCCTGCCTCAAAACAAAGCCAATCCTCATAATCCCTCTAGTTTTACCATATTCCAAGTACAATCAAGAGCTGTGCCCACACATGCTTAAATGTAACTCTGAAAACTTTCTACAGTACGTGTATAGAAACTGAAGGTAAAACTTTGACTAAGGGCACAATCCTAACCTTGTCTACTCTGAAGTAAGTCCCATTGTATTCAATGAGTCTTATTCCCAGGAAAGTGTCTTTAGGATTGCAGCCATAGAGTACAAAGCTTTACTGTAAAAGATTTCAGTAAACAATTGTGCATACTGTCAATTTCAAAGGTGCTTTTAAAATGTAAATTTCAGATGTGCTTTTAAAATACTTATTGAGCAAATTATGAAATGCTTAAGCTTTAAATCACACTGCAGTGCTGGGCTAGTCACATATTGTAATTCCATAAAAGCACAGCAGAATGGAGTGCTGAGTACAGAATTCAGGTTCCTAAAAAAAGGGTTCATTTTTTAAAGCAAAACAACTATCTGACTCTTGTGATTGTGAAGATTTATTAAAAGTGAACAAGCAATTCATAGAAAATGATTATCATAGAATCATAGAATTGGAAGGGACCCAGTGGATCATCTAGTTCAACCCCCTGCCTGTAGCAAGAAACCCACGTCTTGTGGGGACCCGGGTCTTGAACCCTGGCCTGCTGGTTAACAGGCAGTGTCTTAACCACTTGCGCCACCAGAGGATTCTAAAATCTCATAGGTCAACAAATGGCTGAATGGATTTCAAGTGGGTGGAAACAGAAGTATGGCCTGCTTCTGAACCACCAAAAGCAGAATTATGCCAAAGTCAGACACAGGATATGCCAGATGGGACATAGGATATGATTAGTTTATACTGCTTGTAGATATATGCTTTTGTTGGAACAGAGCTGTTAAGTTCTTCATAATTATGCACAGAGTCCAGTATAATACTGATAAAAGCAGTTAATAGACTTCCAAAGCAACCCATTGATTTTCTCCGTGTCTGCAGATATGCACAGAGAAATCTCCTGTTTTAAATCTGCACCGCTGGTCTTTTGTATGTGACCTCTGGAGTTGAGTGAACCACAACTGCTATACCATCACAGAACAAGAACTCCTATACACTAGGCAAATTCTAGAGCCGAGCAGATTTCTTAATTAGTACAACTGTTATATACTACTAGCAGAATAAACCCACCATGTGGGTGTAAAATTTCAAGAATATTTGTGGGCTCTGGGCACAGGTGGGTACCGGGCACTGGCAGGCATCAAAGATGTAGCAGTGGTGGTCAGTTTAGGAGTTAAATTTCTAAAAATTGGTTCTTAGAGGGTGCTCACATCACATAAGGAATACCCTTCCCAAATTTCATACTTCTGGGTCCAGCAGTTTTGGCTGGGTGTTGATGAATGAGTGAATCAATCAGTGCATCAGCGTGTGCCTCAGCAAGCGACTCTTCAATTTTATAATAAGAAAGATACAGTGAGCTTTGAGCGTAGCATATAATTATTAGACCCGTGAAACAAAACAAATATAAGATAACAGCTGCACTATTTGTGCACACACATCAAAGCATGGAAACCATCAATTAAAATGCTACATTTTGTCCCCTTACTCAGATCAGACTTCTAAACAACTACTTAAAGAAGATGGTTAACTAGTTGGGGAAAGGAGAAATCCCTCTGCTACTTCAATCTCACCTCAAAAAGCAAAGTCAGCAGCAGGATGCGTGTGGCCAGATTGGAGGCTTGTGGCAAAGTAGCCATCTGGCTGATCCACTCCGAGACAGTCTTGGTGTCACTTGTTGTCAGAGGCAGAGCTGCTTTGATGAGCACATCAGCAGCTTCCCATACCTGCCAAAAAAGACACATTATCCATGTAAAAGAACAGTATGATTACTGTTTAAGAGCTAACATGATTAAGAGCATGATTAATGATTTAACTTCTTTGACTTATTACAGAATCTATAGGAACACGTACAAACTCTTAATGCTGCTGAAAAACTTGCAAAGCTAGGTCCCTCAATTATCTGCTGAGGACTAGAAGCCTACCTTTCTGAGTTACTGAGCAAATCAGGAAGACCTCTAGCTGACCCTCATCTCAATCTTACCCTCACGTATACCCAAGATACTTTCAGGAAAACTGAATGCACTGCTAGTTCCAACACCCTGGATTTCTCAAGAGTTTTCTTCATATACGAAGTACTCCTGATGATGAGAGAAGTCTATACTTAGATAACTCTTCTATGCACATGTTCAATATGTGTACACCACTATGCCTAGCAAACACAGACACACCTACATGTGGTACATTGTGGCTTCCCACTGAAAATAAAGATGTGAATGAGTGTTGGGAGTCTATGTTCTCAGTTTTTTTAACACAAACGAGAAATGAACAGGGCACTCAATAGCTTTCAAAAGCCATGTCATGCAGATTGCACACCGCTGCAATCATACGCACTCTAAGATCCCAGCTCAATTTTTGCAGTCTGCTGTTTTGGTAAGAAGAGGATGCAGACTATTAGCAACCATAGCAAAGCATTCCCTGCTGCATAGTATTTACAGCTAGGTGTTTTTAACCCTTTTATAACTCTACCAGACAGTTGGAGTCATCACCAGTAATCATACTAGGTATGACCTCAAAAGATGTTAGCTTGAGTTTGCTTTATGCACAGATGGGTAGGAACAGAACACTTCAATCTGTATTGATAATGGTGATGATAATCCCACCACTGCCAGCTGGGTGCTTTTCTGGGCTGTGGGTGGAACAAGCAGTTAAAATGCTGTGCCTGTTAACCAGCAGGCCAGGATTCGAGACCCAGGTCGGCCCCACAAGACAGGGTGAGCTCCTGTCCTTAGCCCAGCTCTGCAACGCCAGCTGGATCCAATCGTATCGGCTCTGCCTTTCCATTGGACTAATTCAGTGGCATGGAGAGGGGGAATTTGCTGCTTGGGTAACAGCCTCTCCTCCATAACAATCCAACCCAGGCTTTTGTGCTTTGCATGCAGTGTATGCAGCGCCGAGCACCATATCATAGTCTTTCAAGACTGACAGAGGCCTGCTTGCTTTAATCTAATGTAATAAAAATTTGTCTTTAAATTGTTCAGAAGTAAGAGTCCCATTCAACCATCATTTAGTTCCCATTCTCCCAGGAGAGCATTAATCTCTGATCCAGAGGATCAGATACATTAGCAGAGGACAATGTGATACATAAAAGAACACTGTCACTTCATAAGCTTTGACTGATGCTGCATGGGAAGGAACCTCACCTGATTCACCACCTGTTTGAGGATCATGTCTCTGTAGTCAGCTCCATTGCGTTTGATGGCAGTCATTATTAGATCACAGACACGGTACACTGTATCAGGCAGCTCATCCAGTAGGTGGAAGCAACCAGGAAGCATAGTATCAGTAAAACTGTGCAGCTCTTCTTGCTCCAAGGGTTCTGCATCCTGAAACTTCTCCAGGCACTTAGCTTCTTCCTCCTCCTGCTTCTCTCTGGCCTTACGCTCTTCTTCCTCCTTTCGGCAAGCAGCTTCCTAGAGGAAAAAACACAACTGACTAAGCAAGGTGGCTTTCACAATACCCAAGACCAACCCTTCCCATCTTCTTCAAAGAAAGGCCATTTTTCCTTGCTGTATGCAGCTCTGGAACTATAAGATCCACTGTGATATGAACATGTGGTAAGATCTACTGCAATATGAATGAACATGAAGAAGTTCTTTCTGCAACTTGGCAGCCTTTAATCCAGTGACCCAAGACTTCATTCTAAAAGGATTTTAGTGGTCCTTTATGGAAGTCACAGTTTGCTGCTTTACCTCTGGTGATTCAGCCCTTTGGTCCATAGGGATGTCTTGCCCTAATGACATAGCAATGGCCCTCATCATCTGGTCTTCTTCAGACATGCTCAGATCCTGCCACACAACCAGAATACATATACAAGGTTCGTAACTGACCAATAGAAGCCAGACTGCCCTAACTCTAAGGGGAATTAAATTGTTTGGTCTCATATAGCTTATTGACACTATACAGGAATCAAGAGGAAACAGAGCATGTTCCTTTGGGATACACAGCAGATCTTAGAAGCTGAATGCAAAACAACCAACAACCTAAAATCTGTACTACTATTTCCTCTAGGAGCAGCTCCCAGAATCAGGGAGAGGGGCCCATGATTATGCCTAGAATTCAACCAACACAAAGTAACTTGGATGCTAGGAAGTCTTACCCTCACAACTCCACCCATAAGTGGTGGAGGATGGGTTAGGAGATACTCAGTAGCTTGTTCCATGGTACTGGTGTTGAGCAGAGCTTCCATGGCATGCTCCCGAGTAAAGCCCATGTCCATCAGCTGAAAAAGGAATGGATACAAGCAAGGTACAAAGATTAAAACAAGCAAAGTGAAGGTTCTTAGGTGTCCATCCCATTTCAAAGTGCTGCTTTTCTGGGGAGCCGTAAAATAAGCCATTTCCTACCTGCTGCAACTGCTGCTGGTTCACTTGGGGCTCCCTTCGAGCACCACCCTCCTCTTGCCCTGCCTCTTCCTCACTGCGAGCTCCTTCTTTCTCCTTGCCAAGGCGCTCACGGATGACAGGCTCCCCACGCAGGATGTGGCATAGTATAGCCAACATGGACTCTGCCATTCGTCCTCCATATACCTTAAGAGGCTTGCGGTTCCATAAGTTTTTTATGCAAGTGAAAGCTGCCTGCAAAGCAATGGTGGAGAGTAAGGAAGTTCAGTACTAGTTATTTTCATTACTTGAAGGGGCAGTTAGGCAGAATAGAAAACAGTGTACATTGTCTGAAAGTATATTTAAAAAATTTTATTTAAGAGTAGAGATGATCAGAATGATGCATTCCACACTGGCATAGTTTGTGTGTAAAAATTCTGCTAATCAACATTAAAAATAAATACTAATTTCGCAGTTTCACAGCATTTTGAAAACTAATGCATTTTAACATGGGAAGTTAGAATTACTGCGATGGAACAAAATAGGTCTGCACCATAAAATTCTGGAGTGCCCTGATAAAGATTCTGCTTTTATGCAAGCCTACAAGTTTAGATATTATATAGTCCTCAAGTGTAGGTAAAGAGGTTAGACCCACTGGCTGCTCACCTTTTGTGTAACCACAAGGAAACGTAGGGCACTGAACTGCAAGTAGTTCTGCCCACCTGGCAGCTTGGCAGGCAAAGAGTGGGGAGACTCCAGCACTGTAGTAGGATTCACCATTTTCTCCACCAGCATGAGCCAGGCATCCAGAAATTCTCCCGTGCCATCAGGTAAGTCTGGATGTTCCAACCCTTCAGCAACAGGAACTTTGCCACCCATGGAGAGGGCCCAGTTAAAAGTCCTACATGAAAAGAATGAAACACAGAACCCAGTGTTTAGGCTTCTAAGCACTTGATTATTAGAAGTGGTTCTGGATGTTTCAATAGCATTTCTACTTCAATGGCAATTCTACTTGCCCTATTGCCTCACAACTGACTAGAAAGCTACATTTTCCTTTAATCCATGACCTTAGCAATGCAATATGGAAGTAGCTCCCAAACTTATATTGTCACAGCACTCAGTACACAGTCTTCTTCCCAGCTCCCTTGGGCCCCACCATCTTGGACTGTACAACAAACATGAAATAAAAGATGATGG
Source organism: Cryptoblepharus egeriae (assembly GCA_030015325.1). Lineage (NCBI taxonomy): Eukaryota > Metazoa > Chordata > Lepidosauria > Squamata > Scincidae > Cryptoblepharus > Cryptoblepharus egeriae. Next base: position 118,826,276 of record JAREYC010000002.1, read on the forward strand.
TGTACCCAGAACAGCTGGAGGAAGAGGCCACCAAGAATATTACATGACATCCCTGAAAGTTTGCCATGGCACAGACTATAGGAACCACTGCAATAAGAGATTTTCAATTCTTAACCAAAGCACCCAAGAATTGGCTCCAGAAGTCTTAGCTCTTCATACTCTTTAAGTTACTATATACCAGTTGACCTAAAGCCTCAATTCCAACTAATATGTTTATCCTCCAAAAGGTAGCCAGAGCATACAAGTGGGTAAATGCTTACTCAAAAAGAGCATTGTGCCCTCCAGAGCACAGGAATTTCTGCAGCATAAGATGGTAAGGATACTTTCTCTCATCAAACAGCATTGGTGAGGTGAAACCAACAGAGCAGATGAAAAAAGTGAGCCTATAAGAGAATGAGATTAGTTAGCCAGGCTCTTCCAGTTAAACACCCAAGATGTTCCACCACTCCATTCTTGGATTCCTGACATCTTTTAATAAGCCAAAGGTTCTTGCTCTGGACACTTAATATAAACTTCCAATGTAAACTTCCAAGAAATAAGGACTCACCGGAAACGGGGTGTAGGTGTATAGGGCGGAGGCTGCCAGGAGAGCCCTTTTGTAAGCAGTTTGGTCAGTGCTGAGGCAGTTGAGCGAGCTGCAGGTGTGGGTGCTGTTGTGGTGCTGGCAGCATGGTGGCTCCGGCGTTGTCGTACTGGGGAACCCACACACAGTTTGACCAGCAACCCAAACAGTTCAGCCAAGGCACGACCTAACCTAGAGGAGGCTGAAATGCACAACAAGAATGAGCAGCTGTCTTTTTCTGATCTGTTGTAGCTCTTCCTATTTTACTATTAAGAAACCCCCTTCTCTCTAACATTGCACAAAGCACTCTAAGACACAGAGGCATCATAGCAATGCCAAAGAAAGTGTCATTTTCTGGTGCCTTATCCTAGCAGGCCAAGCAAAGAAAGAACAGTGCAAAATTGCATAGACAAGGACAGAACTACCAGTTCCCTGCTGTTATATTCCATCTCCCTTCTTCCTAACCACCCTCAATATTTTCCAGTTCTTACCTGACAGGAGGGGTTTGATCTGTTTGATTCTGGCTGCCATGGCTGGAGTGATCTTGGACTTTCCTTTGGGATCAGAGGAACTGGGTTCATCTGTTTCCATTGGTGCCAGGGTGTCACCATCTAAACCAATTCCTTCTAGCAGACCTTGAGTAGAGGCCTCCATGCTTCCAGCTGCCACTGATTCTGGTTCACCATCTGCAGGAAGAATAGTTGTTAAATTACTAGTCAGATCGTAGTTTTAGGTCAAGCCTATTTTCCACAATCCTACTCTGGAAAAAACATAGATTTCATAAAATAAAACAGCAATATGGAAATGATTCTTGATAGAACCATAACTTGGAAATACAGAAAACATTTTTTTAGAAGCTAGGCAACACCCCTCTTAGCAATCTGATCCTAGGGATCATATCACTGTCCTTGCCCCTCCCTTGCAAAAACTTACTTAAGGAGTAAATTTTCTTTAGGAAAAGAACACTGATGTTAGAGAAGTAAAAACTTTCACTGAGCTTAAAACCATTAAGGGCCACATAAGCCTCCTGACCATTATACTAGACACCCAGGATATAGTGGCTATGCAGCATCAGACGACTTTGCCAACTGTGAACTCAACCCCCAAAGTGGTTCTCAACCCCCTTATGAGAATGACAATCTGTATTGGACCCCTTTCCCCGAAAGTAACGTCATGGTCAGAACAGGAAGTGACATTCCTTTGATACCAGAGCTCACCCTACTTGAAAGTCACATTGTGTTCAATGACACTTATTCCCAAGGAAAGCAGCTTGAGTGCCAGTGCCAGATTCCAAGATGGTGGCAGTTTTTTGAGACCCCTCTGAAATGAAGTTACAATCCCCCAAGGGGGTCCCAACCCCCACTTTGAAAACCACTGTCATATGTTTTGCATTACGCAGGGACCACAGATTAGTGATGCTATAGTAACTTGTACCACCATCATAAGAATACAACTGGAAGATGTGACCCAACTGCCTGCCAACCATACCTGCTTTTTTGGCTCCCTGAGTGGCATTGGGAGCTGCTTTGTCCTCCTTCGGCACCAGTTTTTGCATGTCAGCCTGACCAAATTCACAACCAGAAGGTAAACTGCAAGTGCAGAAAGATAAACACCTCATGACCAAAAAGAACCACATGGGATTATGAAGCAAGGGAACAAATAACAATACAAGCATGTCAATAACATGGTGCAGACAAACCAAGGATCCTGGACAGACATTCCTCCCCTTCAGTGGGAAGGAATCTAACTGGCTGAAATCTGACTGAACTAGGTTCATTTCCATCCTTTTTTTGCTACCGTTATGGCCTCTGGCCTAGTGCTCCTCTAATTATTTGGTGTCTATACAGCTTTGCATTGAGAGGAATAGTAGGACAAATGAAAGCATCTATAGTAAAATTGTTGAGTTTGCTCTCCAGTTCTTGGCTAAGTCCATTTGCTGGGTCAGAACTCACTTTAAAATTTCATTCTTTCTCAAGAAACTGGCTTCAATAAATTACGGTCAGGTGACAAAGTTTCATATTGCTTTCCTTACTAAAGTTTGGTATGCACGGGAAGGGGCTTCACTTTACCACATCCCTTCAAACACACTTACATACTTATCATTAATATCAACTCCTTTTAACCAGGGATTACATATGAATTACATATCTGATTACTCCACAAGAAACTAGTTTGAGCTTTCTTATCTCCAAAGGTTGAAAATCCCAAATCACATTTTGCAAGTAAACTAGCCTAGATGTTGCCCATTTCAGCACAGCAAGTAAACAATCAAGTCCCAACCATCTCCAGGCTCAGCCATACCTGTTTGGTGTGCACAATGACAGCAGCACAGTGCTTTCCCATACTAAGGAACAGTACAGTTGGCTCAGCTTACTCAAAACACTCAGGCCCAACTGTGATCCCCACTGGTTAACAGAGATAGCTCTGATCTCGCTCTGTAATAGAAAAGAAATTTCATGCTGTTGTACGGCTGAACTAAGCTCTGGTGGTGAAAAAGTTAAAAAGAGCAAGGAAACAGTTCTTACCTGTCCCACTCGGCAGGTATGGACAAACATCATGATGTAAGCATGGGCAGCAGTCAGGGCATGGAGCAAGGGTGTAGCCTGAGCCGAAAGAGTGGCATCAGCCACATTGCCAGCACACGCCAACTCCCGCAGCAGAACTGAACCACCAGGTGCCTCAATGGGTCGGTGCAGAGGCTCCAGGGAAGAAAGGATGGAGTCTAGCTGGAGAAGCCCTTCCTGAAGGACCTTGGGTTCATGAGACAGTGTCTAGGATACAGACAACACAATCCGATAAATAGAGCAGAGTAGATGGAGCTACATTATCAACCAGATCTACATTTGATTACAGAACATTTCAGATGCAGCTCCCCTGGCAACACTAAAAGGCCTCCACCATTCTTTTTCCAGCAACTTATAAATGCTAATACGTTATCTGTGCTTAAAAACAAGCAATAGTCTAGTCATTTGGCTTATCTGACATTCTTCCTACATTATCTTCATAGTCCTTCCACCATCTAAGTCATATTCATTGATCAAATTTACACACAATCGCAGACATATCTAATCAAGTACAATGAACATGGGTGAACTTCCTGTTCTACTGACATACCACTGCAACTGTCACAGTAAAGACAGACCCAGATAAATGAAATGTGCTTATGTGAGGTAAATGTGCTTATGTGAGGTAAACTGAGGTAAAGAAGAAAACTGATCCATTCACTCACACTCTTATCCCAAAGCTTCCCACTGATCAGTAAGTCATGGATATGAACAGAATGCAAAGCAGCACACCTGTTATAAACATAGCATTCCTGTTGTCACTGCTTTATCTGATGGTTTGGGGCACTCAAGGAGTAACTTACAATCTGATACATTTTGTGTTAGAAGTAGGAATTCGGAAGCCCGCATGTACTTCCAACTTAGTGCAATGATAACTTCTGGAAAGGAAAATGTATTCTCCTTACCAATATGGATTTGCAGACTCCAGCTACAGCTTGGCAGGCTGCTGAGGTGGGGAAGTCTATAGGCAGATTGGGCAGGCCCAAAATGGTGACCAGGGGCAGGAGGCCCTTTTGATTCACAAACTCCTGACAGTGGTCATCTGTTGTGTTGTTGCTGAGGATTGACTCCACAAATTTCATCTAAGAAAGAATGAAGGAAAAAGGAAAAAATTATTCCAGTACAGTAAGACAAGAAGGCAGCACTGAGAGATAATAAAGATAAAATAGCACAAAAAAGCATAAAAGCAGTGTCAACTTAGTAATAAAAGGAATCTAGAACCACTCCCCTCCAAACAACCTTTCAACAGAAAAACTATAGGTAGTGAAAGGGAATTTTCCTCTCAGTATCCCAATATACTTATAGTTCTATATGCAAATACGGCTTAGGGCCAGGCTATCTAAGAAACCATCTACTTCTATTATGTCCAGCTTGTCTCCTAAGGTTATCAGAGAAGGCCCTTTTGAGAGTGCCAATGCCTAAAGAGGCGCATGGGGCAGCAGCAAGAAACAGAGCATTCTCAGTAGTGCAACCAACACTATGGAACTCTCGACCCCTTAAACCAAAAACTGCTCCCTCCCCAGAAACTTTCAGGCGAGGCCTGAAGACATTTCTATTCAGACAGGTCTTCTGAGCTCCTGGCCTTTTAACTTTGACTAAATATTCTGGTTTTTTATAGGCTCAGGTGATAAAATGCCACTGCTTTAATTGGCTTTTATTCTAAATTATTGTAATGTTTTATTTTTAATTGTTGGATTTTTATGAAGTGTATTAAACTGGTGTTTTTAATTTATTTTATGTAACTATATTGTGATCCACCTTTGGTTTCTAAGAGAACAGCAGGATACAAATACTATAATAAATAAATAAATAAATTTACTGGGCATTAAGACAACAAAAACAACCTGTCGTAATAGAAAAGCATTAAATTTCAAGTTATGTTTTAGGATACTGCCTCCTTCCTCACCACAAAATTAACAGAATGGGGATTGCAACATCTGTTTGTGTTTTTATACTGACAAACTCGCAGGCGTTTGAATATTATACTCTATTAATTAAATTGCTGTAATATTAGTATAGTATATCATTGTTTTTAAAGGTTCCAGGAGCACAGCCAATACCAAAATGGCTCCTAGAAGCTCAATTTGAATGGCAAACCTCAAGCTACTTAAGTTGCCAACTCACTGAAGTAGTATGATTTTAGAAGATATAATACAGCAACAATTTTTGAACTGAATCCTTGAAGGTCTGTCTTCCAGAACTGCTTCCACCCACTATTAGAGAACTTACCACATTGAGGATGTAGTCCATGAGTGGGATAGGTATCCGTTCTTCTGTCCCGACCACCCTAGAAAGAAAAAGGGAAAAAAGCCATTATGTCAGACAATTGGAATGCTGAACCACTGCTTTCTAGACATTCTCACAAATGTGGCAGAGATGCAAGCGCATCGCCACTTGCAGCCAACAGCTACTTATGACCACTTGCAGCCAACAGCTACTTATGACATCTCCCTCAGTTTCTAAACAGCATTTTTATAGCCAACTGCAAAACAGAACTATTGCAATATTCATTCACTGTTCTTAGTCTGAATGGTTGGACACAGAACATCCAGATCAAACATATTAGAATTTAATGCAAACCACCTTCTGTCAAAGTAGTAAAGAATCAGGGGAACACCATTCATCTTCCCTCTTTCAAAAACAAAAAAAAATCCAGAGCAGCCCTACTCAAGTCTGCAGTAAATCATGACTAAAACAGCCCAGAATGCACTAGAACACTAAAAAGGAAAGGGAGAGACTGCGCTGCTCATCTAGCCCTTGAACTGGATTAAAGATCGGAACATGGCAGCTGACCACCCGAAGCCATGGAGTTCTGCAGCAAAATGGAGTTGGGAAGGGAAATAATCAAGAATAACATCAATAGCATGCGCTGTGCAGTTTGGTTGAGAAAGAAATTCTGATGCAGGCAAGGAGGGCGTTCTTAAGTAGGAGAATGGAGGATACTGGGATCTCTCCAGTTCCATGAGGCACCTGCCACGTAGCAGCAAGCAACCAAAAAAGGAAAGCCAGTCCTGCCAAGTTTGTCCAAAAGAAACATGGCCACCACCCTGGAGGTCGGAGAAAGTTTAGCTGTTTCTAAGCCATACACAAAAAGCCTTCTAAACTCTACAAAGGCAATAGGAAGATACCAAAAGCTTCATTCATAAGTGTTTTTTGAATCCTCAAGGCGACAACAGTTTAAGCCACAAAAGTACCTAAACAAACAGCTAGCAAGCATTCAGAAGGTGCAGCAAAGCTTGCCAAGGGAACACTGAGCAAGAGAGCCACTGTGTAAGCAAATTAGTCCAGTCGAGATCAGAGTGCCAGAGAATAAGAAAAGCTATGCCTAGAACGATAGATGCAAAGCTACCCTATGCTAGCCCAAAGGGCTAGCCCAAAGCCTTAGAACCAATGCATAAAACTATCATTCAGTGAAAATGGTCTTGGCTGACAAGGATCTTCGGCATGACGTGCTCGACCAAAGTTTTGGCCTATACAAAGTTCTACCTGCAAGGTACAGAGAGCCATATAATAAAGACTCAATTACAGATCTGTCTCAGGCTGGGACACATCTACAAAGATTACAAACACAATAGCAAAGATTGTTACCCTGACTTTATCTATATGTGCCTTGAGAAGAACAAAGGAGACTAGTAATCTGATACTAAGTAGGCTGGCTTAGAAATATCTTTTACTGACTTGAGTGGTACATAAACAGTATATAGAATTCAATAGAAGCTGGGAGACAGGGGACCTAACTGAAACCCAGGTGGAGGTTTCAATCCTAACCAATTTAGACCAGTATACCTTCATGTGGTGATGTAGGGAGGTTGGCATATGCCTGTGCACTGGCCTCACTCCAGGAGTAGGATCTGAGATCTTTACACCACTTTTGTGACACCCCCAAGTCTTAATAAAACTTATGCTGGGGCTTATGGCAGCCTAACTGGAGGTCAGGATGGCAGCCTTTGTCAATGAATAATTAAATGATTGCAAAACAGCTGAATCCCAGGATTCATGTGTAGACATGATCTATTCAGAGTGCAATATATTTTTTCTTCCATAGTAACATCATTCATATCACACATACTAACACTGAGATCCAAGGAGAATTTTGAGCTAGGACCAGTTCAATGGAATCTAACTTTTTCCACTGAGCAGCTGATCTCTTCACTAAATCCACCAACTCCCAAAACATTCTTCTAAATTCCCTTTAAACCTATTTTCACAGTCTAGGAAGGCAACTAATTTCATAGTTCTCTTCTTGATCATGTCCCCGCTCTCCCCTGGAACGACAGCCCAGTTTTATTGTAAAAGGTTACCACCTTCCTGATTATAAGCCATTATCCTCCAATTCATTTTGAAGTATGATAATACACAAGCAAGAGTAGCTTAAGCTTTGCTGTTTAGACATGCCGATTCCCACTGTTCCAAGATTGTCACATGCTATTACTTTTGCCCTTGGATTACTCACTGCTGGCTGGATTCTGCCTCACTCTGCTGTGTAGCATTGAAACTCTGCATGGCTTGGACTTCTTCCTCTTCCTCATCCTCACTGGAAGCTTCCTCAGCTGCATGGGTGGAACGGGGTGGAGGAGCAGTGGCTGTTCCATCAGCCTTCTGAATGGAGGGCTTTTGGCAGATGTACTTGGGATCTTGCCCCAGGTTGCAGATTTCATCTAACAACTGCAGAAAAGTACAGTAAGGCATTTTGGCATGAAATAGATGCTAGATAGAAGATATGCAGTATTCTAAGAAATTATCTAAGAATCTAAGAAATTATTCTTCAATAAGATAATGTAAGGGAAAACTATTAGAAGCAAAGCATATAGGTAAAGAAGCTGGTATAACTGAGGAGAACCCCCAAGTTACTCAGAAATCATGTAGTTCTGCTCCCTACCTTAATGATGGCGGTGGTAGCATCTGTCTTGAGTGTGGGCTGGTGCCGCATAAGCTCATCCACAGCACTCCCAAGATTGGAAGCAGTGTCTCCTGAAAAGAACACAAATAGAAAAATTGGATGAACCTTAAAAAAAGTCCTACATAACTGCAGATGCCTATATTTAGGACTGATTGATTTTTTTCCTTGCTCAATAGCCAAAGTCTACTTTTGAGAAAAGTTTGATAATAAGATAAAAAAGTAACAGAGGGTAGGCATTAGTAAGGGAAGTGACAGAAGGGAGCAGCTGGTCTCTAGGTAGGAATATTTTACCAACATAGCCTGAATATTTTCCAACTATTCCTCTCCAACTCTATGTACCAGAAACCTGTTTTCATAAAAGTTAAAAGATTCTTGGCAAAATATTCAGATTATTTGAAAAAACTTATATCCAGTGTTTCCGCCATGACAGGAATTCAGCATCAGCCACTTTATAGAGTGTTGTGTATTCAACAGTCTTGACTATCATCTATATTGGAGTCTCCAAAGATTTTGGCAAAAAGGCCAAATCAATTTCTGGCACAGTGTCAAGGATCAGACAAAACACTTTAAATTTAAATATATTATAGATTAATGAATCTCTGTGCTCAAATTTCAAGAATTTCTGCAAGCACCAACATACAGCACAGAAATAAAGAACACATTTAATAGGACTTCCCCATTTCTCTACTACCCCATCACAGCTCCAGTTGTGTTTGTTAATCGGATCACACGCTCTTCGAGGACCAGAGGCTGGCCATGGACCAGCTCTTCGAGAACCAGAGGCTGGCCATAGAAACTTGCTGTGGGCTGCATATGTCCCCCCAGCTGGGGCTTGGAGACCCCTTGTCTATAGCTATCTATCTATATATCTATATCCACATATAAAAATAAAATTGAAGAGTTGCTGAATCATCAACGCCCAGCCAAAATCTCTGGACCTAGAAGGATGAAATTTGATGAGGGTATTCATTCTGTGATGAAGTAATTCCTTCCACTAAGAACTAATTTTTAAAATTCAAAATGGTGAAAAGGGGTACATGTTTTTGTCCCTATACTTAATCAGTCAGTCCCTATCAGTCAGTGTTTAAGTGACTGATTCAGTGACTCCTCAATGCCCCAGCCCCTGGACCTAAAAGCATGAAATTTGGGTAGGATATTCCTTCTGTGATGTAATCACCCTCTAAGAACTGATTTGGTGCCCAGTGTTCCTGGTGATACTTGCTGCCTGGAGCCCTGTGTTGCCCCATGCATGGTGCCCAGCAGGGACACCCAGTGCCCAATGGTGCCTGCTGCCGCCCACTGGTGATTGGTGCTCTATGCCCATGCCAGGCAAGGATGCTCAGTGGTGCCTGCCATCCCCTCCTGGTCCTGTTGGTGCTCAGTGCCCACCAGTGCCTGCCAATGCTGATAGGTACCCAGCGCCTGGCTTCTGGTGTCAACAATGCCAGCCAATGCCCACAATTTTTTAAAATTTTATTTCTGCAATGATGGGTAAATTCAGCTAACAACAATTATAAAAACAGGGCTAATCAAATGTTTTTCATAACACTAAAACATGGACACTTTTCAGACATTTGATCCTTTTAAGACTGAGAAGCTGTGACGATCAGGACATGTTATGATACTTTGAAAGTATGCATCTGATTAGCAGCAGGCTCACGATTGCCAAATGCTTGATTTGCTGAATATGGCTGTCAGTTGCAGTTCTTCCTTGTACAATAAAACCTTGGACTGAGAGTAACTTGGATAGAGCATTTTGCAAGACAAGCAAACATTTCTAATAAATTTTATCTTGCAATACTAGCAAAAAATAGTATCGGCCAGGATACAGCTGGATTGGTGCTCCATCAGAACCTGCTCAGCCTCTCCTGAGACATCAGCCTATGCTTGTCTACTATGAAGGAAGCTATTATAATCAGTGGGGGCTCACTTCTATGTAAGGGGGGCAATTGAAAGCCTTGCATGTCTACTCTAAAATAAGTCCTATTATAATCAGCGGGCCTCACTTCTGTGTAAGGCGGGAATATTGTACCCTTTGAGACTAAGTTTGTTATATTTTTCTTTATGTTTTGTATTATATTACAGTTCTAGCAAAACGTACCCGTACTGCAGGAGTAAAATACCCTCGTACGCCATCCCCCCATTGTGCATCAATATGCCCCCACACCATGTACCATCCCCCCACAACTGTGGAAATCCCTAGCAGGCAGGTGCAAATTTTGGGACTAGGCACTGATCAGTCTTCAATGTTAGGTACAGGCCAAAAATGCACTCCACCCCCTTTCACCCCTTCAGTTGGAATTTCAAAAAAACTGGTTCTTAGTGGGAATTGTCTGATTTTTCATTATTTCTTATGGGAATATTCGCTTTGATATACAAGTGGTTTGGATTACAAGTATGCTTCTGGAACGAATTATGCTCATAAATCAAGGTACCAATGTACTTTCATAATTCTACCCCTACTTGTAATCCATGAACACCTATCAGCTTACTGCCCTATTTAAACATATAACAAAGTCCCAGCCAGCCAATGTTCAGGCCACAATACATGGCCACAACACAATGTACAGGCAACAATATTCATTTTTAAGGTTCTTCACTACCAAAACAAATCCTTTCAGATTGACATCGGTCTCATTTCTTCAGCCAAACCAAACATGCAAAAACCCATCTGGCGATGGCCATTTTCCATAGAGAAGCATATTATATTTTGCAATACTCATGTAAGTTTCTTATGCCATGGGTTTCATGCCATGGAATATCTCATGCCATAGAATATCCTCATTCAGTCCCACCATTTGCAAGTTTGCAGATTTCCACATGGGTGTTCAGAAGTACAGTTGCAACACTCATGCGGATTGTGATATCCATAACTTTGATAGGCAAGATAACACCCTAGACTGTTCTCTCACGTACCCCCTTTTCAGTACAGCATTCCCTCTCTATGGTTTTGGCATGGAAGGGCAGCTATCTTACTCCCTTGTTTGCAGGTGAGAACCTTACTCAGTAATAGGTAAGAACAGCACAAAAGTGCTAAGCATCTGAATCATAATCTGAGAATGTTTATCCATGCCGTTTATCTGAAAACACTCATCAACACACACTTGAGAGGGAAGTAATATGCCCGTGGCTGAAGTTAACGCGTGTATAGAAATATGCACTTGTAAGTCTTAAGCTGAAAACTTGTATACTGGTAAGTTGAAAAATTTATGCCTTAAAATTGATCCTGAAAGCATGGGTCAATACAGAAAAGCTTTTAAGTCATCACATATCATTTCTATGAGGAGTTGCTTAGTGAGGTGGGAGTGAGGCTGCTTTTAAAAGCAGGATGGGATGGAGCAATTAATTTCTGGTATTGTTTTCAAAAAATTTCACACCCCTAATTTTTCTCCCTCAACTCACCTAAAGGTAATAGCAAATTCCATGATTTTGGGCTGAAAAGATGCTTTCAACTTATCTGTGAGAAGACTGACTGACAAGCAAGTTATCTAATGTAAATGTCACTGGTGTGGATTGCAGTAAGCAAGCTATTAACGCAGTGATTCCCAAATTTTCATATGGCAAACTCATAGGAGTGCCATGAGATGTTTGTGGTAGCCTATTCTTGGATGTTCTGGGCACTGCCATTTTGGATCACAAGTGATTCTTCCAATTTCTCATTCAATCCAAGATTGTGCATGCAGGAGAACCAGGTGATAGGAAAGAATGGCGCCGTGACCATAGTACGTTTGGGAATGGCTGCATTAATGCATTGGGACTGTGTTGCAAACCACATTTCTGGATACAGATTTAGAATTGAGATCACTCACTGGGAATCGGAAGGTGCTGAAAACAAGACCCTAAATTCTGTTTCCATCCAAAAGTTGTCCAACACTAAGAATGGCATTAAGTCATGATGGAAGTGGGAGTTTGACTTTTAAGTAGAATCTGTGCAACCAATGTAATTTGGCATTAGAAATAGTAGCACCATCACAGACTTGTAGAAGAAATGTAAAAATTGAGTCCAACCCCAGTCCACTCTGGTCATCAACAACTATAATTATCCCCAACTTTATAATCCCCAGTCCACTCAGGTCATCAACAACTATAGTTATCCCCATAACTTTACAGCCAAGTGGTGGAGAGTTTTATCATTTTCCAAGGCAGACTGTTGACCTGCCTAACAGTTGCTAACAACAGGAACTTGTTCCTAACATTTAACCCTTCTTTAAGAGACTATGGCTGCAATCCTAAAGACACTTTTCTGGGAGTAAGACCCACTGGACACAATGGGGCTTACATCTGAGTAGACATGGTTAGGATTGTGCTCTATGAGAACTAATTAGATCACAGTCTACGTATAAATCAGAAAAATATTATGGATGAAAATGCTACTAAACTAAGAGTGGCTGAAATCAGATCAAGTTAATAAAATATTAACTTGATATTCAGAAGTTAATATTCATAAGTTAATAAAATATGCTTCAAAAAATAATCCCATGGTTCAAACGAAATGGTCTGTTCCCGGAAGACACTCACCAAGTGGATCAGAACTGCGACGCCTCCTCATTGCAGGGAGGTAGTCTGGAGAGAGCAACACTTTAAAGAGGCGCTCAAAAGGCTGACATTGGACAAAGGATTGGAGACCCCGGGCATTTAGGCACAGGGCACTGAAGACATTGGGGAGAGAGCCCAGAACTTCACGGGTGGCAGGTACCTGTCATGAAAACAGAGAATCATTAAATGCTACATAGCTGTCAGATGTGAGACAAATTAGTGTTAAAACTATAAAAAGCTTTAAATGTATTGCTGCCTCATAGGACTGCAGGAAAGTGGAAGCATAATACAATAACATAGAGAAGAAATTCATCTTTAACCTAGAAGGATATGAGATAAAAAAGTAAACTCTTAGTACTGAGAAAATAATGAAGCAAACAGCAATGCGAAGATTCAAAAGGTATAAAAGAAAGGGGAAGGAAATATGGAAAAGAACATCACACCATTTTAAAACTGTATTATTATTAGCACCAGTGCTCCATTTTCTATTATATAATCTTGTTGAACGCTGGCTTCTGTTTTCACCCTTTTACTGCCTTACTTTATTACTTTGCAAGAGTAAATTGCAAGAGTAAATTACACATCTTTTTATTTTGGGGAGGGGGTCTTGAAAGTAATTTGGAGAAAAGAAATATATGCTACTCCTTTTATAAAAAGCAGGCCATCTGCTTTAAAAAACACGTGAAGGGTTTCAAAAGTTACAAAAAAATCACAGCAACTAATGTCTGGGGGTCAAGAAGAACAACAAATAGTACAAAACAGCAATCATACTTAGTCTAAAAAACCACCTGATCTCAAGGATGCTAACTGATAAATGAACTTACTTTGCAGTAGTAGAATTGGGAGCATAACATAGATTAGAAATTACTCAGAACTTTCCAATGTAAAGCAATTTGAATGTTCTGCAGAAAGGTAAATACCAATGAGACACTCACATCTTTAATAAGGAGAGCATGCAACATGACATCTGTTAGGCCATTGTCCTGCAGGGAGGACAGCAGTGAAGGCTCTTGAAACACGAAGACTGTTACGACTTCAGTGGCTGTGAGGAAAAAGCAAACAATGAGGCCAATTTGACTTCAGTAAGGAACATTAGCAACCAGACTTACACAGTGAAGTGTACCTACAACTTCCACCCCCTATGTCACTCGCAACAAATCCCAAAGTTCTGCTCAAATGATGGGACTGCAGGGCAGGAGGAACAGGAGGCAGAGGGGTGGCCCTGACATCACTGCAGCAATTGTGGTACCGCAAGAATCCCATGACAACCCCACATAACTGAGGGAGTCCTGCAGCCTAGAAGGGGAAGTACATGGAATGCTGTTACTTTCCCACCAAAGTTGTACCTACTTATCTACTTGCATTCACATGCTTTTGAACTACTAGGCTGGCAGGAGCTGGGCAAAAAATGGGAGCTCACTCTGGTTCGAGGTACTTGGGTCTTGAACTGTCAACCCTTAGGTTGACAAGCACAGCATCTTAACTGCTGAGCCAGTGCAATCCAATCTACCAGTCCTATCTACTACACACACATCCTTACCAAGCAAGAAGAGCGAGGGTCCATAATATTCTGCATTACTGATGATGTGTTTCAGAGAGGTAGGCAGAGAGCCATCCATCACTACAATGAGAGAGAAAAAAGAATGTGTTTAGGCCAGTGATTTTCAACCTTTTTAATCTCACAGGACACTGACAAGGCACTATGTAAAGATATATCATCAATTTACAAAGCACACCATGTTGCTGGTGGAGAATTCAAATCCTTAAATAGTCCACTTAATAAATGATTTTTTTAAAACAAATTTGCCAAACACCCATAGTACACCTGTGGATCACTCATGGAACACCAGTGTGCCACAGCACACTCTTTGAAAATCAGTGATACATGAAGAACTATTTGAAGCACCTGCACTCAGGACTGGAAATACTTCCACTATTCTGCACCCTGGAAACAGGTTGGGTTGGGAGGTGGTTGTGTTTCAGCGACAGAGCCCACATTTTCTTTGTGTGCAGAAACACCCACATTCAACCCGTAGCACCATCTCCATCATGGGTTGGAAAAAGATTTCTGCCAAACTGTTGATGTCAGTCAAGTATAAACAACACCAAATCCGGAAGACCTAAGATGTGACTTCATCTTTATATATAAATAGTTCTGCCGTTTTGTTAAATTGTCTAATTTATTCCTGTTTTCTTAGACAAAGGGAGAGGTAAATAGCTATTCAGGGCATTGAAACATCACCCTTGATAACAGGAAATATTAATTAAAGTTCTTTGGCTTCCTGGATTTCAACAACATTATCCATGGCCTCAAAAATCTCAGTACAACAATATCTGCTTACTAGAAAAATTGCTGTTTGAAAAATGCAGGTCAAGATACTCAGAAAGCCAACAAGTGTGTTTGTTACGTGAAGCATAGTTTGTTACATGAAGCAGAATCCTAGAGAAATGTTTGTTTGTTACGTGAAACATACTTTACGTGAGGTGCTTGTTACATGAGGTGCCACTGTATATAAGAGAGAAAAGTCACTGACTGACTCACTCATCAATGCCCAGCCAAAACTGCTGAGCAATTTGGGGTGGGTGTTCCTTCCGTGATGGAGGGAGTCACTAAGAACCGGTTTTTGGAAATTCCAATGGGAAGGGGATGAAATGGGGCGCAACACATTTTCCTCCCTATACTTTGCATTGAAGAACTGGTGACTGAGGGATGCTCTGCCCCAACCCCCGGATTTAGAAGCCTGAAATTTGGGGAGAGTTTTCCTTAAGTCACCTGAACACCCACCAAGAACCCATGTGGAGAAATTTAACCCTTAAGGGGCTGAAAAGGGGTGCAACGTGTTATTGTCCTATACTTAACATGCAAGACTGACCAACATCCAGCCAATTTGGTGCTTGATGCCTGGTGCACTGGGGGGGGGGATGTTGTTCGGAGGGAGGGGTTGCACTGGGAAGGATGCTGTGCATGGGGAGGTGATTGCATGGGGACAATGCGCATGGGGGCTGATGCGCATGGGGGGATGATGAGCATGGGGATGAACATGGAGGATGTTGCGCTTGGTGTGGATGTGCTTGGGAGTGGATGTGCATGGGCGGTTGATGCGGGGGAGGGATATAACATGGGGAATTTTACTCCCGCAACACGGGTATGCTTTCGCAAGTATTCAATAAATGTGACAAAGATAGCAGGTTCATGTATGCAGAGGTGTTCTTTACAATGTGCTGGCCAAATGAAGGCAGACAAAGAATGTGGAACTTTCTAGAAAGTTTGGTGTCTTTCATTATGTGGCTATCAGCATCTACTGGCAACTATATCACCAAGAGACAAAAACAATGCACATTAAGTATCACTAAACAAAGAAAAACTAGACAGAAAATCATGGACTTCATCTAACATGCCATCCACCAGGTATCACTAAAGAGCCTCACCATGGCGTATGCCATCTGAGAAAGCTGGGTCCTGAATGGCCTTTTTCAGGAAATTTAACATCGATTTCAGAAGTGCTGCTCGCTGAGGAATACACTGGACTCCTGAAGTAGAAAAAGATCCAAAAACAAATCAGTTCATGTGAACTACTTTTGACTGATACAACAAAAAGATTTTTTATAAAAGTTGTTACATACCACTTCGGGGAGAGACTATCGTGTTTGTGCTGCTGCTGGGAGTGATGGTACTTGGGGCCCTTGCTTCAACTGCCACTTCTTGCCGTTGCTCTCCAGATGTAGAAGGTCCCGGGCTGCTCTCCATGGCTACATCAGAAACTGAATGTTTCAAAGAGGGATGAAACTTATTCAATTTAAGGAACAAATATGGTATATTCTCAATATTTTAGACAAATTGATTCAGTTTGAATCAATTTGAATCAAAAATGGTGCCAAGCTGGCTCATAACAAAAAAAAATCTATCACTAAGTTAGCATCAACACAATCTAACAAGCCTAGCAATGACAGTGGAAAACTGATTGGCACTACAGAATCAGAAATAAGTAACAAGTCACATTTTACTGATGAATTTTTTGTTTGTGTTACAAAATGAATTTGATCTGATCTTTTGTCTAGGAACATAGAAGCCCTGCGGGACTTGGGTGTAAAATTCTGCTTTTAAGTTCCCCAATGCAAAGCACTTGAAACTAGACAAGTGAGCCTACGTTCGATCCCTTCCTTCATAAACCAGCTGTAGCTCTTAAATGCTTATCTACACCTCCTTGTATGCAAAAGTTGCACCTCCTTGTGTACAAAAGACACAAACAGGAAATATAACATTACTACTTCTCAACTCTCCCTGCCCCAGAGCACAAAGATAGTTTCAGTGATGTAATGGAGGCCCAAACCAAACTTGCTTTCAGCTCCACCTGAGAAGCAGGTAGTTAGCTAAAAATAAATACAGGGGGCAGTTTCACTTAACAATGGATCAGATTCACAGAAGCAATTTTTTATCTGTAAGTCTCTAAAACCAGAAGCAATTTTTTCCTCTATAAGTCATTCTAAGGTCCGCAGATGCCGCAGGCAGACATGGGCAGCATCTGCAGTGCTTAGAACACCTTCCAGAGGTAAATGGAATGGTACTCCCCTTGCCACTAGAGCTTACTGCCACATCAATGAAGTCAGCTATCTGTGGAGGAGTGCCAGAACAGAACCCCCAAGGATTCAGGGTACACCTGTACCTTTTACCTTTTAAGCTTATTTTAATTGTTTCAAACCACCATCTCACACAAGCACCACTGTATTAAGAGATATTATAGAAACATTATAAGATTGTACATCTTGTATTTAACTAAAAATTTAACCTTCTATATCTGTCTCCATCTCTTCACCTTCCTGGGCAGCAGCAGGAACAACAGGAGCAGCAGCAACAGCAGCAGGAGGAGGAGGAGGTCTCTGGATCTTTGGCTTTATTACAAAAGGACATTCCCTTCGGCACAGATCTGCCTCATGCTAAAACACAAGTTAAAAGTAAGCTAATTTGAATGTAGAACTCAAGTACTAGGTAACTTTGAAAGTCAATCATTAGTATAGTGGAGTAAAAATATCCAGCCTGGGAAATTGAGCACTAAATTGTTCTTAAACATGAAATTGTTCTTAAGTAGAGATGTCCAAATTACAAAGTATGCGGAAAGCAGTATATTTATGATCTTACAACAAGAATTAATTGTGTGCAGAAAATTAAGCCTCTTATTTGTGATAGACATCTACAAGTGACTAATGTCCTCCACACCTAAATTACCAAACATTTGCATTGAAAGGATCAAGGCTGAAAAGAGGAATATACCTCTAATCTGTAGATGAAGATAGAGAGGCCGCTGTGAGACTGGAAAGCTGCCATATCTAGGTTTGTGATTAAGTCCACTACACGTACTGCTCTTGTCACAAAAGTGATCTGGTCCTGTTCATCCCCCAAGAACTTGATCACCTAGAAAAAGATACATGCACATTAAGAGGAACATATGAAGATAAAAACCACCGAACTGATCAATCCTAGTGCCCTTATACCTGAAATTCACAGACACTGACAAGCCTATGCCTCAAAAGAAAATAGCCCTACAAATTAACCCTTAAAAACTCCAATTTAAACAATGTAGTAATAAAAGACTACACTGGCTTGGGCATGCCGTGAGAATTGGTCGGATTCCAAAAGATCTCCTATATGGAGAATTAGTGCAGGGAAAGTGCCCTAGAGGGAGACCACAGCTGCGATAAAGACATCTGCAGGAGGGATCTAAAGGCCTTGGGAATGGACATCAACAGCTGGGAAACCTTGACCTCCAATTGTTCAGTGTGGAGGCAAAGACCCAGCATGGCCTTCTTCAACTGGAAGAGACACTTGTTCGGCAGGCTGAAGCAAAGAGACAGACTCGAAAGCAGCAAAACCTGGGGCCTGGGCAGGGGACAGAATTTATTTGTCCTCAGTGTGGAAGGGATTGCCACTCTCAAATTGGCCTTTTTAGCCACACTAGATGTTGTTTCAGGACCTCCAATCAGAGCACGATACCATAGTCTTTCGAGACCGAAGGATGCCAATGAGATTAAAAGACTAGTTATCAAACTAAAGCTAAAATCCTATGCATACTTACTTGGGAGTAAGTCCAAGTGAATATAGTCAGACTTTCCTGACCACATTTATGCAGAACAGCATTGTAAGTCATTTTAATTTGTGCCCATCAAGTTATACACATTCATGTTTTGTCAAGAGAAATCAGACTAGAAATATTTTAATTAGAATACTGAAATCGTTTTCTACATTTGGTAGCAAAATTGCAAACAACTGCCTGTTTAGAAATGCAAAAGTTACTCAAACTTGCATTACCTTTAGTAAGGCTTCCATCATGCCACAAGAGACTAAGGCTTCTCCTCCTGCATCATAGCTTGCCAGGTGATAAAGGAAAGAGAAGAGTGCCGTGGCAAACTGATGAGGATATGGCTCCATGGAAGGATCTGGAGTGGAGAAAAGAAGCAGCATTATATTTCAGTGGAACAAGGAAGCAAAGTAACACTCGATTATGCTGAATACCTCTACTTACCAATCATTGCCTGTATACAATTCCGGACTAGGACTGGCAAAAATCCATGATAGGATGCGGTTCCAGTGCAGTCAATAATACTGCTGAGTTTTGGAGTCCGCTCCAAGTGCACAATGGAAGTTAGCGTCCTCAATGAGGCGGCTTTGATGTCCTATGAAGGAGAAAGTAGAAAATTAGCCATACATGCCTGCAATTTTCAACCAGTGTGCTGTAGCAAAGTAATGTGCCACAAATAAGGGTTAGGTGTGTCATGGGGCCAAACAGCAGCTGCGCAAGGGAGAAGCAACTGTTGCCAGTCTCATCAGCAGAACAAGAAAACGGAGGAGCTGCTTTGCATCTCATCTCACAGCATGCTTATAGTGAACACGTGACTGTTCCTTTAAAGCTCATGTTGCCCAGCAAGAATGGGAGCCCAAGCTATGCATGTCTACTTGGATTTAAGTCTCATTATAGTCAGTGGGGCTTACTCCCAGGTAAATGTAGATAGGATGGCAGCCCAAGACAGCAGTTGCCTGCCCAGCGAGCTGATTTGGGCAGTAGAAGACTGAAGAAGCTCCAGGAAGAGGAGGCAGCAGCTGTGTTGTGGCTAAGAGCAAGCAAGCCAAAAGGAGGGCAAAATGTAAGAAGAATTGCCTGAAGGGCCGGCTGGTTGAAATGGGGCCTTGAGAGTCACTTTTCCTTCCTGCCTGCAGTGCCCCAAAGCAAATTTCGGTGCACTGCCTCTATCAACAGGGCACTTATTAATATTAAATTAAAATTTAACCGCATTAAAATAATTTATTAATTATATAATCTAAAAGTATTTGTTTTGTAATAATTCAACATAATTAAAAAATTACATGGTGGGATGCTTCAAATAATTTTTCAGTGTGCTGTGAATTTAAAAAGATTGAAAAATCCTGATCTAGGCAATAGCGAATATCTTGGACTATATTAAATAAGTTTCACATCTCAACTAAGATAATAGCATAAGACACGGGCAGAGAGGCACTTTTTTAACTGGTGCTGCTGTTAAATTTAATAGGTGAAGGAATAAATATATCACCCAATGCAGTATCTTTTCTTGTTTACTGGGGATCTTCAGCATTTAAGAACGTTGATTCTTAACTAAGAATTTAAGAATGTTGATTCTCAAACTAAATCCGTTGATTTAATTTGTCTACAAAATGCTTTGTGAACATTGTTGAAATGTGATGTGCGTACACACATACACCTGACAAAGAGGCCAGCAGAAACATCCAGGAAACAGAAGCTGAAAGACCCTTAAGAGTCTTGACAGCTCTTGTTGGCAATCTGCTACAACTGGAATACCCCAAGATTGTCTGGCTCATAAGGCAATATAATAAACACTGCCTTCTTGTTCCAGCAGTTACTGCTCTTCTCATGCTTCAAAGGGGAGCACCATAAGACTACAGTTCACTCTTCCTCTATACTTCCTCTTCTATTCCATTCTCCCCTTTATTTTCAAATCCAGAAGCAAGAGGAAGAAGAACAGCAAGGTCAGGCACATTCAAGGTCAGGCGAGCACATTCTTTTTATTCAGTGGTGGAGATAACCACCTCAATCAGCCTCATGGGTGGACCACTCCTGTAGCTCTATACCAATCACTTGGGTGAAACTTAAGATGAAAATTATTATTTGGCAGTTTTTCCTTCCCAAACAAGTGATAAGGAACACAGGCCTCAGATGTGACCTACCATTAATTGCTTGTCTGTTATCTGCAATACATCCACTAGCTCCTCTATCAAGCCATTGTATAGTATGCTGTTGGCTGATTCCTGCAAGGCATTTGAATACACTGTGGGAAAGCAAAGAGGCTGTATTAAGGATTTGTAGCAGTTGACAGGTGTAAAAGAAAATACATTATTTCAATTAACATTTGACCAGGTTATACAACAATGGCCACTGACCTCAGGATACAGAAGTTTCTATTATTTCCAGATATATGTCAGGTGCAATTGTGCTGAAAAAGTACTCAGTTTGGCTGCTGTACAAAGTTTGGTTTTCCACTGGTATACAACAGGCATACAACATCTCCACCAAATGGCTATTACTAAGCATAGCAATCAAATCAAATGAGTTTCCATCAACCCAGTATCCTTTCTAATTGTAGCCAGTACACCATATTTCAACAGAACTCTGCTCTCTACAAAACATCTGCTCCCTGATCTTTTCAGACAGGGATAGGCAACCCCTGGCATTAGTGCCGAGCTTGGCACTCGGAATGGTGCTTGATGGCACACCAAGGCATCCCAGCACACACAGCTAGTAGGTGTTGCCACTGCTGCTGTCCCAGTTGCCTGAAAAAGCCGCCTGTCACCATCACTAATGCCCAGAACGGCACCGTCTCTCCCCACCCTGCTACTATCAGAATTGAAGGGGTGGAGGAGAGTGTTCCATCTTCAATCCTGCACTTTTCTACTCAGAAGCCCCTTTGCAGTCAATGGAACCTACTCCCAAAAAGGGGTGGAGCAAAGGGAATCCCTAGAGCCCAATCATGAGTATCTTTGCTCAGAAATAAGCCTCTTTGCAAGAGGCATGGTAAGGATAAGATCAGGCTGTTCTTCAGCATCTCTAGCCCCCACAGCACCATAATGATGGAGAAGCTCCGGGGGAGGTACAGAGGGAGCCACATGCAGGCTGGAGGTCAGAGTAGGTGGACAGTAGGTGGAATAGGGTTTGTGTTAGGGTTATATCATTTACTGTCCATCTACTTTTGGTTCACCGTGTGTGTGAACCAAATCTTGTTGGCACATGGAGTAACATTGTAACATACATTCAGAACTACACTGCTAAAAGGTTGCTGACCCCTGTTTTAAAGCATTTCCAAAAACAGAGGAGTAGGAAAATAATCTTGAAAATCTGGAAATTTAGTTTAAATTTTCTTGATCACATTAATAAGTTGAAAACTTGAAGTACAGTAACTAAAAGCACAATCCTAACCATGTCTACTCAAAAGTAAGCCCCATTGTGTTCAATGAATCTTACTCCCAGGAAAGTGTCTTTAGGATTGCAGCATTAGAGACTGAACTGAACTATATATCAGCACAAGTCCCCTGCTAGGCTAGAGGTGTTGCAAAAGTGCTGTATGGCACTTTTGTGTCACTCAGAGGGTGTTAGGCCAGTGCACAGACATATGCCAGCTTCCCCATGTCACCATGGAAAATGGGGAGATGGGCAAGTTGTGCTGGCCTAAGCTGGTTAGGGTTGTGCCCTCAGGGCAGATGGAAGGGCTTTTCTGAGCATGCAAAAAGCATACACTGGAGCTCAGCCCACCAAGTCAAGCCTACTATTGCTATTTGTTGTGTTGTTGGTGTTACTGCCAGGCACTGTGAGTCTGGAAGTGGTCCTGTGGGAATCCACTAGACACCACTTCAATTACAACCACTGTACAGGTACCACTAGTTAAGCAATACTGTTCTAGGATATTAAGCATCTGGACTTCCTCTTGGTCTTTTCCAGTACATTTTGCATCATACTTGCATGACTAGAATGGAGTTGTTTACACAACTAGATTTTAAACCACACAAACCACACAAACTAGATTTAAAAACCTGCACCTATGGTAATTTCTCATCTGTTTGAATCCATATTATCTCTATTTTTCTTTTGTTGCTATCACCCAACTTTCATTATTTTACATAAGCTGTGGGTTGCAGAACTAATTTCTGTTTAGAGTCCAGATCTTGAAGCCACATGGAAAAGTAGGAATAATTGTGGTTTTAACAATTTTAGTTTTCATGCTTCTCAAAAGGTGACTATTATTTCACTCTGATTTGGTTAAATTTGCAAGTGTTGCTGTTTTCTAATTCTTTTAGAAAGGAACGCCACATAAAAATAAGACAAGGGACTGAGTTACTTGCATAAACACAATGTTCTTCCTTTAAAGCAGTGCTTTTCAACGTTTTTGCATCTCATGGCACACTAACAAGGCACTGAAATTCTCAGGACACAGCATCAGTTGTTTTCACCATTGACAAGGCACACCAGACTGTTTAAATCCCTATTAATGAATGTCAATCCCCAAATTCCCAAGGCACATCTGAGGGCTATCTGCGGCATACCAGTGTGCCACAGCATACTAGTTGGGAAGCACTGCTTTAATGTCTAATCATTGCCACAAATAATCCACACACCTCTATCCTCACCTAATATAGAAATGGCGTGCAGTCTGGCCTGAACAGCTTGTAATCGTTTTTTATGATTGGAAAAGCCATGGGCCAGGCGAATGTGTGTAAACAGCAGCATCTACAAGAGAAAAAATAGTCAATAGCATTACAATAAGGCCAAACACAGAAACTGTGAGCGGATATTCCCCACACTATTACAGCTTACTAAGAGTAAATTGGACTGTATATACAAATGCAACAGAATGAGATCGCAGAACAGACTACACTTTTACAGTGCAACTTTTTTTTTAAATCATGCGAATAAAAAAAACTCATATACATAAAACTTGAACAATAAATACAAGGCAGTATCTACTGTGCTCATCTTCTGTTTGCAAGATCTTTCCATATTCAAAACGAGGAAAGTGAGTCTCAAGTGATCTCATTCTGCTGCATATACAGGTTTATGAAAAAAAACTGAATTTGATTAATCCTTGAATAATTACCACCAACCAATATACACCAAAAAAAAATTCATTCCATTTTGAGCATGTGTACAATAAGGAAATCTTGTCAAAAAGCCTGCTACAATCAAATGAGAACTGAAGCCAAGAATGCCAATCCTATCTCCTCTTTCCATGGATATAAAAGATCCTATTCCTACAGTTAAGGGAATTCAGCAGTCTTATTCCACTAGGTTGGAAGATTGCTCCATGACTAAACTACTTGTTTTTCTTTGTGTCAAATCAGAAACCTTACATTTGACAACACATCCTTTTCTTTTAACATACCTGTTTGTCCTTCGGGATGCTGTACATTTTGGTGAGGGATTCCATAATTTCAGAGGGGCTTTCTGAAATCTGATTTGGGAAAAGAGAAGTTGCTTATAAATGAATATGGTGGTGAGATAATAAACAGTCATTGAATAAAGGTGGCCACAGCATACCTTATCAAGTTGTTCTATGTGGATATAATGTAGTGTGTTGCTGGTGGTCTGAAAGAAAAAAAGCAGAGAGCATTAAGATACCATTTTCAATCTCTCATTTAGAAGCCAAGAAACAGTAGCAATTTGGACATACTGGAACAATCATAGGACTGGTGACAATCACACCTAATCTTTATGGGGCATTTAAACTTTATAATATAATAAACATGAATTACTATGCCGGCAACCCCTACTTGAGAAAGAACTATATGTTGTTCCCAAAAATCTGCACCCAGAAAAAAACAAAACAATTTTAGAGGAGAAAAATGCAGGACAAGTCTCTTCACAAGCATATAAAAGTTACCTTGGAAATTTGAGAAATTGTCATCTACACTGAAGTGTTCCTGTCTTATTTAGGAATATTCTGTAAATGTTTCAACTGCTCAGTTTTCACCCAAGTCTTGAACATATTGGAAAGACTATGGAAGCATGCTCACAGCACCCATGTGCAATTTGGGAAGGGAAGGGCAAAGTCAGAAATGTTCACATCTAGTAAGAGACCTATCCTAGACATATTCTTAAGCCACAGGAAAGCAAACTCTCTCCAAGACAAAAGGCAAATAATGTGGCTTCAACAACACTGAATCCCTATCATCACCACCAACTTCAAGGAGTTGAGAAACATATTCAATTGCCAGGCACAGGAGCAGAGGCAGCACACAGGATAGCCTGTGAGAACCTCCAACTTGAGTTAATCAAGTTACTGAAAGCATCTGGGAATAGGAAGACTGGCTGCTAGCACCTTCTCATACCTAAAGTAACTTCCTCCATCTTAGAATTCACTCACTGGTAACAGCCAGAGAACTGGGGTACAGTGCTTCCCACTATTCTTAGAGACTGAATAGGGAGCAACATAATCCCTTTGCCAATCCAATGTGGGTTTTTGAGTGTTTTGTTGCCAAATCTTTCTCCCACCCACTTCCCACATAACCCTACAAGAACAAGTCTGTAGGAGACTCACCCTTTTGTCCACTTTGACCTCGGCCCCTGGCTCTGCATAGAATTCAAAGTGTAGTGTAGTTGCACTGGGAGGGTATTTCTGTGTACAGATCACAGTATGGAATCAGAACAAACCAGATGGCATAAACACTCCCACTAAAATCAAACCACCCTTTTCATGGACTTTGGGGGAGGGTGCACTAGCTTAACAGAGATCAATGCACCCTGGCATTGAGATTATCCATTTGTAACACTCTAAAGAACACTCCCACCCTCTGCCTGCTCCTTGCATCTTTTCAATTTTTAATTTAATTTTTTTGCACAGGTGGGAGGAGGAAGAGAGTTAAGATGTAAGAAGTTAGGATTAGGTATGAAGACATGGTGATGCAGAGGAATCTCTGCCAACATCTGGACCTCTATAACACTAGTCAATACATTGCAGGACAACTAAGGAATAGTTTATTCTTGTGCTTCCAATACACTATGACTAACTATGTAAGACCATTAAGCTTGCACCACCCATGTGACAAAAGGTTTTTGTGATGGCTGAAGCAGATCAGAGGAACAATCTCTAGGTAAGAGGTGGTATTTCAGATATGCCATCAGCCTTTTTTTGGTTTCATAATCCACAAGAGCCCTAGAATCCGTGCAAAATGTTACTTGGGCATTTCCCAACATGGTTCCTAGCAATTATAAAAGTGCCAAGCCAGGAAGTACCTCAAAAGGAGGGATGCTTCCTATTCCAGAGGTTTAAGAGTAACTATCACTTTTTTGATGCAATAATAGTCATACTACCTGTGCCAATCCTGCCAACAGAGAGACGTAGCAGCAATCTACATGGGTAGTCTAAAGGGCACAATCCTAACCAAGTTTTGAGCACCTGGGCAAGGGCGATGCAGGTCCAAGGTAAAGGAACTCACTTTAACATGAGGAGGCCTCATGTCAGATGCAGGTCTCAACTGCAAGATACAGCACAAGCCCCATTGATACAGCTATCCCAGAACTGGAAGGTTGCGTTAGAATTTGGGCAAGAGGGTAGGTAAGTGGCACACTGACCAGCCACAACACACTTCATTTAGAGATACCCATATTGATCTATTCAGGTATTTATTTCCAGTCTATGACTCTCAAGAGCCTCTAAAGCAGCTTACATTAAAAAATAGTACAGTAATAAAATTCAATTGTCTCTTTTTGAGCTGGTGCTACAAAATCCCCTTTAACACAGGCACTATTACTACTTTCTCCACCATCCACCAGTACAGGCATTGTGAGCAGCTCAGGGAAAGGGCTCTCTCAGTATATACTGCCCATGATGATAAAGCTTCACTCCAGAAAGTATAGCTATTTCAACACATACACACTGATCTGCTCAACATAAAAGCAAGCACTGAAAAATCAAATCTCTAAGCAAAAGAATGGTTTATATGAGAACTCTAACTTTTGGAACACCTCTAGAACCCCAACCAATGGAAGGAATCCCTACTGGTAGGAATTTCTATCAGTTAAGAACACCACTGGAATCCCTACCAGTTCAGAGTACAGCTGAAGGATTATTATGCAAAATGAAAAGGCATAACTAAACCTTCATACAAGAATGGCAAAAGTTTCCAGATATGTTCCTAAATGTATCCAAGCAGTTAATAGTTATGCATTATTCACTCAAAAGAATGAAGAGGTATACTAAAGCAGAGAAGTCAACAGGACTGCAGTCCCTTTCTCTAAATATCAGAGGCACACAGCACAATCCTAACAGTGTCTACTCAAAAGTGAGTCCCATTGGGTTTAATGGGTCTTACTCCCAGGAAAGTATCTTTAGGATTGCAGCCATAATCTTAAAAAGCCTGTTCTAAATACTATATAGCAACTTATAATTTTCCAGAACATTATTTTAATGACTCTGTCCACTCAACAGACCAATTCTGTTTGCCAAGGCTGCTACTTAACAATGCCAAAGACATTGTATAATGCACATGGAAAAGGACAATCCAAGTAATCTTGAGTGTTGGAAAGTAACTGAGAATTAGTTCTACATGCTACAAGTCAAGCTACCAATTGCAGAAAGGTGGGAAAAGGGAAGGAAAACTCAAAATGGAACACTTACCAGCATGTGCAAATCTCTACAACATTCTGCCAGGCCAAAGCCATTTTCTTTGCCACCCCAACTCTATAGGATAGAAAAAAAAAGAATAAATGAACTGCACCATTGCAAACCATAGCTTAGTACCTGAGAGAAAATTCAGCTGTGCATTTTGCATGGTTCTGATTAAGAGAAAAGTGGCTAAGTTATGTGGTCATTGCTGAATTAAAATCCTAAAAATTTAAAATTCTAAAAAAGTAAAGCTGTGTGTGCGTCTCTATCTCAGGCCCTAAATATCTTGCCTTATAACATGTTCTTATGATGATTGTTTCCAAAAGCAAGTGAAAAATTCTGAATAGTGCTTAGAAGACTGTAGATAAAGGTCCTCATCTGCATCTTTTTTGATTCTTCATGTAAGGAGATAAGAGAAGTCTCACTGGATCAGGACAAAAGTTTATCTAATCCACCTTCCTGTTTTCTCACAGTGGCCCACAAAATGCCTCAGGGAGTTTACAGAATAAAACCTGAATCTTGGTGCCCTTCCTTACACCTGACACTTTGAGGCTGCCCATTTCTAAATCAGGAGGTTGCACTTTTAGTGTGCCTGTAACCTGTCATTGACTTTTATTCTAGAAGTTTTTCTTTCTCTTTTAAAGGCATCTAGGCCAGATGCCTTCACATCCTATGACAAGAAGTTTCACAAACAACACACTGGGGTAAAGATATATTTGCTTTTAACTCTTCCAACACTCGATATTGGTGGATTTTTCCTGGTTCTACTGTTATGCAAGAGGGAAAAGAACTCTTATCTATCCAACCATTGAATAATTTTGTATGCCTCAATAATGGTCGCTTTTGTTTAGACTGAACAGCCTATCAAGTTTTTAATAGGCATTTATTGATGCATGTAATACCCTTATATTCTCTATAATACTCTTATAACCACTTCTCTAGAAGGTTTCCTGTCATATTTGAAGCAGTTTTTATTACTCTTAATTTTGCTGGCCACATGCTCTTTCTTGCTTCCCTTATAATCTTCATACATTTCTCTTGCCAGTTTTATATTCCTTCACTAGCGAAAGTGTACCGGCGTTGTGTGAGTAAAATCCCCCATACGACATCCCCCCCCACTGCACATTAACCCCCATGGGCATCCGCCCCCCCATGTGCATTAAGCCCCCATGCACAACAGCCCCCCATGCGCATCATCTCCCCATGCACATCATCCTCCCAAGTACAACCCCTCCCTCCGAACATCATCCCCAGTGCACCAGGCACCAAATTAGCTGGATGTTGGTCAGTCTTCCATGTTAAGTATAGGACAATAACACGTTGCACCCCTTTTCAGCCCCTTAAGGGTTAAATTTCTCCACATAGGTTCTTAGTTGGTGTTGGTGTCACAGAAGGAACACCCACCCCGAATTGCATGGTTGGGGCAGAGCATCCCTCAGTCACTGATCCTTCAATGCAAAGTATAGGGAGGAAAACGTGTTGCGCCCCATTTCACCCCCTTCCTGTTGGAATTTCCGAAAACCTGTTCTTAGTGCACTTCTCAGTCACAGAAGGAACACCCACACCAAATTTCAGGCTTCTAGGCCCAGCGGTTTTGGCTAGGCATTGAAGAGTGAGTCAGTCAGTCAGTGACTTTTCTCTTTTATATATATATAAATATTCTCATTTGAGCAAGACTTCCATTTATGGAATGAAGCTTCCTTGCCCCTTATAGCCTTTCTAACTTTGTTAGCCATGTTGGCACTCTCCTGGACTTAGTTCTAAGGCACAGTCATTTAAAATCTCAAGAAATCCACTCTCTTTCATGATTCTTGCACAAACTGACCCAGTCAATATGAGGATAACTGGAAGTTCCCCTAGATTACAACCCTGTCTGGCCTTGATGGAGCTTTCATTTGTTTCCTCATTTCAAGGTCCCCTTTATGTTTTTAATTCAGAGGACAAAAGGCATGTAAGGCTCCCCAAGGCTAGCAATTTGATCCACAGCAATTCTGTGGTAGAGTCAGACCCAGGATCAATCTTAGTTGGATTCTACCCCTTCTTTAACATGGATGGCCACCCATCTCCAATACCTAAACAGTTATAGCCTAGGATTGTGGTATCCCATTGATTCTATGCATTCCACCGGGTTTCTTGTTACTTCCCTAACCACCGAACATTTCAGTTCTCCCGTCTTTGCTTGAGTCATTGGATATTTGTTTAAATGCTATTTTATATAGTTCCCCCAAGATAGGGGATAAATACATAAATGAGGAAAAATGAGTGCATATTCCTTGCACTTAAAATAATCTTTAGATGAGAGCCAAGAGTTTTTGTGGCCCTTCAGAACTATTGCACTGTCCAGTCTTTCTATCTTCTACTCAAACCATGCTGATATCTCTTTGAATAGTCAACTGTGCATCCAGATTCCCATGCTGCCATCCTGTCACTCCCTCTACTCAAATCTCATTCCACCTCTACCAGTATCCATTCAGCCAAGCCTTAGCTTAGTATCTTCTACATCATACATAGTCTACCAACCCTTATTTCTTAATGGTTGTACAATGTAAATAATTTGCATGGCACAACTTTCTGAAGACTGACTTCATATTTCAAAATAAGCTTGGGGTCATTCTTTCAAATCATTTAGTCCCAGTCAGTCTCTCCCATAATTTCTTTTTAGTAACAGAGATAAGGATTTGATCCACCTGTGCCTATTCTCACAGGTCCTAAATGAGGAGTTGTGTTTCTTTGTGGACTGAAATTGGTCCAGTTGAATGATGTGCAAAGACTGCACCACCCAGGAAGTAACTGGTTCCGGTCTTCCATCATTCAAGCTTATTCATTTACCAGAAAACACAAACAAGTTCACTAAAGGACTGCATGCACGATATCGGAGATAAGTGAAAGCATTTGTCATTTCCTCACTTTTAATGGGTCAATCTTTCACTGTATATAAAATTATTCAACAGGCTTGTGTTTTTAAAAAACACAACATATATTCCCGTGTTGTCCCGATGCAGAATTCAATCCTACGCACTTACCCAAGGGTAAGCCACTATGAAAACAATAGGATTCACTTCCAATTACAAATGTATAGGATTGCATCAAATCTAGCAGAGCAAGGATATAATTTTAAATGTCTTTCTTTTCCTTTCAGCTGTTCATCAATGCTTCACCTGCTTTTAACTCTTTTTGTTGTTTTGCTTATTTCCTTTTCCTTCTGTGCATTAAGACCTGTATCACACAAGAGTGCCCCATTGACAATGATCTCAAGGACTTACTGTCCACAAGGCTAAACATCTAGCCTGCCAAAAATAAGACAATCCTGAACTTAGTTCTAGATTAGGCTTCCTTCTTCTAAAACAATGTGCTGAATTCACCATATATCAAATAAGGAAAAAGCATTAAAACAGAACAAATTCCAGACACCTGCCGAAGAGAGTAACCTGGTTCACATCATACCAAACTGTTCTGTAACTACCTTTTTCTTTCAGCTTCTCATCCTGTCTGATTGATAGCACATAATCCTTCAATAGAGTTGTTCCTATGAACAGTTTCTGCCAAGATGACCCACAATGCAAATCCAATTAGGGTATTCAGGATTTTGCTGCATCATCAGTTTATCCATTTTCATGTTCCAATAGTGGCAACAATACATACAACACATGCCTGGCTGGAACAGGGAGCACATAATATACAGCACCAATAAAGCTCTAAAAAGAGGAAAAACCAAATTTAAGCAGCAAAATGTGTTCGACAGCCTGATTTTCTGCTGCTATATCTAGATTTGTTAGGACCAGAGGGAAAGATATCCATTGACCATTAGTGGTATTACTGCAAGCAAAGATGGAAGAAAAGGTTTTGAATCATCATTAAAATTAAATTTATTATGGTCTACTCCACTACTACAGCTTCAGAAGAAGCATCAATAAGAGAAAATAAGAACCCAAACTTGGTTTCTACACCAGATATTCCCACAAATTTCTTACCTCTGCCAAATGTTGCAGCCGAGATAGAAGAGGCATCCTCTTGTCAGAACCCAGGCGTGTGATGTAATTGGAGCGTTTGCTAAACACATACAGAAGATTCAGCACTGCAAGCACCACTTGCATATCTGAGGAAGCCAACAGCGTTGTCAAGTGCTAGATGAAGACAAGATAAAGTATCTTAGATACTCCTAGAGCTTCCATTGCCTTCATTTCTTGACTGAGAAGTAATTTTAGGTCTCACCTGAGCCTGAAACAAATCTTCTTGGTTTGAAATACAAACTGTAGTTTAATGTTTAGCTCCCCCAGTCCAACTCTTACTTCCACTATGAGCAAAGTAGGCAACCTACTATCATTTCAGCCTCCCATCTCTCCATTTACTTGCAGTATGGATTTATTAATGGTTGCATACATACACATATAGCAGTGTTATATTATGAAGGTTTACCTCTATAGAGCTGTATAGGTGGCGGGAAAAACTGTATTCTATAAGGAGGGCTGTGAAGTTCAACACTGACAGCAGCAGGGACTTCAGCTGTTCCCTCTCTGGCCGGTCGCAGACCAACATCCACGACATATTCTCCACCGTCTGTCCAGCATCTGCCAGGATGCCATCAAATCTGTCTAGCAGGTCCACCCAGTGGTAAAGTTCGCACTTAAAGGGGGAGGAAGTAAAAGTCATAAACAATAACTGTGACAGGGAAAGTTACCTCAGATTGTTGGGGTAAGGCTACAATTAATTTCACAGGCAGGCTTTACCTTTCATCAGTGAATTAAATTTATTTGACTAAGAGGTGATTCCAAGAGCTAACAAGCACCAGATACAACGCAAAGCTGTGATGCATACTTAATTGAAAAGAAAGCCCCACTGCACTTTCAGATACATAAGCACAGAACTAACCTGTAAACTGCTTTATGAAAAGTAATCTAATCAGTTGAGGAGTTTAAGCCTTAAACCTCCAAAGAACAGTAACATTCATTTGATGACTACATTCTCTTCAACTTTTTAAAATAAAACCTTAAGAGTTTTTACTCTTTTCTACAAGACAATAAAAAACCTATAGTTGTCTCTGCCTAACAAAACACTATTCAAAATCATCTGTTAATCCTCTCCCTGAACTGCTTGCTGGTCACTTACCTTCCCAATATTCCATGTTTTGATCTGTTGAAGTTCCAGCAGCAGCTGTTCATCATTGCAAACCTTAAGTTTGTCAATCAAGGCTCTGCAATCGGCAGGCTAAAAAGAAAAAAGGAGGGATTGCATAAGCAGCACATTCACTACTCTATGGTGATGAATTCTCCTTTTCTCAAGGTAGGTGGCCGGTTTTCTTTTAACGTATTTTATGTTAGTTACTTCTCACCTTTCTTCCTAAAAGATCACTCAAGCCAGCTCCACCATTTCCCAACCCTAATGCACTCATGCACGTATACCCCCCCAAACATCAATAAATTGAATGTAACATTCCTGTCTGTACAAGGCAAAAAATCCCAGAACCAGATTGTTGTGTGACTTCTGAAGATTCCAATAGGTAATACTGGATTCTAGTTCCCATCAGGCGCAATTCAAACTAAATAAATACATTTATAAATAATAGACTAAGAAATGAACTTCACTCATCTTGGGTCACCTCATGTAATCCAGGGAACCATCCATAAACAGACTCAACCTGGGGGCACACTAAGGTCATAATGTACGACACTATTCAAAGTTAAGCACCATTGTTCAGTTTGCAGCTCTTTACCGTAGAAACTATTATCTATGCTAGAGGTAAATTTCAGTAGTTACAGATTCAGAGTCATCAGTAACCTTTGCTTTCCTAGAGGAAGTGGAATTTTTAACAATTTTTAACAAAACAAAAGGTGACGAGATCTCCCTTTTTTACCTCATCTCTGAAAATTCCTAGAAAGCTACCAATTCAGGACTAACAGCTCAATCCCAAGGTTACGTCCAGAATATGCACATGCACTGTTGCGAATGGGCCATAAATCATATGGAAGCAGTTTGGAGGTTCATGGCACTGGAAGAAAGGCCTGCAGATACCAGTTGAAGGCCAACGCCCACAACATGGGCCAGCTGAGAGGAATGGTGAAATAGAGGCAGAGAGGGAGAATAACAGGGCAAGGAAAGGGAGGGAAGCCCCAGGACACTTCCAGTGTCCAGTTACCTGACACAGGGCTGATCATGGCCCTGTGATTTTGCTGAGAAGCAAAAGCCTGATAAGCACCACAGTGGCTGTTGGGGCTTCCCTTTGGGGAGAATTCTAGCAATCCTTTGCAATAGCAGAAGCCATTTCTTCACTACTGCAGTGCAGGCAGGAATCTTGAATGGACTGAACCATAAGACTGCCAAATCTTGTGCTTTCTTATTTGGGAGTTCATTCTAGTGAACTCAATGGGATTTCTGAATAAATGTGAGCACTGCGCTACATATACTACACAACCTAGAAGCCATTCAAAAAGAAATGGCTAGATGAATACTATAACGGCTGGATGAATGGCTAGATGAATACTGAATACAGGGATGAAAACGGCACCATTTTAAGTACATCTTGTACATGTACTTCAAGTTTCACTGTATTTCTATGACAAGTCAAAGCAACAAGAGTTGATACTTACAGCCTCGGTAGGCGTTTTCTTCAGCTTGGTTCGGTCCACTTTCATTTTTATAGATTTTCCACTTTCTGATCCTAAATGGTCAATCAAAAGGAAGACTGAATATCAGTGTGGAACATTTTAATCAATTAACAAGCAAGGGAATTATAGAAAACAATTCTGTGAGGTATACTCTTAGCTGTTGGATCACAAGACTGAGGAGAGGCTTGGAAAAGCACAGTAAGAGGTACAACCAAACCACACGCAATTGAGATACTGAAAAATATGCCATATCTATTATGCTACTCCCACTCATTAATTATCACAAGCACCAAAACCATTTAAATTCTCCTAGTTCTTTTTCATGCCCCATCTTTGCCATACATATTTGTTCATCAATATTCATCTTATCTATATATGTATAAAACTGAAAAGTCACTGATTCACTGACTGACTCACTCTCTCAGTCAGCCAAAACCGCCAGACCTAGAAGCGTAAAATTTGGGGAGGATGTTCCTTCCATGATGGAGGCACCAACTAAGAACCAGTTTTGGAAATTCCAACCAGAAAGGGGTGAAAAGGGGCGCAAGGTGTTTTCCTCCTATACTTCATATTGAAGAATCCCTGACTGAGGAATGCTCTGCCCCAGCCCCTGGACCGAGAAGCATGAAATTTGGGGAGGGTATTCCTTTTGTGACAAACACCCACCAAGAACCGTGTTGAGAAATTTAAACCTTAAGGGGCTGAAAAGGGGTGCAACGTGTTTTTGTCCTATACTTAACATTGAAAACTGAGTGATCAACATCCAGCTGATGCACTGGGAGGGAGGGTGCACAGAGGATAATGGTGTGCATGGGGGGTGCGCAGGGGGGATGTTGATTGGGATGTTGTGCATGGGGGGATGATTTGCATAGGGGGAGTGGCATATGGTGTGCGTGGGGGGAGGGTGTGCATGGGGGGAGGGTGCGCATGCAGGGACGCTGTGTACGGGGAAAACTGTACTCCTGCAATGGGGGCACGTTTTCACTCGTTTCAGATAAATCTGTACCCAGGCATATGGTCAATCGTTGAGCTGCTGGCCACTATTACAATTTCATAAAAGATGGGAGGAGGACAGTAAACTTTCTTTACCCATAATACACTTCACCCTTTGAAACAAGTACCACAATTTACACATTAGCTGAATGTAAAGAGGTCTGGAGAAGAAGACAGAAACTAGCATGGGGCTTAGTTTTGAGTGGACATGGTTAGGAATGTTAGGATACAATCCAGAGGAACTACAGGACCTTTTACACACACGTAGTTACGGTGCCACCTACGGGAAACATATGGAAAATGCATACAGCAATCCAGAGTAAGTGCCTCTTACATCTTCCCATAGTTACTCTGGATTGTAGGGTTAGTCTCCAAAATGTGGACACATATAAGATTAGATAGTGCATTAGATTTGAGTAAATAAGGTGTTTTGATTGTAAGTATTTGATTTAGCAGTTTACTGTATTGCAATAAAAATGTAACACAAACCCACTGCTGTATAAAGTAAAACAATTAGGAAAAAATTATAACAAACCATTGTCATATTATTATTGTCATATAATTACTTGTATGTAAAACTGAATTTTGCACCTGCTTTGCAGCTGCATATTTTTAAAATAAACACTTTTTAAATCTCAAGTCTTTTAAATTAGGGTATACAATATATTTGATAGTGCATTAATCTGAATAATAGGTAATACAGGCATGTAGAGCCACATGAGAACTATGAACTGCTTGCTACATACTTCTGGTATAATGAAAACAAACAGATCAAACCAGAGTTATAAGTTGCTCAGAGAAAATGGGGGAAGTTAATGCCTGCAGTCCAGCACGTACTCCACTGGAGACTGGGGGCTCTCTGTAAGCTGAACTGGGTGTCCCCAAGGGTTACAATTTTTTGTATTCTGAGAGAAAAGAAACATTTCTCCTCCCCATGCATGCCATTTATGTAATGTAATGGCTAGACGTCACATCAAATAGGAAGTGACATCATAATGATGCCTAAGCTCCTCCATATCTACTCAGAAGTCCCAATGAGTCTTATTCCAAAGAAAGCAGCATGGGTGCCCATTCTAATTTGGCGGTGCCCAGTGCCAGATTCCAAGATGGCAGTGACCAGTTTTTTGCAACCCTCTGAAATGAACTTATGACCCCTCAAGGGGATCCTAATCCCCACTTTGAGAACCACAATACTAGAAGCAAATACCAGTTGTAACCTTTCTTTTTTTGCTCCCACACTGCCAACAGCAGAATCTTCAACAACATTTGATGCACAGATTGTTTTCTCAGCAGGTCATTCCTATCAGTTGCCAATTTTTCTCTCTGCAATGTGTGCTGCAGGTTCATTACCTGATGGGTTCTCAAGGAAAAAGGAAGCTGAGAGAGGATATGGAGGTTGCAGAGAAAATGGATGAATTTGTAATAAATGGGCCACCAAATGATCTATGTTGTCCAATATAACAAAGTATAAGGTGCTGTACTTTGTGAAGTTGGAGTTTATTCCCTCCATATATATTGGGGTCAGAACTGTCAGTGGTAAGCCAGGGAAGACTGCAGTGGGTAACTCAATAGAAGTTACCCGTTGTGCCATAGAAGTTGAGGCAAATTCCATGTTAGAGGTAGTTAGGAAAGGGACTAACATTGCTAATGTAATATTGTCCCTATACAGATAACTTGTATGGCCATATTTGAAATAAAATAATACTTCTGATAAAGCCACTCTTGTAGCACTGTTTTGTTATAGGACTACTTATGCTGATTGACACTGTAGCCAGTAGAACAATGCATTCTGAGGAAAGTGGGCCAAATAATTGCCAATTCTTTCAATGGTATCTCTTTTAGCTCTATTTCATGCACTAGGAAGGATGGATCTCCCACATTCTTAGAGATATTACAGTATTGTGTCCGGTTCTGGTTGCCACATCTCAAGAAGAATATTATTGAGTTGAGAAAGGTACAAAAAAGGGCAATGGTTGCGATTCGGAAAAAGTCCTTTGGGGCTACATCCCGTAAGCCTTTTCTTGACAAGGTCGTGTGTACTTTTGAGTCAAACATGGGCCTCCAGGTCATGAGATCACAAGTCTTAAATATCAAGCATCATATGTAAAGCAAAGGGATATAAATCGAGATCTTCACTTCACTGAAACCTTAACCATCAGGAAAAATTACTGGAGTAGCCAGGCAGAGGGAGAGCCTCTCCCTTTATAAACAGGCTATGGAGGAAGGGGATGCTTCACCCTTATCCTTTTCCCTGCTTGTGGCTCCTTGTAGATTCACAGGCCAGACTGCTTACTCAGCAGCCAGCCTTCTTGCCACCAATGACCATCATCCCTGCCCTGTTCTTGCCTTATAAAGAGTTTGCCCACTTCTGCAGAACCAACCTTGCACCCTAGTTTAATAACATCTATCTGAAGATCCTTCCCCTTTTCCTCTCTGCTTCACCTTTCTCCCAAGGATTTTGCGAGGACAAAAGAATAAACACTTTGTAAGATGCCTTGGGCACTTGCTTTAGCATGGGAAAGCCGGAGTATGCATGCATGCTTAAATAAGTTAAAGTTTTATTTAAACTGGCAGCAAAATGGTTTTATTTACTTCAGAAATATTTATTTAGAATGATTTTTTTTAATAAATAGAGCCTTTACTGCAATTTCTTGTTGTTTAGTTGATCAGTCATGTTTGACCCTTCGTGACCCCATGGACTGCAGCATGCCAGGCCCCCCTATCCGCCACCAACTTTCAAAGACCACCAAATTCATATTCCTTGCCTCAGTTATACTATCTAACCAACCTCATCCTCTGCTGTCCCCTTTTCCTTTTGCTATCAGCTTTTCTCAGCATCAGGGTCTTTTCTAAGGAGCCCTGCCTTTTCATGTTCTGGCCAAAATATCTGAGCTTCAGTATTTGTCCTTCCTGGAGGATGGACTGATTTGATCTCCTTGTAGTCCAAGAGACTCTCATTAGACTTTTCCAGAACCATACTATAATTAAAAGGCATCTATTCTTCGACAGTCAGCCTTATTTACAGTCCAGCTCTCACAGTCATATACTACAACAGGGAAAACTATAGCTTTACCTAGACGGATCATCATCGGCAAGGTGACTTTTGATTTGATTGTCTAGTCCTGACATGGCTTTCCTCCCCAGAATCAGGCATCTTTTGATTTTTCTTGGCTGTCAGAAGGCTTTCTTGGCTGTCTTACCGCAATTAGGAGGCTGTATTGTAATTTCTCAAAAAGTTTTACTATTTTAAATTTGCTGACAATTTATGTTAAAATACAATAGAATTGTGAATTTATGGGGCTCATTGTGTTGTATCCATGCAAGGACAAGTGAGCAAGACCTTTCGTTTGAAGACTAAATCTTCTGAATTTTCTAGAAGAATTATTACCAGTAACTCAAGAACTTGAAAGTGGCAGCACTCATACAATTGATGATATGAGTATAAGATCTATGAATTAATGAGAAACGAATGACATGATGATATCGCCTAGAATGACAGGTTGGATTCCTGTGCTGCAGTGATGATTTTCAACTTCCTAATTACCAGTATCCTGTCCCTAATTTGGTATAATATGGTACTAAAGTTGTATCATATTGACTTCAAAACACATTTTCCTGTGGTTCTCTCTAAAATAAAGTCTTAAGAGATTGGCTGCGGTAATATCTGATACAGAACCAATAACCCACAAGAAAGGTGAAACCCAGGGCAAAGGCATTTAATTCCTTTCCTAGTTCGTACAAAATAAAAGCTCCAGACCCAGTTCCTTATGACTATAGTACAAGAACCTATATAATTCATGTACCTGAACTGGCCATTACCCTTTCAATGCTTAGATTCAGATTCAGCAACACTCATAATGTACTGCACACAGTCAGTTGCAGCATTCAGTGAACCATACAGATGACAAACGTTTTTATTCACATGCCAAGTCTTATGAAAAGATCAACTAAGATTTTAGTTGCCATAGTATTTAATCTCACTGCATTAGTGCATAAATCACAAGTTGTATGATCTACTAACCTAGGAGCATCTCTTTCCCGATTGTTTGCTGAATTTAGCTTTATATACTGCGTATGTTCAGCTTTTCTGGACAAATGCCTAGCTCCAGATGGAATGTGCTGGCAACTATCTGCTGTAGAAAGAGTGAACTACAAATCCCAAAATACAGTGCTGTTTGAATGACTCTCAGCTCTGAATCATCTGATTTGGATATGGATACTGCTACCTTGAATGGTAAATGTGCAAAAAAATTAAGATCAGACATTGCCTAATCTTAAAGATTATTCCACCCACTTTAAGAACGCAAGGTTCAAGATTAAAATAGATCCACTTTCTAATGCATCTGGCAATAGAAACACTGAAGAGAACTGCAAACAAGAATGACCATATCTGAACCTCTACAGATCCAACCGATTAAGTGCAGGAATTAGTTATAAAGTATTTACTAGGTTATAGAGCTTCTGTAACCCAATGTCCAAAATTGATTTGCCTTAGAGAAGACCAGCAAAACTGTCTTACTTTCATAAATAAACACATAGCATATGCTACAGTTACATGAAAATATCAGAATACACAATATCATGTTCAATTAATGAAATTACACCAGCATCCGTAGATTGTCCTAAGGACTTCTAACTGGATTTCAAAATTTCTAACTCCCTTGGAGCTCTTGTTGTTTTAACTGGCTGTAGAGTCTTCTAAGCATGCCCAATAGCTACCAAGAAAAATATATTGAGTCCTATGGAAAGTGAAACTGAGCAATGGTGCACCAGGGTGACCATAAAAAACAGGCCTCCGTCAGTCTTGAAAGACTATGGTATCATGCTCGGCGCTGCATACACTGCATGCGAAGCACAAAAGCCTGGGTTAGATTGTTATGGAGGACAGGCTGTTACCCAAGCAGCAAATCCCCCCTCCATGCCACTGAATTAATCCAATGGACAGGCAGAGCAAATACGATTGGATCCAGCTGGCGTCGAAGAGCTGGGCTAAGGGCAGGAGCTCACCCTGTCTTGTGGGGCCGACCCGGGTCTCAAAACCCTGGCCTGCTGGTTAACAGGCACAGCGTCTTAACTGCTTGCGCCACAGAGTGCCTATATCTTTAACCATTGCACACAAGAGGGATTTTAGGCAGGTCTTGCTTTTTAAACCCTTCTATGTTGAGCTAAACCTGCCTAAATTCCCTATTCTATGCAATGGTTAAAGGTACAGGCCCTCTGTCCTCCATTCTATATGGTGATCCTGCAGTGTGTACTTGCTTATGAGTAATGACCATGCCTAGTCCCTTGGCGAAGGCCCAGAGGAATGCAACACCACCAGAATTGTCCTAACCCAATGAATACAAGCTCCAAAAACTCTCAAGGAGGAATTCCTTTCAACAAACTGATAGATTTACTGAATCCTATTGAAACCGAGTACATAAGGCACAATCCCATCCATGTGTACTCAGCAGTAAGCCCCATTGTGTTCAATGGGCCCATTCCCAAGAAAGTGTGCTTAGGATTGCAGCCATAGTTAAATTTACTCACAAGTAAGCTATGTTAGTGTTGTTTTTTTCTCCCTAAAGGCCTTTTCCCTACACTTATTATCTTTAAGACCAATTCAGTGTTAATGTTCATGTCTGTTCAAGCTGCTATCTTCTCAACATTTTGTTTTTGTTTGGTGGCATTAGGTTCATTTCTAATTCTTCATACAAGAAGTTGTTCGTATGAGTACTAGTAGCATGCAAATCTTAAAATAGCTCTGTAAGGTGAATTCAAGTTGCTGACTATGTAACAGCGCTCTTTGGCTATGTGTGTGGAATTTGTTTTTTGTCTGTTTTAGTCCTGTGACTACATCTTCTGAGAGCCACAGGCATAACGCATATATATATGCCACCTATATAACAGTGATTAAACTTGATAAAAATGCTTTGAAACTGATTAAAATACTAATTTAGAATAAAAGCACAACACCAATTTCAGCTCTCTTTTATATAGGATAACATCTCCATCCATTAAAAAAATGAAACTTTTAGACTGCGTCTATATATGACACTTCCTATTGCAGAACTTGGTTAGGTGGAGTCATAAGATGAACATTGAAAATTATATGCCCTGCCCAAAGTACAAGTTTCCTGTTTTGACAAACTACTTGTGGGATTTTCCAGGGCTTAATTTAAATAACGAAGTATCTTGTCTAGCATACATAGGTAAAATATAGAATACATTGTCTAGAATGTGAGTAGCCAGCTCTAGATCAGTGGTCATCAAACTTGTGACCACTGTCCCCCAAAAGAAGTCCCTGTGCAGACTGAAGCTTACAATTCTGCTTCTGCATTGTGAGTATTCCAAGTGGCTCTGAGCAGTTGAATCCATTGCTTGACATCCCAGAAAGCTGTACAATAGGATGTACAACAGGATGTCAAGCAGATAGTCTAGGGGCCCAGACCTACTCGGAATATATACAGTGCATAGGCAGAATAGTAAGCTCTGCTCATGCTGTAGAAGGCTTTCCCCAAAACTCAGATCCATTCCCTGGGCCAGGGTTAGGAAAACTGTGCTACAGATCACCAATGAAGAACAATTCACAATTCTCTTCATCCAATTATACATACACTTATCTGAATATGCATGTCATGTTCATAAACATGTTCGTAAACTGGATACCAGTTACAGTGCAGTTCAGACACTGGATTTATAAAGTTACAGTACAAGAAGGGGAAAAGGTGTCATATCTGGTCCAACAACAGTTACCTGTATCACTGCTTCCTGAAGAGCTTGATTCTTGTCTCGATGATGGAAAATTTCAACTGCAGAAGACTGATTTATCCCTTGAATCAATAGGTTAAACCAATAAGCCTCTACTTGTGACTAGCAGGGAAGCACTAAATCAAGGTCGCTCACTTCCATAAGGCCTGTCAAATCTTAAGCAGGGTTTCATTCTTATGTCCTCTAAAACATGCCAGAAGTCACTGGAGAAGATCAGAAAGAAGATGCCAATGCTGCTTACACCCTACTTCTGTTCCCATTCCAAGTGGAACTTCTGGTTTCTGTCCTTAGTCAGCATCTGGCTGAACAACTCAACTGAAGTTAAACCCAAACAAGACCGAAACAGGTTAGTTTGCAGTTGAGATGTTCCCCAACCTCACCTCAACTTTTAAAGGTGTCCCCACTGGTGTCTTGATAGTTGTGACCGACTCTTGGGAGCAGCGCTCATCCCCATTATGCTATAGAGCCAGCGTTGTCCAAACTCACCTCCGTGGACATGTGTCCCAAATGCGCAGGGGACGTTGTTACTGATGTGGAACCTATTTATCTACTTGCATTTGCATGCTTATGAATTGCTAGTTTGGCAGGAGCTGGGCAACTGACTGGAGCTCACTCTGTCTTGCAGTACTTGGGTTTCAAACTGCTGACCTGCTGCTCTTCAGACAGGCACAGCACCTTTAACCACTAAGCCACTGCAGCCTTTTAGGTACAGCAAAAATGAACTCACATTGATGTCTATGCCAAAGGAATGTCTGCATCTTTGTCAAGTGCCAAACTTCCATTCAAGACTTTCCCTACAATCCAGAGTAACTACGGGAGCACACAAGAGACTTTATGTGTACCCATAGTTGCTGTACTACCTAGTGAAAACCTATGGGAAATTCATATTGCAATCCAGAGCAAATTGTTCTTACACCGGAGCAAGGACTCCACGTAGTTATTCTGGATTGCGCTCTTTGTATCACAAGACTGCTGCAACATGCACAGTACAGTGGCACCTCTCATAACAAGTGCCTCACATAACAAGTAAAAATTTCCAAGAAATCTTGCTTCACATAACAAGTTCCGCTTCACTTAACAAGCAAGCGTACTATGGACACACATGCTATGCAGCTCTGACGCTCCGCACGGAGGCTCTTTAAAAGGGCTGCCAGCCAGCTCTGCTGCCTCTAACTGCTCCCAACTTGGGGGCAGTTGCCTGAGGGTGCCAGAGGCAGCTGCCCCCAAGCCCCCACCGGTCACCTTGAACCTCCAGCAGCAGCCCAGGTAAGCCTCCCAGGAAAGTGTCTTTGATTGCAGCCTCCTAACCATGTCTACCAAGAAATAAGCCCCATTGTGTTAAATGGGGCTTATTCCCAGGAAGGTGTCTTTAGGATTGCAGCCTAAGTAGACTTCATATGATCAAGCACATTGGATGCATATTTTGAATTCAATTCCAGTGTTTTGTCATAATTTTTACATACAGTTAATATT
This sequence comes from Cryptoblepharus egeriae, assembly GCA_030015325.1. Lineage (NCBI taxonomy): Eukaryota > Metazoa > Chordata > Lepidosauria > Squamata > Scincidae > Cryptoblepharus > Cryptoblepharus egeriae. The sequence goes on from JAREYC010000002.1 coordinate 118,869,296, forward strand.
TTAATAATATGAATATTTTGGGGGTTGTGAAACCAATCGTATGAGTTTCCATTATTTCCTATGGGAAAATCTGTTTCGCTTAAAGAACCTTTCACTTAAAGAGCGTGCCTCCAGAACGAATTAAGCTCTTTATGTGAGGCACCACTGTATCTAATTTAGAACACTCCACTATCACATTAAAAATAAGCTGAAGCTACAGACAGTGCACAGACAGTGCACAATGTGATGGCCCACCTGGCCTCAGGTGCATAATACACCAAGGGTCCAAATGTCTGCATCAGCTTTCCATTAAGAATCTGGCTTCGATCTATAGTATAATCACTTCAATGACTTGGGGACATATGTATGTGCAGAGAACTGGTGAGTCATGTTGAATTTGAAGGAAACAGAGGAAAACTTCTTTTCCATGCTTTTAAACTGCACAAACAAATGCAGGCTGTCTCAGTGACTACCCCAAAATTTCAGGAGATTCACTGTAGCGAAAACAATTTCAGCCTGAGCTTTTGTGAATGACAAGCAACTTCACTGAATGTCCATGAAAGTTCTGAGTAAAAGATAAAGTGCTTTTAGTTTTTTTGGTTTGTTTTTTTTTGCTGAAACAGAAAAAAATTACTGCTACTCCAGAAACAATAGAAAGAATATCTAAAGATAGGGTTGAGCTAGGATTTTTGATCATGTCATCTAGAAAGTGTATGTTTTAAAATGATGCGCTACCAAATCATTTTACAGTACAAGGTAAATAGCAAGACTGGCAGCTGTACTGATTTCATTTGAAAAAGAAAGGAAGAAACCAAGGTTAGCAGCACTACGAACAGCAACAGATTTCAATTAGAAGAGAAAACTTTATTAGGAATTAGAAAATACTGTAGCCCTAACCCCGTGTTTTTCATAAGCCATTTGTGCTGGACACTGGGTTTCTTTTTGGAACCAATTCTGTAAGATTATTGCAGATGCCAATACTTTGTTTCCCAATATAGAAAACAAGACTGAAATGTATCAGGATTCTTTTTAATATTTGTCACCTGCACCTATTTGATTTTTGCTATTTAATTTGAGCAGCAGCATTTTGAAACAGCCTGTTGTCTTTTTTCACTGTCCTTTCCATCTCATCTGCATTCCCAACTCACTAATCTAGGTGAGCAGACACATAAATCATGCATGAAGCATACAGGTCAGACACAAAATGTAGCCTTACCATTTTGTTTTGCCATACACAGAGCACATCAATTTCAGTTAATGCAGCTTTCAAGTGGCTTCCAATTCCTCATTATTTTATACAAATAAGAATTATGTCACAGATGACTACTTAGATGACAGTGACTACAGCACCTTTTGTGGTGGAGGTGGGGTACTTTTAATTTAATCACTCACTGATATAGGACCAAATTCGAAACAGTAGGTTATCTAAGTTAGATATGGGCTGCTCCTTGACAAAGACATGAAGACAGACCTCCATGTTAGATTTTCTACATGATCAAATTTAAACAATGTGCTGTTAATACATTTGACAAGCAAATGGCCATTGCAAATAAGAAAGACAAAACTCATCCTTTAGCTAGAAACCCAATGCATTAGTAAGGAATATGCCAAACTGTCTCTTATAGTGAACAAATTCAATTCAAAAATGGTGCTTGGGGAGAGTAGAGTTAGCATTATTTAGCTACCTGAGCAGCTAAATCAACCTAGGCATTTCAGCCTGGGAGCCCCATTCAAACAAAAATCTGTCTGGGATCAGTTGTCAAACATGAAGGGATGTGATTTCACTGTGACCTCAAAGTCCCTCCTTGTCTACTTCAAAATAAGTCCCATTGTTTTCAATGAAACACTCCTAGGAAAGCCCAGTGCCAGTTGGTGGATCCCACCCTCTCATGAACTCCCCTATCCAAGGTTGCAACCTTTCCCAAAGAGATCCTAACCCCACTTTGAGTACCACTGTCAGAGGGTACTCCACTCTCCAACAGCCTATGGAATGCCTCAATGTGACCCGTGGCAAGACCCCTCCATCTGGCCTGCAGACATACCTTGTATTGTATCTAATACACTCTTATATGTAATTTTTTTCAAATTTTCCAGACCCTGAAACAGTGTCAGAGATGATGTGAACCTCCTGCCAAAAAGTTTGGACACCCCTATTCTATATATATGAAACTGAAGACTCACCGACTGACTCATCACTGCCCAGCCAAAACCACCAGTTCCAGAAGCATGCAATTTGGGGAGGGTATCCCTTCTGTGATAGTAGCTACTAAGATTTTTAGAAATTCAAAAAGGAAGGGGATCAAAACATTCTGTAAATTTCACTCCCGTAATGCCAGGTAAATTCTGCTAGTCAATAGATCCTGGAATCAAACCATGCGACTGCAGAGATTCAATCTGTATATTCATTTATGTAAATTTGATGGGTAAATCAATTTTTTCCTTCCTGCCTCCATCACAGTGGCAGAGATGATATTGCCCTCAAAAGTAAGTCACTCCTTTTTAGGCTAGCCACGAAATCAATACTGTTTGGCCTGAAAAATCCAATAACATCCCAGACTATTATGCACAAGACCCTGGCATAAACGGTGTTTATAATATGCCCACAACAGTACTGGCAGAATCCCCTGCAGATGAAAGTGAACTTCTGTCCCTGCAGCCTGGGAGTCGTCCATTCCCCTCACTAAGGCTTCCACACCAGGGCATCCCCAGAATTTCAAACTTAACTTTGTTTCTCCACGATACTAGAAGTTACATTATTTGAGCTATACAGCTTATCACAGTGCAGTACTGCCTATTCTCATAGCAGCTCCCCAGGGTATCAAGGGGGCATCTCTCTCAGCACAATGATCAAGCTGCTAGAGAAATAAGAGCACAATCCTAACCATGTCTACTCAAAAGTAAGCTCCATTGTGTTCAATGGGTTTTACTCCCAGGAAAATGTCTTTGGGATTGCAGCCCAAACCAAGAACTTTCTGGATATAAAATGTATATCCTCTAGTACCAAATTGCAACCCTTCCATCAAACAGATACATTTTTAATTCTATCTAAAATACAGTACTAAAGCCACACACCAGATACCACTCAATTTCTACCTCTCACTGAAGTGTACCACACTCCATTCAGAGCAACAAAGCATGAAAGCAGGGGCATGAGAGTAGTTGTGATAGCAATAACTGCTGGACAAGGCTCATACTGCGATCTGGAGTACATCCAAGAACAAATTCAAATTATGAGGAGTAAGCACTGCTGCTTGTGTCTGTAATACTTAAAACATCATGTGGGAGGAACACATTTGAATGTTCTCTCATATTAAAAAACTCACTATACATTGAAAGTTAGATGAAGACATTTTCTCTTCTTGATGTGTAAAATTTCTATGTGCAAACCACTGGAAGATTTGCAAAAGCCCTAAAGCTTCAAACAGACTCAAGAAAAGTGAAGCACCTGCTCTTTCTTCATGTTTGAGCTTATTCTAGGCAGACTTGAAAAATGCAATTTAAATGTGGTAAATAGAGCTATCCATGGGCTTTTGAGGGGACAAAACTGATAATGATGACCAGAAACCTCAGGAACTAACCAACCATGAGCCAGCAAAACACTGCAAATCCCAGGAGATCTCAAGAGTGTCTACTCTTGCCAGATTTCCTCTCAGACTCCTATGAGGCCTGTTAACACCTGCTTAGTGCTTAGTCATTGCAACAATTTAATTCAGAGTTTAAATTTCATTTCTGAACATAACACAACAAATTCTCCTATAGATAACTGCTCAATAGACACTAAAGCCTAAAATGCAAGGCAAAAGTTGTCAGAGTGATGGAACTTCTAGCACTCATCATTAGCAACTTGTCTGTTGTAACTCACACTGTGATTTCATCTACAGAAGAAGCAAAAGCATGTATAAATATCTGACAACACCACCCACAAATAAGAAGCTACACTTCTTTGCTCTAAAAGCAAAAGCCTCTCATTGCACCTTCAGAAACAGAACATTCAGATTCAGAAAAAGTCAACTTCTTGAACATCAAACATCAAGCTCTTGGGACTAGAAAGTCAAAAATAAAAAGGAGTGCAAAATATTTAATAATATACTTCAGTAAAAAATGAAAAACCTTATAGCATCTTAAAAGGCTAGTTATTCTTTAAGAAGCTATACAATTCTTGTTTTTAAGCAAGAATCTTTCATTAGGCTGGACAGAATTCAGTGAAACAAGAAATCACATACTAGCTATCTGATTCAAATGATTTTTAAACATGAGATTGTACTTCCTCTCTGAACACTGCCTCTACCTTTCCACTCTCTGCGATACATTTAGGACTTAAACATTCTGGCAAATAGTCATCCTAAAATTATGTAGGAAGAATGGAAACTGATGGGCATGTTAGGAAAGAACCAACTTCAAAAAGAAGACTGAGTTATTTCCTTACTTTAGACATTTGTAAGTTTGCAAGTCACTCCAAGCACTCCAAGCAGATGTGTTAAGCTGGTCAACAAGAATATCAAGTTTTAGCTACTCTGCTATTAAGACAGCATGTTAAGAACCTCAGAGTCAGAGAGAAGAACTGGCTCTGACAAGCTGAATTTATTGAGTCAGAGAGCAATTTATATAGAATTTGAAAGCACCTGGAATACAAATAAGCTACTCAATATGTTCTACAGAAATAGTACTTTCTTCCCTCATATGCAAACCACTATGTGCAAACCACTGGAAGATTTCTATGTGCAAACCACTGGAAGATTTGCAAAAGCCCTAAAGCTTCAAACAGACTCAAGAAAAGTGAAGCACCTGCTCTTTCTTCATGTCCTCAGTTGGGGACAGACAACATGTATAGTTGTGTATAATTTCGGATGTTAAATGCTGCCAGACTGCTCTGGCCTTCTGCTGCTCAACAAGGCTGAGAAACATTCAACAGCTTTTCTTTTAATCCAAGATACTTGTTGGACAAAAGATATTAGTTAGCAGCACCATAGACTTTGCACACACACGCACCACCAGCAGACTATATTGTGGCCAAAAGGAATCCTCAAAGTTTCTGAAAGATATTGGTAACATACAATCTCAAGATAACAAACTCCTAGCCTGTTGCAATAGTCATTACAAGGTAGAAGATGCTATTTCAGGTTTATATCAATAGCCACTCAAACATAGTATGAATCTCTCCCAGGTAAGCTGAAAAGAGTGAATGATTATAAAAGTTCCTTCTTCCTTTTAGATCATAACACAAATGTAAGGCCTGCTGGGCTACTAGAAGATATAGATTTATATCTTGTTGAATGAAATAGAATAGAATGAAATATTCTATTACAACAGCAACAGACTAGCTAGACCTACAATTCATATAGAGAATCTTCAGGAAAGGAAATTAAACTTTATAATTATGCAATAATTAGCTCTGAAGTTCCAAGACATCATCAGCTACAGATCTAAAGTAATGTATGTTCTCACAGCATGTGTTTTAATAAGGTAATCTTATTTTATGAACTCTTAAACGACTTTGAACAAACTACACAGGCTACATATTCCATTCATCCACAAATGCTGGGTGAAGCAAGACTGCTGGATCCTGCAAAGAACATGGCCTTCCTTCATAAGTAAAACGAGCAATGTGCAATTTCTGAGCATTTTCAGAAGTGTTATTGCCAAAAAGAATTATCCTAGACTGAGTTGGACAAACACAGCATGAAGTTAAACAACTTCCTATGCACAAATAACCTGCAAAACTAAAGCTTAGGGAATCCAGACTGCCCTTACTCAACAAAGCAATGTCTGTGAACGTTTGCATTTTAAATTGTGAGCCCTTTTGGGACAGGGACCCATTAGTCATTAATTGTTTAATTTTCTTTGTAAATTCAATTTATGAATTTTTTAGTTGAAAGTTGTATATAAATAATGTAGGCAGATAGGTACATATGTAGGTAGATAGATTTCAAGCACAAAATTTCTCCTATATTCTGTTTCATATGCTATATAGAGATATCTATCTCAGTTTCCTGCCTATCGAAACAACTACAAACAAAAAGAAGCAACAAGTATCAAATACTCCAAAGAATATGTATGCAAAATAATAGTATAATTTTATCTTAATCAATTTACAGGTAGAACCTCCCCATATGTGACATTTGGTTACCAGAAACTGGTTGGTTCCCAGAAATAATAATTTTGCTGTAGAATAATTAATTATTTTTGCTGTATACAAAGGCAATTAGTTACTTGATTACCAATTACTTGATTAGAATCAAGTGGCTACTGACTGCCACATTGTCCTGTTAGGCAGGCTACCATTAAGCCATTAACTGCTCTTTTAAGGGAAGCTTATCTTTCAATTTAAAGAGCCAACCTCAAACTTGAGACAAAAATGCATATAAATAATTTGCATATAATTAGGCTATGCCTGTAGCCTAAGTAATTCATGAGATCCAAAGTAATTCATGTCTCTGCTTGTACTTTACACATGCCTTCATGACATTGATTTACTGAATTGCCTTGAATGGAGTTCAGACTTTGGTGGAAAATTGTGTCATTTACTTTTCTCAGTAGTAAGCCCATTATGCTCAGTAAGACTTAGACTGCACACCCACCTCACTCACCAGAAACAAACACTTCTGGTCAATAACACTGGATAGCTGAATTGTATGAACTGTCACATTGGTTAGAATTCAACATAGAAAGGACTGAACAATTTAAAACAAAGTCAGAAAGACGCAAAGAAAAAAAGAGAGCTCTTTAATTATAATTAATCTTAACGGTCAATAGTCTACCAAGCTACAAATTAGGACATTCCCAATTAGTACCTTGTCTCGTCCATGAATTTGCTAGGTGGCCTCATGCAAACTATGTTCTTAGCTTTAGTCCCTCTCCTTCCCCATGTGACAAATTGGAAGAAAATATTAAAAGCTGATATTTGTGAAATATTTTGATCACTCAAAGTATTTAATTGTGCTTGTTGTTGCAAAGTGACAATGTGTGTTGCTACAATACACACATTTTAACTATATGTTCTCTGGAAAATGTGCATCTATACATCAGGTCAGGTAGGCATGTTTTTGATAAGAGAGCTGTTGCAGTTATTGTTAAAGGTAAACTGAATGTCCATCTACAGATAGCATCCATTAGATGCAAAGAAACAGGGGTGGCCCACTTCATACAATACTCCACTTGCATCGCTGAAAATAACATTGAATTGTGTGGACTTTGGTCTACTACAGCAAAGTAATTACATTCCTAACTCATTACACAACTCTCAGACAGCTTCTTATCAGATATAGTGATATCCCAAGTGAAATGCCTCATGGATATGCTATCAGCAAGACAGGACCAGAAAGGTAAGCTGTCATCATGGCACTATACCTTCAAGATTTCCATGTATGTTCACAACAATCACTGAAACCACTTAATGAAATTAGGGGAGAGAAAGATAAGCAAATATTAAATTACTGCTTTCAATAAGCTCAAACCAAAACTGAGGCAGCTTTTAAGCAATTCTTGCCTAATGTTTCCACATAGAAGTACTCAATATGAACTATTATCCCAAAATCCTAACTCAAAGCCTTCATTCAAAAGGGAATGCAGACAGAGGGGACGTGTTCCAGATGTAGACATGCAACAGAATGACATGAGTTCTGTGTCAACATAACAGCTATCTAATACAGAAGAAAGACCAGGCAATACATAGTAATTGCCCTCAGGTATAGATAAGTAAGAGTCACTATTGTCCATTTGCAAAACTAAGCCTAAGACAAAAGGAATAGACAGTTCTAACTTGATGCAGGAAACCATTGGACCTCACCACACATGGACCAACCACCCCACACGTAAAACTTAGCTGTAGAAACCTAAACGACTGTATCTCTTGGGCAAAGAACTTTAAGAAATAACTCCTGTTCAAAGAGAAAAGCAGCAAAAAGTTCTGTACTAACCTGGAATCAGAGCCAATCCATACTTGGCCTGGTCTGCTATCCAAGTCACTGTTCTGGCACCTCTGCCTCACCCTAATCAGCCAAGGGTAACACCTTCTGGTTTCTCAGTCACTGTAATCCACTTAAGTCAGACTATTTTAGGGCCTGCAACAAAAACATACAGGTTAGTACAGGGCTTCAAGTATGCTGTGCCCAAGGAACTAACAGGAATTCTCTCAAAAGGCCTTCAGGTTCGACACTGGCTAAGCTAACCTCAATCCTCTTGAATAGAACCAGTCATTTAGAACCAAGAGAACTTCTATACAATCAATGAGTTTGTTCATTAACAGATAACATATTCTGTCACCCAATTCACCAAACAACATAATGATTTTGTATATAAGGAACAAAGCAAACTGGCCATAAGTTTCTCAGTGAACATAAAAAATAAACACAAAATGCTGAAAACTGAACACATTGCTTTGTTATTTCTACCTTCAAGCACAAGGGTGTCACACTTAAGGCCTGCAGGCCTGATGCAGGCCCCACAAGCTCTTTAACCAGCCACCATTAAAATGGGCTTTCTCAGAGCTACGCTTTCAGCAGCAATTCTTCTACATGAGAGAAAAAAGAAGCCTCAGAAGATGAGAAATTAAAGAACAGAGACACTGCAAAAAAAGCTAATCTAGCTTTTTTACACACTGCCCTTTCAGCAGAATCACTTTGCAGACTACCTGTAAGCCGCTGAACTAAGAAGTGACGTGCAGCAAAAGTAGTGATGCTGAAAAAGCAGCTTGCATGACAACTGGGATCTACCAGCATGGTAATATGACTCTCAAATCTTGAAAATATAATCAAGATGTGCACTTTTTATCTTTTCTCAGTTGCAGCTAATGAGTCGCTACGTGAAAATAAAGCGCTAGCCATCATCTGATTAACTGCATCATTTCCTGCCTAGTAGTATTACTTCCAACACTCAGTAGGCCACCATGAATATTACTCTGCCCACCATATGAAACAAATTTGATACTCCTTAACTAGTAAGTTCTTTCTATACCTGCCTTTCTCAACATTCATCATCTATCGTATCACTTCATATAGTCCACTTATTGAAGTCCCACAAGATGTAACAGGTGATGAGATAATCACAAATCACCTACAGGTTGGCTATACAGAAGTCATTTGACAAATACCAGTAAAGGGCTCTGGTTGCACAGAAGGGCTTTTTTCAAGTGCAGAAAAGCAAGCTTTAGTGCTCTGCCCTCTGAAGAGAGCCTAGTGACCAACTACTAGTTGTAAAGACTTGCTGGTTTCACAACCAGTAAGCAGGTGTACAGGGATCCTGTGCATACCACAAGAAACTTCCTCAAACTTTCTCAATTATTGGTTGAGAAAAAATTGTTATACCCTAACAATAGAATATTGTAGAAATGAGCTTTCAGAACCCATGTCCTATTCCTACAGTAAAAACACAAGGAACTATGATCAGTTTTTTTTCAAAGATTTGTGTATGACCACCCAAAGGTGTGATTATTCCTTTTTTAGATTAAAGATCAGCTCGCACATCCTGAGAAAACAAGTCTCTCAAAACAGTGTCACATTTGCTGTGTTAAGGAAAACATCCACCTAATGTGTCACTGAACTACTTGTTTGTCTTGTCTTGACATATTATCTTGCTAGCATCAAAATCATATGGGGCCCAAATATTCAATGTTTTCTTAAATATCCCAAATGAACCACGTAAATGTCATATATAGAATGTGACCAACTTATACCAATGTCATATCACTGCCTTTAAGTGTTAGAAATACATCAAAAGCGACAACTGGATTTGTTCATCTACGTTTATTAATCCTTTAACAAAAAGGTTTTTTCAGTCACATAAAGCACTTAGAGCATGTCAAAACTTCAACAGTAGATATAAACGCGTATAACTTATTGTATAGTTAATGTTTATTTATACTGGATCTTTGATAGCAACTGTGCTGTGTAAATGCATTCTGGTATTATACAGAACATATTTGTTAAATTAACAATGCTTGTCTAATTGATAAAAATGGGCCATAGAACTGGGGCAGATGAAACTGGGCCACAGTTAAATGTTCAACATAAACAATAATGTTGCCTATCCCAGGTGGAGTTTTCCTTCACTCCATGTTCTCTTAGTTCAGAGGAACAACAACAACTTCAGACTGAGCAAGCACATACAAAGAAATTATGAGTGCCACTCAGACTTGGATTTACCAGGCAATGAAATCCTTATCAGGCTACTGGTGAAAAGCAGCTAATAACCCAAATTATAAGTTGTCTTTTAGACACATAGGGCGCAATCCAGAGTAACTATGGGGAATCCTTGCTCCAACGTAAGAACAATTTACTCTGGATTGCAATATGAATTTCCCATAGGTTTTCAGCAGGTGGTGCCATAACTTCATCTACGTAAATGTCTCCTACACACTCCCGTAGATACTCTGGACTGTAGGGATAGTAGGTTAACAAGAAGTGGCCATAGCAAGTGAGAAAAGAAGTCCCAACAGCACAGATGGGCAGTTCTCTCACCACAAGAACACAAGAGCAAATGGGGCATGTACGAAACAAAACTCAGCAGAAAAAAAATCTGATCCCAAAGGTATGATAAAAGCTTTAGATTTCTGAAAAGGGGGAAAAACACTGAACAAAGGGAGCTGTCATTACTCCATTTAAAAAAATATGGTTAACATCTATCCCTAAGGCTGTACTTACCTGGGAGTAAGACCCATTGACCCTCTGTGAGTAGACATGAACAGGATTGAGCCCTAAATCTATACTCCTATTCAGATTAACCTGGGAGTAAAAACCCATTGGCCCCTCTGGGACTTACTTCTGAGTAGACAAAGCACAGGTTTGGGCTGTGAGGCTGCAATTCTCTCCAGATTTACCTGGGAGTAAGCCCCATTGACTCTGATGGGGCTTACTTCTGAGTAGACCTGCACTGAGTGCTGCTGCCTCTGCAAGGCGTGGCTGGCGGGGTATTTAAGGGCAGCCCCTGAATCCGGTGGAGGAGTGAGGACAGCGAGGCCTCGGGGGCTGGAAACGACGCCTGAGTCGACGGAGGAGGCCGAAAAGGAAGCGTCCCCGGTTCCTCTCCAGGGCTCACTCCGCCTCCCGCCTCTGCGCCCCGGGGGAAGGCAGGCCCCATTGTCCCGCCTCAGCCCCTCGGCACCCACCCTCGCCCCATAGCGCCACGGCCTGCCTCCCTCCCTCGGCCCCTCTCCACGGGCGTCCCCCAGGGCCCGCTCGGCTCCTCCCGCTCCCCGTCACCCCAGGCACCTGCTCCGGGAAGAGGACGGAGGGGGTGTCAGTGGTGGACCCCGTTGCCTGCCGCCGCCGCCGCCACTGCCGCCATCTTAACAGCAGACCCCGAAAAGCCTCAGCCCTAGCCTTCCCCGATCACGCGAGAACTCACCAGCGCTGCTGCTGCTGCGAATGAGATCACGCGACAACTTCGAGAAAAGAAGCGAGAACTGGGAAAGAGGAAAGAAGAAAGGTAGTATCGCGAGACGTCAGCACAGGCCACGCCTTTTCCGCGAGAAAAAAGAACTCACGCGAGACTTCATGACGCTCTTCAAGGGGTTCATGACACGGCGGGAAAAGAGCATTTAGAGCCCCTTCGCGCGAAGGCCAATCTCGCGAGACTCTCCTAGGATCGCGAGATCCCCGAGACGCGGGAGTTTAAACCAGCCAGTCGACAGTTGAGGCCCGCTTACCTGGGATCGGGGCCTTACTTCTGAGTAGACATGCCTAGAATGGCTGCCTGAGAAGCCGCCTGAGTCACGCGAACGTCCCCTCCCCCCCAATGGGCGCTTGAGCGGCGGGAGGGGGCTTAGAAGGAGGGGGGTCGCCGAGAAGTGCTTAGAAGAAACTCCCGCGAGAATTCACAGGCGTAGCCGCGAAACGACGAGATTGTGCCTACCTGGGCCAAAGGGGGTCAATGTCGGCTCGAGGGGGAAATATCGCGCGAGGCCGACTGTGACGTCATGCGAGTTCCAACCTGCCGGGAGGAAGAAGACTCGTGAAATATCGCGAGGTGGTGGAAGGGATTTAAATCTCGCGGGAGTATGACGCGCTCGCACTGACATCTCGCGGGAGCGTGAGGCAGTGCCTTTAGCTGGACGGGGCGGGGTGAGGATGGCATCAGTGCGGGGGATGGTTCAGCACTTCTGCCTCCGGGAGAGAGGCTCACGCAGTCCCTCGTGCTGTCGCGAGACTTTCATGCGAGTATCGCGTCACGCTCGAGCACTCGCGCCTGTGGCGACCGTTGGAAGGGGCGGCTCTCGTCCATTGAGGGGGAGACGTCGGAGCGAGGAGGGCGCCCCCTCCAGGCCCTCAGGGTTCCCCTACTGAGGGTACAGCCGCCCTCCAGGCCTCAGGAAGGGACCTTCGCGGTGGTGGGCGCTAAAGGCTCGGCCTGCCACTCCATCCTGAGAGGGCGGCTGCCATTTTAGGCTGAATCAACATCTCCACGCAGGCCCCTTCAAGTAGTCCTATCCAGATTTTCCTGGGAGTAAGCCCCATTGACTCTCACGGGGCTTACTTCTGAGTAGGCACCTGAAGCGGCCCCTCTTTCCTTGGTGGAAGCACATCGACTCTAGAGAACTTGCTTCCCTTAGCTCCCCCACTCAGGCTGCAGTCCTAGAGACACTTTCCCGGGAGTAAGACACGGTTGGGATTGTGCTCTAATTCTTTATCGTTCTGGTTAATAATTTTTAAAGAAAACTTCCAGGTTCTCTGAGAGGACAATCCTAAGCAGGTCTACTCAAAAGTAAGCCCCATTGTATTCAATGGGTCTTACTCCCAGGAAAGTGTCTTTAGGATTGCAGCCTTTCATTTATACTGTGGATCATGCAAAGAACTACAAGCTATTGCTGGTGGGGGTGGAGGACAGAGAAATATTTATTTACAGGATTCTTATCACACCTTTCTCAGCAAGTACTAATGACAATATATGATATAAATACTTAACGCATTTAAAAACATTTTTTAAATTTTAAACCCACCACCCTCACAATTATCATAAAAGTCAGCTAAAAACAATACCAAAAAACACAACACCCCCAAACCTCCGTTAACTTAAAAGTTTTTGCCCGCCAAAAACTATACAAGGAGGGAGAAGTTCTTAAGTCTAAGTGAATGGAGTTCCAGTGCTGGGCTGCAACCACAGAGAAGGTCCTACAAGCACAGTACAGTCAGCCCCCGCCCCCCCCATGAACATAGGAGAAAGATTTAAAGGTCAAGAGCAGCACTTTGAATTCAGCCCAGCAAAGGGACAGCCAATGTAGCTGCTGAAGCCGTGACCCAATAGAGCTGAACCACCAAGCAACCACACAAGCCACTGCATTCTGGATTGGTTAGAGTTTCTGGACTGCCTTCAGAGGCAACCCCATATAGAGCACGTTACAATAGTCCAGTCTAGATGTCACTACGGCATGGGTCACTGGTCAGATCAAAGCAACTCAGGTATGGCTGCAGCAGGCAATTCAGCCGAAGCTGAGCAAAGGCCACAGCCGACACCTGGGACTCCAGGAGATCCCCCAAGCTGTGGACTTGCTGCTTCATAGGGATTGCAACCCCATCCAGAGCAAGACAATATTCCAATACAACTTCTGGGCCAGGAGAACCTCTGTGTTATCAGGATTTAATTTCAGCTTGTTTGCTCTCATCCAGCCCCCCATTGTCTCCAGACAGCAATTTGGGACATCAACTGCTTCCTTGAACTCAGGAGGAAAGGAGAAATAGAGCTGGGTGGCTTCAGCATACTGATGGCACCCCACTCCAAATGACTGGATGACCTCTCCCAGCAGCTTCATGTAGTGGTTGAAAACTGTAGGGGATAGAATGGAACTTTTCGGCACCCCACACTGAAGAGGCTAGAGGGCCAAACAAGCATCCCTCAGCCCAACCTGGGATCTGTTGGCCAGGAAGGAGCAGAACCACTGCAGAACAGTGCCCCCAATCCCCAACTCAGCCAACTGACCCAGAAGGACACCATGGTCAATGGTGCCGAAGGCCACTGAGAGGTCCAGCAGGACCAATGGACCCACTTCCCCTGTCCATTTCCAGGCATATGTCATTCGCCAAGGCAGTCTCTGTCCCAAGCCCTACCTGAAAAACTGAAATATATTCAGAAATATTTCAGTCCTGATAAAAAGAAGTATTTCTGTTTGGAGAAATTATGATTGAGTTCAGCTTTCAAATATATTTTTTAATTAATGCCTGCTATGTGGGGCAGGGCAGTCCTTTTCCTGGAGGTGGAATGGGAACAGTGTGAGCACATGCCCTCTTTTTCCAAACCATCTCCTGAATTTTAGCCTCACAAGGAAAAGGAGGTAAAATAAAGATTTCTTTTCAAGGAAAAAAACCTGAAAAACCTGTTTCCCCCTTCTCCCCACTAAGATGCTGGCTACATAATTTTTTGTAAGCATAAGAGTACAATCCTAACCATGTCTACTCAAGAGTAAGCCCCATTTTGTTCAATAGTTCTTACTCTTTAGGATTGCAGTTTTTTTAGAGGGTAAAACTATAGGATTTAACATTTTATAATTTAGAATTTGCTTCAGAATATGTCTTGCATGCTGAATCAGATAAAACAAAAAAGTTTTATATTCCTTTATGTTTATAACTTACACAACTAGCCCTACAATCCAGAGTAACTATGGGAGCACGTAAGAGACACTACATGTACCCGTAGTTACTTCACCACCCAGTGAAAACCATGGGAAATTCATATTGCAATCCAGAGCAAATTGTTCTTACACCAGAGCAAGGACTCCCCGTAGTAACTCTGGATTGCACCCTAGGGCTGCAATCCTAAATACACTTTCCTGAGAGTAAGTCCCATACAACAGAACGGGACTTACCGGTATTTCCGAGTAGACATGCTTAGGATTGCACACTAAATGAGACCAGAGTAATAAAGGCATTACAGGAGTCCTTGCAGGAATCTACAGCAAGGTCCTCAACTTAGCCCACTGAATATGATTCATTTAAATGTTGCAGGTACAGGAGAACCTTCTGGTGAATTGTGTTCCTTATTATTACATGTACTTAGCTAATTATGTACATGCCTAACCTGTGCCTTGAATATGTTCTCCGTGAGCTCTTTCTGGAATTGCAGTTAACCACCATTCTTGGCTGTAGCATTATCATTCCTGTGATAACTTGAAGAGAAAACAGAATCTGTAATCAGTGCACGTTATCACTGCAAAGCAAATGCTGACTCACTATACAACAACCTTTACTACAGAGATCCAGGGACAAGGCTTTAAGGGGTCCATGAATTATGTTCCAAAAAACATTTTTGTATATCTGTTCATTTTCTGAGGAGGGTCCATAACATTCATGAAATTTTCAAGGGGGTCTGTAATCCAAAGACTCATAGCTTTCATGGGACTCATTCTAATCTCATCCTACCTTACCTAGGGCTGGAAATAGAGGCCATTAAGTAACAATTATCTTTTGAGGAACTTACCTCTTACATTGTACTTGTGCACTCATTATAAACATCTCACAAGATGGGGGTGTCAAGTAAGGTTGCCAATTAGCCAGGGTAGAGGTGGATGCCTAGCCAATTTAGGCATAACTCACCTAGCATATCTTTCTGTGGTGATGTGGCAGTTCTAAGCAGGAAAAGACCTGGATGGGAGACTGAAAGCTTTCATGGGACAACAGAAGCAGAGGCATCACTGTTTACAGCTTGGCTGATCTGAAAAATGCTCCTCCTGGAAGCTAGGAAGGTGTTCTCTGATGCCAAATTCAATGATCATGTGAAAGGATTCTGCCTAGAAGATATTTCTTTAAGCTAGAACAATTACCAACCTCACAGGGCTGTTGTGAGGACAAAAAGGATTAAAAGGCTATGTAAGTCACCTTGAGCATTTGTGTTAAATCTCAAATATTAAATGCAGCCTCTTATCACTTGAATAGAATAGAAATGGCACAAAGTAAAATAAATCTGATTAAAAAGGAAAACTGGATAGGGAAAATCCCTCTTTTTTAAGGCAAAGGACTGTTTCCTTTAACTGATATACCTGTGAGATACTTGACATATAAGCCAAGTCCAGGATGCCAACTGGATGCATGCTAAGTTTCATTGGTGCACACTTCCCAGTAAGTGTGCATCAGATTGCCATGGTGAGTTTTATAATCAAGGTGGAGTATACATGGGGACTTCTTCAACAGAACTAACACCAGCAAATAGCCATGAGGAAAGAGACTCCACAGGGGTAAGAAGGGATATTTAGGCTCCCTATGCTAAACATAAAATGAGCACACTTGAAAATATTTCATATTGTCCAGTTAACAGGTACTAAATTCTTGGGATCCGTCTACATGCAGAAGCAATGATCTGGGAAGAGATGAGATGCTCCTGAAAACTACCATGTACACTTACCATATACTTGCCCTGAACGCTGTCTCTATATAGGAGCTGGAAAGTTCATGAATTCCTATGAGGTCTGCCCACTCAAATTAATATCAGATGGTGCCTGATTGTGCAGTAGTTGCCTTCAAAAAAAGAAAATGAAATGCAGTTCCTTCATTTTGGCCAGTAGAGGACACCAGACACCTGAATCAAATCTCCAGAACTCAAATTTTTTTTGGCGTTGGGAATAATTAAAAAAAAATTTTTTTAATCACCATCTATCACAAACCCCTAGAGCAGTATTTTCCAAACTGTGGGTCGGATCCCACCAGATGGTCAACAGCTTATTTTTGGTGGGTCATGAAAAGTGTTGAAATATTTTTTTTAAAGCTTTGCAAGCACCCTGCCCAATTTGCAGAAGAAAATATGGTGGTATCATTATTAGCTAATCTGAATGCTCACCTGCAGTGTTATGACATAATATTCCTACCCCTAATTAAAGTGTCATGTCTTCTGATTTTTTTCTATTAGCAGTAAATGATGTGATCTTCTTTTGCTGTTTTTGTTTTGTCAAAAGTAGAGGTCTCCAAACTATTTGGCCAAATAGCCACATCAAATATCTGAAATGGTGTCAAAGGCCAGGCCCAACCTAACAGCCTGCCCTTACCGCACCTTGATATCAGAAAAAAGTCACAACACAATCCTAACCAATTTAGGCAGGCATAATTCATCTGCTCCCTGTTCCCCTGGTAGTGTGGGAAGGCCAGCGCATGTCTGTGCTCTGGCCTAACCCTTCCAGGAGTGGCACCTTTGTGACACCCCCAGACCAGCACGAGACGTGCTGGGATTTATGCTGGACTAACTGTGAGTTAGGATTGCCAGCCACATTTTCTTAATCTCAGGCTATTGTTAGAGGTACAAAAGCAGGGTCAATATTTTTAAAAAGCCAACGAGTTCATTCTGAGCCTCATGCAAGGAGGCTAGGGCCTAAAGACACCTTCTTGGGAGTAAGACCCATTGAACACAATGAAATTTACTTTTGAGTAGACATGGTTAGGGTTGTGCTCTAAGTTGTGCAAGTGGTGCTAAGTGGTACCACGTACACTTTCATGATGATGAAGTGACAATGTGAGCATTAATATGTTAGGGCCTAATCCTATCCAACTTTCCAGCACACGTGGAACTGCGGCGCAGCCCTGAAGGAATGGAACATCAAGATGCAGCGGGATACAGCAATGGTACTCAAAGTGGGGTTTAAGCCCCTCCTTGGGGGGATCACAACCTCGGGGGGTGGTTGTGTTGCAGAATAATACAGTAATGACATTTTGATACACAGGGTCTCTAATGATGCTTTAGCAATCAAAGCCAACATGCATCAAGTCAAGGCTTTGGCTCTTGAACTATGCTTACCTTAGGAAAATAAGAGCACAATCCTAACCATGTCTACTCAGATGTAAGCCCCATTGTGTCCAATGGGTCTTACTCCCAAGAAAGTGTCTTTAGGATTGCAGCCTAAGAAAATGCACTTATGACCTTAGGAAAGTTAGACAAAAATATTTTAAGACATGCACAGAGCCAGATGTGTAGGAGATCTTGCAGGTGAAATAACCCACATGTGTGCCTGAGAGTTGTGGTAAGCTTCAGAGGCACTTGACTTCACCAGCTGAATCTCAACAAGTTTCTGGAGACTATGAGCACAATCCTGACCATGTCTACTCAAAAGTTAGCCCCATTCTGTTCAATAGGTCTTACTCCCAAGAAAATGTCTTTTGGATTGCAGCCCAAACAGGATCTTGCGGTTAGACTTCTATCCTACACAACTGTGTCCTGAAGTATCCCTGATACTTTGTTTCAAAGTTTAAAGGTCAAATGTATCTAAAAAATCTTGCATCTTTGTGTAACAATTTGACTCTCTCCTCTGATCATTGATCAAGGAGATTTTCCCTGCAGAATAAACGCTTGCTTGACCACACAGCTGAATTTGCTTTTCAGTCTTGTGGCTTCTTCCACCACAATTACAAGAGGTTGATCCCTCTTGATATCTGGCACTAGGCTTTCCTGGGAGTAAGTCTCTTTGAAGATGATGGGACTTACTTTCAAGTAGACACAGAGGAGCAATGATCTCACATCCTGGTTTTAAAGGGAGGCCTGGACAGGTTTTTAAGTTTGAAATGGGAGTCCCAGATTGAAACTGCCAGGATACAGTGCATGCCCAATTGGCATGGCTGCACCAGCTTTGAAAAACTGGATAGGATTGGGCTCTGGTCTTCTTTCTCTGCTTGTATAGAAGGAAGAAACCTTAAATTAGTACTCCATATTTACTAAACAGGTCTCTCTAGAGACCTACAAGAAGGCATCTCATGGCATATAGATCTTGTGGAAAAGAGGCTATGACCCCCAATGGAAATAGAAGATACTACTTGCAGATCTATATGACACCCCCCATTCTATAAGGACTCATAAATCCTTTCAACTCCAGTAGCTCCACCCTAGAAAACTCCACCCAAACCTTTCTCAGCTGGGTTCAGCTCAGGCTGCCTATTCCATCTGTTGGACTGCCTGCCAGTGATGGTTTCATGGTGCTTTTCCATTTGTCTTCTTTGTACTTTTTCTTTCTTTCCCAGCATTTGCTTTCTGGTTTCTCCAGATGCTGAGTTTCTGTCCCAAGGGCAGGCTCGTCTGCAACAGGCCCGAGAACTGGCTCGACATCCCCGCTATGGTGGCTGTTGGACAGGGGCCTTGGCGCAGCTGAACAGGGGGTGTAGGGAGCTGGATGAGGAGAAGCAAAGCCGCATTGCCCTTGAATTTGCCCATTGCCACCTACAAAGGTGAGTCAGTCTGCCCAAGTAGTGAGAGGTACAGCATGGATGGTGCAATCCTAACAGGGTCTACCCAAATGTAAGCCCCATTGTGCTCCATGGGTCTTATTCCCAGGAATATGTCTTTAGGATTGCAGCCTTAGAGCACAATCCTAAACATGTCTAGTCAAAAGTAAGCCCCATTGTTTCATTGGGTCTTACTCCCAGGAAAGTGTTTTTAGGATTGGCATCAAGGGGGTTGGGCCCTTGGGTGTTGGGGAAGAGATAGCTCTTTTGTTGTCTATCACTTCTTTAATGCACTTAACAACTCTGTGATAGGCAGATATACTATAGGTTTTACTACATTACTCTGGTGTAGAACAGTGGTTTTCAAAGTGGGAGTCAGGACTTCATTGGAGGTCACAACTTCATTTCAGGGGGATCACAAAAAGCTGGGTGCTGCCATTTTGGAATCTGGCATTGGACACCAGGGGCATCACTAGGGTGCATGTCACCCGGTGTGGGAGGCCAGTGCATCACCCCCATAACCTGGGCGGGGCAACAATATGAATGGTGGGTGTGGTTAGGGTTATTTGTAGAGCCAGTTTCTATCATTTTCAGTATTGGGGGGCTACCTTCTAGAGCACTTGTAAGCTCCAGGTGCCTGGGATCAGGGCCATGATGGAAGCCTTGTACCCCCTGGACTGACCTTCCACATCAGCCAAAGTGTTTGCTTACTCGTGAGTAAACATGGCTGTACATTGAGGAGAGATCTTCCTTCTGGGGTGATTTTGGGGACTGTGCTCATTGGATCAGGACCAGTGATGGGCAGGCCTGGCTCCAACAACCGGTTCTCTGGAAGTGGGCAGAGCCAGGTAAGGTCAGGGGTGGGGCCGAGGTCAGGGGGCAGGGACAGGGATATTTTTTAATTAAAAAAATTTAAGCATGTGGCTTACCTGAGTAGACCTGCATAGGCTGGGTCTCTGAGGCTGAAGTCCTCTCCACACTGGTCTGGAAGTAAGTCCCATTGACTTTCATGGGACTTACTTCTGAGTAGACCTGCCTAGGATGGGTCTCTGAGGCTGCAGTCCTCTCCATACTGCCCTGGAAGTAAGTCCCATTGACTTTCATGGGACTTACTTCTGAGTAGACCTGCCTAGGATGTGCCGCGCGAGGTCTACCCGCCCCCCCCCCCCCCCGCCAGCCAGGCAGAAACTGAGGAGCACGGCCAGCCACTCCAGGTCTACCCAGCCTCCCCGGCCAGCCAGGCAGAGGCTGAGGAGCGCAGCCAGCCGTGCCAGGTCTACCCAGCCCCCCTCCCAACCGGTTCGGACAGTTTTGCCCAGCCACCCTAGCTAGCGGTTCGCCAGCATCGGGCTGAGTGGAACTTCCGGTTCGGGCGATCTGGTCCGAACCGGTCTCAGCCCATGACTGAGTCAGGACCCTTCTGGTGTCCTTGGATTACTTTCAGTCTGCCCTTTCCAGTGGACTATGGCATGTTTGCCTACTCATGAGTAAAGCCACGATATAAATTACTTTCATTTTCCCATGCATTTTCTATGCATATTTTTGCTTTTCAGTTTTTTGGGCCATAACCTTTGATAGGAAGGAGCCATTTCAAAATGGATTGTTGCATTGGATTCAGTTCTTCAAGACCAATCCAATGACATATGACATGATGGGGTAGCGTGCACCAGTGTAAAGTTGATTTTTTGGAGTCTTCAGGATCAAGATGGTTGTCCCTCAGCCTTTGTGATCCCCCTACAGGGATTCTGTGATCCCCTTGGGTTTCATGACCACTGCTCTAGAGGCACTTCTGAGCCTAGAACTGCATGGAAGCATGGTCTTCTTGACATTTTGATATACGGTATATTTTACATTTTCTTGAATGCCAAATATTTCCAAGGCTATCTTGTACTGTGGAATCTCCTTAGTCCTGTTCCCAACCTCTCATGTTTGCTGTGGTTAACTCATATTTTCTCTCCTCTTGAGCAGGTCTGGTAGGAGGTTTCCTCCCTGTGAGCCTAGCAGCACAATCCGTCACTGCACACAGCACATGGATCCGGTCGCATTTGGAGTCTACACAGAGTTCTTTACCCACGCTCATAGTATCTGCTATTTCCTATACAGTGAAGCCTGGCAGCAACGAGTTCAGGGTACTGTGCAAAGGTTAGAAAACCTGATTATTTTCCTGTAGAAAGTAACAGCACTTATGTCAAATAGAGCTCCACCAGATCCTGAGCTGCAGCATGTCCTGGATGTTATTATTTGCCAACAGTTCCCCTTGCCTGTCTACATAAGACAAATGGGTCATTCAGTCAGACCTTAGAAAAGGTTTTGAACACGTTCAAAAACATGTCAGGGAATATTTCAATCTAAACTCTTTGTCACTGCAAACTTCACAGTGACAGTCAAAGAATGACTTCACGGTGACTTCAAAGAGAGACTAGAGAGATGGGAAAAAACTGAATTAGAATATAGTGGGTTTTCTTATTGCCTTGTAGAGTTACTTGAAATAGCACCACCATAAAGCCATTGTTACTGTGTTGATCTTGGACAATTTTAAGCTTGTTACAGATCTGTGTTCTTTAATTTTCTCTTCTTGATTCACTCGGCTGCTTTCAATTTTTCTTTGATATTTGTGTGCATATGTCTATTTGATGAGGATTTTACTTCATGCATCTGATAAGCATAGTGCAGCTCACAAAAGCTTATCTATATATATAAAACTGAAAAGTCACTGACACACTCACTCACCAACCCACTGACTGACTCATCAACCCCCAGCCCAAAACATTGGGCCTAGAAGTGTGAAATTTGGGTAGGGTGTTCCTTCCTTGATGGAGGCTCCACTAAGAGCTGGTTTTCAGGTATTCCAACCAGAAGGGGGTGAAAAGGGGCACAACATGTTTCCCTCCCTATACTTTACATTGAGAATCCCTGACTGATCACTGCCATGTCCCAACCCCTGGACTGAGAAGCATTAAATGTGGGGAGGGTGTTCCTTATGTGACATCAACACCCACCAAGAACTGATGTTAAGAAATTTAACTCTTAAGGAGGCTGAAAAGGGGTGCAACATGATTTTGTCCTTTACTTAACATTGAAGAGTAACCAACATCCAGCCAATTTGGTGGTTGGCCCCTGGTGCACTGGGGGGTATGTTGCTCAGGGGGATGGGGGTTGCGCAAGGCGGGTTGCAGTGGGTAGGGTATTACGCATGGGAGATGTTGCACATGGGGGTGGATGTGCATGGGGGAATGATGCACAGTTGCGTGGGGGGGGGGTTGATGCGCAGTGGGGGGGATGACATACTGGGGAATTTTACTCCTGCAACATGGGTATGTTTCCGGTAGAACTTAAATAAACTTGCTAGTCCTTCAAATAAATCTGCTAGTCCTGTTTGTTACTTTGCTGCCACAAGATAATATGGCCACCCACTGGCTCTTGTGGTTGTGGTGGGCTGAACACTATATAGTCTGAAATTTGGTTTTCTATTGTGGGACTGATGCACCGAAGTAGGGCACACTCTCTCTTTCTCTGTGGGGAGAGGTGCCCGATGGTGTCACTTTGATTCCAGCTTTTCCCAGAGCAGGCCAACTTGTGTGTGACAGGACAGTCTAATTTGAGAAGCGCAGCCCATCAGATGTGCTTAACATCAATGCTGGTCTAACTGACGCTTGGAGAACATCTCAAATAAGCTGCTCTCTGTAGGGAGGGGCTGAGCCTAGATATAGTTTTGCATTTCAGCTTTTTCCCTGGGGGATAATTAGAGCTCCCCATCATGATGGATGCTAAGTTCAAGGAGCCCTGCACCCTTGAGTTGCCTGAAATTATAACCTGCTATGAATGTAGTAGCCAAGTTTCTGGGGCTTGGCAATGATACAAGTACATTTCCACACTTATATAACCGGAGTCGGCAAAGGATCTATAGCCTGCACATCACAGTTATTCTATAGGGTGCATAATATCACCTTCAGCATGGAATCCAGAATTTGATATAGGTATTTAAGATCCTCGACCTTAACAGTGTAAATTCTTTATAGCACTTTAGCCCTTATTTGGTACAGAAAAATGCTCTCAGGACAGAGGATGTGATACATGGATTTGGACTCCTTCACCTCTCATTTCTAAGATATTAAGGTCGTAACGTAGGTGGGCACAAATCATTGGTTTTCCCATTCCCATGGTGAGATAGGGAGGCAAGCACATGTTCGTGCACTGGCCTAACCCTCCGCCAGGAGTGGCACAGAAGTATTTTTACAGCACTTTTGTTACACCCCCAGCCCAGCATGGGACTTTCACTGGGCCTTAGGCTGGTCTAACCGGTGGGTTAGGATTGCAGCCTTAATCTTTCAAGAGATGAAAGATTAAAAATGTTGCTTGTCCCATCCAGTTCCCTTGTTCTCTGTCCAATCTTATCTATTCCGCACTCTTCTGTGTTCCACAGTCCTCAGTGTTGCTATTCTTAAGCAAACATCTGCTGACTCCATGCTTTTAGTGAGTGGGTTCACAGGCATGCAGTACAAATAGAGGGCAATTATATGGGGGTCCTGACTCCAGCCTCTTAAATTCTTTGTGATTAACCTGGACTTTGTTTTAATAGATTGGTTCCTGTCTTCTCTACCCATATCAGGCTGACATCCGCTTCAGAGTCTGTGGCCCATCAATTGGAATCCACCAACCGTCTTGCTGAAGAGGCTGCCCGGGCACAGAATGCCACCTTGCGCTCTCAAGAACAGATCCTGAAAGATGGAGAACTGCTACGGCAAACACTCCATGACTCCTCTCAAGGTATCATGTATTCTATATCTGGGTATGGTTTGGTTGGGAAAGGGACAAATGACTGCCGGTGGCTTTTTTCTCTGCAGGCATCCGCCAGGCCTTCGAAGAGTTGCAGGATTCGGCAATCGAGCAGCGAGTAGCCTTTTCTGAGATCTTCAACCGGGTGGCATTCCTGCACCGTTTTGTGGTGGGCGAGTCCAATGCTCTCTACTCTGTCTTCTTCCACCTCCTGAGTGGGGCTGCCTGCCTGGTGTTGACTTCCAGCCAACGAACGGCAGGAGCTCGGTGAGAAAATGGATAAGGAAAATACAATACAAGACAATGGAAGTGTTCCTGCCCTAGGGTATGCCAAAGGATACAGTAGGCTTGGTGAACAGAAGAGAAACAATTCAGGTCACAATCCTAACCAATTTGGGCCAGTGCAATTTGCCCATCTCCTCATTCCTGCAGTGGCATGGGGAGGCTGGTGCAAATCTGTGTGCTGGCCTAGCCCCCCCTTCCAGAGTGGTCCAGAAGTGCATTATGGCACTTTTGTAACACCCCCAGGCCAGTGCAAGGACTTGTGCTGACCTAACTGGTTAGGATTAAAATTGGTTAAGATTAATTGGTTAGGGTTAGGATTGCACTGTCAGGACTCCTGAAGCTGGCATATGAATAGGACATTCTCTCTAGATAATGGTAGTCAATCCCCATAATTTGGGGGGGCTCCAACTATTTTTCATTATTTCTATCATGGAGGAACAGAATGTGTTATGAAAGATAATCCGTCATTGCTTCTTTTTCCCATAATGCTACTATGCTAAGTCTGCAATAAATAAGTTAGGCCAAGGAATTCTGCAGAGATTTGCATTGAAAATTGTATTTCCAAGGTGAGACTGGAAATTCCATTACATGTTGTGCAGTGATATCATATTTTAACTTTGTTAGAATTGTGTGTTTTTGTGTGAGAGAGAGTCTGATCAAATCCACCGAGGTTCAAGAGAGGGCAACTCTTTGCTCTAAATTGTCAAATCCTTCCTAACTTCTGTTTGCTGCATAGCCTGTGCTTGGTCTAATGTCTGCTGTGACCCTAAGAGCCAGGTTTTCATAGGATTTTAACATTAGCCGGAGTGGGGAAGACCCGATTATTACTTTCTTGCAGACTAACATGACACAAAGGAGAGGAAAAGAAGGATGCAGCACTATGTTATTGGTTACACTCTAGATTTCCACAGCAAACAAGAAGGCATAAAATAGCTCTTTCTCCCCTTACTGTGGTTTTTCCTCCCTCCAGGTTCATTTTGCTGGCCTTAGTGGGAGCTAATGTTTACCTGGAGCGTGTCATCTGCAGCCTTCTCACGGATAACTTGGAGGATGGCTATGACCTGACGGTAGGACCACTGCTTGCAAAGACAGGGAGGGAACAGGGCAAGCATTTCCCAAAATATACTGTGCCTGAAGTCAAGCTTTGACTCTGATCTCTACTGAGGCGCTGTCACACTGTTTAAGTGTAGGTAGCTTGATGTGAGCCGATGCCTTCTTTCTCCCCAGCACTGTGATGTCATACTTGCCCTTGTTAGGAGAAGGTGTCTGTATGGCAGCAAGCTTCTTTTGGAGGTGCATGTGGGGGAGGGCATGCAAGGAAGAACCAACCAAGGTGAAATTATTGGTTCTGAGAGACTGTAAGGAAGTTAATGGTGAACCCACAAAACATGGCTGGATCCTGCTTAGCCTGTGTTGATTATACAGACTCAAAGATCAGGAGAAGGATCACTTTTTAGTTTGCTCTTGGAAATAAAAACATGGAAGTGAAGTTCAGGAGAAGAAGCCAAAGTCAACTTGGATTCCCAGTCCTTATTTTAACTAAGGTCCACCAAAGAAGCTTTTCCATCAACAAACTGTGTCCAGTGGTGGACTTCAGGGGGTTCTCATGGGTTCTACAGAACCCTTTGCTAATGAGAATGGTTCTGAGAACCGGTTACTAATGGGACATAGAACCTGTTGTTAATTTAGGTTATTAGGACATAAAACCTGTTGTTAATTTATTTGAATCCCACCACTGACTGTGTCCCTTCATGTGCATCGTTATGAGTAACATCTGTTGGTAGCATGATAGCCAGGGCAATTCCAATTCTGTGTGAAGGAAAAAAATTGGCTTTTGCAATCTGGACATAATTCCTTAGCTTTTATTCTTCTCTGTCATTGTAGGAAGTTAGAAATTTCCTTGAATGACATGAAACCATTGGTCTGTCTATCTCAATAATGTGTCTGCTGACCGGTGGTGTCTCTCCAGAAATGCAGAGAGGGATCTTCTCCACCTTTACTGGAGACCAGGGATTGAACCAGCTATTCAAGAGGATAGTTCTCCTATTCATAAGCAGAAGCCTTGTACTACCCTGCATTATTCAGCAGTCCATCTGACTCCAGAGACTTTGCCATGTATTGCCCAGGAACATTCAAGTGGTCTTTCTGGTCAGAAGCATGCTGGACTGGAAATTTGCTTTTCTTTTTAAGATGAGAAATGGAGATTTCCTGGTCCAAAAGACACATCAACCAATGTCATGATGAGGATTAGGAGAAGAGAGGTATCACTAATGGAACGGCCCCACACCCACATTGTTTCAGCTACACATGTTCAGTGTGATATGGATGGTAGCCCCCATATGTTTCCCTTTAATGTGTAGTTTGGTTATATTTTTACCAGTGAGGTGCTTAGCTGTTTAATTGGCTTGAAAAGGGGATGCTTGTGCAGAAGCTTCACAGCAACGTTGGTTTATTAGAACACAATTAAAAAGTGCTTTGAGCCAGCATTTTAATTGGGGGAAGAAAAGTAGAGAGCCTGTAATAAATTCCATGATCCACACTTTGATTCTCCACTGCCTCCCAGATACAGCAATATCTTGCCCTCACTGTTGCCTTCTAAACTAAATAGGCTTCACAAAAGGAGGTTGGGGCCCTACTGGTTCCACCCACAGTTCATGTGCTGTTTGATTTTTGTAAGCACTTAAGTGAAAATGAAGGTGGTAACTGATGAAGGCTGCAATCCTATTCACACTTTCCTGGGAGTAAGCCTCATTGACTACAATGCTGCCTAATTCTGCATAGACATGTGTAGGGTTGGGCTGTAAACTGAGAAGCAAAGCAGGCCTCCGTCAGTCTTGGAAGACTATGGTATTGTGCTTGGTGCTACATACGCTGCATGCGAAGCACGAAAGCCTGGGTTAGATTGTTATGGAGGATCTGCTGTTACTCAAGCAGCAAATTCCCCCTCTCCACGCCACTGAATTAGTCCAATGGAAAGGCAGAGCCAATATGATTGGATCCAGCTGGCGTTGCAGAGCTGGGCTGACAGGAGCTCACCCTGTCTTGTGGGGCCAACCTGGGTCTCGAACCCTGGCCTGCTGGTTAACAGGCACAATGTCTTAGCCACTTGCACCACCCACAGACAAAGCAAGTAGTTATTTGGGAACTGTAAGGATTATTTGAAGAAATCATTGTTTAATGCATTGAATATGAAGTGGTTGCTTGTTATAAGGCAGAGGTATTCAGGCATTTTAACCGGGACCCCCTTTCACATTTAGAAATCGATCCAAGACCCCCCTGTCAGACTTACTGGGATGCTCCTCCATATCTACTTGGAAGCAGGTCCCGTTGTGTTAAATGAGACTTACTCTGAGGAAAGCCCATTGCCAGATTCCAAGATGGTGGATCCCACTCTCTCACAAACCCCCAGACTCAAGGCCACAACCCCCAAGGGGGTCCCAACCCTCACTTTGAATAACACCGTGTAAGAGTTGCAGATGTTTTTTCCAAAAACTACTTCTGTTAGAGGGATATCATGTTTTCCCAGTATATTTTGTGCTTGAAAAATGCAGAATCCACCCACTCCCTGCTAATGGAGTTCTTATTTCTCAAGGAGGGTAATTGCCCATCAGCATCTATTGAGTAATACTTGTCATGTGAATAATAGGGGACCACTTTTCCCTACTACCACCACCACCACTACCCCCAAAATACTGAATGTCATTTTAAATTTTCAAAGCATGGCTTGCTGCAGTGTGTTGAAGGTGTGGAGATTGCTGCAGTGGCTTTTTGTTGCCTTAAAGGAAAAGATATTGCTGGATTACACACACCTGCACTGATGAGAAAATGCTGACCTGGCAGGGTCTCTCTAGATAAAGAGTTGCAACCGTCCATTATTATACTAGTCCAATCAATATTGCTTCATTCTGGAACTTGTACTCAGCTGATTGATGAAATAATAAATCGATTGAATGATGCAATGCAGACTGGGGGGTAACCATGATGAAGATAATAAGACTGCTAGCTTTATAGAAGGGACAGTATGGATTCGCTTAATAGAGGACAGTTTTCTTCATGGCTCTTAGCCATGATAGCAAAATGGGTCAGAGGAAATAGACCTCTGAATACTAGGCACTGATTGTGAGCAGCAGGGATGATATCATGTCCTTATTCTAAACCAATATGATTATGGGCACAATCCAGAGTAACTATGGAGAGTCCTTGCTCTGGTGTGAAAACAATTTGCTCTGGATTGCAATATGAATTTCCCATAGGTTTTCATTAGGTGGTGCAGCAACTACAGGTGCACACAATATCTCTTACGTGCTCCCGTAGTTACTCTGGATTGTAGCCTATGTCCTTATTCTGACCAGCCATTGTTGAATGGTTGACCTCTCACTTGTCCAGCAGGCCAATTCTTATGAGATCTAAAAAGCAAGCTAACTCCACAGGTGGATTCACAAATTGCTATTAATTCCACCTTTGCCTCTTGACAGGATGCTAGCATTTCAAAAATCAAAATCCTAATACATTGCTGCCCGTCATCCCCCACTTTGGCTGCAATCCTAAAGACACTTTCCTGGGAGTAAGACCATTGAATACAATGGGGCTTACTTTTGAGTAGACATGGTTAGGATTATGCCATTAATCTCTTGGTTGTTGCTGTAGAACCTAAAGTCATATACAGTAATCTTTAATTGAAATTAATGGATAGAGTGACTAGAAGGACAAATAGCAGCAAAAGTACATCTTAACAACAGGGATAAAGACTCAAGTTGCAAAAATGTGAATTTTCGGTGATTCGTGGAAACTTGAGTCTGACATCACTGACTTGGACTCAGTGACTCGGGACTGAGTTGTGACTCTGTAGACTTGTGTAACAGAAACTCATGATTTTTGTGCACTATATGATTTATTTTTGCCCCTTCCACATTGTAGTAAAGATCTTATAGGGTCCTCTTGTAGCTGACATTCAGGACAGTGTGAGCAGCAGCCATGGTAGGAGAAGGATAGGTTGGATCCAGGAGGCAATGGCTGAGAGGGCAGAGGGGAAGAGGAAGGATTAAATGAGGCTGGGCAAAGGAACCAGAAGAAGGCAGAAGCATCTCAGACACAAAAGATGGAGTGGGCTCGCTTGTCCATTTAAGAAGGAACTAGCGAAAGGCGTACCTGCGTTGTGGGAGTAAAATTGCCCTGTATGCCATCCCCCCATATGCATCAACCCCCCCCCATGGATAACTTTCCCCAGGCGTAACAACCCCCCATGCGCAGCTTCCCCCATACACATCAACCCCCCATGCGCAACTTCACCCATGCGCATCAACCCAGCATGCACAAGTTACCCCATGCGTAACTTCCCCCCATGCACATCAACCCCCCACGCACAACTTCCCCATGCGCATCAACCCCCCATGCGCAACTTCCCCCATATGCATCAAACCCCATGCGCAACTTCTTCATGTACAACTCCCCCGCGTGCGCGCAACTCCCCCGCGTGCGCGCAACTCCCCCCCGAGTGTGCAACTTCCCCCCGAGCGCGCAATTTCCCTTCATGCGCAGCATCCTTGCCAGCGCAACCTCTTCCTCCAAACAACATCCCCCAGTGCACCAGGGTCTGAGCACCAAATTGGCTGGATGTTGGTCAGTCTCCCATGTTATGTATAGGACAAAAACACATCGCCCCCTTTTCAGCCCCTGAAGGGTTAATTTCTCCAGATGGTTCTTGGTGGGTGTTCAGGTGACAGAAGGAACTCCCAGAATTCCATGCTTCAGGCCCAGCAGTTGGGGAGGAATGTTGAGGAGTCAGCAATTCTCAATGCAAAGTATAGGGAGGAAAACGTGTTGCGCCCCTTTTCACCCCCTTCCCGTTGGAATTTCTGAAAACCGGTTCTTAGTGCACCCCTCAGTCACGGAAGGAACACCCACCCCAAATTTCACGCTTCTAGGCCCACTGGTTTTGGCAGGGTGGTGATGAGTGAGTGAGTGAGTGAGTCAGTCAGTGACTTTTCTCTTTTATATATATAGATGAACTATCCATTGGAAGAAGGATGGATGGCTTGATTTTTATTTCTGGATGAGTGTGGGGACAAAGGGGGAAGAGGCTTTGTGAAAGAATATATGGCTGCGTACAAGCCATCTGTTCAAGCCAGCAGATAGAAGGGATGGTCACCCATGGTAGCAGCAAGGTTTAAGACCCAAACTTTTGCAGATCTTTGCAAAAGTCCCATTGTGCTGGTCAATGAAGTTTCTTCCCAAGTAACTATGGCGGATAGGGCTGTTTCACAGAACACAAGAATGAAAAACTGGCATGGAGTCCAGAGGTACACAAGCATCCTGGGAGTGATCAGGAGGGGTTGCCCTGATCAGATGTGATGATGGGTAGATGCCTCCTTTGCCCCCTCCCTGTTGTCAAGCTGAGACACCTCCTTCCTTATTGGTCTATCCATGGTGTGCTGCTTAGTGCTTCTTCTGAAAGCAGAATAAGGCATTGTGATGTGACTGGGGGTTGTTGCTGGGGTTCATATGGAACCAATAGTCTTTCTGCACTGTGACACTCACTTGAATAACAGCATTTACATACATAAATGAAGTGGAATGTGAATATCGGGGAAGTGTCAAACGAGAACCCTGATACTCATACCCCACCAGCACCTCTGTTTTCTCTGCAGAGCCTGCCTGATCCACACCTTCACTCACATTTCAGAAAGATTCAAGTCAAGATGACTCTTAAAAAAGCTCTGAAGTCACGAATGCCCACCAGTTATGACTCCTTTGACAAGCAAGTCAAAGGAGGTTGCAGACTTGCAACTCAACTCATAACTTGGGCACAGTGACTGTGGCACATCCTTGCCCAGCATGAAGCTTTTCCCTCATCCTGCCCCAATCTACCATGCAGCCTGCCAATTATACTATTATCTCTGTAGGGGGTAAGAGCCTGGAGGCAAAAATGCAATTGGATTTTTAACTGGCGATGTGGAAAAAGAGACACACGACTCCCAACGTGCCAATTATTATGGTTGCCTCATTCCATTTATTTTCTTGTAAAAGCATTCTTGAATGATGCCTGTGTGGTGAATCATCACTTATCTGGATGAAACCTTGACTATAAAGCTGTGATTCAATTAACATTGGCCCAGTTTTTTTTCTCTTATTATTGGTGTAGTTGGCTAATACTACCCACCTACTTTTGGCTGGATAATTTGTCCATTTGGCTGAATAATTCTTGCAGTGATGAAACATTCGTGTGGCGCTATTTATATCTACCCTGTACACTTTATTCTGCAACAAGGAGGGTAGACTGGTTCCATCTACAATGCCATATAGTTTTTAGGCCCTCTTCTCAGTGTGCCCCCCATGGTTGACAAAGGCTGCAATCCTAAAGACACTTTCCTGGGAGTAAGACCCATTGAACACAATGAAGTTTACTTTTGAGTAGACATGGTTAGGATTGTGCTCAAAATTGCACTAATAGATGAATGACAGAGGTCACTGAATTTTGCAGATTGAATTAGAAGATAGTGGTGAGAGTTGGGAGTCCTTAAAGTTGTGTTATCTGGATAGATGGCATGGAGAGAATGTAGGCCAAAATGGCAATGACTTGCAGCTCAGCTCTATGCCTATCCACATGAAAGACAATCCTATTGAGTTAAATGGAATTTACTCTGAGGTGTGTATAGGATTGTCCCCCCAAGAGCACCAAAGGGCAAGATTTGGGACTGCATATATTTTATTTTATGTAATCTCAACAATGTGCACTAAAGAGATCCAAGTTTTGCACTAAAAACATATTGAATTCTACAGCTTGTATAACTTAATGAGAGGTGAACTATCTATAGGTAGTAAAATTGGCTTGATGCATGAGACCAAAGTCTATTTGTCCATTTGGATGCCCCTGAAAGCTCACAA
Organism: Cryptoblepharus egeriae; assembly: GCA_030015325.1. Taxonomy (NCBI): domain Eukaryota; kingdom Metazoa; phylum Chordata; class Lepidosauria; order Squamata; family Scincidae; genus Cryptoblepharus; species Cryptoblepharus egeriae. The sequence continues at coordinate 118,901,338 of JAREYC010000002.1, forward strand.
CACAACCAGGACGTGAAGGAGACTTCAAGGCAATTTATTCTGTGTTTATCATAAATTTACATGATTTCCCTTCTCCCAGTGGTGGGATTCAAATAAATTAACAACAAGTTCTATGTCCCATTAGTAACTGATTCTCAGAACCAAACGCTCATTAGGAAAGGGTTCTATAGAACCTGTGAGAACCCACTGAAGCCCACCACTGCCTTCTCCCATCTCAACTGTAGCCATCTCTATGTCTTGTGGTACTGAACTCTTAAGTTGATTGCTTCTCAATTTTCAAAGTGATCTCTGCAGCTTCAAGGGTTGTAAGCTCTTCTGCATGATTGTTGGAAGTCCCAAGAAGCCTTACTACCTCTGGATTTAGTTACCATAGTGCTGGTCATCATGAAGATAAATTGAGAAAGATTTGAGATCCCAGGAGGAAGTTCACAGATGGTTTTCAGTCCTAAAATGCTCTTTTGTGTGAGACGTTTTGCTATGTCGCTGCATTGCATTGTCTTGTGTCTCTTCGCCTTAGGAGAACATCTCCTTTTGGATAGGCCTGTCACGCCGTAGTTTTGCCAGTCTGAGCTTAGCCGTAGTGGTGTATTTTATCTGGACCTACAAAGATCCTGCCCGACAGAATCAGGAGGTGCTGCGTTGCCTACAAACCACTCAAACAGAGATCCAGCAGCTTCTGGAAAGAACAGGTAAGAGGGAGAATGATGTGTGAGACCTTTAGGAGCGAGGATCTTGGTCGCTGCATTGGTCCATCGTATAGAAACACTGAAGATGCTTGCTTCTGTGAGAGTGAGATGCTTTCTTGGACTTCAAGATACAGATAATAAAGGGAAGGAGAAGTATGATGGGCTGGCACAGAGGCAGAAAATGGTACTGACAGGGCAGCCTGGGTATGAATGAAATTTGTGTGCATTTCTGACATTCGTAAGTGCTGCAAGCTCTTGATCCTGCTCTATCTCAAAGCCTTGAGGTATTGACAGAATTTTAAAAGCCCTGTTTTTAAAAATGGAAAATACACACATTAACAGATCTGGAGATGGCTGGGAAATTGAGTTGCTTGGCAACTTGCCTGCTATCTTCTTGCTTGGCAGTAAGGGCTCCTGAGAAAATAAATTTATTCAGAGCCCAACCTATGCATGCCTTCTCAGAAGTAAGTCTCATTATAGTCAATAGGGCTTTCTCTCAGGTAAGTGTGGATGGGATCACAGCCTTAGACAATGATACTCTGCCTTGTATTGCCAATGGTACTGTGATAATTTGTATGGCAAATTGTACCCAAGTATAGAAATGGAGAAATATATAAATTGTACCCAAGTATAGTATGAACCCAGTATAGAAATACAAATGTGAAAGATGCCTCTGTATGTGTAGTATGGACCTGCAATGGGAATTACTAAAAATGTACTGGGAGGAATCCCATATCGAGTCCCGCTGCATGTGCCATCCTCTCATTTCTTAATTTCAAAATAAACAACTGTAATTGAACTGCATTTCCTTTCTGATCTGAAATATAAAACTAATTGTAGCTTACTAATGCATGAGCCCTCAAAGTTTTTTTTCCTAAATTGGTGTGATCACTTTTTTTTCAGAAAAGCTACTGGCAAAACCAGGACTTCTGCTTCAGGACTCTGACCTCAGTGTAAAAAATGAGGTGTTCACAGACTTGACGTTCCCAGAGCCACTGCCCTGTTCGGAGTATGGAGCCACATTACAAGTCACAGAACTCCAGGCTGACCAGAGGAAAAGTGAGTGCTACATCCAGGGAAGAGCAGGAAGACACCACATGAAGAATAGCTTAGATAAAAATTTCTGTTTGGGACTAAACTGTATATGATTGTTGGTGCACTTATTGATCTTGCATTAAATAGCAACCACAGCAGTAGGAACGAAGGGATGAAGACTGGGAGCATGTGTGACATTGTGGGCACAATCCTACCCAATTCAGGTCAGCACAACTAATCTGTCTCCCCATTCCCACAGTGGTGTGGGAAGGTCAGTGCATTCCTGTGCATGCCCCCCTTCTGGAGCGGCAAAGAAGTGCCTAATAGCACTTTTATGACATCCCCAGGCCAACACAGGACATGTGCCAACATAACCAGGGGTTGGGATTGGGCTCTGTGTGCAGTACAGTATTTTGCCCCTATGTGAAAACAAACTGGCTGTCGCATTACATAAATGACTGATGAGAAGAAACTGATGCTGTTTGTGTATTTTCTGTTCATTTGTGGTGCTTCAGGAATTTGTGACAGAAACCAATTCTTGACCTGTACCCCTCATATTCCCATAACCTTCATATTCCCCTCGGGTTCATTTTGGGAAAGCTGAGGTTAGGATGAATGGACTTGACATAGAGGGGCATATTGACCTTATATTTCTCCCATCTTGTTTTGGTGCACAATTCACTGTGGAAAATTGAAGAAAGGTGATTCCTCAAAGAGTACCATTTCCCAAATATGCTTATTTGGATGTGAATGTCTTAATATGATGCCCTGTTCTCGGTAGCATTGTGGGTTGTGGGTGGCACAAGTGGCTAAGACACTGTGCCTGTTAACTAGCAGGCCAGGGTTTGAGACCCGGGTCGGCCCCACAAGACAGGGTGAGCTCCTGTCCTTAACCCAGCTCTGCGACGCCAGCTGGATCCAATCGTATTGGCCCTGCCTTTCCATTGGACTAATTCAGTGGCTTGGAGAAGGGGGATTTGCTGCTTGGGTAACAGCATATCCTCCATAACAGTCTAACCCAGGCTTTCGTGCTTTGCATGCAGCGTATGCAGCGCCAAGCATGATACCATAGTCTTTCAAGACTGACGGAGGCCTGCTTCTTAGTAGCATGAGAAGCAGGACCCTTTTGGCTGTGGCATCCTCCCTGTGGAATTCCCTGTCTAGGGAGATTTCTTTGGCCAAATTGCCAGAGTCTGCTAAGCAGGTGGTAAAGACTTTTTATATTCAGCAATATATTATATATTTTTTATATTTTTGTATTATATTTTCTTTTCTTCAATGTGGGTGACTGGTTGTTTTAATACAGATTGTTTTCTAGTAGTTTCTGAGCTTTTCTCTATCTATTGTTATTGACTGAGATATATATGTCTGTTTAAATATGCCCCTTGGAAAGATTACTTATCTGATGGAGAGGAAAATGAGATTAACATGGACACTGAATAAGAACACTGGCTTCTTCTAAAGCTCATTTAACTATTTCCTCCAGTGGAAGCAGTGTTGCCTAGCAGTCGCAAGAGAAGGCGGCATTCTCCTTACCACAGTCGTCACTCCCTGTCCTGTCATGAGAAGGTTGCTACCCCACTACCGACAATGCATGTACCACAAGAGAAGGTGAGCCTGTTGCATATGCTATGGTTTGACATAGATCCATCAGCTGAAATCTAACACTGATGGGCAAGATCAGGGGGTTGGACTAGATGACCTACTAGGTCTCTTCCAACTCTAGGATTCTATAAGAGTCTCTGTGGATGAGGCCAGAAAAAGAGGTGTCTGATAGGAAAGAATTTGGCAGAAGATTCCAAACACAGCACTAAATCCATTTTACTCCAATGCCTCATGTTTAGTAAATGTTAGAATTGGAACCTTGAACTGCAATCTGATGCTGTCACATACTGCTTATCTTAGCAAAGATAAGCTTAAGTATAAGAAAAGCCAACAGTCAGGGTATTGGATTACAAAAACACATGTTTGGATTCCCTCTTAGCCATGAAGCTCAGTGGGTTGCTTTAGAGCTGTCACTATCCCTCAGTCTAACCTACTTCACAGACATGTTAAGATAAAATGGGGGGTGGGGGATGGAAGGGGATGGAACTTTGTAAGCCACACTGTTTGAAGGACCATTGAGGAGTTTAAAGAAACACTTTTAAACCTTTGCGCTACAGGCCCATGAATAGTTAATACACCACAGGCAGATGAAGCATACATACTGCAAAAGTGGAAATGGAGGGGAGAGAGAAGGTAAAGTAAGAAAGAATTTCTAGAGTGAAGTCGTGCATGCTGCAGAAAAAATACTTGGGTGGAGAAATCAGATGGCTATCCATGCATAGGGTGAGATCTCATCAAGTGAGGGCTTGAAGTTAACTTGAAAGGGGGTGAGCAAACTCCAAGAACATGTTCCAGAGTAAGGGATCTTAATGTGAAGAGACTCACCCTACAATCCAGAGTAACTACAGGAGCACGTAAGAGACATTTACATTGACGTAGTTATGGAACCACCTAGTGAAAACCTATGGGAAATTCGTATTGCAATCCAGAGTAAATTGTTCTTACATCGGAGCAACGACTCCCTGTAATTACCCTGGATTGCGCCCATACTGTATGTTACATAAATTGTTTAGTTTGCAAAGATTTCCCTAACTTCTCTCATGCTGAGTAATTTATTAAATTGGTAGTAAAGGGGGAGGAGGAAGAGATATGCAGGGCACCTAATCTCCTTATGCCAGTGGAAATCTCACTTTAACTACCTTTCCTAATGTTGACATTTCAACAGGCATTATCCACATTCACCCAGTCGTAACAGTGCAAAAGACAAAATGAAAAATTGAGAAGGCACACTTTGTTCATACTCTTGCAGAACTGCAGGATGCACACAACCCCACGTAGGTCCTGTGACCACATACTGTAGCTCTTTACTACACAATGCTGAATTTTGCAAAAGCACTACACTCCCACTGTTTCAGCTGTTTGGTTTATGTAGAAACATATACATTAATAGCAAATGCATTACTTAAACAAAAACACTTCTTGCTTTTGTAAGCTTAATTGAGTTGCATAAGAAAGGGCAAAGCTCTTTTCCAGAGATAAAATGGATATTTTTAAAAAAACTGGCTTTGAATACCAACAGTCTTGTCTCTGGGGAAGGTTATTGGCTTACTGCATTGCTGCAGTCCTAGTGCAAACTGTTATGTATTTTGTACCTTGAAATCCAGGCAAGACCATTTTTAGCTCCTAACCAAAGCTAGAAAGAATATATCAGAAAGATCTTTATATTAAGTAAAATCTTCCTTGTCTGTTGCAGGCTCTCCAATACAACCTTCGGAGCCGTCGTTCTCTGGGCTCTCCAACTTGTCATTAACAGGCTAATTACTCAGTCCCAAATGCAAGCAAAAGCTTCAGAGGTGTCTTCTGGACAAATGTCTTTACAGCTGAGGGGTGAAGTCATTTCCCACTTGGTACACAGGCAGACTTGCCCCTAGCCAGGGAATAATTCTCATTCTGTAGGAACAGGGAACCAGCCCCTAATGAGTTAATTTTCCCCGTTCAGCAAGGGATATATACAACACTGAGTGGGTATTTATGCTGGACTATCTTATCTAGAGTCAAAGCTATAATAACAGAGATGAGGTGCACTTTATTGAACCTTTGCCTCTTAAGAAACTAAGCTTTTTGAATAATACTGACCTCGTCAGTGTTATATAAGGACTAAATATACCTCCATCTCTCATTTTGCCTAATTTTAAACGATTTTAATCTTTTTATGATTGGCAACATTATTCTTATGTTAAAGAGAGAGAAAATGCCCAAAATACTTCCTTAGTTCTTCCAATCTGATGTTGTAATAGAAAATCATTTTCTCTAATGTCCCTGACAGAGTAGGGGTTTAACAAAAAGTGCTCGTGTTCCCCGAAACCATTTCCGCAACAGGATATGTATCCTTATATGTACCCTTACCAGGATACGTATAATTTCTTGCCATTTGAAAGCAAAATTAACAAGTTCAGGAACAGGCTGTATAGGAAGGCTTGGTACAACTTGGAGCAAAAGAGCTACAGCAGAGGCAAAAGTCACTTTGTTATACTTTTATTAATACTTTGTCTTAGATTTTAATCCTTTAATAAAACATTGCTGATAAAAACCACTCTGGGCTTTGCATTGGCATCAGGCTGCCAGTTCCTATAATGAGGCATGAATATTGTAGGATATCCTTTGAGGTAGATAACTGAATTTCCAGTGCGCTTCACTTCTGTACAAGTTGGTAGTTGTTCCTTAGTCGTCGGAGAAGCTGAAATTCATGGCTGATGTCAATGTTGCAGAGAGCTTGGTGGCAATTTTCTCTACGAAGGAAAGAGGATAAAATGGGTAAGATGGTTAAGCAGTATCTTTACATCCAGAACAAAGAGGGGGAGTCACAGCCATTTATTTAGTAAAACTGCATACCTGCACAGCAAGGCAATATACTGTACCTACATGTGAGGGGGAGATGGTGTGCATGGGGGATGTTGTGCATAATTGGTTGATGCCCATGGGGAATGCTGCACATGGGGGAGGTGGATGCACATGGGGAGGTTGGTGCACATGGGGGAATGATGCACATGGTGTGCTGATGTGCATTGGGGATGATGCTCATGGGAGTGTTGCACTTGGAGGGATGATGCCCTTGGGTGGATGGTGTCCTTAGGAGCATGGAGCAGGGGGCATGTTGTGCATTTGGGGTTGATGTGCATGGGGGCATGATGAGCACGGGGGCATAATGCACATGGTGGGGATGATGTGCAATGCGGGGAGATAGGACACAAAGTGAATGGGGTGTAAGGGGTTATTTTACTCCTGCAACACAGGTACATTTTTGCTAGTCTATATATATAACTGAAAAGTCATATATATAACTGAAAAGTCACTGAAAGACTGACTGACTCATCAACGCCCAGCCAAAACTGCTGGGCCTAGAAGTGTGAAATTTGGGGAGGATGTTCCATGATGGACTAACAATGGTTTTCAGAAATTCCAAGCGGAATGGGGTGAAAAGGGCGTTTTCCTCCTCTACATTGAAGAATCCCTGACTGATGAATGCCCTGCCCCAACCCCTGGACCTAGAAGCTTGAAATTTGGGGAGGGTCTTCCTTCTGTGACATCAACACCCACCAAGAACCGGAGTTGAGAAATTTAGCCCTTAAGGGGGTAAAAATGGGTGCAACATGTTTTTGTCCTATACTTAACATTGCAAACTGGGCGATCAGCATCCACCCAAATTGGTGTCTGCTGCCTGATGCACCTGGAAGGAAGGTGCAGCTGGGGGGGTTGCTGTGCACGGGGGGGGGATGTTGTGCATATGGGGTTGATGGGCATGGGGAGATGGGACACAGAGTGGGATGGTGTATGGGAAAGTATTTTACTCGCACAATGCGGGCACATTTTGCAGTTTGCTTATAAGAAATAATAAGAGCAAATTATCCACAACAAAAAAGAACCCTCAAGTTAGGCAACCCCTTACCTGCCCGTTTTTGTAGCTTTTTACGCCGCTTGCTTGCTGCTCGCAGGCCCTGCCCCTGATGCAGAGGATCCAAGGCAGAGATTTCCTGTAGATTAGGAGCCCGGGGAACAGCCTTCTCTGCTTCCACAATGGTTTTACTCTTTGCTTTCAGCTCTACAGTCATTGGGCCAAACTAGGAAGGGCCAGAGAAATATCTCAGTGAATTAAGTAATAGTGCAATCCTAAATCCTGGTTAGGTTGGCACAAGCCCCGTGCTTGCCTGGGGAGGGTGTCCCAAAAGTGCTGTAAGACACTTCTGAGTCACTCCTGGGAAGGTTAGACCAGTGCACAGACATGTGCTGGCCTTCTCATGCCACCACAGGAATAGAGATACAGATGAGATGTACTGGCCAAAACTGATTAAGACTGTGCACTAAGAGACATCTGCTGAGAGAAGAGATTGCAAAGGGGAAAGTTGTACTTCATTTCTGCAGAATCCCTAAAGATGAGAAGATTCCACATCCCTGCAACTGGCCTAGCCTACAGTATAAAGCCAGAGCTGCCCAGTCAACCACTGGTGACTGATTCTCTCAAATCTCAATGGTGATCTCAACTGTACTCCAGCATTTATTTCCAAAAAAGCAGTCCACTGGAGACCCCTTTAGAGACATGTTACCCTGCAAAGAACAGTGGTGGGTGGGCTGCAATTTCAAAGAAACAGTGTGGCACTGGACATGGAATTTAGCCCTCTTGTATTCAGCTTAATTTAAAAAAAATTCTAGCAGTTTTGCTTGTAATGATACTTATGTAATGCCTAGAAAATTCTCAGAAGCATGTAAGGCCGCTGCACAAGATTTCCCTTAGTCAGGACTTCGAGGCCTTGTATCCTGCTGGGGACTGTGTCAGCAAAACCATATTAATAAATAAGATGAGGCAAATATGCTTAAATTGCACAATTTATGCAAACTGGATAATTCATATTTCAATGGGTCAAAATTTTCATATTTTAGCACAAGAATTATATAGCCTTGGACCTAGTGTGATATTTACTGGAGAATAAGCTACTGGAAACATTATCCTCTCACATTTGCAAAATCAGTTTCAAAACACCCTGCAAAGTTTATGTGGCTACAAACTTAGCTGTAGGACCTCAGGGCTGCCTTGCTCTTACCCCCTCAACCAATTGTTTCACACCTAGATGGCATCTAGAAGAACTGGAAGAGACACTTGTTCGGCAGGCTGAAGCAAAGAGACAGACCCGAAAGCAGCGAAACCTGGGGCCTGGGCAGGGGACGGAATTTATTTGTCTTCAATGTGGAAGGGATTGCCACTCTCGAATTGGCATTTTTAGCCACACCAGATGCTGTTTCAGGACCTCCAATCAGAGCACGATACCATAGTCTTTCGAGACTGAAGGATGCCAATGATGAGATAGTATCTACTTCCATTTTTATCTATCAAAATGCCATCCCACCCCCAGTTTTTTTGTCTCCCCTGTCTTCTCAGACACACAGTTCTGAATTCCTGTGGATAATGTTCTCACAATATCCACTGCCATTTCAACTTGTGATTTCAATCATAATCAGAGTTCTTACAAAATCGAGTTTTGTGTGAGGCAAATTATCTTTGACAAAATGAGTGCTATACGAAAAGCAAATGTGAAGCTAGTATGGCGGTGGGTGGGCTTAATCAATTGATCCTATATCCACAGCTTGGATGGCCCTCCCAGTATACAAATCCTTGCAGATGAGAGGCACTTGGACTGTAGCCACAGCTTCATTTATTCACAGGGGTTCTAGAACAGAACCCCCGTGGATAAGGGGGTACACCTATACCTTAAAGTTGAGGCATATGGATATGTACACATACCTCTCTATCCCCATCTTCCTCCATCTTGGTTTCTTCTTGTTCCTGATAACAGAGTTCCTCTTTCTCTTCATCCATTTCTGCTTCTGCTCCACTGGTAAGGCCAGAACCCTCCAAGCTGATGCCAGCAAGGCTGGAAGGCATATCTGCAATAGACCATCAGTTCTCAAAATGAATCAAAAGGGCAGAGAGACCTATTGTCTTTTGAATCATAAGAATCATCTTAAAGCCAAGAGATGCATTAGCTTAGCAAACACAGTAGTCCTTGAAAGACATCAAAGAGCACAATCCTAACCATGTCTACTCAAAAGTAAGCCCCATTCAATAAGGATATTGAGGCTGGATGCTATCACCACACCTTGTTTCACAGATTCCACACCAAGGAGTTCCACAGATTAATTACATGCTGGGAATGCATTGTGTTCAATGGGTCTTACTCCCAGGGAAAGTGTCTTTAGGATTGCAGCCACAGTTTTTGTAAGTCAAAACAGCTCCACACACTGAAGCTTTCTATCACATCATTATGACAGCAGGGAATGGATCAAGATACATGTTTCAGATGGAAAACAAAGATTCATGTGGACTTGAAGAAAGGAACACACAAAGCAGATTGCTTTGCTTCCCAACAGCACACATAAAAAAAGCAGCTACAAGATTAGACTCCTGAAAATTACCACAGATACAGCATGTGGGGGAAAAACACTTCTGGCAAGGCAAAAATCCCACTTTATCCAGGTACCTACTTGCCAAAGATTTCTCATTGTCTTGTTCCAGTGCCTCAAAGTCAAAAGCCTTTCCCATCTCCGCAACAATCTCGGCACTAATATGAGTGGGGAGTGTGTGGGTCTCAGGTGGGTGTGTGAAGTAGCTGATCTTCCCACTAAAGGAGAGAGAGAAAAGGCATTTTTACAGGAAATGTTATTTGCCCCCTGGTCCCCTTTCATTTCTGATCCACCCTATGCTGCTTAAAATTTAATTAGAACCAGTAGGCCTCCAAGATCAGGCCCCCTGCAAGAGACTAACAAATTTTTTGTTAGTGGTTCTGTATTATTGATATTTTTTAGATCTTGTTCTCCACTCACCTTGTCCAGTCACTAAGCACCACTTTGGCTGCCTTCTCATGGTCAGGTATTCCTCCTTTTTTCAGCTTGCCTTGTCGTCTGGCCAAGTGAGCCAGGAATTCCATGGTGTCCCTGAAATCTGGCACACCATAATGCTGCAGAATCTAGAAAGGACAGGAAAAAGCAGACTCTACTCAGCTTGTCTTGCTCTTTTTTTCCATTACAGGAGATCTGATGCTGGAGTGTAGGAGGGGGAGAATGGCACCATTACAGAGATTACAAGTATTCTCCATGCATATTCAGGTTTTATTAAAACAAAATCAAAACAGAGCCTGCAGCCCCTTTCCTTCTGGAAATATAAGAGAACACATGAAATTTTTTCATTCACTTGCCAAATTAAAGTAACCCAGTACTTACATTCCAGTGATCTGATCAATGACTGCAGAGGCCGTGAGGTGATCTGTAAGGACTTGGTTCTAACTGATTTATTATACCTCACTAACAGCCCAATTCTATGCACGACTACTCAGAAGTTCCACTGAGATCATTAGGGCTGAGGCTACAATCCAGAGTAACTACAGGACCTTTTACACCAACGTAGTTACGGTGCCACCTATGGGAACCCTATAGGAAATGCATAGAGCAATCCAGAGTAAGTGCCTCTTACGTCTTCCCATAGTTACTCTGGATTGTAGGGAAACACTCAGAAAACTGTATGCAGGCTATCTAGGTTTTTTTAAATAAGGGTTCATTAGGCAAATTTCCTTGACACTTGATCTGCAAGGCCTAGAGCACAATCTTAACCATGTCTACTCAAAAGTAAGCCCACTGTGTTCAATGAGTCTTACTCCTAGGAAAGTGTCTTTAGGATTATAGCCCTAGTCAATTTCATAATTGTGATTAACAGTGCAATCTTAAGCCTGTCTACTCAGAAGTACAATTGGACCTACTCCCAAGAAAGTGTGGTTAGGATTGCAGCCTAAATCATTTAGGAAATGATTGATAGTCCTAAAATTACCGATAATGGGCCACTAATGGACCTTTAATTAATTGATGCCCTCAATGAATAAGCTAACCATGAATTATCTATTTTTAATTGTTGTTAATATAAGCTCTTCCAAAAACATAAAAGGATATCAGCCACTCCTGAAGTGGCCCCAAAACACTTGATTAATCAACTAATGGCCCATCCTATCCAACTTTTCAGTGCCAATGCAGTTGCAATGTTGCTCCAAGGTAAGGGAATAAGCATTTCCTTATTTTGAGGAGGCTTATATGACTGACTCCTCTACAAGTTGGCATGGATAGGATTGGGGCCTAATCTAACTGGGTAACAGTCCTACTTTTCAAAAGATTATGGTAGGGCTCATCAACTACTGGAACATTAATCAGTTGAATCATATAACTACAAATTAGATCTTGAAGAAATAAACTTTGTTTCTAAGAAGGGCATGCATCTGCTCAGGTCCATCACAAAAAAGGCATTCCCGCTTGGGTAGAAAAGGATTAAATCTCTTCTTTTCTCTACGTGACAATGGTTGCCATGTAATAGTAATTTTTTATATGCAGAATGAGTGTTAAAACTAGTAGCTGAATTTCTTCACAATTCTCTGATTAAATCAGAAGGGAAAATTCACCCTTTTGGCTCAGATTTCAATCTAGGCACACTATCTCCTGAGCTACCATCACAAACATCAATGAGATTCACTGACCTACAACTACTTCTGCTCAACCTTGATGAAACCCACCGGAAGCCTACACATTGAGATATGTGTAGTTGGGACACAGGTTTCTCTCAAAGGTGAGAGAAACCTGTGTCCCAACTACACATATCTCAATTCCCATTTTCCCACTTTCTTACAATACCACAACTACCTGCTGCTTGTTGCATCGCTTCAGGATAGCTTCCACTGGAGTCACAGGGTCAACCAACTGCTCTATCTTGATACAGTTTCGTAAGATCATGGCAGCATCTGAGGTGGGAGAAGCCATGACAATCCCTGGACAGTCCAGAAGTTTTATGTGTTTGTCCAGCTGCACCTCCTGCAGGCATCTGAAATGGAGTTCAAGAAAGATGAAAATGCAAAGGGAGTTGTTCTCCCATTATGAGCCCCTTGTAAGGATTTCACTTCTTGTGGGTATTAAACCAATGGGGCTGGCTCAACCTGAACCATCTAGTAGTGTGAGAGTGTACCTTTTATAACAGATAGATAGACTGGATAGATAGACTATCTATTGGTAGGAATACCATACTTGGAATTTGGCTTCAGCTAATCTATATACTGTATATAAAACTGAAAAGTCACTGACTGACTCACTGACTCATCAATGGCCAGCCAAAACCGCTAGGTCTAGAAGTGTGAAATTTGGGTAGGGTGTTCCTTCTGTGATGGAGGCACCCACTAAGGACTGTTTTTTGGAAATTCCAACTGGTAGGGGATGAAACATGCTTTCCTTCCTATATACTGAAGAATCCCTGACTGAGATTCTCCCCATGAAATTTGGGGAGGATGTTCCTTATGTAACATCAATACCCACAAAGAACCGATGTTGAGAAATTTAACCCTTAAAGGGCTGAAAAGGCATGCAATGGGTTTTTGTCCTATGCTTAACATTGAAGACTGACTGATTAACATCCAGCTGATGCACTGGGAGGGAGGATGTACAGGGTGTGATGGTGTGCGTGGGGGAATTGCATGCATGGGGGTTGCACGTGGAGGATGGTGCTCATGGGGAATGGTGCACATGGGGGTGTTGCATATGGTGTGCATGGGGGATGGTGCGCATGGGGGGATGGTGCAAATGAGGGGTTGCGCATGGGAGACTGTGCACATGGGGGATATTGTATGGGGGTATTGTACTTGGGGGATGATGAGCATGGAGGGTGTTGCACATGAGACATGGTGCACATGGGGGACAGTGCGAATGGGGGGATAGTACAAATGGGGGTATTGCACAATAGGGGTATTGTCCATGGTGGGTTGCTGTGCATCAGAGGATGGTGCACACACAGGGATGTTGTTTGGGGTAGTGTGAATGGGGGATGAGGCACATGGGCATGTTGCATGGGTGCACGGGGGGATGGCACATGGGGGAATTTTACTCCCACAATGCGGGTATGTTTTCACTGGTGCCTACATAAATACCAATACTTAGAATACACCATGAACACTAAACATTAACTTCCAGAGAATGTTCCAAGGTCCAAGAAGGGCTTAGAAGGCAACTTCTGATTTATTGTATAAACCAGATATATATTTAAAGGATTTAAAGGGCTTTTGGAAAGCTAGGGAGGGTTTCCCCTGCCCTCTAAAAGCCTTGTAAGACCTTTAAAACACATTTTCCATTGCCTCCAGAAATTAGAGGGGCCCAGACACACAGATTCCATTATCCACAGATTTCAGTATCTGGGAAGGGTCCGGAAGCAGATCCCCCATGGATACTGAGGGCTCACTGTGTTGCTGGTATGTTTTGAGGGTTTGATTGTTTTGGAATTTTCTTTGTTAGCATTATTGTTTTAATCATTATAAGCTGCCTGGACTAAAGGAGAAGCAGGATACAGCAATACCTTGATTCTCATTGCTTTGCTCTTCTAGCCATCTTCAGTTAAAACAATATGTTCAGGCAGCAGATTGAACAGGAAGCAAATCAGGAGGTGGCACTCTCACCTCCATCACTCAATCCGTCTTCCCCTACTCAGTCAGATCCCACTGTACCTTCTGCCTCTATCTTTAGAGAGGCCAAGCATTCCTATATGGTACACACTGGGTACCCATGCAGTAAGTTTGACCTTTCCAACAGGGAAAGTACAGCCTCAAGGAAACAATTTAGACTGGGGCAACAGCACACTGGGAAGGGGTGTAGGACCTAAGCAGCTCTTCAAGTAGCATCACTGCTCCAATCAAAATTCCAAGCAGTTGCTTTAATTAAGGTATAATTATTAAAAGAAGATCTGTTTCTTGATTATCCTGCGTTGTATCTGCTTTCGGAATCAGAAAGCAACATCAGTCCAAGTACTTCTGGGAAAAGACAGATGCTGTGTCCTGCCTAACCTCACAAGACCCACAGACTCATCTTCTCCCAAAGTTTCATGAGGGCAGCAGCTACCCCAACACTAAGAAATGCAATGGGATAAGTCAGTCCCAAGCAGCTTTGTGTTTCAGCCCACAGTTGGTTGCCCTTCTTCCCCTGTCAGTTGGGAAGCCTCCCCTATATATAAAAGCTCCCTGAAATCTAGTCTACCCCAAGCATAGCTTACCCTCCCTTAACACAGCCAAGCTGTTTCGCACCTATACCTCCTACAAAAATAAAGAAATCCCAAAATAGAATGCGATTGCTATGCATAGCCCTCCAAATGTAGCCACAGTACGAGGAGATGCCAGAGAGTTGAGCCTAAGACTCTTTGCCTGCCAGGAATGCTACATACTTGGTGACACCAGGAGTAGCACCAATGTTGCAGGCCCGGCTCCTCTTCAAGCTATTGATCAAGCTGCTTTTGCCAACATTCGGGAAGCCTGCAATTAAGGGGAAAAAAATGTTACGTACATACATCCAGAGCACTGCCATCTTCTAGTCTTGCAAAACTCACTCAATCCAAGTTACTCTCAATCCAAGGTTTTATTGTAAGCCTAAGCACAAGGTATTCTTTCTTAATGCCCTGCCAGCTAATTCATTTCCATTATTCAATCAGCTGCAGATGTCCATGAGGACACTTCTTCTTGTGATCTGTCTCTTGACCTCAGCAAAGAGAGATGCAGCTGCCAGGACATCTCAGAACCCTTGACAGTAAAGCCAAATAACTGGCAAAAGAAAGAATTCTAAAGCAGTGGTACTCAAAGTGGAGGTCAGAACCCCCTAGGAGAGTTGCAACCTTGGATCAGGGGGATCACGAGATCTCCCCACTAGGAATCTGGCACTGGGCTTTCCTGGGAGTGAGTCTCCTTGAACACAATGGGGCTTACTTTCAAGTAAACATGGAGGAGCTTTGGCAATATAGTGATGTCATATCCCAGTCAGTTTGACAAGGGGTCCAAGACAGATGTTTAAGTTTGAAAAGATGTCCTGGGCTGAAATGCCAGAGTATCACCCTTTCTAAGGTTTGTGGTTCAGCAGGTCCAATAGGCCCTGTCGTGGCTTCCTAGCCAGACGCTCTAGTCCATGTACAATATGGACAGATGACAAAGACAAAGTACAGTTAAATTCAGTAAAGGACAGGGCGCTTGTGCCTTCAACAGTTGCAGCGTGTGAGGAAGAATCATCATACTGGGCTGCAACGGCCAAATTGAACAAGACTACTATCTGCCCCAAGTCTCTATGGAGGCCTGAATTCATATATTGCCCTACCTCTTCTTTCACATGTGCCATTTGAGATTGGCACGTTGTTCCCCACCTGGGACTATCTGGATCTCAGCTTAGCTCTGTGTCCAAGACTTGGGGGGTGGGGAGGAAAGGAGGGACAGAAAGAGGGGGGGGAATTTTCCTCCATTGGGGAGGTAGTTGGTTAGATTCTCACATTCTCAGGGAATGAGATTATCTTCCTAAATGAGGAAGAAGTTACACATCTGCCAAGCAACATGCGACTGGATGTTCAATATGACTCAATATTTACCTCAAGGTTGGGAAAGACACCAAAATGCCTTGGATTTTTTTGTAAGGAGTATGAGGAAAGGTTCAGGATTGCTTAAAATGAACAATCCAACTCCCTGCTTTCATTCACACCTCCAGAGTTCTTAGATAATCTTCTGGGCAACAAGGCTAGCTTAAGAACATTTCTAACTACTGTGCATATTCTCCCCTCCCCCCCCCCCCCCCCCCACATAATATGGGTATCCTACTTACCTACAACCCCAACACTGATAGTCGTCCTGACATTCTGGTTCCGGCAGTAGTTACCAAGCATCTTCATGAGGCAGTCAGCCCCCACACATGCCCCACTGCTGAGCAAGTCACCTGTGGCCTGGGCTACTGGAACACGACTCTGTTGCTGAAGGCAAAAGAGGGAGAATGAGTAAATCAGTTCCTAAATAAGTGCTGTGTACCTTCTAAGCCCCAACTCCTTGTTATTGCAGAGGGCACAATCTACAGAGGGCACAAAGAATCCTCCTCTGAAGCTATTATTTCTTCTATTCTCCCCCAAAAGAAAGGCCAAGGATCTGTTCACTTGGAGATCAGCAACTTGGGAGACCTCTCAGTTCAGATTCACCTGAAAAGTACCATACACCCCCTCTCCTTATTACCCATTTTAAGGAAAAAAGTAGTATGGAGAAAATAGAATGTGCAGCACCAGGCAGATTGTTTTATCAGGAGAAATGGCTGAAGCCTTTACTGGGAGGTCCTCAAAGAAAACCAGATGCTAACCAGATCTATGTCTCATTTGCAACTCCAGCACCACCTACCAGGTTTTTGCTCTGCTGCTGAGTGGAAGCTTTAAAGGCCACTGTGGGGAATTCATTCCTCAGGTACTTCAGCCACTTTGCTACAATCTCTTTGGACACCAGATCTGGAGCAGAACAGAAGGGTCAACTGAAGAATTTCCAACAAATTTTTAATGCAGATCGCTCACATATAACACCATTAGGACTGTATGTTTTGTTTAGCCATTAGTTATTTTAATTTCTTTGTAAATCACTTTGTGAACTTTCAGTTGAAAAAGTGATTATTTGTGTACAAGCAGTTATGCAAGACCAAACTGAGGTACTGGCTGAGTGAAAGCCACAGTGGTGGCCTTTTCATCCTCCAGCTGCACAACTGGAGGAAGAAGCAACTACAACAAGCTATGACCCCATCTTCCTCAAACATGCAGGCTGGGGAAAGTGATGGGAGCGAATGGAGAGCAATAGACAAAGTGCCAGCCACTTGCCTTACCCAACCCACTGCTTAATACAACCTTTTCAGTTGGCTTTATGAATTGGCCACTCCTGAACTCACTAGGTAAATAGCATTATTGTTCAGAATGGTTGGGGACCTGCCAGGAGAGTAAAACCCCTGGATATAATAGCATTATGCACTGGTAACATTTGCTGGACACTGAATACACAAAGATGGTGGTGATTCCCTTTTGGAAGTGAAAGTGTTGTCTACTTCACAGGTGTCAAACACAAGGCCCGTAGGCTGAATGCGGCCCATCTCGCCATTTCAAGTGGCCCCCGAGAACTTCTTCATACTTTCCTGGGAGTAACCCCCATTAACTATAATGGGACTAACTTTCAAGTAGACACATATAATATTGGACTCTGGCCCTTGGGAGACACCATTAATGCTAACATTGGCCCTCTGTATGAAATGAGTTTGACATCCCTGCTCTACTTCATAACATGAATCTGTGTAAAGGTCAAGATGTGACTCTCACTGGTTAGTCATTAAAAGAATGTGTAACAATTGATTCTCTTTTTCTTCAGGATGAACAAACAGCATGGCTTGATCCACAGATCAGCTTGGATCAAGCTACAGGATGGTTCAGGAAGAAGGAAAAATCTGGTTCTCCAGAGAGCGTTAGCCCTTCTGAATTTTGGTATAATCAGAACGGTAGCATGACCCTCCTTTACATGTGAAAACTTTGTGGGAGAATGCAGTACATTTGAATTCATAACCCCAAAATCTTGGAGTACCAGCTGAAGACCTCATTATATGAGAAACCAGAATTCCTGGTATTTACTCTTACCTATTTTGTTTAACACCAACACCAATTTCTTGTTAGCTCCGGCCTGAACCACAGCCTGTTCTACCTGGGGACAACGACAGCCTTGGGGGTCCCGAGCATCCAGGACTTCCAACACCACGTCAGCTGCTTCAATCACCTGAAGAAAGAGGGAATACAGCACATATTCCACTGGGTTAACTATGTGTCCCATCCCAAGCCCAAAACAACTTTATAGACTACGGGATGCATTTTTCATTGCCCTGAAGTATGAGGCCACCCTGTTTTCCCACTGACCTTCCGAAACTCCCTACAGTAGGCCTTGCAAGAGCTGTCTCTCTCAAAGAGGGCATTTTTGGCCAGATGCTTCAAATCCATCTCCTGCAGAGAATAAAAAAACATGTGTGTGGGTACTCTCATATACACATGCATGTATGCAGAGGAAGAGAAAACAAGGAAAAGTCTTGGTCTCCAACTGAATCCTAAATTCAGTTTGTTCAGATCTAAATCCCACTGAGTGAAATAACACTCGCTAATAAGGCTGCTTAGTATTGCAGCCTAAATGGAGAAAGAGTATATAGAGTGCTATAGAGTAAGGCCCAATCCAACTTTCCAGTGCTTGTGGAGTCACAATCCAGCTCTAAGGTAAAGGAACATTTGTTCCCTTATCTTTTAAGAGGCTTCCATAACTACCCTCACACATGCAATACACACCTAACCCTACACCAAGGCTGGAAAGTTGGCTGGGATTTTGCCCTACATGTTCTTGAATTAATCTATATATGGTATATAAAAGAGAAAAGTCACTGACTGACTGAGTGACTGACTCACTCAAAATTGGGGGATTTGAACAGTTTGGTATGCCTTGTCAATGGTAAAAACAATTGATGGTGCGCCTTGACAATTTCAGTGCCTTGTAACGTGTGTCATGAGATAAAAAAGGTTGAAAATCAGTATTTTAAACCAACAACCAAATAGATTCTCATCTCCAATGACAGGTGTGAAATTCCGGCTTGCAGCTAGACCTCATTCATCTTACAAAGTCTCCAAAAAAATGGATTGTAAAGTCACCTATAGAGAGCTGCATGACCACACTTCCCAGATATAGCTGTCAACTTGGAAAGACAAGTTAAGAAGGTCATAATCCATAGCTTCATTACCTTCTGTTCAAAATTCTGTTGCCTGCGCAAGGCATCCTTCTGCAGCCCTTCCAGGCTCCGGAACCGTGCAATTTCTTTCTGCCGAGCCATTTGTTGCCGTTCCAGCTGCTCTGTAACCTGGTTGAGATGTGCAAAGAAATAAGTTACAGGGGTGCAACTAGTCTCACTAGAAAGAAATCCTTCTTACTGATACTACTTGGAAAAGAATGTTGGCTTTAGATTTCT
Organism: Cryptoblepharus egeriae; assembly: GCA_030015325.1. Taxonomy (NCBI): domain Eukaryota; kingdom Metazoa; phylum Chordata; class Lepidosauria; order Squamata; family Scincidae; genus Cryptoblepharus; species Cryptoblepharus egeriae. Next base: position 118,920,477 of record JAREYC010000002.1, read on the forward strand.
TAACCTAAAATTGGGAAATGAAATCAGGAGTTTCAAAAAGCCAGCCCCAGCTCTATCGCCGTGTATAGGTTTTTTTTTAATTTTAGTCTCACCCTTTTCTGTTTTAATGTTGCTTCTTTTTTCGTGTGCTCTTTGAAGTGTGACAGCTGAGGTACTCCTGGGTCTTTTTTTCCACGAGCCTTTGCATCGCTTTTCTGTGAAAGTCATGGAGGATAAAGCAATATCAGCACTGGACAGGACTTGCATCAGACATGAGAAATTAAACCAACTGCACAGCCAGTAGGAATAAAATGTTATTTTCTCGTCTGCTGTACTGTCGCTGCCTCCTTCACCTTTTTCCAGGGCTAGGAACAGAGCACTGCCCATACCCTGTCTCCTTTTCCTGCTTAGCCAGAGGATCCTTTATGTTTCAATACCTGAAAACTATACTCTGGCTTGTAACGCAAGTACTGCTTACTCCTACCAGCTCAATGTTCTCTCTTCTAGCTCTTTTCTTCACCCACCACCATCTGCCTTCCAATGAATCAGTCCTCACTAAAATTACTGATAATCTCTCCACTGCCAAATCCAATGTTTTGAATTCTATCTTCATCCTATTTCACTTTACTTTCTTAATACCTTTGATATAAATGATCATTCTTTTTGCCAATTCCTTCTACGCCTCCACTAAAGCCAAACTGCACATTACATTGTGTGCCATTCTCAGGGAGGGGGCCTTATCTGAATTGGGACCTGACAATGGCAAAAAGCTAACACACACACCCCAATCCTACACATTGTAGTCCAAATATGAATCAGCTCTCCCTCCTACATACATAGCTTCTATATAGAAAATAAAGGGAAGAAAAACAACATATCACCTCTGATCATACACTTAGGACTCAATCCTGTCCAACTTTGAAGTGATGATGGAGCTATACCCATGGGGTGAGCATCATGGGCATTCATGGAGGCCAACTTCAAGAGTTGCCTTGTCTCTGCTCTGCAGTTTAATTGGCACTGGAAAGTGGAATAGGATTGGGACCTTCCTGCAATGTGCAGTTTAGCCCTAGATCTTCGAAAGTGAAAAAGCAGAAAATATTTGGTAGAGTTAGCCTCTGCTCACCTTGCCACGTTTGGATTTTTTCGGCTTCCCGGATTTTTTCTGCTCTGAGAAAGGAAGAAAAAGAAATCAGAGTGAAAGGGAACCCGATCTAACATTTGGAATTAAGAGTTAGAACCCAACCCTATGCATGTCTACTCAGAAGTAACCCCATAATAGGCAATGGTGCTTACTCCCAGTTAAGTGAAGATACAATTGTAGCATTAAATTCTTACCAGACTGGAATCAGTGTGTGATGCACAAACTCATCAGATACTTACTGTGCCGAGTCATTGTGTCAAACAGAGAGAGAGAGAGAGCAGGTTGTACTTTTCCGTACAACCCTAAGTTCAGCAGCCACTTGTGAAATTACTCTCTTTTAAGATGAAAAAGCACTGGAAAAGAGAGAAAAGGTAGTGGACCCATTTCAAAATCAGAACTCAATTTTGATAGAGTATTGATATTTGATAGAGTATTTGATAGAGATTTTGATAGATTTGATAACAAGAACCCTAGGAACCTAATTCTCCATCCTTGAGGATGACAAAATAATTTACAAGCCCCAGACCAAAGGACACAGAAATCTATTTGTTCTTTGATAGATATAGAGGGGAAAACATTCAGGGTCTAAATAATGGGAAATCACTCAGGATCTGAATATTCCCGATGAAGGGAAAGAATCATCTATCTGCCAAGGCAGGTATCTCAGACCCATCTGGAAAAGGAAACAGAATCAGTAGTTTTATAATTTATTTATTTATTTATTTAAGAAATGTCTGGACACATTCAGGTGGAATTGGGACATGATGTTTGAACAGTCCCCTTCGTTCAAAACTATAGCAGGCCTCCGTCAATCTTGAAAAACTATGGTATCGTGCTTGGCGCTGCATACGCTGCATGCGAAGCACGAAAGCCTGAGTTGGATTGCTATGGAGGATAGGCTGTTACCCAAGCAGCAAATCCCCCCTCTCCACGCCACTGAATTAGTCCAATGGAAAGGCAGAGCCAATACGATTGGATCCAGCTGGCGTCGCAGAGCTGGGCTAAGGACAGGAGCTCACCCTGTCTTGTGGGGCCGACCCGGGTCTCGAACCCTGGCCTGCTGGTTAACAGGCACAGCGTCTTACCCGCTTGCGCCACCCACAGTCCTGTTCAAAACGAACATGTCAAAAAATTATTCCATTTAAGCTTCACCCCATATACTGTTCTACTTTTATATGTGGAAAACCCTGTGGGAGAACACTGGGGGGAAATCTCATGTAGCCAGGACCCATACATCCTCTTTTTCCAGAACATGTCCTCTTTTTTAGCCTTGTGTCCTGGAAAAAAATACTTCACTGTCATCCTTTTACTAGTGCGCAGGCAGCATATATCCTTCTTGGAGAAATAAATTATGACTGCAATCCTATGCCTGACAACTCAGAAGTAAGTCCCATTATATTCAATGGGGTTTACTCCCAGGAGTGTGTTTAGGATTGCAAACCTATATGTGACAATTTTAAATTTAATAATAAGTAATTAGTGTTTAAATACATGAAAGCAATCTATAGGAGTATTTTTGGCTTTGATTCTGTCACATCCCACATTTTTTCTTGGGTGTCCTACATTTTGGAGAGGTGTCATCTTTTGCAATCTGGTCACCCTGGATATAGGGTGACCACTTAGGGTACAACCCCATAAGTTTCCAGCTATGGGTTAAGGGCAATGCAACTCTGATGTAAGGGATTAAACATAGCCTTACCTTCAGGAAGCCTCCCTGACAGCCCCCCCCCCCCCACTGCAGGATGGAGCACAAACCCCAATGGCACAACCCCATAAGGCGTCCTTATGAGGGCATCAGGTCTCACCCACCTCCAGGCTTCCTAACTCCGGAGTCCCCAGCCGGCCTGGCAAACACGTGAGGCTTCCTGGTCCTACCACTGGATTTCCTGCACCTCCCAGAAAAGAGGCGGTGCTGCTGCTTGCCTGTCCCCGCCTGGGAAGACTTGATCGCCTCCCTCCACTGCTGACTCTGCATAAGTGAGGGTTGGGTTGCCTTGAAGGGAAGACAAAGCAGCCAGGAGGAGCAGAGGGGGGTGAGAGGAGAGAGGGGAGGCGTGGATTGAACTGAGGCCAGTTGCTCTCTCCACCCTTTCCTGGGAGGAAGCCCCATTGACTCTGAGGGACTGACTCCTGAGGAGACCTGCCTGGGAGAGGGCTGTGAGGCTGCCCCCCTCTCCACCCTTTCCTGGGAGGAAGCCCCATTGACTCTGAGGGACTGACTCCTGAGGAGACCTGCCTGGGAGAGGGCTGTGAGGCTGCCCCCCTCTCCACCCTTTCCTGGGAGGAAGCCCCATTGACTCTGAGGGACTGACTCCTGAGGAGACCTGCCTGGGAGAGGGCTGTGAGGCTGCCCCCCTCTCCACCCTTTCCTGGGAGGAAGCCCCATTGACTCTGAGGGACTGACTCCTGAGGAGACCTGCCTGGGAGAGGGCTGTGAGGCTGCCCCCCTCTCCACCCTTTCCTGGGAGGAAGCCCCATTGACTCTGAGGGACTGACTCCTGAGGAGACCTGCCTGGGAGAGGGCTGTGAGGCTGCCCCCCTCTCCACCCTTTCCTGGGAGGAAGCCCCATTGACTCTGAGGGACTGACTCCTGAGGAGACCTGCCTGGGAGAGGGCTGTGAGGCTGCCCCCCTCTCCACCCTTTCCTGGGAGGAAGCCCCATTGACTCTGAGGGACTGACTCCTGAGGAGACCTGCCTGGGAGAGGGCTGTGAGGCTGCCCCCCTCTCCACCCTTTCCTGGGAGGAAGCCCCATTGACTCTGAGGGACTGACTCCTGAGGAGACCTGCCTGGGAGAGGGCTGTGAGGCTGCCTCCCTCTCCACCCTTTCCTGGGAGGAAGCCCCATTGACTCTGAGGGACTGACTCCTGAGGAGACCTGCCTGGGAGAGGGCTGTGAGGCTGCCCCCCTCTCCACCCTTTCCTGGGAGGAAGCCCCATTGACTCTGAGGGACTGACTCCTGAGGAGACCTGCCTGGGAGAGGGCTATGAGGCTGCCCCCCTCTCCACCCTCTCCTGGGAGGAAGCCCCATTGACTCTGGTGGGACTGACTCCTGAGGAGACCTGCCTGGGAGGGGGCTGTGAGGCTGCCCCCCTCTCCACCCTTTCCTGGGAGGAAGCCCCATTGACTTTGAGGGACTGACTCCTGAGGAGACCTGCCTGGGAGAGGGCTGTGAGGCTGCCCCCCTCTCCACCCTTTCCTGGGAGGAAGCCCCATTGACTCTGAGGGACTGACTCCTGAGGAGACCTGCCTGGGAGAGGGCTGTGAGGCTGCCTCCCTCTCCACCCTTTCCTGGGAGGAAGCCCCATTGACTCTGAGGGACTGACTCCTGAGGAGACCTGCCTGGGAGAGGGCTGTGAGGCTGCCCCCCTCTCCACCCTTTCCTGGGAGGAAGCCCCATTGACTCTGAGGGACTGACTCCTGAGGAGACCTGCCTGGGAGAGGGCTATGAGGCTGCCCCCCTCTCCACCCTCTCCTGGGAGGAAGCCCCATTGACTCTGGTGGGACTGACTCCTGAGGAGACCTGCCTGGGAGGGGGCTATGAGGCTGCCCCCCTCTCCACCCTCTCCTGGGAGGAAGCCCCATTGACTCTGGTGGGACTGACTCCTGAGGAGACCTGCCTGGGAGGGGGCTGTGAGACTGCCTCCCTCTCCACCCTTTCCTGGGAGGAAGCCCCACTGACTCTGGTGGGACTAACTCCTGAGGAGACCTGCCTGGGAGGGGGCTGTGAGGCTCCCACCCTCTCCACACCTTGGGGGGAGCCCCATTGACTTGAATGGGACTGATTTCTCTCTGCACATGCCTAGGAGTGAGCTGTGAGACAGCCCAATCTTCTGCATGTCTTCTTAGAAATCAGTCCCATGGTAATCAATGTGATTTGGCTACTGTAGGTATCCCAGGTGAGTATGGATAGGATTGCAGCCTGGGCCTCTATGCAGGAGCCACTCACTTCTGCAGCGAGGAATGCTGCAGAAAGGATAGCAGTTGTTAAATAAATATACTGCATGCTGTGCTCTGTGGATTCTGCCCCAGGAAGCCATGAAGGATCTAAAAAGCAAGGCAAGAAATGGGAAAGAGAAAGAGTTGTCAAGGTCAGATCCCATAAACCCCAGTGCTGTGTAGCATGACATGGGTTTTGATTCCTGTGCTGTCAAGGCCTTTTCTTTGCTGTACCCCATGAAGAAGGCAAGGCAATGTTGGATGTTTCTGTAAGGGAAATTGAGGAAAGAAGGGCTTTCTTTCTAGTACCAATCACATGGAAGTTTGCCATCTCTTTTTCTCCAACAGCCCTCTTGTGTCTTTAAATATTGCTGCTCATGCAGTTATTCACCATTTGTCAGGAGGAGACTGTTAGGAGGAGCAACAGCCTCACAAAAGTCTTGCTTGCCATGCAGCTATTAAAGGCACAGAAGGAAAAAAAATCTGCAGCAGAAGAAAAAAATTGGAAACCATATTCATTCCATTGTATTTCAGAGGAACATGTAACCAGGGGCAGAGGAAGATCACATGGTATAATAGCTCTTGTGCATTGCATACAGGTCCACCGTCCAATCCGCAGGGTGACCATATGTCATCACCAGAAAAAGAAGACAACGTCCTCCAAAATGTAGAACTCACAAGAAAAATGTAGGCCATGACAATATAAAAGCTATAAACACTCGTATAGCTTTCACGTGGTTAATTTAAACTCTATATTGCTTATTATCAAATTAAAAACTATTACAGATAATTTATCCATATATATAAAAGAGAAAAGTCACTCACTGACTCATCATCGCCCTGCCAAAACTGCTGGGCCTAGAAGCGTGAAATTTGGGGTGGGTGTTCCTTCCATGATGGAGGGGTGCACTAAGAACCGGTTTTCGGAAATTCCAACGGGAAGGGGGTGAAAAGGGGCACAACGCGTTTTCCTCCCTATACTTTGCATTGAGAATTGCTGACTCAGCAACATTCTGCCCCAACTGCTGGGCCTGAAGCATGGAATTCTGGGAGTTCCTTCTGTCACCTGAACACCCACCAAGAACCATCCGGAAAAATTTAACCCTTCAGGGGCTGAAAAGGGGTCAACGTGTTTTTGTCCTATACTTAACATGGGAGACTGACCAACATCCAGCCAATTTGGTGCTCAGACCCTGGTGCACTGGGGGGATGTTCTTCAGAGGAAGAGGTTGCACTGGCAAGGATGGGGGGAAGTTGCGCATGGGGGAAGTTGCGCATGGGGGGAGTTGCGCACGGAGGGATGATGCGAACGGGGGGAGTTGGGCATGGAGGGATGATGCTCACGGGGGGAAGTTGCACACAGGGTGTTGATGTGCATGGGTTGTTGATGTGCCATGGGGGGATGTTATGTGGGGAAATGTTACTCCTGCAACGCGGGTATGCTTTTTGCTAGTTACATATAATTTATGAATTACAAGAAGACTACATGCTGTCTCTCAAAAGGAAAAGGAGACAATGAAATATTTTTTCCAGGACACATGGCTAAAATCCAGGATATGTCTTTGAAAAAGAGGGCAAATGGCCATCCTGAGACTGTGGATTCTCCAAGTAGGGGTGGAAAGGAACCAGATCCAAGGCCTCTTCACAGCCAAGGATAAATGAATTGTAAGAACGTGAGACTTTGTTTTTTAATTAGAATTCTGAGGTCTGCCAGTTTGAGCAAAATAGGGGCAGGACTTGGAATTAAGGCAGTGGTTCTTAAAGTGGGGGTTTGCGACTCCTTGCGGGGTGTCACAACATTTCTCAGGGGGTCACAAAAAGCTGGGCACCATAATCTTGAAATCTGGCACTGGGTACCGTCATCTTGGAATGGGGTGTTCAGGCTACAGTCCATACTTTCCTGGGAGTGAATCTCATTGAACACAATGGGGTTTACTCCCAAGTAGATGTGGAGGAGATCTGGCATCACAGAGATGTCATTTCCAGTAATTATATTACTTCCAGGTTGATGGGTGGTCCGGGGGGGGGGTGGTCCAGGACAGGTTGTCATTCTCAGAAGGGGTCCTCAAGAACCTCTGGCCTAGGCAATTCTGAATCTGAGAATCAGTTGTCTCACTTGGATTGAGGCAGCTTTGTATGTAATAATTTTCATTTGATATGCCGTAAATGTTGGGTGGATCATTACAATTGATAATGTTGAAGCATTTCAGAATTTCAGAAGAGACCACCAGAGGTCTCTTTGGGGAAAGGGGACTTTAATCCCCTTTACCTGGTGAAAGCATCACGCCCTTTATGGACTGAAGCTAGGATTTTCAGGATACAATACTTGTGTGCTGTACCTTCTCCCAGATAATGTGGACAAGTGCCTTGACATAGAGGTCGGTGAAGACCTCCTTTCTGCCTTCATTTTCCCTTTTCCCAGCACAGAGTAAGAGTAACAACAATGAAGTGGGATGTTTTTATGTTGTCGTAGTGCAGGGATCTCCAAACTGGAGCCCAGGGGCCAGATATGGCCCAGATATGGCTTAACTGTCCCACGGCCAGCTTCTCATCCAATTAAGAGCCTCTGACCCAGTTGAACAAACACCACCGGATCTATGATGGTGTGCTAGGGAATGGGATTTCCTATATAGGCTGCAATCCTAAGCATACTTTCCTGGGAGTAAGACCCATTGAACACAATGGATCTTACTTTTGAGTAGACATGATTAGGATTGTACTCTAAGTGTGTGTGCTTTGTTTTTGTGCACTTTGTTGCTTGCAGAAATCCTGGAAATTTGAGCCCATTTATCTGTCTCTAATGTATTTAAATTTTATTTTTAAAGAATTTTCTCTGGCCCTTGACTCTGTGCCAGATATTTGATGTGGCCCTTCTGCCAAAAACTTTAGAGACCCCTTCTGTAGTCTGCTGGATTCTTGAGAAGACTGGAACAACCTCCAACTTGCACTGCATGGGAGATAGCATTCCTCTCCCAAGTCATCTATGTTGTATATAGGAATGGGAGACTGGGGTCTCTTGTGTCACACTGGCCAAAAGTAGATTCAGATACAAATGGAAGGGGGGAAGCATTAAGTACTGAATGAAAACTAGGGAAATGGTATTGGATGAAAGCACTCCTTTGTTTTCTATCCCATCCCCTCAATTTCTCACCAAAAAAGAAGGCGTTTGTAGAAAATCTTGGAGTTGACCTTGAGTTGCATGTGGATAGCAATTCAGCAATTAGCTGGGCTTGTTCCACTGAAATCTATAGAGTCTTGGCTTATTTAACTGTTAGATTCTTGAGCTTGTATCAGTACATAAATATTACTCTAAGCTCCAAAACCATGGTTTCAAAACCTAGATATAATCTTGTTCACAGCATTGGACTCAGTGCCTGTGTTGAACGTTTTGGAATCTCAAACTGTCTATGTAAGGATATGACTCAGAGCGAGCCAAGGAAAAAATAGCACAAGAAAGACTAATCAGGCTGCCAATTGAAAGGCTCAGATTATCTGCCAAAAGTGCATTTATGTGTAGGCTTATAGATGGGAATAACTCAGAGGAGAATAAAGGGATCTTTGCAATACCACAAAATTGGTACATAACTTATTTGCTCTGGGTTACAGATGGAACTGCCAAATGTGGCTCATTTTAATGGGCTGCCATCCCATGTTATTCCAGCGCATCATAGCCCCATACACTAAAATGGGAACTCTTTCCAAACATTGTAATTCCAAGAATCCTACAAAACGAACTCCACTACTTTGGTTCCTTTTTATTTTATTGTATTTTTTCATATTAATCTGTTCTTGGATATCATGAACATTAATCACAGATACAAACCAACATACATCCTGCACTTAAAACATGCATCTATGTCCATTAGATTGCCCCCTCAGTCAAAAAGACTTACAGTGCAATCATAAGCATGTCTACTCAGAAGTTAGTCCTCAGAATGGGGCCTCCTCCCAGGAAAGTGTGTCTCTCTGCCACTAAAAATCAGTGGACCAGATCAGAAGTAGCAACTGGACTCAGAAGAACTGATATTCTTCTCTGAAAGTCATGATCAAGCAGCCTCTCAGGAAATTTAATTCCTGTCCCCCCAACTGCTGTAGCCATTCAACAATCTGCCTTTAGAGGCCATCTCTTCACTTTGACTGCACAGACTCCCAGTTCTATATGTATTTGCCACCACCCTGAGCTTGGAGACAAGCATGTGCAGGATGTAAAGGGCCAGTAGTTACACAGTTACTATTAAGTTAGGACAGGCCACAAGTCTGGCAGCTGGTATCAAAGCCTTTTGCATCATCTCAGCCCCTCCTGCCAAGAATGGAGAAATGGACAAACTGGGAGCTAGCTAATGTAACCCTTTGATTGCTGGTTTTATGGAATGTTCCTTTCCCTAGAACACAAAATTAATTATACTAATATATTGATGCTACTCATGGGATAAGTTACAGAGAGCCAGGTCTTTTGTCAGAATCCATCACCTTGTCATGAAATGCAATCATCTTGGATTAAGATATTACCAAAAGGGGTTTTTTAAAGAAAGGGAATTATTACATTGTCCTCTTGAAACACTGGGGTTTAAAAACTGGATGCAAACCAGTGTTCTGCAGAAATTCCTCTTAAAGAAGATGATGATTTCTTTATTAAGAAATTAAGAAGCCTTAATTTCTGTGTTTCCTAAATGATGGTTCCTGACCCACACGTGGGATCAGTGTTGGGATTCAAATATATTAACAACAGGTTCTATGTCCTAATAACCTAAATTAACAACAGGTTCTATGTCCCATTAGTAACTTTCAGAACCAGGTGCTCATTACTGAGGGTTCTATAGAACCTCTGAGAACCCCCTGAAGCCCACTACTGGGATGCAACCTGATTGTTGGTGGGTTGTAAAATTGAAGCTGACAAGCAGATAACTGACTAGGAAAATGATTTGAGCCCTATAGAAAATGAAACTGAGATGCATGCACATGTTTATTTCTGAGTAGGCAAACATGCCTTCATCAATTTCAGAGGGTAGGCTGAGAGGAATACAGTGCTCACAGAACATTTTCAACCATTTTTGTCCCCCGGCACACTGACATGGTACTAAAATTGTCAAGGTACATCATCAGGATTTGGACAATTGGCACAGTGTCCTGGGGTGCTCACATTCCCCAGTGGCTCTACTATTAAGGACCATGGCACACCATTCAGAGCACATCAAGCTGACAAGGAAAAGTAGCCCTACAGCAACTGAGACAGAGCAGCACATGTGCATTTATTTACTAATAGGCAAACATGCCTCTCCACTTATCAAAGGTCATGCAAAAGGGAACAAAAGGTCCCTACAATGTGGAGCTCAACAAATGCTCTAAAGGTGGCAGCGTGGCACCTCACCATAGTTAGAGCAGTTGGTAAGGTGAAAGTCTTATAAAGCTAGGTGGGTCCCAATAGTGCACCATTTTAAAAAATGGGTTTCATATAAGTTTGAGAACCTATATGTTAAGTAGACATACGTAGACCAGTGGTTTTCATAACGGGGGTTGGGACCCCTTTGGGGGGTTATGACATCATTTCGGGGGGGGGGGGGATTGCAAAAAGCTGGCTGTAGCCATCTTGGAATCCGGCTCTGGGCACATTTACTGTCACTTCCAGCCATGACATCACTTTTGGAGGGGTCCCAGACAGATTATCATTCTCAGAAGGGGGTCCTGGGCTGAAATACTCGAGTACCACTGATGTAGACTGTTCTGTTAACTTTTTTTTTTTTTGCTGAAATATCTGTGTTTGTGAGTGTGTCTGAGTAGAGGTACTCTTTCTAGTGGGTATTCATCTTTTATTTAGCAGGGGAAGAGTAACTGGCCCTCCTCAGCCCAGCAGTTTCTCTAGTGGCTTTTGCTGGTATTATTTGATGTCTTTTTAGATTGTGAGCCCTTTTGGGACAAGAACCCATTAGTTCTTTCATTTTCTCTGTTAACCCCTTTATGAACTTTTTGTTGAATATAAACAAAATATGTTGTTTTTGTTCTATACCAAATAAGTTTTTGGTATGTAAATACTGTTGACTGACTGTGTGGGAGTGATATATATTTGCCACAGTACATAATGAAGATGAATATGTATTTGGATGCCCTGTTGCATTTCAAAGGCTATGACTTTATATTAACAGCATATAATTTGGAGGGGAGAGTGCTCTGCCTGTTTCTCTGGGTCACAATGCTAATGTGTGGTCCTTTATATGTGTGTTTGCTTTCTTAGTGAGAGTGGGAGAGGGACAGAGGAAGATATATAGTATCAATATGGGTGGTCTATAGGGCACATTTATAAAGGATGCAATCCTGACTTAGGCCAGAAAGAATGGCCCAACAAAGCTGACCATACGATAGGCCATATCCTGAGCTGACGGCAAATCCACAGGGCTGGGAGGCCTCTAGGAAGGCCTAACTGCTACTGAAGAGGCAGCACCGCCAAGGGTAGCATGGCTCTCTGGGCTGTGGGAGTTGTGCTGTGTCCTGAGGTTGAGAGGAAGGAGTGGTGTTTAGGCCAGCCTAAGATTCAGAACTTTTATTTTGCTTCCATTTTTACTCTGGCTTATCATGAACCCCTATGGGTCTACTCAGATTTATGCCTGCCCCTGACGTGGCCTAAGTCAGAGGGGCTGGGAAGGGGAATGTCTGCCCTGGAAACAGGCTCTGGATTTGGCCTGATTGTTCTAGGCCATGCTCAACATGCCTAGGCTAGCACAGTGAGGCCAATGCAGGTCCATCTGTGTTGGGACAGCCGAAGTGGACTTAGGCCAGACCAGACCTTTTCTGGTGCAGCTGGGCTGTCTGTCTGGCATTAGGCTGGCCAGCCCAAGTGCCAGATAGGCTGGTCTAAGTGCACTTCAGGATTGCAACCTAAGAGAGTTTGTGTTTTTCATCAAGTGGTTATGGCAAGACTGGTCAAATGTTTTATCAAAAGCCAGATAATTTCTAAAAGGTTATTAGAAATGGCATTTAATAAGTCACTACATCCAACTACTTCACTAAGGGTGCAGATTGCACTGAGAGACTCCTCAGGGGGTATTTATGAATAATACCATAATGATTCAGAAGGCAATTTTATGCAAAATGTATTGAAACTACCACTTTCTAGTTCTGTATCACCATAATTAATACACATCAGCTCATTCTTTTTCACTTCACTTTTCTGTTGAAAGGGAAAGTTGAAAATTGACCCTACCACAGCTCTTTTACTCCCTACGATACATGGCAGTAAGAGAGGAACTTGGACTCAACCAAATTCAGACAGATTACCAAGAGGCTATTGTGGAAGGAAGGCTGATACATGGCTAGCCTACGGATGCAATCCAGAGTAACTACAGGAAGTCCTTGCTCCAGAGTAAGAACAATTTACTCTGGATTGCAGTATGAATTTCCCATAGGTTTTCACTAGGTGGTGCAGTAACTAAGGGTGCACATAATGTCTCTTATGTGCTCCCTTAGTTATTCTGGATTGTAGCCTTAGGGTGCAATCCAGAGTAACTATGGGGAGTCCTTGCTCTGGTGTAAGAACAATTTGCTCTGGATTGCAATATGAATTTTCCATAGGTTTTCACTAGGTGATGCAGTGACTATGGGTGCACATAATGTCTCTTTCGTGTTCCTGTTGATACTCTGGATTGTAGGATAAGTCAAAGACAATGTGGCTATTCACAGTCCTTATAAGACATCCAAAGAGGCCTGGACTACTTGCAACTTTACAAACCCCCAGTGATAATGAATATTTTAAAATTGAGAGTGTAGTGTCACTTTTTGGCATAGTTTCAAAAACAACTTTATAAGTATTTAAATTTGAAACCCTTTTCATCTTGAAGACCTGCCCCAAACCAAGTGGTCCTGCTGGTATCCTTCCTCTGTTAGATGAATTGCTCAGACAAAGGAACCAAGCCTGATACAATAGCTAGATTATACAGGGTCTTATTGTTCCAAAAATTACCAAGTCTGGCTGGCCTGATGACCTTCAGTATCCCCATTTAATTATCATCTGGGTGGGTCTTCCTCATGGCAAAAACAAGGGAGTTCTATCTGCCTGGGCTGCTAATGTGGAACAGAGAAACAGGAGCCTAGGCCTTGCTTATATAGGGCCTGGTTTATCCTCTCCCCGCACCGTATAGAATCATAGAGTTGGAAGGGACCTAGTAGGTCATCTAGTCCAACCCCCTGCCTGCAGCAGGAATCCCCCCTAGAGCATCCTCAACAGGTGCTCCATCGAGAAGATGGAGGCCTCTGAAGTTGAAGCTTGAACAAGCAACTAACCATGGCCTAGTTAGGTGGGTCAGGGGGTGCAGTTGCACTGGGAAACAAGCTTTAGGGTGGCAAAAAGCTAAGCTTGACTCTGGTGACTAAAATTGTGAAAAATGTGGTATGTATGAACGATAATACCATTGTGTTATACAGGGTGATTTAAAATGAATGGGACAAAAAGGCAAGCAACCTTACATCTTTTTGTTCCATTCATTTTGAATCACCCTGTATATAATGGAAAGGTCATTTACTGCAGAATGAATGGAAAAAAACTGCATTGGCATATCTATATTCTATCAAAAGTTATAGTCAATTAACCAGAAAATGAAAACACAATAGTCTATGGATCAAAAAAGGAATTTTTAAAACTCAAAAATTTTCCATGATTCTGATTGCTCTGAGAACCAAGAGATATAATTCTGATACTGTATGGAACTAAATAGGTATTAATATGAACCAGCTCTCCTTTCCATATACATATATACAGTAACCCATGCTAACTGGATATAAAGGTACTTCTATGTGGTGCTCCTCTTATATTTAGCAGGGAAAGAATATTTCATTTTGCACAGTTTCCCTAACCAATAAGGGAATAATTTTCATTTTTTAATTAATTAAATTTGATTTTGTTGTTGCAGGAGAAAAATTTAAAAATGTTGTTTTAAAAAATACATTGGGACACATTTTGAACTTTGCATCAGGTTACATGATAATTAGCTATGCCAGTGCAAGCTACATCTGTAGAGTTTGGTTGCTAACTACAGTAGTTTAATAATTTTGGGGAAAACGTTAGTTTGAAGTATGAATTTTACAAGTTTGTTTCCCAGTTTATTTTGGATGCTTGGTGTAGATAATGCCATTATCTCTTGCTCCCAAATATAGCAGCCTCAGGAGTGCAGGATCCCAATTATTAATTAATAATAACATATTAATAATTTCTAGTTCTCTTCTTTGTGTCTTGTAGGTTAAGATTAACTGTTGTTTTTAAAAGTGGGTCCCCATGCTGAAAAATTTTGGAAGCACTGGATTAGACCATATTTTGGCAAAATATGTCAGTCACTGTTGAGCCTCAGTTTTAGACACAATTCTTTGATCACAGAAAGCAGACCAGTAAATGGAAATAGACTTTATAATACAGAGCTTATAGAAATGCAAATGTGCATATTAATGCATGTCTAATTTGTGATACTCTTCCAAAGCGATGCATCAATTTTTGATGCAGAGGAGATGTCATCAGATCACACACAATTTCATCTCACTCAGAACCAGCAAGGAGGCTCCAATCCAGCTGACTGTTACACATAGGTGAGTCTTATTAAAATCAATGACATAAACTGTTCAAGACTGTAACCAAATTTAGTCCACATCAGTAATCTGTATACATAATGCAAAAGTAGTTATTAAATATTTACCACTGAATGACATGTATTTGGAAGGCAGGCAGAAAATAGCAATATAGGTTGTGAGGTTACCCAAGGTTTTATGGAAACATTCGCCTTTGCTGCTTCTAATGCGTGACCTATCTAGCTTGCCTCTTACACATACACCCCTGACACATCCAAATCCATGATGTGTATTTCTGATCCTCCAAGGGTATGTATTTCCCCTCAAGAAGTGCTCATGCAGAAACCAAGACATTTCTCACACTGCATGTATTGAAACATATGGATACAATTGTGTCCACTGAGGTGTTCAGTTCATTGGATCATAAAGAAAAGTAACAGGAAAGTTTATAGTGCCTTCTCCAGGAGGACTAGAGTAATGGGATTTTTTTTTACAAGCCAAATTACTGTTTGTAGTTGCCAAAGGTCCACTATGATCATGATGCATATACTCAGAACAACTCCATAGTTGTCAGGCACAATTATTCTCTTTTTGTGCACTCTGTACTCTTGACAGATAAGGGATCTTGAGCAAGAGTGTCTAGGAGTAATCCTGATATCTGTAGTCTCTTGGAACCAGGGAGCCCAGATGTCATAACCACAAAAGGGAACAAGGCCTCCCTACATATAGGACACCCAAGAAAAAAGTAGGACATGACAAAATAAAAGCCAAAAACACAAAGGGTAAAATCCAGAGCAGTTACGGGTCCATGCAGTTACGTCACTCTCTAGTGTTATCTTATGGAAAGTCACCTTAACTGCTCCAGAGCAAAGGACTTAATTTGGCTTTAGGATATGGGTCTAATACTTATTACTTTCATGAGGTTAATTTAAACACTATGGCTGCAATCCTAAGAGCACTTTCTTGGGAATAAGCCCCATTGAATTCAATGGAACTTACTTCTGAGTAGACATGAATAGGATTGCACTGTATATTACTTATTATTAAATTTTAAACTGTAACATAATTTATTGTGTAAAATTTATTAATTAAAGATGGCTACATGTTACCTGATCATAAGAAAAAGGAGGACAATGAAGATTTTTTTTCCAGGACATAATGCTAAATAAGAAGGCATGTCTTGGAAAAAATAGGACACATGGTCACCCTACTCTGAGTATACCTCTGCTTCAACAGTCATTCATTGCCTCTTTCTAGAAAATCGCAGGAATGGTGTACATGTGAAGGAGAAACATGAAGTGCCAGATTGCTACTGGAAAAGGAGCTGCATGACAGAACTACAAATCCCAGAATCCTATTTGAAATCATCTGTTAATTGGATTAGAATCAGAAATAGCTTTTAGTAACGTGGAGAAGGATGTAGTGTCTTATTTCATTTTCTCTGTAAACCACTTGGTGAACTTTTACTTGAAAAGCAGTATATAAATACTGTTGGTTGGTTGGTTGGTTGGTTGATTCATTCATTCATTCATTCATTCATTCATTCATTCATTCAATCCAGACCCAGTACTAATATTAATCGGGGGGGGGGGGGAGGTCACTAATTTTCCAAGGAAAATACTGCACCTGGAGTTGAAATCTTTCTGCTCATAGGACTCAGTGATGCAAAACACAAAACACAAGTGCTTTGTTTTGCCTTTCAAGATGTTCAAAAAATAAAAAGAACTGGCTGGGAAAAAAATATCAATTTTAATATGTTTTGGGGTAGTTGGTATTTATTTCCAGAAAGTGTGTGGAATAAAGTGATGTCAGGTAGAGGGAAGGTAATAGCCAATGTCTTGAGTTCTGTCACCAGCTTGGGTCCCCAATTTTCTTGTGCTATCAAAACTATAGAGACTATAGGCAGCAAAAGATCTAGCAACATTTCAAGTACTTATAGAAAGAACAGGAAATAGCCAGGATTCCACTCCCTGACTGGAATTTCATTCAGCAGTCCAGATCCAGAGAAGTGGCCCTTCTGAGAAAAACCGAATCCCATCAGAAAAAGTGCCTTTGAAAATCCAGCAAGTCACAAACCCAGTCCTTTTCTAGAAGTGAAGCATGAACTGATGGGTTCAGGTAGAATTGAATGGGGAAATCTTTTATCTTGGAAGGGATTGTAATGGGCTTGAGAAAAGAGGGGTCCATCATGTTCTGGAATTCTGAGATAGGAAAAGTATTGCTGGTCTGACTCAGGCTAAAGGCAGCTTCCTATGGTTTGGAAGTATTCTGTTTGAGGAATCATCATTTATGGCATCCTGGTTTAGTAAGAGAGAGTACCTTAAGCTCCATTGAGTTAAATGGGCCTTACTCCTAAGTTAAATGGTACTCCTTACTAACAGCAATCCAGCGTAACTAGTGGAGCTCTTGCGTCGATGTAAAAAAATTTACTCTGGATTGCTCTATGAATTTTCCATAGGTTTCCACTAGGTGGCACCGTAACTACATCAACATAAATGTCTCTTACATTGATGTAAGAGCTCCCGTAGTTACTCTGGATTGTGCTATTATTTACTTCCAATTACTCCTAAGTAGGCTTGCAGCCTCAGTTATTGATTTGTGTGAAAAAAAAGGGCAGTTGGCTTTAAAAGAGTCTACACAGCATTTAGCCTGGATTCCAGAAATGTGAAAACATACTGAGCGTTTGTTTTTGGCATGGGAATGACAGGATATAAATAATTTGTTAATTGTCTTTACTCTGTATTGTAAGGGAGGCATACTGAGTATATTCTGCAACACTCTTTTTTATATCCTGTCCTATAGTCTGTAGCTGAATAATCTTAAAGACACTTTCCTGGGAGTAAGACCCATGGAACACAATGGAACTTACTTTTAAGTAGACATGGTTAAGATTGCGCTCTACAGCACTTAACACATATTTATAGATTAATATGCCTGGGCAGCCATCGCTCAGATTAAACCCCAACTACTTGCCTCAGGTAAGGGCTGTGATGGCGCTAGTGGTTAGGACTCTGACGTTAACCAGCAGGCCAGGGTTTAAGACTTGGGTCCTGCAAGACAGGATGAGCTCCCATCCTTAGCCCAGCTCCTGCCAACCTAGCAGTTCAAAAGTATGGAAATGCAAGTAGATCTATAGCACTGCACCCTAAAGTGAGAGACCATTGAGAGCATTGGTGCCAGTGGACTGTGCTGACAGTTGGCCAGGGGTGACAGGCTTTGAGGGCTTCTAGCAAAGCCAAAGGAATCAGCCAGTCCAATGGCTGGTGGGGCAGCTGCTGAGCCTCAGGGTCCTTGGCCTCTCCAAGGTCTGCCTTGAATGCAGAGGTTTCAGCATAGAGATCTGAGGTAAAAGCCACAACATGGCCACCCTGTGAAGAAGCACCTCTCTGGGAGTGTATGCATGGCTTGACTTTGTGCTCCCCTGTTTACATCCAGTCTGTTAACAATTGTCTGTTGCTAATTGATAATTTTTATTTTCTCTCTCTCTCTTTAGCTTTCTGGTCAGCTTGCTTCTGCATTGATGATTTTCACCTTGTACTATAATAACTCCATTTTGGCTATCGTGGCACTAGTGGTTAAGACACCATGGCTGCAGTTCTAAAGACAGTACTTGGAAGTAAGACCCATTGAACACAAGGAGGCTTACTTTTTAGTAGACATGCTTAGGATTGTGATCTGTGCCTGTTAACCAGCAGGCCAGGGTTTGAGACCTGGGTCCTGCAAGATGGGGTGAGCTCCCATCTTAGCCTAGCTCCTGCCAACCTAGTAGTTTGAAAGCATGCATATGCAAGTAGATAAATAGGTACCACCTTGGTGAGAAGGTAAAACAGCATTCCATGCCAGCCCCATAACCACAGAAGTGTCTTTGGCCAACGCTGGCTAAAAAAGCTTAGAAATGGGATTAAGCACTACAGTCAGTCATGACTAGTAGTATAACCTGCCGGGGACACTTTTATTTTGCTTCTGGTGGTGCTAGGTGTAAGATTTATGGGTTCTATTCTTACATGACTCATGAGCATTTTATTCCCTTTCCTCCCAACTGCTTTTTTAGCCTAAAAACCTCTGTGAAGTGGGTTAGGCCTCAGGTCAGCATTTCATCCTTGTGAGCTTCATCTTTATGAGCTTCATAAATGGGGATTTCCATTTCTTGTATCCAGTACATTAGCCCAGACAAGAAACAAAGAAGCACCGGTATATATACACCACCTTTCTGGCTATTGGGTTTCTCCTTCTAGCTATCTAATTTGTGATCCACCATGTATACACTGCCTTTCTGGCTATCCAATTTGTGATTCTCCATGTCTAAAACAACCCAGCAGTCATGTATTGTGGCCTGCCACATTCCTTCCTCAGTTTTAACAATTCCAGGCAAAGAGGACTGGAAGGAGGTTTATCCATAGGTAATGATGAGATCCGCACATGGCTGGCAGGCTGGAGTGAGCTGAATAACTTACAGGGTATGGAAGGTTTCTCTAGTTCTTGAACCACCCTGGCTTTCAAAAAGGGCCTGCTCTGGTTTGATTTTTGGATGTGATAGTGCCTCTTGAGATATTCAGGAGGATAAGAGAGTCCTATATAGGCATCACATTTGAAAGAGTCAAGGGAGTCAACAAGACCCAACAAGATTAGGGTCTTGTTGATTCACTTGAGAGATTAGTGGAAATTTAAATGGCCTCTGGATACAGGAATATAGATCCAGCCTTGTTATCCACAGATTTTTTATATGCGGATTTAACAACATGAGTGGGTACTGCAATTCATAGTTTTTAAAAGTGCTTTTCTACTGTTGTAGAGAGGCAATCATGTCAGTAATCATTTCATTCTTCAGTCCCAGAATCAAACCCCTGCAGATATTTAGGCACTACTTTAATTCCATTAGCTGCAATGGAGGAGCAAAAAACCTAGAAGTGGGTTTTGAATCTGTTTTTCCATTTTTTTTTTAATCCAAGGATTTTTTTTACTCCACAAGAGGTTGCTGAACGGAAGCAAAACAGAAAGTGGGTGTCAATGGGAAATTTTCACAAAGAGATGAAAAGTGGTGTGCCCCAAGAACCTTGCCTGGGATCGGTGCTTTTCAATAAGTTCATATATGGCCTGGAAGCAGGGAGAATCAGTGAGATGGCCAAATCTACGAATGACACCAAAGTTTTTTGAGTGGTGAAAACCAAAAGAGATTGTGAAAAGTTCCAGAAGGACCTTTCCAAATTAGGTGAATGGGCAACAAAATGGGAAATGCGCTTCAGTGTAAGTAAGGGTAAAAACATACACATTGGGGCAAAGACTAAAAACATATAGATGGGTTCTGAGCTGTCTGTGACAGATCAGGAGAGAGATCTAGGGGTCTGATGGAAATGTAAATGAATGTGGCGGCCCAATGTGCAGCAGTGGTGAAAAAAGGCTAATACCATGCTTGGGGGTCATTAAAAAAGGTATTGAGAATGAAACAGATAACATACTGCATTTACTCAAATCTAACCTTCACCCTTTTCAGCTGAATTCAGTCTCCAAAATCAGGGTGTGCACTAGATTCAGTGGTTAATTAGACTTGAGTAGTATTTTTATTATTATTAGTATAGGGTGCACATTAGATTCGGTGCATTAGATTCAAGTGAATACGGTATAAAGGGATTGTACAAACTGATGGTAAGGCCACATCTGGAGTGTTGTGTCCAGTTGAAATGAAAAAGGTGCAGAAGAGAGTGATCAAAATGATTTATGGGCTGGGGTATCTCCCTTATGAGGAAAGGCTAAGGCTGCAATCCTAAAGACACTTTCCTGGGAGTAAGTCTCATTGAACACAATGAGGCTTACTTTTGAGTAGACATGGTTAGGATTGTGCTCTAAAACACTTAAGGCTCTTCAGTCAAGAGGAAGGACCCCCCCCCAACTGAGGTGGTATAAGGCATGATTAAGATATACAAAATTATGAAGGTGATTGATAGAATAGATAGAGATGCTCTTTCCTTCTCATACAACACTGGCACCAGGGGAGATCCACTTATGCTGTAATCCTAAAGACACTTTCCTGGGAGTAAGAACCATTGAACACAATGGGGCTTACTTTTGAGTAGACATGGTTAGGATTGTGCCCTAAAATTGAGTGTTGGGAGAGTTAGGACAAAAGAAAATATTTTCCCAGCAGGTAATTGGTCTGTGAAACTACTGGCCACAGGATATAATGATGACATATAGCCTCAATTCCTTTAAGCAGGCAGTGGACAAATTTCTGGAGGAAAAGTCTATTATGGGTTACAAGCCATGATGGGTATGTGCAAGCTCCTTATTTTAGATGTAGGCAACCTCACAATGCCAGATGCATGGGAGGGCACCAGGATGCAGGTGCCTTCTTGTCTTGTGTGCTCCCTGAAGCATCTGATGGGCCACTGTGAGATTCAAGAAGTTGGACCAGATGGGCCTTTGCTCTGATCTAGTGAGGATCCTCTTGTGTCCTTATGTTCTCTGCCACAAAAGCAAACTGGGCATCTCTGTCTTCATCATATTGGCATGAAGGGGGCATTGAAGCATTGCCTTGCCAGTACACTTTCTGGCTTGGCCAAGCAATGCTCTGTGCCTTTAAATCATGTAGATTGTCCACAGCTGTTGTGGTTAGGCAAGCATATTATCTCAGAGGTTCACCCTCCTTCTTTCCACCATGTGTAGGGCAGAGAGTAGAGCTAAGGATTGCTTAGATATGTGACGGTATCAGAGAAGGAAGAGGGTTATCATGTGTTTCCCCCCCTTTTAAACTTTAAATAAGATTGATCTGTAATCTCCCCTTTCTATCAAGCAGCCTGGTTTTTGAAAAAGAAAAAAAGGCCTTGTTGTTGTAATGGTTGTCTAAAAGCAGACTGTTAACTCCTTGAAAACAGAGCTCTGAATTTACAACAAGGGTCTTAGAAGTAGGTTAAATTGTGAAATTTCCTTGGAAAACTTGAGAACTAGAACTTCCAATAGGCTTGACTTCCGATGCGGAAGCAAATAAAATATCTTGGAAAAGAATCAGAGATCATATGTCTGTCCTTTGAGTCTTACTAGAAAGAAGGAGCTGTATATAACTACTTAAAATATGGCTTATGTGTGAAAGGGGAGAGAAAGGATTTTGTAGATAAGTTACAGCCCAATCCTATGCATGTCTACTCATAAGTAACTCCCATTCTGTTCAATCGAGCTTACTTCCATCAAATGTAGGATTGTATATGTGTGCATAGGATTGCAACTTTACTCCCTTCTTTTGTGCATTCCCTCCAACTTGGTTCTCAATCCTATGATTGTCTACTCAGAAGTAAGTGCTATTAGAGTCAATGGAGCTTGCTCCCAGGGAGGTGTGGAGAGGATTGCAGTATTGATCACTTAAGAAACTGAAGGGAGGGGTCTTCTGGGCAATGCTAAGAGTAGAAACTGATTTGAAATGTTCAAGTCTTAGGGATGCAATCCTAAAGACACTTCCCTGGGAGTAAAACCCATTTAACACAATGGGGTTTCCTTTTGAGTAGACATGGTTAGGATTGTGTTCTTGGAGTGCAATCCTATCCCTGTCTACTCAGACGCAAGTCCCATTATAATCAATGGGGCTTACTCCCAAGTAAGTGAGGTTAGAATTTCAGTTTCAGAGCCCAATTTTATGCATGATTAGAGTTAGTGTAAGTAAGTCCCATTAAAAGTCCCATGATTAGAGTCGATGGAGCTGTTTCACAGGAAAGTGTGCCATAGGATGGGTTTTGGGATGCAGCCTGATGCTGAAAGAGATCTCACAAGAGAAAGGGGTTCAGAAAAAGCAAGGGGAAGATCCAAAGATTGCTTTTCGGGGTGGGGTGTCGATGGGACACCAACATCTGCAATAGGATTTAATGTCAGGAGTGATCAAAGTCTTCTAGCCTGAAACCTATAGTGAAGAAGGGGGATCTTCTGAGTGTAGGAAAGGGAGGAGGAAGCTTAAAGTAAACGAGATGATTTTTTCCAAACAACAGCTGTTAGTGGATCCCTCCCAAGTGCGAGAAAATAAAATTGCCAGCACCCCCTTTTTGTCAATATCTTGGAGCTGTAAAAGATTTCTTCCCCCCCCCCTTCCTGCCCCACCTCCCTATAGGCAGCAAGAGCCAATCGACATTCATGGCTGTGTGTGGCTAATGAAATCCTATTTCGATCCAATTGGGGAAAAAAAATACACACACACCAAACCCAACAAGAGGCTGGGTTTGAAATCTTGCAAGCCAGCCAGCAAGCAATCTGGCTCTGCAGTACCAAAGAACCAACCCACCCAGCTTGGAGTCTGGGAGGAGGGAAGCTGGGGGTGGATTGGGGGGGAGGATGGAGCAGACACTCCAACGTGGATAAGCTTTCAAGCCTGCTTTCTGATACATTCCTGGCCAAGGCGATCCTGATTGCAAGAGCTGTGCTGACTTGTTGCAAGGATCTGTCTTAATTAAAAAAAACCCTTCCCCCCCCCAAAAAAAAATCAACCCACAAACATCTCCTCTCTTTGGATCTCTCTGGTCCATTGAGCTGCATTCAGATCCACTCTGGGTTTTTTTGGACCATTTGATGGGGACTCAAAGCAGCTTGGTGCTTGGGGGGCGAGCTGGATTTGGGAGGGGACTGAAAATTGGGGGGTGAAGGTGGGATTTGCAGTGCAATCATGCAAAGGGCAAGCGTGATGGGGATGCCCAGCCCGGAATCCAGTGGATCTTATTCCCAGCAGTTCAAAGCCATGAGGTTCTCCTATCACATCGAAGGGGGAGCATCGACTTCACCCCAGATCAGAACAGGTAAGATCATGGGGATTGAGGGAGGGAAATACTTAGCTGGGTATGTGTGTGGTGGTGGTGATGAAGATGATGATGATAATAATAATATGATGATGATGATGATCTGCCTTCCACATAAATACAAATGCTTGGATTCCACTCCTAATCTGGGCGGTGGGGGAGAGGATTTCTGATTTTCATTTGTCCTTCTAGCAAGGGAAGTTTAAGCATAATGAGAATGGAAGCTCAACATCTAGGTTCTGTATTGATATATGGGGCAGTGCTGTTCAGTGGTTAGAGCAATATGCCTAGATGGGAGCAAAGGAATCTCTGGGTGGATCTGGGTAGTGTGAGTGCAGAGAATAAGGACCCTTTGGAGACTAGAGCTGAACCAAAAGTGGGTTTGTAATTTTCTTGGTTCGTTCAGATTGCCAAGTTTTGATTTAATTAATTCAGGGTCGGTAGATTGAACTGTGATCTTCCCCTCTGATCACAGAGGGTCTGTGATCCTACAGAGTGTTAGGCTTAAAATGAACCTGAGAGAACAGAGACACTGAGGCTGCAATCTTAAATGCATCCTATTGAATATAATGAGACTTTCTTCTGAGTAGACAAGAATTGGATTGTGTTATGAATTATAGAACTATGCAGGATGACCCAAAGTGCTTACAGTGGTAGTGCAGATCTCTCTACAGCCAGCCCAGTACCCTCACCCTCTTTGGCAATAGTGGGCCCTGGCCTATCCTTTTATTTAGACTCCCTACTTTTTTGGATGCTTTCCTTTTCCAGATCTCCAACCCAGCAGCAAGACCAGGCAGGCAGGTTTTTGGAACAAAGGGGGGATGCAGCTAAACTGAAATGGAGGAGGTTCCCAATAGGGGTGGGGGTTGTAAGTACATTGAATGGAGCCTGGGCTCAGTTTCCATTCAGCATCTTGCTGGGGCTTCTAAGGAAAATCCAGAGTTTCCTTGTTTTCTAGATTCCGAGAGTTTTAATTTCCCTTTAGTGTTTTCTATAATTTTCTAGCCCCATTGCAGGCAGCTTTCAATCCCTTTCTTGGCTTTTCCTTCCTTGGAGACAGCTTGCCCCACTGCTGATAAGGCCTGGCTGACCCAAACTGTGCCAGTGGAACTCATTGCTACTTGTTCACCTCAAAGTCCCAGAGCACTAATAGGATTGATTCAGAAAGATTGATCATACTTCTTGCCATCATTTCAAGCCTAGATTTTAGTATCTTTGCTTTTTGGGTTTAATCCCAGACTGCATCATGTATGTATAGAGACAAGGGTGAAGATATGAAGAGGGGAGGGGTAGGTGTGTGTCTCTTTCTCACCCCCAGTCTGCTGGGTGAGAAGACTCACTGACACATTTGAGTCACTCTTGCAAGTTCGGTATTCTTAGAAACCTTTCATAGTCTGAAAAAACTATGAAATAAAAAGAAACACCACCTAAATATAAATTTTTTGACAATGGCTGAAAATAGGACCCAAGAAGGGGGGACTCTCCCTTCAATCCCTTTCCCAATATACAGTAGTTTGGATGGGCCTCACTAGCACTGGATCTGATGTCTCAAAGTGTCAGTTATCACAACTGTTTCCATAGTTAGTGGCCTCAGGCATCATTTAATGAAAAGGTAGAGGTTGCTGGCGGTTTAAAAAGGATGCCTAGGGTCTTGGATTACTGCAGTCTGTATTTGATTCTAGGAGGGGACAGGGTCTTAAAGTGGGTAGTTCTCTGGCCACTGTTTTGTTCCCTGACACAGGGCAGGCTCTTACCATCATCCTCCACCCTTTTCCTTTGTTGATTCAAACTATTGGAGCCAGCTTTGTGTCTTTGCTGTGTTCTTGAGCCAGCACCTGGTGAGGATCGGGTTCAAGATGATGGTTGTACTTGGAACCTGATCAGAACCAAGCCTGAAAAATGTGTGCACAAAAAAATCTCTACATACAATCCATTCAGCTCCATTGCAATACTGCTTTATTTCCTTTTCTTTTCAGTTCATTGTTTTACAGTGCAATCCTAAGCATGTCTACTCAGAAGTAAGTCTCATTGTGTTCAATAGTACATACTCCCAGGAAAGTGTGGTTAGGATTGCAACCACAGTTTCCTTCGTCCAGCAACATGAATTTACATCATTGCTGCTGTTGCAACTGCACCTATGATATACATTCTGTCTTTTTTCCTTCCCTCAAAAGCACAATTTATCCACTAGGATGTCTCCTCCCGGTGTCTGGGAGAGTAGCCAAAGATCCCAGCCCTCCTTTCTTAATATCATGAACCCACCCACTTTTCCCTTGAGCAAAAGGTGGGAAGGAAGCATAAGGCTGACAGAATGGGGGGGTCGTGTTTGCTGCCCCCCCAGTGACCTATGCTGGGATTGCTGGGTGACATCAGAGATATTGGGGTACTCTACGTTGGACACTATTGGAAGAGGTTGTGACTTTTGGTGGGCTTTTTTGTTTTCCCCCCTTAAGACTGCTTGTCTTTTATACACCCCCAGCATAAATTGTTTAAAGAAATCCAGACATGTTTAAGCACTTCAGCTGGAAACAGCCTATTCTTAAAGACTGCCTCTGTGCATGTGTGTGTGTTCGATCACGAGCACAGTTGTGCTTCCATCTTGCAACCCAGCTTTTCAGTCACAAAGGAAGCCTTGGTGTGTTGCTTCCAAGAGCAGTTGGCCGACTTGCCTTGCTTAAAAACAAAATGCCCTGCTTGAAAGGAAGTCTGTTGGAAATCCTGGCTTGCTTTAAGAGGTAGCTGAACCTAGTGGTTTGATGTGACAGGCAGCCAGAACAAGACTCTGAGGCGCTCTTTTCCTGGTTCTGTGGGATCTGATTGTTTAAAACTGAAAGATGCAAGAGCTGACTCTGTGGTTCTGGAAACAGACAGGAATCTTGTGGTTAGAGGAGGAGGGCTGGACAACCGGACTCAGGATTTCTGGATTGAGCCGGAAAAAGCACTGGTAGGACCCAGGACTAGGGACCTGAATTCATTTCAAACTCAGATGCTCCTTACACATCTGTTGCTGGAGAAACACAGGCTTTATTTGACACTAGGTCCCAGTCATCTTGGTCCCCTGTCCACTGCTCCCAGCCTTAGCCCTGGTTCTGTCTCTGATCTCCCTCCCCCATCCTTCTTCATTACAAAGTCTTGAGGAACGCTGTGGGGCTGACATAAAAGCAAAGCCACATCCTGGCTCCAGGGAAAGCCACAGGGGGACTATCTGGGGGCCAGAGCCCAGCACAGGATGGGAGAGGAAGGCCTGGTCCTTCTAACCCTGTTGCATGTAGTTTAAGTGGAATAGGGAGGTTAGCTTAGATTATTTGGTATGATGCAGGGAGCAGAGGGGCTCTGAAAAACACATATCATAATGAGTTTGTCCAAAGATGCAATCCTATGCACACTTTGCAAGGAGTAAGCACCACTAAATGCAGCAGTACGATTTGCCTCTGAATAAACATACGTATATAGGATCTGGCTGTACACAGTACTGGTATCAGGAATCAGCATTGTTGGGCAGTTTCCAGAGGCCCCCAAAGAGCAGAAAACTTCAAAAATCTTAAAAACAAAACTCAAGTAAAATGCCATTTCAATTGCCTGATGTGTTTCAGGCAAGCCTTTCATTCAAGGTAAGAGAAAAGTTGTTCTAGAAAGAGCTGGGCAAAAAAATACAGTTAATCAAGTTGAAATACTCCTGGCAGTTTCATCCTTTCTTAGTGACACAAATGGAGCAATCTGTGAACAGCTTGCTTTGAAATGCCTCAGACAGCTGAGATAGAATTTATTAATAATTTAAAATAATTATTTTTCAATTTCAAAGGGTATTTCACCACTTTGCCATACCATCTCTTATAGGCTTTGCAAATTTGATGTTCCTTCCTTCCTCCCCCCACCCCAATGTCTCACACATTAAATAATCCCTCAGAAAGTCTCCCACCGCTGGTCCCCAAAATAAAAAGTATGACATTTCCTTCATGTGGTGATGCCAAAATAGCTCTCCATTTCATACCATTCAGATATGAAAAGGGGTCCCTTAGAGACCCCTGGTTTGCTCCCTTTGAAACCTGAAGATAACCCTGGCTGTAAAGGTGCTATCGTAACCGAGGCTGACCATTGGTCTTCCCATTTTTGTGGTGATGTAGAGAGGCAAGCAAATGTCTCTGCACTGCCCTAACCTTTCACCAGTAGTGGCGCAGAGTGTCTTATGGCATTTTTGTGACACCCCAGGTCAGTACAGGATTTCTGTCAGGGGTTAGGTTAACTGGAGGTTAGGATAGCGACCAAAGTCATGGAAACTGGGCAAGCCTCAGGTGTACCTCCAACAATCCATCTGCTGAGAGTCCCTCTTGACTTCTGTAGAAAGCATATCAAAGGCCATGGGAAAAAGGTTCTCAAAAGCAAAGATCCTGTTGTGTCAACTGAATAATTTTTAGCTGATTGCTTTATTAAACCAGTTTGTTACTTAATTTTAAATATATGTGCCAATTTCAGCTAAACTCAATTTGGTAAACTCAATTTTTGAGAGAAGTGTGAGCTTACTTTATTGATTGTTTTGCCCCGGATTAGGTGTCCAATCTGTTTTGGACAGAATCACACTTGCCCGGAAGAATCAGTCTTGCAGCTGCTCTGAGATCTAGCACTGCTTTTAGAGGCATACATGACTTCATTGTCAAGTTATGCCACTTAACTAGCTTTGGCTTGAATTCCATAGTACCCTTTTCTGGAAAAATTTGGTATGGCCATGGCAATTCATGCTCTAGTACAAGGCTATCCAACTGTCACGGGAGGGGGTTGCAGATCCATCTCACCCTTCAAAGGCACAAATGCAAAAGTAATTGGTGATGACACCGCTACCAATTACTTCTGGGTTCTGAACTGCTGAAGTCACAGTAAGGGGGAGGAAGAGGGGGCTGGGGATGGTAGGGATTTTGGGTCTCCCTGCTGTGGTGTTCCAGCTTATCCTGTGGAGAAGGAGAAGCCAGAACAGTGTAGTAAAAAGCAAAGGTGCGGAAGGGTTCTAGAGGGCCACCAAAAGAGGCCTCACAGGCTCCATACATGGCAGCTCCTGCAAGGCCTGTCTGGCCCAGTGGCAGTAAGCCAGCTGGCCTTCTGAAGGAAGCCACATGCATGCTAGTCCATCCATGATCCATCCATCATGGTTTAGTACAAGGCCAGCCCATCCATACGGCATACTGAAGAAGTCCCCTCAGAGAGCAGATTGGTGGAGGTTGTCCATCCTTTTCCACCTACTGGTCTCCATTGTTTCTCAGTCCACTCTTTGGATTGAGCTAGGTAGAGGGGGCAAAGTGGAAGAGGAAATGTAGATGAGAGGAAAGTGCTGAGCAAGAACACTGGAAGGTGAGGGGGCAGAGGGAAGCACATTGTTGGTAATGTGAAGCATCATTTCACGGGCTGCCTCAAAGAACAGGAAGTCTGGGCCAGTCCTTCTCTGCTAACTTCTAGACTTGCCTACCAAAATGCTTTCCTTGTAGGGCTGCCCTGGAAAAGAGTCCAGAAACTTCAGCTGATGTAAGATATTGGTTATGGTTAGTTGGAGCTTATTACTTTGCTAAAATTCAATCTGTGCTGGTCTTAGACTAGTTCTTATCTTTAATGCCCTAAGTGGCTTAGGATCTGGGTATCTTAAGAATCACTTTCACCTATATTTACCACCTCATGCAGCTTTTTTAATGCCTGATCTCCTATACTCTGTGGTTCCCCCCAACTGAAGTTTACCAGCTGCCTACTAGGACTGTTTGTGTGGGGCTTGCACCCCAATGGTCTTACTAATACATGCCCTCCCAACACTCTTGCACTCCTGTGGACCGTTTGTGCCACACAAGTGCGCCATAGCACTCCGGGTGAAAATTGCTGTTCTAGCAGGGAGACCAGATGTCATAATCTCAAAAAAAGGACAAGCCTTCTCATGGAATGCTTTCACCAGAGAGTCTTATCTGGCCTCAACAGAATACTTTTAAGATGCCAAACAAAATCCCCACTTTTTACGAAGTTCTTGAGATCAGTTGATTCTGGGTTATTTCTCTTTACTGATCTTTTTTTTTCATACTGTCTAGTTCTGTGCTGCTGCTGCTGCGTACGTGTGTGTTGGTTTTTATTGTGTACAGTGTACTGCAGTAGTTCCCAAGCCTTTTAGCACTGGGACCCATTTTTAAGAATCACAATCTTTCAAGACTTGCCTGACCAGAAGTGACATGTTAAAGGAGGAAAATTTACCACCACCATCACCATATGACAAAATCAAATCAATCAAGAAGTTTAAAGTCTGATTTAATCAAGTAATTTAAAAGCTTTATTTTAAATAAAGAACATTCCGAAACCTCCCAAACAGTTGCTCATCTGTTAAAAAATAAACCAAACACTCCAAAGCATGCAATCTTTCGGGTGCCACACAGAGGATCTTGATTTTACAGCAATCAAAGTATTGCTGCAGAATCGAATCGCCCCATTGTGGGGTTCCTTACTTGGGGAAGGGGATGAAAATCCCCTTCTTCCAAGGAGCCACTAGCGCACTTGAAATACTATGGCAGCCATTTTGGCACTGTGGAGATCCTAGTGTTGTGGGCTGCATAGTGGGCTGTGTATCTCCTATAACTGGAAAAAATAGGTGAGGGAAGAGGGAGCAGGAATTGGAGAGCCTATGGCAGAGTTTTGGGTCAAAACTGGAAGAGACAAGGTTCAGTATCCATGATGACTCCAGTATCCATGATGACTCCACTCCTGAGGTACAAAGTGGCAAATATCTTTCAGATGGAACATTTTGGACATAAGGAACTGTGGTTCAATGAAAGCCAAACAGGGCTAATTCATAAAGCACAATCTATAGCGGAGCTCCCATTCACCTGAGGGATGCATCTTCAAGAGAACTTCCATGTGGATTGTGCAAATCCCTATATGCATTAGCAAGATGTTTTTTTTTCTGTCTTGGGCATGAAAATGTGGTTGGTAGCCCTGACTGACTTGAGGCAACAGGCAGCCCTTGGGTCTGAACTTGAGGACACCTCTGGGAGAAGATTCCTGCTTTCTTTCCTTTTTGCCTGCAGTCTGATCAGGCTGGCCCCACCATTTTTTTCCATCCATCTGGGTGAGAAGAGCTATCTTTAGAAAGGGGCCGGGCTGGGGAGCTCTAGTTCACTATGTCAGCAGCAGCTGCCAGGGCTTGAATGGGGAGGGGAAACCTAGGACTGAGTTGGGAGAGAACTGTAGGCTGAGGGCCATTGAGGGTGTATGTTTTGTGTAATCAGGATTTGAACCCGAGGCTTGCTTCACCAGCCAGTAAAATAACATAGGATGGCACATAGGAACTGCTATGCCAAAGCCAAGTCATTCTGATGTTTCTGTGTACTGGAAAGCATTAAATACAGTGTTTGGACCATCATTCTGTTTCTTAATTTTGTTACAAAGGATTGGGGAAATGAGTTGTCTAGACTTTTTTTTCTTTCTAAATTTGATGCTGTGGGAAGATTAATGAATCTTTAACTGGAAGAATTAACCCGCAACCAGATCCAGGGCCGTTTGCTAGCTTAGATGACTTTGAGGGGGCGGAAATAATGTTAGGATACATTCCTGGGTGAAACGGTCTATCAAAAAAGCTAGGACACTAGAACAGAACTCTGCATTCAGCAGCAGAATACCTCTGAGTTGGCATCATATTCTGGTGCACATGGGAGGGAAAAGCTGCTATTTAATGTCCATCTTATAAGAGCTTCCAAGATATGCATGGCTGACCACTGGTGGAAGCCAAATGCTGGGTGCTTTGGTCTGATCCTGCAAGGCGATTTTCTTAGTATTCCTCTGATAGCCTTGTGGGAGAACAATAAGAAACCTGGAAGGGACTGCATTCGTTCTCTGCTTTTTCTGCTTCCCAAAGGCATCTGATCCGATGGACCCATTAGAAGCAGCATGTTGACCCTGATCCACTGCAGGATGTCCTTATGAAGCTTTTTGGGGTGATGCACTGCTCACAGGGTGGTTTTTCTGAGTGTGGGGGTATGAAAAAAGAAAACCAAATTGTTAGGATGACAGTGAAGGGAGTGATGGTGCCTTTAGAATCCAGGCTGTTCCTTCAGTCTCGGTGTGTATTCTTGCACATCCCCCAGTCAGATCCTGCACAAGAAAACCCAAGACTGCAATCCTACCCTGCAGTTAGACCCACCTAAGCCCCAGCAGAAGTCCTGTGCTGACCTGGAGGTGTCACAAAAGTGGTTTAAGACACTTCTGTGCCACTCCTGGGGGAGGGTAAGGCCAATGCACAGACATGTGCTTGCCTCCTTACAGCACCATGGAAATGGGAACTGATGAGTTGTGCTGGCCTAGGTTAGGATTGCATTGTAAATCATTTAACCAGAATAACTCGTTAATTAAGAAGATCTGCATTTTTATTATACATTATTTATTAGGTGCCTATAAATAGCGAGGTGCTATTTAGGAGTCAAATCAAAGGCAGGCCCTACCCATAGTTCTACAGTCAGTGCAGACATGAGAGAAGAGGAAGGGAAAACAGGAAAATACTAATGAGGGAAAATGTAACTGTTGTTTTATCATAATTGTTTCCAATGTCTAGGGGTTTTCAAATAGCTCATGTGCTATACCAGTGTACTCATGCCACTGGTGGTACCTCAAGCAGCAGCAGGAGGCTTTGCTCAGTGGGGAGAGCTCCAATATGTGCTTTTCACACATTCAAAAAAGCCCTCTTGTCAACGTTGACCTTCTTATGTGTGTTTGTTGTTTTGTATCTAGCTTCCTAATCTGGAAGTAACTTGCGATAACATCAGTATCCGTGGGGGTTCAGTTCTGGAAACCCCCATGGTTAAGTGTAACTGGATAACTGGGAACATCCCTTACCCTCCAGAGGTGAAGGAGCTGGGCTCCCCTCTCCTTCAGAGGATTTCGGAGGCACATACCGGTACATGCCACTCGTGACAGCCCATGGTCATTGTGGGCCTCAGAATGGCTGAAAAGGCAGAAAAAATGCTACATCTGGTTTCTTTCCAGAAATTGGTTATGTTCTTTAATGTATTGTAAGGCCCTTATTGTAAGGCCAGGACTGCAGTGGCTTAGTGGTTAAAGGTGCTGTGCCTGTCAACCTGAAGATCGGCAGGTCAGTAGTTCGAGACCTGGGTCATGCAAGACTGGGTGAGCTCCCATCCTTAGCCCAGCTCCTGCCAACCTAGCAGTTTGAAAGCATGTACAGTGGTACCTTGCTTAACAAGCGCCTCACTTAACAAGCATTTCACATAACAAGCTAAATTTCCAAGAAATCTTGCTTCACATAACAAGTTCAACTTCACTTAACAAGCAAGCGTGCTATGGGCACACGTGCTATGCAGCCCTGATGCACCTCGTGGAGGCTCTTTAAAAGGGCTGCCAGCCAGCGCTGCTGCCTCTAACTGCCCCCAACTTGCCTGGGGGTGCCAGAGGCAGCTGCCCCTAACTGCCCCAAGTGCCCCCTCTGACCACCTTGAGCCTCCAGCAGCAGCCCAGGAAAGCCTCCCATTATGTTAAATGGGGCTTACTCCCAAGAAAGTGTCTTTAGGATTGCAGCCTAAGTAGACTTCATAGGATCATGCACATTGAATGCATGTTTTGAATTCAATTCCAGTGTTTTGTCATCATTTTTACATCCACTTAATATTTTATATGAATATTTGGGGGGTTGTGGAACCTATCGTCTGAGTTTTCATTATTTCCTATGGAAAAATCTTCTTCACTTAAAGAGCATTTCACTTAAAGAGCATGCCTCTGGAACGAATTAAGCTCTTTATGTGAGGCACCACTGTAAATGCAGGTAGATAAATAGGTACCACCTCAGGGGGAAGGTAACAGTGTTCCATGTGCATGTGGGCCACATGTCCACAGAGGTGTCTTCGGACAATGCTGGCTATACGGCTTCAGAAACAGGGATAAGCACAGCTCTCTAGAGTCAGTCATAACTTTATCTTTAAGGCCCTTATAAGGTCTTATGAAAACCAGAAGTAACATATTTTAGCCTTTTCAGCCATTCTGAGGCCTTTAGTGACCACAGGCATTTGCAAGTGGCCTGCAACTGCCTCTGAAGGGGCCTCTGGAAGGGGCATGGGGTGATGTAGGAGCTCCATGGCATCATCTAGATATCCCCAGAACTGAGATATGGGATCCATAGTCATGGAGGGTTTCCTGTATTTCCACTGGTACTTCCGAAAATGTGGACCACGTGAAGTGGGGGGACAAACATTTAAAAAACACTGCGCTAGAAGAATAAAAGGAGTGGCAAATGTAGATGAGCCTTAGGAGTAGAAAGTCACCCCTAACTTACCTGCGCCCCGTTCCTTTGGTGTTGTGGGGATGCCAGCACATACTATATCTGTGCACTGAACTAACCCTCCCATGAGTGGCACAGAAGGGCCTTATGGCACTTTTTGT
Organism: Cryptoblepharus egeriae; assembly: GCA_030015325.1. Lineage (NCBI taxonomy): Eukaryota > Metazoa > Chordata > Lepidosauria > Squamata > Scincidae > Cryptoblepharus > Cryptoblepharus egeriae. The sequence continues at coordinate 118,954,247 of JAREYC010000002.1, forward strand.
TATATCCCCAGGACTTTTGCCAGGCTTATGGTGGACTACCTGGAGTTTAGGATTGCAGCCTTGAGTCTGAATAATGCACTGATGTTGCCTTATAACAACTTTCTTTGCCCAAGTGTTGGTGTCTTCAGTTTTCATTAGCCATTGCTTACAGGTTTTCAGGATTTCATCAGGAGCTGTGATGCTTGAAAAGTCGGCTTCCAGACTATCTTGGGTGAGGGAGAGTGAGGAAAGGAGACCTGATGAATGTGGTAGGGCCAGAAATGTGTGCCAAGCCAATACTCCAGTAATGTTATCAGTTAAGAATCTGAGCGATTCCTACCATTTAAATTATAGCACTGCTGTTCCAGCCCCAGGACTTTGACGAGATTCTTTTCCCCCTCTGTTGCCTCTTCCTTCCTATTCTGTGATATGCAAAGGGTTAACACAACCACCCACCCCCAATCCATGCAACAGAGCAGGATGAGGGCAGAATACATCCTGCTACACCACCCACATTTGGCTCCTCTTTCCTCCCTCCAACCTTTTTTCCTTTATGCAGAACTCTTAATATGTTCCATATGGGCCCATCGTGTGCACAGAAGCTTCCGACAGCCGTGGTGCTGTAGTTGCTGGTGGGATGGGCAAGCAAGGAATCCTGCCTTGCACCCACCCTACTGCAAGATCCCAGCTCCTTGTGCTGTTTATATGGGGTTCTTTGTTTTTATGCTGAGCTGTAACGGACTTTGGGAGCAAGGAGTGCAAGCTGATACATGATTCTCTATTTACTCCCACCAAGTGGTGCTTATCCTGGACGTGTTCCAGGATTGTTCCTATGTGCTTAGATTCTGTGTAGTATTTCATCTGGAGATGGGACATTGGGGGTCAGCATGTGCTCAGGTTTTGTTTTGAGAGGGGGAAAGCTTGCAACAAGCTCTCCTATGCAAGTAGGACTCCTAGCTTACCATGTACAATGAATCCTAGGTGGTACTGAGCTCAGGATGACTATATGTCCTCTTTTTCTAGGACAGTGGTTCTCAATCTTCCTAATGCCGTGACCCCATTATAAGTTCCTCATGTTGTGGGGACCCCCAACCATAAAATTATTTTCGTTGCAACTTTATAACTAATTTTGCTAATGTTATGAAATGTAAATATCCGATATGCAGGATGTATTTTCATTGTTACGAATGAAATGTGTGTTCTATGCACACACTGAACACAATGGGATTTATTTCAGAGTAGGCATGCAAAGGATTGGGCCCTGAGGCTGTCAGTCAGCCCCACTGCACATGCAGCTACAGACGGAGGTCTGGCAAGCCTGACCGGGCCCCCTGCATCAGGGGTCTTTAGGCGACCCCCAGGAAAGCTCTAGGCGACCCCCAATGGGGTCCCGACCCCCACTTTGAGAAACGCTGTTCTATGACATGTCTTGGATTTCAGCCTTGTGTCCTGGAGAAAACATCTTCATTGTCCTCCATTTCCTTGTCAGCATGTGCCAGGCACCTCAATGCCTTTAAAAAAGGATTGGACAAATTCCTAGAGGACCATCATTGGTCCTAGAGGACAAGCCATGAGGGCTGTGTGTAGAGGTGGATAACGTCAAAATGCGAGATGTAGGGAGGCACCTGGATGCAGGTGTCATATGCTCCCTGTAGCATCTGGTGGACCGCTGTGTGATACAGGAAACTAGACTAGTTGGGTCTTTGCCTCTTATATAGCCTTCTTGTAAACAATAAATTATAAGTAATAAATTATATTTAATAGTTTTAAATTTAACAATAAGTGATGTAGTGTTTAAATAAACCCCAAGAAAGGAAAATATATATGAGTGGTGTTAGGTTTTATTGTGTCATGTCTTCCATTTTTCTTGGAAGTCCTACATTTTGGGAGGTCTTGTCCTTTGGGGAGGGGTTATGACATATGGTCACCCTTGAGCTGGCTTGCTTCTAACTTAATGGGATCCACTTTGCTCTTCTCAGATCTGAGGACTGGAATCCAGGAACCTTGAGCATTCTGGGTGGATGTTTTACGGCCAAACTGCCATCTTGTTGGCTGCTCCTGCTTGGAATTGGTGCCCTGTAATTTTTGCAAGCAGGTCTTTAATTTGCTACAGGCTGGACACAGTTTGCGAAAGAGGAGTTTGTAGGGTGGGGTTGGGAGGTAAACTGCAACCAGCTCAGATTTTGAAGCAAATAGATTGCAAAGCATGATGTAGAAGGGCTGGGGAAGGGGGCTTGATGAACTGGAAAAAATCCCCAGAACGTCCTATTTTTGAATCAGCTCCTTGAATTCTTCCTTGCTTCTGGACTGGAAGATTCTTCCTTATGACTATGTGGTGGCTAGCCGTAAAGTCTGTTTTTTCTTTGTCATCCTTTGCTATTTTTCTGGTGCTGTTGGAGAAAGCGGACAGAACTCAGCAGTAACTTTGCAGCATTTTTTACAGGACTGTCATGTTGTGACAATTGTTCAGTATGGATAAGCACGCTTTGTGTTGAGAATGCATACAACGTATTTGGGTTCTGATATATTTAATGCACTTATTCTCATTCAGTTAATATGGATCGCTGGTACCTTGACCAGCTCTTCATTACAGGGGTGTGTGCTGGATACCCTGCAATAAGGAAAAGAGAAACACAGCATATACTCAGGGGAGGTTTTCATTATTATAGCCTCACTGTTGAAAATGGATTCTAGGCTTAGCTCTGCCCAAATTCTAGACAGCCTCCTCCCCACCATCATGCGCCATTATCTGCTTTTAATCAAAGCTGGCTAGACCACTATAAGAAACCCTGAGCAGGGAGTGGGTTTCCCTCCTGCCCCACATGGCAGCCAAGCAAACTGGAGACATGCACAAATAGAAATAATGTTACAAACATACTAATAATAAGGTTGCTGTTAGATATTTCCCAGTCTGAACATGGAAGGGAGAAGTCAAATAAATCCCTTTAGCTCCCAGACTTTTCAGATCCTAGAGGGAGTGGTTGCAGGAAAAAAGTGGGAAGGTGGCTTCTGCAATTTAGGTTATGTCATGTAGACCAGCAGAGTAGAACAGGTGGGAAGGTTACTATTCTATCCCCCACGCTGTGACTGCTGTAATTTGTGGGATGGAAATAATTGCTCAAAAGAGCAATCCTGCTGTCTCTGGATCCGCCAGCAAAAAAAGGGATTTACATTTTTTTCTCCAGAATCCTTTGTGTGGCAGGATGGCTGCCCTTCCCCCACTTGTCTACCAGGTGACAACTCTATGTAGGTGGCTCCTGGACAGATTTGACACATATACTGCCAGATACAAAGCCTTGCCTAGACTGCGGAGAAGCCTCAGAACCTTATCAGTCCTTGATAGGAAGGGAATGGCAGTTCTGTGTAGTTCCTCCTCCTTTTCAGACCCCTTCCTCCTTCAGGGCAGAAGAAACGACCTCTCTCTGTGGGGATCTCATTAAATATATTATGGGAAAAAAAATTTCCCCCTCTTCATTTTGTTAGCATTTTGGTTATTAGAGGTTGGAGCCTGATATTTTTCCAAGCACTTTCCTACTTATGCTGTATGGGGATTTTCCTTGTGACCCCTGATGACCCCCACTGGGTCTATAAAGGCTTGTGGATTTTCTTGACACCTGCCCCCCTATCTAGTCCCTGCTTTTGCCTTATCCGTATCAGTGTCTAATCCCTGCTTTGAGACTCATTAATCTGTTTGACTTGGCATGGCTTGCGTTAGCAGGGATGGGTGAGCTATGAGTTTGAGGGGTGTGATGTTGGGAAAGCCCAACAGAAGCTGTGAGAAAAGCCTTAGGCTGGAATAGCAATGGGAAGGTACAGAGGTCAGGACCCCTGGTGCATAAGGGATCCTTAGCATCTGTTCCTTTCAGTCCACAATACAGATGGCATCAGCACTTTGGTGAAACAGGTTTCCCATTGGGGATGCAACTTGCTGGGTTTCTTATTTCTAATGAAAGTGAGAAGGTAGAAAGGAGAGTGGTCATTTGCCACTCTTGAGCAGCTGCTCCCATCAACAGTGGTCAGGTTTAAATGGAAAGAATATAAGATTCATCCCGCTCCTGCAAACTGTTTCCCTAACCTCTCCCAAAAGCTTAATTTCCAGTATTTAATAATGTATCAATGTGACATCACATGGTATGTAGTATCGTATGCAAGAGAAATCTCTTGCCCCATGGAGACTGCACCCTAAATTTTGAAAATGGAGAAGAGAAAGAAGGGGGAGGTGTGGGTATTGAAACAAATGAATTGAACAAATGTATTACAAATGTAATTACATTGAAACAAATTAATGTATTGAAACAAATGTAGGGGCCACATGCAGGCCAGGGGGCCACTGGCCAGGGGGCCACATGCAGCCTGCAGCAAGACCGCTCCATCTGGCCCCCAAACAAGCCTTGTAATCATTCATATTGTCTCTAATACACTTATATGTAAATTTATTCAAATTATCATTTTTCTGGCACTTGACGCCTTCAGAGAGATGATGTACTGTATGTCCTTAAAATCCAGCTGTCTTCTTTGTTTGGACTGAAGTGAGAGGGATCTTGGCTGAAGCCAGCTGAAAGTCCTGTCTCCTTCCCTTGAAATCTTTTCCCTTCTCCCACATGTATGGAGTTCTCAAGTCTAAGATTCAAAATACTTGGTCACGACACTGTCTTTTGATGCTCATCGCTGGCTCAGATTAATTCCTGCTGCTTCCAAAAGGTACATGGAAATAGCCTGGAGCCTTGCTTCTGACACCAGGTGTGTCTGGCACCTAGAAGTGCAGCAGGCCTGCCAGAGCTGGTAGAACTCTGCCTCATAGGTGAGGTCACCAGCAGTGCAGCAGGGTTAAGGTGGAACTGGGACTGAGAAGGAAACGTCCATGGCCAATATCTGTAAATGCCATGATCTGTTCCTCCATGTCCCACCCTTGCACATACAGGCATCTCCCATTTATTGGACGGGTTAGGGACTGGAGCACTGTCGAAAAGTGCAACCCCATCATTTTTAGTTTATGAATGTTGCTTCCAATGCTTTTTTAGCTAGCAAATTACAAGTGCTTCTTTTAATCTTGCAAATTCCTGCCTCCACACAAAGATTTCTGCAAATGAATTCTCATTAACTCCTTCAAGAATGGGATTTGACCAGGAGCTACAGCTTGGGGGAGGACAATTTTGGCCTTTAGAACAGTAGAGAGAGGTTGAAATAGAGGAACATGTATTCAGTGAATGAGTTCTGGGTATAATTGAAAGGTGTTGAAAGAGTGGATCATCAGAAAATGAACTGTCAAAAAGCAGTGGATACCTGTAACTAATACAGATCTAGCTGAAGGGGAAACTACAAGCAGAAGTCAGGAACATTTTTAATTTTTAAGGTATACCCTGCCTTTCTCAGCTTACATAGCTTTAACCCTTTAATCTTCACAACAGTCCTGTGAGGTAGGTAATTGTTTTACTGGCAGCTCATAGAACTTTTCCCTTCCAGATGGAATCCTTCAGATGTGATCATCACATCAGACATCAGGGAATGCCTTCCAAGCTTCTAGCAGGAGCAGTTTCAGGTGGGCCAAGTTGTAGACAAGGACTCCTTCTGGCCCTGTTAAGGTTTACCACAAAATCGAGTAGCCCCATTCATTACAGGGCTTCCTTTACACAGAGGAAGGGGATGAAAGCCCCCTTTTGACGAGGAGCTGCTGACAATAATCCACAGTTCTCAGGAAACTGCTTAGCCGTTTTGGTGCTGCAGTAATCTTGTACTGCATGGATGCAGAGTTTTGAATGATTCGTTTCTCATTGCATTGGAGTTGATTTCTTATTTGGAACTGGATCTCAGATGGTACTTTCATGATGATGATCTCAGTTGGTGTTGCCCCTCTCCCATAACACACATGCACATAAATATCACTATGTATTCTACATTGCATACGGGGCTGTGGGTGGCACAAGCAGTTAAGACGCTGTGCCTGTTAGCCAGCAGGCCAGGGTTCAAGACCTGGGTCGGCCCCACAAGACAGGACGAGCTCCTGTCCTTAGCCCAGCTCTGCGACGCCAGCTGGATCCAATCGTACTGGCTCTGCCTTTCCATTGGACTAATTCAGTGGCGTGGAGAGGGGGGATTTGCTGCTTGGGTAACAGCCTATCCTCCATAACAATCCAACCCCGGCTTTCGTGCTTCGTATGCAGCGCGGAGCACAATACCATAGTCTTTCAAGACTGATGGAGGCCTGCTTCCACATTGCACTCATAAATTTCTCCACCTTAAAGAGACAGGTAGGTTCCTGTTTGGGCAGTGTGATTTGAAATTGTTTGGTCTAGCAGTTGCTAGAAACAAAGGCATTAGGAGGAACTTTGACTTCCTCCCCAGGTTTTACCAAGTTTTACAGGAAGAATCAGAAGCTGGAAAACAGCAGTGTTTGCACAGAGATCTACTGGGGTGAGTGAAACCTGGGGTTCTACCCTTAGTTTTTTGAGGGAGATAGATAGGATCACTTCAGTGGGTGATTTTTCCTGGCAGATTTTAGTGAATCATTTTCAGTGGAAGGGTTGTTGCCAGACAGAGTTGACCTTTGGATACAATTCACCAAAGATTTCTTTTCTGCAAAAGAAATAAATGTGAGCCATGGAAGGACTCCAATTCATTTTGAAGGGTTTGGGCAAGAGAGTTTCTAGTTAATTTGTGAGTCTGGGCACCATTTGTGCCTCCAGTTAATTCATGAGACTGGGCACCATTTACAACTCTTGTCTTAGGAACCAAGATGTCCAGGGTATGCTCTCCTTGGAGGTTTGGCATCCTAATTCTGTCTTCTGAATATATGTGCGTATTTGTGGGTAAGGACCAGGATTCTAGAAATAGAAGACTAAAAGAGCTCTAAAAAGTAATCCAATACAATTCAATCTTCCCTTCGCTCCCTGCCGTGAGACTTTCCATTGCACTTTGGCTACTGCTGACCTGACAGTTCAATAACTACAGTTGTCAGCTGGTGCCCTAGCATAAGTCAGCAACAGAATCTGATAAGATTATTTTGGTATTTTAAATCATTGTCCCTTGCTGGGGAATTAAAGTTCACAACCTCATTAAATTCAAGACCATGAATCTGAATTGAACAGAAGATCTTGGAGTGTAATAAGCTATGCCCCTCTGCTGGTCAATGTGTGTTATTTTACATAGTAAGTTAGAAAGTTTAGAGAACTAAGGTCTAGGTTAGAGATTATTCACAATCCCTATTGCAAGAAAAGGAACAAGTTGCAGTAGCTGCAAGTTACATTAATTTATTTTATATATTTCCAACTTTTCTTAACCCTGATGGAACATAAATGCACCTAACCATTGTTTGGGTTGTTATTAATGTCTTGCTAGTGTTTAAGGGCACTTTGTTTTCCAAAATGTTGGTTTTGATCCTCAAAGCCCTGAATGGCCTGGAAAGGATCAGCATATCTTGAAAGCCATCTGCTTCCATAGGATCCTCCCAGTAAAAGATCTTAAACTGAGGTCATTCTCTTCAGAGGAGAGGTGGCTGCTGTTCGAAGCAGATTGAAGCGACATTAGATTTTGGAAGGAAAAAAACCTCAGCAATCTGATAGGCACTTACATTATTAAACTTTAGCTGCCCATTGAAAGCTTTAGCATCCATCAATGTCACTGGCAAATTCGACTATTCAATGGTTTCAATGAGGAAAGTTTTTCAAGTAACTCTATATGAGGTGCATATATAGATGAGTGCTAGTAAATAATGAGTGATATCTCTTGAACAGAGATGCCTTCCTGTAAAGATTACTGAATGATCCATAATTATGAGAAAGAGGTGCTAGGACTCAAGCTTACTGTCTCACCTTTCAATCTGATACACAGTCCTACATCTGGGAGGAAGCCTCATTGAACACAATGGGACTTACTTCTGAATAGACACATATAGGATTGTGGTGTAAGCTCCCCAAATAGCGGCATGGATAGGTTGCAGTGTCTCAGTAATGACGGAGACTTTTACATGCTCCAAAACATGTTTTACATGCCTTACATCATTCTAAACAGTTCCCTGGCAATGATAATGATTGGATAAGTCTGTATTCAAGCTTGCCCACAAACGGACTTTTTCACAGTGTCTGAAATCAGAACTTGTAGGCCTACAGTTAGCAACCCGCTTCAAGTGCTAACTCATGTCCGAATTCATGGACAATTAACAAATCATAACTGGAGCCTTTGCTCTGTCTCTAGAGGCTGCTTCACTATGATGGGAGTGAATTTATTAACGTGAATCTTGAGCAGATGGGACACAAAAGCAGGCAAGGAGCTCTAAACCATCATTGGCCTGTTGCGTTTCTGGAAGTTCAAACCTTGTGTAACTTTTATTAGCCTGCAGAAGGTTGACGCTTCCTTTTTGTCCTGCTCAGCCAGGGCTTAAAGCCAGAAGCCTCACTGTCTGAACACTAATGCCCCTTGTCTTGAAGGTTGCTCAAGGTTACTGAATAGGAATATTCAAGATACTTTGCTCCCCTATTTGCCTCCCTATACTCTTGGATAGCTGTAAAGTGTGTTGATTATCCCCATTTCTTTTTATGCATGATGTGCTGCCCCCCCCCCAAGCAACTGCGCAAATTCAGGTTAATTATAGCAGTATTTTGGCATACACACTATGCTATTTGAGGATGGGAGATGATCATTGGCACACTTCTTTCATTGAGCGTATTGCCTGGCAGGCAGTTGCACTCTGGTATATCTTTTTTCATCCCATCTGTCTAACTTACACAAATGTTTGTACATCCACTCAATGACTTTTTTTCTTCACCAATTTACACCATCAGAGTGTAAAGAAATGCCACCCACTGTTATGGAATGCCATCCTCCAACCTCCTCCCTGCCTTCTCTATGCCCTCCGACCTTTGTGTCATCCGAGCTCAGCCAATGCAACCCCACACGTTCCTGATGCCCAGTGTTGTGGGGAGACCAGCACATCTCTTTGCAGGCCTATCTCCGCTCAGAGTGATGCACAAATGCTTTTGCAGCAGTTGTGCAACATTCCTGGCTGGCGCAAGGGACTTGCACCGGCCCATCCCCTCCCCAGGATTGTGTCCTCAATACTTCAGCTGAGGCCTCTCCCTTGTGAAGTTTGCGTGTGTTCATGCCAATTCAATTTTGTTCAGTATGGGAGGTTTACATTGTATAAACAGAAGCTTTCTTTGGAACCATTTACCATAGATGGCAATGACTAATCTTATACTGCGTAAATAGCTATCTGTAGAATGCACTTAACAGTATCAGGAAATATTTTTTTTAATGTATTGGACTCAAGCACAAAAACCCACCATGCCATTTCTTTACAATAACTCACTTAAGGTGCAATCCTGAGTGGCACATCAGTCGTCCTATGCCTGTGGTGATGTCGTGAGGAAAGTGCATGTCTTTGTGCTAACCTTACCTTTCCCAAGGAGTGGCGCAGAAGTATCTTAACAGCACTTTTGTGACACCACCAGTTCAACACAGGACTTACATTGGAGCTTAGGCCAGCATAAGTGGAGGTTGGGATTACATCCTTCATGTTATTTCATTTACCTTTGTTTTGTTTTCAAGTTGGTCAGCAGCTCAATCTTCTTGCCTCCGCATTCTCCACTGCTGCATATTGTAGGGTTACCAGAAACTTCTTCCAGGCTGCTCTCAGCCTGCGTCCTACTTCTTTGGTCTTGTTGCACTTCAGAATGGCTTGTGGTTATTCTGGGGTGCAACAATGCATTGTGGTGTGATAGGAAGGCCTCCTGTTTAAGAGAGTGTAATTGAGCAGTAAAATTGGTTTCACTGGAAATAATTTAGCTTAAAGTTTCCAAGAACCTATCAACAGCTTGAAGTGAAGACTGTCCAAATTGTCCTGGCTGTGTGAAGACACTGGAGTAAGTAACTCACTGTCAAAAGCAAGCTGGCCCGTTCATGAGGTAGCCTGAAGCTTCCTCCCAGTTCACAGGAGAAGGGAAGAGGAATTATATGTTTGAATGCTCCCCATGAGAGAAAAATGTTATGCAGTCAGAAAAATAGCTTATTTTAGTGATATGATAATTTGTATGAGCAGGATGTGTTTTGTTTTTAAATTTCATGAAATTCAATCATGCGATTCCTGCACTTCCAGCTACATCCCAGGAAATCACTTTTCCTAATACTACACATTGTATAAAATGTATTGAATATTTTGTGCATTAGCAAATATTATCTCAGGATGAGAACATGCTGCTGTGAACCCTGTGGATGGATCTTTGAGTTCTCTTTATGGAATTGGGTTCCTTGGTTGCCAGAAGCATTTTTATCTGAGAAAAGGTATAAGGGTGCAATCCAGAAGTGAACTTGGGTTACCCTATCTATCACTAGGCTGGCCCAATTGCAAGATGGGCCACCCAAGTTATTCTGGAAAAGGCTTGGGGCAGCCTAAGGCAACATAGGGCGCAATCCAGAGTAACTATGGGGAGTCCTTGCTCCAGTGTAAGAACAATTTACTCTGGATTGCAATATGAATTTGCATAGTTTTTAACTAGATGGTGCCGTAACTATGTCGATGTAAATGTTTCTTCCGTGCTGCCGTAGTTACTCTGGATTGTAAGGATAGACTGCCCCAAGACAGGTGAACCTGGGCTGCCCTAGCTGGGACAGCCTAGGCAGTTCAGGAGAAGTTTGATGAGGGCATGTTTGGCATTGCAGAGGGCAGAGCAGTTACTGTGTATTCAGAGCCTGTTTCTAGGACAGAAATTCCCTCTTCCAGCTCCTCAGAGTTATACTACCTCAGGAATAGTACAGTAATGAGTAGACCCATAGAGGTCCATGATAAGGCAGAGTAAGAATGGCAGTGTTGACCAAAAATCTGAGTTCTCCTCAGGAGCAAGCCCTCTCCAGGTATCACTTCCTTGGTGTCTACTTAGCATGCTCTGGAGCAGCAAGGGCAGCCGAGGCTTCCTGACTCTCTGGATGGAGCATAACTTTCTGCTCTGAATTCAGAATATTGGAGGCAGCCCAGCTAGGGCTCGCCTTACTGCCCTAACGCTGGATTGTGCCCTACGTGTCTACATGTATACCTATTTAAATTGCAACTTTTGGGACAATTTTATTTGCGAACCTTGGTAACTCTGTAGCACCTTTTTTGCAGTGCTTTTGTATACTTTGTTCTCTTGTTTTGATTTCTCTCTCTTTTCCTATAATGCTTTGTTTTTGTCAGGACCTGGTATAGCAAGCAGGAATTAATACCAGTCTGATAGCTCTGCTTGGTTGATGGTGCCCCAAATCTGAGACAGTTCCAAGATCCAAGATCATAGCAAAACAGGGCCATTGCTGGAGGAAGCGGGGAAGAGTGGGTAGTGCACTTCAGAGCCAATTAAGAGTAGAAAAGAGAATAAGGGCACAATCCAGAGTAACTACGGGAGCACGTAAGAGACATTACGTGCACCCATAGTTACTGCACCACCTAGTGAAAACCTATGGGAAATTCATGTTGCAATCCAGAGTAAGTTGTTCTTACACTGGAGCAAGGACTCCCCAGAGTTACTCTGGATTTCACCCTAAGAGGGTGAAGGTGGAACTGAGAGACGCTGGACTGCCAACTACACACCATATACAGGTATGGGGCTGATTTGCTCTTATATAAAGCTAACAGACAAATGCTGGATTGGGACCCAATCGACGCCTGAGAGATCCTTCTAGAACTGAGACATCTTGCTGGCTTTCATGCTAGCTGACTAGCTGAAGTCCATTCATCCAGTCCTGACTGAACATGGTTCTGGATTAGAGGAGTCTAGTACCTTAAACACACCCCTTTTCTGTTTGAAAGAAAACAACCAAGCGATGATTTGATGTTTATACACTATATCTCATTGGCATCCAGAGTGCATCTGCATTCTTCCATTTTTTGTAGGCCTTCTTTGAATTTCAATCATATGTTCCACAGTGGTGACATCTCCACAATAAAAACATTGATACTATTTAAAATCTATCATGCTGTTAGAACCGTGTTGAAAAACTATGGAGCCAACAGAGCCATTCATAATTCATGTTTGTTTACATACCCAAAGGTGAACTCACCCTGTGTCATTTTTCCATGATTACTATATAGTGCATGAGGTTTCCAAACTTTTTTAAAATTAAAAAGGAAGAATGAATGAAAAACAATGAATGAAAAAGAAAGGAAGAATAAAAATAAGAGTATCAAATATTTCCCTTGATCACCAAAAATAATGCTCTTGATCACCAAGCATAATGCTACTCCAGTTAACAAAGGAAATCAGATGGTGGTTTCACACCAACAATCAGCATAAATGAAGGTTTCTTCTAGGTGCCTGTGAAATGCCTTTGTAAGCTGTTTTAATCAATCCATAATTTGACTCCCAACTTTTCCTCTTTTTTAAAAAGGAGATTGAGTTCATTCTTACTGTATATATCAGAACTGGAGCAGTGACTTAAAAAAGTCTTTAATCCTTGATCTACATTTATTAAAAAGCAGACAGCAGTTTATGGAGTTTATCATAAATCTGCCCTTCTAGTTTTCTGGTCAAAGAGTGCAAAGGCACGGGGATGATTAGCAAGCACTTACTTTAGAATTTCATCAACGTTATTTATTCAATTTATATAACTTGAACTATATTTGGCTAGTGTATTAGTTTTGTATTTTGAATTTGGTATTGACTGATGAAACAGACCTTCAGGGTGCATTTAGCCACCTCTCCAGGCATGGGCTTGTCCCATTTCAGTTTTTTGGGTGTGTGAAGGAGTATCATGCTGCAATCCTAAAGACACTTTCCTGGGAGTAAGACCCATTGAACACAGTGGGGCTTACTTTTGAGTAGACATGTTTAGGAGTGTGCTCTCAGTCTTCAAAGAAATCTGAGAAACAAGTAGCTTCAAGCATTAGCATGCATAATACCCTGTCAACTCAAATCCAGAGTGACTAATTTTATTTGCCTTTTATGAACATGATCTCATATTCACATTTTTAGGTGTCTTCAAATATGAATGTTTCATTCAGCTGTTGTGGCAAATAAACCTATCCTCCTTGGTTTTGTCTCACTCATTTTAAATCATAGACATACTTGTTCACTTCTCCTTTTGATGTTTTAATCTATATACAGTATGTTTGTAGTGAGCCTTTGCACCCTGAGCATTGTTTCCCATACTCTGGGTCGGGACCCCCCCCCCAAAAAGCTGATTTTTTTGGGTGAATTGCAAAAAGTTTCTGAAATACATTCTAAAAAAATACTTTGCAAACACCCTTGCAAAAAAATACTTTGCAAACAATTTGCAGAAGAAAAATGCAGATGGATGGAGAGATGGAGATGGAGAGACCACTTTCAAGGTTGGAACGTTAACCTATGATATAAGGTTATCTTAATATTATTCTAGCAAAAATGTACCCGAGTTGCAGGAGTAAAATTCCCCCATATGCCAACCCTCCAGTGTGCATAAGCCCCCTATGCTTATCATTCCCAACTGCGCATCCACCTCCATACGCTACACCTTCCCATGTGCAACACTCCCCATGCCCACCACCTCCCCATGCGCATCAACACCCATGCGCATCAGTCCCATGTGCATAATGCCCCCATCCGCAACATCCTCCCCAGTGCAACCCCCCCGATGCACAACACCCCCTCATGCACATCATCCCCTGTGCGCAACACCCCCTCATGCGCATCACCTCCCTTGCACAATATCCCCCATCCGCATCATCCCCCATGTGCATCCCCCAGGTGACCCCATGCACAATGTCACCTCCTGTGCACCTTCCCTCCCAGTGCCTCAGCTGGATGTTGATCATTCAGTCTTCAATGTTAAATATAGGACAGAAACATGTTGCACCCCTTTTCTTCCCCTTAAGTGTTAAATTTCTCAACATTGTTTCTTGGTGGGTGTCACAAAAGGAACACCCTCCCCAAATTTCAGTCAGGACTTTTCAATGTATAGGGAGGAAAATGTGTTGTGCCCCTTTTTACCCCCTTCTGTTTGCAATTTCTAAAAACTGGTTGTTAGTGGGTGCCTCCATCATGGAAAGAACACCTTCCCCAAATTTCATGCTTCCTTGTCCAGGGCTTGGGGCAGAGTATCCCTCAGTCAGGGATTCTTCAATGTAAAGTACAGGGAGGAAAATGTGTTGCGCCCCTTTTCACCCCTTTCTGGTTGGAATTTCTGAAAACCAGTTCTTAGTGGGTGCCTCTATCACAGAAGGAACACCCTCCCCAAATTTCACACTTCTAGGCCCAGCAGTTTTGGCTGGCTGTTGATTGCGTCAGTGAGTGAGTCAGTGAGTGACTGACTTTTCAGTTTTTTATATATATATAGATAGATTATATAGATTATATATTATATTAATATTATTATAAATTATATTAATATATATTATATCTTAATATTGAAATGTCATATTTTCTAGTTTTCTCAAGTTTTTTTTTTTGACTGAGCCTAAATCAGTTGTTATCCTTTCTGAGGGTTCTGTTCAGATAGACTTCTGGAGCTAGACCTGTTTCTGCACTAAACATATTCATGTCTGCTTTTCCACGTCAGTGATCTATATCTCCTTTGATTTCCTGAACATTTCCCTCCTGATTATCAGATTTTGCAAAGCTCTTTGTTTTAACCATATACTTGTACAATAGACTGGTTCTGACTTTGTTATCTTTAACATGGGAAAGCTTACCAATGTGATTGATACAGTCACAATGATCTGCAGTCTACTTTTTTTTGCTACCTCATGCAAAGATTTTGTACCACTCCCTTAAAAACATCAAAATTTCTGGGAAAACTGAGCACACACAGCCTTTTCCCAATGCAATCGTAGTCATGTCTACTCAGAAGTAAGTCCCATTGTGTTTGACTTGTCCTGCTTCCAGGAAATTATGCATAGAACTCTGAGCATGAGCCAAAACAAGCACTGCATGCCTTGCCCACCACCAGCCTCAGCTCACCTTCTCCTTTACCCTCTCCCAGTAGAGCAGAACCAGAGGCTGCCACCACATCCCCATGCGGTGTGCATGCCCTTTATCTCCTGTGTGCCTCAGCATAGTCCCTTCATGGTGCACAAAAAACAGGAGTCACATGCTGCTGCCACTATGGTGAGACACTTGTGCTCATAAGGACACACTATGTGCACTTCTTCAAGGGTGAGTGCATCCCTCCTTGAACACTCTTGGTGCCCTGAGGACACCTAAGAAACTCACGTAGTGGCAGTGATATGGTTGGGAGAGGTCTCGGAAGAGTGCACAATGATCCCTGCCTGTGCACCCCTGGGTGAAGAGATGTTCCCAGGTTCTGGGGAGAGGGGCTTTCTTCTCTCATCACTATTGCTGCCCTGTGTGATTCTGAGTCCTACATTTTGGACTGCATGGAGAAAGATCTTCACAGCCCCTTCTAGAGTGTCTGCATGATTCTTAGCTGGGTTTGACAGCTTCAGGACTCAGTACAGCAAGGGGCAGAGGCCAACAAGGAGGAGGAATGTCCTCTGCTGCATCTGCCAGTCTGGGTGGCCAGGGAGAGCTGGACTGGGAGGTTCCTTCTTTGTGCCCAGCAGTGGAGAAGGTTCCACCTGAAGGTCCCACCAACATATGCTGTTGATGTTGGTGCTGCTGTGACTGCACTGGCCTTGTAAACAGTGACGTTGGTGGGTGATTGCTGCCTCCCTGTAGTCTCCTGTGTATTGGTAAGGGTGCAGCAGTCTGAAATAATAGGTGTTGTTGCCCCATTGGTGCATGTAGCTTGGTGCAGATGCTACCCCCGGACTCCCTTAACTATGCTACTGATTTGGGCTTCCCTTCTTGTTTCTGATTGTGTGTGTTGTCTTTGGTTTTTTACTTTGTATGTGAAATTTATGCATCATACATGGTTGTCAGAGTGGACTGATGCATTATTCATGTCTTTATGAAGTCTTCATGCATTCTTCAAAGCTCATTTATACAGCCCTAGTGTATGTAGTCTTCAGAAGTTAGAAATTGTGGCCGGTAGAATGAAAAATGTACCCTTTCTCTTTCATGATAACGTTTCCCTTCTTCTTTCCTCTCCAATTCTTTTGACCCATGCCATGCCTTTATGTGTTCTTAGGCCCAACTCCATCATCTCTTTTATTGAACTACCATGAACAGAGACTACTATGCGGCCTCTGATTTTTGAGTACTGGAGCACTCAAATATGGCCCTCCTAAATGATTAAAGCAATTGATTGAGCATGTAGGAGCTGGTGTCTTTGACTCATGGGGGTGTTGTCTGAAGATCCCTTCCTTAGCCTCTGGGATCTGGAGAGACAAGCAAAGTCGTAAGGCATTTTTCTAGTATACTTCAGCTTGAAATGTGTCTGGAGTAAAAAAAAATTGCTGAACAGCAGTTTTCCACCCCTTTAGACCTTCCCTTTAGGTGGCTTACCAAAAACTCTAATATGGACTCCACTGAGACTGAACAAACTGTCAATACATTTAAGAGTGGATTGTTTTAACCTGGTTTGAGCTAACTGAACGCATACTGTGATTTGAGCTTTCAGATGTGCTACGGATAAATGATGACTTATCATTTGATGCAGCTTCACAAATTCACTCCCATTCCCATAGTGTTCCTCTTGAAGTATAGCTATAGTCTTTATTAACTATGGTTTGAGTTGTGCGCTTTGAAGACTTGGAAAAACACTTGAATCAAGGGCCCCTTGACTCAGCACTCATCCCCATGCATGCAGACTCTGGGTGTGCTTGCGTACTGCTTTTGCAGTATTAAATAAATCATTAAGCCATCGTTGAGACTGGATGTGCAGCAGGGGAGTTTCAGCCAGAAGGCAGAGAGGGATTAATATTTGCACTTGTATCCAAGCAGGACGTGGGAGTGGGCTTTCCTGCCCATCTCTGATAGGAAAGAAGGAAACAGTTATCATTAGACAAAAGATGGGTGTCTGATATTTTCTTTGGCTGAGGGAGGGCAGAAGGAGGAACTGCAAGGGCTTTCTTGCCTTACTCTTTGCTCAGAACCAAGGGATAGGGGATGAATGTTTGTACCCCTGGACAACTGAGGGGAGAAAGCAGGGAAAGACCTAGCCATCCTGGAGGAACTTCAGGAGGAACTCCTGGATGGCTCCAGCTTGTTCATTGAATGAGTGGCTGCAGGAGAACTACTTTGGAGTAGAAGTACCAAAGATTGGGTTGTCCTGGTAAGCTTTATAGCTGCTGTATATGCTGTCTCTGTCCCCACTCTCATGCGGTCCATTCCATCCCTCCTGTCCTGTTTATAAATGGTGCAGGAAGATGGAAAGTGATTAAAGAGAAGTCACACACAGAGGGACAGATTCGCACACACAATGCACCGGGGCATGACTCTAGATTTGACTCATGTCAAGCCACACTGGATTTGCCTATCCCTTAAAGGCATGGTTTAAAAGCAAACCATAGTTTAAATTTATGTCTAAACCCAGCCACAGTTTAGGGGATTTCTCTTGGAGTAACCCTTGAAAAGAACCCTAGGATAGATAGTACCCCTCACATGAGAGAATATAGGTTTTAGAAAAGAGATCTCTCAAGCAGCTGCTCACAAAACAGACTCTCACAGAAGCCCTCTTTGCTGCCTCTGAAATTTACATCTGATTAAATTTTCTATCAGTAGATTCTGAAATGTAATGTCCATATCCAACATTATGGTAGGACCATTTTGAGAGCTTCTTTCTAGTCAGCTGACCTGTTTGACTTTAGCTGGGGATCTATGCTCTCACTGAGCTATCTTAGATCTATGCTCTCATTGAGATCCTATCTCTAGAGCAGGTGTCTCCAAACCTTGGCCCTGGTGCCAGATGTGGCTCTTGGTGAGACTCCATCTGGTCCTTGGTAATATTTCGGCTGAGCTGACAAGTGGATTAAATTTGAAATGTGGTTATATTTGAAAGAGCAAAGTGATGAAATTCAAATGGATGATTAAGATATGCCTGCAAGTATGGAAGCTTCTTTTTTAAAAATTATAGTATCTCTTTGTTCTCTCTTTAATACTTGGCATGTGCTTCTGTACAGTCATAAGTATGAAGATGTGGATGATTTGGAAACACTTTGTATCTTGTGGTGAAAGTTTCTTGTAAGAAATATTGTACTGCATTAAGTGTCTATTTGTCTTGCCATCAGGCATGACCCAAAGGGAGAGAAACAGGGCGGTGTAGGCATGTCCTGTGGCAGATCTGAAAGCTGGTAGGGAGAAATAGCTCTCTGTTGTACAAGGCTTATGAATGTTGTCCCCTTCTGTTGGGATACACACAGTCTCATGTCCAAGAGGTGTGAGAAGGCACTGCGTATTTCTTGGGCAAGGTTAATATAAGAGATCTTGGTAAGTGAGGAAGAAAATACAGGTGTACCCCTTACACACCAATTAATATGAAGCATTCCTGCATGATAGTGCTTGTGTACAGCATTAATTGATTTCAGTGGGTAGGAGAACCTCCTGGTTGATCGTGGCCTATTAGTAGAATTTGTCTGTCTTTTGCTCTGCTATTCGTAAAGCCACCTCAAATCTTCCATTGTAGGGACCTGTAAAAGTCGAGGTTATTTTGGGATAACACCCCTTTGAGAGGAAAAATAACCTCACCTTTTGCTAGTCCCTAGGCATTGGAAATAGCCATCTCATTATGCCTTGTGCTCTTTCTGAGATGCCCAGTGCACATATTGTTGGCAGATACTATGATCCAGTTTTTAGAAAGTACATTGTAGTACTTTTATAGTACTGAAAAAGTATCTTTTCAGTCATGGCAATGCACTTAGTAAACTTGTTTCCTTACAAGACTTGCCAGCCCCGTCATTCAATCCTAACCAATTTAGGCTAGCACAATTCACACATCTCCCTATTCCCATAGTGGTGTGGGGAGGACAGTACATGTCTGTGCACTGACCTAACCCCTGACCCCCAGAAAAATGCAGAACTGCCTTAGGGCACTTCTGTGACATTTCCAGGCCAGCATGAGACTTGTGCCGAAACTTGTGCCAGCCTAACCAAGGGTTAGGATTTCGCTGATAATTATTTTTCCAGAAGATGAACCCCCAAATCCAGAGTAACTACATGAGCACGTAAGAGACTTTACATGCACCCGTAGTTACTGCACCACCTGGTGAAAACCTATGGGAAATTCATATTGCAACCCAGAGCAAATTGTTCTTACGCCGGAGCAAGGGCTCCCCGTAGATACTCTGGATTTTACCCGAAGTCTGTCTGTAAATGGTCTTTCCTCTTTTGTTTAGATTTTGATTCCTTTATCTTAAGCTGCTTCTTTTTAAAGGTATGAGGGTTTTACTGTTGTTTTTGCTTATCTTGAAACAGCATCATCTATTTTTGCCATGTGG
This sequence comes from Cryptoblepharus egeriae, assembly GCA_030015325.1. Taxonomy (NCBI): domain Eukaryota; kingdom Metazoa; phylum Chordata; class Lepidosauria; order Squamata; family Scincidae; genus Cryptoblepharus; species Cryptoblepharus egeriae. Next base: position 118,973,499 of record JAREYC010000002.1, read on the forward strand.
TTTTTGTGGGTGGCGCAAGCGTTAAAGACACTGTGCCTGTTAACCAGCAGGCCAGGGTTCGATTCCCGGGTCGGCCCCACAAGACAGGGTGAGCTCCTGTCCTTAGCCCAGCTCTGCAACGCCAGCTGGATCCAATCATATTGGCTCTGCCTTTCCATTGGACTAATTCAGTGGCATGGAGAGGGGGGATTTGCTGCTTGGGTAACAGCCTATCCTCCATAACAATCCAACCCAGGCTTTCGTGCTTTGCATGCAGCATATGTAGCGCCAAGCACGATACCATAGTCTTTCAAGACTGACGGAGGCCTGCTTTTGTAATTTAAATGTAGGTAGAGGTTAGATTCACGGAAACGTGTCTACAAGAGCTAGTGGTTGCAGTTTGCTTGTGTGTTGTGGGTCAGCTGGGAATAAGATCCTGATCCAGGAGGAAGTGACATATAGATTGTTACAGTTTGGCTGAAGGCCTCTGCAGGGCATGGCCCATTTCAAACTAGAGCATTTGTACATCAGAACTTTAAGGCTAGTGAATAGATAGCCCAGGTTTTTTATAACCGTCTCCGTATTGACCTCTTTCCAGGTTCTGTTCAGCCTCCTCGGGTCCTGGTCAAGAGCCTCTCATTGGAGCCCAGTCCAGAACATCGTACTCCAGAAGCCCCACAGCGGCTCATCTCTGATCCCGGACCTGATAGTGGTGAAGGGGAAGCAGCTAAGCTCCGGCCTCTCAAACGACCTCCAGGACCAAAGCCACAAGGTAGTAACTGAATTTTATGTTGTAACTAGCTGAATTTACCTGTCATTGTGGGAGTAAAATTTAATGAATATTTGTGGGCGTCCTTGGGCACTGGCTGGTACCACAGGGCAGCAGGCACCATTAGGCACCACAAAGCAGTGTACAGTGGGCACCACAGGGCACCTCAGTACTGGCAGCTACCAGCAATAAATAGGCAATGAGACACTGGACACTGATGGGCATTGGAGGCAGTTGGCATTGGTGGGAACCCACAGGCATCAGATGTTGGTGGCAACACTGGCTGGTGGACACCACTGAGCAGCAGGAACCAGCAGGCACCACCTGGGCACCAAAGGGAAGCAGGCACCACCAAGCAGTGAGTAGTGGGTACCCCCAGGCACTGGACATCCCTACCAGGCATCATCAGGCAGAGGGCAGCATGTGGTGCTGGGCACGGGGCACTACTGGGCACTGTGAATCCCTACTGGGCACCAGGCACTGAGTACCAAGCATCACCAGGCGCAGTGAGCAGTAGGCAATGGGCACCACTAAGCAGTAGCGGGCATGAGGTACCACCAAGCACCAAACAGGTTCTTAAAGGAGCCTTACTTCACAGAAGGAATACCCCCTCCCCAATTCATTCTTCTAGATCTGGCAATTGGGGCTGGGCAATGATGAGTCAGTGATTCTTCAATGTTAAGTATAGAGACAAAAACATGTTCCACCCCTTTTCACTCCGTTCTGGTTTGAACTTCTAAAAATTGGTTCTTAGTGGGTGTTTACATCACAGAAGGAAGACCCTCCCCAAATTTCTAGGTCCAGTGGTTTTGGCTGAGAGTGGGTCAGTCAGTGAGTCTTCAGTTTTATATATATATATAAATCATATATATGGTGGGATATGGTGGGAACCATATCGCAGAGGTTCTTTGTGGAACTTCCCAGGAATAATATTTGTAATTACAGTATTGGCTTTGATGTAGCTCCAGGCTTTCCCTTTCTCAGCATCAGATTCCATTGGGATACCAGTAGAAGGGAGATCTTGATCATTTATTTATAGACTGTAGACTTTTGGACCCAAGGAGGATCACTGTCTCACAGAGAATTAGGGCACAATCCTAAGAAATTTAGGCCAGCCTAACTCACCTGGCCTACCCATGACAGTGTGTGAGGGTGACGTATGGCATTGGAGTGGGGCAGGTGTCTTGCTGCACTTTTGTGACACCCTCAGGACTTGTGCTAGGACTTAGGCCAGCTAAGTGGAGGTTAGGATTGCAGCCGTATACAAATAATTATATAAGATACCACAGCTCATATCATATATATCATATATCAGAACAATAATAAAGATCATGCTTTTCTTTAAACACTGGCTTTTAAAGCAACTTTTAAAGCATAAATAACTAAGGGCACAATCCAGAGTAACTATGGGGAGTCCTTGCTCCAGTGTAAGAACAATTTACAGTACTCTGGATTGCAGTATGAATTTCCCATAGGTTTTCACTAGGTGGTGCAGTAATTACGGGTGCACGTAATGTCTCCTACGTGCTCCCATAGTTACTCTGGATTGTAGGGTAAATCTTACACAAAAGGCCAGTTGGGACAATATCTTCCTCTCTTTGCACCTATGTGCTGCTATTGTACCATGTATGGTGCACCAGTTTCAGTTCCTTGCATGGAGAGACTTTTTAGCATAATTGCACATGTGTGGGTGAGAAGTGTCATCTGTTCCAAGCTATCCCTACACATGTGATGTAGTATCACACCTATGTAGTATCACGTGGCACAGTTTTCTGGGAAATGGGTGGAACATGCATGTTTACAGCATGCTCACAGCTCAAGTACCCAAAGAATGGCTGGCAGACAAGTATTGTTTGAACATGCTCAAAGATAGCCTATGTTAGGGACACGGAAGCAAATGTGGCCACTTCTTCCTGCGGCAGCAATTGGTGTAAACCTTTTATTGCTCGCATAAGTTTTTCCTGATCTACTTTTTCCTATTGCTTTTCCAGTCCCTCCTAAGCCAGCCCATCTGCAGAACATCCAGCTACCACGGCACCCTGAATCCATTCCACCACCCCCTTCACGGCCCCTCCCAGCTGACCCCCGCCTGAGCCGCAGCCCTCTGCCAAAGGATGGAGTGGCGACATTATCTGCTGTCTCCTCCCTCATTGAGAAGTTTGAAAGGTAAGTGCTATTTTGGGTTATGAAATCCTACTTTCTTCCTGCAGCTGGGAATATGGCTATACTACTGCTGATCCCACACAAGCTCTTTAGCACTGAAGTCTCAGTTTGGCTTCATTCACTAGAGGTGCTAGAAAAAGCCTTTCTGTACAATATTCACTTGTAGATATTCCATTTGTGCAGTGAAATTTCCTTTTCCAGTGAGTTCATATTACTTCTGAGGAGGTAATAGAGGGTTAACCAATGGACTCATATAGATATGGTTATGATCTAACCTTATCATAAAGGTGATTGTCCATCCCCTTTGGGGACTGTTCATTGCCTGTACTGGTAAATTGCTCATCACCTCACCATCTGGTTATTCTAGTCTCTTTGAGGATTGCTGAATGCAACTTGGACTGTTTTATTACTTTTTCAGAAAAGTACTTTCAGTTTTTTTAAAAAAATTGCCCAATACCACTCGCATGTTCTTTATAAAAACAATTCAGTAATAGTGTAAAGAACAATACATAGGCAGAGGGAGTTTCAAAACAACCTCAAAAGCTGGAGTAACCAGACAGAAATATTAAGGAGCTGAACCAAATGTCTTCCTAAAAAAATAAGTCTCAAGTGATCCCTGTGCTCAATTAAAAGACAGGACCAGGTGGACCTCCACGGGCAGGGACTTCCACAGCTTAAGCATGATAGTGGATCCTCTTCCACATCGCCACCAGCTGTACAGTATTTCTACTGGAGGTGAGGGCATATTAAAGAGTCTGAGCTGTTAGATGAATCTTATGGGAAGTTCCATACTGAGGACTTCTATGGTCCTGTCCTTTGGCCTTTTCTTCCAGATCTGCTTTATCTGTTATCATCCCTCCCCCTTCCAAAGCAGGTTTAACAGAGCTAGAGAAGATAAAGAATAAAGGCAGATAAAATGAGGGCCCAGTGGCAGATTAAGAAAATTACAATGGTGTGGAGTGATTAGAAAAAGTGATTTTCGCTCATGATATATATGTTCTCAGAGGGTCAGTAATTGAAATTGATAGGCAGTGGATATGTCAAAAAATAGAACTTTGTCACATTAACTTTGTAATCTATCAATGTGGAATCTTACTTCAGCAAAGTACATAAACTGCTTTAAAAAGGACTAAATAAACAAATAAAGGCTAGGTCTTTTGGTGGCCACTGAAATGCAATATTTATACTTGGAAGCACAGTGGTCTACTTGAGGTAAGTTCTTGGCATGTAAGCTTCACATACAATGGAGCATAAGAAGAATTGAAAACAAAATTGATAAAAGAGAATGAATTTGATATGTACCTGTCTGTATCAAAAGAATTGAAGCCTATGATTGTGTCATTGCCGGTAGGCCTATGCTTGTCATCCATCTGTTGTTCATTTTGCTCTGGATGAATCACAGGACTATTCCCCATAAACTATTCCACATTTATAGCTTGGTCTAGTTGAAGGTTGCACTTATGTCAGGAGAGTGAGTATGAGACTGAAACTTTCTCCTGTAGATCACCACATCTGAAACCTCTCACTGGGGTGCTCACTCTGTGACCTGGATCACTGCATTTGATTTCCAACAAGGAATTATACTATCCTGCCCTGCTGCTTACATTCCTTGGGTTTCTGTCTAGTCTCTGAATAAGGGGGGGGGGAACCACCATGCTAGATAAAGTGTTGATCTGTTTTGAGTGTCCTTATTTGTGTTGAATGGGCTGTGGGTGGTGCAAGTGGTTAAGACGCTGTGCCTGTTAACCAGCAGGCCAGGGTTCGAGACCCAGGTCGGCCCCATAAGACAGGGTGAGCTCCTGTCCTTAGCCCAGCTCTGCGACGCCAGCTGGATCCAATCGTATCGGCTCTGCCTTTCCATTGGACTAATTCAATGGCGTGGAGAGGGGGGATTTGCTGCTTGGGTAACAGCCTATCCTCCATAACAATTCAACCCAGGCTTTCGTGCTTTGCATGCAGCGTATGCAGCGCCGAGCACGATACCATAGTCTTTCAAGACTGACGGAGGCCTGCATTTGTGTTGATCAATCAATCACATCCTTCTGGCTCCTAGAATCTACATCCCTTACTTAGGTGGAGGTAGAGCTGTTATCTTCGATTTTATATTCATCTCTGTTGCTTTCTAGGAGTACCTGTGTGTGTCCTGATTTTGTGTGTGTATTTGTGATTTCTTGTAGGGAACCTGTAATTCTGACTGTTGAACAACCCCCCTCACCGTGCCACAGCCCAGATCTCCCAACCCCAGAGACGGGTTCCATGGAGCCCTTGCTGGATCGCCCAGCTTCCTTAGAATCGGCAGATCTGACTCACAAGCTCTTGGACCTCCTTGCACTAGAGGGAGGACAAGAAGCTGTAGGAAGTGCACCATGCCTGCCCTCTCATGATGGGGGAAAACTGGCAAACCGAGACAGTGGCATTGACAGCATCAGCTCACCATCCAACAGCGAGGAGATCTGCTTTGGAGGGGACGAGGGTACAGGAGAAGGAGCAGGGGCACCAGTGCCTCCTGCCATCATCAAGCGTCGCTCCACCCGTGATTCTGAGGGAGACAGTGACATGGACGATGGCAGTGGGGATGAGGCTGAGCTCCTGCCAGAACTCACACCCCCACAGGCAGAGAGGCAAGACTCTGATGAGGTGAGAGCGAGAGCTGAGTCAGCAGACCTTGGCAGGACTAGTGTAATATGGAATCCTATCATGACCTGATTGCTCTTGCTGAGCCCCTCCTCTGGGATTTGATGCTCTTTGCTGAAGAAGTTCAGCCTGAGATGTAACTCAGGGGAATAACAAAGGAGAAGGGGAGAGTGTTGGGGTCCATACTCATTGGAGGGGGGAACCTTGGCCCAATCTCTTGTCTATTGTTGTATTGGGGCACAGGAATTGTTAGATCTAGATGTTTCTACACTCACTCCAACTTGGGCAATCATATTAGATGAGAAAGCCCTTTCAGTGCATGCTTATGGAAGAAACAGGGATCCTAATCCACTTCAGGGGACTGAACTAAAGGGGAAAGAGCACTCTACAATAATGTCTAATCCTGAATAACATCTGTGGAAAGCAACCGAGATGGGAGAGGAATACAAACCCATTGGAGAGAGGAAAAACTTGGACTAATTAATAGCATCTCTATTTTGGGACAACCTGGTATGGAGTCCAGGGTTGGTTAGACAAAGAGGACCTGGTGACTCTCCCTGCTAGAGTTTCTATTCTACTCTCTTTCTCTTCTCAACAGATGACTGTTCCACAGAAGGCTTTTCGAATTGCCAATGAACTTCTCCAAACAGAAAAGGCTTATGTGTCCCGGCTGTATCTGCTGGATCAGGTAATGGAAATATTGTATCCAAAACCTATTAGCATGCATGGGACACAAATACAAATACAGAATTGCTCCAACAAACGATGCCCTGCTAAATCAATTTTTTAAAGCCCATGGCTGGGCTATTAGCATACCCCTTTGTTTTAGATTTTGTCGTTTTGGTATGCTTTGCTCCCCAAATCAGTGATAGTGACTGTACAAAAAGGATATCTAGAAGCAGATCTAGATCTCTAGAGGATCTCTAGATGCAGAGTCTGTGGAGATTATGATGTATGGAGTACTGTTGGCCATCAGTTCTGAGAATGGCTGCCTGGTGAGTTGCTGAAATGTTTATTTTCTCCTAGGTCTTCTGTGCCCGTCTCTTGGAGGAAGCCCGTAGCCGAAACTCCTTCCCAGCTGATGTAGTGATGGGCATTTTTGCCAACATTTGCTCAATCTACTGCTTTCACCAACAGTTCCTGCTCCCAGAACTGGAGAAACGTATGGAGGAGTGGTAAGGAAATTGATTGGCTTAACATTTGGGGTGGTTGTCTTATGGTAGCAACTGTCTGTTTTGGAGGTGTAGGTGTGTGTGTGATTTATTTCTTTTAAGCTTTGTTTTAGGAGCTGGTAGAACACTGCATCCTGTTCCTATTCAAGGAGAAATTCCTTGAATTTAGCATGGGGTTATTACAGTGTTTTTTATCTGCACATGATTTAAATTTAAATTGCATTGAATGTGTTGAATGACATTGCTGATTTGAAGTTTGTTTTAAGCAATGTTGAGATGGTGGATCCACAGGTGGAACTTGTGGAGCATGAGCTAGAGGCCCAAGTCGGCAAATGGCCCCACATCAGTGCCCAGCCAATCACTGAGGCAGCACAGATTCAATGGGGCTATTGCTCTCCATCCAGTGGGATGATTCTGGATGTGGGGGTAGTGGCTGCCACAGATGGGCTTCTACCCTGTCCAGTGCCATTTAATAGTTCCTGGATGTCCTTCTCCAGATGGTGTGTAGCAGATCAAGCCATCTGGGAACTGTTAAATAGCACAAGGGGGAAAAGATGAGGGGCGGCCCTACTGCCACCACATGTTCACCACTACTATATGGTACGACTCCCCAATGGATTCCCAGTCAGGAAAGCTAATCAGGCAGTGAATGGACAAGTATTCTTTTTCACTACCATGGCTACTGTTACAGATGGTAGTATGAAGGAGGATGCCTGCTTCCTGGGCACACATGCACTTTCCAAATCATGAAGCATGTGTGCAGTGAGGGACGGGGCCTAGAGGACTTTTAATCCAATTTACAAGCGCTGGAATGACCACTGCTTACAAAATCCACTAGCCATACTCTATCTAGAGCCATACTCTATCTACCTTGCTACTCTATTTTCAATATACAGTATATATAAAACTGAAGAGTCACTCACTCACACACTTGCCCAGCCAAAACTACTGGACCTAGAAGCATGAAATTTGTGAAGGATATTCCTTCCATGATGTGGACAAAAGAAGCAATTTTTAGAAATTTAAACCGAAAGTGGGTGAAAAGAGGTGCAATGCATTTTTGGCCCTATAATTTTCATTGAAGAATCACTTGACTGATCAACACCCAGCCCAAACACCTGGACCTAGAAGTATGAAATTTGGAGAGGGAATTCCTTCCATCATATGAGCACCCACTAAGAATCATTTTAAAGAAATTTAACCCCGAAGGGGGTGAAAGGGGTGGAATGTGTTTTCATCCCTATACTTAACATTGAAGACTGACTACTGCCAAGCATGGATGCCTGGTACTCAGTAGGGATGTCCACTGTCTGGTGGTACCTGGTGGTGTCCATTGCCCGCTGGTTCCTAGAGTGGTACCCGCTGCTACTCCATGCTGCCCACTGCTCCATGCTGCTGCCCCATGATACCTTCTGGTGACCGGTGCTTGTTGGTGCCTGGTGTCTGTTGGTGCCCAGTTCCTGCTGGTGCCTGTGGCCCTTTGCCTGGTGCCCAGCTATGCTCACTAGTGCCCATTGGTGCCCAACAGTGCCCACTGATGCCCAGAAAAATATTATTGAAATTTTACTCCCACAATGGCAGATTAATTCTGCAAGTATTATTCTACAGCTGTTCTGTACTTTTCAAATATAATGTTTCAAACTTGAGTTTACCATTGTAAATACTCGTTGTATCAAGTTTTTAAGTATATGCTTGAAAATCTTTGGCAAGCACATTAGAAAAGTATAATGTCTGAACTGACAGATTAACTGCTTTTCTCTATTAGAACCAGCCTTGGGAAGATAAAAAGTCAAAGATTGTAGTAATCAGGTTCAGTCCTCTTAGTTCTTCTTGTTTTCCTATATTTCACAGCTACTGACTTGGCACATTTTTTGTTTCTCATGTTCCAGGGACCAACATCCCTGCATTGGAGATATTCTCCAGAAACTGGCTCCTTTCCTCAAAATGTATGGTGAATATGTTAAGAACTTTGATCGTGCCATGGAGTTGGTCAGCACCTGGATGGAGCGCTCAGCTCAGTTCAAGGGCATTATCCATGAAGTGCAGGTGAGCTTGGTCACCAGCTCAAATGAGTTATAGTGGCAAGCCGTGCCTGGGTGGGTTAATGTGCATATTTGTTTTGGAGCAACCAAATCAAACAGTTGGATCTCCTCAGATGCAGGGAAGAGTGGTTGGCACAACCTCAGTTTTGTTCCAGGCTCAGAACCAGAGTGACAAAGTGTGGGGGGGGGGGGGGGCAAGGCTCTGTGAGCATGACATAGGGGTCAATCCTGAGCTGCTCATGTCTGCTCAAAAGTAAGCCCCATTGTGTTCAATGGGTCTTACTCCTAGGAAAGTGTCCTTAGGACTGCAGCCACAGTTAATAGATGAGACTTTTGTTGATGGATAGCTTTGCAGCTACCTGCAAAGGACCTGACCCAGGACCCAGATTTGGTCCCAGGAATCTCCAGATAAGGCTGGGAATGACCCCTGCCAAGAAGTCCTGTTATTGTGGACAAAACCCAAGTGGATCAGTGTTCTCTTGCACCATAAGACAGCTTCATATGTTTTTGTGCAATTTGTGCAGTGCTCTCCTAAGTTAAAATATTAAAATGTTTGTATTAATTGAGCTTAATGGCATTTTTAAAACCTTGATTTATGGTGCCCCAAATGATTGGCAGGAAGTGAAACCTACTTTTTAAAAAGGTTGGAGATTTTCATCCCTGTCTTTGCTGCAGATGGGGGAGGAAACACAAATTTGGGGGTGATGGGTGAGGAGTGTTCCATACATTGTTTTGAGGCCTCCTCACGGTATAAGAAAATGTTAAGTTTTCAAAGAGGGGATGCCAGGAAGGAATTGACATCCTGGCAATGGTTCATACCTCTATTGGGAGACTTTCTCCAGAGAGTGAGAAATCTGCCTCTGGTTTCCTGGGTCTCGGTTCCCGCCAAGCACAGGCGCTTTGCCATTGGAGAATAGCCAGACGGAACAGCTCTCTTGAGAGTACTCTATATTGCAGCGGGAAGAGATATGTGGGAACCTGACCCTGCAGCACCACATGCTGGAGCCTGTCCAGAGAATCCCTCGCTACGAGTTGCTGCTGAAGGACTATCTCCTCAAACTCCCCCAGGACTCGCCTGACTGCAAAGACGCACAGAGTGAGTAGAGCTGTAGGGGGTTCAAGAGATCGGGACAAAGGTAGAAAAGGTCTGCAGTAAGCCTGAGATGGAAGCTCTGAGAGTGTATTAAAGAGTGTGGTAGGATACACATTACACACACACTTTTAAAACATTCCCCCCAGGAATTCCTGGACAACTGTAGTCAGCAACTTGTTTTCTCAGAGGGGGGTATTAAGATTTGATTACAAATGGGAGGTCGAAAACCTTAACCCATCTCTACCTATAATCACACTTGGCATCCATCAGTCTTGAAAGACTATGGTATCATGCTCGATGCTGCATGCAAAGCATGAAGGCTTGGGTAGATTGATATGGAGAATAGGCTGTTAACCAAGCAGCAAATCCCCCCTCTCCATGCCACTAAAATAGTCCAGTGGAACGGCAGAGCCAGTCCGATTGGTTCCAGCTGCATCGCAGAGCTGGGCTAAGGACAGGAGCTCACTCTGTCTTGTGGGGACCCGTGTCTCGAACCCTGGCCTTCTGGTTTACAGGCACAGTGTCTTAGCCACTTGCACCACCCACAGTGCATCACTACCTATAATGATCTGCTGACTAACTTCCCTTTGGATTAGCACTTGGGAGGCCAGTTGGTGCCATTCAGTGGACTGGGTTTAGTGCAGGGTCTTCTCTTGTTGATCTCTAATAATGGCAAAATACAAGTTAGCGTTCCACCATGACTCAAAGCAGCAGAATTTGGGGAATCAGCCAGGATTATTTTATTCTAACAGAGATTCAAATGCACTGTGCGTGCATGCTGCATTTAGCTTAGGCAGAGATACTGTACAGTAAGGCTGAGTGAGTAACATAGACTCTCTTCCGCACAGAATCCCTGGAACTGATTGCAACAGCAGCCGAGCACTCAAATGCAGCCATCCGCAAAATGGTGAGTTTGAGGAGACATAGGTACCTGGATTCTTTTTTCTCAGAATTAGAGGAACCCCTAACCAAGCAGGTTAGCATAAGATGCTTTAGGAAGGCCATGTTCTACCTCAGTGTGATAAGTGGCTGTGGGTAGGGCACAGAGATCAGGTAAACCACCAAGACTGGATCTATTGCACTATTGCTTCCCTTGGCCGTAGTGCATTTCCTCATCTCTTCTTCTCCCTCTGCTTCTCCCCATCAGTGCATACGCACACAATCGATATACAGTACATGTTTAAAGCAGGTTCTACAGTAGGAATTCTAATCCCACCCAGCATCCTATTGGGGCTGTTCTGTTCCCCTTTACAGTTCCCAGATCTTATTCCTTCCCTCTAAATTTAAAGAATACTGTTTCTTGCTCTCCAGCTCATCCTATACTAGAAGCCACAGTGTCCGTTGGTCAAATTGCTTTCCTCTCTATTTGGAGCCAACGCTTTTTTTTCTGGGGAGACCTGGTTAGGATGGAAGGATCTGCTTAAATGTTCATGGTCTCTGCCATTTGTAGGTACATCTGCTTTCTCCTAGATGAAAGAGTAGCTTTTCTGGGGGAGGGCATAAATGTCACTTTCATAAGGACTGGTGGTTGATATTGCCCTTAGAGAATTCTGGAAATCTTTCCATCAAACATATTTCAGGGTCCAATCTGACTCATGTAAATACATCATTTGTTCCTCAGCTTGCAATAAATACGTGAAATTTCACTGAAGGGTAATCCCTTGTTATGTCTTGCCTGTTCTATCCCTCGATTCCCTCTGTTCCCTCTCCACTGACAAATTTTGGATTGCTAGGGCCCTGGGGCAAGGATGTGTCATTCTGCTGATGCAAAGAGCTGCATCCATGCTGTATAAGTAACAATAAAAATAAATCATGGTGCCTAGGGTTCTTCTTATTCTGCTTTGCCTTCCCAAAAGATGTGTGGTTATGCTGAGACTAGTCACTGGAGATTGAATTGACTATAACCCCTTCTAGGAGAGGATGCACTCGTTATTAAAGGTGTACGAACTGCTTGGAGGTGAGGAAGACATAGTAAATCCCACCAATGAACTCATCAAGGAGGGGCACATCCTGAAGCTTTCTGCCAAGAATGGTACCACGCAAGACCGATATCTAATTCTGGTAAGAGAAACTGGCTGGTTTCCCTCTTAACTAAACTCAGAAAAGGTCCTGCTAAGAGCCTCCTCATTCATAGAACTTCACTGTTGTCTCTTTTTCCTTGGCCAGTTCAATGACCGATTGCTGTACTGTGTACCAAAACTACGTCTCATCGGCCAAAAATTTGGAGTCCGTGCTCGCATAGATGTGGAGGGGATGGAAGTAAGTGAGTAGGGCAAGTGACAAATCTTTAAAAAACGGATGCTGGGAGCTTAGTAAATTATTTAGTAACTCCTCTTGGTTGAAATTGGGGGCATGTTGTTGATCACTTGGAGATAGGGAAAAACCTGTCCCTTTCAGCTCTGAGTAGGAAAATGAATCCAGCACAATGTATGTGGATCAGACTGGGGTTAAGGGTGGCACAGTCTGAATCTTGCAGAGCCTGTTCAATGTTTAAACTGACGTCTTTTGAAATGTTTGAAAAGTTGCGGAAGTTCAGGTGGTGGTCAGGGATGGCAGATGATCAAATGGGAAGCATGCATGTCAATCATCATTCTGTCTTCACCTGTAGTTGAAAGAGACCAGCAGCCTCAATGTGCCCCGGACCTTCCTTGTATCAGGGAAGCAGCGATCCCTAGAGCTTCAGGCCAGGTAAATCCATCAGACCCAATTTATTTGTTGTCCACGCCACTCTCCTCTGTTTTTCCTTGTCTTCCTTTGGTTACAAAATGAAACCTTGTATCTGTCTCACTTGTTTAATTTGCATTCCTCGTTGCCGTCAATCAGACTAACCAGTGTAGCCCCCACAATGTTTGATGTAATGCTCTTTTCTAATAACTTTTGCTCTTTTTCCTTTAGAACTGAAGAGGAGAAACGAGACTGGATCCAGGTAACTACCACTTTTTTCTCTAGCACAATCCTAACCATGTCAACACAAAAGTAAGCCCCATTGTGTTCAGTGGGTATCAATGCCAGGAAAGTGTCTTTAGGATTACAGCAATAATGTAGTCTTATTATCATGAAAGGTGAGGGAATTTGCCCATTCTCTCCTGAAGTTCATCTAGATCTTTCATCCAACAAAATCCAGTTTGTGGTTGATTTGGAGTGTGGGGGTGGTTTCTATGCTAGAAATTCGTGACCCATGATATCAAATATGTTTCATACAGTGGGCTGAATAGCATTTGGTACCTGCTGGAGAAGTGATGTAATTAATCAGGAAGTGATGTCATTAAGCAAGTGACAACCAGAAATATACGTTTTTCATCATTTAGGAATTCATTAGCTGCAGATGACAGAAGAGAAAATATTAAAAGTGAGAGGTGCTTTGCAAAGTGATGACTTAGCATAAATAGCGCTGCTGTAAGAGCAGGCTTTGTGATTAGTGGGTTATCTCAATGCCTTGACAGCGTAGTTTCTCCTTCCTCATGCCTGACTCTTTCTCTACTTTCTGAAGCCTCCGTTTGCTTTGACAGAAGTTGTGCTTCTGAAAGGGCAATGAAAAAGTCCAGTTATCATGTGGGCCTCCTTTTCATCAGAAGTGCTGCTGAAAAGATGGCCTACATAATAATTGGTCTCTCCCAGTGCCATCTTTCAGCAGTGTCACTTCTATCAACGTATCGCTTCATAGTGCAGCAGCTTAGAGCAGCTGAAGGTGATGCTGAGAGTGCCCAGTTATCACACTGGCTAGGTAGGTTTTCATGGGCTGTATGTGGCCATAAGCTTATGTTTGACACCACTGTATGTTTGACTGGATGGGCCTTTTATCCAAGCTGGCAGAGAATGGAAGGTCCATGGGACAGACGGTACAGATTGATGGTATACATTTGATGGTGCAACAGACCTGCAGATTTAGACAAGAGCAAGCATTTCTCAAAAGACAGGGAGATAGGAGGTTGAAAGTGAAGGAAGTGTGATCTTTTGGGGGACAGAAAGAAGAGTCACCACCCCAGTCTCCCAGTATATGCTATCTGAGGAGTGTGGCCATGGAGATTCCCTAAGCCTTCCTCCCTCCTTGTCCTTTCCCAACAAAGGGGACTGGGATTCCAGTTCCCTGCTGGTTCAGAAGGTTATCTGATGACCACAAATGCACTATTATTAAAATCACCAGGCAATACAGGCAACAATCCAGAAGCACGAGCAGACTCTGGAGATGTTCAAGCAGCTGGTCAGCGAGGATGAAATGCCCCTTAATTCACCTGTGAGTTGCAACTTTGTCTGTGTGTTATTGTGTGATTTACAGTTGCTGTGGAGTGAGATTGCATGGGCACAATATGGTATTTACTCTAATCTAACGCACACCTTCAGTCAAATTTAGTCTCCAAAAGTAGGGCGCACATTCGATTTGATGATGCATTAGATATGAGTAAATGCAGTATTTTGATTACAAGTATAGGTCAGTTTTTTTAACATATTGTATTTAACATTTTGTATTTTAACATATTGTAATTAAAAATGTAACAAATCCATTATTATAAAATTGTGCAATTTGATAAAAATCATAACAAAAACCCATTGTCATATTAGTATTGTCATACAACTCAGTATATGTTTTGCATCAGATTACAGTAAACTTTTTTGGGTACAATCCTAACCATGTGTACTCAAAAGTCAGCTCCACTGTGTTTAATTGGTCTTACTCCCAGGAAAGTGTCTAGGATTGCAGCCTTTATTTCAAGCCTTTAAAAATTGAGGTGCACATTAGAGTTGATGGCACATTAAATTTGCGTAAATATGGGCTTGTTTGTGTCAGAAACTTGCCCCGATTGAGGAGTTTGGAGTTACTCCCAGAACAGTGTGCTTAAAAATCAGTCTGCAGCAAAGCAACCTAAATATAGGGACAATTGTGCAAATTGGGCAGGATAGCCTGATTTCTCTTCTTTTGCATAATTTATTTTGTCTTCAAGAAAGGGCCAAGCTCTATAGAGGAGCAAACCTGTAACATTAAATTGAAGCACCTCCTTGTTCTTTTAAGATTTCACCCACCATCATCCAGATATTTTTAAGCATACCTTGCCAATCACATGGAATAGGAATGTGTTTTTTTAATCAAAAAAATGAGTGCTTCCTGAAAATATGAGTTGAATTCTGAGCCAACACTACATATGGAAACTTTTCCATCTTTCCACTGAACTGTGGCATATACACATCTCTAGCTATTTTTTTAAATAGCTAGAGATGTGTATATTAAATAAAGTCTGAAATTTTTGTTGGAAGAAGAATCATGACTTCATGATGCTCCTTTTGGGGCATATTCACCTTCTTGACTTGCTGTCCTGCGTGCAGGGGTGTGAGCTGGGCCGACGGGCACCCACACCAATCCGGGAGAAGGAGGTGACACTGTGTATGCAGTGCAAGGAGCCCTTCAACGCTCTCACCAAACGGAGACACCATTGCCGGGCTTGTGGCCATGTAAGTGTGTGCAAACGTGAAATGGTTTTTCACAAAGAAGGGCCTGTGGTTAGTGAAGACTTTGTCCATACTGATGTGCCCAAGCAGTATTTTGACTGGTGGCCATTCCTGAACAGGCCATTCCTCAGAGTTGCATGCTGGCACCATCTTGTTTTGAAAAGAAAGTGTAAAGGCCCTGCATGTAGAACAGCAATATATCAGGGAGAAGGATAAACTTACCCCTTTTCTCTGACCTGTTGCCGTTCAGTGTGCAGTGGTTATTTTAAAACCAAGACTACAGTTTTATTTAAAAAAAATTAAAAATAAAAATAGACTGCAATTCCCCATCCACTACATGAAGGTGGTCATGAAGAGATCATTTTTAATAGTTGTTGAGTCATTAACAACCTTGACGCAGTTAATCTGGTCTTACCTTTCTGTTACAGGTGGTCTGTGGAAAATGTTCAGAGTTCCGTGCTCGCTTGGTGTATGACAATAACCGACCCAACCGTGTCTGCACTGACTGCTACACCACATTGCAGGGCACCCCTGCCAGTCCCATTCCACACCCCAATACACCTCAGCGCCGGAGATCCATTTTGGAGGTGAGATTAGCAGGCTCTGCCATAGGATATCCTGATAGCTGCGGGATGGTGTCTTTGAAGCATGTTGGCTTCCTTCAGTGCAATGCTTCCAGCAGAGTATTCTCCTTTTCTGTATCCTGTGGCTGATGTTGTAGCTTCACATGTAGCCAGGGCAATTTTCTTTGCTGATGTGCTTTGAGCAGCAATTGTCTTTCCCTAAATATTCCCCGTAGGTTGCTGACCCTGAAAACGAGAGGCAAACCCAATCTATCTGTCATTGAAAACATACAGTGCTCTTGGTCTCCAACAGGATTTTTGAAATGCTGATGCATCCACAGAATATTGTTTTGATTGCAGAATTCATCTTCATGGTCTTTCATCAAATTTTCAAAAACCTTGTAGTCTTCCTGATTGTATATTTGAGAAGGATGAGCCCCCTGAGCCTTCTAGTTCAATGTTGTCTCCTTTGACTACGACACCATTTCTCCAAGTACTCAAATAAAAGTCTCTTCCCTCTATGTCCTCTGAGATCCTTTAACTTGGAGATACCAAGTTGTAAAGGTGTGAGCACCTTGAATGCATCCAGCTGACTACAACAGAGTGCTGGGCTAGATGGACACTTTATTCTGATGGTGGAAGAAGAAAATATGTTCTTTTGCAATTAAGAATGCTTAGTATTTATATACAGGCATCCCCAGCTCTTTTGACAGGCTAGGAACTGAAGCAGTGGTGGAAAGCAGAACCTGGTCTTTCTTTAAAATGTTGCTTTCAGTGCTTTTTAAAGTTAGTTTAATGCCTTCTTTATCTTGAAAATACTGACTGTCATACAGATATTTTTGCAAACAGACTCACACACTAATATGTTTAGGAATGGGAACAGACCCAGAGCTAAAGATGTGCTCTCTCTCACACACATATACACATATACCAACAACCAAAACAGTTTGAATCACTGTCACTGGGCTTGGGTAATTTTAGCCTTTAGAAAAGCAGAGAGGATGAAAGAGTGGAGCATCCCAGTGTGCCTTGCACAAGTTATTTCTGGGTATGTGTTTAAAGAACGACATCACCAAGTGAACCATCAGAAAGCAGGGAAATCCTCTAATGCTTTGGAGAGGTATTTTTAAAACTGTGGGTTGGGACCCACTAGGTGTGATGTAAGCCATTTTTCAGTTCCGGGGCATCCTCGGGAGGAGTCAGGAACCTCAACAAGACCTAACCATGGGTCTTTCAAGTCTAAAACTAGCAATGGAGGCTGGGAAATGGTGTTGTTCAACCATGCAAAGGTAGAAAAGAAATTGGTACTTTAAAAAATGCTTTTAAAGTGGACGCAAATATTCATGGGCATCTGAAGTGAGTTAAATCCACAGATGCCAGAGCTGTGGATATGAGATTGTACTGTAATATACCTGTACTGAAATATACCTGCAGTGTTTTCTACAGGGTTTCTATTTTGCATATTTCTGCACATCTTAGGAAGGGGGACAAGGATCTGTACAAGGCACAGACATTCCACCCTCTGCCCATTGAAAAAATGATACTCCTACCTTCTGATCCAATAGCACATTGCACCCATTTTTTTTTTGAAGCAAATCTTTGAAAATATAGCACTCTCCAGGCTAATATGGAAAAGGGCAGAAAGGCTTTTATTTTTGAGAGTGACACAACAAACCAAGTACAAAGGCTGTGCCTGTGCTGATGGGCTGGCTATTGTTGAATAGGTCATTACCAGTGTCTCTTTGTCCTTATGCAGAAACAGGCTTCTGTTGTGGCAGAGAACAGCGTGATCTGCAGTTTCTTGCACTACATGGAAAAAGGAGGGAAGGCATGGCACAAGGGCTGGTTCGTTATCCCTGAAAATGAGCCCCTGGTACTTTACATCTATGGAGCCCCACAGGTATGGCAGTGTCCCTGCACTCTTCTATGCAAAGTTCTTGCCTCATACCTTAGAGAACAGAACAGAATTGGCCAGGTGGGGTGAAAGCAGTAGTGGGCTTCAGGGGGTTGTCACAGGTTCTATAGAACCCTTTGCTAATGAGCGCCTGGTTCTGAGAACCGGTTATTAATGGGACATAGAACCTGTTAATTTAATGGGACATAGAACCTGTTAATTTAATGGGACATAGAACCTGTTAATCCCACTGCTGGGTAAAAGTATGATATTTAATCAAATCTAACGTTCACCTTCTTCAGTCGTATTTAGTCTCCAATATCAGGGTGCGCATTGGATTCAACTGCACATTAGATTTGAGTAATTTTGATTAATTTGGGTATTTTGATTATAAGTATAGATCAGTATTATAAGTATAGATCAGTATTTTGTTTAACTGTTTACCATATTGTAATAAAAATGTAACATAAACCCACTGTAGTAAAATTAGTGCAATTAGGTAAAAATATAACATAAACCCATGGTTATATTATTATCAAATTGTTAATTGTAGTATGCAGTAAAATTTAATTTTGCACTTGCTTTGCAGCTGCGCGTTACAACCACCAATAAACATTTTTAAAAATTGAGTCTTAAAATAGGGGTGTGCAGTAGATTTGATGGCACATTTAAAAGGAGAGAGGAGAAATAGAAATATTTGGGGTGCAAGTCCCAGTTTCTTCAGTACTGAGGCAACTGCAAATTGGCCTGCTTTGACTGCCCGACATCACCACATGACTGCCCAACATCACCACAGGATGCAGTGCATAGATGCCGTTGGCATGGCTGCCTGAGTGATGGAAACTTGGATAGGATCCGGCACTCAGTGTCAGCTACTGTAATGAATGGTATAAACAGCAGCAATGGTTCTGGCTGCAGCACAATCAACAATGAGACTCTTTGCTCCTGATGTGTTGCTATCACTTAGCACAAGCTATAGGAAGGCTCTGACAGATGCTTTGAGGAGCTATGTCTGTTGGTGGTTACTAACCATGGATATATTGATCTGCCTGCTCTCTTAGTTAAAAACCTCACTGGGGACTAATGGAGTGAATACTGTTGGTGTGCTCTGTGTGGCCCTAATAGCTTGTTCTTGGCTATAGCTTGTTCTTGGCTGCTCACCACAGGGTAAAGTAGCACAGCCAAGGGAGACAGAGGAGGCAGAGGAGGCAGAAACAAACGGTCATTTTCATTAGGTATTCACTCCATTTGGAAGACTCTGCACGGAAATGGGGTGGTGCCACACCATTGAGAAGACAGCCTAAGAGAATGCCCTCCACACACTGAAAGGGCTCACCAAATAAAAATGCTGCTTATGAACTACTGGAAGACATACTGTATTTACTCAAATACAATACTCAGCTTTTTCAGCCAAATTCAGTCTCAAATCAGGGTGTGTATTAGATTCAACGTTAATTAGAATTGAGTAAATACAGTATTTTGATTCTAAGTATGGGATGCACATTAGAGTTGATGGCACATTAGATTCGAGTAAATACAGTATGTGTGGTTAGGGCTGTGAAGATAGACAACTGATCTGCACCAGCATAGCAATGTTTCATGCTGATTGTATTTTATTACTTATAATCTGCTTTTTTCCATGCCTGAATTCAAAACAGCCTATTCTCAAGCTTCTCAGACCATGCCCCAGAGCCTAACCTTTCGACTTATCTATCTGCTCATTCTCTTGCAGGATGTGAAGGCACAGCGATCGATGCCTCTGATTGGTTTTGAAGTAAATCTCCCAGAGCCTGGTGAGCGGGTGGATCGGCGCCATGCCTTCCGGATCAGCCAGAGCCACCTATGCTGGTACTTCAGCCCCGAGACAGAGGAGCTGAGACAACGATGGATGGAAGTGTTGAGCCGGGCAGGCCGTGGAGAAGAAGGCAAAGGGCCGCCTTCCATCCTGGAAGCAGACGAGGACATGGAAGCAGAAGAAACCTAGTTGTGGAGGCTGGGGAATAAGGAATAACGGACTCTGCCCAGCTTGGAACTGCTTACTCAGACCAGTATACTTGAACGTTTTCTTTCTCTCTCTTTGGCACTTTCTCCCCTTCTTTCCTTTCTTAGTCAGCACGGTTGGCCTGCCAGGGATCACCGTCTGCCACTGTCATAAAAGACTGTTCTTAGCCATGACCCTTCCCTGCTATTGCTGCCTGCAGAGGTTATGCACATGCACTGAGATTGCTCCAGGCCAGTTCCTATCCCCACTGTTGCCCGTGGTAACCAAAACTGGCCTTTCCTTTCCTCTCATCCTCTTTGCAGCGGGAAACTGATCCATGACGGGGACTTCTTACCTGCCTCGTCCCACTTACCAGTGCTTCCTCCTCCGTAACATTTTGGACCAAGATCTGTTCTTCCACTCCCCACAGGCTGATTTAGCACTTACTGAATATATATCCACTGAAATGGTTTCAGGTGGAGAGGAGGTCAAATGGAAAATCAACATGAAACTCATGACGGTATTCACTGGAATGGAAGTGTATGTGGGTGTGCCATAAGCAGGGGGCTCTCTGATGACATTTGCTTGCCTCATTTGGCATGCCCCTGTCCAATGTCGGAGACTAGGCAGGATTTCTTTCCTAATGTGATGCTTTATCACACTTTGGGGTCCAAAAGGCTGATCTCACTGCCTCAAAAACAGCAGATGAGCTCTCCTGTGCTATGACTTGAAGCCTTTTATGCTTAGACTAGAACTGGTTTTCATTAAGCTGATGCAGGCTGGGAGATGAGGGCTAGCCTGAAGAAGGCAGAACTGCCTAGGATCTGTTACCTTGTTTACAGTATGTCAGTTTCTTCCCCCTCACCTTGCAGAAGAGCCACCCCTTTGTCCTGCTCTTCAAGGTGGGCCATCTACAATTTCTCTCTGGTCTTGTTAATGCTGGGATCCAGAAGGGTACAATCCCTGTGCAAGCCTTGCTAACGTGAATGGAGCTGCACACATGGCAGGTAATATTTATGTATTGCCCAGTCTGCCAAATGGTGGTTGGGACTTTTATTTAAAAAAGGCAAATTATGCTCTCAGGTGCTTCTGCAACAGGAGAATGCAATACAATCAACTACAGTTCCCACTTTATCAAATCTTTAAAGAAGGGGGTGAGAAATTGGTGGGGGCTGGCAGCTAAAAGTAATCTGGGAAAAGGTAACTTGTTGGAAATGAGGCAGAAGGAATGTGAACACAGTGAAAGGGAACCAAGTTTACTAAGGAATAGTTGTCAGAGGAATATTATATTAAGTACAATCAAGCCTTACCTAAGAACCTAAATGGAAGAACTTCCATTAATGTGAATGTGAGAATTGCCTTGCCTAAATCAGGTTAAGATCCAGTCCCTTCCAGTTTTCTGCTTGCAACAGCAGTCAGCCAAATCCCTCTGGATCTCACACATTAGGATATAAGCACAATAGCCGCCTCCTGTTGCCTGAGAGATCCTGCCCCTGAACACCATCCCTAATAGCTGTTTAGAAATCCTACAAAAAAGGGGATTTCTGCTGCCTTACAATAGGCAAGCCTCATGCTATACAGCAAAGGGTGCTAGGCAGGATTATGTCAAGAGGACAGGACTGCTTTTGTAAAGGGGGCAGTAAAATCCTGGCATGTGCACACACCCTAAAGTAGTTGCCTCCACTCCTTGAAATGATGCACTTAAAACAGCGGACATTCTTCTTTTCCTCCCCCTTCCCTGTACTGCTCCCACTTTGACTTACAAGTGAGGTGGGAAACTGAAACCTTTTGCAAACTGATCCTTTGCCCTATTTCATGTAGGTTTCTTGGTGGTGCTGCTGGTGCCCAGAGGACCATCCCTATTCTTTCTCTTACCCTGCCCTCCATGGTGTAGAGCTAGTGCATGTAACTTTTATATTAAAAAAGAAGCCTCAGTATTAAGGGATATACAAAATCTTACCAAAATAATATTTTATTGTTGCTCATGTACAGTGGCTGGCCACTACAATGGTTAGAGAAGGGGGGCTTCAATTGACAGAAGCACTCAGTCCCACAACCGAGATGTGTGTTATTGTCCATTTTACTTTCTTGTTTCATTGTTGTATTTTGTTTTCCATTGTCCATAATTTTTTGTTAAATACAGGACTTTGTCTTTTCTGTTACACTCATCTCTTTGTTTGAATAGGGGCAAGAATACAATCCTTCCCTTCTGGCTATTGGTCAATCTAATTTTTTACTTCCAGGGTCCTGCCTGGTTGAAGATGGGGCAGGGCCATGGCCATCTTGAAATCAGTGCCATAAACACCCAAGATGGGGTAGACTGAAAGGGTCTTACCCTGCACAAAACAGTCTGTGTTGTCATCAATTAGCATTTCAAACCACAGGAAGGTGACAGAAGCAGAAGATGGCTTCCCAATTGCTGAAGATGAAACAGCTTCAGAGATCTTCATGCCTCTCACTGTGCCTGGATCCCATTCAGTGCAAGAGAAGTTGTGCCGAGCAGAAACGAGAACAAGCAGCAGTGTGTGCAGGATCCTTAAGGGACTGTGCTTTCACAGAGACTGAAAGCATCGCAAGCCATCCCTTTCATGAACTTGCAAATAAATAACTAAGCCTTGGCAGAACACTGTTGTGTTATCCCACACAGCCATGGTCCTGTAGCACTGGTCACCCCACAGTTATTCTGTCCCCTTGCTGCTCATTTTTTTTTCTTCACCAAAGTCCAACCATCATCACCACCATCTGGGTCTGGGGGAGGAAACAGGCTGGGCTGTGATCCATTCGTGTTAGGAGTGGCACTGTAGTCCATGGCCTAAGGAGGTGGAAAAAGAAAGGAACCAGCTGCCTAAGTGATTAAACAAATTCTTGTAACTGCCTTCTGCAAATCCAAACCACTACAGGTTTTTTAAAGCTATTCTGGTTGAAAAAAGAACAACTCCTGGTTCTAGCTCTTGTTTGACAAACAAGGAGTAGTCTGGAATTGAGTTCTTGAAAGAACAGGATCTTGATCAAACCTATAAAAGCACAATCTGCCTACCCACACAACTGCAGTTCTTAAAAAGCATTCTGAATTCACAGCCGCTTTCCAACAACTGTTTACCTAATATACAGGGAGTATACTGTATGTCCTAAAGGCTCCTTTGTCTAGTGCCTTGTTCTGTACCATGCAGGCTTGCTGTCCCTCCTTCAGGGTCACAAGCCATGTTCCCCTTTGAATCACTACTTACCTTTATGCCATTCTACCAGTTTTAAATTCTGAAGAAGACTAGGAACATTATATAAAGTTGAGTTATACATATTGATAGTATGCTGGTATACCAATAGTGCACTATTTTCCAATTCAGGGCTGAATCAAACACCCCCCCCCCAGTTCTTTACTAACAACCATTAACATTAACCATCCCACACTAACAACCATTGCTGGGGTGTCCAACATACTACTTCTCCCATGCCAGCTATGAAGAACTGTGCCAACAATACCTCTTCCTCAGCCTCCTGTTCCTCTTCACTGCTGCTTTCTTCAGCTGGCTTGGACTTTGCAACTGCCATCTTGGCCGCTTTCGCCTTCTGTGCCAGCTGGGCAATGGCTTCCTGCACTGCTGCAACATCTCCCTGTTGGCACTGACTGAAGAACAGGCATATCTGCTGGCTTACCTACATTGTGGGAAGAGGGACACATCTCTCAGAGGCCAGCACAAAGTCAAGTACAGTCTAGAGCTGTTAAGAACCTAACTGTAATTCTGTCTATTAGACTACACACAATTTCTTGAGTGGAGAACTAATGTTTTGCACATAAGTAGAAAAAAGAATATTAATATAAATGCATCAAAGATTAGGATAAAGGAAATATATATTTGGAATGGTCAAAAATATATATAGGATGGCCACCTACGGCCTCTCACTCTCTGAATGCATCTCTCAGTGTACCTTGATATTAGGAATGAGTGGAAGTCATAAGAGCAGGATTGTTTTGGGCCTGAGGTTTGCTGCTCTGCAATCAAGTTGCCTGGTTCTGATAAAAACTCTTTCTAATAGGAAAAAACAACACCTTAGAGCAGTACTTTTCAACCAATGGTACAGTTGCCATGGATGGTTCTTCACAGTATGGCCTTGCCAGTAATTCTCTCTAGTGCTGATATAGGGACCAGCTGGTGCTGTACAGTCTGACCCAACCATCCTAGAAGGCCCAAACATCCTAGAAGGCAAGAGCGCTAGGGAATTGGTAAGTTGCAACGGTGTGTGAGCATAGCCATCATGCCTCATAAGAGGAAAAGGTTGGGGAATAAGGATGAAGAGTTGAGGAGTGACTAGGCAGTAGCTGGAACTGGAACAGCTGCATGGTGTCCAGTCCATACAACACAAGGAAGCCAGCGCCTGGAGGCAATAACACTTGCAAAAATGGGTATTCACCAAAATGGTTCTCAGAAAAAATGCCCTCCTGTAGAAGCCTCCCTCTCCAAACTGTCCTTTGTTTAGGCTTGTCCTCATCTGACTCATTCGCTCTTTGTGAAAATACAGAGAAGAAACAACTCTATAATACAACTACAAATTAAAAGTGAAGAAAATGGAACAGTTAGGGAAGGATAGCCAAATTAAACTCAACTTGCTAATGAAAGCTATGGCATGGGACCACAATCAGAAAGGATACATACATCTGTGTTTGGATGGAAAATCCTAAGATGCACACCTGCCAGCACACTTTCAGCTCAAATTGCTAGACATTTATAAGCCAAGCTGTTGGCCTTGAAGATAACTTTAAGAGTAAAGGCATTTTTATTGAGTATCAATTTAAGTGGCAGAACCATAAGAATACTAGAACCATGAGAATGTTACTCCCTACACACACTACACTTACACCAACATATCACACCTACAGAGTCTGGAATTTTGGTGTCTTTATATAAACACCCCTCCAGAGGCATAATCAGGAAGTGGGATGTAGGATCATTTTTTTGCAGTTTTCCAGTGGGCAGATCTGTGGAACAGATTTGAGGGCTATTTTGTAAGAAAAGAGAAAATCTGGAATTCAATCAAAATGTAAATTAGTATTCCTTAAATGTATTTGCAGATAGGATTCATCCGCTTCTGACAACCATAATGATTTTTTAAAAAACGGACTTTCTCCGAAAAGATCAGAATAGAATAAAGTGATCTTCCCCTGAGTTCACATTTTACCTCCTGTGAAGAAGGTTAGATGGAGAAAAACAGGCTTATGATGCTGCTGGGGTATGGATGATAAAAGTCATTGTAGGCACACATTTTAAATTTTTGAGAAGTCTATCATTCTGAGCTCCTTAAGCAAATTGTTTTAAAATATATCTTGTTCTGAAGACAACTTCTTAAAAAATCTGCCTCTGTTATACCATCTTCTAGATTTCAAAAGTAGAAATCAATGGATCTGTTTTCCAACTTAATCTGACATTTCCTTCTCTGCCCTGTTTGCAATAGCTCAGTGTATGGAGCAAGAGTGCCCCACAGTGGTAAGCTACAACTGGATCATCCAAGTAGAAAAGCATAGATTCAAACACCGCCAGCATTAAAAGCAGGCCGCCATCAGTCTTGAAAGACTATGGTATCGTGCTTGGCGCTGCATACGCTGCATGCAAAGCACGAAAGCCTGGGTTGGATTGTTATGGAGGATAGGCTGTTACCCAAGCAGCAAATCCCCCCTCTCCACGCCACTGAATTAGTCCAATGGAAAGGCAGAGCCAATACGATTGGATCCAGCTGGCGTCGCAGAGCTGGGCTAAGGACAGGAGCTCACCCTGTCTTGTGGGGCCAACCCGGGAATCGAACCCTGGCCTGCTGGTTAACAGGCACAGCGTCTTTACCGCTTGCGCCACCCACAGCCCACATTGTCAGGCTTGATTATATGAAAGGTGAATGGGGGAGATGATTGGAACAGGAGGTGTGGCTAGGAAAGCTAGCCTTAATCTTATAGGTAATCCAAACCAAAATGAGTTTAAGATGCAGACATCCTGAAACTCTTCCACACATTCCTTTGCAGAAACTAGTTTCTGGGGTAGAATTTGCAGTTTAATACTGGTTTCTAGAACTTCACAGAGTACATCCATCAGATTCCCAAGAATTTCAGTTTTATTTATTCTTAAATTTCTACGTCTGATAGAGGCAGAAAGCCATTGTAAACACCAATTCCAGTGATGCATCACTCATTCAGCTAATGATAGAAATACAGTATTCCTCCCTCTATGCAAAATCTGGGTTTTGTTTTACGGTAGGCAAAGATTCCTTCACAAGGTTCTTTTGGAGTAAGTGACAGAATTTTGCTTAAGCATCACATGGAAAGCAAAGATCTCAATTTAAGATAGCCCTGGAACACAGAGAGGTTTTCATAAAACACCGGCTCTCTGGCCATAGAAATAGAGATGAGCACTGTATCCTATGGCTTGTAACCTGTGAGGGGTTACGTTACCTATCATCCCTGGTGGCTTTCTTTGTGGACTGCAACTGCAACTGAGACTGCATGGCTGCAACTTCTCTAATCGTGAGAGGTTGAGCTCAGTGATCTTCTGATGTTCTTTAGCCATGAAATCTCATAAGACATTCAAACTTTAAGATGGAAACAACAAAGCCCTGATGCTCTGCTGAAATGCTATAGGGCTACTCGCTTTTGTTATCCAAGCCAGCCTACCAACCTGTCACTTAAAAAGTAACTGTCATCAAATGCTGCAACATACCAAAACGTGCATTGCTAAGACTAGCTCTGGAGAGGTATCGAATAAGGAGAAAGATCAGAAGAAGCCAAACTGCATTTGAGTCAAGAGGAAAGTGACAGTGAAGGAAGAGAGATGGATATTTGTATGCAGGAGACCTCACAAATAGCAACTGAAGTCAGTCTGTTTCTGTGCTGCTACAGGTAGGGACTCACATGACTGAAAGCCGACTCCATATGTATGACTCTCATGCCTTCATACAAAAAAAAATCTGGAAATGCAGAACTAGATAAAAGGGAGAACACTTCTTATATTTTCAAAAGGCAACATGGACTGGGAGAATCCTATCGCAAAGACTTACAGGGTGTCCATATACTGTAGAATGGAGTACAGAGTGCATATACTTTTAACCATTACATAGAAGAGGTAACTGAGGCATGTGCAGCTTTTTTAAAACCCTTCTATGCTGAGCTAAACCTGCCTAAATTCCCTCTTTTATGCAATGGTTAAAGGTACAAGCATTCTATTCTCCATTCCATATAGTCACTCTGAAACTATATAACCCTAAGACAGGAAATCAGGTACGGGGAAGCGAAGGACGTTGGATAAGGCCCATTACCAGGCTAAATAAATCTTAGATTGATGAAATTAATTTTAATCAATGAATTAAAACATTTATAAATTTGCACATGCCTAAAAAATCAGAAATGAAAAAAATACATTTCTTGGTTGTTTTTAACATGATGCGTGTATATTTCTCAGCAGCCACCATCTTAGAAGAGACATTTCCTCCTCTATTAGAGTGCAGGAAGCTACCTTTTCTAAGGTATATTTCTTTTTATAAGCTCATATATTAAACTAGTAACAGCCCTCAGCTGTTGCTTGCAGATGTACAATACAATAATTCATCAATAAAAAAAATCTCTATATTCAGCATCTCAATTGCCCTTTTGCCGGAGACAGTTACAGATGACAGTTGAAATGTGAGTGGAATATTGACAGTTGTTCTCCTCAGCCTTCTCTGCTGCAGAGACTCATGGGAATAGAAACCTCAGCCTGCTTGACTGTCATGGAAGGTGCGGACACCCCATGCACACAGGTCAAGGCTTTTATGTAGATAGAAATTGTTAAAATTTTTAAAAACTGCATTGCTTAATTCATCTTTGCTACTGTTTTCTGATAAATGTATAAAGGTTGTTAATTGATTGATCTATTGATTGATTTCAAACTGAGCTAGACTGATTCTTCTTTTGTGAATGAGATACCTGGAGCAAGCTACCATCTTCTATCATGGTATCAAATTCGTTGTTCATCAGCTCAGCAAGGAAATCCTCCACCTCTTCCTGCTCCAGGTTAGCTGCACCAAGGTGTAAAAAGCAGATTGTAATGCAAAAGGACAGTTTCAAAAATGCCAGTAAACAAAAATGTCTTGAGAGAGCCATCAAAGGAGGAATCTAGCCCATGCTCAACTCTAACCACCCACACCAAAATGGTCCTTCCCTAATTTAGAACTCAAGCCATGAATCCTAGCTCTCAGCCCTTCCTACAAGTGCTAAACATTCTTTTTCCAGAAATATAAAATATAAGCACTTGATACCTGAGCTTCTGATTAAACCAAGTTTCAATCCTATACACTTACTTGATTGTAAGCCTTTGAGTAAATTCATGTGACAGCCCCTTGTGTTTTCAAGATTTTAATAAAGATTTTTACTTTCTTCTGCCTTTTTTGGTTCTGAAGTTGCTGCTTCTAGAACACAGATCAGTCCACCTTTAGCTTCTGCCATGACACAAAATATTATCAAGAGGCCCACAGGTGGTCCTTGGAAAATGTTGGGGTTGTATCCCCCCTTCAAGTATAAGCTGAACTTAAGTCTTTCAGCATTGTTCAGGAGTACAAGGTCAGAAAAAGAAAGCAATGCATGTTTCAAACACACTGCATTATGGCAGTATTTGCCTTTGTCTTGTTTAAGCACCTCACCATTGCTTTGGAAGAACTGTTCCACAGCCCCCACCATCCATTCAGCTTTCTCCTGGCTGTATACTCCTCCAAAGCCATTTTCAACAGCAATCTGCACAAAAGATGACATGGTTACTCATAAAGTATAGAATCACAGAGTTGAAAGGTAACTGAAAGATCATCTAGTCCAACCCCCTGCCTGTAGCAGTAAATCCTCCTAGAGCAGTGATTTTCAGCAACTGTATCATGGCACACTGGTATGTCACAGATGGTCTGCAGGTGTGCCGTGGGACTTTGGGGAAGTCTCAAAGCAACTGGGAGATTTGAGCCCCATACCAGCAGCATGGTGCGGCTTGTCAACGGTAAAAAAAAACTGATGGTGTGGTTTGACATTTTTAGTACCTTGCGAAGGTAAAATGAGAAAGAATCACTGTTCAAAGAATGGCATTTGCCTTCTTTGAAGCTGCATCACCCCATAGATTCATGTTATTCTTGTGACCCACTGCAACTCCAAGATTACCATCACATGTTGCACTGCCAAGCCAGGTATCTTCCATTCTATACCTGCATCTTTGGTTATGTATTCCTAAGTGCAAGAAAAAGATATAAAACATTTCCTAAGTGCAGGGGAAAAAATGTAAGGGACCTTGCGTTGTTCCTTGCATTTGAACTTCATCTTAATTCATTTCAGCACAGTATTCCATTTTGTGTAGATCTTCCTGAAGACCCCTACTATCTTTTATTGAGTTTGCTACTGTTTCCAGCTTGGTATCATCCACAAATTTGATGATGCCCATTTGAATCTCTTCATCAAGTCAAAGTTGAAGATAGTTAAGAGAACCAAGCCCATGACAGAGCCCTGGAGCACTCTGCTTGAAACCATTTTCCAGTTGCTGTGAAGCCCTTTATGCAGCCATCCAACCTAATGAATCCACCTGATGTATCATCTAGCCCATATTTTATGAACTTGCTGATTAGGATGTCATGTGGAGCCTTGTCTAATGCTTTACTGAAGTCAAGATAAATTACATCCACAGCACTCCCACCATCCAGTAAGCCAGCAACCCAACTGAAATTAGTAGATGAGATTTGTCTGGTAGGATTTATTTTTGACAAATCCATTCTGGGTTCTGTTGATCACTGAGTTTTGCCTAGTTATGGGCAGACTATGTTAATTTGTTCGAATATCTTCCCTGGTGTTGTAGTCTGACTGATAAGATACCATTATGTTAGAAGCAGGTAAATGTGGTCCCTGTCTGTATTACCTGGGTCTTATTTTCCCCTCTTTTTCAGGACAGGGACCACATTTACCTGATTCTAGCATAATGGTATCTTCCACACCCATCCCAGTCCTCCACAATTTCTCAAAAACAATTGAAGAGGCACAAAAACAGAGTGCAAAGAGCACTCTGCAAGTACATCTAAAATTTCTTTTAATACTATAGGGTGCAGTTCATCTAGTCCAGGGGGGTCCAAACATTTTGGCAGGAGGGCCACATCATCTCTCTGACACTGTGCTGGGGGGCAGAAAAATGATTTACATTTCAAATTTGAATACGTTTACATAAAATTCACATATCAGATTGTATTAGAGATATAACAATGCTTGCCAGTGGCCCGATAGAGGGGTCTTCCCAAGGGCCACAATGAGGCTTGCCAAGAGCCACATTTGGCCCCAGGGTCAGGCTTTGGACATCCCTGATCTAATCCAAATGAGTTAAATTGATTTAGGCCAGCTAAGGCCATTAAGCCCCAGGGGGTTGGACTAGATGACCTACTAGGTCCCTTCCAATTCTATGATTCTAAGCCGCCTTGTGCATTTGCTTTGGCATGGGAAAGATGGAGTATCAATCAATCAGTTAGTCAATTAGTGTTTCTAGATCTGTGCTAGTCCAGCTTCCATAACATATAATGGCCTACCAGATGCTTCAGGGAGCACATATGACATATGTCAGGTGCCCTCCCCTGCATCTGCACCCCACATCTACACATGCCCTTCCACCCTTATATCCTTACTGACCAACTACAAAACCAGAGGTAGCCATGGAATAAAAAGGACATTTATTGAGTAAGCATGCCCATAGATATAACTGGTTAAGGTTGCAATCCTAAACTCACTTTCCTGTGAGTAAGGCTACAATCCAGAATAACTACGGGAGCACATAAGAGACATTAAGTGCACCCGTAGTTACCGCACCACCTGGTGAAAACCTAGGGGAAATTCATATTGCAATCCAGAGCAAATTGTTCTTACACAGGAGCAGGGACTCCCCATAGTTACTCTGGATTGCGCCCTAAGACTCATTGAACACAATGGTGCTTACTTTTGAGTAGACATGGTTAGGACTGTGCTCTAAATCTACATAGTATTGCTATTTGAACTATATTGCATAGACAAAGATTGTAGCTAGTACTGTGCTTCTTCAACCAGTAGCAAAAGAACTACTGGTAAATTGTTCACATTACTTACTTGGGGAGGGAGGTAATACTTTGTTCCACTGTCATGGAGACTACAGTATATGACACTGCTCAGTCTGATCCCAAATGAAACAGTGAGTGCAGGGGTAACAGCAACGCAAGTGTCAAGACTTAGCTATGAGCACCCAGCCTTTCAAAAAAGACTGTGTTAAATGTGGGTTGAGGGTGCAGAATGGGAAGAGAAACTAAGAGGTTGGTTGAATTGGTTAGGATTGCACTGAGTTAGATGCTACAGCAACTTTTATAGGTTTATATGTATCAGTATCTTATCAAGTGAAATTTGACACACTTGCTTACATGATAGGAAGCAGTAAAAGGGAAAAGCAACTTCAGTGAATTGTATGAGATGCCCCTCTGGAAAATTAATACATGCACTTTCTGACAGTTTGTTTTTTGATGGTTTTACTCTATTTCAATTACATTTGGGAATTGTTCATTAATTGCATGCCCTTCTCTTTCAACACCTCTCTAATTGTCTGAAGGCTAAAACTGCCCTTCCAGTGTAGATTTGTACATGACATACTTTCGCTCCTGGTCTAATTCCCAAAGGTTTTAACAAGTGTCTATTTACATAAATCTTTATATGAAGGCAAGAATTTGTAAGCTCAAAAAGCCACTGGATAATCCTATCCACACTTGCCTGGGAGTAAGCCCCATTGAATCTAACAGGATGTAATTCTGAGAAGATCAGCACAGGATTGGGCTATGGGGCTGAAATCCCATACATTTTCTCAGGAGTAAGCCCAATTGACTCTAATGGGGCTGACCTTTGAGTAGACCTGCACAGGTTTGGGCTGTGGAACTGAAATCCTATCCATTTCCCAGGAGTAAGCCCACTGACTCTAATGGGACTTACTTCTGAGTAGACCAGCATAGGAATGGCCAAACTTTACAGACACCCCAGTAACCTGCACAGCGGATGAAACAACAGGTAGAGTCTCATGTGTGGCCACATGAGGTCCAGAGGCACCACCACCACCGAGTCCTACCTGCAGGACAGGCCAACTTCCCAGCACAGCCTCCACTCCTTTCCTGAAAAGGCCACGTGCTTCCTCCTTCGGCGTCGCCATGACAGGCCCTGAGTAAGCAGGAGTCGATCTCCGAATGATCGATGAAAGGGTGTCTTCCGTCCTCCTGTTGGATGCCCGTTGCAAAGGGAGCGAGAGACAGGCAAAAGCAATCGCCACTCCTGAGCGTTCCAGTGCGAATGAATGAACCTCAGTTCCAGTCCTGCTCTGTACTGCACTGCACCTTCTCCCTGCACACACAGCAGCCCATTTTCTACCCCCTTTCCACCACCTCCTGGGAGGAACCCCACTGACAGCCCCTCCCAGGCAGGTCTCCTCAGGAGTCAGCCCCTCAGAGTCAATGGGGCTTCCTCCCAGGAAAGGGTGGAGAGGGGGGCAGCCTCACAGCCCCCTCCCAGGCAGGTCTCCTCAGGAGTCAGCCCCTCAGAGTCAATGGGGCTTCCTCCCAGGAAAGGGTGGAGAGGGAGGCAGCCTCACAGCCCCCTCCCAGGCAGGTCTCCTCAGGAGTCAGCCCCTCAGAGTCAATGGGGCTTCCTCCCAGGAAAGGGTGGAGAGGGAGGCAGCCTCACAGCCCCCTCCCAGGCAGGTCTCCTCAGGAGTCAGTCCCTCAGAGTCAATGGGGCTTCCTCCCAGGAAAGGGTGGAGAGGGAGGCAGCCTCACAGCCCCCTCCCAGGCAGGTCTCCTCAGGAGTCAGTCCCCTCAGAGTCAATGGGGCTTCCTCCCAGGAAAGGGTGGAGAGGGAGGCAGCCTCACAGCCCCCTCCCAGGCAGGTCTCCTCAGGAGTCAGTCCCTCAGAGTCAATGGGGCTTCCTCCCAGGAAAGGGTGGAGAGGGGGGCAGCCTCACAGCCCCCTCCCAGACAGGTCTCCTCAGGAGTCAGTCCCTCAGAGTCAATGGGGCTTCCTCCCAGGAAAGGGTGGAGAGGGAGGCAGCCTCACAGCCTCCTCCCAGGCAGGTCTCCTCAGGAGTCAGCCCCCTCAGAGTCAATGGGGCTTCCTCCCAGGAAAGGGTGGAGAGGGAAGCAGCCTCACAGCCCCCTCCCAGGCAGGTCTCCTCAGGAGTCAGTCCCTCAGAGTCAATGGGGCTTCCTCCCAGGAAAGGGTGGAGAGGGAGGCAGCCTCACTGCCCCCTCCCAGGCAGGTCTCCTCAGGAGTCAGTCCCTCAAAGTCAATGGGGCTTCCTCCCAGGAAAGGGTGGAGAGGGGGGGCAGCCTCACAGCCCCCTCCCAGGCAGGTCTCCTCAGGAGTCAGTCCCTCAGAATCATTGGGGCTTCCTCCCAGGAAAGGGTGGAGAGGGAGGCAGCCTCACAGCCCCCCCCCCGGCAGGTCTCCTCAGGAGTCAGTCCCTCAGAGTCAATGGGGCTTCCTCCCAGGAAAGGGTGGAGAGGGAGGCAGCCTCACAGCCCCCTCCCAGGCAGGTCTCCTCAGGAGTCAGTCCCTCAGAATCATTGGGGCTTCCTCCCAGGAAAGGGTGGAGAGGGAGGCAGCCTCACAGCCCCCCCCAGGCAGGTCTCCTCAGGAGTCAGTCCCTCAGAGTCAATGGGGCTTCCTCCCAGGAAAGGGTGGAGAGGGAGGCAGCCTCACAGCCCCCTCCCAGGCAGGTCTCCTCAGGAGTCAGTCCCTCAAAGTCAATGGGGCTTCCTCCCAGGAAAGGGTGGAGAGGGAGGCAGCCTCACAGCCCCCTCCCAGGCAGGTCTCCTCAGGAGTCAGTCCCTCAGAGTCAATGGGGCTTCCTCCCAGGAAAGGGTGGAGAGGGGGGCAGCCTCACAGCCCCCTCCCAAGCAGGTCTCCTCAGGAGTCAGTCCCTCAGAGTCAATGGGGCTTCCTCCCAGGAAAGGGTGGAGAGGGGGGCAGCCTCACAGCCCCCTCCCAAGCAGGTCTCCTCAGGAGTCAGTCCCTCAGAGTCAATGGGGCTTCCTCCCAGGAAAGGGTGGAGAGGGAGGCAGCCTCACAGCCCCCTCCCAGGCAGGTCTCCTCAGGAGTCAGTCCCTCAGAGTCAATGGGGCTTCCTTCTCCCCTGTATCCTTATCTGTCTTGTCAACTCAGAGAGAAGGCAGAGTGTACTACAGTTCCCAAGAAACCTTATGGGGAGTGGGAGGGGGCGTGAGGCGGGAGCCTCCATCATGCGCGGGAGGCAGCAGATGCACGCGCTCTGCTGGTGCCTTCCCTCTCTCCCGCTCTCTCCCTCCCTTCCTCCGAACGAGGGTCCTCGCGCCGCCCCTTAACCTCCACCATGTTAGTGTGGGGCCTGTAAGGGAGGGGAAGGCCCCCCTGGAGACTGCGAAGTGTATACTGTATGGTTGTGGAGATGTCCACATAGTATCCCCCCTCCAGTGAATGGATTGGTACCCCCCAGAAGGAAAGGTTAGTAGAGTAATGGAGGCTCACTGTGTAAGGGAAGTGGTTAATGACCACCAACAGGCAGGGAAAGCTTCTCACATTCTCCAATGCAGTTGAGTGACGCCTGTCTGTCTTGTTGATTGGCATCTGTCAGTCTCTGTCAAATCCTGCAGCTGAGAGGGAGAGACTGGCCAAGGTCTCCCTCCCCTCCTGCTCTTCTCAACACAGCCCTGCGAGGGAGGCCAGGCTGAGAGGGAGAGACTGGCTAAGGTCTCCCTCCCCTGCTGCTCTCCCCACAGCAGCCCTGCAAGGGAGGCCAGGCTAAGAGGGAGAGACTGGCCAAGGTCTCCCTGCCCTCCTGCTCTCCTCACCACAGCCCTGCGAGGGAGGCCAGGCTAAGAGGGAGAGACTGGCCAAGGTCTCCCTGCCCTCCTGCTCTCCTCACCACAGCCCTGCGAGGGAGGCCAGGCTGAGAGGGAGAGACTGGCCAAGGTCTCCCTCCCTCCTGCTCTCCTCACCACAGCCCTGCGAGGGAGGCCAGGCTGAGAGGGAGAGACTGGCCAAGGTCTCCCTCCCCTCCTGCTCTCCTCACCACAGCCCTGCGAGGGAGGCCAGGCTGAGAGGGAGAGACTGGCCAAGGTCTCCCTCCCCTCCTGCTCTCCCCACAACAGCCCTGCGAGGGAGGCCAGGCTAAGAGGGAGAGACTGGCCAAGGTCTCCCTCCCCTCCTGCTCTCCTCACCACAGCCCTGCAAGGGAGGCCAGGCTGAGAGGGAGAGACTGGCCAAGGTCTCCCTCCCCTCCTGCTCTCCCCACAACAGCCCTGCGAGGGAGGCCAGGCTAAGAGGGAGAGACTGGCCAAGGTCTCCCTCCCCTCCTGCTCTCCTCACCACAGCCCTGCAAGGGAGGCCAGGCTGAGAGGGAGTGACTGGCCCCAGGTCTCCCTCCCCTCCTGCTCTCCTCACAACAGCCCTGCGAGGGAGGCTAGGCTGAGAGGGAGCGACTGGCCCCAGGTCAGCCACCTTGCAAGATACATGCTGAAAGGAAGTGACCTCATGAATGGGCCAGCCCTCTGGATGCCCCTTCTGTGCTGCCTAGTCTAGCTCTGTTAGGCCAGCCCAGCTCCATCTTTCTTATGACAGCTTAGGTGGAGTTATGGTGGCCCAGGCCTTTTCTGGTAAAGCTAGGCTGGCATATGTGGCATTATTAGGCTGGCCCAAGTGCACTTCAGGATTGTGCCCTATGTCTCTTTCAAAGTCTCAAGTATAGAAAATCACTGAAGAAAATTAGCAGCATATTTAGGTTGGCTTTAGAATGGAAAGTATCCTTTGTGTTCCAAAACTTACTTCCGCAGCAGCTGTACTATACACTCCTTCATGATAAGTGGATACAGGAGCCAAAAAGCTATTGTAGCAGGTCAATTTCCTCCAAGAAGTGACAATGAGGCTAATACATGCACATACATATTTCTGGGCCTGTTATGGATGGCTTGAGGCAGTAGCTGCTGCGGTGTGCCCATCGTAGTTTCCCTAGCATTCCACACAGGCAGTAACTTTGGGTCAAATTGGAAAATGTAAAGTCCCAGGAATCTTCTGGGCCTCCTTTGCCTTTTGGGCCTGCTTACAAGTTTGTCCATTCTTTTGGGCCAAGCCTGAACTGATACATTCCTCTCTCTAGTGGAGATGATTGGGTGAAGCCAGTGGTGGGCTTCAGGGGGTTCTCACAGGTTCTATAGAACCCTTTGCTAATGAGCACCTGGTTATGAGAACCAGTTACTAATGGAACATAGAACCTGTTGGTAATTTAGGTTATCAGGACATAGAACCTGTTGTTAATTTATTTGAATCCCACCACTGGGTGAAGCAGGAACTAGCTAAAAATTGATATGGGTGGGATATAGGGAATAAGATAGGAGAAGCTATAGATCCTGAGACTATATTAACAGCTGTAAGGGCTGCCAGTACTATTTCAGAAACTCAAATGATACTATCCATTGTTTTGGTAACAAGGCTGAAACGTCCCTGTGATCTAGTGATTCATTTTTGGCGTCAGATTGATGGAAGGTAGCCAATCCTTACCACCTACTGTACTTGCCTCCACTGCTCCTCTTCCTCCCCCCACAACTCTGGCTTGGAAGTGTGCAGAGTGAGAGCTTTGTGGCTTAGAAAGAACAGAGGCTGAAACATCATTGGATAGGGGGCCAGAAGTTAGCATGCTGCCTCTGGTGTCAGGGCAGTAGGCTTTTGAGAGGGAGAGGGGAAAGGAATCATAGAATCCTAGAGTTGGAAGGGACCTAATGGTGATCTAGTCCAATCCCCTGCTTGTAGCAGAAAATTCTCTTAGAGCATGCCTGTCCAACACATGGTTCGCTGGCCGCATGCAGTGCAGGACAAGGGTGGATGCGGCCCTCCTGCAAAGCTGGCCACCACCATCAGAAAAACTGGCTATGTGGCTGCAGCCATTTTCAAATTTTGCATGCTTCCTGGCGTGCTGCCCCGGGGCAGCCATCACAAGGCCACCGTGGGCTGCCTGGCTTCTACCCCTACCTGCCTCCTGGCACTCCGTGCAGACCGTGCAATGCTTGCCCACCCTCATCCCCCAAAAGCAATCTCAGCCTTTAATCCCAGCTGCTGCCTGCTGCCCTTGAGACCTACTCAGAAGAAAGCCCCATTAAAATCAATGAGGCTTACTCCCAAGTTGCACTCTAAAAACCCAATGATGCATAGGATGGACTGTTACCCTCTCCAAGCTTAACCTTGGATATATGCTGCAACCCTAACCATGTCTACTCAGAAGTAAGGCCCATTGTACCCAATAGGTCTGTCTTACAGGAAAGTGTGTTCAAGATTCAGACTTATTCTGAGTAATGCTTAGGATTGCACTGTTTGTGGGCCTTCCCTTGATTGGGGGGTAAATAGAGTTACATGAATGGAAAAGCTTGATTTAAGTTTAGGAATTAGATTAAGATTAATTAGATAAATCAAATGACATGTGAGTCATGTCAAATGACATAGCTGTGTCCTATAAATGTTTAAGGAGGAAGTTCTGCACATATGTTGTTTTTCAATAAGAGTCACTTAATATGCTTCTGCTTTTCACAATAATTTGTCTTATGGGAAAATCAGGTATCTCACTACTCTCCTAATTTAATTACAATACTGCAGGGCACTTGTTTGGGGGGGGGCAGTGGTGGGCCTCCGGGGTTCTCACAGGTTCTCTAGAACTCTTTGCTAATTAGCTCCTGGTTCTGAGAACCAGTTACTAATGGGACATAGAACCTGTTGTTAATTTAGGTTATTAGGACATAGAACCTGTTGTTAATTTATTTGAATCTCACCGCTGGGGAGGGTATATATTTTTGCATACCAAGCATTGGCTTAGTGCTATTCAGCTGATGCCTCCTTGCCAGAAGGGTGAGTGCTATATCCTGCAGTGGAGAAGCAGTCATAGAGGCCACCTGAAGCTAAAGGAATGTTTTTTTTCTTACGTTGGGGTTGAGTTACAGCTGCTTTAATGTTGGAGTGTTGAATAAGATTGGACTGATAAAAATTGTAATTGGTTCATCTCTCATGGAAATTATAAATTAAATTCAGCGCAAGAGATCCTGTGTCTGGAAGCTCTGTGGGAGAAGAATTTTCAGCAGATACAGCTTTTCCCGTTATATATTGCAATGATGTGAACTGTCTTCCTTTGTTTGGTATAGCAGTTTTCAGTTTTTTAAAAATCTCATGGCATACCGATAAGGCACTAAAATTGTCCAGCTGCACCATCAGATTTTTGATAACTGACAAGTCCCACCATCGTGTCAGTGGGTGGTTCATTGTAGGTAATAAATGACTCCTCCAAATTTCTGTTAGCATAACTGTTGACCACTCACAGCACCCCAGTGTGCCATGGCAATGTGGTTGAAAATGGCTGTACTGGTATTGAACCTTGTTTTGGATTGAAACCTGAATGGTTTTATTTTTTTAATGTATTGAGTCTTATGGTGGTCCTTTGTAAACTTATATATGAAATAGAGGAAGCAGTGGTCTTGGGCTGCCATGGCTTAGTGGTTTAAAGTACTGTGTCTGCCAATCTGAAGATCGGCAGGTCAGTGGTTCAAATCCTTACTGCAAGATGGGATGAATGCAAATGAAAGTTCAATGGGACAGTAACCGTATTCCATGCACATGTGGGCCACATGTCCATGGAGGCATCTTTGGACAATGCTGGCTTTATGGCACTGGAAACAGGGATGACCACTGCTCCCTAAGAGTTGGTCACAACTAGCAGGGCAACCTGTGGAGGACACCTTTGTCTTTTAGCAGTGGTTTAAAGTAGCAGCAGGAATTTTACCACCTGTGATAGTAGGTTGGGAATGAAAAAAGTCCCTGCAAATAGAAAACTAGCATATCAGCAAGAAAGGTTCTAATTTTTTAGTGCGGCTCCTTTGCCTGCTGTGCTGGCATTCTGTTTTCAGTAGGTCTGCAATGTTTCATTAATTAATTGGTAGATCAGTTAATCAATAAAAGTGATTAACAGTGTAATCCTATCCATGCTAGCACTGGTAGGATGAACAGATGTGCCATATGCCATAAATGTACATTGCACAGCACATGTACATTGCACCTGTACATTGCAACAGCACAGACAATTATGGTGCTTAGAGAAATCCTGGAAATTTGAATCCACTCTATCCATCCATTCGTAGTCCCTCTCTAATGTATTTATTTAAATTTTACATCTAAAATTTATATTTTTTCCAGCCTTCAACATCTTGCCAGATAATTGATGTGGATGTGACCCTCTGGATGAAAAGTTTAGAGATTCCTGTTTTAAGACGATTTTAAAAAAATCCAACCCTTCCTACAGTGATTTAAGAATTGCATACATTTTCCTTGTCCCTTTTGCATCTCAAAAACGTTGTGAAGTAGATCATGTTGAGAGACAGTTACTGATTCAAGTTAGGTCAGGGAGGTTCATGGCTGAATTGGAAATTAAGCCAGGTCTAAAAGAGCCTAGTCTGATACTTGTAGTGTGATACACTACATTCAAGCATTTGTAGCTCTTATGATAGCTAATATGACATATGTATGCCTCACCTAAAAACAAAATATTGTATGCCAATTTAAATTATTGGTTCAACCTATATTTAAACTATGCAAATTAATTAATTCGACTGCAATCCTAACCTCCAGTTAGGTGTCATAAGCCCCAGCACAAGTCCTGTGCTGGCCCTGACGGTGTCACAAAAGTGCCATAAAGCACTTCTGCCCCACTCCTGGGGGGTTGGCCAGTGCAAAGGCATATGCTGACATCCCTACACCTCCATGGGAAGATATGCCAGGTTCATTAGGCTGGTCTAAATTTGTTTGAATTTGTGCCCTTAGAGCACAATCCTAACCATGTCTACTCAAAAGTAAGGCTGCAATCCTAAAGACAATTTCCTGGGGGTAAGACCAATTGAACACAATGGGGCTTACTTCTGAATAGACATGGTTAGGATTGTGCTCTAAGGGTTCAGTGGGTCTTGCTCCCAGGAAAGTGTTTTTAGGACTGCAGCCTTGCCCTACGATCCAGAGTAACTATGGGAGCACGTAAGAGACATTACGTGTACCCGTAGTTACTACACCATCTAATGAAAACCTATGGGAAATTCATACTGCAGTCCACAGCAAATTGTTCTTACACCGGAGCAAGGACTCCCCGTAGTTACTCTGGATTGTGCCCTTAGTCAAGTAAAGGTGCAGTCCTAACCTTGGCCAGCACAACTCATCAATCTTCCCATTCCCGTGATGTAGGGAGGCCAGTGCTGTTTGTGCACTAGCCTAATTCTCCCCCTAGGCATGGTGCAGAAATATCTTAGGCACTTTTGTAAGACCTGCAGGTGAGCATAGGACTTATGCTGGGATTTAGGCCGGCTTAACTGGAGATCAGGATTGCAGCCTAAATCTCTTTTGTTTCTGTAACAGATGGAATGCCTTTATTTCCAGGGAATTTGTAACTGAGAGGCATTTAAATAAACCCTTTTTCCCACCTGCAGTCCAAAGTTCTCCCATTATTGTCCAGTCCTTTCTTCCACTTTAATATTCTCTAATCTCATTCTGTTTATGTAGAATGGTAGATAATGCACCCAGAACAACAATAGTGCATATTTTGTTTTCATATGTACATATGTTATAGCAGGGTTCATTTAAAAAGAGGCATTTCTCCCTCCCCTGTCTTGTATGTCAGAGTCAGAGTGGGGGAGGAAATCACTCTTAAAATGTTAAGTGCACACACAGACACACTCTTTTCTAAAAGCACCACTGTTAAAAGAACATCATTTTTAAAAGTGTCTGTGTCTAATAGTAAAACCATAAAACAATCTAAAATGAACTAACAACCCAAAAAATAGACCACAACTGATCAAATGTTGCAATTCTACTTTTCATGGATACTGAATGTGATTTTTGGTCTTGAAAGTGATTTTTGATGTTGAAATTTTCAACGTTTTTTATATGGTCTTTGTTGCTGACAGAGGAAGGTGCTGCAGTATTAGTTGCAACATTATTGGGTTCTATGTGCTGTGGGTGGCGCAGGCGGGTAAGACACTGTGCCTGTTAACCAGCAGGCCAGGGTTCGAGACCCGGGTCAGCCCCACAAGACAGGGTGAGCTCCTGTCCTTAGCCCAGCTCTGCAACGCCAGCTGGATCCAATTGTATCTGCTGGATCCAATTGTATCCATTGGACAAATTCAGTGGCGTGGAGAGGGGGGATTTGCTGCTTGGGTAACAGCCTATCCTCCATAACAATCCATCCCAGGCTTTCGTGCTTCGCATGCAGCGTATGCAGCACCAAGCACGATACCATAGTCTTCCAAGACTGACGGAGGCCTGCTTTTTTTTATGGGTTCTATTATTATTGAAAATCTAGTTTTGTTTGTGTCTCCCTCTGTGTGTGTGTGTGATCTGCTGGAATATTGTCAGATGTCAAAATGTGCCTTATGCTTCACGGCTGCAAAATCTGCACTTTCCTGGGAGTTAGCTCATTATGGGACTTACCCAGGGTGACCATATATAATGGAGTACTGTCTGTACCTTTAACTATTGCGTAGAAGAGGAATTTAGGCAGATTTAGCTCATTATAGGTGTTAAAAAACAGCACCTGCCTAAACTCCCTCTTCTGTGCAGTAATTAAAGGTAAAGGCACTCTGTCCTCCATTCTGGTCACCATCGACTTACCTCTAAGATTGCATAGGCTTGGGGCTGTAAGGCTGGATTGCTATCCATACTTACACAGGAGTAAGTCCCACTGACTATAATGGGACTTACTTCTGAGTAGACATGCACAAGCTTGGGCTGGACTAGAATTGGTACGTGTGGATCGTTGTGCTGCTGATGCCTAAGATGCTCAGAACGTGAGATCCTCTGTGTGTCTGTGTGTGAGTGAGAGAGAGAGTTTAGACTAGCCAGGCTGTTCATGTTACTAAATATTTAAAGGGAATAGCATGTGCCTGCGCAAGTGAGATGTTGCTGTTGCACCCCATGCATTCATTATTATCTTTGCAGCGTGGAAAACTCCACTGGTGAGGATGGGAGAGACTCTATTCCGTTGACATCCGGGTGATCAGCCCTTTTTTCTGCCCCATCGATCTGTAAGTGTCTCTTTTTTCCCCCCTCTCTTCTGCGAGGTGGATGGTTTACCCCGATGTAGTGCTCTTCATTGAGACTTTGTTGGCATGCCAGGCTCTGTCGCCTTTACCCACTCCCCTTGCTGCTGCTGCCTGTGCATGTGTGGTGAAGGCAGGGGGGTGCAGCACAGAAGGTGGAAGGGTGAGGGTTGCTCTTCACCTGCTCAGCAAACGAGGTCCAACATTACCCGGAAGTTCTTCCTTGTAGGGAGGTGGGGGTCTTTTCCCCCCTTGATGCAGTGAGCATCCATCCCCCTCCTCCTTCTCCTCCTTTTGGCCGCTTCAATGGGAGGCATCCACAGCGATGGAGAGATGGTTAGATCCCAGGCACTAACCCAGACATTACAATATTGGGTAAGAAAGAATGGGGATGGTTTTTTTGCTTCCACAAGAGGTTGGGTAGGTAGTGATGAAGGGGGGAGAGAAAGAGAGAGCAAAGAGAGGAGGGGGTCTGGGCTGCTTTTGTGCATGTGACTACAGTATGTCTGGATGGTAGAGTGGTGGTGGTTGGAGCAGAAAATGGATTCAGACAGGGATTTCTGTTATGATCCAAAGTACCAATACTTGAAAATGATGAATTTCATTAAAATCAACAGGGCTTTGTACCCAGAAAATATGTGTAGCTTTGAGATTTCAAGGTTTTTGGTTTTTTTGAGTGGGGTTTCTTTCTATCATTGTTGAATGGGGGGGGGGGGGCGGAGGTAGGAAAAACAACAACACACACAGGAATTAATCTGTGAGTGGTGTTGGAGAGACAGGTGTGTGGGGGTCAGGGTGGATGGAATTTCTCTGTAGGGTGAGTTGTGTGCTTAAAGATGAGGTAGGGAGAGATGATAGAGCTGGCATTTTATTCTGATATTTAGCGTGTGTGAGGAATTGAGGAGAAGATGTGTGTGAAAGGCTGGGTACAGAATTCCAATGGACTAGAAAAGCAAAGCAAACCTTATATGTGCCCTTGCTGAAAATGCTCCACCATGTCCCATTCACCACTTTTTAAAACTTATGTTCATTTTTTCCTCTTTCTCTTGTCTTTTTGCATCTACCCTCTTGTAACATGGTATTAATCTCATTCTGCAGGAATTTTTTTTTAAAACCCTTTGTGTGCGGCTGTGTAGTTCCTCCACCCCTAGGAATTTTGCAGACTGGATTCATCTATATTTTTCTCCATTTCATGGGAAGGAACAATATATGGGTAGAGGGAATTTAGCCTAAAATAACTTAAATGGTTTCGTTGGTGGAATATTTTCATTGGAAAAGGATCAAGAAGAATCAGTCACTTCCATAAAGAGAATTTCTCCCCTGCAGACCTCCAAGATGATATGTATTCCTCTGGTTTCCTTGAAGGGATTTTATTAATTGCTATGAAGAACCGTTGGGTCTGCTATGCAGTTTGTATCATGCCATTTAGCTGCCTTTAGGTTTTATTTGAAAGTCACATAAAATTATGAGCAAATGTATTATTTGTAAGTGGTTTCTATATACTGTACTGTATATACTGTACTGTAATTTTGCATAAAGACGTTTATGCAAACCTCTGACAAACCCTGGTTTCCTTGTTATATTTGTCACGTGCCTTAAGATGCTAGAGAAGGCATTTAAATCCATTGTGCAAGCCCTTCAACTTTAGTTCCTGTTGCCATCAGTGAAAACAGGATTTGGGAGTTGTGCTAAATTGTTGATACAGATCATGCCAGTGGAAGCAAAGTCCCCTGTGGCTTGGAATTTCAGCTGCTTGATATCCAGTGGCCACATGGTTCAACATGGTTCAAGAGTTCAGTGAGCTATTGTGGCTTCAGCAATGGAAGATTTTTTGTCTTCACCTGTAGGAGTAGCAATAATGCCTTTCTGGGTGATTTCTTTCTTTTTTTGTTTTGCAAAATGTTGTGATTAATTTATATTAGTTGTGAGGTTGAGCTCTGACCATCAGTAAGGATCCAATACAGTCTAACACAGGATCACCAGTGCCAAACGCCTTGGGTGCCCTTTGGAGAGAAAGTGGAATACAAATCTAATAATAAATAATAATAATAATAAATAAACAGCAACTGCTGTTTCCTGTGCTAATTTTGAGTAGGCAAGACATCTCCTACCCTTATCCTCAGTAATGGGGCTACTTGGAGCTGTGCCAGTTCTTTATCTGTGCGGACTTGAGAAGACCCATGTTGAATCTGAGCCCAAGAAGATTTCTTGTTGTAAATCTGTACATAAAGACTGCTGGTGATGGTGGAAGTCTCCACTTGTCCCATTCCTCCTTGGCCTCTTCAACCCCTATTCTGCCCTTCCACACCCAGAAATGCTTCCTCCCACCTTTTCATGCTGCTTGGTGTTTTCTTGGAAGTGGCCAGGAATCCAGCGGTGGCCTCCCTGCAAGAACCACTAACTCTGCAAACATGCTTTATGCCATGTTTGTGACATCCAGAGCTGGCACTGGGGCAGCATTGGATCAGGCTGCATGTTATAAGTAACGTCTGTATTGAGAATTCCCATAGGGAAAAAATGGTTTTTGTATAGTGGAACCAAAACGCCATTATCAGACCAATTAGATCAGTGCTATGCCAACTTTTAGTCCTGGGACCCATTTTTTAGAATGAGAATCTGTCAGAACCCACTGAAAGTAATGTAATCAAGTAGGAAACTTAACAATCCAAGGCTGCAATCCTACCCATACTTACACAGTCCCACTCTAATTGTTAAAACGTATACATAGTAGCCTGTTAAAAGTACAGATCTATAACACTTACCCAAATGCAGATATATATATATATATATCATGGTAGCATCAAGTCTAATTAAAAATAAAATATTGAAATGAATGGGCCCACCAAAAATTGGCTTGCAGCAAAAATTAGTGCAGCATTTCTCAAAGTGGGGGTCGGGACCCCTTTGGGGGTCGCCTAGAGCTTTCCTGGGGGTCGCCTAAAGAGCCCTGGTGCAGGGGGCCAGGTCAGGCTTGCCAGACCTCCAGCTGTAGCTGTACGTGCACTAGGGCTGACAGTCTCAGGGCCCAATCCTATGCATGCCTACTCCGAAATAAATCCCATTATAGTCAGAGGGCCTTTACTCCCATGTAAATATGGATAGAATGCAGCATCAGAGCCTAATCCTATGCATGCC
Organism: Cryptoblepharus egeriae; assembly: GCA_030015325.1. Lineage (NCBI taxonomy): Eukaryota > Metazoa > Chordata > Lepidosauria > Squamata > Scincidae > Cryptoblepharus > Cryptoblepharus egeriae. The sequence goes on from JAREYC010000002.1 coordinate 119,018,473, forward strand.
TACTCTGAAATAAATCCCCTTGTGTTCAGCGTGTGCATAGAACACACATTTCATTTGTAACAATGAAAATACATCCTGCATATTGGATATTTACATTACGATTCATAACAGTAGCAAAATTACAGTTATAAAGTAGCAACAAATTGTCAAAAAGCTGATGTGCCTTGATAATTTTAGCATTGTGTGAAGTGTGGTGTGATGTCTAAAACTTTGAAAACCACTGTTTTAGACAGAGCCCAAGTATAACTTAACACAGTTTCTCAAACGGTGGGTCAGGACCCACTAGATCAGTGGTTCTCAATCTTCCTGATGCCGTGACCCGTTTGAGAAACTGTGTTAAGTTATACTTTGGGCTCTGTCTAAAACAGTGGTTTTCAAAGTTTTAGACATCACACCACACTTCACACAATGCTAAAATTATCAAGGCACATCATCAGCTTTTTGACAATGGAGGAGGCACAACATGCTGAAGGTGGTGGTGTGTTGGGGCTCACATCGACCAAGGGGTCCCTAAGCAACCATCCCCTAACTCCCATGGATCACATGCAGACCATTCACAGAACAACAATGTGCTGTGGCATGCATGTTAGATTAGAGGACTATTGTGTTGCTTGAGTCATGCTAAAATAACTCATGCTAGCCTCACCAGGAGTTAGGATTTCAGCCTAAGCCCTAGCACAAATCCCATGCTGTCCTGTGAGTGTGACAAAAGTGCTATAAGTCACTTGTGCCACTCCTGGGGGAGTGTTAGGCACAGACATGTGCTTGCCTCTTTACCACCACAGAAACTGGAAGACCGGTGAATTGTGCCGGCCTAGGTTAGCATTGCATCCTCAGTGTTTCTCAAGCTGTAGTTGGGACCTACTTGTTGGGTTGGTTCTTGATTTCTGATGGATCCTACAGAGCCTTCAATGAAACTTAAGATAACTATTTGTCTCAAGTCCTGAGGCTTTGGTAGTTACCAAAAAAAAGCAGGCCTCCCTCAGTCTTAGAAGACTATGGTATCGTGCTCTGCACTGCATACGCTGCATGCGAAGCACGAAAGCCTGGGTTGGATTGTTATGGAAGATAGGCTGTTACCCAAGCAGCAAATCCCCCCTCTCCATGCCACTGAATTAGTCCAATGGAAAGGCAGAGCCAATACGATTGGATCCAGCTGGCGTTGCAGAGCTGGGCTAAGGACAGGAGCTCACCCTGTCTTGTGGGGCCGACCCGGGTCTCGAACCCTGGCCTGCTGGTTAACAGGCACAGTGCCTTAACTGTTTGTGCCACCCACAGCCCGGTAGTTACCAATTGTGCTGTAAAGTGCTGAGCTGCAGTTTGCAAGCTTGTGCAAATCTAGAGGAATCTATCTTTAGAGTGTCTGTGGTGTATTTTTTCCAAATCCATCAACGACATGTAGTGGGATCACATCACTCAAGTCTTGAGGCTTGATTAAGCCCTTCAAGTTTTGAAGCTAGATCATGATGCTTCCCACATGATACAACAGTGTATCCCCACAGGATATAGCAATGGTCAGTTAGGTGCCACTGCTCTTGCAGACACTCGGGAAGCTTAGCGCTGGGCCCCATGTACACTTCACTAAGATTCTAGTCACAGTTTCTCCATGCTCCAAGGGTAGTAGAATTTATAAATGTTTGTTCTTTTTCTGCATCTATTAAAGTGAAATTCTTGTTCTGTTGTTAATATTTTTTGTTTTTGACTCTTATTTTCCTAAGGGCATGTTATGTAGAGGGGCTTATATTCTGGCAGGCAATGCAAAGTCAACAATTCTTTCTGTCTCCACTTTGTTCAGCTTTCCAAATGTTGATTCAATAAACTTGTGGTAAGATTGTATTGTAGAGGAAACATACTGACCTGACAGCTTTGAGACATTGTACAAAATGTCTGTTTCAGATTAGTCAACAAAAATCCCATGTTCATATTCTAATGTCAGCCATGACCATTTTACATTTTGCCATTTGTATAGCACTTCTTGTGTTCAGGGTGCTCTGCTACATAATTACTACATTATCAAAGTACTGTAATTCTTACTCTAATGAGGTCAATATTAATTGAAATTGAAATGCTGAGGGCAAGAGAGAGGCTTTCCAGTAGACATCCAGTGAATTCATGGTTGAGATAATATTTGAACCAAGAACGTCCTGGCTTTTGGTGGACAATCTGGCTTGCTATTCAGCCGCTCTCATTCATGTTGATAGGCTTACTGAAAACAGTAGGAAAGTGGTTTAAGCTCCAATTACTTTTTGACGTAGCCAAACATAAGATGCACAATAGTTGTTAGCCAAAAATCCATCATGCATCTGTGTTCATGACTTGTGATTGTTATTCAGTTGTGGAAAGCATCCAAAGTCTCTGAGCCAGCTCTTTTTAACTTCAGAGATGCACTAATTATTAATCAAAATTTTATTGTGCCTTTCAAGATATAGTCTCCTCCATAATTAATGTTGAATTTTGTTTTCAATTGGTGTTCATAGATGGAATACTGAGGATTTAGAGGTCAATAAGGGACTGCTGTTTTTTCATCAGGGATCTGTTAGGGATATAGTGAGAGACAGTTTCACACCTTGCCTTACTCCATTTTTCCCTTCATTCTGTTCCGAGAGTGATCCGTAACTGTAGACTTGTCTCTGACTAGCTGATACTATATTATGATCTATAATATTTAGGAAAAGAACTGAGGCTGCACGCTACGTGTTGTGCAGTGTCCTTCAGAAGTTACTAAAGAGTTTAACTTCCTAAATTCCCAATTTTATAGCCACTGAAGTTTACTTGTATGAATTTTGACATAATTCTGCTTGAATTTTGAATCATCTTCTTGTCTTGGAGATGAAAATCAAATGCAATACAACTAGTGAACCCATTCCTATACCTTACTATAATAATGACAATACAGACAGTGGCAATATCAGATTACTGGAGGCCCTGGGGGATTTGGGCCCTCTCACAAGCCTAGGAGGCTTTGGATATGTCAGCAGCAGTGGGTGGCAATTCCTTCCATACTCCTCATCAGGAGGAAGGGAAATCTGTAGTAGCTGATGAGTACTGGGGGACTGATGAGTACTAACTGCCTGAGTTCTCTGAGGGACATGGACCCTCAGCCATTGACTGAGCTGCCTGCTATGCAGTACTCTGAACTCTGTAATTTTGTTTTGTTGCATACAAGGAGGATAAGAAAGCAAAATGCTTCACATTCACAACTGAAGGAAGAGTTAGCTTAAGGCTGCAATCCTAAAGACACTTTCCTGGGAGTATGACCCACTGAACACAATGGATCTTATGTTTTGAGTAGACATGGTTAGGATTGTGCTCAGTCAAGCAAAATAGTTTTAAGGCAGAGAAGCCTCATCATAGTTGTTTGCTAATCAGACTGGAATGGGGATTCCCTTATGACTCACAGCATGACGATCAGTTGTATTTTGAGTGTTGTACTAAACCTATCCATCAAACCTCTTCAACAAAATTTATTTGTTTAACAAAAGTCTATCCCATCCTATGTCAGTCTATAGAAATCAAAATATATATACCCTCTTCTATGATCCCTCACTCCAAAATCAGTTCACTGTTGGATATCTGGATGCCATGCTCAGAAATTATGATTAATAATACTTAACAGCCCAATCCTGTCTAAACCATCCCTGTCACTACAGCTATGCCATGAGGGTACATGCTGCCTTCTGCATGGGGAGGTAGGAGTTCTGGAGATCTCCCAGGTAAGGGGGTATTTGTTCCCTTGCTCAGTGATAAACCTCTACTGCTACAATAGGTTTACTTGGACCTGTTGCAAGATCAAGTGGTCTGGTCGAGTGGAATGACAAGTCACATTTTGTGACCACCCTGCAGTATGCTGTGCTACTGGAATGTGAGTTCTAGCAGTCTAAAGTGAAGATATGCCAGGTGAGTTATGCCAGCCTAAATTGGTTAGGATTGCACCCTCTTTCCTTCAACATCTGAAGAATGTGGTGGGGTAGCACCCTTTATTCCATCAGGACCATCCTAAGATGAACCCCCACAACAGAAGGTGGGGTAAAGCATTTTGGGTTTACCCTACAGACAGCAATTTACAATCAATGACCAAGGAACTGCTCAAAAGGTTTATTGTCTCTTAGGATAAAGATTATCATAGAGACTTGTCAATTGTCTGTTAGAACCCATGATTATACCACTCCAGCGGCAATCCTAACCAATTTACCCTCTCTGTCATAGCTGTGCCAGGAAGGCATATGCAGTTGAGGGGCAGTCACTGAGGCTTCCATAAGGAAAGACCATGTTTGATCCCTTACCTCTTAGTTGCACTACTGTTATGGCAGTGTTGGAAAGTTGGTTAGGATTGTGCCCTCAGGTCTGTTGAGTGGTCAGATGGGATCTTTTTGGGGGTCTCAGAGCAAGAGGGGATGGAATATGAGGACAGGTCCATCCAAAAGTGCCTCCTGCCCTGGCTATCTTCTAGATTGCTGCAAAAAAGACCATCAGCCTCTGCCAACTCTTAGAAAGTAAGATGACTGCAAAGCAGTGTAGGCTTCTCTTTGAGCTGGGACAACCTTTTACATGTGTGAAGAAAGGCTTTTGGCTCTGGTAGAAAAGGGTCTCTTTCCCATCTCCCATTCTGAACTCTAATTTCCTTTCCAGTCCACACTTTCAGTGTTTTTATCTCTTTTTTGTCCATTTGCCTGCCTTGTGCTGCTCTCTTCTTTCCTTCACCTTTTCTTACAATACCTGTTCTCCCTTTTAGCCATCTTAAAGGCCTGCTCAGTGCAGATGGCAATCCACTGTTGTGCTGACAGATGCTTGGCAATGACATTGTTGCTTAGCCACCAAACGTGCCCCTGCTGTTCACTAGGGGTCCTGGTGTTCAATGGGTTTGGGCAAGGTGCCCAGTCCACGTGTTGTCCAAGGTATCAGGAAAGAGAGTAGGTGTGTAGGGGGAATGGAAAATGCAGCCTGGACTAAAAAATTGCTTGATTTGGGTTAGAGCTTAGTCCAGAAGCAGTTTCAGTGACAAGCTGAAAGACAAACAACTTGGATTAGATAGCCTTGTGTGGAATCAGAATTATTTTGAATATTACTGTTTGTAATAGTGAAATTATACAGAAATGCAAGAAGTCTTGAGGGTCATCTAGTTGTATACTTTGCAACAGTTGGTTTCCATAGAATTAAAACTTATCGGAGCAGGTGCCTACCCTGTACTTTTCTTTTGAAAAGTCCAGGCTCTGCAGACACACAACTTCACAAAGCAACTGCTCAATCACCCAACCATTTTCCTGGATGGGTAGCATTTTCTAAAAACGGTCTCCAATTAATTTTGCTGCAGACCAAGCCCTACTGCAGCTCCTTCTGGCTGCCATCAGTGGCAGTGATAAGGGCTGGCTTGGAAGTATAACTTCAAAAGAAGTAAAACACAAATTAATTACCCTACCATTCTTTAAACATCCTCTTATTTTTAAAACAATATTGTGAGGTAATGAAGCAGTGGAATTATTCTTTAAAATGCCAATACTAACTATTTTAAACTGGAAGTTGTGTATGTAAGCAGGGGCTTTTTTTGCAGTTCACAGTTGTCATGGGAATGTTATAGGCTCAGCTGGCTTTTGGCCTCTAGGGTGAACTGTTGATTGTATGTCATATGTTTGCACCTGTTAGCATATGTTTTTGGAGCCATTTTTGCAAATGACCTTGACATGAGACGTGCACCTGTGAATTCACTTCTCTTTTTGATGGCACTATCTGTTAATAATATTTTCTTGTTAAGAGTGGGTGAGTTGTTACGCTGAATTTTCTTCACATAGTTGAATTGAGAATTTGTTTCAGCCTTTTGATTGGGTAAATGGGAGCAGAGATATAGTAGCAGAGTTCTGATTGACAGAAATTCATCCACTCCCTTATTCCATGAAACTTTTCTTGATATTTAGCCCAATACATTGGGGCCTAGAGCATCACTAGGCTTTGTATCACCCGATGCAGGAGGCATTACCCCAATGCAGTGGGCAGAGCAACAACTTGAATGGTGGCCGTGGTTATGTACCATTGCACCACCTCCACTGGGTTTTTAGCCACACATTTTAATAGAATAAAGATATTTCAAAGTGGTTTGTTTCACTGCTTCCTGCTGCAGATTACGCATCCAATGGTATATAACATGATGGGGTTATTTCTACAAACCATAATTTTAGCCATTTTGATTATTGGGGTGTCACCTCAAGGTGCCCCCTTTCAAACACCCTTTCAAACACTTAGATGTCCTTGATTGGGATGATTTTGGAGGTCTTGAACCCTCCTAGACTGACCCTCCACACCAGCCAAGGGTGTGCTAGTAAACACAGCTGAGCAGGTCACTCTCATTTTCAATGCAATTCAATGCAGACATCAGGGACTTCCTCCTGTGGTGGTTTGTGGGAGCTTTGCTTATTGGATCAGGACAATACTGGTGTTCTTGGATTCCTCTCAACCTGCCCTTTCCAATGGACCATGGCACGTTTGCCTACTCGCAAGTAAAGCGTGAAATGGATCACTTTCACTTTCCATAGCATTCAATGCATTTTTGTTTTTTAGCCATAACTTTTGTTTGGAAGGTGTTTTTTCAAAACAAATTGCATTGGATTCTGCTCTTCAGTATGAATCCAACGGTATATGAAAAGATGGGGTTTTTTGCACCACTGCGAAGTTGCATTTTTGGGCCCCTCAGTGCGCCTCCCCCCCCCCCCCCCCGCGCATCAGTTGGTGTGAACTGCACCACCTGCACCCACTTAATTACACCCCTGATTGGGGTAAACCTTGACAAAGGTTGTCATAAGTTTTAACAGATTTTGGTGATTTGTCCAGAAACATTTTGAAAATCAAACAACATAATGGGTCCTAGTCAACTTATTCAGTGAATAATTCATTAAGCTCAGTGAAGCAAAACTTTCTTTTATGAAAACCATAGTACTTCTTAAGCAAGGTTTGTTCTTCTGTATATTTTAATAATCGGGTCAATAGTGTTGTTCATCTATTTATGCAGGACAGTTAAGCTGACAGGTCTGTAATCTCCTGGATCCTTAAAATAAAAACAAAATGGTTGACTGCATTCCAAACTAAATATGTAATTTAGCAATAAGTTACGTAATTTTGTTAAAAGATCAACAATTTCATACTTGAATTATTTACAAACTCTCAGGTTACATCAATTTTAAATTGACAATTCTCATACTATGTCCTTTGCTTATCTGACACTGTTTTCCTCCTCCCCATGCAGACCAATTATTGTGGTGTGGGGGGGTCTCTTTTAAAACATTAGACATTAAATCTAGAGGCCTCGTTCGGATTAAGTCTTTATCATCATCTTCCTCTTGAGCTGTCTATGGATTGAGCATACTGTATGAAATGAAGTCTCCAAACTTTTTGGCTAAAGGACAGGGTGGCCATATAGAATGGAGGACAGTGCCTCCACTTTTAATCATTGCATAGAAGAGGGAATTGGGGCAGGTTTAGGTCATCAAAGAAGGCTTTAAACAGCAGCACCTGTCTCAATTCCCTCCTCTATGCAATGGTTAAAGGTATAGACACTCTGTCCTCTTTTCTATATGGTCACCCTGCTAAAGGGCCATATAAAATACCACATCCTGGTGAGCCAGAACGGTTTAGTGGTTAGGGAGCTTGACTGAGACCTGGAAGACCTGGGTTCAAATCCCTCCTTGGCCATGAAGATTCCCGAGTGACCTTGAGCCAGTCACTCATTCTCCTGCCGCACCTACTTTACAGAGAGGAGCTTAAAGCTGGCTAGGGCATTTGTATTGGTATGGAAAAGGTGAAGTATAAATAAATAAATATCTGGCATGGTTTGAGGGCAGGAAAAATGTAAATATAAAATTTAAATAAATACATTTGAGATAGCACTTGAATGAATAAATGAATGGGTTCAAATTTCCAGGATATTTCAGGAAATCTCCCTGATGTTCAAAAAGTCTTAACACCTTAAGAGCACACAAAAACTTTTGTTTTTTTCCTTCCGCACATAGCCTGCCCAGCCTTTAGGAAATCATCTGTACACAATCAGAACTCGGTTTTGGTTACGTTTGTGAAGTGGGCCACAGGCTTTCGGGAACAGACATGGGGCTGTGGGTCACATAGTAGCTTGCCATGAGCCATATGACTTCTGTAAGGGTTTGGAGACCCTTGATAGAGAGTATTGTGTTGTACTGCTGGTCTAGTTTAAATATGTTTATTTTCATACTCTACAACATGTTCCCTACAAACAAAACAACTTGTAGCTCAATTGTAGCTAAACCCTAGTGAGATAATGCCACAGCACCAATGTGACATCCTCTGTATTCTATGGAGGAATTTGAGGGTTGCTTGGGGAAATGCAACACTTGTTCTCATGCCCTGGGGTACAACCCAGCAGCCACCATGGGTCAACACAGACTTGCACCAGTTCTAGTTGGCATAAGTTTGCATTGACCTGTGAAGATGGATCAGACCAAGGAATAGTTTTAGGATTTGGTGGGCACTCCTCCTACTGCACCCACCTCCTTGTGTTCTGCCCTGCTCTGTCCCATTCCAAAGTCCCTCCAGACACCTGTGCTGCCTTACTTTCTCTGGCTGCTTTTTAGTGTCTGTCTTGGCATGGACCCAGCTGCTTGTGGCAGTGGCCAGACTCTGCGTGCTGTTACATTTGAAACAACTGTAAGTGGCCAGTTGGATTGGGTCACTAACAAAAGATCCCATGAACCTAACCTCTTATTAAGAAGGGAGTTCCTGCACGTGCTTTGACAGTTTGTGTTCTTTATTTCCCTTATTTAGCTAAGTGTTTAACTTTTGAATTATCCACCTACTAATATTAATTTTTACCATGTTTTATCTTGAAGATGGAATGTATAGGACTAGGACACTGGCTTACTATTCTAAGACAATCATTTATTGCATCTCATTTTTGTTTTGTCATGAACTTATGTTTACCTAATCAAATCTGACAATAGTAAGTGTCCCATAATTATATTTATAATTTGGATGACCTTGTTGATTGTGGTCTATATTTCAAGGTCTCCATCTACATTTCCTCAAGAGTTGTGCAATGAGTCTCTCTGCACGTTTAACCTAGTTTTCTGCTTATAATAATAATAAGGATGCAGTTAAGAGATACAATCAGTGGAGGGATAAAATAAAAGTTTTATTTTTCATGGATTTTGGCGTTACGTCAAAGTGCAGAAATCAACTGTCGGAAACAACTTAATGACTAAACAACAAAATCTCTTCTATGGGAATATGAGACCCACCCAGTCCAGATCTTTACCTGGTTCTGTTCAATCAGTCTAAACCATGGTGAATGAACCTGCTGGTTTCGCTAGCTTTCCATGGACATGCTGTGAAAATAGCCTTCATTTGAACCTTGTATGATGTGCATTCTGTTTGTCTGTTGAACAGAACATTTCCTCATAGTCATCTCAGTTTATTGGTACGCTTTCTGATAAGGTTCCCCTCCCTGTTCTCTCCCCTGCTCTTTTTAAGACAAATGGATTCAAGTACCCCTGTAAGATTAAATGCTTGATAAAATCTACATTGGGTCAGCTAGATTATTTTGGAAACAAATGTTAATATGCAAAAACCTTAAAGTTAAATGAAAGATTTTGGCTTGTTATGCATGGTAAATATGCCCTTGTTGCAAGACAGTACCCTCCACATTTGTAAATAAAACTTAGCACAAGACTATAAGTATCTGGAGGGAATTGAATGGAGTCCATTAACCCATCCATTTGCTTGAAGTTTTGTAGTTGCAGTATGCTGGCTGATTAAATGCATTTCCATTGAGCAATAGGGTTTTTTTCCATTTGAAAGCTCTTTATTAAAGAAAGAGCTTCAAAACCACATGCAAAACCCAAAGTACTGTTACCTTCATAGTACAACCTGTCAGCAGGAAATACCAGTTTATCTGGACTTAAATAATTAAGCATCCACAATGGGCCTTTAGAATAAAAATGCTTCTTTTGTTTAGTTTTTAAGGAGCAATTGTGGTCAGGGCAGGTCACAAGGGGAGGGGAGTGGTGAATGAGAAAAGCTGTTAACTGGCTCCTGTTTTTTTCTGTTAGTGTTATGCAGAAGTGTTACAGTTTTGGGGGAAGAGATCAGGGGTTCTGGTCTGACCCTGCAGTTTTATGACTTTGGACAAGCAGGACACCTCTTTGTATGTATATATATATATATATATATTTCTTGTCAGAAAGCTTTTGCACAAATATCATTTTAAAAAGGTTTTTATACTGTGCCAGTATACTGTGATGAGACCATAGCCTTCAGTGGGTTTTTAAGTCCTGCTTTTGCTTTGGAGTATACCATGTTTCAATACAAATAATAAACCACAAGATGACAGCAGGGAAGGGACTTGTGAGAACTTTTAGCATTCATCAGCTTTGGCAGCTGGGTGAATTAATTTACAATTTCTGTTGACTGAAAGGGTTGTGATGAGAAGAGAGATTATCTAGGTTAGCAAGTTCCATTCATTTGTCAAACAGTTTGTATACAGTTTTAGAACACAAGGTGATGTTGAGGTATTGAAGCCAATACTACATACACTGTAGTCCATATTGCATATACTTAATTAAATTCAATAATAGGCTTTTTTAAAGAAGGAAAATTGTGTTTTGATATTTGTATATTTCACCTTCTAAAATGATTCTGTTTTCCCTCCCCTCCCTCTTGTTACAGGTTGCTATGGGAATCTTATAATCTGAGAGGAAGTAAGTCCTGGTAACATTGCAGCTACTCATGATGTGCCTGAAGTGAAGTCGAAGGGAAACACTTAACATATCTGAGTGCCAAGGCTCTGCTGTGTCATGGCTACGGACTCTGGTGAATCAACCAGCACTGAGGAATCGGAGAAACCTGATGGAGTTGCTTTGGAATGTAGGGACCCCTTTGTTGATTCTTCTTTGACCATGGAGGACAGGACCAAAGAAGGTGTCAACACACCTGCCCCTGGGTCAACTACAGAGAGGAAAAGGTTTTTCCGCAAGAGTGTAGAGATAATGGATGATGAAAAAGTCTTGGAACCCACTCCAAGGGATGAACAGGAGCCATTTATTGTGGGTGACCACAGAATAGGCCTTCCTGCCAGCACCCTGGTGGCAGGGCAAGAGGTTAGGAATGAACCTGGCTCAAAGGTGAATTTGGAAGCCTCAAAGGAAAGGACCAAGAAGGAGATAGAGGAGGAGGCAGAAATGAAGGCTGTGGCTACATCACCAGGTGGAAGGTTCCTGAAGTTTGACATCGAGCTAGGAAGAGGGGCTTTCAAAACCGTCTTTAAGGGACTGGACACAGAAACCTGGGTTGAAGTCGCTTGGTGTGAACTGCAGGTTGGTGTAGATATGTTATAAGTTACCAGTTACCAGTTCTATAGTGCATATCCATATAGTAGTTAGAATGAATGATTTGCTCCATATAGTAGTTAGATCCATATAGTAGCCCAAGACAGGTGGACCTGGGCTGCCCTAGCTGGGGCACTCTAGGCAGTTCAGGAGAGGCATGTTGAGGTCATGTTTAGCAATGTCTAGGGCAAGCCCTCCCCAGGTGTCACTTGGTGCCTACTGGTACAGGGCAGCCCAGCTTCCTGACTCTGGATGCAGCATAACTTTCTGCTCTGGATTCAGAAGGGTTGGGGCAGCCCAGCTACAGCACTTCTCACTGCCGTAACTCTGGATTGTGCCCATAGTCTTTTTTGTACACACTTGTAAGATGGAATCCTCATACAGAGACATGTCATCTCCCTGAATATTAAGGATCTCTTTTTTCCTTGTGCACCAACTATCTGAATTATATGTTCATTATTATGGAAAGGAATTGAGGAAATGACTGCTTAATGTATATATTTACACCAGACACTCCTTCAGATTAGCTCACTTTAAGTTTAGTAGGCTAACAATCATATACCTTCAAATTCCTTTCTTTATGGGATGCCACCCTGTTGTGAGAGAAACATGGTCATAAATCTGTAGTACAGCTGTGTGGGAGAGTAAGTGCTAGCCCCACTTCCTTTTTTATCTGGACTTAGCCTAACCTTTTTGCTTGCATTGTTGCACCAGGGTTCCTATGTTCCAATCCTATGTATTCTAAGCCCTCCGGCTACACCACACTGACTGTGCCCCATCACTGGTAACACAGGGAACAAATTCTAACCCTGACCTGGCAAAACAACACTGGTGCGTCCCTTCCCAATAACATCCTTCAGCATCCATGGAAACAGACTTTTATCCAAAGAGCAGCTCCTTGACACAAACATGTCATTACTGTGACATCCGTGTGTCATCACTGTGATATCAGCATATAATTGGTATGATATTCATGGCTCATCTCCTTGCAGTTATTGCTGTTGTTAATTTGATGCATCATCTCAGTGATGCCTGCATGTTACTGGTGTGATAGCCAATGATCCAATCACTGCATGAGTCAGCCCCAATGCTGGCAGCTAGAAAAGCACTGCCACTAAATGACCAGTGGTGGGCTCCAGAACCGGTTGTTAACGAGAGATAGGACATATAAAGTTTTAAAATAGCCATTTAAAAGTGGCTGCCAGATGGGCAGAGAACCGGTTGTTAATTTCTTTGAAGCCCATCACTGGTCATGACCCAGGGATGCCATTGTACCCCCCACCACTGACAGGAATTACAATGATGTCAGTGGAAAATGGGCAAAAGTGAAGGATTGCCAGGAACCTCTGCATACAGGATTAATATTCCCACATCCACTTGCACATCTTTCTGAACAGAGCAAAGACCAAAAAAAGTTCCCTTAGAGCAGAGATCTCCAAACCCAGGCCCAGGGACCAGATGCTTGCAGCCAACTTCTAGTCCCCTTCAAGCATCTGGCCCACTTGACCAAACACAGTTGGAACTGCTCTGGTCATGTCTGGAGGGTGTTTTGTGATCCTAAAAAATCACTTCCTGGTTTTCCCGAAAACCAGAAGTGACTATGCCCCTGAAGGTCTTAGAAGGTGCTTGGGAGGTGAGGAAATGGAGATCCATTTGAGTATGTGCTTTTTTATGTGATGTATGTTGGTGCTAGGAGAAATCCTAGAAATTTGAGCCAATTCATTCTCATTTATTCATTCATCTCTAATTTTTTTTTTAATTTTACCTTTATACTAGCAAAATGTACCTGCGTTTTGGGAGTAAAATACCCCCTGTGTACCATCACCCTTGCCATCCCCCCATTGCACATCATCCCCCCACATGCAACAACCCCATCGCAAAATGCCCCCCAAGCAACATCCCCCACCCTGTGCATTATCCCCCCACAACCATGGGCACCACTACCAGGCTGTAAGATCAGGGGCTAGGTGTTGATCAGTCTCCAATGCACCCCTTTTCAGCCACTTAGAGGCTAAATGTCTAGAAATCAGTTCTTGGTGGTGCTCCTGTCATGGAAAGAATATGCTCCCCGAATTTCATGTTTCTAGGTCCGGGGGTTGGGGCAGAGCGTCCATTAGTTAGGGATTCTTCAATGTAAAGTATAGGGAGGAAAATGCCCTTTTCACCTCTTTCTGTTGAGAATTTTCAAATACCTGTTCTTAGTGGGTGCCTCCATTCTGGAAGTAATACCCTCCCCAAATTTCATGCTTCTAGGTCTGGCGGTTTTGGCTGGGCATTGATGAGTGAGTCAGTGACTTTTCAGTTTTTTATATATAGATTTTTATCGCCCTCGACACCATGTCAGTTATTTGATGTGATCCTCTGTCTTAGTAGTTTAGAGACCTTTTCCTTAGAAGAATGTAGTCATATGGAGAAAGCACATAAGCCTCTCTGTGGTAAAGGTTCAGTCAACCGGTAACATCCAGGGGAAAGACTGGAACAAATTACAGGGAATTTCAACAGTACTTGGGCAGAGTCCTAGTGGCTCACTGCAAAGACACAGGCTGAAAGACTGGCCAGCCAAGGGACTTGCCTAACCAGCAAGGGACTTATCTTTGCTTGACATTCCAGACAAGCCAGAAACACCCATGGCAGGGGCAAAAAGAAGAGGGGAGCCAGGTCTAGAACTTAACTCCAGCTATTCCAAAAGGCTACTCTCTAACCTTCTTTCCACAGCAGGAGACAAAGAGGATCTCATCTGGCACTTAACTCCTTGTATCACCACAATCACCTGGTTGGGAGGCTGCAGCACATGGAACACCTCATGGGTCAGTCACTAGACTGGCATATAACACAGAGCTAATAATTTCAGAGACCTGTCCAGCTAGCCAGACCCACACACACCCTTTGCTACATTGCTGGCATTATCCGTATACTACCTTCCTGTCCCCTTGTCAATGCCTATCATACACGTGATATGAAAAGCTGTGGTCTCATGATTATGGAGGAGTTTTTCCCACCCTAATCCCAGAAAGTCATAGTGAGGATCCTCTGGAAACAGAGAGGCTTCTCCACCAACAGGGTCCCATCATGAAGCCAGCTGATGTATGAAACAACTAGAACAAAACAAGGGATCCCTGTCTGCTAACAAAGTAACTGATATTATCATGGCTTTTATTGAATAGTATCAGTGATGGAGTACTAGTCTAGAAGAGGTGTGGAAAGCATTCCCTTCCAGTTGCCTAGCCTTTACAGAATGGCAGGTCATGCTTTGCGACTTCACTGCTGTCCAGGTTCTGACATTGCAGTGGCCCTGTAGGATTGGGACATGTGTATGGTCATTGGGACATGTGTATACCTTGGTATATGGGCATTATTCGTTCTGGAAGCATGCCTGTAATCCAAAACATTTGTATATCAAAAGTAAACTTTCCCAGAAGAAATCATGGAAACTCTGACAATTTGTTCTACAACCCAAAAATATTCATATAAAAATGTTTACAATACTGTAATATAATACAAAATAATAAAAAATACACAATGTTTAGAAAAATAAAACAAATTAACCTGCAATTACAGTGCAATCCTCAGCATGTCTACTTGGAAGTAAGTCCCATTGTGTTCAATAAGACTTTCTCCCAGGAAAGTGTTGTTAGGATTGCAGCCTAGGAGTCTCCCAAGACAGTTTCCTGCGAGAAAGACACATTGAAAACAATGGGGCTTACTTTTGAGTAGACATGGTTAGGTTTATGCTCTAAGTCTCTCAGGCTGCAATTTGTCCCCCTTACATAGGAGTGAGCCCCACTGATCAGAATAGGGCTTACTTTTCAGTAGAAATGCAAGACTAGGTCTCAGGCTCCTTTCCATTGCCCCTGTTACATAGCCCCATTGACTGTAATAAGATTACTTCAGAGTAGACATGCATAGGCTGGTCACAGGAGATGCTGAGCAGGTGCTGGCAGAGCACTGAAACTGGGCGTAACCTGGTCAAGACTATTTTTTCACTTGTATTGCAAGACAAAATTTGTTAGAAATGCTCTCAATCCAAAATGCTCTCAATCCAAAGTTTTACTGTAACTGCAATCTAAATTCTGAGAAGCCAGGAGTTAAATTATCTTGCCATTTGCGTTGTGAGGGACTTGGTTGTGCAAAATGTGTGTTTTGTGCATCAGGTGTTTCATGCTGTGCTTCCCATAAACTGAGATGTGTATAAGCACCTGGATGGTGCTTATATTCTGGGAGGGAGGGGGTTGGTGTACTCTCATTTTTTGCCAAATACGAGTATACTCTGTATCCTATGCTATTTTATAACAGAATATAAGCACCATCCTGAGAGAATACATCTCAGTGGGCAGGTAAAGTGGGCAGGGGTGCAGTTTTATTCCCCAGTGTACTTTGTGGAGTCCTACCTACTCCATCTGTGTTGCTTTGTAGCTTTTACTGGTGTTGGAGATTTGAGGGTCCTGTGTTCTGCCTCCTTAAAGGGTGGGGGAAGTCAGTCCCAGGATTGCACTGCTGTGAAGGAAGGGGGGCTATTTTTTAACAGATCTTATCTCCTGCTTTGGTTCAAGGGGTGAAGGGAGCCCTGAGGAGTGATCTGCAGTGCTTCCCATAGTTTGTAAACCGTGAAAATTGTGATCACGATCCAATTTTAGTTTCATGATCATAAGCTGCAGGGAATCCTGTAGGTTGTTCCACAGTGCTCCCCACATCCCTCAGACCTCTTCTGGAGGTAAACAGATATTGTCTTACAATAGCCCATTGTCCCTGCAGCAGCATGATCCTGGCAATTATATTGGTGCCTTTTCTCCTGCTCCCCCAAAAGTTTATCTTGAGAGGTTTTTACCTGAGAAGTCGGAGAACCCCTGGATTAGGATATAGGGTACATTGAGGATTCCTTCCCTTTTCTAAGGCCCTCCCGTTCTCAGGAGTGCCCCAAGCTTCCCATTTTCTCTTTTTGGCACCTGCATAATAGCCAAGCTACACTGGTGCTGTGTTTTTCTGATTGG
Source organism: Cryptoblepharus egeriae (assembly GCA_030015325.1). Lineage (NCBI taxonomy): Eukaryota > Metazoa > Chordata > Lepidosauria > Squamata > Scincidae > Cryptoblepharus > Cryptoblepharus egeriae. Next base: position 119,034,797 of record JAREYC010000002.1, read on the forward strand.
TGGGTGGACATTTATGCCAGAGGGACTGTCATTGTGCCAAATTACCTCAAGGATAGGAATAGACCTTTATTTTTTCCACTCCTCATCTGCTCAGATATGTCAAGCTCCATCTCTTTCCCTTCTTTAATTCCATTCAACTTTATTTCTTAACAAGACTTGCACCAAGTGCTGGGAATTGTGACCTATAGATGAGTCCCTGCATAATAAATAGAGATTGTTATCTGAGAATGTGTCCTTGTTTCTCCTCTCTTTTATTGTCATTCTGCTGACTTTAAAGACAGGAGCTGTGCTTGTTGCTTGGTAGCACTGTGTCCACATGTTTGATCTTGAACTTTTGCTGTCAGGCCTGATAAGAGAAAGCCTTTGCCACTTGGTTTTGAGCATGCAGATGTTTCAGAATGGGGTGGTGTCATGGCTGCTATGGGTTATAACAAATGGACTGTCTTTTTCTAGTGTCCAATTACTAGTAGCAAAAAGTTTTTGTAGGACTGTTTTCCTGTTGCCCTCTATTGTATTCCAACATCTTAGGTTTCAGATATCTTTTCTGATAGAAAGATTATGTACCTGGGGAAGACGAGACTCCTGTACCTTTAGCTATGTGTGTATGTGTAAAATATTTAGAATTTTGGAAGGGATTTCAGTGCATGACTGATGTTTACAGCTATTAAAGGGAAAGGAACTTTGCTCTTCTTTGACTCCTGTAATTTTACTCAGTAGTCCTGACAAAGTGCTATAAGAAAATTGAAGGTAAAGGGGGGAAAAATGTTTCAGGTGTGTTAACAGACAAAAAACTATTGGTTATGATAAGGAACCCCTAGACTCAAAAGCAGTATATCTTTAAATACTTCTGAAAAGAAGAGATTTTCCTTTTACTCTGATTGCTTGGAAGCATATGGTTAGTCATTGAAAAAAAAGTTGTTGGGCTAGGTGGCCTTTTGATCTGATCCAGCAGAATTATTAATAATTTTATTGGAAATGAAGTCATTTGGACAGTTCATTATCCAAAGGAAGCAACAAACTGGTCCTTTAATACTGTGACATTTTCTAGTCCTCTTGATAGGTTTGCCCTGTTCTCTTTTTTACTGTTTAAACTAAGCAATGGTTTTTAAATTTCTCAGGCATAAAAGTCACAAGGTATTTTGTGTGTAGAACCGGGGGAAAGGTAGCAGTGCAGTCCCCAGAATCATAATTCTGTAGGGCAGGAGGGTTTATTTTAAAGTTACCTTATCTGCTGCCAGAGTCTGGGGGTGAGTATGGAGCCTGCTGGAGGCCTTCCTATGGCTTATAGAAAGCCGCAATTGCTATTTTCATTTTCCAGAAACTATGGGGAGCACTGCAGAGGGATCCGCTAGCCACCTTGTATGCCCTGGACTCCAGCAGTATATAAAGTACCGTAAGTTTTAAAACTGCAGCACTATCCTGGGAATCATGTTGCTGCCTTCTCCCGACCCTTAAGGGGGCAGAGGTTTTTAGTCTTTGGGCTGGGGCTTTATGACACCCCAGTTTGTGAACCACTGGTTTAAAGATTTTCTCTGGGGAAGTTCTGTTTTGGAAATACAGTAGATAAAAACTGTTGAAATAGTGAATTGCAGGTAAATGCATTAGAAAAACCATTCAGAGGGAAAGTACTATTTTAAAGCAAGCTAGGCTACTACTTGTGTTTTCTTTGTCATGGAAAATTGCGTTGAGCAGCTATGATTCAAAAAACAGTGTGTGGTTGTTTTCTTCTTCATAAACCCATCAGTGGGTGGCGGAATAACTATTGTATGCTTAATAATTGGTTTAATCTCCTCCACAGCTAGTTCAAGCTAAGCTTGTCAGAATTTTCCATGCCATGCATCTAACAGCTCTTCTGCAATGGTGGCTGGGTATAAAGCAAAGTTTATGCTGTGCTGTACTAAAAAGCAGGCCTCCGTCAGTCTTGGAAGACTATGGTATCGTGCTTGGCGCTGCATGCGAAGCACGAAAGCCTGGGTTAGATTGTTATGAAGGATAGGCTGTTATCCAAGCAGCAAATCCCCCCTCTCCACGCCACTGAATTAGTCCAATGGAAAGGCATAGCCAATACGATTGGATCTAGTTCGCTTTGCAGAGCTGGGCTAAGTACAGGAGCTCACCCTGTCTTGTGAGGCTGGCCTGGGTCTCGAACCCTGGCCTGCTGGTTAACAGGCACAGTGTCTTAACCACTTGCACCACCCACAGCCAGTGTGCTGTACTATTGGCTTGTCAAATGCAATAGCCACTGATCAAGCAGCACAATCCTTTCCTCCAGTGTTACATGGAGACCATTAAAAGAATCATTTAGCACAGTGGTTCTCAAACTTCCTAATGCCGTGACCCCTTAATACAGTTCCTCATGTTGTGGGGACCCCCAACCATAAAAATTATTTTCGTTGCTACTTCATAACTGTAATTTTGCTACTGTTATGAATAGTAATGCAAATATCTGATATGCAGGATGTATTTTCGTTGTTACAAACTGAACATAATTAAAGCATAGTGATTAATCATAAAACAATACGTAAAGACAGACAGACAGATAGATGTGGCATAGCTAAGAGGGCGTGACTAGGAAGGAGGGAGGGAGGGAGGAATGGGAATGTAAGTACCTGGGTGAGAGAAGGCCTCCATAGGATTGGGATCTCAGGCAGCAGAGCCAGCCACTATTTCCTGGGAGTAAGTTCTGGGACTGACTTCTGAGTAGACATGCATAGAACTGGGCTCTAAGGCTGCAATCCTCCCTGCCCCCAAGGCTCCACATCGTCTCACAGCTGCTCAGAGGCTCCTTCTGAGCTGCTTCTTCCAGCCGCAGCAGCTCCAGTGTTTCTGCCAGGTCTTTCCACCTGGCTCCCTTCACCAGGAGTCTTTAGGCGACCCCCAGGAAAGCTCCAGGCGACCCCCAAAGGGGTCCCGACCCCCACTTTGAGAAACACTGATTTAGCAGGTCTTGTTTGGAGAAGTTGAAATGATGGTTTTGGGTTATAATTTCAGTATCTCAATCAGTAGCATACTGAGACCTAAATTTGAAATATCTATTTGAAAGTTAGTATTAAATATCTATTTGGAAGTTAGCCTTATTGGAGATAGATAGATAAAATTAATAAATGAAGAGTCACTGACTGACTCATCGACTCCCAGCTAAAAGCACCGGACATAAAAGCGTGAAATTGGGGGAGGGTATTCCTTCTTTGATGTAGGCACCCATTAAGAACCGATTTTGAGAAATTCAAACCGGAAAGGGTGAAATGTTGTGTAATGTGTTTTTGTCCCTCCTCTCTATGTTGATGAGTCAACATTTAAGGCTAGTTGACTCTTCAATGCCCAGCCCAAAACCCCGGATCCGGAAGCATGAAATTTGGGGAGCAAATTCTTTCTGTGACATGAGTCACAGTAGTCACAGTAAGAACCAATTTTTAGATTGGTTCTGTAAGAACCTCTGAGGCCCAGGGGGTGAAAAGAGGTACAATGTGTTTTTTGTCCCTTTACATAACATTAAAATTGACTGATCAACTCTCAGCACCAACCTCTGGACTTCAGAAGCATGAAATTTGGGGTGTGTATTCTTTTTGTGATGTAAGGACCCACTAAGAGCTAATTTAGTTCCTGGTGGTGCCTGGCGCCTGGCAGGGATTCCTGGTGCTGAGTAGGGATGCCTAGTGTCCATTTCCCACAAGTGACTGGTAGTTTCTGCTGCCCATTAATGCCTGATGGTGCCCACTGCAAGGTGGTGCCTTCTTCCTGTTGGTGCCAGTACCCAGTGCCCAGTAGGTGCAGTGTCTAGTAGAATGGTGTCTGGCGCCTGGCTTCTGCTGCCCAGCCTGCTGCCTGATAGGGGTGCTTAGTGGCTGGTAGTGTCTTGTGCCTGCTACCCAGTGGAGCTTGGTGGTTCCTGGTGCCTATTAAGGATCCTCAGTGGTATTGGCTGCCCGATGATACCCACTAGTGCCTGATGGTGCCCACTGCCTGCTGATGTCTGGTGCTGCCCACTGATCCCTAGTAGGGATGCCCAGTGGCTGTTGGTGACCAGTGTCCAGTGCTGCCCGATGGTGCCAAGTGTGTGGTTCCTCATGACTGGTTGGGATGCCCAATGTCCACAGGTGCCTTCTCCTGCCTGCCACTGTGCCCTCATACCCTCTGGTGCCTATCTGTCCCCAGCACCCACTTCCCAGCAGTGTCTTGAGCTCACAAATATTTTTGAAATTTTACTCCCGCATGACAGATAAATTCACTAGTAGTGGAATAAAGATGTTATGTGCTTGAAAAAAATCAAACTATAATCTTGATCCTAACTGGGCACTAACAACAGTGGAATACTGTTTCAGGACTTTTTTATGCTCAAGCTTATAAACTATTAAAGTACTGTTGGTCTGCAAATCACTTGGCTCTTTTCTTTAAATATAAATGAAACAATTTAAGCTCCGACTCTTGCTGTGGTAGCAGATTCCACAGCTGGTCACCTTACTGTGATGAATGCTTTGCTATTCCTGCACCCCTCACCTGGATTGTTTTGGAGGGTAAGACAATTAAGATATCTGGGTTCTATTCCTGGATCTGTCATAACTTTACAGAGTGACTTTGGAATATGTCCTCTTTGTACCCTATCAATAAACAATAGATAGCAGGGCTAACTCATCTTTGTGAAATATGGAAACTGCACTTGAAAATTGTAGTATGAAAACTGCTTCTTAACACTTGAGCAGATTCTCTGGAAGAGGAAAGGAGGGCATTCTCCACAAGTGGGTTTGTCCCGCCCATCGCTTAAGGGACTGTCTCTTGAGATGGGGCCGAACTAGATTGTTGTCTTCCACCTCATGGGGCAGGGGCGACCCGACCCACTCTGGCTCTGACTGCCGTAAAGACGGGTCAGGACTGCTCAAGCTCCATAGAACTTGGCCCACTTGTCTCTTCTTTTCTCCTTTACTCCTCTCCTGGCTTCAACTCCATTATACCATACCCTTCCTTCCATACCCCTCTGTCCAGCCACCTAGGTGGGTTTGATGCTCTAAGAAATTGGCCCAGTGTGTGCCTGGTCTGCCCCAACCCAACTGAACCTGCAAGCTTCTATGTCTGGGGAGTGGAATGCACAGTCTACCATGCCTCCCTCCTTTTTCTTCTACGTCTGCCTTCTTCTTCTACATCTGCCTTCTTCAGAAGCTTGGAGTTCATTGGATTACAGCAGGTGCAATCCAACTGCCACTGGAAGTCCTTCAGGGAGGTTGCAGCAAGCCACGCGTCTCCCACTCAGTAAATCCACCCTCCTGCTTCCCTGGTCTTCAATCCTCTTGTGGAACCTATGGAGCAGCCTGCTAGCCCCACAGTGTAGTGTGCCAGGCCTGGGTGTGAAAGCCTATAGTATATAAACAAATGGGGGGCAAGAGGTCAAAGAGTATGATGTAGGAAGCCATCCTATTTTTCAACTAGGTGGAGAACCACTTGGCCTCTATCAGGACACAATATCTAGCACAGACACGCTTTGTTGCATGCAGTGTTGTAGTGGACTGGCCAAGCTGGCAGAATCTCAGTGAATCAGAGTGGCATCTCTCCATCTGGAAGTTTTCCACCAGGTCACAAAGGGGTTTGGAACACCAGTCATGGACTTATTTGCAAACAGAGAAAATGCACAAACAAGAAGATTTCTCACCAGAACAAGCAAATCAGGAACAGAGGGAGTGGATGCCATTCAGGTTCATTGGCCCCTAGGGTTCACCTCTTTTGTTGCTTCCAGTCACTTTATGCAAGATCTGGAAGTTAAACTCATATCTCCTTATTGGTCTTGTTGCCCGTGGTTCCTATCCATAGTTAAAGTGTTGGCAGCTCCTCGCTGGACCATTAGGCAATATGTCCTGATACTTTCCTGGAAAGAGAAAGGGGATAGTATCACATATTCTATGTGCCTTAACTGTTATGGAATGGTTATCTGACAATAAAGCAAGTTAATGGTATTTTCTGAGAGACTGTTTGCCCTTTCCTTCCCAATAATTTTCAAGTGGGTGCTCTTCTTTTATTTAGGAGGAGAGTATGTGGCCCTCCTCATCCCAGCAGTGTTTTTTTTCTAGTGGTTTCTGCTGGTATTCTTTAACATCTTTTTAAATTGTGAGCCCTTTTAGGAAAGGGAGCCATTAGTTATTTCATTTTCTTCAAAATGAACTTTTAGTTGAGTTACCATATATAAATACTGTTGTTGATAATGACCCATTCTAGTTGAGAAAAAACCTGCAAAACGTAAAAGATACTTGACTGATCTAGCCCTAAAATTGGGCCAGCATATCAGCTCATCCATTGAAAGGACAAACAAGGTTTGGTGCTTTGCTGGATGGAAAAGAAGTGGGGGGATGCAGCCAGTGATGGGCTTCAAAAAAATTAAGAACCGGTTCTCTGCCCATCTGGCAGCCACTTTTAAATGGCTATTTTTAAACTTTATATGTCCTATCTCTTGTTAAGAACCGGTTCTATAGAATAGGTGCGAACCTGCTGGAGCCCACCACTGGATGCAGCTCTATCAAAGGCATGCAGTGAGTAGTCAGGGATGACTCACAAAACAGTTTGTGATTTCCTTAGTATGTTGATGATTCTTAAGAAAACACACTTTATATTATGAGAGGATGTATGAAAACATAACTGAATTACAGCCTTCACGCCATCACTGGCTGCTTTGAAAATGAAAATACCTTTACCTTTTCCATCCTTAATCTGGACCTTCTGGAGGTCAAGGGATATGTGGCGTCCTTGTCGCCAGCTCTGTCAAAGGCACGCACTGCCTCAACTTTCAGAACCCCTCTGGGAGATCTTAGACGGGGATCCGAGTGTCAGAGAGGCTGCATGTGCCTTCCCCAGTGCTCAGAACACACTCTGGAGGGTTAAAAGTGTCCTAAACTATGGGTTTCATTACCTGCAGTCTTCAGTATCTGTGAGGGTTCTTGGAACAGAACTGCCATGGATAACAAGGGTCCACCTGTACATAATGCCAAAAAGTTTGGAACTCCATTATCTAGATAAAGAGATGTCCAAACTTTGGCCATGCAGCCTGCAGCAAACCCACTCCATCCAGCCCTCGGACAAGCCCTGAAATCTTTCAAAGGTTAGGGAAGCTCTGCTCCCCTCACCTCTAGAGAGTATTCTGAGCGCTGGGGAGGCTGTAAACACTTTCTCTGTGACTGAAAGTGCTTTGAAGATCACCCCCTCTCTCTGTTTAAAAAACTGGTTTGAATTCATTTAGTCTCTAATATACTGTATTTATATAAATTTATTCAAATTTGAAATGAAAATAAATTCTTTTTTTCCTTCCAACCCCCAACAGTGTCAGAGAGATGATGTGACCCTCCTGCCAAAAAGTTTGGAACCTCTGCTCTAGATAAAATGATAATAAAAATCATATTCTTGAAAAAGAAGCCTGAAACAGCTTCTGAATCATGGAAGCTTGAATCATATTCTTGAAGCAAAAGAAGCTTCTCTACATACAGTATTATAATTTGGGGTTGTCATGGAAGAATCCTGAATTTTTTAATCAGCTGAAACAACAGTTTTAGGAGTTTCAGGTTTTATTCCAAACATATCTTTATTCTGTGTATAACCTAAGGAAAGCTTGTGGTTTCTACAACAATTCAAGAATAATAATGCAAGAATAATCTTTTTTAATTATAATCTTTTAAAATAATCATTATCCTGAGCCAAGTAAACTGATTTCGCAGACAGTAGGATCTTGTATACATTATAGAAACATCAACTTCAGTTTCTCTAAGCATTTTCTGTCAGGCGAAACTTCTAATTTTTTTGTCAGACTCAGGCCAGCCAAATGAAGAGGTTGCATAGCAAACAAAATCTGCAGGGCATGACCAAAACCTGACAAATTTTCACACTGCTCTTACCTTCTTTGGGCTACATCTTTTTCTAGTGTGTGAGATGTGTTTTTTTTTCCCCCTTCCTGAATTATAGTTAAAGAATGTTGGTCATGACTAAACATAATTGTGCTTAAGGTGATGAGTTGGGCAAAACTAAAGTCCCCTGAATTTCATTATGAATTTAATCATGTTTAATGTTATTTAGGTACAAATAGTTTTTGTGGTGTTTTTTAAAAATTTTTAATAGAAAGATACCGTACTTTTCTAAAAAACAAAAACAAACCATGTTTGGCAAATGGCCTCCTCCTTTTGTCCCAGTGCAACATCTAAATTTCATTAAGAATGTAGGTAGGATTTTCATTCTTTCTCCCCAAATTTCATGCTTCTAGGTCCAGCAGTTTGGGTTGGGTGTCAATGGGTCAGTCAGTCTCTTTGTTGATAGCTGGTAGATAGAGTAGATAATGAAGATTTATACTTAGCTGTGTAGACATAATGAGCTCTTGTTTGGCACAATTTTAATACTGTTTCACAATTTTTAATACTGTTTTACTACAGTCGTGCATTCATTTCTCCTGCATTCATTTACTGAGCACATGTTGTCACCAAGGAGGGCTTCCTGCTTTCTTGGAAGAAAATCCTTATTGGAAGAAAATCCTTATTGGAAGTCTTTCAATGGCAGCAAATGAAAGTAACTGGAAAAGAAAACAACAAATATAGCAGCATTTTCAATATATTTCATGCAGAATGGCAAGTTTAATGCCCATTCTTAATTGGAATTCTCTCCAAATTTCTACATTTTCCAAAGTAGTAATCAAGCAAAGCAGACTGTGACTGTGGTTAAAATATGGTATGGGGAAATTGAATTGTTTTCCTAGTTCTTTAATGCTTTTTTGAGTGAGCCTTCATACCGAGGCTCAATATCCTTGCATTTATTTTTATGCAATTTTTGTCTCAAAGTGGCTGAGGTTAGATCTTTCAATTGAAAGGTAAGCATCAAGAAGCACTTTAAAGTTCATGATCTTTTATAGTAAAACCTTGGATTGAGAGTAACTTGGATTCAGAGCATTTTGCAAGACAAGCATTTCTAACAAAATTTTGATCTATACCGGTATATAAAAGAGAAAAGTCACTGACTGACTCACTCATCAACGCCCTGCTAAAACTGCTCAGCTTAGAAGTGTGAAATTTGGGGTGGGTGTTCCTTCTGTGACAGAAGGATGCACTAAGAACTGGTTTTCGGAAATTCCAACCAGAAGGGATGAAATAGGGTGCAAGCGTTTTCCTCCCTATACTTTACATTGAAGAATTGGTGACTGACGGATGCTCTGCCCCAACCTCTGGACCTAAAAGCGTGAAATTTGGGGAGGGTGTTCCTTCTGTCACATGAACACCCACCAAGAACAAATGTGGAAAAATTTAACCCTTGAAGGGCTGAAAAAGGGTGCAATGTGTTTTTGTCCTATAACATGGAAGACGGTCCAACATCCAGCCAATTTGGTGCTTGGTGCCGGGTGCAGTGGGGGGGATGTTGTTTGGAGGAAGAGGTTGCACTGGGGAGGATGCTGTGCATGGGGGGTTGCACATGGGGAGATGATGTGCATGGGGGGGATGATGCACATCGGAGGGATGAACATGGGGGATGTTGCACATGTGGGTGGATGCGCATGGGGGGTTGATGTGCATGGGGGATTGATGTGCAGTGGGGGGGTGCTGTATGGGGGAATTTTACTCCCGCAACGCAAGTACGCTTTTCACTAGTTTGTAATATAAGTGACGTCTTGTAAAACAAGCATAAAAAAATCCAGGCTGAGATATGGCCAGTTTCAGTCCTCTTCCAGCACCTGCTCAACCTTTCCTAGAGACCAGCCTATACATGATTACTCTGAATTAAGCCTATTATATTCAGTGGGGCTCATTTCTATGTAATGGAGGAATGGAAAGGAGCCTGAGAGAACTAGGCTGCAATCCTAACCATCTCTATTTAGAAGTAAGCTCATCTTGAGGAAGCCTCTGGAACCCAACCCACCACCCCACCCTGTTAGGAGAACAAAGAGTTGGGGGCCAGATGTAGCAAAGAGTCCAGGAGTTGGTCTCAAGATCCTCTCTTGAGTTCTTTTCCCCTTTTTTGTTTTAAAAAATGAGATACATAAGATTACATATAGGTTTCGTTTCTCCTAGGTTTCATTTCTCCTTACAACTTCACTACTGGACAGCAGGATGAGCATAGTGGCACTGAGCTAAGAGACGAGGCCCCCACACTCCTCCAGAGTGTGCTCTTGGGGAGGAGGGGGTGGGAGTGTGCTCCAAACCAGGTCTCTTGTCTCAGCAACTCCATCTCAATACTGTTCCATTGCTACACTACCCCACCCCACCCCACCGATATCTGAACCAAATATCTAATATACTATGGTTACTACTGAACTATCTATCTACAGTATTTATATACTTATTTTCAACTTAAAAGTTCACAAAGTGGTTTCACAAAGAAAGTGAAAACATTAATAGCTAGTGGGTCCTAAAAGGGCTCCTAAAATGCAAAAAGAACACCCTAACCCTTGAACAGACATTGCTGGGAAGTGTGTAGGGCCAGTTACTCTTCCCTACTAAATAAAGGAGGAATACCCGCTTGAAAGAGTGCCACTTGCCCAGTTAGCGGGGTCCAGTTAGCAGAAAAACCATTGCTTTTTCTGTAGAACAGCAGGTGCACTGATCACACAAAATGATTAATATTAAATAGGTAAAATTATTTGTTTTATTCAGTTCACTTTTGTTGCTGGAAAAGTATGGACATTTTTGAATTACATGGAACTGTTCATCAATAGGAATAAATTGGGTATCATTTTAAAGTAAGGAAATTTTAAAGTAAGGAAATTAAAGTGACCTTCTGGAGTACTTTTCAGCTCAAGCTGCCTGGGATCAAGGCCATTCTGGAAGCCTTGCACCCCATGACTGACCTTCCACAGCAGCCAAAGCTGTAGCTTATTCCCAAGTAAATGCAGCTGTGCAGATTCAGTTTCAAAGGGCTTCAGGAGGCTTCAAAGCTTGGTGAAGGGAACTTCCTCCTGGGTTGATTTTGGAGGCTCTGTTTCTTGGATCAGGACCCTTCTGGTGTCCTTGGCTTCTTCTCAGCCTGCTGTTTCCAGCAGACTATGGCGCATTCACCTACTCGCAAGTAAAGTGGCAATATGCAAAATTTGGGCCTTTTAAAGTTTTTTGGCCATAACTTTGCTAGGATGGTTCTAACTCAAAATGGATTGTTGCATTGGACTCTGAATCCAATGACATATAGCTCAGTTGGGTAGTGCACACCATCATGAAGTTGGTTTTTGGGTGTGCAACAGCCCCCCAGTGTGCTCCATTCCCCCAGAGCATGTAGTTGGTGTGGGCTACACCTCCTGCACACCTCCTACACTATCCTAACGACGGCCCTGGCTGAAATTCATTCTTTTATGATTTACACAGCACATGTTTACTCAGAAGTAAATCCCTCTGACTTCAGTTGGACCTCTTCTTTAGTAAGGCTGCAGTCCAGAGTTAAGGCATTGAGGAGTGCCCTAGCTGGGCTGCCCCAACTACAGTGGTACCTCACATAAGAATTAATTCGTTCCAGAGGCAGTTCCTTTACGTGAAACTTTCTTTACGTGAAGCAGATTTCCCCATAGGAAATAATGGAAACGCAGATGATTGGTTCCACAACCCCAAAAATATTTATATAAAAATATTAACTGGATGTAAAAATGATGACAAAACACTGTAATTGAATTCAAAATGTGCATTCAATGGGCATGATCCTATGAAGTCTACTTAGGCTGCAATCCTAAAGACACTTTCCTGGGAGTAGGACCCATTTAACACAAGGAGGTAGACTTCTGGATAGACATGGGTAGGAGGCTGCAATCAAAGACACTTTCTTCTGTAATCCAAGACACTTTCCAAGTGTATCCCCACTTTCTCCTTCTCTTCATCCTGAGCCTCTCTCTCTCTCTCTGCTCCCTTCTGGCTGGCCCTGAGCTGCTTCCCTCTTCTCCACTACTCTTCTCTCCCTCTGCCCAGCGGATGTCTGGCCACAGGAGGAACAGCATGGAAGTGTACTTTCACTATGGGCAGGTGTGCTAGGAAGCCCTGACACTTTTTAAACAGGTTGCTGGCTAGCGCGTCTGCCCCAACTGCCAACGAATGTTTTCTTTACGTGAAGCACTTTCTTTACATGAAGCAGAATCCTAGAGAAATTTTTTTTTGTTACGTGAAACTTACTTTACGTGAGGCGTTCTTTACGTGAGGCGTCACTGTATTCTGAATCCAGAGGAGAAAGTTATGCTGGATCCAGAGAATCAGTAAGCCTGGGTATGCTCAGTAGGGACCAAGTCAGTGGTACCTGGGTAGGGTTTGCTCCCAAGGAGACCCCCCTCAGATCATGCTGAACAAGGAACAGCTGTGGTGCCTGCCTTATAAGGAGTCCCTGGCAACCAGTAACAGCTACAGCATGAGGTTGCAATACAGTTTACAGGGAGGCAATGCTGAACATGCCCTGAACATGCCTCTTCTGAGCTGCCTAGGCTTGCACAGCTAGGCCAGCCTGGGTCCATCTGTATTGGGGCAGCCTATTTTGCCTTAGGCAGCCTATGTTGCCTTAGGCTGTCCCAAGCCTTTTCTGGCATAACTGAACTTGCTCCAAACCTAATTATTTAGTAAATTTATTTTATTTAGTAAATTTGTACCCCACCTTTCTCAGCCTGTGGCAGACTCAACCTCGTTACCTAACCCTAACCTCCAGTTAGGCTGGCCTAAGCCCTTGCATTAGTCCTGTGTTGACTTAGGGGTGTCACAAAAATGCCATGAGACACTTCTGCGCCACTCCTGGGAGAGAGAGGCCAGTGCATAGACATGCACTTGCCTTCCTACTTCACCAAAGGAACAGGAAGACCAGTGAGTTGTGCAGGCCCAGATTAGAATTGCACCCTTAGCCAGGATGAGAGAACCATAAACATTTGTTATCTTTTTTGTTTTGTTGCCTTATTAAGAAAACCAAAGTTTGCCATTCTAGAGTTTGCTCTTCTGCTCCAGATATCACTTAATCTTAAGTCCCATTTATTTTATTGTTAATTTTGGCTTATTAAAGAGGAAGAGATTATGTGGTGATCCGCAAAAAGGAAACACAGAAACTGTGCTAATAATGGAACTGGTGTCTTAGGTTGATGAACAGCACTTAAATAAATAGCTATTCTTTGTCAATGTTCCAAAGCCATTTTTGTATTTGCAGATGTTTGTGCAAAGAGTAACTGACTTTGGATGTCATTAGAAAACACTACAAACTTCTGTGGTAGGAAAAATAAGCTTGTGCAGTGATTGTCTAGTATTTCAGCCTGAGACCCCCCCTTCAAAGAATGACAATCTGTCCTGGACCCCCAGAAGTGATGCCACAGAAGTGCCATTAGTGTGATGCCAGAGCTCCTCCATGTCTGCCCAGAAGCATGTACCTGTGTGTTCATTGTGTTCAATTCCCAGGAAAGCAGCCTGGATGCTCCATTCCATCATGGAGGCACCCCATGCTAGATTCCAAAATGGTAGCTACCAACTTTTTGTGACACCCCCCCCCCCCAAATGAAGTCATGACCTCTCAATGGGGTTCTTAGTCAGGGATTCTTCAATGTAAAGTATAGGGAGGAAAATGCATTGCACCCAATTTCACCCCCTTCCAGTTGGAATTTCAAAAAACTGGTTCTTAGTATATCCCTCTATCGCAGAAGGAACACCCACCCCAAATTTGACGTTTCTAGGCCCAGCGGTTTTGGGTGGGCATTGCTGAATGAGTCAGTGAGCGACTCAGTGAGTGACTTTTCAATTTTATATATATAGACTAGCAAAATGTACCCCTGTGTGCCATCCCCCCATTGTGTGTCATCAGTTGCATCCCTGTGCACTTTTATATACACAGACTAGTGAAATGTAACCCCGCGTGCCATACCCCATTGCGCATCATCAATTGCATCCCCCCATGCAACACCCTCTTCTCATGCAACACCATCCTCCCCATGGACACCCCCCACAACGGGGAACAAGTGAAGGATTTGGGTCTGGGTGTTGATCAGTCTTTGATGTGTAGGCCAAAAATGAGTTGCACACTTTTTAAAAACTCTTTATGGGTTTGAATTTCTAGAAATTGGTTCTTTGGGGGTTCTCCCTTCATGGAAGGAATGCGCTCCCTGAATTTCATGCTTCTAGATTTGGAGGTTGGGGCAGAGCATCCATCAGTCAATGATTTTTCAATATAGAGTATAGGGAGGAAAAGTGTTGCGCCCCTTTTCACCTCCTTCCGGTTTGAAATCCAGTTTGAATTCCAGTTTGAAGTCAGTCAGTGAGTCAGTCAGTGACTTTTCAGTTTTATATATATAGATAATGCCCAGGTACCGAGCACCAATGGGCAGCATGGGAAGTTATGCCAGCCTAAATTGGTTAGGATTGCATCCTGAATGTACCTTGTGTTCTGTCTCACAGATGGAAGTAATGTTGAATGGAGGCACCTACTGTGTTATAGAGGTAGCCAGGCTCTGTTGCAGATATAAAGGAGTGGCAACAAGATACAGTATCTAGTTGTCTTATGTTCTCCAAGAGGCAGCTATTGGGTTCTTCTTCAGTCATCAGCTGGCATTTGGAGAACAGGTCATCTTCTCAGCCAATATGCTGTTGTGGGTACCACTGAGTTATGTGTCATTCATGACATGCTTCAACTCTTAGTAATTATTTGCAATATTTCTTGCCTCATCCGTTGTCAAACACTGATTCCTTAGGTCTTCATCAATGGGTTTGAGCCATTTTCTTCCATTTTCTTTGGTGCTGCCTGTTGAACCCTCTAGCAGGGAGGTTGGTCTCACTAGCAATTCTGGATTGTTGTCCCTACAATCCAGAATAACTATGGGAAGACATAAGAGGCACTTACTCTGGATTGCTCTATGCATTTCGCATCGGTGGCACTGTAACTACATTGGTGTAAAAGGTCCTGTAGTTACTCAGGATTGTAGCCTGTGTGACAGCAGACTGGTGATCATTCATGCAGACTTGGCCAAACCAGGTCTTTTTGGATTTGTTCCTCAACTGATGTTTGATGATCATACCTTATCTGAATGGTCTCTTTACCATTGCAATCACAAAGACAGAAACCCAATGTCTGTCTCAGGTATCTTGTTTGGAAGACCTTGAGCTTGTTTACACTTGATTTGAGCATGGTCTATGTCTGAGCCATAAACCGGTAGTTGGCAAAATCAGTAATTGCAAGAGGAAAATTTTGGTCTTGATTGAGGTATGGGCCTTCTTCCAGTGGCACAATTTGAGCAAGGCAAATGTTTGGCCTATCCTGCTGATGAATTTGGTGATGGGTGCCACTTTTGCTCCTGTACTAGCAATCCCAGATATTTAAATTATTGAACCTTCTAGATTTGGACTTCCTTCAGGTGAACAAAGGACAATAATCCATCTGTGGTCATAACTTAAGTCTTTCAAAGTGGTTTGTTTCATTGCATTCCACTGTAAATTACACATCCAGCTGTATATAAAATTCCTAAAAACCATGATTTTGGCGATCTTGAGCACTAGTGGTGTCACTCTCTTCAAGGGTGCCAACTTTCTATCACCTTATTGCGGGGATTCTGAAACTTTAGCTTGGAACCCAATTTGTCATGGCTGGAAATCGCATCACATAGCAAATTAAAATAAATAAATAATTGTGAATACACAAGTAAACCAAGTGAATACCCTAATCCCCCCCAACAGTAAAATTTTTAGTCTTATCTCATGCCAAGTTCAATGTAAATTCTTATATTTAAACTAGTTCAGTGTGATTTGATGTTAAATCAGTTTTAAATCCACTATGCTTAAAAAAAATTGTAGGTTAAAAAGCAGTGGAAAAATTGATTTAAAGACTCACTTCCAGATTTCTTGACTCTCATGTTGAGTCAAATCCATGTATAAAAAAAATTAAGGTACAATCCTAACCAGATAAGGCTGGCACAATTCCCCTGTCTCCCTGTTCCTGTGGTGGTGTGGGGATGGTGGTGCATGTCTGCACACTGGCCTAAACCCCTCCCTAGTGTAGTGCAGAAGTGCCTTGCAGCAGTTTTGCAACACCCTGACGCCAGCAGCTATGGACTTATGCCAGACTACAATTAGGGATAATAATTGTAGCCTTTGTATATAACTAGGGTAAATATCCATAGCAGTTACGTGTCCACGCAGTTACGTCACCCTCTAGTATTATCTACCCGTCATCTTAACTGCTCCAGAGCAAGAGGCTTAATTTCACTTTAGGATATAGGCCTAGGTTGGACACATGTGAAAATGGTTTTTTAGCTAAAACTGTGGATGTGTGAAGAGAGCTAGCCATTTAATTTTTTTTGGATCAAGTTTTTGTTTTGCCTGTACTGTATATGGTTGTTTTAAGTCAACAGCAACAATTACTCCATCATCATTTGCCTTTCAGGCAGACAGCACCAGCTCTGCTAAACCACCCATCATAATTAATTTTGCAAATGCTCCGTGCAGAATAATGGAATGAAGTATGTGAAAAATGGAGTTATTGAGTCGTCCTTGATTTGTCTGTCTTATTAAACTGTGTTGAATGAAGTGGCTGTTCACACTCTCATCAACAATGAAGAAGCAGCAAGGCCCACTTCTCTTAATGCTATCCGGGATGGAGGGAGAGCAGCATCTTTTGGCACCTCTCCTTTTGGTGATTGCTCCCTTCCTCCCTCTTTTTTTCCTTTTTTTTGCTGTGCAGCTGTATGTCTGTGTTGCCAAGTTTATGTTCACATCAGAATGGAATTAACTGCTAATAGTCAGACCTATCCTCAGGTGCAGGTCCACCAGAGACTCCTTAAGGCAGGGGTTCTTAACCTTTTTATGATTCCAGACCCCCAATTGGTTGTCCAATATGGTCCCATACCCCTTCACTTGACTGTCAAATACAGAATGAATGGCGGTGCGCAGTCACTGCCTATATATACAATGCAAAATGTGTTTCTAGAAATTTTGAGATATGTACATTGACAATAAACAAGCAAATATATGCTTGTTCAGTAAATACGTACATGCATAGTAAATTTAAATATTAAAATTAAAACATATTAAATTTAAATTTAAAGTTGTAGTAAATACACACATGTATAATTAAATATAAGTATTTGCAGGAAATGCTTTAGAAAGATTCTATCGCATTCCATTCACATACTACCCAAGTGTAAATTAATACATTTAAGAGATTGAGTCCTACATCCCCAGCATTTGGTTCCCATACCCCCAAGGGGTATGGATACCCCAAATTAAGAATCCCTGCCTTAAGGGAAAGGGACTTTTGTTAATGGAGCTTCCCAAGTCTCATGCTTTTTTGCTGACAGACATGAGAACTTTTCATTTGGACTTTGCAGCCTGTCATGGAAGATACAGCTCTGCCGCTTTTATCTATATACTATGTATCTAAAATTGAAGACTGACTGACTGACTCACTCACTCACTTACTCACTCATCAATGCCCAGCCAAAACGCTGGATGAAATTTGGGGAAAGTGTTGCTTCTGTGATGGAGGCACCCACTAAGAACCGGTTTTCAGAAATTCCAACCGGAAAGGGGTGAAAAGGGCACAACGCATTTTCCTCCCTATTCTTTGAATTGAAGAAACCCTGACTGGTGGATGTTCTGCCCCAACTCCCAGATCTAGAAGCTTTAAATTTGGGGAGGGTGTTCTTTCTGTGACATCAACACAGATAAAGAACTGATGTTGAGAAATATAATTCTTAAGGGGGTGAAAAGGAGTGCAGTGTGTTTCTGTCCTAAACTTAACAGTGAAGACTGACTGATCAACAATCCAGCCAATTTGGTGCCTGAGGCCTAATGCACTACCGGAGGCCTAATACACTGGTAGGGATGTTACACATGGGGGACGATGTGCATGGGGGTGATGCTCATGGAGCTTTGATACGCTTGGGGTTTTGAGGCACATGAGCGGATGTTGTGCATGAGGGTTGACGTGCACATGGGGGATTGATATTGTGCATGGGGGGATGATGTGTATGGGATTTTGATGCACATGGGATTTTGATGCACATGGAGAACGATGTGGATGGGGGATGTTGATGTGTATGGGGGTTTGATGCACATGGAGAACGATGTGGATGGGGGATGTTGCGAATGGGGGGTTGATATGCATGGGGGGTTCTTCTTTATTGCATTCTGATGTAAATTACACACTGAATGGTATATAACATGCTGGTATTATACAAATGGCAATTTTAGCTATTTTGGTCAATGGTGGGGTAACCCCAGTGCATGTCATCCCCTCCCTGTGTGTGTCATCCTAGCACTTCCTAGTGACTCAGTTGCCTGTGGAAAATGGTATGAGAGATATTGAAACTAGGAAAGTGGTAATTTCTTTTTTTTTGCTTTAGATAAAACAGATTGGGCTTGTGTGACAGCTGGATGGTGTTCATTTTGCAGACTTTGCCACATCATTACAATTTTGCTGGATATTTAGTTAGCTTGGAGGCAGGGTGGAAAAAGGAATATAGGATCTTGACATCCGTTATTGCCATCAAGATCCCCCCTGTCACTCCCAAAGTGCTCCAAGTTCAACTCCCTCCCCAATCTTCCTCAGAATTGCCTGCTGCCATCTTTCCTGGCAAGGCAGGGTGACCTGGTATCATAACTGCAAAAGAGGGCAAGGTCCCCCCAAAATGTAGGGCATCCAGGACAAATGTAGAACATGACAATAAAAGCTAGAAAACACTCAGATACTTTCATATGGTTAATTTAAACCTACGGTATATTATTATTAAATTTAAGACTGTTATTTATTACATGAAGGCTACATGCTGCCTTCACACAAGAGAAAGGAGGACAATGAAGATTTTTTCCCAGGACACAAGACTTAAAAAGAGGATATACCTGGAATAAAAGGGCATATGGTCACATTCTGGTAAGGCATCTGGAAGCTGCTGGAGCACTCAGGGGATCTCGGCAGATCCCTTTGACTCTGAAGCATATGATGGTGGTGCAGGTTTTGTGTTGCTGGAATGTGGCTTACAAGATTAGGCTCCCCCTCACATACCTAGAAGGAGCTTTCTTTACTCTTCTGCAAATCAATCCTTGCTTGACCATGTCTTCTTGGAAATACCTTTGTGTTTGTGTTGATTGAATAGGGTCGGGATATTAAGGCTTATCACTAATAGTAAAGTTCCCAAGGGGTCTGCTTGAATGATTAGTTTCCTGGTTGAATATGGTAATATTTGTACAACTTGTCATATCAGTAAAGCCATACTGATCTCTGTGACTTCTCTTGCTTACTGTTCTAGTCTCTTCTATCATATGCCACATGTTTTCTCTGCTTCTAATTCACTAAGTTCTTCTTCTCATTGTCTTAAATTTCTTCCTTTTCTGACAAAATGTTTTAGGGAATAGCAGGTCACATTCTGTTGCTGGCTTTGCTGACAAGCCTTTTTTCTTGTTTCTGTACTCATCCTGCATATCAATGATTTAAAAAATAGTGATCAGCCTTTTCTGGGAGGCCTCTAGCAGTTGGCAGAGATCTAAACTGTCAGTTATCCATCCATCCTCTGTGCTCCAGATCACGTCTTTAAACCCTTTTTGTCTTCAGTGGTTCTGGGATGGCTCAGCTCTACTTCCTAGTCAAAGGCAGGGTCATCTGAAGAGCACCAAAGCTCTCCCTTGATTCCCCAGAGTGATTTTGCCTGGCAAGCCAGCAACAGGATCTTGCTTGGCTCTTGCCAAGCGGCATTATTTGCATCTGACAGAGGAAGGGGATGCTGGTTTATAGCCCAGGAGGTCTGAGGTAGGCCAGAAATACCTATTGGGGTTCCCTTCCCCAATCTCTTAAATAAGACAGAGTCCCTTAAAACTTTGGCCAAGGTGGCCCATAAACCAGACTCTAAATCCTGTGTATCTCTGTCTGAAGCTACCAAATCGAAGAATAGCCTTGTATAAAGGGTTCATTGTTTATAATGAACAGCCTTGTACTAAGGGTTCAAACAATGCCCTTGTGGTAACTATGTTCTAGGGGTGCTTTTTTATCTCAGAACCTGGTCTTGGTGGATTCAGGCATGTCTGAAGAAATCAAGTGTGGCCTGCTCCAGAAAAAGCATTGCTTACATTGTTGATTCTTCATAGAAGTGAATGTTTCGGCATTGTAGAACATGTGGCTGGTGCAGTAGGATGGGGATCCCATATCCTAAGCAATCTTCCTTCTTAGGAGGCACTTTTGGAAAATCTTTGGAACATCTGATGGAAACAAAAGTAAGGAAGACTAAAGAGTAAAGAAGTAAGGAACTCTTCACCAGGAAGAAGATAGGCAGGATAGGCTTTTAGGAACCATTGTTCCTTTCAAATCGCTAAACGTGGCCCCAGACCCAGGGCACAAGACAGCTTCAAATTCAAGTGGCAGCCAAGTGACAATCCTAAGCTTCCCTAGCACACAGGGATGCAGCAGCACCAGAACGATGACAGCTGCATCAAGTGGGTAAATGAGGCACTGCGAGGTTTCTACAGGGTAAGGGAAATGTTCTGTTTCTTATTGGGGGAATGGGGATTAGGGTTAGGATATGGCTGCAGGGCCTGCTACTATCTCCGCCCCCTCCTGGGCCCACTACTCCTCTCTCCCACCATCTCCCACCTATTTCACCCCCTCCATGCCCTCCCCCTACCCCAGAACACCCTGCTGCTGACAAACCTTACTGTGGGGTGCTGTTGTCACATGTCCTTCATTGCTGCTGACTGTTGCTGAAGATAAAGTTATTCCAATGCAAAAGTGCCTAATGGCACTTTTAGTGACAGTCTGGCCAATAACAGTCCAGCCAGCGACAGCAATAGGATCAGGCCCTTTTACTCCTATTAGGCCCAATTCCAACATTTCTCCATCTCTGGAAGAGTGAAGCATCAATATTCAACCATAAGCATACCATAAGCACAAAGGTGGATGTCAGACTCAGGCTGCAATACTAAAGACACTTTCCTGGGAGTAAGACCCACTGAACTCAATGGGGCTTCCTTTTGAGTAGGCATGGTTAGGATTGTACTCTATATGTCCTTGAGACCATGAGACTGGGATAAACCTTGGACCTCTTGATGACCCAAGGTCAAGTAAACGGGCTTACATAGGGCATGATGCAGCATTAAACTGTTAATTCCTGGGGAAGACCTGCTCCAAATTGGAGCCATTGGGAATCAAGGGAGAACACCTTTCCCTGGTGTTGTTCAGATCATGTGATCCTGTCAGCTAATAGGAGGTTTAGTTTCCTACATGCCAAAACTGAGCCACTCTGGAACCACTGCAAAGCCTAATGCACAGGTAAGGATGACTTTTCCCATTCCTTTTGTGCAGAGAGCTGCCTCTGCTAGGTTTTGGTTCAAGTGTGCTTCTTTTTGCATTGCTTCTAATGTAACTGCTTTTGTCTTGTCAGTGGAAATTCATGGGCCTTCTGTGTGGTCCAGCTGGCATTGCTGTTACTCTTAGATATACAAGACTTTCCACAGTATCCCCTTTTCTTGAAGTTTTGGTCTGAAGTATCTTCCTCTGCATGGAATACTCTACAAGGATGTCAAGAATCTGAGACATCTGGGAAGTCTACCAATATTCTTTTATTTTCTAAGCTTTGCCTCCCACAGAAATATATTTCTAGAAGAGTAACCTTGTTAGTCTGTAGTGGCAGTCTTTGTCTTTTTTCCTGACTATGTCTGTGGCCTTCATTTATATCACTTATGACAGGTCTTCTTCTCATTCTATATTTACAAATAGAGCAGTGTGGCCCTTATGTGACCTGCCTTCTAGGTACTGTCATAACTGCACAGATATAGGCTGCATTTTTTTTAAACCTTCTAGTGCTAGAGAGCTTATTTTCCATTCCACATGCTTGGGTTTAGTTCTTTTTTTAGGTTCCAGGGTGCTAGCCATGTTAGAATTTATCAGAGTGAGCTTGGAGTTAGGAAAAAATGGCCGCATGTTTGCTTATTTCACTTTCTCCTATTTTCAATAGAAATAAAATGTCGGAATATTTCACAAATATGGCATCCCCCATACAATATGTAGGGTATGATGCTGTGGGTGGCGCAAGTGGTTAAGACACTGTGCCTGTTAACCAGAAGGCCAGGGTTCAAGACCCGGGTCCCCACAAGACAGGGTGAGCTCCTGTCCTTAGCCCAGCTCTGTGACATAGCTGGAACCAATCATATTGGCTCTGCCATTCCATTGGACTATTTCAGTGGCATGGAGAGAGGGGATTTGTTGTTTCTGTAACAGCCTATCCTCCATATCTGTCTCTGTCCAGGCCTTCGTGCTTCGCATGCAGCATCGAGCACGATACCATAGTCTTTCAAGACTGATGGATGCCCTGTAGTAAGATGACAACATTGCAACCTCCATTCATATAATTTAAATGAGAAAACACCATTTAGGCATTTTAAAATTAACCGTGCTAGAAGTATGCTGGAAATGTCACTTCTGCCCATTTTTCTCCCTAAAAAAACACAACCATATTTTTCAGCCAATGTAGTGATTGTATATATTGCATTCTAAATTTCAGGACAGAAAGCTGACCAAAGCAGAGCAGCAGAGGTTCAAAGAAGAGGCTGAGATGCTCAAGGGTTTGCAACATCCTAACATTGTTCGATTTTACGATTCCTGGGAATCAACTGTTAAAGGGAAGAAGTGTATTGTATTGGTCACTGAGCTGATGACATCTGGCACCCTGAAGACGTATGTATATCTTGATTTTTTTATGCTTTGAGTTGTGTATACAAGTTTTCTTGTTCAAGTTGACTATTTTTAATGCGAGTCTGCTAGGAGTGTTCCAATCATTTTCCATTTTGTGACTGTATTGGGGACTAGCAATACCTGAGATCTGCACTGCATTTGGTGCCACTATTATATTGTGACACATAGTGCTTTTGTGAACAGTTATCTCCCATTTATAAGCAGTTACTTTACAAGCATTGGTAGAAAAGGTTTGTGGAGTGAGGGAAAAGCACACCTTTATAGAGGAACCCCATGTCAACATTCCATGACAAAACTTGCAGCCCAATCCTAACTAGCTCCCTACACTGAGCAGCCTCACAAATGGAGCATGTGTTGCATCCTGGGGATGGGGTGCAGTTGCAGAGTTCTGTTCATAGTAAGGGAACTTTTATTTCCTTACTCTGGAACAAGATTTCACTGCCTAAATTTATTGCATTACCTCTTCTTGGATTTGAAGCAGCCATTTGCTCACACAGATCCAAGGAGACTGACAGAGGGTAGAGGACATGGGTTAGGATCTCATGCCGAGCACCACTTCTCCTATTCTACTTCTCACATTCAAGGATACCTCTGCAAATAGTGGAGGCTACCCTGGCACTCTGCCACAGGGAGTGTCCTGTCCTGAGGCAGGTACGCAATCACAGATTGTGTGCAATTGTTGGGGGTGGTAATGGTTCCTGGCTAGAAACTTCCCAGTTCCACCACCACCCTGACTATTGCCTGCATTTTGCAATGGTGTACCTGCCAGTGTGGGTTACCCCCTGTGGCAGCATTCCAGGGGAGCTTCTGCTTTTTGTAGTGGCATCCCAAAATGGTCATTGGCCACTTTTTTATTGTAGCTTTTATGTAGCTGCAAAGGCTAGTTGTGATTGGGCTGTAAGTTATAAAGATTTTGCAACTCAACTGCTTTAAGGATTACTGATCTTAAGTAGACAAATCCATATAGTATATGGGTTTGCTTACAGCCTGCAAGAAAAGAAAATCATGAAGGGATTTTTGCATTGCAGCTGGGAAAGGACAGTTACGTAAGTGGGATTCTGTGTGAAGGTGTATTACGGATTCTGTAATGTGACAAGAAATACAGAGTATGATTGGGAGATGGAAGGCATACTATTGGGAATTTCTACTTTTCCTTCTGTTATTTTTATCTTTAATTCAGTATACTTGAATGTAATGGACTTCTTCATTATTTGAACTTATGTTATGCTACTTCTAGGTACTTAAAGCGTTTCAAAGTCATGAAACCAAAGGTATTAAGGAGTTGGTGCCGGCAGATTTTAAAAGGGCTACATTTTCTGCACACAAGAACCCCGCCTATCATTCACCGGGACCTGAAATGTGACAACATTTTCATCACAGGACCCACTGGCTCAGTGAAGATCGGTGACCTAGGACTGGCCACTTTAATGCGCACATCGTTCGCTAAGAGTGTCATTGGTGAATATAAAGTGTTCGTGTATTCTTCTGGAGAGCCACTTGTGGTGTGTCTCTCTTTGTCCTCTAGAGACTGAAATCTGGAATATCCAGACTGGAATATCCAGACAATTGGATGTACACTACAACTCTCTGTTGTAATGAAAATAGTTCAGCATTAGCCTGCTAAAAGCTGGTTCACTCCCTGTATGTGCATATCATAGGACCAGCACACAGACTTTGGTCTTGAACAAAATACATTGCTATGATAGTTATGTTTTCATATATATCTACAATTGTAACTCTAGAACTCATTCTGTGGAAGTGAAATGTTGGGTGCAATCCTAACCAATTTTCCAGCTCTGGGATACAGGCAATGCAATGAGGAAAGGGAACAAAGATTTCCTTAGCTTGTGGAGGCTTCAACTACAGCATGCAGCACATGCCTCACTGGAACAGCTATGCCAGTGCTTAAAGGTTGGTTAGGATTGTGCCCGTTATGTCAGAACTGGCCCTCAACCATTATGATAATAACTATGAAGTCTTAAGCATATGAATTTAATAATTTGATCAAATTGACAAAGGCATTTAAATAGTTCACAGAGTTATGCAAAACATAACCCCCAAAACAACTAGAGAAAATTCCTGTGCCCATGTGTACTGGGGAAGTGTACATCAAGCATGTGTAGGATATTTCCCTTATCCCCTCTCCTAGTCTAGTTGAACAAAATTCTTGTGCTGGGCATTTTGCTGTGTAGCACTAAAAGCACAATCCTAACCATGTCTACTCAAAAGTAAGCCCCATTGTATTCAATGAGTCTTACTCTCAGGAAAGTGTCTTTAGGATTGCAACCTAAGTTTCCATTTGGAATGATTTGTGGAGTGTCCCTGATGTTTGTAGCAAGCAGAGGCTTTCCTCAGCATATAGCATATGAACGTGATCTCTTGTGAAAGAAATTGTCTGCACATGTTGTAAATATAAGGCCTCACTCCACAGATAGAGTTCAAGCTAGTGTAAACTGTGAATTCAGCCTTGAACTTCAAGGTTGAAGGGTGGATCCTAACAGCAGAGTTACAATGGTGGTGTTACATATTTGTATGAATTCATTAATTTGAATCATAGAATCATAGAGTTGGTAGAGACCTACAAGATTATCTAGTCCAACCCCCTCCTTGTAGCAGGAAATCCTCCTAAAGCATCTCTAGCAGGTGTTTGCTGAGCATCTCCTTGAAGACAAACATTGAGGGAGAATCCACTACCTCCCTCAGCAATCAGTTCTGCTGCTGAACCACCCTTATTGGCAGGAATTTTTCCTGATGTCCAGTTGGAATCTCTTCTCTTTGAGTTTGTACCAATTTGATCTAGTTTCAGAGTTGGATGGGAACAAATTTATCCCTTGCATATGACAATTCCTCAGACATTTGAACAGCATTATCATATCCCTTTTGAGTCTTCTCCAGACTGAACATACCAAGCACTCTCAACCTTTTCTCAGAGGCCTTATTTTCCATACCTCTGATCATCCTTGTCACTCACCTCTGAACCCATTCCAGTTTGCCTGCATTTGCTGTTTTAATAAATTGAAACCCTTTTGCCTGGATTACACAGTCTTAGGTGTAAGTCTTAGGTTTAAAAGAGATTGCAAGACCAGTTTAATTAATCTGATAAGATCCAGTATATAGATATCATTACCTTTAGAAGCAAAGGATATATTCTTTTAGCAAAAAATTATCTAATTATATGCAGTACATTTTAATAAAATTAGACATGATTAGAAATTATTCTGGTACAGATGCTTTTGCTTTTAGTACAGGGTGTTTTCCAGCTAAATCAAACTTTCAAGTTCTAGAAACATTTTATTATTCTAGTACCATTCTCCTTGTTCTATTATTGAAAAAGTGCTTAAAACACTTATAAAAATATATTCTTGAAATGCCTTTATTGACAGTCTTGAACAAGTTGGAGTATGGCACTGAATTTTTTTGTTTATTAAAATATTGTTTAAAATACACCACTTTCCATCACAAAGGAAATGCAAGATCCTACAAATGGTAAATTACAATAAATGTAAAACCATGCAAAATTAAAAACAGAAAGGGGCAACTTAATCCTATCTAACACCCCTGGTGTTGATGCAACTCTGCCAATAGGGTGTTTTTGTGTCCCGTGGAGGAGTTTTGGATCCTGTAGGTCACTGTGAGATAAAGGAACATTTGTTTCCCTGTTCCTTAGAAAGCATACCCTGCTCCAGTGGGTCTGCTTAAACATCTGGCGTAAGTCCAAGTGGACACAAGTGGACACAAGTTGAGGGATCAAGGCTAGGAAGGGGGTAGGTGCTATCATAACAGCTGATATCACCCTGTTCCGCTCTTCCTCTCCCTGTTCTGCCCACAGCCTGCCCCAATCAATGGCTTACCAGCTGCAATAGGGGCAGAGGACTACAACAGTGGTCACAGTGTTGTACAAAGGCCACAGTGACACTTGCAAAATGGCTGTCAGTATTATGTGGTGCCATTGGTGCCCAGCAGCTGAATTGCTTTCCTTAAACCCCCCCTTGTGCCAACCCAATCTAATTTAGGATGGTGGCTTGAGAAAACAGCTTGACAGAGCAATGTCTTTATTTTATGGTATAACCGGTGATATAAACAGTGATAGAGTTGGTCGGGCCTCCCAGGGGGTTGACATTCCACAGTAAGCTGCCTTAAATATCCTTCCTTGAGACGAGATGCAAACAAACATTATATGATGCTCTTTTACTCATTCTTCTCTATCAAACTTTCGACAGTGGTGGTGATATAGAACATGACATGATATGTTGAACTAATGTGAGGAGGAACAGTGAGATGTTTGACAGCCTATTTTTTCTGTTGGAAGAAATTTTTATTCTGCTTTGTTTTGCCCTCAGGGTAGTGCGATATTAGAAAATAGCGATGAGCAGAATTAGGGTGGGGTATACGGTATGGAAAGAAGCAGATTAAGAAATCATGATTGAATTACTGATTGGAGCTGCTTAAAATCAACATAGGAAAACAGTTTCCTTTTTTGTTTGTTTTTAGGGACTCCTGAATTCATGGCTCCTGAAATGTATGAAGAACATTACGATGAATCTGTGGATGTCTATGCTTTTGGAATGTGCATGCTGGAAATGGCAACCTCTGAATATCCTTACTCTGAATGCCAGAATGCAGCTCAAATTTATCGAAAAGTAACCAGTGTAGGTGTATATTTAACTTCTTCATTATAGGAAATGTTTAGATTGACAGCTAAAGATCTAATCCTATCCAGCTTTCCAGCATTGATGTATCTGTGCCAGTGGGGCATGTGCTGCATCCTGTAGAGGGGAGACATTCACAGTTGTCTCCTCAAGGCAGAAGAATATTCCCTGGCCATGGGGATGCATTGCAGTTGCATAAAAACAGGAAAGTTGGATAGCATTGGGCCTTAAGCCTATTTGAGCTAATGCTGGTTCTGTTGCATTGCAAAGCATTGCTAAACTTAGTCTGAGCACATTTCCCAAGACATTAGTCCTTTCAGAATAGCTGATCTTTTCAGTTACCAACTGAAAATTTTTAAATTGCTTTTTGGTGTTTTGATGGCACAAGTGGTAGCATTATGCAAGCTAGGTTTGGGATTTTCTAAACCCCAAAGTAGGCCAAAAATTGTAGGGACAGAGCAAACCACATTTCTGTCCAGTACTTTCTCAGTTTGTTCATCCCACTTACTGCCCATCCTTTAGGCCTACTTTTAGTCACTTTTAGAACCAGGATGACCAGATGTCATTACTGCAAAAGAGGACATGCTTCCCCACTGTAGAATACCCAAGAAAAATGTAGGACATGAGAAAATAAAAGCTAAAAGCAATTATATACAGTGGTACCTCTCATAACAAGCACCTCACATAACAAGGGTTTCACATAACAAGTATAAATTTCCAAGAAATCTTGCTTCACATAACAAGTTCTGCTTCACTTAACAAGCAAGCGCACTATGGGCATGCATGCTATGAAGCCCTGACGCTCTGCGCGGAGGCTCTTTAAAGGGCTGCCGGCCAGCACTGCTGCCTCTAACTGCCCCCAACTTGGGGGCACTTGCCAGGGGGTGCCAGCTGCCCCTATCTGCACCCAAGTTCCCCCACTGTCACAGGGAAAAGGAGGACATTTAATTATTTTGCAGTACACAAGGCTCAGTGTGGATGGCAGTAAATGTGGAGGAGACTAGATGGGGAGGGCTGAATGGCTCTGTGAAGCAATTCAGGAACTCCCCTCTGGGGCTGGTTGGCGCTTTCTACTGGACATCCTGGGTATCCAGGAGGCTGGCACTTCTGCTGATTCTCACTCTCCAGGGGTAGGGTGGGGCAGGGCAATGTAAGAAGAACAAGGGAACGGGGAAGGGGACAAGAGGCAGCCACAGTTAGGTGGGTGGCTGGAGAGGAGAAGGGATGGGCACTTGAGGAGAGGCTTGTTGTGCAACTAAGGGAGAGGAGCCCAGCAAAGAGAGGGCCTACCATGCCCGTGGCTAGCCCAATTGGAGTGTGGGGAACTAGTGTGTGGCAGGTGCAGAGGCAGCCTGAGGTGGATAATCTCCATCCTGCTCACACCCTCCACTCTCACCTCACCCAACCAGATAGCCAAGGCAGCAGACACAGCTGAGAGGGAGTTCACGAGGTCTTGGCTGCTACCTTTTCCTGCGCCCACTGCCCAGTGTCTCAGAGGCAGTGATTAAAGAGTGCTGGCAGCATGGCTAGCATAAGGCTGCACAAACATTTGGGTGGCAGGAGCTTTTTACACCCTTCTGAAAATAAAGCCCACTGGATGATAAAAGCCACGTCTTGTCCCAGAGCTGGTTCACTATTGTGCATGCCATATTGGTGCAGTGGTTCTGAAATTGAACTCAGACCTCCAAGAGATTTACCAGTTCATATCCCCGCTCAGCTATGAAGGTTTCTGGATAACCTTTGGCTAGTCGCTCTCTCTCACCCTACCATACCTCACATAGTTGTAAGGTGTAAAAGATGGAAGGAATAATGTTCACCCTCCCGAGCGTCTTCCAAGTGTTGTAAAAATAACTGAATTGACATGAAATTTCCTGTAGTAGATCATGAGCTAAAGTTACAAACAGGGCTAAACAACTTAAAGATGCAAGATTTGAGGTTATTGTATCAGCAAAATCAGTAGGTCAGTGCTGAAAACATCTCTCAATTTGGCTGCAGTCTTCAGATTTTAACACGGTTCTTAATTCTTCTAACTGGTTATACAGTACTTTGGTGCCTGGGCCAAACATTGAAGCACCAACTTGAAACATTGGTTCTTGAGAAGGACAATCCAGGGGGCAATGACAGGCAGCAGTGAGTACCAGCAGGCACCAGCCATGACTGCTGGGCACTGGGCACCATCAGTCAGCGGACACCACCATGTAGTTAATTGATTTTGTTCCTTTTCACAACAGGGGACATATCCTTTAAAAAATAAAAATTATTTATATACCTGAAAGGTTCTGATGATCTTACTTAGAAGCAATAGCTGACATATTGTAAAAAGGGAATATTGACTGCTGTTTGTGAGTTGGACTGAAATTAGCAGAACTGGCTTCTGGGTAAATGTGTTCAGGGTCCGGGGTTTGTGTGTCTGGAGTCTAATTATACTAATATTTATGGTATTTGGAAGATCCCTGCTTCTGTAAATTGGGAATTTTACATAAGACTCCTAGCCTCATCGGAGAAAACTCCTGCTGAGTATTACCGGTATATATATTAACAAGTGCATCCCTTTTCTTCTAGGGCATTAAACCTGCCAGTTTTAACAAGGTGACTGATCCAGAGGTGAAAGAGATAATTGAAGGGTGCATTCGACAAAACAAGTCTGAAAGGTTGGTGAGCCTATTTTGTGCTTTCAGTTGCTTTGTTCACCATAAATTAAGAGGTAACCTTTCTGAGTATTAATAGGGTTTTGTTGGTATTGGCAACAAAGGACCTGATTAAGCAAAGAATTCCTGCTTGGTGTAGCACTTTTAAGCACCTGCATAAGTCCCTTTGAAGACAAAGGAAATTAAACTCATAGCCTGGAACTCATATGGCTAAACTGGGATTTTTCTGGTTTGTATTCAGAATGTTTGAGGAGTATGAGGTACTTTACATAGATGAAAGAGGAAGGCCCAGTGAAACTTATGAGGTGTATTTGAACAGATGACTTTGGATCCCAGAATACCTATACTCAGTTCCTGGAAAAGGAAACAATAACGTAGAGCAGAAATGCAGAACTTTTCAATTCTGTCTCTGGTTTTACTAGTGTGATGGAATTCTGTTTTCCTTAGTTTTAAGTTCTTTGTAAAGTTTGCATAGACTAGAATTCAAACAGAGGGACTTGGATTGAAAGGAATTAGTAGAGAGAATTGGAACCCTCTGATTCTTCTGCTGTTTTTAATTTGTAGCTTGGTTTGGGGCTCCGTTTCTCAAATTTTCCCAGAGTTCAGGAGTGGCAGTAGGAAAATGTGGGGGAAATGCAGCAATGAAATCCCAAGGATAGCACTGTTGCTGGGGAGCAAGGGGTTTTCTCTCACTTGCTTTTTACGATCATGAAACTGCTGGTGGTTGCAATTGTTATTTTGACGTTCTCTGCAACATGGGAAGCCCTGCAGAAGTTTCTGTGAAGCTCACTACGCCCCCAGGAAATTGCTGTAGCACCCAAGTAAGTGAAGGAAAGCTTCTTGCAACCCTGGCGGGTGATCCTAGGGATGGTTTTGCTGCATTTCCCCTCCTTCCCTATTCCTTAAAGGGGAAAGTCATTGGTCCTTAAGCTGGGATATCATGACAACACAATCTGAGAAACATTGGTTTGGGGAGAAGCAGTCTAAGGGCAAAATCGAGAGCAGTTGCAGGTCCGTGTAGTTATGTCACCATCTTATGGAAAGCCACCTTAACTGCTCCATCGCAAAGGGCTTACCGTATATACTCGAGTATAAGTTGAGTTTTTTTGGGCCCCCAAAGCCCCCTCGGCTTATACTCGGGTGAACTGAAAGGTGGTTGGATCAAACCCCATCATGTCATATTCCCTTGGATTCGTATTGAAGAGAAGAATCCAATGCAAAAATTAGTTTTGAGATATCGCTTTCCTATCAAAAGTTATGGCCAAAAAATGAAAAATACAAAAATAAAAAATACATTTTTGGCATTTTTTTTAAGCAGGTAGGAATTTTGGCCTTGGGGTTCAGGAATTTTGGGTTTGGCATCTGGTCACCCTGTCCTATGTATGTCTACTCTGAAGTAAGCCCCACTGAGTTCAATAAGGCTTACTCCCAGGAAAGTGTGCTTAGGATTGCAGACTGTGAGTTCCAAAAAGGCTACAAGGAAAAGGACCATTTCCAGTACCTGCTGCGTTTCCCACTCTAGGCTTATACTCGAGTCAATAAGTTTTCCCAGTTTTTTTGTGGGAAAATTAGGTGCCTCGGCTTATACAAGGGTCGGCTTAAACTCGAGTATATACGGTAATTTGACTTTAGAATATGGGCCTAAGTTTTTTTAAAAAGCTGGTGCTTGCTTACATCAGATTTCCCCTTGAGGACCTGCTGAAGTGAAGCCATGTTTCCTCTGCTGCATAATTGTAACTACCAGTAAGTGGTGTCTGTAGGAAGAGCATATTATGGAAAATACCTAAGAATGTAAAATACTTGTTGGAAGAACAATCCATCAATTATCAGCATACATCTGGTAGAGTCTTCAGAAAGCACTTGACCATTTTCCATATCTTGCTGTTAGGCTCTCGATCAAAGACCTCTTGAACCATGCCTTCTTTGCGGAGGACACTGGTCTCAGAGTTGAACTGGCTGAAGAGGATGATGGGCTGAATTCTTCCCTGGCTTTGAGACTTTGGGTGGAAGATCCCAAGAAGCTGAAAGGAAAGCACAAAGACAATGAAGCAATTGAGTTCAGTTTCAACCTGGAAACAGATGTCCCAGAGGAAGTGGCCTGTGAAATGGTAGGTATGGATTGCTGCTGATTCCTTTCCTCTATTGGAGGGATAACCAAACTTTTTGGCAGGAGGACCACGTCATCACTCTGACACTGTGTCGGCAGCTGAAACAATGATTTACATTTCAAATTTGAATACACTTACATAAATTTATATATAAGAGTGTATTGGAGACAATAGGGAGGATTACAAGGCTTGCTTGGGGGCCAGGGGTCTTTCTGTGGGCAGCATTTAGGCTTGCTGTGGGCCATATCTGGCCTCTGGGCCAGGGTTTGGACACCCCTGTTCTATTGTATGGCAGTATTTCCGGTTGCTTATGTATCCTCATTTAAAACATGTGGCTTTTGTCTATATAACATTTTATATCATCTTGTTTATTGTCCTCTTCCTTGGCCCTTGTGTTGGCCTATTCCCCTGCCATTGGAGAGTGTGACTGTGGGTGCATTCCAAACCAATTGTCCAGTGGGTCCAATGGGATAAGGACAATGCATCTCTAAGATAAGGGAACAAAGATAGTCTTACCTTGAGGGGGTCTCCAACTTCAGGATGCAGCACATGCCCCACTGGCATAGCTATGGCAGTCCTCAAAAGGACTAGATTAGGATGGCGCCCAAGACTCAAATGTCCTTTATTGATTGTATAGAATCAGAAAGACAAAGAGGTCTTTTTGGTGGGCAGGCTTTTCCCCCATGATAGTTTATGAAGCTGGAGTTTCAACAGAGTTGGTGGTTTTACATACAATTACAGCATGTTGATGGTAAACAGAGAAGGGGCAATAGAGATATGGGACTTTAGACAAATGCTTGCCTTCCTTTTTATGATGGTGTTTCCTCTTCTTCCTTTGTGCACATTATTCATTTAGATATAGATTCTTCAATGTGCCTTACTGTTGCCTTGGTTTTGTTTTTATAAAACACAACAACCTGACAAACAACAGCGGATGATACTGAAAAGAGTCATAGCAGTGCATCTGTTCACTTATTTTAGTTGTATAACAAGGGATTTCAGCTTAAGCACCACTCCCTAGTTCCTGAATTGTTGACAGCATTGGATCCACAATGCTATGTCCTCTTTCGGATTCCCATAAGGGAAAATCCCATTGGGATAAAAGTGTCCAGTAAGAACCTCTTGAAAACTTGACAATGATTTTCAGGACAGTAAGCCTTTTTTCTGCAGCAGGATTTAAACCCTTTATACAGTTTGTCTAGTTTTATATAATGGACATCTAACTAGGTATGAAAAGAAGCGGGATAGCTGTTTTTATTTGGGGCAACAGCTGTGGTACAAATATTAGTTAAGATAATATAATTAGAACAGTCAACATATAGAGCACTACACATAGGTATTTTGTGTTTTGCTAGTAGTATATTTTGCTCATATGTACCTAATGTATTTGATCTTAATTATATAACCGATCACTAGATGCATTTGTTGTTGGTTAGTAAAATAACTTTACAACCCAAGTCCCTCTGAACACAGTTGGCTTCCTTCAGAGTAAATAACACCATTTTCATACATCTCTAAATATGAGGAACTGTATCTTGCTATTTGTTGAGAGCTTTAGACACTGTGTCTGAACTTGATTTGGTGTATGGACAGTGCAAAATCATTTGCAATGCTTTGGAATGATAGTCCTTGGTTTAGAATGATAAACAAATATAGAACAACATTTGTATGGATAAATGTTGATGGATAAATTTTGATGGATAGATTTGGAAGAGTAAAAATGGATGCACTTTTTTCTATTTATGTTCAGGTGAAATCAGGATTCTTCCATGAAAGTGATTCAAAAGCTGTTGCTAAATCTATCAGGGATCGTGTCGCCCTAATCAAGAAAACAAGGGACCGTAGGCAGTTGGGCTTCCTGGAAGAGAGAAGGGACTCTCAAAGCAAACTACCAAGTGGGCTACCATTGCTGCAGCCACAAGGCTCATCATTCACCACTCCTTCCCAGCCAAGCAAAACTGAGTGTGAAGAAACAGAGGTTGATCAACATGTCAGACAGCAGATTCTTCAGCAAATGCAACACAGCTCCTCCCTCACTGGTAATGAGCAGCTAAGGGAACTCAGTCTTCCCAAATCTTGTGCTGAACTAAGTTTTTTAAAGGGTGAATTTGAGCGTTATTCAAATGCATTACCCCAAGGTATTTGTTGAGCTAATGGTTCAGTTTGCTTATTACCATTTATTACCAATTACCATGTAAACTGTTATTTATTTCTGTGGCAGTTGCTCCAGTGTGTATTGCTGGCTACATAAAAGGTGTCTCCTACTTCTGTTACCATAGAAATATTTTGTCAGGCAATGCAGATATAGCATGGTGACGAGAGAGTAGAGAATGGGTTAACATGGAGTCCAAACTTCCCCCTCTTCATTGTCAAATTGCTCACCTCCTTCAGTTACTCTTGTCCCCAAGGAATAAAAATACAGGGAACTGTTCCACCGAGTGGTGTAACATGTTACCAGAACTGGCCTTGCCTTGGGGCAGTCTGAAACAGTTGCATTCTGTTGCACCCTTGGAAGGGCTGCAAACAGATGAGCCACCAATCTGCCTGTTCACTGCCCTCTTCAGCCTGTAATTTCACTGAGGGCTCTGCCAGCTTGCTGATGGCAAGCCAGAAATGGTTCATGGGAGTCACAACCCCCTTCTCCTTCCAGTTCTGGAAAAACAAAGCTGCTATAGTTCTTACAATACTATACTCCATTTGTGACAGTTTCAAGCATCTTCCACTGTTGCAGGCTGTCACAAATGTGCCATAAAGCATAGGAATTAGTAGCCCTGATGAGGAAAGGCCTCACCTCCTTGCCAGTATCCATTCAGACCTTGACACATGTTGAAGCAGGTAAGCTCCTCACCAGGCAGTGGAGGGGAAGGGGTAGAGTGGTAAGGAAGGAAAATGGGGCTGGATGGATTGGGCCAGAGAGGTAGATGGGATTGGCAGCAGTAATGCCTATAACTATGCACCAAATCCATGGGAGTCCCATAAATAAAAATATAAAAGAAAAAGGGAAGGAGCTTCTGTTTCTGCACCCTGTTCCCAAAAGTCCAACTTGACATCAACTGAACATGCTCAGTAATCCTCAGGAGCCACAAAATTTTGAGTTTGAAAACACCGATAACAGAGCACTATGGAGGGGAGTGAAGAAATAAAATTTGAATTGATCTGCTTGAGTCATTGTCCACTAGGATTTGGGGAAATGCAACTTTTCATTGCAGTTTCCCCTTTAATATTCTAATATTCTACTTTGGGCTCATGTATCAAAAGCACAAATAAAGCTCAGCTATAAAGTTCATACAGTGGTGCCTCACATAAAGAGCTTATTTTATTCCGGAGGCATGCTCTTTAAGTGAAATGCTCTTTAAGTGAAGCAGATTTTTCCATAGGAAATATTGGAAACTCAGATGATTGGTTCCACAACCCCCCAAATATTCATATAAAAATATTAACTGGATGTAAAAATGATGACAAAACACTGGAATTGAATTCAAAACATGCATTCAATGTGCATGACCCTATGACGTCTACTTAGGCTGCAATCCTAAAGACACTTTCCTGGGAGTAAGCCCCATTACTTACTTCTGAGTAGACATAGTTAGGAGACTGCAGTCAAAGAGACTTTCCTGGGAGGCTTACCTGGGCTGCTGCTGGAGGTTCAAGGTGGTTGGCAGTTAGAGGCAGCAGCAGTGGTTGGCAAGTTGGGGGGAGTTGGAGGCAGCAGCACTGGCCAGCAGCCCTTTTAAAGAGCCTCCATGTGGAACATCAGGGCTGCTTGCTTGTTAAGTGAAGCGGAACTTGTTATGTAAAGCAAGATTTCTTGGAAATTTTTGCTTGTTATGTGAAATGCTTGTTAAGCAAGGCGCTTGTTAAGCAAGGTACCACTGTATATATATTTCATGGTCATTAAAAAGGATTATACTGCTCCTCCAGGTCCTGTCCTAGAAAACAGGATTGATCTCTGTTTCTTCTGAACTATTTACTGTATTATTTTTTTGACAGCTAATGTTACATTTGAAATATCCAGGTTTGTGTATGAATGGAGACAATGTTGGGAAGTAAGAGGGTAAAAATATCTTCTGATGGACATAATCTTTTCTCCTTCTTCTCTCTCTGTACTGACACAGCGGAGAGCTTATCTGAGGGAGGAGTGGGATCAGTTATATTATCAGATGGCTCTAGCCAACAAACCCTGGCCTTCTCATCAGAACCGACAATGAACACCCAGCAAGCCCCCAACCACTCACAGCCTGAAAATAGTGCCCAAGGACAAGTGTATCCTTCCCAGCAGCTGATGGGACATTACCAGTCAATACCTGGGGTAAGAGGTCCATTGTTTTCTTTTGAAGCCTGTTAACTCATAACAGTGTTATAGTAGTGCTTTTGATTGCACAAGTATTTTGATGATGTTTCTGCATAGATTGGTTTGACTTTGGGCCCTGAGAAGAAATAAAACAAGGTTGGAAAACTAATATCTTCAATTCAGCCAACCTCTGCTTTTGTAAAAGCATGGAAAAATGAATAAATACCTCAAGCAGCTTTCTCCAGTTTGCTGCTACTTGGCAATGATCTACTAATTGCTAAACTCTGTGGAATTTGACTAGTTGCTGTGATTTGGTCCCCATGATGGTCTGCAGGCGCATGATCACAAAGATGTATGAGGTTCATTGTTTATAAATGGATGTAATATGGTTGTATGGACCACCCATGAGACAGGGGTGATGTGTCTAGGCAGACTGGAGGAGTGGAGAAGTGGTAAGGGGCACCTTGTGCTTGCCTGTCACTCCTAGACCAGGGTTTTCCAGACTCTTTCCTTCAATCCAGATCCAGCACCCTGTCTATTTCTTTTCCCAGATGAATGGTACTTACTGTTCTGCAGGGGAGCCATCCTTCCTCACTACCTATCCTAAACTGGGCTCTAGCCCACTGCTTCTGGATTCTTTTGCTCCAGCAGTGACAGTGCCCAGTTCTATGATCCAGCACAGCAGCCACCGTGCCCAGATTTTTAGGCAGTCATAGCAGGCTGGAGCTCAGTTTGGGGGAGATTACTGGTAGGGAAGGATGGCTTCCTGGCAGAATGGTAAGTGCTTAATGGTACTTAACGGTAAGGACTGTATTTCCCGGCTTATTACACACACCAGACCATAAGACGCACCAAAGTTTAGAGGAGCAAAACAAGAAAAAAAATATTCTGAACCAATGGTGTACTAATATATTTAATAAAATATAGCAGAATAATATTTCAACCATGTAAAGTCAACAGTGGTATTAAGAACCATCATCACTGTCATTAACAAATGAGGAAAGAGTTTAAGCTTCAAGCACTCTTCTAATTTTCTGGTAACCCCAAAGACTTTCTGGTAACCCCAAAATTTTCTGGTAACCCCAAAAACTCTAGTGTCAGTGATTTGTGACTTTTGCACAAATCTCATTGCAAATGATCAGACACCAAAATTATGCAGAAATCTCATTGCAAATGGTCCAGAAGGCAGGTAAGTTGGGGGGATTCTTTTGGGGTGGGGGATCCAGGTAGGTAGGGAAAGGTGAGGGGATCTAGATAGATAGGGAAGAGTGAGGGAGGCACAGGCATGGAGCAGCAGGGACCAGGTCTTGTGCATATCTACTTTGGAGCAAGTCTCCAAGCCAGGGAAGGCTGCTTAGGATTGCAACTGTGCCAGGGTGGCCAGATGCCAAACCCAAAATTCCTACCCCCAGGGCAAAATTCCTACCTCCCCCAGGGCAAAATTCCTATCTACTTAAAAAATTGCCAAAAATGTATTTTTTTAATATATTTTTGTTTTTGGTCATAACCTTTGATAGGAAGGAGATATCTCAAAACTGATTTTTGCATTGGATTATTCTCTTCAATACAAATCCAACGACATATGACATGACGGAGTAAGGTGCTCCAGGATTGGCCCTATCACTCTATAAGACACACAGACATTTATCCCCCCATTTGGGGAGAAAAAAGTGCGTCATATAAGCCAGGAAATACGGTAGATTGTTTTTAAGGTTTTTTCCCTCTTTAACCAGTTTTTTCTCTTTAAACAAGCAAGTAATACCCAACCTTGACCTCCTTTTCTCTCTTTTTGTAACCCAAGAATTAGTACACACTGGCCCATTCCTCCATCATTGCTGCTGAAACTTCTTCTACATCCTGCCACAACATCTTCAAAAATGGCTGAACAAGTAGGAACTCAAAGTTCCGCTCCCAAGAGCCTTCTTACCCAACCAATGAAAAATATGGAAGAAAATTAGAAGGAAAATCACAGTGGCCACTATATCCTCCTGCTGCTGCTCCACTGTGGCATGCTTAAACTGTGGCTCCAATGCTGGAGGAAAAGGAAGCTGCCTGCTCTCCTCCGTTTATTGCTCATTCTACTATGAAAGCAAGGAAAAAGAGAATGGGCTAGGATCCAAGTGGAGACTGCCTGGCTGCGGTCTCTAGAGCAGCAGTCTCCAAATTGGAGATGTCTGCACAATGGGAAATGCATCTCCTATGCAATTGGCACTTACCATTCTGCCAATTGTGGATGTTCTGAATTTTATAGAGATTGTGGCATAGAAAGCAAACCAAGCACATGAGATCAGAAGAGTTGAATCGTAAACAACTTTTTTGTTTTCCTAATAGCAATCTATAAATTTTTCTTTATACAGATGCAACCACAGCTGACAAATGTGTCCCATCCCAACGTCCTACCACTGGCTCAGAGTCAGCCATCAGTACAACCAACTTTGGCACCACCCGCAGCTTCCCAAACCCAAGGTTCACCAGTTGCAGTTCAACAGTGCGCATCAAGGATGGTAAGGACCTTCAGTGTCATTCTGTCTTATTCAAGGGCTTTTTCACACAATAGTCACTGAAAATCAAACAAAGGCTGCAGTCCTAACCATGTCTACTCAGAAGTTAGCCCCACTGTGCTCAATGGGTCTTACTCCCAGGAAAGTGTGTTTAGGATTGCAGCCAAATACATTTTAGTTCAGTGGTACTCCGTGGGGGTCAGGACTCCTATGGGGGTCACAACCTTGGGCCACCGGGGTCACGAATAAGATGGGATCTGCTATCTTCCAATCTGGCACTGAGCTTTCCTGGGAATAAGTCTCATTGAACTCAGTACCCAGTCACCCATCAAGGCAGGTAGTTTGCAATTATTTTTGAGAGTCTAAAGAATTTTCAAGTGGCATTCAAAGTTTGAATGAGAAATTGGGAGCTTCATTTTAAATTAAACTCTGTATGTCCTTAGGGTAAAAATCTCAAAAGGACAGATCAATGTTCAAGCAATATTTTAAACACTTGTTCTGTTTATATATTCTTATGTTTTAATGCTTTTAAACACTGGGTACTGCCTTCCTGGAGCTATGGCAAGAATGGAGATAACAGCACTCATTGGCAGGAAAGGACACTTTGATTAAAAAAATATTTAAATTTTAGATTTTGGCTGCATTTCTACCCACACTTTCCTGGGAGTAAGTGCTGTTGAACTCAATGGTACTTACTGACATACCCTGACATACTTAGGATTGCACTGTTTGGCTCATTTCTTCTGCTGTGATGACACCTGTCAACTAGGAGACTTGTATTTTCTTCACAGTGCTTGTAACTAATTGTGATAGAGGGTGTCCTGGTTGCCGTGCCTCTCTGCCCTGGATGCCACAGGCACCAGACCTCCTTCTGACCCAACACTGATTACACATACCATGGCGTTGGTCAAGGCACCAAGGATTATACTTTAAAGGGGTACACTGGCTTGCTGAGCCTCAGCCTTTTAAGCAACCTCTGTTATCATAGTAGGTGCACTGTCCACAATTTGGTAGCAAAATTCCTCTTTGGGTCCAACTATTGAGTAAGTTGATTCTTCATTTAGCCACAATCATGATGGTTAAAAATGGTTTTTAAATAAAAGGTTTTTTATTTCAAATAAAAAAGGTTTATTAAACATAAAAGTAAAGCACAACAGTAAATTGCAAGTTCTAACAGAAAAACAAATAAACTGACTCACAGTCTTACAAAGATTTAACTACTTATACAGAATCACCATTTTTGCCAAGGCAATGGTTAGTTTTCCAAACACTTAACAAAGCAGTTTCATGAGCAAAATGGTTTATCAGCTCTAAGTCCCAAACATATCTCTGAGATAGATGGTATTCTTAGCAGCTTGACCTAGCTCTCCATGTTGGCTAGCCATGATGGTTTGACCTCACCCCCACAGGGAAGACAGACAAAGGAGATTGACCTGTACGTCAATCGTACAGCTGCAGTGTATTTGCAATTTTAAGCAGGCCACTTCGCAGGTATGAAACTGGTTGTAATGGTTTACTGCCTGATTCCGGCCTTAACGCTTCAAGCCTTGAATTCTGGCATGCTAACAGCCCCCAACAATTCTTATGTTTATGTCCTTTTGAGTATTCCCTTGCAATTCTCACAGACTTGTTGATTTCTCTAGCTTTCTACCCCAGCATGCTCTGGTCAGGACACTCTTTGTGCCAACATGGCCTTAGTTTGGTTCATTTTAAAGGATACAGAGTTACTGGCCTGTGACAGAGGGTTATAGGAATTCATCCACCTCTTTCTTAAACAAGTGATAGACTTTGCTACTGAGGTCCAAGTAGGCCAATGAGCCTTAAAAAGATGCTTTCAGAGAGCGTACACATGATGGTATAGTTGCTGTGGTGCTTAAAGCTTTCTCCACTGTTTCCCTGCTTCAAATTGCCCTAGATAAGGTCATTAGTTTGGAACATTGGATGTGTGTTGCCAGGGTGATGGAATTTTATAAGCTGCTGTTAACTTATGCAACAAACCCTGAAAATACAAGTATTTTGCTGTGTTCTCTTTGTATTCCTGTAAGATTACAGGAATCTTGTAACCATTATAAGATTATTTGGGAATTATTTTGTGTGGAGCCATAGAGAGATCATATAAACTTTTGGTGCTAAGGCAGTTAATCAGTTTACAATTTTTCCCCACCAGCCTCCAGATTCACAGGTATCCTACAGTATGGAGGGACAGACTTTGGATGGATCAATTTCAGGAGTCCCTCAGCAGATCATGACAGTCACCTCCCCTCAGATTATTTCTGCTGCACAGAAGGTGAACCAACAATTGCAAGTTAACATGCATGGGGACGCCCCTGCTAGAGCTGGTAGCCAAGTTTCAACTACTGCAGAGCCAGTGGAACTGGAGCTTGCTTCAGCCAAATTTGTGCCTGCTTGTCAGGGCCAGTCCTCTGTTCACTTTGTCAACAGTGCACAAGGTTTCCCACAGAACCTTCCTAATTCATCAACTCTGCAGTCAGTTCCACAGGGAGTTGTGCCTGTACAGCAAACCCAACAAATCCTGCAGCAGGTTTCATCTCTACAGCAGTCCCAGCAGCTTCCCCAGCAGGTTACATCTTCACAGCAAGTTTCCCAACAGTTGGCATCTTCACAGAAGCCCCAGCAGTTTGCTCAGCAGTTGGCCTCTACGCAGCAGCCCCAACAAATTCCTCAGCAAGTCGCATCCATGCAGCAAGTGACTCCCATGCAGCAGCCCCAGCAAGTTCCCCAGCAGTTGGCATCCATACCCCAACCCCAGCAAGTTCTCCAGCAGGCAACTCCCATGCAGCAGCCCCAGCAAGTTCCCCAGCAGTTGGCATCCATACCGCAACCCCAGCAAGTTCTTCAGCAGGCGGCTCCCATGCAGCAGTCCCAGCAAGTTCCCCAGCAGTTGGCATCCGTTCCGCAACCCCAGCAAGTTCTCCAGCAGGCAGCTCCCATGCAGCAGTCCCAGCAAATTCCCCAGCAGGTGGCATCCATACAGCAGCCCCAGCAAGTTCCCCAGCAGGTGGCATCCATACAGCAGCCCCAGCAAATTCCCCAACAGGTGGCATCCACACAGCAGCCCCAGCAAGTTCCCCAGCAGGTGGCATCCATACAGCAGCCCCAACAAGTTCCCCAACAGGTGGCAGGCATATCGCAGCCTCAGCAAATTCCCCAGCAGGTGATGCCCATGCAACAGCCCCAGCAAGTTCCCCAACAAGTGGCACCCTCACAGCAAGTTTCCCAGCATTTGGCATCTACACAGCAATCCCAGCAGTTTGCTCAGCAGCTGTCATCAATGCAGCAGATCCCCCAGCAAGTGGCGTCCTTGCAGCAGGTTCCCCAGCAGGTATTGTCCATGCATCAGCCCCAGCAGGTTGTTCAGCAGGTGGCGGCCATACAACAGCCCCAGCAAGTTTCCCATCAGGTGGTATCAATGCAGCAGCCTCAGCAGGTTTCCCAGCAGTTGGCATCAACACAGCAGCCCCAGCAGGTTGCTCAGCAAGGGGCCTCCATGCAGCAGCCCCAGCAGGCACCCTCCATGCAACAGCCCCAGCAGTTTGCTCAGCAAGTGGCATCCATGCAACAGTCCCAGCAGTTTGCTCAGCAGGTGATATCTACACAGCAGGTTTCCCACCAGTATCCCCAACAAGGGACATCTGCACAGCAATATCATCCACAGGTGGTGTCAGCACAGCAGGTGGGCTCCATGCAGCAGGTTCCACAGCAACCTCAGCAAGTACTGCAGCAGGTGACATCTGTTCAGCAGCTTCAACATGTTCCACAGCAAATGACAGCCATGCAGCAACCCCAGCAGGTGACATCTGTTCAACAGCTTCAACAGGCACCAGTTATGCAGCAGTGTCCACAAGTTCCTCAACAAGCAGGTTCCATTCAACAGTCTCCTCAAATTTCCCAGCAGATTAGTTCTTTCCAGCAGCCTCAGCAGGTGGGTTCAATTCAGCAGCCACAGCAAGTTGTGTCTGTGCATCAGATCTCTGCCATGCCACAACAAATCGCACCACTGCAGCAGTATCCAGGGATGCTTATAGATACGTCAGTGCAGCCTTCCCTGGCCCAACATGCTGTTCAGATGCACCAATCCACAGATCAGCATCCGTCTGTAATGCAACAGATGTTACAGCACCTGCCTCTACAGCAACAGAAGCAAGAGCAGTTTGCTTTTCCTGCTAGCTGTTCAGATCAATTGCCAGCTGCCCCTCAACCAGACATGGAGCAGCAGCAGCAACAGCAGCAGCAGGTTGAGCTCTCTGGTTCAATGTCGGAGGCGATGGCTTATCCCATGCAGGGCCAGTACCAGCTACAGGCCCAAGAACAAGTAATGTATCCTACACAATCCCCACATCATGTACAAGCTTCAGAGAAGCCAGCAAACCAACAGCAGGCCACAGAGCAAATAGTACATCAGATACATGCCACATATACAGTTCAGGGCCCAGAACAGCTTCCTGGCTCAGAAAAACTGGTGTATACAGTACCTGGAGTCTATCCAGGACAGCCTTTGGACCAATCATCATATCCACTGCAATCTTTTTACCAAGGGCAGGCAGCATACTTAACCCAGCAACCACCATACTCTGCTCAGCCCTCAGAGGCTCAGCAGGCTCATTTAACAATACAGGTCACGGATCAACCAAGTTTTGCCATACACTCTCCTGAGCAACCAGGATACATCATGCAGGATGGTGGCACTGGCTGCACAGAACAAATCTGTTTAGCACAACCCTTGGAAATCCATTCTTATTCTTCTGAGCAACACCCGCCTGAGGCACCAACATATCTGATCCAGCAGGATTCTGGCATAGGGCACCAACCGCTGCAGCCTCCTCATATATTACCTAAGATTGCAGAAGGACAGCAACCAGGATTGCAAGCTGCTTTTCTCCCAGCTCAGCCATCTCTTACTCCACAAATGCAGCCACAGCCACCTTACCAGGAGTTCAGTCAGCATCCGGTTCCTCAGCTGCAGACTTCTGGCCTGCAACCTTTGCAAACCTCAATCTCACAATCTGTCCCAAATCCTTTACAGACTATGTCACCTGTGCCAGAACAACCAGAACAAGATTATACAAATCAACAAGCACCTGAGCTGTCCGGACTCCCTAATACTAGTCTGCATCAACAGTCTCAAGCATTTCAGCCAGCTGACAATAACCCACCATTTCCCCCTTTAGTGCAAACAGCATATGTTCAACAGCAACCAATGAGTCAGATGCCGGAGTTATCAGCAGAGTTGGTTGCTCAAAAGCAGGTGCCTTCTAAGAGTTGTATGACAGCACTGCCAAACCAGCAGTCATCAGTATCTGCAGTGACACAGCTACAGCATAGTCAAGGGCAAGATATCCCACAGGTATGTCTCTTACAGGTAAAAGATTTGTCTCCATTTTCACAAAGAGATTGGCTAACTTCTAATTGTAAACATTTTACTTCATTAACTTTAATGACACTTTCCCCCAAACTCAGAACCATTTCAGTATCTTCCAGTAAGTTCCCACATCTAATTTATATTCCACAATCTGACAAGTAATGATCAGGTGGAATTATTTGCAGCCCCCAAAATATGATTTGTGTATTGCTAGCTGGCTAGTGAAATTCTGGAGTTTGCTCTTTGCCCACACTTCCTATTTTTAGGTTTTACCTTGAATCATCCTATACTGGAATGTAGGGGAAAGCTGAAATTATAATTTTCTCTTAGCAGTTGGAATAACGGTGATCCCAGGGTGAGGATCTCCAAATGAGTACGGGCGCAATCCAGAGTAACTACGGGGAGTCCTTGCTCCAACGTAAAAACAATTTACTCTGGATTGCAATATGAATTTCCCATAGGTTTTCACTGGGTGGTACTGTAACTACGTTGATGTAAATGTCTCTTACGTGCTCCTGTAGTTACTTTGGATTGTAGGGTATGTTTGAAATATGAAGCAAATGGAACAACTCAATTTGCAAATGTGAAAGCTGTTTGGGCATACTGTACCAAAATGGCAACAAATCTGCACTGGTACTCTTTTACCCAAATGTACATTTTACCCAAATGAACATTTATTCCAAATGTTCTAATGTCTCCTGGCTCTGCATAACTCACCCAACATAGGTTAAAATTGCATCGCTCATTTACAGTAATACTGTAACTCTTGGGAACTGGGTGGCTAACAGTACTGCTTAGGAG
Organism: Cryptoblepharus egeriae; assembly: GCA_030015325.1. Taxonomy (NCBI): domain Eukaryota; kingdom Metazoa; phylum Chordata; class Lepidosauria; order Squamata; family Scincidae; genus Cryptoblepharus; species Cryptoblepharus egeriae. The sequence continues at coordinate 119,079,780 of JAREYC010000002.1, forward strand.
TGATCCTGCCTGCTTTATTCAGCTGCCTTCTCAGCTGTAGAGGACTAGGCAGTTGCAGATGTTCTAAAATGTCCATAGATTTTTTTTTATTTTGGGGTTCATGCAGAAAGCAACCGTGTGATATAAATGACCACATAAAATGTGGAACTGAATTGACTTTGGAATTGGACTGTGGAATTGGAACTGACTTTGGGCTGGGGTCCCCATTGCTCAGTTTGATTTATTTTAAAATCTGTTTAAGCACATACCCAAGATTATGAATTCTTTAATCAGATAGGCATGTTTCTAATCTATTTCACAAGTGGCATCAGCAGCAAGGATTTAGATAAACTGGCAGGCACAGCCCTCCATGAGAGCTATATGCAAGACTGGCTTTCAACAATTGGAAAATTGTTATAATTCTACAGTCTTGCCAGAAAAAAAAATGGTGGCAACCCCCCCCCCCCTTGTCCTTTATTCAACTCCATGCTTCTGCCAACTTGATTTTCTTTCTATTCCTTCCTTGTTGGCCTCCTTTATTGTTACCCCTGGCTTTTAGCCAGTATTCTCCACAGTCCACTCTTGTTTCCATCTCACTGGCTTCCTGTCCTCAGCATATTGCTGTTATGACATTAGACCATATGTGGGTCACACCCTCTTTGTTTATCTTTATTTTTATTAGTTCTTTGTCTCTGTACCTGAGGCCTCTATGTCTTCTTCACCTGCTGTTCTTTCAGTCTTTGTCCATTGCTAACTGTGCTCCTCTTTCCTTTGACAACCTGGACTTCCTTTCCCCTTAGGATTTTATTGTTTCCTGGAACAACTTCCCACACAGCATGCCTTCCATTGCAGTCTACTTGCTTCTATACATAGAACTAGCACAGGTTTTTCGTTCCAGTCAAACTAGTCTCTAGCTGCCTAGAGAAGAAGGACTGTGTGCATTCTGTGCTGTATTCTCTTACATTTGGTATATAAATGAATAAAGCATCACATTAGCTCAACCAGTAAGAGCTAAAGTCTTTTTTCCACATTTCAGTACTGATACCTAAAGTGCCAGGTCATAGCAGTTTCTGACCTTTTGCTTCCTATCCCTTCCACTCTCTTTCTTATGTGCATTTTCTGTTGGAAGTTTTCTGGTGCCACTGATTGTCTTGAATCTGGCATTTAATTATCAGTGGCTGAATGTGAGGTTGATAGCCAAAGATCAAAGTTTTCCAACCAAAGATCAAAGTCTTTTTGGTACCTGACAATGAGGTTGTGTCTAGATATAATGAAAATCTGTTTGGCTGTTCATTTGTTATTTTTTCTTTATAATTGTATCCATATGTTGCAGTGTCCCCTGTTGAAGAGTTGGCCTTTTATAGCTGTGACCTCAAGAATGGTTATTCTTAAGGAATCAGAGATGTGCTACAGAACTCAAAAGAGAAAAGCTGCACATTTCCTCCTATATATCTGATATCACAAATGATATTAGTGGATATTTTGGGAACTCTAAGCTGGGTTATGGATTGTAATTAAATCACAAATCTGACTCTTCCCCTCCCCCCAAAGCACTAAGCAGAGGAAAACCTTTGGCTAAAAAAATCTGAGCCAAACATAAGAAGTGTGCAATACTTAGGATGCAATCCTGAAATGCATTTGGGCTAGCCTATCTGGCATTGGGCCAGCATAATGACTTAAGCCAGACTTCCTGCACCAGAAGAGGCCTGGGCTGGCATAAGTCAACTTAGAGTGGTGTAAGTCAACTTACATTGGCATAAGGCAGATGGACCTGGGCCAGCCTAGCAGGGCTAGCCTAGGCAGCTCAGCAGGGCATGTTGAGGGCATATTGAGCATAGCTTAGAACAGTGCAGTTAGGCCATATCCAGAGTCTGCTTAAAGGGCAGAAATGCCCTCTCCCTGCTCCTCAAAGTTAGACCACCTCAGGAGCAGGAATAAAACTGAATAGACCCATTGGAACCCATGATAAGCCAGAGCAAAAATGGAAGCAAAACAAAAAGTTCTAATTCCTAGGCTGGTGTAAGCACCACTCCTGCCTCTCATCCTCAGGATACTGCATAATTCCAGCAGGCACTCCAGCAACAATTTCTTTGCACCTACCCTCCACTACAGGTACTGCAGCTGTTCCTGCTTGTCAGGGAAAAGCGATATATATGGCTCGTACTTTAGACAGACAGACAGACAGACTCACTCACTCACTCACTCCTGGGCTTCCTTATAAGGCAGGCACCACTGCTGTTCCTTGTTCAGTGTGATTTGAGGTAGGTCTCCTCAGGATCAAGCCCTCCCTAGGTGTCACTTGGTGCTCAGCAGCCTCCTAGCACTGTGGATTTGGCCTAAATATCAGCTCTGGATATAGCCTACTTGGGCCACCCCAGTTGGGCCATTCTCACTTGCTTCACTTCAGGATTGCTTCCTTTGTGACTGACAGAGTATCTGTACCTTGCATAGTGATGTATTTCCCAATTTCTTTCCTTAATTATTTTTATTTTTCCTCCTAACGTTACAGATAATCAGATATCTTTTTAAGGACTTAAATATTGAAACTCATATCCTATTAGTACATAGAGAGAAAATGGATTCAAAAGCAAATTAAAAACTTGTTCACATCAAAACTTGCTTTGCTAGTTTATCTCTAGAACACATCAGATGGTCAGACTCATGTCCTAAATATCTCATCCTGACCTGAGAAAGCATGAGCATATTACAATTGTATGGGATTTATTTTGCACAGTATTGCTACGTCTGGGTGAAAATAGCAAATGATAAATCAGTATATCAATTTGCCCTCTTCCTCACCCTCTCTCTAGATTTCCATTGCTGCCCCAGAGCTACAACCAGCAGTTCCAAAGCAAGATTCTGTTCAAGGGTGAGTCTCCTCCTGTATTAATTCATTTTGTTGGCTCAGGGCTTGGCATAATACATGAATATCTCTTTGTGCCAAGAAGACCAACTCAAGGCCTTGAATGAAGAGAAGCTAAATAGGTCAGGAGATGACTGAAGAAAGGCCAGTGGGAGTAACTGTTCTCAAATATGTGTGAAGAGGAATGGAAACCCTGTTGTTCAGTAGAAATGTCCTAACTGATGTAGTCACATGTCTCATTTTTCTTTAAAGTAATGAAAATAGTCAATTGACTTTAGACAAACATTTGGTTATGTATCAGTTATGCCTCCATTCAGGTCTGACTGTCCCTTGTTAGGATCTGTTAAGTTGCTCAAGTTGTCAGAACAGGATTTTTCACAGTAGAGGAAAAAGAGGTCCTGGCTTAGTTTAAGGCGTGATGAATACAAAGTAGAAGTATTTTGAAGATACAGCCTGCATTGCTGAATATGTTGCTATGGATCCTGTTTTTCTGAATTGGCTTTAGGTTGGCTTTCTGGATTGGCTTTAGATTGGCTTTCAAATAGTCTTAAAGGTGGTATTGATAGTGTAATCATGGTTGGTCTACTATGGCTACTCATCCCATTCTCTGATAAACAAATAGTATGAGTTTTGAGGTGTTCCAAAAACTTGATTTAGAGCCCAATTTAGAGCAAAACATACTGTCTTACCTCCAGCATGCACTGTTGTAAATGTGGCACATTTGCAGGGTTTAGCACTGGCCCAGCACCAGAGCTAACCCAGCATGAGCCTGCATGAACTAGTGCTGGTGGGAGGCTGGCACTGTGCTGCTCAGGGATCACCCAGACTGTGGAGGGGAGGGGGAGAAGAGAGGTGAGGTGGGGAGGAGCCATGGTGAGGGTTAATAGGAGACATTGTGGGAGAGGGAACTGGATGATGGGACAGGACAAGTGGAGCTCAGCTTTACCAGATCCAGAGCCCTGTGTTGGACTTTGTAGCCTAACACAAACACTCTTGATTCTGCATAGGTTCATGAGCTCCCACAAAATCAAGTAGCCCCATTGCAGGGCTACTTCCAATAGCAGAATGTCCCCACAGCAGCCATGTGGGTGGTGTAGCACGACCCATGTTCCAGGTAGCTTAGGATTGGGCTGTCCATAATTGATGGCACAATGTGATACATAAATATTGTGCCAATGTGATATATAGTGGTCTATATAATGGTGCCATCTTCAGTTTCTTAGAAACAAGTTTCTGTCGCCATCCCTCGTCTGCTGATCATTTCTTTGTCCTTTCCTATGCTGAACTGGTTGTCATAAGTTCATACAGGGCTCAGTTAAGCTTAGTGAGGTATGAAAAAGAATAAAGTTTTAAATAAGATATTGTTCAGAAGCTACAGAGTGCAGGACTACTCTAACTTCCCCTCTTGAGAAGTTTCATATTTTCCTGTCCTCTAGCCTCACTCCTGACCTAGGCACTCTGAAAGAAGGCACCAATGGATGTGACCTTCCAAGTGGAAATGGCAAACAAGATAGGAGCAAGCAGAGGAGGGCCTCATGTGCCAGAACTGAGAAGGGAACAAAGTTTCAGCTCATTGTGTTGCAGGTTTGTATGCTTCAAGCTCCAGCAAACTAGAATACGTTGTTATAAAAAGAACATTTGTCTGCAGAAATATTTGCATATAAGTTCATGAATTGCAGAAGCCACCTTGAAGACCATTTCAAAAATAACTATGGGTAATACATCTATGAGTATTTGAAATAATTTCTTATTGTACGAATTCTGTATATTGATCCTTGAGACATTGTCTTTGCTTCAGTCATGCCTTCATAGAAATATTTCAGGTGGGATATGAGCAAAGTTGTAGCCTAGATCATAGCATCTTCACTTCTCCTCAGAGCATCTGAAGCCAATCACATAAAGGCACTTTGGGACTGCTGGGGCCCCAACCTTTTAGGGGTCCACCACACTAAGCTGACCCTTGAACTATCACTACTGTTGACAGCAGTAGCATCCAGTGATATCATAACTTAGGACAACATATGCAAGTACCGTATATACTCTAGTATAAGCCGAGTTTTTTGGGCCCCAAAAATGGGCCCAAAAAGCCCCCGGGGCTTATACTCGGGTGAGGGGTCGAAATCCTCTGAAAAGTGGCAGGATCAAACCCATCGTGTCATTTACCGTTGGATTCATATTGAAGAGCAGAATCAAATGCAAAAATCAGTTTTGAGATATCTCTTTCCTATCAAAAGTTATGGCCAAAAAACAAAAACTATAAAAATAAAAAAAAATACATTTTTTGCAATTTTTTTAAGCAGGTAGGAATTTTGGCCTGGGGGGTTTAGGAATTTTGGGTTTGGCATCTGGTCAGCCTGTCCTATGCATGTCTATTCTGAAGTAAGCTCCACTAAGTTCAATGAGGATTACTCCCAGGAAAGTGTGCTTAGGATTGCTTAGAATTGTGGCCTTGTAGCTCCAAGAAGGCTACAAGGAAAAGGACCAGTACCTGCTGCATTTCCCACCCTAGGCTTATACTCGAGTCAATAAGTTTTCCCAGTTTTTTGTGGTAAAATTAGATGCCTCGGCTTATACGAGGGTCGGCTTATACTCGAGTATATACAGTAATTACATATTTGATTTTGTAATGAAAATATTCTTGATCCTTTCAGAATACACTAGCTACACTGGGGTTTTGACACTTTAGCTATGACAAGTGGTGTCATTTTAAGGGATTCATGACCCTGTCCTAGAAGAGGTCATCTTTGCCTGCTTGGAACTGGGAAAGAAAAGGCATGCTCTGGCTTCATCTCACGGTGCAATGACAGTGTTTTATCTTCAATCAGGTGTCCACCTCAGGGGACAACACTGTGGAGTGTCAGCTTGAGACTCACAATAACAAGATGGTCACATTTAAATTTGATGCGGATGGTGATGCCCCAGAAGACATTGCTGACTACATGGCAAGTTTCCTAGGCTCTACTTTTCACTATGTTACTAGTGGCATGCAAGCTGGTTTCTCTTTTTCTTGTTTGTCTTTGGTTTGCACATGACGGTGTGATTTGTTCATAACATTTCATGGAGGCACCTTTTAAAGTGAACCTCCTATATTTAACTAATGGAGAGCAACTGTCCCTCTTCACACAACATTGCCTTTTTCAGATTATGAGCCTTTTAGGGGTAGGGTTCCATTTATCAATTTATTGTGCAATGTAAACCAATTTGTGAACTACTTTTGTTGAAAAGTGATACATAAATATTCTAATTACCAATAATTATGATTTCTCCAGGGTTATGGATGTGAGAACTCTTTGAGGTCTAACCTGTCTTGAACTTTACATGCTCTAGTATAGCAGAGATTATTTAAAGAATTAGTTTTATGATTCCTTGGGAGTAGTATCCTCAAAGATGAGAGAACTAAGGGCCTTGTCCTATCCAGCATTCCAGCTTTGATACATCCACAATGCAGCCCCGTGGTAAGGGAACACATGCTCTCATACTTTGAGGAGGCCTTAGTGATTCACCCTCAACCGCAAGATGTAGCACCCACCACATTGGCACAGCTGCATCAGCACTAGAAAATACGATGGGATTGGGCCTGGGAGGGCTGTTATCCTCTTTGAAAACTAGAGATGAAGATTTGACAAAACTTGTTATTAATGCCCTAGTGAACATAAAATAAAAGAACCCAGAGATTTATTTTAAAAGAAACCAGTTGAGTGTCCTTTTAACCATAATTCAGAGTCTAAAGACTTCTGTAAGTTTACCATTTCAAATGATAGCTTAAAACCACTGGGCACCCCATGTCAGGGTTGGGATATTTGTGTAATAATTTATTTTATAAAGGGGTCTAAACATATAGCAATATGATTTTAGGATTAATATATTTGACCTCATTTACTCATGTAATCTTTGAATCTTGCAATATGAGGACTGTATTAAATTTTTGATGTAGCCATTTTGTATTGCTTTTTTGAAGAGGTTTGATTCTTTAACAATGCAATCTTTTGCATTTGTGCTCCAGAATAAGCCTCATTGAATTCAATGGGACTTACTCCCAAGTAAGTGTTTGTACAGCTGTAGCCTACATATACAGAACCTGATCAATGAATTTGGCATTGTGTGAAAACATGGTATTTAACAAAGGAAGGTAACTGAAATTATTTGCAAAAACATGAGATTGAATGAAGAATTTTTCCATAGTAAGTATTCAGTTTTCTCTTTCTCTTTCTATGCTGATTTTCTTTCCATTATATTTATAATTCTATGGCAATTTATTTGAATACTAGGAATATGGGCTGGGTACAGATGCAATGGAAATCATGGTTTCCCACTATGAGAATGATCCTTAGAGCATTGTGGATTTGGGTGCTTCCCGTACCACAAAGTTCTCCTCTTTCATATACGTGAGGAGGAAAATGAAAGCTGCTATTGATTTGAAATAAGCTATATTTCTGCATTACATGTGAATTCAAAGTGCAGTGCCTTATTTCTTTGAACAAAAAACAAAAGGTTTCATTCTCCTCTTTACTTGGGTGTATTGGAGACCAGAGCCTACAATCCTGTGCATGTCAAATGCAAATCCCATTTTGTCCAATAGGCCTTCCTCTTAGGAAAGTGTATATACTATTGTAGCTTTATTCTTACAGTGGTCAACTTTGGTTTCCTTTTACATCTGAATGTGGCCATTGCGTATTTAATTTGTGGCTTTGATTAATTGTGGATTAGATCAATTGTGTTGTGAGTATAATCATTTTTTGATAAGTAACTTGAGTGAGAAAAGGACAGAATTTTGAAGATGATAGAGAGACTGACATTTACATCTTCTCTCTTGGTTTAATCCTTCCTGCTTGGTAGGTTGAAGATAACTTTGTGTTGGAGAGTGAAAAGGAGAAATTTGTTGATGAATTGAGGGCTATCGTTTCCCAGGCCCAGGAACGTATCCGCAGCCTTCCTATTGAGGAACGAGCCTCTGGCACAGATTCTATTCCTGACCCATCTAACAATCAGGTAAGTTCTGTTTGTTTAGTGAGAACAGTCTTCTGGGAAGGTATGTTCTTGTATTGGGAAATTCCCTTTTTATATTTATCTATTCATTTTTAATTCAGACAGGATCTTCTGAACAAGTTCAGATAAACCCAGCATCTACTCAAACTGGCAGTAAGTAACTATTTTAAAACATTTAACATTTGAAGGACAAAAAATCACAACTCACCAGTCAAAGGTGAAATGATGGAAATGGTCATCATTTTGCCGAGAGCTAAAGCAAGTTCCTTTCTTGTCAACCAGGATGAATTTTCTTTTTAAATACCCACATTGTAATTTAATCTTGAATGCTCTTCTTCTATGGCATATTGCTAAGCTTATACTGCTGTCCCAATAACTGTACTAAAAATTATTCTAGTTTGAATCCTGGCCGTAATAGCAAGTCATGAACTCTTAATAGTAATGCCAGATTGGTGTTAACTCAGTGTCTGGTTTGATACAGCTGAGATGATAATAAGGAAGGAACTATGAATTTTACCTTTAGGAAACTAGACTCCCAAGTCCCTCCATTGTGGTTAGGTATGATTCCACATATATCCCGAGGATAATGAAATCACAAAGCCATTGGCATGGTTTCAACCAACTGAGAATCTCGCCAGTTCCCATGTTACTGTTTGAAGATGGCATCAAGAAGTTATGAGTTGAAAATTAAGAACACATGCTCAGTTGATTGGTTTTTGTGTACATAACACAGAATCAAGGACTGAGAAACAATAGAACTTCAATTGAGTGTCAATTTTTTATTCAGGGAAAGTCAAATGGGAATGTAAACTGCGTTCCTTTATGATAGAGCCGGTCAGTTTCCATGATGGAATGCTTTATATAAAAGGTGTCAAAATGAGTCCCTGATTTTTCTTTTCAATGAATTGTTATTATTGAGCAATCTTTATTTTTCTGATTCTGACAAGACTTTGGACCAACAAAACAATGCTGGTTTCATTATTTTTCTCAAGTTGGTTGTCTGTGTGTTGTTGTTCATAATGTTTATCTGCTCCAGTAGTTATTCTTTGTGTTCTTTATGGACTGAAACATTTAAAGACTTAAAATTCAAAGGATTCAAAGAACTGCAGGATTAGTTTTATTAAGGTGTCTCTGAGTGTATTTCTGAAACCAGTGGCAAATTCATTTTGAAACATAGGAAGCTTTCAAAAGCAAATTGAAATATGGTGGGAGGTGCTGTCTTTATTTAAACAAAAGAAGCAACAATTGTGACTGATCCTTCCCAAGACTTGGATATACCTAAAGTAACTCTTTGTTTTTCCACTCTACATTTTATTAATGAATATCCAATAGCCAAGTATATTGTATTTCTGTGCACCAGAACATTGATGCTTATTATTTTTTTTACTATAAGAGAAATACTTTACATGCAGTAAGTTATTGTTGCCTGTTACCAATTGATTTTGTCTTGTATAAGCAGTTGAGTATATATCACTCTAAGGGCCCAATCCTGTCCAATTTTCCAGTGCCGATGCATTTGCAGTACAACTTTCTCTTACCTTGAGGAGGCCTCTATGACTGAATCCCCCACCAAAGAATGCAGCACATGCCCTCTTTTCACAGCTACAACAGTGCTAGAAAATTGGATAGGATTGGGCTTTGAGTCCACAGTTTATGTTCTGGTTCTGTTCCAGAGATTTCTCTGGAACCTAAGTCAGAACAGTGCTATTATACTTTCATGCATACACAAGACCAGGTGGCTTGTGCTTGCATGAAAATGCTGATATGGCTGTCCATAAGTCAGAACCATTAGTAATGCTTATTAGTTGGCGATGCAGTGTATAAGCAGAGTGAACTATCCCTGGTAGCAAAGCAGTACAATCTTCATATAGAAGAGCTCTCCCTTTGAGCTCTTTCCAATGTTAAATATTGGGTGAAAACACATTGCACCCCCTTTCACCCACTTAAGGGTTAAAATTCTAAAAATCGGTTCATACCGGGTGGTCACATCACAAAAGGAAAACCCTCCCAGAATTTTGTTCTTCTAGGTTCAAGGGTTGGGGTTAGGTTTTGATCAGTTAGGGATTCTTCAATGTAAAGTATAGGGAGGAAAACATGTTGCGTACCTTTTCACCCCCTTCCAGTTGGAATTTCCAAAAACCAGTTCTTAGTGGGTGCTTTCACCATGGAAGGAACACCCTCCCCAAATGCTCATTCTTCTAGGTCCTGTGGTTTTGGCTGGGCATTGATAAGTCAGTGAGTGAGTGAGTGACTCAGTGAGTAAGTCAGTGATTTTTCAGTTTTGTATAAGACAGGGTGAGCTCCTGTCCTTAGCCCAGCTCTGCGACGGAGCTGGAACCAATTGAATTGGCTCTGCCATTCCATTGGATTATTTTAGTGGCGTGGAAAGGGGGGTTTTGCTGCTTGGGTTACAGCCTGTCCTCCATATTAATCTACCCAGGCCTTTGTGCTTTGCATACAGCATCGAGCAAGATACCATTGTCTTTTGTGACTGATGGATGTCAATGCTATGCTATATATAGGACAATGAAAGTCCTGCGCATGCTGCTGCACCTCTTGACAATTGTGGCAGTGGCCCAGTAGCACATGACTGCCTGATTTTTGTACTGCTGTAGAAGACCTTGCACTGCCAGAATACTAGTTCTGGTAGTGCAAGGCCCCAATAAGACCCTGCTGTCCTCAAATAAGATTGGTCCTGAGTATCTTAAGGCAGCATCAGGATCCTGACTGCTAGATGCTTCTATGGCTGCAAACTAAAGACACTTTCTTGAGAGTAAGACACATTGAACACAATAGGGCTTACTTTTGAGCAGACGGGCTAGGATTGTGCTGTAATATTTCTACTTGCAGCAACAGTATTTTTTCTGTAGTCCTGTTCTTAGTTTTTGAATTATTCTTGTGTGCTTCAAAGATGAGGTGATTGTCCATTATGACTTCTTTCTTTTTCTCTAGATGAATCTGCCCCCCAATCATCCCCTGTTGGCCGCTGGAGATTTTGCATCAATCAAACAATAAGGAACCGAGAATCCCAGGCACCTTGCACTCTTCTTCCTTCAACTACAGCTGTCCCTGGGTCTCCGATAACAGCAGGTGAATACATGACTGAGGGTGCAATTCTAACCTAGGCTGGCGCAACTCATTGGTTTTCCCATTCCTGTGGTGATATAAGGAGGCGAGCGCATGTCTATGCACTTGCCTAACCCTCCCCCAGGAGTGGTGCAGAAGTGTCTTAGTGCACTTTTGTGACACCCCCAAGTTAGCACAGGACTTATGCCATGGTTTAGGCTGGCTTAACTGGAGCTTAGGATTGCAGCCTGATTGGCTAGTTCCTTACTTTGTGGCAACATACCAGTTGTTAGTGCTGAACTCAGGCTCTTTTTCTCAAATGAGAGTAGCTTAGGGTTTTGCTCTGAAAGGTTCCAGTTTCATTTATTTAAAGATAATAGAATGCTGTTTTGCATAATAGAATCTATTTAAATAGAATGCTATTTTGAGGAATGAAGTGCTTGCTTTTATAGTGTTTGCTGCTCTCCAGGAAATGATTTTTTGGAATGGCCATTACCATCCAGCTCCAGAGGCTGGGCCTACTAATTCTTGATTTCTATGTTTTTAACCCACTAGATTATTTTGTGACAAATGTCTGTGTATCAGCTTTCCTGGGCTATTTTTATTTCCTGGTTGTTTTGGTAGTAAATTTGCTTCTTTACCACCCTCCTAAAACGTACGTTTTAAACGAGCATCTTCTGTTCATTTGGAGGGAAATAACAAACAGCAAATTTCCACTGTATCAAAAACAGCTTAATTGCGCAAACTGACATGCCAATTTTGTGCTGCTGTGCTAAAAGCCAGTAAAAAAAAAGTTTATTGTGCTTGATGGGACTGAATACACACAGCAGGGGAAAGGCACCTACTGGCAAAAGGGCAAGCTGACTTGGTTCATACACAGTAATTATGGTGACATAATTAGGTTGGAGTTTCTGTTGACATACAGTTTTCCTTTTTTAAACTTAGTTTGGTTTCTCTTTAAACCAATGAAACATGAACTATGCAAACATAGTTTTGATGCCTGAAAATATGGAAAATGCAACTGAGTGCAAATCCTAGCTACACAGGATTAGACTCTTAAGTTTCATCGTCCGTCAGATTCAAGTCTGCACTAAATACAAATTAGTAAAATGTAGTGTACCAATTCTTCAAGTGTACGAGGAGATTCAGAACTCGAGAATTATGTTCTGATCTTCTGTCAGCTTGTTTTCATTTCTATAATTTTCCAACCAGAATACTCTTCGATTTTATTCAAAGACAGAAAAATGAAATGGTCATCAGACAGGTAGCTAATAGGAATGCACTTGCCCTTTAAAAAAGATTGTAAGGTGGTATAGAAGGGTGAGCATCACAGTACTGGCAATCACTATTTATAGTTCTGTCAGCTCTTTTTTCTGTGATTTATACCCAGTTTTGCTTGAGATAATTTTCTGAGTTAATTCTTTCTGAGTTAGTGATGTTTGTTGGAGCCAGTCTATCTTTTACTTTGTCATCTCCCATTTTTGAAGCTTTAGAAGGGTAATGACAATTAATAGGATCTTTAAAGAATCATATTGCAACATGGCTTTCCATGGAGTTTTTATTGTCAGCTTCACCAGTTGATCTCTTACATTTACAGACTCTTTAAAGGAGACCACCAAGAATGATAGCCCCCAGAAGTGTCCAGAGGCCATGGAAAATTTTATCAGCCAGAACAGGCCTACTTCTCCTTCTAGCTCCAGTGAAATGACAAATGACAATGTGGCAGTTGAATCCCAGAAACTGGAAACTGAGCAGTCAGCTCTTCCTCACCAAGTGGAAGTCAGCATGGATAAGGCACTGTTTGACACTGCTGGTGATAACCCTGATGTTGCAGCTTGTGATTCTGCTGCTTGGTTGGAGTCCTCAGGGGCAGAAACCCAGGCTGATGGATCTCATCTGTCTTCAAATACCCCCCATCCAACAATTGTTGAGCTGGATTTGTCTTCTGAGATATTCAGATCAACCACCTGTCACAGCCTGGCTGCAGAAGGAGCTGATACATCTATGAATGTGGAGCAGGCCAGTACTTTGGCTCAGACCCTGGGCCAGGAAGGCACTTCCCACCCATCTACTCTTGAGTCAGACAGTGAGGGCCCCCCTAAGATGGACTTTGCTGACAGCAACATCAAAACACTGGATGAGAAGCTGCGAACACTTCTGTACCAGGAACACAGCTTATCAGGCACCTCCCCAGACAGTCAGAAAGACACACAAAGTGCAGTAGAGTCTCCATTCTCTTCATCCACTGAAGAAACACTCCCTTGCCCAGCACTTGAAACACCAGACATTACCTCCCCGAGAGAAGGCCAGGAAAGTCCCATCAAACCTTCAGATCTCCAAGCTATGCTCATCCCATCTGCAAGTGATCCTGATAGTTTGCCAATGCTGAAGAATGAACCCAGTGTTACCACTTCTGCTCCCAGTGATCTATGTGTGCATGTGAGTAGTCAAGGGAAGACTGATTTGGGATAGAAAATAGGCTGAGACCTGTTCTGGCCTGCAGGTGGAGATATCCAGAGTTATGTTGGATGGCTATTCAACCCATCTAACAGCCTGATGGATTCAGGCAAGCAAGGGACAAGCAGATTATCCCATCATTTTGGCTGTTTTCCACTTGATCACTGTTTACTTGTCCATTATTTCTAGTATCTGTGGAGGTGTTGGTTCTGAGAATGGAATCTCTAGGGATACTAAGGCCCCCCCGCCCCCATTTATGGTTTTTCATGCAGGGTACCCAGAGCCACTGTCTATACTGCACTAGGAAAAACATAACTTGCATGGCTGTGTCATTGCAGGGAGATATACGGGGGTGGGGATTAACAGCCCAATCCTATACATGAGTACTCAGAAGTAAGTTCCATTGAGATTTATGTGACTTACTCCCAGGTAAGATCTTATAGGATTGCAGCCTAAGATAAATTAATATAAGATCAAGATAAAATGCAATAATTAGAAAAAAACCAACACTACTTTATTTCATCTTGTTTTCTGCCCTTTGTTCCCAGTACTAAGGTCTCAACAAAAACTGTTAACATGTATCAACTAACGACAAAAACTAGTGCTTCCTTTACCATTTATCTAAAACTCAATCCTTTCCCACCTTGTCTTCCACCATTCAGATGTACTGACTGGGCATGTGCTACATGCAATAGTGTTGGGGGCAATTAGATGGCCATCAAGAGTTGCATAGAAATATATTCCCAGGAGGTCACCTATGGCTCTTCTCTGAGTACACAAGCTGTTTTGTTGGTGTAATTACTAGGAGAAATAGGAGACAGTTTGAGCTGGAAAAATGGGTTTAGGATCCCATTTAGCTATTACTGCCTAGATCCACCCCTTTCTCCTATCCTGAACCTCCCCTGAACTTGATGTAACCCAATCCTGCCACCACTTTATCTTATCTGGGCATGGCCTAGGTCTGTCAGTGATTGGTGTACAGAGCTGCCAGCCAGTTTTCAAGTGACTGACACACTTGGCACTAACACACTATTTACAACATCACTATGCCCTGTATGATTGCAGACTATGAGATCTCCTAGTTCAAGGGTCCACAACCTCCAGATTTGAGAAGCTGCAAACACTTCTGTACCAGGAACACAGCTTATCAGGCACCTCCCCAGACATTTAGAAAGACACACAAAGTGCAGTAGAGTCTCCATTCTCTTCATCCACTGAAGAAACACTCCCTTGCCCAGCACTTGAAACACCAGACATTACCTCCCTGAGAGAAGTCCAGGAAAGTCCCATCAAACCTTCAGATTTCCAAACTATGCTCATCCCATCTGCCAGTCCGTGGCCTGCCAGTCCATGGCCTGTTTGGGCGGCCAGGCTACAAGCAGGCAGCTGCAGGACCCAAGCAGTCTCCCAGCTGCAGATGGACTTGCCTGGGCTGATGAGGAGGCGGCACTGTCCTGAGATGGTCCTGGAAGCTGCAGCAGCTCCCTGAAGCTGGGCAGCTGTCATGTTGGGGAAGGTGCAGGGGCAGCTTTTAACTCTCCTGTTATGAGTAAGCGTGATAACTTTTTCTGCCACACCTTTTCCCCCTCACATATGCTACTGGCCTGCTGCCACCCCCTTTGGTTCATGGAAAAATTTTCTTCCACTCAACTGGTCCCAGAAGCCAAAAATGTTGAGGAAGTCTTCAGTGTTTGTAAAGGTCCATAGGATTATACAATATTAAAATAATATTGTATTTACTTGAATCTAATGTGTACCTATTCCAGCCAAATTTAGTCTTCAAAATTGGGATTTGCATTACATTCAGTGACACATTAGGTTTCAGTAAATACGTTATTTTGATTATAAGTATAGGTCAGTATTTAGTTTAACAGTTTATTGTTAAAAGCCCAGTTTGGATGTGTAATGCACACACCCACCATTATTCATATGTTACCCTCTTTTCTGCCTCTTCCCCACCCCTTGTTTTATTCAGGAGATGTCCCCGGAGTCTTCATTTCCTGAGAATCCTGTGGCCTGTCCCACTTCAGCATCAAGTGGTGGAGCTGTGCACCTGCATGCAGGAGGTGGATATTTTGGCCTAAGCTTTACTTGCCCTAGTCTCAAAAACCCTATTAGCAAGAAATCCTGGACTCGCAAATTAAAAAGCTGGGCATACAGGCTACGGCAGACCAGCTTTTTCAAGAAATCAAAAGTCCGGCAAGGTAGTGTGCTTACAGTCAGGGAACTAGACTAGGTAACATCTGTTTTGATTTCCTTATGTCCATTGCTTTTTTGTTGTTTGTTTTTCTTTTTGACATTTCCTGTACTATGCCGTATACTATTTCCCTACCTTGCTCATTTGTACAACATTTCATCCACTACCATGTTATTTTTCAGTTTGATTAATCAACTTTTTCATTCCATGCAGAAGTATAGGTCTTGGGATACCAAAAGAAAAAAGCCTACATGTATACTAGAATCATTTTCAATGTAGAATTGAATGTTTTTATTCTCTTTGTCTCAGCTTTACCTGACTACATTCTTTTTTTTCTTTTAAAAAATTGTAACAGATGAAATGACAGGTGAATTGACTCCTGATTGGATTTCTCTGTCGGAGCAAGCAACAGTGGACAGTAAAGCACCTGGTCAGTCTAAACTGGTGGCGGGATCATTCCAGCGAGGACGGTTTCAGGTGGGTATCATAAAATCAGTTGATTCTGTCCAATCCAAGCAGGCAATGTAATAATGTGGCATTTTGTTTACAATATGTCAGTATTGTTTACTTTTCTTATCCTATTTCAATCAAAATGCTCATGACCTTCCCCCATTTAAAAGTGAACCCCCCCTTGTCAGATTGTTAAAGAACTAAAAACAAACTGTCTTATATATTGACATCTCACACATAGTCAAACTAGATACTATTTTAAGCATATGTTTGGGCTTAATCTGCTTGTTTTTAATGGATAATAAACCTGTTAGACATTGGTGTGTGGATACCCACACAACATCCATCATATCCTAAGCCGATCCTGACAGTGTGGCACAACAAGGGCTATATGCTGAGCATCTCCTAACAAATAAAGACTGGGTCAACCCTTCCTAAAACACCTCAGCATCCATAGAAACACTGACACCATCTGTTGTCCATAGAATGAAAATCTACAGTGCCTGTACCATGGTCACAACAAAAAATTATGCCCAGTCTTGAAGATCTTTGGTTCAGGAGTGGTGCTGCTACTAGAACCAATTGTTGGCTCCAAACCTATTTTAACCATGGTGGTAAAAAGTGTTTTTGATCTCTTCAAGATTGGAGAAAAATGTAGATGTAACATTGAATTACATTGGCTTTGAAAATGAAAGCAGGAGAAAATAGTTTTATCTTGTCATCACAATTAGGGTGGTGTTATGTCTGTATAAGGCTAATCTGCTTAGGCATTCATTTTTTAAAAGATCCACATTTTATATGAAAGAGTACAATATTTTTTAAATTTTCAATGGAAGTAATTTTTAAAAATTTTTTAATTTTCAATTAAATGGAAGTAATTTTCAATGATGGAAGTAAATGTCATTTTCTTTGTTCTCTATACTGGCTGGTTGAGTGTATTGAAATTATATGGTCAGTGATTTCTTCTCCTTTTAGTAAGGCATGTGGTTTTCATTTGTATTTTAAATTTGAAATAGGTAATTAATTAATAGGAAAATTGGTGGGGGGGATTTGATCAGCTTGGTGTGCCTTTTCAATGGTAAAAACAGCTGATGATGTGCCTTGTTTGTGTGCCATGAAATGAAAAAGATTGAAAGTCACTGATGTAGCGGAACCTTCTCAGATGACTATAGGGGAAGACCTATACTGGTCCTAAATCTATAAAGAGCTTTAAGAATCAAAATCAGCTCTTTGAATTACACCCAGAAAAGATAGCCAACATAGTTGTAGGACCAATGGCCTGACAGAAACAAACTGTCATACTTCTCCAGACAACACTCCAGGAGTTCAACAGTCTTCCCTTGTATTTTGTGGAAAGAATAAATAGGAGCTGGATAGTATTGTTGACATCCACTTCCAAATCCTCAGATGACCTCTCCCGCTGGTTTCATGTAGATGCTAAACATGTTAATGTTAAACAGCATTATTTTGACACTTGGAAGTAATTAGTCAACCTGATCATGTCTGATCAGATGAGATCATGTTTGAAGAGGTAAAAATATTTTTTTACAAATATTCTTTAGAATAATCTTAACTGCAATACTTTATGTGCTGAAATAGTTTTCTTGAACTTGTCATTCTGTAAGCATCTTTTAAAACTCTGATTGGTCAAGGCGTTTGAATGTTTTTTTGCCTGAGTATTTATACATAATTGTAAAGTATATTTCCTAAAAAATCAGACAGATATTTTAGGTAAATGTGTTTATCATGTAAGAATAGTATTTTAGTAGTTTAATAATAATAATGGATTGCTTTTGAATTGGTTTTTACTGGATTTTGTGCTAGTAGGAACATATATTCCTGTTTTCCCTAAGAGTGTTAAGAGATCTGTGTGAAAGTGAAGTTGCCCTTTCATTCTGCAGTAATTATTCATGTCGCCTTTTACTTGGTGCAGTAGCATTTTACATTCACACAGTGTATTTTTCATGGTGAGCAATATGCAGGTCTCTGTCATGTAGCTCCCTGTGCTTTAAATTGCTGTAAGTGCCACCCTTCTCTGCCTCTTTCTTTCCCTTTGTTTGTGTCGCAGTCTTTATGAAACCACTTTGTTTTGCCTTCCCGTTGCATGGCTGTAGAAAGCTTGCTGCAGTTGAAAGGATTTTGTGGCAGGTCTGAACAAGGCATATTGATTCCCATTTATTCAAAGCTGTTTTGGAAGGAATCTATAGGCAAATTTATTGCCTGTATATTTTTTTTCAGTCTTTGGAGCCTTGGCCCCATAAATATTTCCCAGGGTCCTTTTTTATAAATATTTTTGGGCTTTTTCCTTGTTGTATATAACATTTTTAACCAAAGGTTAGTTGGCTGCAGACTGTTAGGCATTTCTGTTATTTGGACAGCAATACATTATGTCGCTGCAGTTCAGATCAGTGGTAATTTTTCCATTTTTTAAATGGAAGGTAAGTGTTTGCTTTCCTATATATAAACTAAAGCTTTTGTGTACATTTTGTAGCTTTATAGGCTGGCATATAATAAAAAGTATATTTATTTGTGCAAGCTCTGTGACTAAAATATGTTTTTGTATTGTGTTAATCTTCCCTATTTTTTGTATAAAATATTTTTATATTTTATAAAATATGATATTGTGTTAAATATATGGCTATCCAGCTAGTGCCTGTGGAGATATGGTGGGTTCTAAATGAACTGCCAAGAATCTTAGCTCCTTGGAGCCCCTGCAAGTCCCTTTTCACTCTGCAGTTTGATGCTCAGTTGCACAAATATAACTCATTCTGAACACAGTGAGACCCAAGGGCACATGATAAAATGTCAGGCTGCAGCCTGGGCTGAAGATTATCTGTATACCAGTCATACCTCCTTGCTTATCTGTATCCCAGTCAAAGTGTGAAATCATATGCAAAGGGACTTACCTGGGACTAAGAGCCTGATTGATGTGGGCTTTACTGCCAACGCTTATAGCCCTGCACCAGCTGTAAGGCACATTCAAAGCACCTGTCAAATAAGTGACCTTGGCTGCCAGCAGGGAGAAGGTAAGGCCAGGTGACACAGGAGCAGTGGGAGGTGGGAGGAGGTGTTCCTGGATGGGGGTAGAACTGAATGCAGGAGGGACTGGCCGGGGAATGGGGTAGGTCTGGTGGAGGAATTTTGGTCTCAGAAGTCCAAAATGGGCCTTCTCATATCTGCACCTATGTGGTTTGTGATTTATGTGGTTTGGACTCAAGAAGCCTCTTGGAGGTTGTTGGGGGCTTTACTCCAGTTAAGGAGATGAATGTCTCTTTCACGTGAGGAGGCCTCTGGCAGTTTTCCTGGTCCCACAGGATACAATAGTAACTATTTAGGTACTTCTGTAACCTGTAGTCTTGGGAAGTATAAGATTGGGCTGCCCACCCACTGAGCATAGTGAGACTTAACTCCTGAGTTAAACCTACATAGGATTACAGTATAATATCACTTTTCTAGAAAAGGCATTCTTCTAAGCTAATGCTTTTCTTCTGTCTCCTTCTTTCTCTGCATATCTCAGGTCATCACAGTGCCACAACAACTGGCTCTGGGTGGTTCAGAAGATGAAAGTGAAAAGCCGCCCTCAGAGCTAGGAGCAGAAGAAATAGCTTCTAGGCAAGGAGAAATTGTGAGCTTGGCCAATGCAATGGGTGAAACAGATGCATCCTCCACCACCCCTGAGCAGCGGGAGCTGGAAGGGACTTCTGCCACTGCTAGCAGCATGCAGTCTGGTTCAGAACCATGGACCAAAGGTGGTTTTGTGCGGAAGCAGCCTAGCTCTGACAGTGAACTTTCTGCCCCCATGGGTGGAGGTCTGGAGGGCTGGGAGCGAAGCCAACAATCACACGAGGAACGGAGTGGCACCAACATAAAGAGGCGCAGCTCCCTCTTTTACTCTCCATCATCTCCAATGAGTAGTGATGATGAATCTGAGATTGAAGATGAGGACCTGAAGGTGGAGCTGCAGCGTTTGCGGGAGAAGTAAGGGTTTCTTCTTTCTCTTGAGGCTACAGAATTGGGCCTTGTGATGGTCTTTTCATTATTCTAATTCCAAACCCTAGTGAGTGATTAAAATGTGAAAAGAGCAGGGGTTTTGGGGTCTAGTGCATGGGCAAACAGTGTTTATCGGGGATCTGGGGCTGTACTTGACATCACCTCATTAGAACTTTAAATTTTCATGTGATCTTGGTTTTCTTATATGTGATGATGACTATTAATTCATTAGTCCTATCCTATTAACTACATTTAGGGTTATTACGCTGTACATTAGTACAATAGTACATTACTGTACTATTAGCTACATTTAGGAATTAAATAATTTTGAATTCAATTAATTGTTTGAACCTTAATTAATTGAGTCTAAAAATTTGCATATCCATTTGTTTTGAAAGAAAAGACATCCTAAGTTTTTTAGATGATGCAAGGAAGACAAGTTCTTAGAAGAGGCATTACTTCATTGAGTTGCACTAGTACAAGCTTAATGGCACAAGGATTATGGACTATCTCCCAAAGTGTATCAAAGAAAGCATATTTAAGTGGAAAGACTATAAGATTCTAAAATGCTTGCAGGAATAAACATGGCCAAAAAAGCCCATTCCATAGAATGGAAACCACTATTAAGAAAACTCTGCCTTGATACCTCAGTTCTAATTTACCACTCAGGTTACATGAATGTTTGTACTGATTTTAGTGGTCACAGTTCCCTTTCTCTGCCTTTTCTGTTTTAAAGCAATGGCAATGAAGCCAGGTTAATTCTGATCTGCACTGCAGATCAGCTTTACATTGAATGAATGCCAGTTCATGACTGAGTGATGCAGTTTACACTGTGTTGCTGGCTGGCTATACGTCAAACATAATGGTGTAAAGTTACAGCCTCAGTGCTTGCATCCAGAGCAGTGTTTGTTGCCAGGTTATTCTGGACCACACTGTTATTGCCTATAAAGGAACTCCAAGCTATGACTTACTAACATATAGAGGGCTATCCATAATTGCTGTCATTTAGAGAAAATTATCCCTTTCTTCCCTTACATCCAGCATGGTAATTTGTATGATTCAGGACTTTCTGTAGAACTGCACTGTGTTTCCTTGATTTATTACCTCTTGCTGGGGTAATAGACAGTTGACCCAATCCTATGCATGTTTATTCAGAGTTAGTTTGCACTCATACGCACACTGTTCCTTCCTGACACTGTGTTTTTTTTCCTTTTCTGGGCAGGCACATTCAAGAAGTAGTGAATCTTCAGGCTCAACAGAATAGGGAATTGCAGGAGTTATATGAACGACTCCGCTCCATCAAGGACAGTAGGTCAGAATCATCTGATGTCTCCCTGCAGCTGTCATCACCACGCAGACCTAAGTCTTTCAAAAGCAAGCTGCGTAGCAGGCCTCAATCTCTCTCACATGCTGACAATGGCATTGTTGCTGCTGGTAAGAAAAGGGGAGGGGGAGGCAGTCAACTGATGCCATGGAAAGAATTTGGAAGAGTGAAGATTTACTAAATATGAAACGAAAGTGCAAAGTTCACTAATTTACTCATAAGCTGGTAGGAAGTTTTCCTATAAGCTTCTTTTCCTCTTGCATTCCTTGCCATTGCAATTCTACCAAGAGTAAAAGCATTGATTCTTTCTCCTCTAAGAATGGGAGCCGTAGCCCTAAGGCATTTTTTCAGATATTATGTTTAAAGCCTGTTTATTTAAACCAAATCCCCTATAGATTAGTTTTAATGTTTCTAAAGTGTGATGTTCCCCCCTTCTACTCCGTAGAATGCTGCTGTGCTACCACTGCTGCCTCTGTGATAGACTATCAGTTGAGCATTCAGGCTCACCTGCTGCATCAGAACTGTTCAGAAGCTGAGCCTGGCCAAGGTATTTGTAGACATCACTCTGCTTTGAAATAACTACCTAAATGCCTTGCTGTATATTATGCATAGATTCACTTTCTTGCTTTGGAAATTAATTAATTAGTTCATTACTTCATAGCCTGGTAAAATGGTATTTCATGAGGTACAGATACACTTAAACAAGTTTGCTCTCACTTCACTTGGTTTCTGTAGGCCATATCTTAAACAGAGCTCCATCTTGGTTTTAGAGTATCTTGGAACAGGGCAAAAATTAAATATTGTCCATTTTAATAACTTCCTCTTAATGATGATGATGATGATGATGATCTTATGGATGATACCAGCAAGTCAGTGAGATGTAGATGGAATGTCGTATTCCTTTGATTCATGCATCTGCAACTTTACTATGTAAGCATAAAACCTGTCTGGACATTAAAGACTCAACATTTATTGATTTTTTTTAAAGCAAGTTGCATTTACACCATATTCTCTATGGTGCTGAGAACTACAGCCAAGTGTAGCTCATTAAAATGTGTCTGCAAATTCTTCTATTTTACATCTTGTGGTTTCCCTGGCAAATAGCCAGGTACTATTGATGCTACATAAAGTGTGTGAAGCAGCTCTGATAAATGAGGGGAAAACAATGTCTTAGAAAGTCTCTGAGCCTGGAAAGCAAGCATTGGAGTGACTGTCCTTGTTAGCTCCTTGTCTTTCATGCCTATCTACTGTGACCTGCTTGCCTCCTTAGTGCTCTTGAACATCAAATCCAGGATTTTCAAATTTTTAGCATTGTGACCCACCTTAAAAAATGTTTCACTTTACCAGCTGCTCAAGCCTCTGTGGCTGTAATAATAATAGAGGTGTTTGAAAATTGTTTTATTTTTTTCACAGTTTTCATGATTTGAAAGAACAGCAAAAAGTGGTTCTCCTATTACCGGTAATTTAAAAAAATTAAGAGTGGTGGTACAGTTGATATAGTGTCAGCAGGTGGTATACTAGGTTGTCTAGTTGATATTGTGTCAGTAGATACTGATACTTTTCCAGTTACTTCTAAATGAAAAAATAATGTATTTTAATTAACACTAAACACTGTATTTTAACTTAAACACTAAAATGCAGTATTTTGTTTTTATTCTGACATTATAAACAAATAATGCAGTATTTTCAATCAATCAAATTGTATTTACATACTGCTTTTCAACAAAAAGTTCACAAAGCAGTTTATAGAAAAAAATGAAATAACTAATAGCTAGTGGGTATTTTTAGGTTTGTTTTTCATACATACACCTTCCAGTAATTGGGCAGTAGTGCTCTCCCCAGTAGTAGGTTGCTTAACCCTTGATGTACCCAGCCTAATTTACTGTGTCAGTTTCTCAAACTGCTGAAAATTGGGTTGTGACTCCTAATAGGCTCCAGACCCATAGTACCACTGATGTACCACTGATCTAATCCAAATTGTTTTTTCCATCCATCTCTGCTGTCCCAGTCATTTTTTAAAAGAATTCTGTGGCGATCTACATTTGATTATATATATATGCAAATCTATAGGGATTACAAGCCTTATACAGAGTAGAAATCTGAGACTTTTTGACTCGCACCACAGTTTTGACTCTGTTGCTCTTCTTATCTGCCCCGAGTTGGAAGAGTTGCCCCGAGTTGGAACAAATCGTGTCACTGTTCTGACATCTTTTTTAAATATATCTTTTAAAATATCCCTCTTTCCCAGACCAACTTTGCATTGTCAGCACTACATCTTGTCAGCAGTCTGCAGCCAGTAAGAAAGGGATGTTCACTGATGACTTGCACAAACTGGTCGATGATTGGACAAAAGAAAAGGTGGGGAACTCCCTTATCAAGCCAAGCCTCAACCAGATCAAACAGAATAAGCACCGGCTGGACACTGACAGCTGGAGCAAAGTATATGAGGTAAGGAGGATAGGATTGACTTATGTAGAGGTGTGGAATGACTGGTGTTGTCTATTTAAGTAATCTGTATTCTTAAACACTGTGGTGATCTGGGGAGACCACCATAGCTCACTGTGTGAGGCTGGGGAGAAACAGCAAAGTGCATAGTCTGGATCTGACTTTCTCATTCATCCTTCAGTACTTTCTGGGGAGACTGTGACAGACAACACATACTGTCCCAGGAAAGGCAATTGCATCTGCAAGAAAGGGAAACCAAGAAAAAAGAGTGACATTATATGCCCTTCTTCCCAGAGAGGCCTGGGAAGTTCCCTCAGCATAACTCAGGTTTTCTCAGTATAAACAGCAGCTGTGAATGAAATTCAAGGAAATTGGCATGGTCAAACTCATCTTCTTTGCACAGACACAGATCCTGGTAGCATTAGCCATAGTCCTTAAAGAATGAGGAATCTGCTCTGGTCTGACTGAAACAGGACAGAGCACTTTCAAAAAAGAAATCCAGTATGGCCCAGTGCTTTGCCAGAACTCACATTATAGTGGCACAGCATTCTTTATGGCTGTTGCAAAACACAATATGCCAGACAGTAAAGTCTGGCTGCGCTGCAAGTGCTGAGCTGCGCTGCAAGTGCTGAGCAGCCAGATCTTCATGCTAGCATCCTCATAACAAGCCCTGGCACAGGTAAGTAAGTTTGGGAAGAATGAAGAAGGGAAATAGGGAGGGGGTAGATTAAGGCAAGGAAAGGGGCTGGATTCAGTGGCAGCAGTGCTACCAGTACCAATAGTGTCCCTTTCAGGCCTTGATCCTAGACCGAGGCCCACCCAATTGGCCCAAACTGTTGTAGATCCATTAGTGATGGAAGAGTTTACCCTTGGGGGAAGGGCACAAATATTCTCTTCCTTGGAGGAGGCCAATGTGGCTCAAAACTCCCCCATGGAATGCAGTGCATGTCCTGTTGTTGTGGCTGCATCAGTGTGTGGGAAGTTAGGTAGGAAAGTTTGAAGTCCTATGGTGTTTTATGAATGGGGCTGAGGGTGGAATAGAGTGCAAGGGACAACTGTATTGCCTAAAAAGAGCTTCGGCTGTTTGAGAATTTTGTAGAGGGCTGAGAAAGAGATGAAGATAGCTGAAAGGGACCTCACTTATCAACCATGCATAAATGGTTGATTTTTTTCCTCCAATCTTAGGATTCCAGAACTGACTTTGTTTTGCAAGTCATCCAAAAGACAAGTTTTCATTTTCCCCAGCATCTTTGAAGATGACCCTGGCATAGCTGGGCAGCTAGAGTCTCTGTGCTTCCTGCCTTTCAATCTTCTGTTGTCTTCTTAACATTAGCCAGGTTTAGCAAAGGGTGCTGAAGCAACTGAAATGTGAATTGCTCAGTGTGAATTTTTCTCATTTTAAATAATTTCTCGTTACTCTTGTTTTAAAGACTGCAACAACGTCTCCAGTGGGCTACACATCTACGTGGATATCTTCGCTTTCCCAGATCCATGGGACTGTACCAGCTGCTTTGCCCCAAGGACTTCCCCTGTCACCCTTCTCTGGCACACTGACGCCCTATGGAGTGCCCCATGTCTGCCAGTACAACACAATGGCGGGGACAGCTTACCCAGTGCAATGGGTGGGCATTTCTGGGACAGCCCAGCAGTCTGTTGTTGTTCCTACTCAGCCTGTGGGACCTTTTCAGCCAGGGATAAGCATGTCAGCCTTTCCAGCATCACCTGTGCAAAACCCATCTCCCATCCCCCCAGGTCCCAAATGAAGATGGATTACAGGATGATAGTATGGGGACCGTGCCTATAACTCATGATTCCATTCCTCTGCCTTGCATTCTGCGGCCTGGATTTGGGGGGATATCCCAATGCAGTAACACAATGGAAGTGATGGGAGACTGCCTTTGCATTCTCCTCTTTGAATACTTGATTTAATTTGGGGGGGGGGATTTTTTTAAGTACTTGAGAAAGCTTTGGCCTGTACATCTCATTGTTCCTAAGACGGACAATATCTCCATGTGCTGCTTATTACGGAACCTTCTTTGTCATTCTTCCCCTATGCCCTCTTGCTTCCCTCTGTTTGCTATTGTTTTTGAGGCTGATGTTCCTTTTATTTCCTGTATACACATGTTGATATTTGAGTTGATTTACTGAAGGAAAGGCAGCAGGAGTGAAAGTTGCCTCAGATGTTCCTTAAATTTGTTTCTGTTCCTTAAAATTGGTTTCTTTAGCAATTCAGGCTACTTTGAGGTAAAAAAAAAAAAAGGTTTGATTAGTATTGTGACCTGTTGTCATTGAATCCTGTTTATTGTACCCAAGTTATAAGTCTTTTTGGGGCAGGGATGTATTGAAGGATGAGAGACTCATAAATGCCACCAATTAATTGATTTGTCAAGGCCTACAGTTGCTCCTGGGCAATTCAGAGTGATGGTTTGTATAATGGCAGCTAGGTCCTAATACGCACACTATATTCAGCCCAGTTTTGTATTTGAGTTTGGGAGGGGGCATGGCTTTTCAAAAATTTTTATTTTGCATCTGAAAAGTCTTATATTGTGAAAAGGGGGTGGAAGAAAGGGTGGGAAAGAGTGGTAAATGCTTAGGGAATTTTAAAAACTTGTTCTGTCTTTCCCATTTGCACCTCATTTGTGATCCATACTTGGTAGGGGTTTTTTGTGGACTGAAAATTATGTGTGGAAACAGGGTGATGTGCAAATTGCTTTGCATTTATTGGACTGCCTTCCAGTAGTAGATGGCTAGTTTAGATGAACAGTGTTGTCTCTTTCAGCAATGTCTCTGTGGTTGCTGTACTTGGTTACTTGCTACCAAGTTTGAGCAGTGGACCTTTGCAGAGAACTTTTGCAGGTTAAGTAAGCTCAACAAACATGTATGGCAACAAGTAAATAGTACTGGATCCCTTATGGCTATTTTTTTAAACCTAATCTTACCTAAAGTTTGTTCAAACACTAGAGGGCTGGAAATCTGTTTAACTCAATATGAAAAGTTATTGCCTCCTGAAGTCCTATACCACATACAGCTTCTTAATTTTATAAACTCCTCTGGATTGAATGTGTTTGGTTGCTGCATGAGGTGTTGAGTTTCTTTTGACAGGAGATTAGCTTGATTTGAAGGTTCCATATTGGTTTCACTGAGCCATAGACTACACAGGTGGATTTAATTTGGTGGGGTTAATTACTTGCTGCTCTTTGGATCCTTAACACAGTGTCTTTATAATTTATTTTCCTATTCGGAACGTTTTTGTAACACAGTGGGTTGCTTCCATTAGGTCCCAGACTCTTCATAACATACTCTGGGCTTGCTACCTGCTTCATGTACCTGAACAGAGAATTGCAGGGCTCAGTTGTAAATTTAATTCACATTTGTACATTTAGTTCGGGTGAGAGATCTTTGTTATTGTTGCATATTGAAGCTGACTTGATTTGCTGATAATACGTTTGAGGAAGAGAAGGAGGAAGGTTGCATCTCTTTACAGTGTAATTGAGACAAAGTATTTGGACTTCAATCAGTGGAGTGCCATTTAAAACAGTGGGACTAAAATCAAAGTACTTTGGCTAAATGTCATTGTGGATTGGGCAGTTGAACTATCTGTAAAGTATTTTCATCTACTGTATGCTATAGATGCAGGAGACAAGATACTTGTTTGAACTTTGCCTCTTAAAATTGCACGTGAAGCTCAAGTGGATCCTAGGACACCTGGGTCTTCTTTCCATCCATTTGCAAAATCCCATGTTTCTCAGATGTAATGCAGCCTGCCTTGTTCTGCCTGCAAATATTTGCAGTGCCTTGTGATAGATAATCTTTAGCATCTTTTCAGATTTTTCCTGAAAAGGCAAAAACACAAGTTGTTTGTAGTCTTTTTGACATTTGATGTTGGAACAGTGCATTGCTGTACTTCTCATAATGATCTGTAACAGCAGAGTTATATGCTGCGGCTAGCGGGAAGAGTCTGTTTGAATAACTATTGTAAGAACAGTGTTATGACATTTTCTTTTTACATTTTTTTCTAAAAACAAAATAGTAGCATATCCTTTCATTCTTGTTTTCATATCTTTTAAAAGAGGTGCTTTGCCTACAAATATGTTTTTTGTTCGTTTTTACTTGGCGTTGAATTAGCAAGACTCACAGGAAAGCAAATTAGAGATATGTTACCAGATAATCTGAATTTCCTGAAAACACAAGCCATTACCAATGGTAGAGGGCCTCTTCACATTTATTGTAGCAAATGTCTTTGCCACAAAAATGCCAGTATTTTTGCAGCAAACTCAAGAATGGATGATAGGTGTGTCTCTTGAATATCAGTTTATATGTATTGATGAGCCACAGTCAATCACAGCTCCTAGGCACATGTACATGGATATATTGAAGCTCCTAGGCAAGAAGATGTAAGGGTGCATGTCTGTCATTGAAATTCCATGTATTTCTTGCAGGAAACACCAATGTACTTGAGGCAAATGCAGTTGCTACATAAAGTGTGAACTACACCTTATTTGTCAAAAGCATAAAAAGGTGACAGTATGTGTGCCAGAATCAGAATGCAGATGATTTCCTTTAAATAGGGAAAATTGATTTAAAGTGCATCATAGATGTGCAAAAAGGGAGAGGTGTACCTACAGTCCATAACTTCTATCTCCTGTCAGAGATCATACTCATGTGGCCAGAGACCAGAGGGTAGATCATTAGGAACTGAAGACAGTGTGGCAGAGCCATCATTGTCTGTAGTGTACATGCTTGTGTTCTGTCCCATTTTAAACCAGTTTTGTGGAGTTTTGAAATGTTACAAAAGCCTGTTCATCCATATATGACAAGTGACAGAAAAATAACATAGTATGAGTAACAATGACTCTATCATACCATTTTTATCTTTCTGTAGTAACTCTTGCCCTCCCCTTGCAGCCTGTGTCACTAACTACATAGTCTAGGAGCCCCATATGGCCCATGGGGCCCCATATGGGCTAGTGCCGAGTTACCTGGGGTTAGGGGAATCAATTCCCCTTGCCAAGGGTTGTACTTTAACCATCCCCAACCTTTCACTAGAAACAGCACAATCCAGCCAGCTTGCCTATTCCAGTGCAGGGTAGGATTGGGCTGTAGTGAGTTCCTGGACCTGTGAGTTTGATAAAGAAGGAAAAACACTTTGTATGTTTTATTTGATCTGATACGTTTACTGTCCAGTTTTATTTTTCTCTCTCTTGCTTAGTTTTCACTTTTCTTTCAGCTGTGAATGTTGACAATGATTCAAAAAGTGATTTTCGTTTGGGAGTGTTTTGAAAGGCACTTTTCTGCTGTGATGACAGTATGAATGGAATGTATGATTTTAATAGTTGGGTGCATTTTTCAGTTGTATTCCAGTTAAGTTGGTTTTTCATGTTACATTTTAAAGTTTTATTTTCTGATCTACCTCATTTGTTGTTAGTACTGTTTAAATCAAGGCTGTGACCTAAAAGAGCCTATTCCACTGTTTTCATTGCCTATATAAGTCTGTTTTTTAAATCAGAGATGGTGTTTTGATGCATAACACAATCACTTTTTATTTCTCTCTCAATATGGCATGTGCAGTTCAATTTCTGTTTATCATTTGCAGGAGGATGTTTAACTCTCACAAGGAAAACCTTAGAATCTAAGGTTTTAATCAGTATCTTGAGTTTAACCTATTGCGACAGATGAATGTTGATGAGCACATCAACAAACAAATCCACTCATTGTTTCTAATGTCTGCAACTGCTTGTGGAAACTTAGCAAAGTGTGTGACCCATTGCCTCATTAGTCTTCCATTTGGCAATTAACTGGATGTATGTGGGAAAAACGAGTTTGAAAAACTTGCTTTATTTAAGGAGTTCTTCCTGCATATTTGCATTGAATTTTGGGAGACAAACTACTAATGATGTCAACATTCAACTTCAGTCCCTTCACCAAGATGGGCATCCAAATCCTACCTATATTCTCCCATCTTGACTCAGTGACACTAGTGCAGACTCACAGAAGGAATTTAGGAGATGGGAGATCTTATCAAAGAAAGGGGACATTTGTCCTCTTGCCCCAGGGAAAGGCTTGGTCACTGCTGTGGGTCAACTCAGACCTGTGCCAAGGGATATCAGTGGCATAAGTTTGCATTTCATACTGGAGTTGCAGGCTTGAGAAAGGGCATAGGTTATGGGGACATTCTGGCACACTGATCCAACCCATCCCCCTGGTGGTCTGATATAACCACCCCTGCCCTTGTTGCTACCTTTCCCCACACTGTTGTGCTGTGCCTGTGCAGTTCACCCTGCCTATGGGGCATAGCCTAGCAGCTAGGGTGTGCCTGTGCAGTTTGCCCTAACTGCGAGGTGAGCCAGGCTGCACATCCTCCCGGGCTGTTGTCCTCAGAAGGTTGAGGACCTCTGCTTTACAGGATGCTTGTGACAATGCACTCCACCAACGCTAATCAGGCATAGAATTGTGCCATAAGGAAACATCAGCAAGATGGAGGATTGCAATCTTGCTGCCTCTAGCCCATGTCTTGTCTTATGCAAATTACCCTATCTTATTTTTCTGCTGGTCTTAGCCATAGTTATAGTTTATGTCCACTTTAATCTTAATCTAAACTGTGGATCATGCTAAAATACAGGATTTGCCTTCAGCTATCTAATTTCAAATCTCTGGTTAAGGGGGAAACTCTTGTTAGTATTAAAGGACTGTGCATACGTCAGAGATAGCGATTCTTAATGCTGATATAGGGAATTATATGTAAGAGAGAGAAGGAAAGGTACAACACGGTTTCATTGCATGATGCCTTAACCAAGTTGAAAGGATGGGGCGCATTATACTGGCCTTGAACTGCTTGTAAGGTTTTCAAGATGCTGAATTTGAAAAGACAGGGCCTTCATTTTCATTAAGGTCAATAAAGTGATACATTCCTTGTTTTCAATTCTGTAACGCAGCAACCTAATACTGTCAGTCTATGTCTCTTCAAAAGTGAGGTGTTTGTTTTAAAATTTCTAAATATGTGTTGATTGCCTACTTCCAAAGACTTGGAATGTCTTTGTTTTATTTTCCACAGAAATCAGAATTGATCAATACAACAATTAGAGAATGAAAAAACAAATCGAAGTATTCAAATTTGGTCACATACTTTTCTTTCTCCCTTTCATTTACAGTGTGTTTTTGGCAAATTCAATCTGGTATTTATAGTCTATGTCCAACATAAAAAAAGGACAGTGATAATTGTGAGCCGTATTGTAATAATACTGGTGGTACCCAGAACCAAAACCAGTTTTTAAAATTTGTACAGACTTTCACAAGGGCCTGAGGTAATTCATGCAGTGTGATTCTGCAGCTAGCTCCCCTACAGCCTTAGAATAAAACTTCAGGGAGCTATGCTTCTATGACATACCTTTTTTACTTTGAGATTGCATACACAGACATAGCCCTCCTAAAGCTAGCAGAGCTGAGCCAGTATAAACCAGGAATGATTTCCAACATTAATAGTTTTGTAATTCAAGTAATTTTTTTTTGCAGTGAAGGAGAAAGTTAGATTTTACTAAAATGGAAATCAAAGATTCAAGCAAGAATTAAGTGGCTACTAAATTAACATCCTTCTATGTAAAATGGCTACTTCATGCATTATATTTCCTTTTCAGAGATCATCTTTCCATAGGAAAGCAGTGCATGCCATGGTGTAAAATGCAGTGTGATCCTTTACTCAGCTTCCAGTCCAATAATGCATGAGTTGGGAACCTGATGTCTGATGGAACATGCATACTTCCCTGCCTTATACATCCACATAATGGTATATGCTGTTTTCTTGACAGTGAAATTATCTGTGTGTAGGAAAATTATCCCTGAAATGCAGAAGTTTCCATACATTGTTCCTTTTGTGCTCCAGCTGATTTCTTGCAGGAAATCTGGGGCTACAATTCTAGATTCTGTAATCCAAAGCTTTTTTAGTTCCATCTGACAGAAGGAAGAGGATGATAGAGTTGTGTTTACCAAGGAAGTAAGGAGGGATGGCCGTAAGCAGCAAGAGAAACAGTTGGTTTGAAGTTAACATGTGCTGGGGTTCTACCACAGACACACATCTGTATAAATAGCTAGGTATAGATTGAAAATGTTATCCTCTTAAGAGCCACACATTTGATTTACAGGGCTAGAAGCCAAAAATCTCTTCTGTCCTGTCCTTTAAAGTACCCCAGAAACACATGTGTGGCTCAACACTAACAGTAGGTTAATCTGATAGCAATCTGCAACCTAGAGAAGGCTGCATGTTGGGAACGCTTTCTCTAGCTCTTTTGGCACAGCTCTCCTTATTCCCACATTGGGAACAGGCTGGGGTTTGGAGGGAGCAGATTTAAAACACAGAGAACCCCTATCTAGAAGTTCTGGTAGCCATTTTAAAAGTGCAATTGTTTTTAAGGTTCACAATGTTTTAGACAAGCAAGCAGAGAGAATGCCTCTCCATTATAAAACTATTATATTCCATTTGGAAAGAATTCATTTATTCTTTCTTTAAGTAGAGATTACTGAGGAGCATGCTGGCCTAATACAACAGCATGGTAAATTCAGGTATATGCTGTGAATAAATGTCTCCTTGGATTTACACATAAGTGGACAACTTCTCAGTTTCAGAAATTGCTTTGATGTATGTGAATTCTACTTTTATGTAGCATCTTAGGACTTATTTTTAATCCCCCTTTTGGATATTATGGCTGAGATTTTAACAGCTGCATAGGAGGTGCTGTTGCCCAGTTCACTGTAACTGGGATGAGGCATCCCATTCAGTTCTGGAAAAATCATAGCCCTGAACTTTTATGGTAGAAAATGAATGTCTTTTATCAGCAGTTGTTTCATGTAGTTTTTTTTAATTATTTTTGCAAGCTGTGAGTTGACTTCATTTGTACACAACCATTAACAGATATTTTTTTAAACTGTTAAAAAAGAAATAAAGGCTGTGTTGGAAAAAAAATCATATCTTTTGTGAATTTTACTCCAGTTGATGCTACAGAAAACGTTGTTGGAAAAGTGCAGGTTAATCATTGTGGTGTCGTCAGTCTGTAAACATTTGTTGCTGGGAGTCATGTCGCCTAACACCATTTATGCATGTACTAACTCACCGACTTTGCATGTTTAAGATTCATTGTCCATAGAAAAGAGTAGGGTCTGTTTATGTAATTGATGGAGAGAAGACTTGTAGCTAACAGCACAATCCTAACAATGTCTACACAGTAGTAAGCCCCATACTATTCAAGGGGTTTTGTTCCCAGGAAAGTGTGTTTAGGAATGCTCTGTAAACCTTTCAGTGGCTATTCATAAAAACCTCCAGTGATGGATGAAGACTTGTGGGCAGAGGGAGAT
This sequence comes from Cryptoblepharus egeriae, assembly GCA_030015325.1. NCBI lineage: Eukaryota > Metazoa > Chordata > Lepidosauria > Squamata > Scincidae > Cryptoblepharus > Cryptoblepharus egeriae. The sequence goes on from JAREYC010000002.1 coordinate 119,112,879, forward strand.
CGCTTTGTGGAGTTCCATGTATAACAATTTACTGTTAAATAAAAAGTTAGAAGCTTTCAAAGTGCAGTACCAGAAGAACTTAAAGAAAAATGTGGACACAATTTTGTTTAAAAATGTAACCCAATTTGCTTTAAGTCACCAGTTTCTTTGTCAGGGAAATTATGTGTACTGCACAGAGAAATTATAGCATGCACGTTTTCATGCACTCATGAAATTCCTAGTTAGCTATTTACTCTGACAATACTTCCAATAGATGGACCATGTAAAGTGATACAGCATGGGGAAAATGTTGGGAAACACTGATCTATGCTTTAGACAGATCTCATGTGAATTACTTTAACACACATTTACTTGGCAACTTCCAAAAATTTCAACCAGTACGGAAAATGGGGGCCTACCTGCTTTCTGGAGTCTGATGGTCCTAGCACATTATACCCATTTTCTATCACTTCTACTGCTTTTCCAGTTGGTTTCTTGACATATCTCCATGGCTCGAACAAGCAGCACTCAAATTATAGGTTGAAAGATAATAGGGACCCTTAAACAGGTCATGCCTTGTTATTCACTTGGGTTCTATTTTGGAACCTCTGGTGGATTCAGGGAGACCATGTAGAATGGACAGTATGCATCAGAATACAGAGACCAGAATACAGTGGCGCCTTATGTAAAGTATGTTTCACGTAACAAAACAAAAATTTCTTTAGGATTCTGCTTCATGCAACAAACTGTGCTTCACATAAAGAACACATTCGTTGGCAGTTGGGGCAGATGCACTGGCCAGCAGCCTCTTTAAAAAGGATCATAGTGAAAGCAACACTTCCATGCTGTTCCTCCTGTGGCTGGGTGTCCACTGGGCAGAGGGAGAGAAGAGCAGTGGAGAAGAGGGAAGCAGCTCAGGGCTAGCCAGGAGGGAGCAGGGGGGAAAAAGGTTTGGGATGGAGAGAAGGAGAAAGTGGGGAGACACTCTGAAAGTGTCTTGGATTGCAGCCTCCAAACCATGTCTACCCAGAAGTAAGCCACATTGTGTTAAATGGGTCTTACTCCCAGGAAAGTGTCTTTAGGGCTGCAGCCTAAGTAGACTTCATAAGATCATGCACAGTGAATGCATGTTTTGAATTCAATCCCAGTGGTTTGTCATCATTTTTACATCCAGTTAATATTTTTATATGAATATTTTTGGGGTTGTGGAACCAATCGTCTGAGTTTCCTATGGGAAAATCCGCTTCACGTAAAGAATGTTTCACGTAAAGAACATGCCTCCGGAACAAATTAGTTACGTGAGGCATCACTGTACATTGGTATAGACACTGTCCCACATTCAGCCACTAGATGGCATGAATAATGGAATAAAAGACTAATCTAATCCAGCTTCCTATATCTCAAAAGTGGTCCACCAGATAGCTCTGGGAGCGCACAAGACAACAAGACACCAGCATCCTGGTTCCCACCCCTGCATCTGGCTTTTCTGAGGTAACCTTCATCAACAGAGGTTGCTCATAACATCTTGGCTTGTAACTTGTGATGGACTTTTCCTCTAGAAATGTGTCAAATCCCTTCTTTAAAGGCATTGAGGTTAGATGCTGCACAGATAATTACACACTGGGTAAAGAAATACTTTCTCTATTTTTAGAAATATTTCCTCCTTTGCTCCTAATCAAATAAGGTTATGCCTCAATATCAGCAGGGGTTTGATTTTGGGACCAAAAAAAAGTTAATAAAAGCAGTTTAAAAAAGCGCAACCCACCACTACCCTTTGTAATGGTTTAAAAAACAGCTTTTCTTCCTATTGCAGAGAATCATTCAGCAATTAGAAATAAAAAAGACTCCCTGGCTTTTCCTGACTCAGCTGAAGAACGGAATGATTGCTTGCATTTCTGCCTCTCTATAACAGCTGTTTTTGAAACAGTTATTTTAAAAAGGATTGGTCTTTTTCATTATGGCATATTGGCTATGAAGCTCCCTTGGAACCAGTCAGTCCCTCTCTACCTCACAGGGCTGTTGTGAGGACAGTAGAAATTGTGACTGACAGTGCAATCCTAAGCATTCAGAATTAAGTCACATTGTGTTCAATAGTATTTACTCCCAGGAAAGTGTGGTTAGGGTTGCAGCTTGAAGGTTTGTAACCTGCCTTGGGCATCTGCTGTGACATGGGAAAGTCAGGGTATGAATCCCTTAAATAAATAGGGCGCACTCCCTTGCAGGTCTACTCAGAAGTAACTCCTATTGTGTTCAATGGGACTTACTCCCAGGAAAGTGTGGTTGCAGCCTGAAGCTTTGTAACCTGCCTTGGGCATCTGCTGTGACATGGGAAAGGCAGGGTATGAATCCCTTAAATAGGGCTCACTCCCATGCAGGTCTACTCAGAAGTAACTCCTATTGTGTTCAATGGGACTTACTCCCAAGAAAGTGTGGGTGACAGTGCAACCTTAGATGCATCAGTGGAAGAACGTTCTGTCCACAATACTTGCAATGTTCTAAATAAAGCTCTGCAAAAAGTGGTCGGGACTTGTAGTCCTGTTGATGGTAGTTGGGGAGAGTTAAACTACAATTCCCAGCATACAGCGCGAGCCTCAGACCTGTTCCAATATGGCGCTCTTCCACTCTTGCAAGCACTAATTCTTCCTCACTTCCCACGAGGCCCAAAAACGTCACGAGGTAAAAAAAGTCCGTACAAAAAAAAAATAGCGGTCCTCATTGGTAGTCGGGAGTTGTAGTCCTAACGTTCCACATACTACTACTTAGTTAAGGGTGAAAAGTTATCATGAGACTACAACTCCCGTGAGGCTAGAGGGCGCCTGAGCCGCGCGCAGAAACATGACAACATGGCGGCCCGCTTTGCCCCTCTGGGAGTTGTAGTTTCAGATAACACGGATAAATGGAAAGTCGGGCAAAGAAAAACTACGTTTCCCGACAGGCTGTGGTTGTAGCTGAGGGGAAAGGAGGAGAAGAGTAGACGGAGGAGAGAAGAAGAAACCTTAGAACATGGCGGCTGCATCCCTTCCCCAGAAGTGGGAGCTGTGAGGGGCGAAGCCTGTGAGGGGCTGGAGGGGCTCTGACGGTGCCAGGGCCTGGTCTGGGCCTGTGAGGCCTGCTGCCTTGCCTAGGCTTTGCCCCGTCGCCTGTCCGTGGCCATGGGGGTGCAAGGCTTCCAGGAGTTCGTGGAGAAGCGCTGCCCGGGGGCTGTGGTGCCTGTGGACCTGTTGAAGCTGGCCCGGGCCGTTGGAGGCCGGGGAGGTGGAGGCCCTGCCTACTGTGGGCCCTTCCACCCCTCAGCCGCCTACCCCCACCCTGCAGGGCCTGCCCCAGGGATGGCGCCTATGATGGGTGGCAGCCCCTACCCACACTCCCAGCAAGGGCCAGGCCTGGCCCCCACAGCCCCCTGCCCAGCCAGGCTCCTGGTGGACGCTGACTCGGCCCTGCAGCGCCTCTATGGGGGCTACCAGACAGACTGGGTGTGTGGGGGCCAGTGGAACGCTATGGTGGGCTACCTGGCTGCCCTCTCACAGGCCTGTCTCTATCAAGGCGGCCTGGAGCTCGCTGTCATCTTCAATGGAGGCCTCGGAAAAGAGAGGCTCCCCGAGTGGGGCAGGAAAGCCCAGGCAGAGAGACAGACCGCTCAGCTCATCGCGGGGCATGTGGGCAACAAAGGCACCCCACCGCCCCGGGCCTGGTTCCTTCCCCCGGCCTGTTTGGGGCACTGCGTTCGCCTGGCCATGATTCGGTTCCGTGTCAAGGTAAGGGCCTTAGAAACATCCACCTCTTCCTCAAAATGTGGGGTCGGTGCATGCTAGATGGGTCATGAACCAATTTTAGGCGGGTCCCCGTTCATCCCCATAAATTAGACTTGAGGTGACTGTATCTGGGGTAATACAGTCGTCACCCACTTTGACATTTTGTGTTATGTTGGTTTATCTCTTTCAACACCATTTAGTTATATCCAGGAGTCATTCATTCAACACATGCTTTACTCTTTCCACCACCCTCTGCTGGTCTAAAGCAGTGATTTTCAAGCAGTGTGCAGTGGCACACTGGTGTGCCATGGATAGTCCTCAGGTGTGCTGCGGAAATTTGGGGAGAGTCATTAATTAATAGGAAAATTAGAGGATTTGAACAGCTTGGTGTGCTTTGTCAGTGGTAAAAACAATTGATGGTGTGCCTTGACAATTTCAGTGCCTTGTTAGTGTGCCCTGAGATGAAAAAGGTTGAAAATCAGTGGTCGGAAGGCTAAAGTTATCTTCCCTGATGTTGATTTGCATTTGACAGTTTTTGGCATTTCCTTATGACTTTTTTTCAGTAAACAACCATCATTCAAGTTAATAAGATTATCTATATAATCCAGTGATTTTCAATCTTTTTCATCACATGGCACACTAACAAGGCACTGAAATTGTCAAGGCACACCATCAATTGTTTTTACCACTGACAAGGCACACCAGGCTGTTCAAATCCCCCAATTTTCCTATTAATGTCAATCCCCAAATTCCCACGGGTACACCAGTGTGCCACACTGGTTGAAAATCTCTAATCTGTCTATCTACAGTATTTATTCGTTGCCCTCACAGCTATGTGTTAATAAATACGTATTATTTAGGCTTTTGCAAGTGATATTTATTGCTGGCCATTTTGCTTTTCCAAGCTATGAATATTTTTTGCTGGCCATTTTGCATTTGCAAGCTTAAATAGTCTGGGTTCCACTTTTCAATGGTATTCACTTTTGGATGGTGCTCTTGTCCCTAATATTTCCCGTAAGCGGGGAATACCTGTATTAAATTTGAGATGATTGTATTTGGAGAAATATTACAGATCTGCACATTTAATATGCTGCTATGTATATACTTTTAACAATGATAGTAAATGGGACTTACTCTTGAGTAAGTGTGTTGATAGGATTGCAGCCTAGAATTCTTTAAATTTTTCCTGCTTGATGATGTCACTACTTCCAGTGGGCCCCAACAGATTCTTATTCTAAAAAGTGGGTCCTGATGCTAACAGTTTGAGAAGCACTGCTGCAGACTTGTTCCTTATTTATTTGTTACACTTTCATCCCACCTTTCTTCCCCACCAGGGGCACTCAAGGCAGCTAACAACAACATATATACAACAAAATTAAAAACAAGTACAATTAAGCAATAAGACATTGAACATTAAAATATTTGACATATTAAAAACCCCAGATTGCAAAAGACAATTAAAATCAATATAACCCACCATCCTGTTTCTGTTTGCTTTTGCATCATTTTCTTCTCATGTCCTGATTCCATTTTATCAGGTTTTTCAATCCCATTCTGACATACTTCATCTGTCTACTTCCAAGCATGGTCTTTCAACACTTTCCTTTTCCCAGTATTCCTTCTTATCTAGCACATATTGCCTTCTCAGCTCTGCAGCCCTGACATTCTCCTTTACAATTAATTTTCCATTTCTACCCATTTCTCTGGGAGGCAGTTTTCTCATTTTGTATTATACTAATATCAAAACCCTATAGCAAAAATGTTTATGTACTATGTTTTCATGACAAATCTGGACTATTAGGTGGTTGTACATAGGAAAAGGTTCCCCTTTGATTTAAGAACTGCTTCCTTCCTCACTCTTACCCTTCCGGCGGGACTTAAAGACTGTTTTATTTAAGAGATCCTTTCATACTCCATAATGGCTGTTTTTAAATCAGACACTATTTTATGGCTGACTGCATCCTATTTTATTTTACTTGATTTTCTAATATTGATATTTTAATTGTAATATTGTTTTAATTGTAACTCTTTTAATTGTATTTTATGTGTGATTGTTAGCCCCCTTGGTTGCCCTTTGGGGAGAAAGGCGGAGTACAAATCAAATAAATAAATAAATTATTCATAAGCTGTGTTGAATGCTGATAGATTCTCATGTAGTTTTAATTTGGCTCTGCTAATTGAGTAAAGAGGCACCTTTTAAAGCAGTAGTTCTATATTTAGCAGGAGAGGCAAATTAAAATCCCAGCATAGCATTTTTTCCAGTGCCTTGTGTATTTTTTTTAAATTGTGAGTCAAATTTAAGAGAGAGCTTGCTTTGTAAATTGCATTAACTTTTGTTGCTGTTGAAAAGTGATATAGAAATACTCGTACTTTTTGAATGCAGAGCAATGCTTACTGTGTTTTTTATTCAATTCTGCGCAAACAACAAAAGCCATTGTCTTGCTCTGCATATGTCCCAAAATGTCAAGTGGTGTTAGGAGACCAATTAACTAAAATAAGTATTATAAAGCTTTATTTGACTGTAATGTGCTATAGAAATGGAAATATATGGGCTGTGGGTGGCGCAAGTGGTTAAGACACTGTGCCTGTTAACCAGCAGGCCAGGGTTCAAGACCTGGGTCGGCCCCACAAGCCAGGGTGAGCTCTGCAACGCAGCTGGATCCAATCGTATCGTCTCTGCCTTTTCATTGAACTAATTCAGTGGCTGGAGAGGGGGGATTTGCTGCTTGGGTAACAGCCTATCCTCCATAACAATCTAACCCAGGCTTTCATGCTTCGCATGCAGCGTATGCAGCACTGAGCATGATACCAAAGTCTTTCAAGACTGATGGAGGCCTTCTTTTAATGTGACCTTAGAAATTCTTTTTCCTTCCTGTCCGATGTTCTCCATTTCTGTGTGGCAAGCAGCCCTGGATCCTAATGGATCTCAGTTGTAGTGTGTGATAGAAGATACATATCCCTCGGCAAGTATAATCTGAGTACAGGTATATACTACATATTGAGTAAACTATAATCTGAAAAATAAGATCCGTTTATTGCAAAATGTAGAATGCATTTGGTGTAATCCTGAGAATTTCACCTAAATGTAAATAAGCAGGCAATGAAAAGCAAGACAGGATATATATGTTCAACCAACATGAACATGTCCCATCCATCTTCCCTGTTGCCAAGGTTTTCCTAGGGCAGATCAACATGTTTTTCATATGTGTGGATGTGAGGATGATTTGAAAATAGCAATGCTGCAGAGTGAATGCAATGTGTCCTAGAAGGACAACATCATCTTTCTGACTCTGTGTTGGAGCTAGGGGGCAAAATTAATTTACATTTCAAATTTGAATAAGTTTACATAAACTTGCATAAATGAATACACTAAAGATAGAATTTATATGAATGAATGAATTTAACAGAGCTTATTCATAATACACACGAGAACTATAATAAAGGCATGTAGAACTACATGAGAACTAGAACTGTTTGCCATGCATATCTTGCACAGTAAAAACACATGGTGACCTTCATTTTTAAAAGAAAATGGGAAGTTTAAAATAATACCTGTAAGTCAGCATGGGCTTTCACAGTCTCTCACAGACCAGAAGCTTACTGGACATCGGGGGCTCTCTGTGAGCTTAATTGGCATCCCTGAGGGCCAAAAATACCCTGCAGAGTGGGGTTTACCGACCCCTGCTTTAGTAAATAAAAAACCTCTTTCTACCCCTTTTCTGATGTTTTAATCACATTAATCAATGGGAGGGTTACACATGTGCTTAAATTTCTGTTTCACATCAGTGAGACATTGAGTGCTTCACTTTGGATTAGGGCCCATAATAAATTTGAAAAGGAGTAGGACACTTGAATCCAACCAAATTCTCATCCTGGTGCAAGGAGTTCCACCAACTGTGTAAAGTATATTTACTTTACATAAGAACAGCATCCACTGGATCAGGCCAAAGTCCCATCTAGTCCAGCTTCCTGTATCACATAGCGGTCAACCAGATGCCTCAGGGAGCACATATGACACCTGCATCCAGGTGCCCTCCCCTGCACCTGGCATTTGGAGGTTGTCCACATCGGCACACAGCCCTCATAGAGTTTTCTCAGAAGTCTTTGGTGAGGGACCTTATCAAATGCCTTCTGAAAGTCCAAATATATAATTTCCACAGGTTGTCCCGCATCCACATGCCTGTTGACCTTTTCAAAGAATTCCAAAAGGTTTGTGAGTGCACAGAAGGTTGTGAGATGGGTTTAAAGAACCCCTGCTGATTCTCCCTGAGCAAGGCCTGCTCACCTATGTGTTTCATAATTTTATCTTCAGTGAGACTTTCCACAATCTTACCTGGAACTGACATTAGTCTGACTGGTCTATGGTTTCCAGGGTCCCCTCTGCTACATTTTTAAAAAATTGTCTGTCCTAACTCTCCCAACACTCAATTTTCTTGTTCTTGTGTTGTGTGAGAGTACATATGGTTTTTTTTGCTGTGGTTAGGCTCCAGAGAACTGCACAACTATTGCCACATGTCCAAAGAGTATTTGGGATTGTATTTCTTGAACAGCAGCCTACGATGATCTACTACTGAAAGTGAGAGTGCTTCTAAAAGCAAACTGTGGTGGGGGCTTGGGAGAACCTAATGTTCAAAGAAACACAGATATTCCAGTGGATATGCTTAAGCTTTGGGTAAACCAGCTGTCTGGATCATTGCGGGTATACTTTTGTATGTTTTGGGGAAGGTGGTGGGAACAAGAATGCCAAGAATAGGAGCCATAGATGAAAGCAAAGATTCCTTGTACTTTGCCCTTTTTAAAAATTCCTGCTTTTTTGCCGTGAAGAATGGAATTTTGCACTAAGCAACTCCTAGATTCCACATTCTAAGAATCTGTGCTTTGAATTCACTGTGGCGAGAACAAGTGTTTCTAATTTATTAGTTTACTTGCATAATATATTTTAGTTATAAAATTTAACTTTTAGTTATAAAATATAACCTTCCCCTGAATATGGAAGTATAATTTTTCTTCCAGGTACATTCAGTCAAAACAGGGTTGGACTTCTAAAACAGGCAGAAGTGATAAGTGTATGAAAGCAAAGTAATAGGGACTAGGAAGTTCTGGAAGATTAGACTTTTGTACAGTGAGTTACTGTCATTTTCTGACTGCTGGCTTCCCCACTGACATGCCACATTAGTTGTAAGCCAATGGTTCTCAAACTGGGGCATCATGATGGCTCAGCAAGAGAATCTTGGCTATTGCCTTCTTAAGAAGTGGGAGAAAAGGGAAGACAACGATGTGATCCCCAGGATCATGCTGCGGAAGGACCAGGGAGCTTTTTAAAAAGCAGAAGATACCTTCTGCCAGGCTAAGGAGGTATAAGGAGTCCTATGGAATGCTCTGCTGGGCTCCCTACATCTAGTAAAAAGTGAAAGTTGTGACTGTGACCTACTTCTGGTTTAAAGATTGCTACCTGGAAGTGGATTGCAATAGCTATTTTCACTGTTTACATGCTGCAGGGAATCCTGCAGAGTACTCCATGGGGCTTCCTGAACTCCTGGGTCCAGCAGAAATGTTGTGTTGAAAAAATGCCCCCTCCCCCAAAGCAGCATGAATGTAAGGGTTGTGTTGCTGCCTTTTTCCTTTTTCCCTGCAGAAAATTTGAGAAATTTACTCCTGAGAAATTTGAGAACCCGTAAGCATTCCGCAAAAAAAGTGAGTCAGTCAGTGACTTTTCAGTTTTATATGTATAGATTATGTGTTAAGTGAGTGTTTCTTTAAGCCACCCTGAATCTTAGGAGATAAGGTCAGGCTCTTAAATAAACATACACTGATAAATAATGAATTTCACTCATCTGTGAAGGTAGCACAAGCCTGTGAAAAGGAACAGCATATTTTATACAATTCAGCTCAGTGAAGTAAAATAATCAGCAGAAATATCAGAGTAGTTCTGTTTTTCCTGAAATAGTAAACCAATGTGGGAATTGGGGAAGGACACACATGGTCTGATTAAATTAACTGCAATGTTAGGGAAGCAGGTGTTGTAAAGAGGAACTTTGCCTATTTCTGGCTCATTGACATCAAAACCTTCATTGACAACATTGTGGGAGAAGAATTGGGAGGAAAACTCTTATTCATAGGAACTGCCCTGTTTGGATCAGACTGTGATCAATTTAGTTTATCACAATGTTGATCAACCTTGGGGTCAGGATACTAATATGGTTGTAAATGCTGTATTTTGGGGTCAAGGCAACTTAACAAGAATAAGAAAGGTTGAAGACCACTGAATTTGAGCACCTCTAGATAGATGGTGGCATCTGTTGTACTCCTTCAGATGCTAGGAGACTGTGACCCACTCCTTCTCTGGTTCTCAGTAATTAGCTAAAGTAGCTTTCATTAGTGGCAGACTTCACAGTAACGTTTTCTTTCCTATAACCAAGAACATTTGGGTGCAGTGCTGGGAGTGCATAATAAGTGAGAAGAGTGAGTGGTGACAAGTGGCAGGGTTGGCATATAGAAACCGTGGCATGGAAAAAGTTAGGGCCATGGCATGAAAAAAGATGAAGACCACTAGTCTAGCACCAGCCCAGCTAAATATACAAATTCAAGCATTTGCAGTTTTTAGGATACAAAGGTGAAGGATTTCTGTTTTAGTTTGGCCATGTGCTCTAAGTGGGTAGCTTCTAGTTTTTTTCACTAGTCATATCCAGATTGGATTACTGTAGTACAATTTACCTGGAACTGCCTTTGAAGACGGTTCAGAAATGTCAGTTGCCTCAAATGTCAGTAAGGATGCCGTTGGATAATTGAGGGTTTACCTGTATTTACATCTTTTACCAGTTCCACTGTGTATCAATTGATTTTCAAGTTAAACTTAAAATGGTAGTTTTTAATTCCAAACGCCCATTATGGTTTTGGGACCAAGTTACCTCAAATCATGAGCTTAACTAACCCTTGAAATCAACTACAGGCCTTTCTCTTTGGCCTGTCACTATAAGGTTCTGGAGACTGGAAGGTTTGAGAACAGCAACTGTAAACCAAATACAGTCGAATAGCAAGGTGCTACTGTAATCTAGTCAGACAAGCTAGAATTTTCAAAAAATTGTGCGAAAAATTAACTGTCATGCTGCTTTGTTGTAGTTTTGGTTTTTAGCCTTTTTTGTCTTGTTTCCTGTTTGATTTTTTCCCCCTAGAATTTATCACTAAAATTGCTTTTTGGATTTCTTTTTCCAGAGCAATGTGGAATGTGATAACTTCGTTAACTAATATTTTACTATTCGTAATCTCTGAAAAAAAAATTGGAAGAGGTGGCCAGCTGTTCTGTTTGATCTTGCCTGTTCAGATGTATTAGATAACAGTCATCTATGTGTACTTCTTTTACATTAACAGGGCCTTTTGTGACTGTAATGTTTTCTGGTCTCTTAACTATTAAACTATGGGGCCTTAAAGTTGGGTCTGACCTCCTTTCTGTAGTAACTAAGGTTAGTTTCAACAGTAACATAAAACATGGTTAACATCAAGCAGAGTTTGAAATGCAGGTTTTAATCAAAGATCTTGCTTATCTTTTGAAAAAAGATACTGTATTTACTTTAATGCTCACCTTTTTCTGCCAAATTCAGTCTCCAAAATCAGGGAGCACATTAGATTTAATGGTTAATTAGATATGTGTAAATATTTTGATTATAAGTATAGGGTGTGCATTAGATTCGATTGTGCTCTAGATTCAAGTAAATATGGTAATTTGTTTTAAAAGTTCTTTAGATACTACTATATAATAACTTTTTCCTTCTGAGAGGTGGCAAAAAGCCACAACTCTTGTGTTTATAGATGATACCTTGGAGGTTATTTGCTGAAACAAAGTATTTCTTAGGCCTGCTTAACAGAAAGCAGGAGTTAAGGTAAAGGGTTTTTTTTTTTTTACTCAGCTGTGTGTCCTTTGTCTTTCAGGTATTTCAGAGCCTTGAGGATCATCATCAAGAAGTGGTATCCTTCTTTCGGGAGAATGGCTTCCACGGATTGATTGCCCATGACTCTGAGTATGCCCTATGCAATATACCCTCCTATTACAGCTCCCATGCCCTCAAGCTGAGCTGGAATGGCAAGAATCTCACTACCAACCAGTTTCTCATGCAAGAGGTGGCCAAGCAGCTGGGTCTCAAGCTGAGCAGCTTTCCTATCTTTGCTGCCCTGCTAGGTAAATAGGAAATCCACACATATGGGCATGTATGTGAGTTTGTGAGTGTTGGGGGTGAGGGCTTAGTCTAAATCCCTGCTCATGCATTAAGGTATTCCCTTGTGGAGCACCATAACCAAGAGAGCCCTTTCGCTGGTCACCACTTGTTCATCATCAAAAGGTGAAAGAACTTGAAAAAGTGCCTATAAAGAAGAATGTAGAGTCCAGGCAGGCTGATGTGGTAGGTGGTGCTATCCAGGATTTCAACCCATTTAGGGAATTTAAAGGCAATCACACACATGCTGAATCATGTCTAGGACTAGTAGGCCAGTATGTAGTAGATAATTGAAGCACTGGTGAAAGTTGTTCCTTGTAGGAGGTTCCTATCAATATATACAATACAGTTATAAAATACAACTGCTATGTTCATAACTGGGTAGTCTTTCTGGGTAGTCTTCAGGCAGCCCATATATAATGCATTGTCATATTCTTCCTCAGAGACTTCTAGGACATGGATAACATTGGCAATCTCTGTTTCAGGAAAGGGGATTCACTATCTATAACTGGCAGGAGGTGCCAGTTGAGCCACTTGAAACCACTTGAGCCTCCAGTAACAGTACTAGATCGATCAGGACACCCTAGACTGAGAATCTTTGAGGAGAAATGACCTTGTCTAGATAAATCATCCTCCAGCAGATTCTCCATCATCTTATGATTGAATGGCAGTTTATTCGCTGTTGTTGATCCCAGAGATTGATTCAAAACTTCATGCATCTGATAATGAAGAGAAGTAGAGCTGTGTGATTGGAGCCATCCAAGTTACAGCAGAATACAGTATCCCATTTCCCAATTTGAAAGTACATCTGAAAGGATCACATTATTGATTATATCAATAGTCACTGAGAGGTCCAAGCAAATTGACAGGACTGTACTTTGTTCCTCTTCTCTCAGCATAGGTCATCAGAGGGACCAAGGCAGTTTTGATTTTGAAACTATATAATCACTTTCACTGTTGAGTGTCTTGAGTTGCACAGCAACATCGCAGTTGAGCACTATGCCCAATAAAGGATATTTGTAACACAGTTGTCATAATCCTCATTTTCCAAAGGAGTGTTTCATAGTGGTCTTGCAACTACCTTCTTCAAGGTGGCCAGGATAACCCTCACTCAGAGTGGTATTAATGAGTATACACAAGCAGTCCCCTGTGCTAGTTGGTACACCAAGAAGGGCATGACACAGAAACACGTGGCTGAATGCGCTCCACCAAGCATTTGGTCCATGTCTTCCAGCTGCAACATCCAATAGAATAAATTCCAATGTCTTCCAACTGCAACATCCACTGTCCACCCAATATATATGAACAGTGATTTCCATATATTAAACTGCTGAATTGCTGTCTTCCTAACCATGGCAGATGGATGTGACGATAAGCACAATCCTAAGCATGTCTACTCAAAAGTAAGCCCCATTTTGTTCAATGGGTCTTACTCCCAGGAAAGTGTCTTTAGGATTGCAGTTTATGGCTACAATCCTAACCATGTCTACTCAGAAGTAAGCCCCATTGTGTTCAATGGGTCTTACTCCCAGGAAAGTGTCTTTAGGATTGCAGCCTCCATCTCAAAATTCTTAGTACATAAGTTGAAATTTCATTGAACCAGAAGCATAGGAATCTTCACCATGTCCAAGACCATTTCTATCAACTCAGGGAGACTATTGGGCAGAAAAGTGGTTGGTATACTAAAAAAATCATAGTCTGTTCCTAAACTGCAATAATTCCCATGAGGTGGTTAATTTATAGCAATATCACTTTGATGTGGCTGTGAAAAAATTGGCAACATGATAGTTTAAATCCCATCAATGATCGCTCAAAGAAGTTGTTTTGTTACTATGCTTTCCTTGCTCTCAGGGAATCACATTCTTCCAGATGAGGATCTAGCTGCCTTCCATTGGAGCCTGCTTGGACCAGATCACCCACTGGCTTCGCTCAAGGTAATGTCCACATTTTGTCCTGTTTGGAAAGTAGCAATGCAGGAAACTCTTGTTTGAAAGAGCTATAAAGTATCCTTTGGAAGAAAGACTGGTGGACATGAAGAAAGCAAGACCATGGAGGTGGATAGGAACCAGTATTCCCAAGTTATCTGCAGGTGTATCCATCTGTGTTTGGTCATTCCTTCCTCCCCTCCAGTTTTTTGGTGCTGTCTTCATTGCTACATGCTTGAAGGGCTTTTGGTATAAAATTGCAAACAGAAAAAAGGTGTGAATGTGCAAAAAAGTGATTCACTCCTGTCCTCTGCTTCTAACACTATTTGGCTGCCCCATTCATGCCTTATGCCACAGTTGGGAGTTATTATTATTACTACTAATATTATTTGCATACTGCTTTTCAACTAAAAGTTCACAAAGTAGTTTACAGAGAAAGATCAAATTACTAATAACTGATGGCTACCTGTTCCAAAAGGAAATTTTTAAAAATGGAAAAGAAATTGCAGTCTACTAATATATGTAAAGATTTTGGGATGGTTTATAATACAGGATCTCGAAGGAGCATGAAAGTAGAATAGGGGTCAAAAATTGGAAGGTCCAAAGCCAGTTCTGACTGAGAGATACACACTGTGTGTTCCTTCCTATCCTGGGGAGGGAAGGAAGTGTGTAGAGGTGTAGGTGTTGGTGGTAACAGGACATTCTGTTAATCCACTGGTAGGTATGGAAGGTGTTCTGTTCCTTCCATAAAAATAGTCTGCTGATAATTCTGCCTTATGATAACTGCACACCCCATGTGGTTCTGGTATTCTGTGCCTATTTGGAAACTGCATGGCTTTGGAGCAGAGATTTTTGCATATGACCAGGGCCATGTAGAATGGATATGTTTCTGGCTGTAGTGCCTCAAAAGGACTTGGCTTAAGCACGTTGTGTGTGATGATTCCAGGTGCGTGCCCACCAGCTGGTCCTTCCACCCTGTGATGTGGTCATCAAAGCTGTGTCCGAATATGTCGGCTCGATCAAAAATCCCTCTAACTTGGATGCAATAGGGAGAGATGTCTTCAAGCACTCCCAGGTGAGATGCAATCTGTGGCATGGGGGGGGGGAGCAGGTCCTCATCTATCCTTGCAGCTTTCCAGATGTTGGAAGTTAGAACAGATATAATAGCTGGAGGGCAGTTGAGTGCCAAGGGGCAAAGGAGGAAAAGTGACTTACGAAGTGGGAGAGAGGGCTAGAGCTTAGGCGTCCTGCCTTTTTTTTAGAACTTTTGCTGTCTACAACAGCTGACTAGCTCCACGTTTGTTGCAGCCTCTTTCTTCTGCCCTGTGATAACTGCAACCCCAATGTGTTCTGGTATTCTATGCCAGGCTCAAGAGCAGAGTTGGACATTCACTCAGCCACCAGTTGGATTTTTTTTTTGCATTGCTGAATGATGTTGTGAGAAATAGCTGTTGACTGCACTCCTTTCTCTGCCTATGTCACTTCCTTTCTCTTTCTTCCGGTTCTCCCCAGTCCAGGACTGAAGATAAAATTGACCGTTTCAAGAAGGCTGTAGAATATTATTCAGTGGCCATCAAGGCTCCTCCTACGCCAGTGGGCCAGTCCCCGTATGTTCGTGAGTATCCAGGCGACGCTGGTCAACTTCACCTCTCTCTCAACCGTGTTTTCTCCCGCTGTCCAAGAAGGTGAGGCCCTGCCTGATGTCCTATGGCACCCTCTGCTGGGAGAGGTCAAGTCTGGATTTATCTCTAGAGTTGCCACTTCCTGGCCCAAAGAGGGGCTTTGGTGCCTTTAACAGTTGCACCTGGATGAAGTTAGGGTAGAATCTCTTAATGTTGTAGGAAACCAAAGCTGTTTGTCCCCATATGTTAAAGGCACAGGAGCATCTTTCCAGGCCAGGGGCTTGTGCTCTTATTCAACCATTCCCTATCCATCACTCTGTCCTGCTCTCTGAAATACTCTTAAATGAACTTCCTTATAGCTAAGGCACAATTAATCTGTATTGAATGGTCCTGATGTTGCATTCTTAGGAAGATAACCTGATCTTTCTGGATATGACTAAAAATTTCCCCAGCTCTGCTTTTTAAAAAGAACCGAGGCTAGTGGTCCATTGTACCGCTTTCACTTTAATGCTTTCATTTTAATGCATTAATAGTCTAGAGAGCCTCTTTATTTCTACCATTAGTTTTATACTGCAACCCCATCTTGTTTCCTGATGTCTCACAGTCTTGGAGCAACTGGAGACTATCTTTGCAGCCAATAATGTTGGAAGCTATCTTTGCAGCCAGCACTGTCCCCATTTCCTCTAGCAATTCTGGACTGTGGTTTACAGAACTGCTCCTACCTTGTTTCCAGCAGCATTCTGCTGTGTCACTTGGGCAAGTCATTGAAAGCTGGTGCTTCAAACTGTGTTCTACAGAATTCTGAGATTCCAGTGGTGCTGTACAGCAGTTCCTCAGAGAGATCGATAATAATGTTGGATAAGGCACACTCCATTTATCATTCAGCAGATGTGTTAGGATTCACTCATGCTCTGAGTCCACCTAAGATCCCTCCCTAAAATATTCCATGGTTCCCTGGCCAAAAAAAAAAAACTTGAGATGTAGCACTGCTTATGGTTAAGGAGTTTGAAAATTATTGGTTTGGGAGATACTTCTGCCCAGCATCAGAAGGGAGCTTTTGAATGGAATTTTTTGTCAAACACATCCAGCTTAACCATCTTATGCCTTGGCAGGTATTCCCACTCTGCCCTTGAAGGGTCCCAGTAAGGCCATGCTGGGATAAGAGAGTTTTATGTGGATAATGAGATACCAATTCTGTATTTTCAGTCCCAGGTTTTGGGCCCAACCACTTTGGAGGGGCAGCACCTATGAATCGCAATCCAATGGTACCACTCCCTTCTGGGAAGGCCATGGTAAGTGCCCTAACATGCTTTATGCAGATGATCAATTTGGACTGGTATTTTTGCCACTGCTCTGTTCATAATGGGTATGTTGATAATGCTTTATGTTTTGCAAGCTGGACTCCAATGGACACATTCTACATGTTGGGAAGAACAAAATGTGTCCTGGCTTTAACAAGGGTATATGAGATTTTAGACGTTAACCAACTCAAGTACAGTGGTGCATCACATAACAAATTTAATTCGTTCTGGAAGCATGTTTGTTACATAAAGCATTCTTTATGTGAAGCAGATTTTCCCATAGGAAATAGTGGAAACTCAGACGATTGGTTCCACAACCCAAAAATTATTCATATAAAAATTTTAACTGTATGTAAAAATGATGACAAATCACTTTAATTGAAGTCTACTTAGGCTGCAATCCTAAAGACACTTTCCTGGGAGTAAGACCCATTGAACACAATGGGGCTTACTTCTGAGTAGACGTGGTTAGGAGGCAGCAATCAAAGACACTTTGAGGAAACTTGTTCAGTCAGGAAAAGAGAAAGCTGAGAGGGGGACATGATAGTACTTTCAAGTACCATATGGTGTCATATGGAAGAAAGGACAGATTTGTTTTCATCTGCCTCTGAAAGACAACTAAAACTAACCGGGTAAAAATTTGAAAACAAAGAGATTCTGATTGGATCTCAGGAAAAAATTCCTAAGTGGAATTCCTAAGTGGAATCAGTGGAACAAATTGCAGAGGGAAGTGGTCGACTCCTCCCTCACTGGAGATCTTCAAGCAGAGGCTGGACAAGCACCTGTTAGAGATGCTGTGTAGGAGGATTTTCTACTACAGATGGGGTTGGTCTTTGTGACCCTGTAAGTCCCTTCCAACTAAACTAATAAACTAGCTAATCGGAAAGAGCATTACATTAATGTTTCCCACTAACATGCCAATTTATAATATGCATGGAACGAATGTGTATGTGTATTTTATGTGGGACAGCATTCAAAAATATCAGTGCCTCACTGGCTCTATGAAATGGTATACTTATCATCATCATCATCGTAATCAAACCTTTAATAGCATCAGATAAAACAAGCATACATACATAATGAATATAAAACAACATATTAAAATGAACAATCGTTAAAAGTTAACTAACGTGGTATACTCATCAATCCAAGCATCTCATTTTCCATAAAATGAAAATCAGCTGAAAGTTTCTAGAAGTGCTTACAACCCACATGTGCCCTGAGCAAACAAGTTGCCCTGAACAAACAAGCAACTTGTGCAAATGGTGCAATGACTGGCTCTGTTTCTTTGATTTTAAAAATAAATGGTCTGGAGAGCATTTGGTTTTGTTTGAGAGATGGGAGCAAGATGATACATGAATGGTCTCTTTCTGCCACTGCTTCCTATCCAAATCTTTTTGCCCATCTTTTAATGTGGAAAACTGCTTTCTAGCTCTAATGGCCACTTGAAATAAATTGGAAAAGATTTATCAGTTCCTGATCTCAAAGGCCAAAGAGAGCCATCAGTGTATGGGGTTTCACTACTTAATATAGCAATTTCTTCCTCCTTCTGTGCAGAAACAGGCAAAATTTTTCTAATATTAATGTTCATAGCTATCACCTTTTTTGCATACCTGTATTTCCTCCTTCCACAGAGTAGCTTGTGTGTGCCTTTCCATCCAGGCATCCCAATTTATTTTCTATAGTGTCTCAGTGCAAGGTTCTCTCTGCTCATTTTCAAAACTTTGTTTGGGGTTCCTTTCTGAAAAATTGATATAAAATATGAGCATATAATACTGGGCCAGACCCTATTAGTCCATCTTACCCAGAACTGACTTCACTGAATGGCTGAAGGTCTCAAGTATATGTCTGCTTCCTAGCCCTACTGCTGGAGATGTCAGAAATTGAACTTAAGATCTTCTGCATGCAGAGCCTATGCTTCAGTTCATAAGCAATGATCTCTCCCCAGGCTTGACTACTGGTTGTGATAAGCAGCCCTGACTACAGTCCATCAACCCCTTCTCTTTGCTTCCACTTCCAGTTTGCACCCCAGATGGGGCCAAAGATGCAGTACCAGCCATCTGTCCCACATGGTGGTGTTGCCACCTCCTCGTCTTTTCTTCCTGGCCCTGGTTCCAGTTTTCTCTTCTCTCCACACGGTCTGGCGGATGCAGCCCCCTTCCATGAGGATCCTGCCTTGAAGGGTGGACACTTGAGCAACTGGCCTGTATCTTATGACAACTGTCCTCCCAAGTTCCCCAACCACCATCTGAGCTCTAAACCTTCCCCTTCATCTGGGCCTGGCTCTTCACCCTCTTCCTCCTCAGATGGAGAAGAACACAATGGAACAAACTCAAAGTGAGTGTGGCCTGTTAGGGGCCAAATGACCAAGACCAGCAGTGGGCTAGTAGTCAGAGCCTAGTGTTGCCTTCTTCTGGGAAGAGGTTGCTTAGTGAGATGTTGCATCTAGGGAAGGAAGAGAAAGCATCTAAGTTCTAAATCTATTTTGTTGCCAGTATGGGGGAGGGCTCTTGACTTTTTACTTGTTTTGTGAAGTGGAGCTATTAATATATCCCTTTCTTTCTATTCCTCCAAGCCATGTATCAGAAACAGGGCCTCGCAAGAGTGGCTGGGAGGATCCTGGGGGTGAAAAAATGATGAGCCAAGGCTGGGGGCAGCCACCTGGAGGCACTGGCAACTCAGAGAGGAACCTCAGTGGACCTGAGGCTCACATCCCCTCACTACTGTCCATGGCAACTCGCAATCATATGGACATCACCACGCCACCACTGCCTCCTGTTGCCCCTGAGGTGCTTCGTGTGGCTGAGCACAGACATCGCCGGGGGCTTATGTACCCTTTTATCTACCACGTCCTTACCAAGGTAAGAGACAATTCTCTCTATGGAGAATTTGAAGGACTCATAGAACTGGAAGGGGTTGTAAGCCAAGACTCCTTGGTCTCATTTTCCAATTCTCCTCTTAAGGGTGAAATCAAAATTCCAGTGTGCATCGAAGATGAGTGCAATACTGAGCTTCCACCAGCAACTGTTCTTTTCCGAACTGCACGGCAGTATGTGTATGGTGTCCTCTTCAGCGTGGCTGAGACTCAGCGACGGATGGAACGCCTAGCTGCACGCAAGCGCATACCTATGGAAAGTAAGTGGCTTCTTGAATCTTGAGTGCTTGCCTATGTAGTGTTTCAGTGCAGTACTTTTTGAAAGTGGGCAGGAGGCCTCCCAGAGGAAGCCTGGACAGTTGAAGGAATATAGAGTTTCACTGGCAAGCAGTGTCTTCCCTTGTGCCCTTCCCAATCTGGTATTTGTCTTATATGGTGTTGAGCTGCCCACCAATGTAGTCAGCTCCATGTGAATGGCTCTGAATGGTAGGCTCTTCTCATTCCTTTCACATATTAATGATAATGCCAAGAAATAATGGGGGAATCCCACATTCATTATAAGCCTTTTGCTTCTTTGACCTTAACTACACTTGGGAGAGCACAGTCTGATTTTAAAAATAATTTTTTGTGAAGGCATTCACAAAGAGCCACCTCAGCTCCTCAGCATCATCAGGTCCTTTCACAAGGAAATGGAACTGCAACAGAGGGAATTTATCTCTGGACTAGATCAGACGGAAAACTTTTCAGTCCCTCCAGTTTGATAGCAAAGTCCAGCTGAAATGCTTGCGGGATTTCCTCTTCACTGACGATGCTGCTGTTACTGCTCACTTTGCCGTTACTGCTCACTCTTCAACAATTTATGGACCGTTTTAGCAAGGCTTGCCAAGACTTTGTACTAACAATCAGCCTGAAGAAAACACAAGTCATGGGTCAGGATGTGGATTCACCTCCCTGTATTACAACCTCTGAACAAGAACTGGAGGTTGTCCATGACTGAGTACCTTGGCTCAACTATCTGACACTCTCTCTTTAGATACTGAGCTGAATAAATGTATTGGTAAAGCAGCTACAATGTTTTACAGACTTACAAAGAGAGTATGGCTTAATAAGAAGTTGATGGAACATACAAAGATCCAGGTCTTTGTGTCCTGAGCACAGTCTTGTACTGCAGCAGGTCTTGGACCCTTTATGCATGGCAGGAGAGAAAGCTGAACACCTTCCATATGCGCTGTCTCCGACCTATTCTTGGCATCACCTGGCATGACAGAGTCTTCAAATGGCACGGTCTTGGAACATGCTGGAATTTCTAGCACGTATACACTTTTGAAACAACAACGTCTGCGCTGGCTTAGGCATGTTGTGAGAATGACTGATGGTCAGATTCCGAAAGATCTCCTGTACAGCGAATTAGTGCAGGGAAAGCACCATATAGGGAGACCACAGCTGCAATATGCGGACATCTGCAAGAGGGATCTAAAAGCCTTGGGAATTGGCATCAACAGCTGGGAAACTGACCTCTGATTGTTCAGCTTGGAGGCAAAAGACGCAGCATGGCCTTCTCTTATTTGAAGAGATACTTGTTTGGCAGGCTGAGGCAAAGAGGCAGTCCTGGAACCAACAAAATCTGAGGGCTGGGCAGGGTACAGATTGTATCTGCCCTCAGTGTGGAAGGGATTGCCACTCTCAAATTGGCCTTTTTAGCCATATTAGACACTGTTTCAGGACTTCCATTCAGAGCACGATACCATAGTCTTCTGAGACTGAAGGACACCAATGAATGATGGTGGTGTTTTGTAAGTCTGTGATTGATCTATGCAATTGTAGAATACACTATGCAATACATGAAAAATCTATTGTTTCAATCTGTGTGTCTGGTTTTTTTAATGAAACATGTTCAGTTCCACTTTAATATCCTGGTTTATTTCCAGTCCATGGGTAGATTTTCATTTCAAATTTGAATACATTTACATATATATATTGAAAAGTCACTGACTCACTGATTCATCAATGCCCAGCCAAAACTGCTGGACCTAGAAGCGTGAAATTTGGGGAGGTGTTCCTTCCATGATGGAGGCACCCACTAATAACTGGTTTTGGGAAATTCAAACTGGAAGGGGGTGAAAAGGAGTGCAATGTTTTTTTCATCCCTATGCTTTACATTGAAGTTTCTTGACTGATCAATACATTGAAGTTTCTTGACTTGCTCCAACCCATGAACCTAGTAGTGTGAAATTCAGGGTGCATATTCCTCCCATGATGTGAGCACCCACTAAGAACCAATTTTTAGGATTTTAACTCCTAAGAGGGTGGAAAAGGGGTGCAAAGACTGACTGATCAACACACAGCCTCAAATCATGGACCTACAAGCATGAAATTTGGGGCGCATATTTCTTCTATGATGCAAGGACCCACTAATAACTGATTTGGTGCCTGGTAGTGGCTGATGCCCACTGGTGCCAGGTGTCTAGTGGTGCTCAGTGCCTGGTGCCCAGCAGGATTGCTTGGTGCCTGGTGCCCAGTAGGAGTTTCAAGTCATCCCCTGTGGAGCCCTGCCATGTCCACTGCCTGCTGATGCTTGATGGTGCCCAGTGCCTATTGTTGCCTGCTGCCCAGTAGGGATGCCTGGTGCATTATAGGATGTCCAGTCATCCCCCCTGCCTACTGTATGGTGGTGCCCAGTGGTGCACACTGCCATGTGGTTCCTCCTGAGGCCAGGTGGTGCCCATTGGTGCCCACTGCCCTTTGTGCAGCTGTGCCTGGTGGTTTCTGCTCCCCACTGCCTGATCATTGCCAGTTCCCTCTGCTGCCCGCCACTGCTCCATAGTACCTTCTAGTGCTTAGTACCTGTCAGTGCCCAAATGTGCCCACAGCCCACAAATATTCTTAAAGTTTTACTCCCACGACAGCAGGTAAATTCTGCTAGTTTATAAATAACAGTGTATTAGAGGCAGATCCAGAGGACTACAAGGCTTGCCTGAGGGCCAGATGGTGGGGTATTGCTACAGGCCACATTGAGGCTCATTGTTGGCTGCATCTGGCCCCTGGGCCGGGTTTTGAATACGTCTGGTTTAGAGCAAGCCAGGATTCTTGATTCCATCCAGCCTGACTGAAAATCCAAATTAAGTAGGAGCATTTTGCAAAAGCAGCATTATTAAACTGTTCTGCCATTTGTATGGGTGATTTCTTTATGACTGACAGGCACTATCCTTTTCTACACAGCTCCTCCTGTCATCATCAAGGAATGGTCAGCATATAAGGGGAAATCCCCCCAGACTCCAGAGCTGGTGGCAGCCCTTGCCTTTCGGGAATGGACATGTCCCAACCTCAAGAAGTTGTGGCTGGGTAAAGCAGTGGAGGACAAGAATCGACGCATGAGAGCCTTTTTGGCTTGCATGAAATCGGACACCCCGGGCATGCTCAATCCTGCTAATGTACCCACCCACCTACTGCTCATGTGCTGTGTTCTAAGGTGAGTAAATTAAGATTAAGGGATGGGTACCAGCAGATAAATGCAATAGCTGAAGTGTGTGGGGGAAAAATGAAAAATGATCCAACCAAAGTTTGAGAGATTCTCCTCAAAGGAACAATTTATGAATGAAGATGGGTATGTAAGCACTATAAAGGCTGCTGGATTGGTTTTCTTCCCACTGTGGGGTAAAGTACCTTTTTTGTCTTATATAGTCTCTCTCTGGATTTTTAAGGTACATGATACAATGGCCTGGAGGTCGAATCCTTCACAGGCATGAACTGGATGCCTTCTTGGCCCAGGCTGTGTCTGCTCAGCTGTATGAACCAGATCAGCTTCAAGAATTGAAGGTAATGTTGTGGTTGGATTCGACCCTGCAATATTTTTGTATATATGTTACTAGCAGAATGAATCTGCCTATTTGTGGGCTCCAGGTATGGGTGAGCACTAGGTGGCGGGCACTTGGCACCGACAAGCATGGGGGAGGGGGATACCAGGGAGCAGTGGTGGACAGCAGAGGGCACCAGTGGGCATCAGGCATCCCTAATAAACAGCACCAGGCATCATAACGGGCACCACCAGGCAGCGGACACAACTGTGCAGTGGGCAGTAGGCACTGGGCATCCTTATTGGGCACCACTGCACACAACCATGCAATGGGCACCACCAGGCAGCAGGCATTTGTTGTAACCAGTGGGCACTGGGCATCCCTAGCAGGCACCATTGGGCAGAGGGCAGCAGGGACCACTGGGCACCACCAGCCACTAGTGGGCACCAGGAATCCCTACTGAGCACTGGGTTGTAAAGTAAGGGTGCCAAATGGAATGTTGCATCCCTTTTCACCCCATTCGGGTTTGAATTTCCCAAAATTGGTTCTTAGTCGGTGCTTACATCACAGAAGGAACACCCTCACCTTCCCCAAATTCCATGGTTCTAGGTCTGGCGGTTTTGGCTGGGTGTTGATGAGTGAGTGAATATATATATATATATAGTGGAATTTACCTATCATTGTGGGAGTAAAATTTCAAGAATATTTGTGGGCCTTGGACACCGGGCACTGGCATCAGGCAGTGGGTACCGGCAGGTGCCAAGAATCCCTTCCAGGCTAACTTTAATCCCTACCTAACTTTAATCACAGGTGCTATGTAAGTGAGCTGTCTGCACCATAGCCATTCCAGTCTGCTGTGCTGTGTTCTGTTTGCTTCTGGCATAGTTTACATAACCTGTAGGATGTGTGCAGGATCTTATCTGCTTATAGGGCACAGGGTTTCATTGAGGAATCTGTACTTCTTTCTGATCCTTGGAACAGCCTCCCTGTTGCAGCGCAAGTAAGGATTGCATTGCCTGTCTGGTGCTTTGTAATTAATACCTAAATACCTAATACCTAAATAACTAAGTGTGGATCAGCTATCAATTTGAGCTTCTTGATGGTCCAGATATATTGCTTTTATTGCAGATTGAGAAACTGGATCCCAGGGGAGTTCAGCTGGCCGCTCTGTTTATGAGTGGTGTGGACACAGCTCTCTTTGCCAATGATGCTTGTGGGCAACCAGTACCCTGGGAACATTGCTGCCCATGGATCTACTTTGATGGCAAGCTCTTCCAGAGCAAGCTCATCAAGGCCACACGGGAGAAGGCCCCTCTTATAGATCTTTGTGATGGACAGGTAAGACCTTTGGGACAGAAATGAACAGCAGTTCAACTTGCTGTAGGCTTTCCTCATCACTGCTACAGTGGTAGATTTATTTCAATACATATCCTGTTGTTCCTATAGCCAGGGCCAGTTCCAGTTCTACACGTATCTGCTCATCTCTGAACAAGTTGAAAATTGTTGTGAGCCTCTACAGCAGTTGTTGCTAAAATTCTAAGTTTTTAGGTGGCAACAGCTGCTCAGAATCCACTCTGCCGAGCCAATAGCTAGATCCAA
Organism: Cryptoblepharus egeriae; assembly: GCA_030015325.1. NCBI lineage: Eukaryota > Metazoa > Chordata > Lepidosauria > Squamata > Scincidae > Cryptoblepharus > Cryptoblepharus egeriae. Next base: position 119,137,933 of record JAREYC010000002.1, read on the forward strand.
TATTGTTTGTCATGGGGGAAACAGGCTGGCTGGATTGATGTTCCCATAGTATCATCAAACCCTAGTTCTTTTTGTGTCTCTCTCTCTCCCTCTCTACATCTTGGTCACAGACTGAGCAGGTGTCCAAAGTAGAGAAGATGAGGCAGAGCATCCTGGAAGGCATCAACCTCAACCGCCAAGCCCCGCCACCACTGCTCCCACCTCCACCTTTTATGTCCTCTATAGCCCCACCCTTTTATCCTATGCCTCTCTACCATCGCACTATTGGCTCTGTTCAGCCACCTGCTCCTGGGAGGACCAGAGGCTTTACAGGTGAGTGACTCTGTCCTCAGTAGCCTAATGCGCCTCACTGCTGAGGGGTTCTTGTGTCCTTTGGTGCTTTTTGTGAGTTGTAGATCCCAGTCTTTCTTAGTGTTTAGGGAATGTATTCTCACATTTAACTGTGAGAATACAGTTCAGAATCAGTTTTGCTGCCTCATCTGTTTTTGTCTACACTCCTACTTAGATAATGGCTTCTTTGAGTTCATATTAGAACTGTTATTCTAGTCCTTGCTGCAGAATCTTCATATCGCTTTCCATATATTCATATTGGGAAAATTATATGTACATTTACACAGTGTATGTTTATGTGAACTCATTGTATCCCACTCTCTTCACCTTGTAAGCTATGACTTTTGATCCAACACACTGGGTACAGAGAACTTCATCAAACACCAGTTTTTTTCTGCCCCTTTGTTTTTCCTCTTACTTGATTTTTCCTTCTTCTAGGACTGCATCCTATCCCACCACAAGGAGGCAAACTGGAGATTGCTGGAATGGTAGTTGGCCAGTGGGCTGGGAGCAAACCCTCTCGAGGACAGGGATCCTTTGGCATGCAAATAGTATCTGTCGGAGGCCCAGGGAAAAGGTAAGTATCATTGGATGGGTAGCCTTGATTTCTTATGGCTACTATTGCCTTATCCCCTTGTCCATAATATTTTCAATCTGCCTACTTCTATTACATGTTTTGGTCATTCAAAGCTGAAGTTCCAAACTTTGTAAATATTCTTTGCTTGCTCACCTTGGCTTCATTCTTTTTTTAACCTATTAACAATGTTTGCCTTGTCCTGGATCAATATGTCTATATTTTGGAGCATTATCACTTTAATTATCAATATAAAATGGTTCTCTACCCCTTCAACAGTGCTGCTGTATTTTTTTTTAATTTTCATAGCCGTGGTCGGGATGGCTCTGGGAAAATCCTCAAAGGAAACAAGAAAGTGAACAAGCAAGTAAGTTTGCCTTTTGCCTGTGTAGCCTCCAAACCCTTTTCCTACACCAGTAGTGTCAAAAAAGCTTTCCTTCTACATGTTTACTGACATTGATCCATATTTTGAGTACTCTGTTTCAACTCCCTTTTGAGAGACCTGCTAGGGAAGGAATTTGCTTGGACGCTCCTGTAGTTTTCAAGTGGTTGAAACATGGGGTGTGCAGAATGGGGCAGTTGTTTCAGTTACATATGTTCAGACTTAGGCTGCAATTCTAAAGATACTTTCCTGGGATTAAGACCCATTGAACACAGTGCAGCTTACTTTTTGAGTAGACATGGTTAGGATTGTGCTGTTAGCTACAATAGGGCAGTGGTGGCGAACCTATAGCATGCATGCCACAGTGGAACAGAGAGCCCTCTCTGTGGGCATGCGAGCCAAGTCGCCCCAGCCAGGGACAACGACATTGGACCTGGCATTTGCCACAAAATGTTGCAATGTTCCCCGGTCCTTTTCATAATCATCCTTTTCAGAATTCCAGCTAGACCACATAGTGACACGCCCAAACTTGGGAGTGGATATTTTGGTAACAGGCTTTCCTTTCCATGCTGTTCCAGTTGTGATCGATACCAGTATTCATAGGCATATATTATCTGAAAGTTGAGTGCTGCTTAAAACAGCACTATAAGAGAGGAAGTTGATAGTGAGGCTGGAAACTGGGATTAATTGCCCCTGTTCTACCCAGAATTCATTATCTTATTGGCTATAAAAGCTGTCACTCATATCATGGGCAAGGAGCACTGTTTCAGCCCTAAAGGGAGTGGGATTATGAGAAGTACAGGTCTGGTTGTATGCACAGGTCTGGTTGACTTTGTGCATCTCTTATGGGGTAAAATCCTCCCTGCACATAGCAAGAAGGTCCAGAGGATCCAAACTGTTTGGAGAGCTCACCCCAGCCCTAGGGTGTAGGCCATCTATAAGAGCTCTGGCTTAATGTTAGGCAAAGGTAACATATGAGCAGCTTCCTACCCACCTAAAGAATCCACATTTCTATAATGGGGTCCCCTTTTATAGCTAAGTATCTTGGACTTCCTGTGTTCTGTTCACAGTTTTCTAAAGCCATGACCTTGTGTTGGCAGGGCTCTACTGATGGAGCTGCAAAGGTCCCCGAGTTCAACAGCAGCAGCAGTGGTGTAGCCAATGGCCGCCCCCAGTCCCAGCTGAACGGGAATGGGACTGCCACCAGTACCACTGTGGGCGAGGACCCAGGGGTTGGAACATGCCCCTCAGCCACATCACCTTGTGCCTTACCAAGAGACACTGACTCCTGCAATAACAATAGCCCATTCTTCGGAACGCTGACTGGGGATCCTGAACGGTGCCCCGAGAACAAGCTTCCCTTCCCAGCTCTGCAGAAAGAGGAGTGAATTGAAGCTGCCGCGGGTCCGATTGGCTGGCAATGAAAGGGGACAGGCATGGGGAGATGAGGCATTACACCTCCAGCTGGGGCAGGGGGTGGATGCAGCATGCCAACAAATTCCTGCAAAATGCAAACATTTATCAAATCTTAGAGGGTGGGATTCAGTGATCCCAATGAGCAGATTGCTTCTTTGATAACATATTCTGATGCATTTGGAGGGGTTAGCTTGTATAAATAGCATGGTGGCAAAGTGGAATGGCTTTGGACTACTGTCCTACCCTGAGTGACTTGATCAGCTCTTTTGCACTGTATACCTTGAATTTGCCATTGCGCCAATCGGATCCACAAGAGCGGCATTTTTTTTCTTTTTTAAGTTTATTTTGATGTTGTTTTGATTTTTTTTTAATTTTATAGAAAAAAGTCTTTTTAGGGGACAAGAATTATGAATTCTGGATTTGGGGAAAGGGGATATTTTTTAAAGGAAAAAAAGCCGGTAAGGTTTTATTTTAAAATGGGGCAGATTTTTCCTGCCTTCCTTGTTATTTTCTTGCCAACTTCCCCACCATCAGGCCAATGAGCAGCATTGCTTCAGAAGAAGGTGGTGATGGCATAAAGGGTGGCGGGTGGGCGTTGGGGAAAAGACAATGATTTTTAAAAGACAGAGAGCAGCACAGCTATTATGGATGATACACAAGTTGTGTACAGTGGTCAGCTTGTGCTTTTTATTATATATAACGAGAGAAAGAGAGAGAGAAATTATATTTATATATAACATGGATAGAGCTATATATAAATATGTATACGGCAAACCCGGAAAGGGTGGAAATGTTCCCGGGAGATGACTTGTGTTCCAAAGCGCTATGCGTTTTGTGAATTTAAAGGCTTGCTTTACCGGTTGCCAGCAATTGGCCTTATTACAAGGCTGCTGGGATGGACGGGGCAGGCCTCCTGATATCAGACAGAAAACTTTTTATCCTTCAAACAGACAAGCACTTACTGTTACAATTCCAGGACTGTGAGCAAACAGAATGTGGTTGGGGCTGTAAAGGGGTTTGGGGTGGGCTGCCATTCTGTTGGCAAGTGGGGTTAGGGAATTGATCCCATCCGGAGCCTGGGGTGGGAGTTGGGATTCAAGAGGAGTTTGCCTTTAGAGGTGACCCAGGGCATTTGATGCTATTTAAATGACTGCTTAAGTAATGCTGTTAACTCTTCTGAATATAGGGCTGTGTGTACTCTGCAGAATCCACACACAGTCTGGAATCTGGCACAAATTTTGGTATTTAGTGTATTGCAGCTTTCAGTTAAAACAAAAAATGCAGTTTCTAGCATACCCTATTATATGAAAACCTACTTTAAAGATAAAGTTTCCCGGAAAGCCTTCAGCAGGTTGTAGAATGGTAGTGTAAAAGTCCTGCATAACTACCTCTCCCCTTCTTATGGCTGTTATTTCCCCTTGCCCTTTCAGATTAGCCCATTGCTTCCATCCTTCCCTCACTACTATGCACTCTAACCTGCTAGAAAAGATATTGAGAATCCTAAATTTTGGAAGCTGCATAAACTATGCAAAATAAGCCAATTGAATATACAACAATGCACAATATATGCTGAGTACTAAAATTGGATTTTGTTATTGGGCAGAGTGCACACAGCTTTGCTTATGTACTGTGGGTAAAACGGGTGGTTTCATGGTGAAGAATCAAGGACTGGTGGGTGAATGGGTTTAAAACTTTGTTGACCGGGTTTAAACTTTGTTAAAACAGGTTTAAAACTTTAAAACAATTTACTAGGTGTGTATATGCAGACTTGCAATGCATACATTAATCTGATGCCTTATAACTTCCAGGGCATCTGCCTCAGATTGTGTCAGAATAGTTTCTCCAGCCTAGAACGTGGTTTAGTGTCAGAATAGTTTCTCCAGCCTAGAACATGGTTTAAATCTTAATTTCTGCCTTCTGCTACCAGTTACTTCTCCAATAGGGTAAAATTATTTCCCCGTCCAATTTCCACAGAGGGAGGGACTGGTGAAAACCTTTGCCTGAAGAAATGACTTATGGCTGACCCAATCTCCTTTTTCAGGACAGACCAAAGAAAGTACTTCTTTGAACCATGCTGGATTGATTTATGGAATTTACTGCCACAATCTATGGTGATGACCACTAGCTTAGACAGATTCAAAAGGGGATTAGACAAACTCATAAAGGACGGGTTTACCACTGCCTTTTAGCTATGACAGCTAAATGGAACCTCCATGTTCAGAGACAATCTACCTCTGAATACCAGTTGTAGGGAAAAGAATGATGCATTTGTGCTTTGATTGTAGGCTTCCCAAAAGTTGGTCACTGTGAGACAAGAGACTAAAGTAAGTGGACCTTTGACTTCCTGTAAGGCTCTTGTGATTTTAACGTAAGTTGGAGGGTGGCTTATTCATTTAGGATAAGGAAAGGTGGTACTTATTCTGTGCAGTTTCTAGTTTTTGTCCTTTCCTTGCTTTCCATTTTTCTCTGTTTTTTCATAGTTCAAATCCTTCTTTTTTAATTTGTTTTGGTCCCTGTGACTCAAACCTGAGCATCAAATTCCAGATTTTTACAAGAAAGGAAGTAAACACTACAGCCCCATGAATTGGTGTGTAGATAATCTGCAAATTTTGTCTATTTCCAAGGCCTGGTCAACATTTATAACATGCCTTGGAAATGGAGATGGAATCCTGAATTCAGAATTAGAAGACACCTGACACCAAGTTCATTGTTTCATGTGAGCATTGGAGGCTTCCTGGTCCAATTCTGACTAGGAAATAATTTTAGTAACTTGTAGTTGTGACAGGACTTCCAACTTTAAATATCAGAGAGAAAGAAGGCTTTCCTAGCTTTGGGAAATTTGTTAATTGTGGGGGCACCCGAATGTCGGGAGCAAAGCATGTAATGTCTGAACTATGGATCCCTTTGCAAAATATGTCTTTTAAGCTTGGCTTTTTGGTGCATGGCCTTTTCTTTGAAGGCACCCAGTCCAGATCTTGAGATAAGGCTGTGGAATGGAGTAGACTTCAGCCTTGTGTTTCTTTTGAGTTGATAACAGATGCCAATCTAAGTTGTATGCTGTGGATATAGAACAAGGCAGAATTTAAAATTGTGCATTGAAGGCAATTTGATGGTAGCCTTTTCAGGAAATATTGTAGCTTCTTTCTCAGATCTGTCAAAGCAGCTGTCTTCTAATAAGGAAGATGAACAATGTTAGCATTTGGCATTATGACCACTGAATATGCTCTGGTATGAGTTTGACTTGATGATGCAGTTATCCACTTTATTCCCAGGTTTAGGGATGGAAAGGGGCAAGTATAAGTCATCCTGATATCAGTATGATGATGATAGGCACAATCCAGAGTAACTATGGTAGCACATAAGAGACATTATGTGCACCCGTAGTTACTGCACCACCTAGTGAAAAACTATGGGAAATTCATATTGCTATCCAGAGTAACTTGTTCTTACTCCGGAGCAAGGACTCCTCGTAGTTACTCTGAATTTCACCCATAAATAATTATCCAGTTACTGAAAATGGACACTGTTTAGCCTCATCCCCCTTAGAGTGAAATTCGCAAGGGCGGCCAGAATGTGTTCAAGCTCTAAAATGTGTACCAGGACAAAGAAATTTAACACTCCTTTTGGGGTGTTTCAGTCTCCTTAGCCTAACAGTATTTATTGGAGAGAAAGACGAATACCTCTTTCTAAATGTATTTCGAATCAACATAAACCATTGCCTGTTTTGAGGTCTAACTCCACAACTAAAAACAAACACCAACCTCATATTCACTCATTTACACAGACTTCCCAGCACATGGATATATACATATATCCATAGAATATCAAGGAAAATTGAAATTTCTATTGAAACTGAAATTGGGGGAAATTGGAGCTGTATTTCAGGCTTCTGTTTTTAAGTTTTTCTTATGTTTCCAACATTTAAGAAGTAGATTTGCAATTGGGTCAAATATTTTTGAGCAGTGCAAATTATTAGCTTAGGGAAGGATTAGGGAAGCATAGACCACAGGCGTTCATAGATCTCAAGTTCAAATTAGCCTATCCAAAAATAAAACTTTAAAAAGTGGGCACTTGCACTAATCTACAGATATGCAGAAAAAAAACAACAATGTGGCGTTGAGCATGAAATCTCAAAAGAATAAAAGTTTCTAGACCAGTGTATCTCAACATTTGTCATATCACTTCACATATCACTTCACATGTTCACCCAGTCAAAGTACCACCAGACTTAACTGGTGGTAACATCATTGCTGGTTATTTCTAGGTTGGGAGGCCAGATGTGATGCGAGAAACATCAGTAAGAGGCTCAGGGTGGAGGGGAGATTTTTCAAGCACAGAAAAGCATGCTTTGGAGTCTCCTATTGCTGATGATTGTATTGCGTTCCTAGTCTCACTTCTGGGCAGCAGGTGTCTAGGATGTCAAGTATCACCTAAAATACCATTAGTGATATCCATACCACTGATTGAGAAACACTGTTCTAAACCTTATGGTTCTAAAGATACAAAGCATGTAAACAGTCACTGGTGAAATCTCAGAAGCTTAAAGGTATGACTACATATGATTTTCAGTGGTTGTGGTAGAGCATCTTCCACATTGGCCATGCAATCTTAATCTCTGGTTAGGCTGGCCTGGGGGTATTGCAAAAGTGCCATTAAGATACTTCTCTATTACTCTTGGGTGTATTATGCCAGTTCACAGGCATACTCCAACCTCCCCATGCCAATGCAGGAATGGGGATATGTATGAGTTGTGCTGGCCTAAATTGGTTAGGATTGCACCCTCAATGATTAGTAGAACCAGGCTAAATTAGGCAAAATAGTAGATCTTGAAGGATTAATTATCCAACCTTAAGACTGCAGCTGCATAATGTATTACAGTATTTTGATTTTTGATTTTTTTGGCTCAAATTCAAATAATCCTGGCCTTTATTTTCCAAGCTAGGAAAAACACATGCTTTAAAGCAGTGGTGTCCAACCTTTTAACTTCATGGCTCCTGACCTTTAACAAGCTTTTAAAAGAGGAAATTTTCAGCAGGTGTAGCTTGTGATCTGTGGGATGAAAAGCTGCACCTGCTGAAATTTTCTTCTCCGCATACTTTAGTATGCGCATACTCCGCATACTAAAGGTCCAGGAGCCCAGAAGTTGAAAGTTTGGACATCCCTGCTTAAAAGTCAGTCAGTCTTTGGCTGACAAAGGCAGAATATGAGTCCATAAATATATAAACAAATGAATAATTTTCATTCAAAACCCAATTTTTCATGAAAGCGAAGCAGGTGGCTGGAAACCACTGGCTTTGATTCATTTGCAGACAAGGCAGTTTTTAGACTTAAAGAATACTGTATTTTGTCTTTAGTTTCCTCAGCAAGTAAAACGCCACCTTTTTGCAAAGACTTAAGTAGAACTATGTTAATATTCCCATTAATATAAATGAATGTAAAAGGACATCTCTTCCATGATGCATATATCTTCCGTTGTAATATTCATGTGAATATGACATTTTAAAATTCATGATGAGATGTAATTAGACCACCCCAAAAGTTCTGGTGGGTTCCCTCTAATCTAAAATGAATCATCTAACATTTCAATGTCAACTAATAGAAAACCTTGCCTTCTGGACCAGAATTCAGACACAAACTGAATTCCAGAAGGTCACATTCTAAAAGTGCATCGTATTTTGACAGTGTCACGTATTTGAGTATTTTCTTTTATAAGTTGCATTTACCCCACAGAAGCAGAAGATAATTGCAGATAATAAGCAGAATTGTACGTATTGTTTATAATCCAGTGAAACAGGAGGAAGATCTGCATGTATAACGATGCCGCTCTTCCTGCCTTTCTAGGAAGCTGCTCTCAGCCTTGCAGCCTACTTGTAAAATTCAGAAGTATTAAACCAGCTTGTAGTGATGCCCACGAGAGCTACATTGTATGTATGGGGGGGACAGGGACAGAGCCCCACTGTGAAAATGTACCTGCCTACGCAATGTGAAGCAGCTTTAGAGGACTTCACAGATTGTCTATGAAATGGTCGTAGCACTGGGTAATCATATAAAGTCGTATGGTGTACTTAATAAGGGTGACTCTAAAATCATTGTGGGACCTCACAAGCTCCCAAATTATCTACTGAATTAAATCATGGTGAAGGTAAAACCCAGGAGCATTCTTAATTTTTTATATGTGCATAGAACACTTTAAACACCAGGGCTTAGCTCCTCAGGTGACACAAACTGGCAGTTTATTTAAAATCACTGGATCTGCACCCTACATTCTGAGCCATTGATCCCAACAAAGGTAAGGCCCAGTCACATCAGCTAAGGGGATCGGTTTGTTCTGAATAATACTGGGTTAATAATTCATCTACTTTTGTTTTTCCACTATGTGCTGGATCTTAACTGCCAACAAGAAAGGCCTCTCCTCCTTTCAAGGCAAAATCTATTTAGAGTCCAATCTTACTTTCTTCAAGATGAGGAAAGTTCGATGTTCAGGAGGGAGCCTTTTGCTTTCCTGTATTAAGCTCCAGTTCTAGACACTCTTCAGCATGTCTTTATTTGAAGGCTAGCAGTCTTCATTGGAGATCTGATGCGTATGCAGTCATAAGCATGGATTTTGGCACGGTTCTTTCATAGTATTTGTGAACTCTGGGAGGGGTGGGCCTTTAAAACCAACCTGTCGACCAATATTTATCTTAGATGTCTCTTCATCCCATCTTGAGGCAGTAATGCAAGGGGAGAGCAACTGCATCTAGCAGTTCCTTTGCTATGGCTGCCAGTCAATTTAGCCAGTTATTCAAATGTTTTGCAAAGAAAAAGTCCAGATATCCTTGCAAAATGGATAAATTAACTTGAAAAGACTGTGGAAGCTTTGAAACCTTTTTCTGGTGCAGCTTAGAATTCCATCTTGGATTCAATACCAAATAAAGAAGTGAACCTCTTTGATCCCTGGGGGGAGGAAGTCATAGACAACTCTTAGAACAGGGACATGAATTCCTTGTGGAGGGGAATGGGGGTGTCCCAGTCCACAGTCTATATATGTAGACAGTAGAGCCTGTGAAGGCTCTACTGAACAGCCAATTGGGGCAAAGAACCACCATTTTCCCCTTCCCCATCATTCAACTTCAAAGCTAACCTAGACTTAAATCCTAAACATGCATACTTGGGTAGAAGGCTCACTAAAATCGGTGCTACTTACTACCAAGTAAACATGGTTAGGTTCAGGCTGCAAGAATCATAAGTAAACTACAACATTCATTTTTTTTAATTTTTAATCTAGTTAGCAGAATGTTATCACCAAGGTTGAATCATTATAGTAGATAACTTACCTGACATGTATTTTTGCTGAATATGCATGTTCTATTTTTAATTTAAATTCTTCCCATCCCCCTTGCAATCTCTTCCTTTGTTCTGGTTTTACTTGTGCTGATTTCTTAAAAGTCCATTTTTAATGTTTGAGAAAACCTAATGAAAACACACCTGTTAGAGATCTTGAAGTCTTTAACTGCTATTTACTGCTCATTGCTAAAAGTCAAACTGTTGTTGCTCATTTTCTAGTTATATTTTAAGATTAGATTTTTTTCTCTACAGTTTTAAAAGATCAACCCCTGTCCCACATGCACCTTATCTGTCTATAATATTACCCTTTCAGATGGGATGTACACACTCTGACTATAACCATTGCTCTTGTATTTTGGTAGGTGCTTTGTTAATAGTAACTAAATGCCTAGTAAGATTTTAAAAGTAAAAACTCCCTTTTCAGTTATTTTAAGCCAATCTTTCCCCTCACATGCCCTTCTCAAGTAATCTTGAAGTTGCATTTTTGCCATATATATCTTACTACCACCTTTAAAACGTTTTTAGCCTAAGATCTTTGGCTTTAAAGGAAAAAAATCTTTTGAAACAGTAAATCTGATTTTTCTTGTTAGTGATCCTGTCAATTGCAAGTTTATGCTTTTATTTATGAGGGGAATTGACAATAAATTCATTATTCCCTTGTTCCTTTTAAAAAGAAATGGTTTTCTTTTTTATGCTATTAACACCTGTTCTTAGTAGATGGATAAATGTTCTCTTTACTATTCCCCACCCCAACCTTGATAATCAAACCCCCATCTCCCCAACCCCTGCACCCCACAACAAACTCCATAGGTTGTTGGGTTTTTTAATCAGTGTAAGTTTGGACAGGTTGCTCAAAATCGGGAAACTTGCAGTAGGTTTGCAATCAGAAAGCTTGGGTGTCTTTTGGGAATGTTTTTTGCTGGAGGAATCTTGGCACGTTGTTCATCTGTTGATGATGGAGAGAGACTTACAGTGCTTAATAAAGTCTATTCTTTTAGTAAAAAACGAAAAAAAGAGTGGAGTTTCTTACTCGTGTCTGAGCTTGATTGAGATTCGTCCATACACTTTTTCAAAGTTGCATGTTTTGCATTAGCTGCTGAAAACGCACAGGATATGGTACTGAGGGGTAAATTCCATTTCATGAGTGGAGGTAATTTTATGTCTTTTAAGAACATTTTACTAACTCTTCGGCTAATTTTAATTTATTAGAAAACCCTTTTCTCAACTGATCTCCATTCCACTACAAAATGCAAAAATCAACAAAAATGTAGAATAATAATTAAAAACCACAAAATTAGAACCACCAAACACAACAGAGTCACTGTTGGTTTCATCCAAAAGTGGTCTTGTAAAGCCAGGCTTTTGCTTACAAAAAGCCAACAGACTTCATGCAGGTGAGTCCTATAATTTCATGTGCCACAATACAGAAGCCCTGTGATGTAGATTGAACTTAAAGACATTGCCCTAGGCAGCAGATTATCAGTGGGAGTCTGATGTTTGCCACATGGTTCACCACCTCATAATTTACCAGATACAGCAACAGCAGTGTCTTTCATCACATTTTCCAAATGCTTTCCTAGCAACGCATTATGGGGACAGGGAGCCCACAAGAGAATGGCAGTGCTACGCCTCAGCTTGTCCTCTGAGAGTCCCATCTGACCCTAAGAGGAAGCATCCTCCTCACTGCCAGGAACATTCTTTATGGATTAGCTCTCCTCACCACAGCCCTGCGAGGGAGGCCAGGCTGAGAGGGAGAGACTGGCCAAGGCCTCCTTCCCCTCCTGCTCTCCTCACCACAGCCCTGCGAGGGAGGCCAGGCTGAGAGGGAGAGACTGGCCAAGGCCTCCTTCCCCTCCTGCTCTCCTCACCACAGCCCTGCGAGGGAGGCCAGGCTGAGAGGGAGAGACTGGCCAAGGCCTCCTTCCCCTCCTGCTCTCCTCACCACAGCCCTGCGAGGGAGGCCAGGCTGAGAAGGAGACTGGCCAAGGTCTCCCTCCCCTCCTGCTCTCCTCACCACAGCCCTGCGAGGGAGGACAGGCTGAGAGTGGGACTACGTGTTGGCTCATGTGTTTCATTGCTGTCCTCACTTCCCTGGGAAGGACGGCTGGAGCCACGTACAGGAACCGGAAAGCTGGCAGTGTCAGCCAGGTGGTCACGAGTGCAGAGCAGCTGGGACATCCATTGGAGGAGGATTCTAGTGGACGCGGAGTGATGGCGCCATCTTGAGGTATCATGACATAGAGGTAAGTCAATGACTAGAGTCACATCACTGCCAATCGCATAAGTTAGTTTCTACGTGTATATATAATGTTTATATACTGCATTTCAAAGGTGGCAGCCTCACAGCCCCCTCCCAGGCAGGTCTCCTCAGGAGTCAGTCCCTCAGAGTCAATGGGGCTTCCTCCCAGGAAAGGGTGGAGAGGGAGGCAGCCTCACAGCCCCCTCCCAGGCAGGTCTCCTCAGGAGTCAGTCCCTCAGAGTCAATGGGGCTTCCTCCCAGGAAAGGGTGGAGAGGGAGGCAGCCTCACTGCCCCCTCCCAGGCAGGTCTCCTCAGGAGTCAGTCCCTCAGAGTCAATGGGGCTTCCTCCTAGGAAAGGGCGGAGAGGGAGGCAGCCTCACTGCCCCCTCCCAGGCAGGTCTCCTCAGGAGTCAGTCCCTCAGAGTCAATGGGGCTTCCTCCTAGGAAAGGGCGGAGAGGGAGGCAGCCTCACTGCCCCCTCCCAGGCAGGTCTCCTCAAGAGTCAGTCCCCTCAGAGTCAATGGAGCTTCCTCCCAGGAAAGGGTGGAGAGGAAGGCAGCCTCACAGCCCCCTCCCAGGCAGGTCTCCTCAGGAGTCAGTCCCCTCAGAGTCAATGGGGCTTCCTCCCAGGAAAGGGTGGAGAGGGAGGCAGCCTCACAGCCCCCTCCCAGGCAGGTCTCCTCAGGAGTCAGTCCCTCAGAGTCAATGGGGCTTCCTCCTAGGAAAGGGCGGAGAGGGAGGCAGCCTCACTGCCCCCTCCCAGGCAGGTCTCCTCAGGAGTCAGTCCCCTCAGAGTCAATGGGGCTTCCTCCCAGGAAAGGGCGGAGAGGGAGGCAGCCTCACTGCCCCCTCCCAGGCAGGTCTCCTCAGGAGTCAGTCCCCTCAGAGTCAATGGGGCTTCCTCCCAGGAAAGGGCGGAGAGGGAGGCAGCCTCACTGCCCCCTCCCAGGCAGGTCTCCTCAGGAGTCAGTCCCCTCAGAGTCAATGGGGCTTCCTCCCAGGAAAGGGTGGAGAGGGAGGCAGCCTCACAGCCCCTTCCCAGGCAGGTCTCCTCAGGAGTCAGTCCCTCAGAGTCAATGGGGCTTCCTCCCAGGAAAGGGTGGAGAGGGAGGCAGCCTCACAGCCCCTTCCCAGGCAGGTCTCCTCAGGAGTCAGTCCCTCAGAGTCAATGGGGCTTCCTCCTAGGAAAGGGCGGAGAGGGAGGCAGCCTCACTGCCCCCTCCCAGGCAGGTCTCCTCAGAAGTCAGTCCCTCAGAGTCAATGGGGCTTCCTCCTAGGAAAGGGCGGAGAGGGAGGCAGCCTCACTGCCCCCTCCCAGGCAGGTCTCCTCAGGAGTCAGTCCCTCAGAGTCAATGGGGCTTCCTCCTAGGAAAGGGCGGAGAGGGAGGCAGCCTCACTGCCCCCTCCCAGGCAGGTCTCCTCAGGAGTCAGTCCCCTCAGAGTCAATGGGGCTTCCTCCCAGGAAAGGGTGGAAAGCGAGGCAGCCTCACTGCCCCCTCCCAGGCAGGTCTCCTCAGGAGTCAGTCCCTCAGAGTCAATGGGGCTTCCTCCCAGGAAAGGGTGGAGAGGGAGGCAGCCTCACAGCCCGCTCCCAGGCAGGTCTCCTCAGGAGTCAGTCCCTCAGAGTCAATGGGGCTTCCTCCCAGGAAAGGGTGGAGAGGGAGGCAGCCTCACAGCCCGCTCCCAGGCAGGTCTCCTCAGGAGTCAGTCCCCTCAGGGTCAATGGGGCTTCCTCCCAGGAAAGGGTGGAGAGGGAGGCAGTCTTAGCTTGTGACTCTAGTCCTTCGTGTCTCTATGAGGCTTCCGCTCTTCCTTTGCCACTCTTAAGATGGCTTCTTGGCCGTCCCAAAAGAGTGCCTCCCTAAGATGGCCGCTAGCCCCGCCTCTGTCCCCTTCCTCTCCTTTCCCTTGTTTTGAATAAAGTTTATTGAGAAGCGGGCGCTGAGGGAGGGTCGTGGGCCCCTGTTGAGGGCCTTTGGAGCCGCCGCTGAGCCTGCTTGAGTCGCTTGGCCTTGTGGAGGCCTCGATCCCCGCCCTGGAGTAGGCGCTTCCGCTGGGGAGAAGGTTCCGGGCCTGGGGTGCGTGTGGTTCCTTCGGCGGCCCGACCTGGGCCCGAAGAGTGAGGGAGACACTGATCCAGAGAAAGGGGACCCCCAAGACCTGGAGCTGGGGGGGGGGCGGAGCATAGGAGCCTCCTGCTTGAGGAGAAGCCAGGTCGAGGCTCTCCTTGGAGCCCAGTCTATTGTCAGGCCTTACTGGGAACTGAGTGGGTCCTTAGGGGAGAAGAGGGTCTCCAGCCACTAGGGTGGCTCCCCCTAACTTTTTGGAGGGAGCCCTTCCCAAACAAGCAAAGGATTGGTCCCTTTTAACTGTAGGGAGCTGTGAACTTCTGGCGTATGGCTGTGTGGGGAGGAAAGACCCCAAAAGGTGTTTTTTTGAGGATTTCAGGATTTCTTTGCGGGATCCCATAAAACTTTGGGTTCAAACTTTTTATAGTGTATTTCTGGCAAAACAGGAAGAAATTGGACTTCAGAAGCAAAGGATGTTTTGAGGTTCTTGGGGAGAATCCCATAAAACTTTGGGTTGAAACTTTTTAGAAGGTATTTCTGGCAAAACAGGAAGAAATCGGATTTCACAAGCAACGATCCCAAAAGGATATTTTTAGGATTTCAGGTTTTTGGAGGGACCCCATAAAAAGTTGGGTTGAAACTTTTTAGAAAGTATTTCTGAGCAAAACAGGAAGAAATTGGACTTCACAAGCATCCATTGGTGCCTACAGCAGATGAAGGTGAATGAACTGCTTCTCCCTCATCACCTGGCAAAGGTGGACTTGTCTTCAGACCTCAACATGATCAGTTTCTTCAGCTTGTCCTAAGAGACAGCCTCATGTTCTTGGATTCCTAACTGGGCTTTTGGAGGCTCTTCCTTGTCTTGAACTGGTACCAGTGGCCTCTTCCAGCATGGCCTCTGTCCCCGTCTACTGCCTCTGTCGCTTGCCCTACGATGTCACCCGCTTCATGATCGAGTGTGATGTTTGCCAGGACTGGTTCCATGGCAGGTGAGGACACTGGGTGAAAACTGACAGTTCTGAGTTGCTAGTCTCATAAAATTCAGGGAATGGAAAAAAATAGTATTGAACTTCCCTTTTCAGGGGGAGGGTGCTAATTTGAAACTGGAATCAGAGATGGGGATTCACAAGAGTGATTACTATAAGAATTTATCTTACAGGATAGGGCCATTGAATCCCTGGCATCTCCAGGAAGGGCTGAGAGAGGGCCCTGAATAATGTCTGAGATCTTGGACAGCCACTGTGTATGATATTCTAAGCTGAACATACCGGCTGTTAAGAGATGAGTAGAACCAGAAGTTCTACAGCACAGTAAAATGATAAGATCCAAAGAAGTTTCTTTTTCTGTACCTGCATGCTTCAGCTGTCCCTGACCACATCAACATAAAGCTAACATTATATATACTGTGCCAGATAGTTCACGCATCTAGCACAGCAGTGTCTATTATTTCAACTGTTAGTGACTACATTCAAAAGTGTATACTCAACATCTCCCTTGTAAGACAGTGGAAATAGTGGGGGAATCTTCATTAACAGATCAGAAGTTGAAGCTGACAGATGATCCCGAAAGGTCCTATTGCTTTTAGTCAGTCTCCTTAAGCAAAATGTTTCACCAGTTGGATATCTTTTCAAGGGACCTTCTTATTCTGCCATTCCTTAGTCCAGGGTGTTCAGGTGCTGCAAGTGGTTCTCCCTTCCCATTTTGTCCGCTTAACATTTCCATGAGCTAGTAAGGATCAGACAGGGTGACTGGCCCAAGGTCTTGCCCAGTAAGCTTGAAAAATGAGCAGGGAATTTGAAATCAGGCCCTCCGTCCCTGGCCCAGTCCAACATTTCCATTGCTACAGCATGCTGTGCATCCAAGGTGACCATATGTCATAATTGGAAAAGAGGACAAAGCTTCCTAAAATGTAGGACAGCCAAGAAAAATGTAGGACATGATAAAATAAAATCTAAACACACTCACATGTGTATATATTCACTCATATGTATGTAGACATAATATATGTATTCCTTTCATGTGGTTAATTTAAACAATATTATGCATTATTACATATTTAATTATGAATTTAACATTACACATTATTAAATTTTTAACTATTGCAGATAAATTACAAGACTGCTACCTGCTGCCTTCTCACAAGGAAATGGAAGACAATAAAGATTTTTTTGCAGGGCACGTTGCTAAAACTGGGGGCATATCCTAGAAAAAGAGGACTTTATGTGCACCTGTTTTTTCTTGCCTTTGTGCTTGTCTCTGGGCTGGAAGGTTATGTGCTTAAATTTAAACCAGTGGCACAAGTGGTTAAGACACTGTGCATGTTAACCAGTAGGACAGGGTTCGAGACCTGGGTCCCCACAAGACAGGGTGAGCTCCTGTCCTTAGCCCAGCTCTGCGACGTAGCTGGAACCAATCGTATCGGCTTTGCCGTTCCATTGGACTATTTCAGTGGCATGGAGAGGGGGGATTTGCTGCTTGGGTAACAGCCTATCCTCCATATCTACCCAGGCCTTTGTGCTTTGCATGCAAGCATCAGACACGATACTATAGTCTTATGAATGCCAAGACTGATGAATGCCAAGTTTTTTTTTTAATTTAAACCACCACCAATGTGATTTACATGTATGAGTGATGGTCTGGGTTTTTGAGGGCTGTGATCCAGACTGAGTGTAATGGACAGGCTTCTGGGGACAGGCTTCTTTTAGAGGTGGTTGTTTATGTTTTGGAGAAATGGATGACTGTTCTTTCTCTCTTCAAGCTGTGTTGGTGTGGAAGAGGATGCAGCAGCTGACATTGACTTGTATCACTGCCCAAACTGCCAGCTTCTTCATGGGCCATCTGTTAGTAAGTTCTGGCTCTGCTGTCATGACTTCTCTTCTTTCCTCCAGTGTGACATGGTCATAATGGGAGAATACTTGATCACACATGGCTGTGATCTCATCACAATATACTGTTCAGATTCTTTTGTTTTAAAAAATTTCTAGCCCTTGTGGTTCAAGAAAGAAGATGTGTACTGTGAAAGTACATTCTGTTTACTAAAGGTAGTGTGGCTAGAAAAATTTGGAGAAGCAGACTGTGGACTCCTGTTCCAGTTTTTTTGCTCTGTGTACAATCTGCCTGTGCCCATCTGCTATTACGCTATTTTACATTTAGCCACTCTTCAAAGCTTCACTTAGGGTGCAATCCAGAGTAACTACGGGGAGTCCTTGCTCCAGTGTAAGAACAATTTGCTCTGGATTGCAATATGAATTTCCTATAGGTTTTCACTAGGTGGTGCAGCAACTACGGGTACACATAATGTCTCTTACGTGCTCCCATAGTTACTCTGGATTGTAGGGTCAAAGTGTTTTTTTAAGTTATGGCTGTTTGTACTCTGCTACACACACATGCACAGACATGTGTTCTCTGTATACACTTTGTCATACAATTCTTTGCTAATACAAGCCAATTTTCCAAAATGTATTCTCCAAAATAGGCAAATTAAATCTGACCTGTCCTTTAGCCTGCAATTCTGAATGCAGACCTGTTGAATGTCTTTTTAGGATTTCTGTCTGAGGTCCTTTTGTTGGCAATGCTTAGGGCTGGGAAAGGCATGCTTTCTCTTGTGATTATGGCCCTGTTCTACTTGACACAGACCCACTTATGCATTGGCTCCCTGTATTAAAGGATTTTGGGTGGGGGGGTGGCCTCTATTGCCAATTTTCTGTTGCCTGATCTTCAGTTCTTGTATTCTTGTGCTTGCATTCTTTCTGATACTCTTCCTGCCTCACTCAGTGAAACGGCGTCGAGGGAATCAGAAACAGACCGACTCCTCTGCGAGCAAGGAGGTTGGCAAGACGGTGAAGACAGGCACGGCTCAGTTCATCAAGGAGCTTCGCAGCAGGACGTTTCCAAGGTGAGTTCCTGTTTGACATCTCCTGGGTTGATCTTGGACTGAGAGAAAGGCCATTGCGACAAGATTTTTCACTAAGGTTGTCTTCTTAGGTAAAAGTCCTCTGTTTAGGGCCTCATGTCACTCATCACCACTGAGTAAAGCTGAACAAATGAGCTATAATGTTGAGGCTCTTTTAGCTACTGTGAAATGGCTGATGGCTGCCACCAGCTTAATGTAGGGTTGTGAAGCTCAGGTGTGTGGTTGCAGCAACTTATGGAAATGAAAAGGTTGAAGACTGCAACACCACCATGTCCCACACCTGCTCATGTTCTCAGTAATGGTGCTAAAATAGCTTTCACCAGAACCAGGCTCTATGAAAACTTTTTTCTGCTTTCTTCTATGGGACATAGCACAAAAAAAGGTTGATGGTCACTGGCTTGACCAATAGCTGTCCCTGGCATCTTCTACTCCCAATCCCTCGTTGAGGGAAATTTTTCCTTGCCTGCTTTAATTGTGGTTAAGAGTTATGTTATTTCCTGTTTTAAAACCTAGTTATGGCTCACTGGACTGAAAGGCTTTAAAACCGACTGGCAGTTTGACAGCTGAAAAGGGCTAGAGCAGTGGTTTTCAGCCTTCTTCAACTCATGATACACTGACAAGGTGCTAAAATTGCCAAGGCACACCATCAGTTTTTTTATTATTGACAAAGTACACCATCCTAGGTAAGGAGCTTGAATCCCCCAATTGTCCTTCTGATGACCCTCCCCAAAATCCTACAGCACACCAACAGACCACACCAGTGTGCCATGGCAGTGGTTGAAAATCACTGAAAAAGTGATTTTCACTGAAAAAAGTGATTAAAACTGAAAAAGTGAAAAGGTTGAAAAAGTGGTTGAGTAAGGCTTAAGTTGCAAATTTGAGGGAGAGGAGCAGCTAAGCACCTGTAGTTCTAAGTTGAGTGTTGGCTTTTTCTGGAGTATTGTGGTCTGTTATTGTTTTCCTTTGCTTGCTCAATAAGCTTGGCAGTCCCTTCAGTGGGGCCTTTGCATGATTCTCTGCACCAAATGAGGCTGATTGCCTTGGGGTTTTCTGAGACCCAACATCCTGTGACATACTCCTTGAGAAGAGGGGACAGACTGTTGCAGAGATTGTGGTGCCTTGTGAGTAAGGAGGTTATCTGATGCTCGGCAAGGGGGGACTGTAATTCAGTAACAAAGTATCTGCTTTGCATGCAGGTGATCTCAGCTTCAGTCCCTGCCAGCATTTCCAGGTAGGGATTGGAATAAGTCCAGTCTGAAATCTGGAGAGCTGTTGTGTCAATTTGTGTTGATAAAAGTGAGCTAGATGGACTGATGGTCTTATTCAATATAAAAAAGCTTCCTGTGTTCAATATAGTCAAAAGGATGATGTCTTAAAGGTTATGCAGGAAACTCCTGGCCTCCTGGGTTCAACTAAACCCCTATGAAGAAACTAGATCCAAGAGATTTGTGTTGCAGTTGTATATAGCAAAAATGTATTATGGCAATATAGCAGTTGTATTATGGCAAAAATGTCAGGCACCATATCCAAAATTAAGCTATGGTTACAATCCTTACCAGATCATATCCACCTGCTAACAAGACAGATTCTGGATATGCTATGTTTGCCTTCATTTTTTCATTGACCTAAGATGAAGATGCTCAGTAGGTGAATGAAGATAATGACTGCAATTGTAAAGACGCTTTCCTGGAAGTAAGACCCATTGAACACACTGGGGCTTCCTTTTGGGTAGACATGGTTAGGATTGTGCTCACAGTCATAATTATTTGTTTTATCAAGATTGGGAAGGGTTACTCTAGTGATGTTTTGGATTTCTCATGCTTGCTATTGGTACTTAATTGTTGAGACATATTCTGAAATGCATAAAACCAACACACTGTTATAGAGAGAGGAGAAAATTATACACAGTTGATTTGGCATTTTGCTTGTGAAGTCTTTCTAACAGGCTGTTTTTGTGCACTATTCTTTGCAATATGAATGGGATTTCTATTTATTGTCGTCTTCCTTTTTCAGCACCAGGCGCGCGCTCTCTTTCTCTCGGGGGAATCCTTATGCAGCTGCGCCCCCCATCTGCCCCTCCCCACTGGCAGCTGCACTAGGATTCTCCAAAGACATGGTTAGGCTGATGGTGAAGGAAAGGCAGAACACAATCAACAACAAACCTGTTGATATGACCAATAAGTATTAGATGGAAGTGGTACAGAGTAGAGCAGGGATATTTTGGCAAGAGGGCCACATCATCTCTCTGACACTGACAGGGGCCAGGAAAAACAGAATTAACTTTAATTTAATTAACTTAAAATTTGAATTAACTTCAAAATTGAATAGTTTTAAATAAATGAATATAGACACTGAACATAAGAATGAATAGAAAGCAGTTCATAACCACTTTCTAACACAGAGAAGAGGATAATCTTCAGACCAGGTTATAAACATCTCTCTGTGTACAAAAGGAGGTGCGTGCAGCCTCACTGGGTCTCAGAAATCTTTTGGGGCTTCCCGTGCCTCTAAAGGACTACAGGGGTATCCCTCCTGGCCATATGGAAAGGACTTGCTATGGGCTATATTAAGGCTCACCACAGGTCACTACTGGTCCCTGGGCCAGGGTTTGGACACCCTTATAGTAGACAATCACAGCCTACTGGGGCCCTTGAGATTGTGTCAGAAACATGCAAGAGGGATCATACCTTTCTGCAGCCCTGAATAGGCTTGTAACCTTATTCTTTCCCCTGCTTCTCCAGTGCGGATGAGGTTATCCTCAAGCCAAGTGGAGCCCAGCTGACTGTGGAGTTCCTGGAAGAGAACAGTTTCAGTGTGCCCATACTAGTCCTGAAGAAGGATGGGCTGGGCATGACACTTCCAGCACCCTCTTTCACTGTGCGTGATGTGGAACATTATGTGGGTAAGTGTCTGGGGAGCCAGGTCTGTCGTGCTGCTGAAGCTGCAGAAAGGGATCTTGCTGTTGGGTGGTTTCGCTGAAATAATTCTGTTGAAAATCAGGAGCAGAAACTGGAAGTTAGATGGTTACATGGAAAATATGTTCATACATTGTATTAAGTACATTTTTGGAAAGCCAGGCTATCTCTCTACTACCAGGAGACTGCAAATAATGGAGGAAACAAAAGGGAAAAACTTGTCTGTCTTCTAAGATCAGTTTGACTGTTCATCTCAGAAATACTTGAATTAAATCTAAAGCTCAGATGGGCCTGGTACTCACTGACTGCGCCAACAGCTTTGTCAGAGACAAAGCAAGGAGCAAAGGGGAATGTCATTGCAGTCTCAAGATACTTTTGAGCAGGTCATCTACCTCAACATCATCATCTGCCTCGTCCAGCATATAATGTATTTGTTCTTTTTCAACAGGTGCTGACAAGGAAATTGATGTAATTGATGTGACACGCCAGGCTGACCTCAAGATGCGCCTGAGTGACTTTGTCAGCTATTACTGCAGCAGCCGTAAAGAGAAAGTGCTTAATGTCATCAGCCTAGAATTCTCCGAGACCAGGTAAGTGAAGGAATAGAAAAGCAGTGGATAGCCCAGCCAAAGAGTACCCATTTTTGCCATAAATCTGGGGTATGCCTCTGCTGAACTGTTCATTGCCAATTGCAGGTGGGGTATCAGTGGATGGTGGACATGTCTTCTTATTTTTCCTTACAACTTTTCTAGGCTTTCTAACTTGGTGGAAACCCCAAAGATTGTGCGCAAGTTGTCTTGGGTGGAAAACCTGTGGCCAGGGGAGTCGGTGTTTGAACGGCCAAATGTGCAGAAATACTGCCTGATGGGGGTCCGGGACAGCTACACAGACTTTCATATTGATTTTGGCGGCACCTCAGTATGGTATCATGTATTGCGGGTAAGATTACAACAGAAGACAGGAGAAGAAAGTGGGTATGGTGGGGACAAGATCTTAAGAGCTGAAGTACCCATTTGGCTGATTCACTGGATGTATTTGATGCTGTTGCAATGCACTATTTGGACTACTGTTTGCTCCTCTACTCCAACTGTTTTTGAAGCCTAGGAATCAGAAATGAGGAATTTTGTTGGGAAATAAGCATTCTCACCACCAGTTCTCATTACTGTCCTTTCCCTACAGGGAGAAAAGATTTTCTATCTGGTGCGCCCCACTGCGGCCAACTTGACTCTCTTTGAGGCATGGAGCAGCTCATCCAATCAGAACGAAATGTTCTTTGGAGACCAGGTGGACAGGTGCTATCGTTGCCCAGTCCGTCAGGGCCAAACCCTCTTCATCCCCACAGGTATTGGCTTCTGGGATTGGAAGTGTGATTTTTTTAAGATGCCACTGCCATCGCCATTACCATTGCAGTTGTGAGGTCTTTGTTCTTCCTCAATCCAAATGCAGCTCCTCCTGTGCAGCTTACCTTGTCACACAACAGTCCAGTTCAGAGCAGGGGAAGGTCCATTTACATCTAGTACTTCCATCTGGCAGAACAGCAAATGTCTGCATGTCTTCCTTTCCTGCAGCTCTTCAAGCCAAGTATGGCCATGCCCCCTTCTTGTAAGCAGTAAAGAATTGTGGGAGTCCATTCCCCAGCCCATGTGACTTCCCCCCTACCTCTCATCTCTCAGGTTGGATCCATGCTGTGCTGACCCCAGTTGACTGCCTGGCGTTTGGGGGCAACTTCCTCCACAGTCTCAACATTGAGATGCAACTCAAGTGAGTGTGGCTGGGAAAGGGTTAGAGGTTTGCAGTCTGCGGTGGAACATCTTGGGGCATTGGTGAGACCAGGGTTGGAGAAGAAACATGTCAAAGCATCAGGTTCAGAATGGGATTCTGAGTTGAATCAAGGACTGTATATCTCATGATCTCTGTGATGAGTTATTGAATTTAGCTTCTTCAGAATTCCTGTCTTTTAAAGGAGCAACTTTCTAGCCCTCATGCTTGTGAATATTTTCTTGAAAGAGGATGGCCAGAGTTTGAGAAGCTAGTGAAACTGCTGAGGAAGATTTCCAGGGGTTGAGGAGCTGTGGCATCCTGCATAGTTGCTTGCTTCTTCCTGCAGTTAGTAGATACAGACCATAATAAAGTAGCATCAAAAGAAGGAAATGTTACAAAATTCATATAATGTATTTTTAAACCCAAGGATTTAGGTTCTGTTGGGACAAAACTGTATAGGTTTTTGTTTCTTAGCACAAATCCATAAATCTTTGCTTGGCTCTCACCTGCTTTTTCTTTTGGGTCTGTCTAGGGCCTATGAGATTGAAAAGCGTCTCAGCACAGCTGATCTCTTTAAATTTCCAAACTTTGAGACGATCTGCTGGTATGTTGGAAAGCATCTTCTGGACATCTTCCGAGGTGGGTTTCAAGTCCACCAGCTCCCACCATATCCTTTAAATGCATCTCCAAGTTGCCACTATTGATGATTTCCATCTCTCCTACCCCCCCACCCCCACAATAGGTCTTCGAGAGAACCGTAGGCATCCAGCTGCTTATTTAGTTCATGGGGCAAAAGCCCTCAATACCGCTTTCCGCGCTTGGACTAAGAAAGAGGTAAAAGATCAAAGGAAGGACTGCTTGGTAGAAGATCATATGGATCTCTGGTCAGATCTAATTCTGTGTTTAATCTTTGGATGTGAGCCATCTTGCTTTCCCTACCAGCAATCAAAAGGGGATGAAAACTCTTATCAGAGTCAAGCAAGGCTAGAATTCTTTTCCTTGACATATAGGTTTCTGTATGCATGGATTTTATTTGTTTTGGTGGAACAGGCAGTCGTGTGAGCTTTTACCTGCTGTACAAAGAGGTACAGATCAGACACAGTTTTACCCGCCTCAGTTCTGTTCCAGAGCCCCAACTACTCTTGGGGAAAAGTAGTATTGGTTTCTACAATTTTCTACAGCCCTTGCCACTGACATTTTACTTTAGCACAGAGGAGAGGATTTTTCAGCAAACAAATCTTGTTTTTTTTCAGGCCTTGGCTGAGCATGAAGAAGAAATCCCTGGTACCATGCGTCCAGCACAGCTGATCAAAGATCTGGCTAAGGAGATCAGACTTGTGGAAGTGAGTATGGGGAGGCAAAGCATTTTCCTACTAAAAGTAGAACCATCTTCCAGGATGGCAGAGGTATTGCTGAGTCAAGCACCATCCTGTTCTGCCACCTGGGGAGTGTCTGCCTCTATTGCTATCAATGTGTGAATCAAGGGCACTTAGCAAAAAAGGTTGAATGAGTTGATCAGAAATCCATAAAGTCTGTTGATGTAAGTCTTTCCAAGTTAAGAAAATAACTGTCCAGCGCTTCTATTCTGGTTTGGGTATACTGGTATAGCTGCTAAAAGAGATCCAAGTTCTGAGAAACCTCTCACAGAAACATTTTCTTGTTGGGTCATTGTCCCAGTCTGTCTCTTAGAACCTGGCATATCTACCCAGGAGTGGATGTTGGTTTAAGCAGTGGCATGCTAGAACGTTTCTTGCAAGTCATTCTAGGGTTGCATGTTGTACTTGCAGACAGGGAGCATAGAATTATTTAGCAACCAAGTGTGCAGACCGTAGTATGCCTGTTTCACACTTGATCTGAATGTTGAATTAGTTGGCCTGCCTGGTGGGAACTTATGGCTATTTATGCAGTCATTATGCAGAACATCATGTCCCCCGGTGTGTTCAGAGCAGCCAAGGCAGAGACATTAGCCTGGCTGTTTATACCACATCGCAGAATAAATATCCTGGCATCCCATATGACATGTAGAGGACTTACAGTGTTGTTCTCTGTATGCTGGGAGGAGGCCAGACAGCTTTTGTTTGAAGTACTTCATTTGGGGTACCTTTGCACTTGTGTGGTAGTTGTTACCTCTCAAAGGAAGAGCAGATTCCCTGGGTAACTATAGTTCAATCCAAAGCACCTCCCTATAAAAGATGGCACAGGACTGGAGAAGATTTTTGCCATAAACCATTGCTATGCAGAGAAAATTGGACCCAACTAAACATATAATTGTGTAGCTCTGTATGTGGCAGATTTGTACATTTATAAGGCATGTTCTAGAGAAGGATTTGGGAGAAAATGGAGCCTCCCAACTGGGATCTGCCACTTTTCGCAGATCTCGCATGTAGAAAAGCACAGAGTTTGTGGGTGAAACACGCCCAGCAATTGTTTATAGCAGCAGCCCTAAACTAGGGGGTGAGCACTGCCTCACACTCTTCCAGGATATATTCCAGCAGAACATTGGGAAGACGGGCAGTCCATTCGGCCTGCAGAGAGGCACCCAGCCAAGTGCAGCAGCCAAAAAGGGAGACCACAGTCCCAAGGAGCTGGGCAGGAAGGGCAGCCGGAAAGACATTGCCTCGGTCAAAGCCCTGGAGCTGCTGGACAAATACAAGCGACAGGCCCTGAAAGGCATGGAGAACCCCTGCCCGGAGGAGGTGAGCCACCATTGTGGCTATGCACAAAAAGCACTCTTGCATAGGTGATGCCAGATCTGAGCGGGCTGCATAGCTTCAAAAAGGTTAAATGGGAATGGGTGGGAAGGGATTGGCCCTTGTATGGACCCCACTTATTATTTGGGGTCTGTTGCTGCCATTTTCAATAATGCAGAAGCATTCCTTTTCTTTTTTTAGTTTGATCCACCAAGTTCCAGCCTAGATGATACAGATGGTGAACCTGACCTGATGGAGGAAGAGCTGTCCTTGATTGTGGCCAATGGCCGGGGCACCAGGTTCTGTATACTTCTGTGTGGAGTTAGAAATAGGGGGTTGAATGGATTGCTTATTTGTGATGCTTCAGCAATGCTGACCTGCCATATTCCCATTTCAGGACCATTTAACAGGACCATTATGCTAGCAATAGACAGCTGCAGGTCCAGGGATCAAATCCAGTCTTCAGTGTTTCCATCCACTGTAGCTGTTGTCCCCAAAAGCCATCATATTGTTCACAGATGCTAACTGTTTGCCAAGCTGTGAGGCAGGCAATGGGTATAAGCAGATAAATGGGATTCAACAGAAGTGTGTCAAAGAAAGCTTCTATGGAAGCTTCAATTGCAGCAGCAACAGGGCAAAAGTGTTGCACTTGAACTTGTGTGGGAGGTGCCTCAGTGGTTGGAGTCAAGACAACCTCACTTTGTCTCTTGTGAAGTTCAAAATGTGGTCCTTCCTTTAAAAATAGTTGCTGATCTGGGCAACACAGGGATACCAGTGTTAAGGGCTGTGGTGGCACAAGTTGTTAAGACACTAACCCTACAATCCAGAGTAACTACCGGAGCATGTAAGAGACATTATGTGCACCCGTAGTTACTGCACCACCTAATGAAAACCTATGGGAAATTCATATTGCAATCCAGAGCAAATTGTTCTTACACCGGAGCAAGGACTCCCCATAGTTACTCTGGATTGCGCCCTAAACCTGTTAACCAGCAGGCCAGGGTTCAAGAACTGGGTCCTAAAGACAGGGTGAGAGCTCCTGTCCTTAGCCCAGCTCCTGCCAACCTAGCAGTTCAAAAACATGTAAATAAATAGGAAGGTATATACAGTGGGAAGGTACATACAGCGTTCCACATGCCTTTCGCAGTCATGCCAGCCCTATGACCACAGAAATTTCTTTAGACAACGTGGACTCTAAAGGCTTAGAAACAGGGATGAGCACCGCACTGTATAGTTGATCACGACTAGCAGTATAACCTGCGGAGGCACTTTTACATTTACCTTTAAACCTTGCTTGAGTCATGTGAGGTAAGTCTCTGATCAGTTATGTTTTCCCTAGCAGGAAAATCAAGGCTTCTGGACGTGTCCGCAGTCATAAAGGGGCACAAACTCATGCCCCACACAGTCCATCGGATGCCGAGGCCCTTGACATTGACTCTGAGGAGGATCTACAGATTGATGAGACCCCCCACAGGGAAAGGAGGGCCCTTTTGCTGCACAAGAGACTGTCAAGTAAGTGGCATCTCTTTTGTGTCTTTGAATGTCCCACCGCTTGGGAGGAACTAACATATGTGTTTGTTTCCCCTCCTACCCTTTCCTTGCTTGAGCTTTTAATTATCTCCCTGCCTGTATCCATCAGGCAGGCTTCCTCCCTTCTTCCATACTAGGATTCTGTCCTTTGATCACAAAATACTTGTCACCTCTCAGCCACTCCTTTGTGATCAGCAATTAATTTTATCACTTTATTCTCTTCCGGTATAAGAATTCCCCCGAAAGCTGCCGCGAGCCAAACCCTGTTCTGATCCAAACCGTGTACGAGAACCAGGAGAGGTGGAGTTTGACATTGAGGTGAGTTTGGTGTTAGGACCAGAGATTCTGTACTGCATTCTGAGAGGTTGGTTAAGCCCTGCTGTAGAGGAGAAACAGATTTGAGTTTGGGTTCAACTGGGGCTTTTTTTGAATGCACAAGTCTGGGCTGAGGAACACCTGAAGTTCTGAACAAGGTCTTGTCTTGTGTAGAGTATTTTCCTTATACCACTGAATAACTCTACCCCACCAGCATGTGTTTGAGGCTGGGGTCCATCTTAACCACATTCTGAACCGCTTTGCAAACCAGGGGCCCATTTAGCCTAGCATTCTCTTTCTACCATTGACCATGTAGATACCACTATGAATTTCAGAGTGACTTTTCCAGATGGTGTCCTCTTATTTTTAATGTTTGCCCAAGGAATTTCTTTTCCAAAGAATTTCCTTTCCTTGGAAAAGGAAAGGCAGGGTTTAAAAAAATTTAAATGAACTGTCCTTCCCTAGCAAGGTGTTATCTACATGCTTGTTTTCTGATTCAGGAGAAGCAGAGGTGTATAGGAAAGTGTTTTTGCTGCCACTGGGGGAAGAAGGGGTCCACAAATAGTTCCCTATATCTCAGCACACTCTGAGTGAGTCAGTGGACCCAACCAGCACTACTGAGCACTCAGCATCTTTTCAGCCCATGGGCCCCTGTTGAAACAAAAACATAAGAATTGCCAGCCAGGACCCTCTGACCTGTTTTCTTTCCAGGAGGACTATACCACAGAGGAGGAGGCCTCTGGCGATGAGCAGTTGGAGGGTAGCAGCAGTGCCGGGGGGATTCTGGACCTGCTCAAGGCCAGCCGGCAGGTGGGCGGCGCAGACTACGATGAGCTCAGGTGTGAACCAGCTGTCTCTGGGCTCTAATGGGAATTTGAGGGGGAGGAAATCCTTGCACAATCTTTGCTACTGCTCTCTTTGGTGTTCTCCTTAAGGGAATGTGCATTCACAGAGCAGACCAGAGCTCTGCTAAAAAAAGTGCGGGGGGGGGGGAATAATGGAATTTGTACAGTTTCATCCAAGCTAGGAGGGAGGAAGGTGTTTAGAGAGATTGGGGTATCTAGTGCGATGCTTTGTCTTTTGCTTCTGATTGAGGCTACCATGAGCAAGGCAGGAGAGGTGACAAAAACCTTACACCTCTCCCCATCTCCCTTAGCTCTATGAAGCCCTTGCTTAATGTTGGTTGCCCTGATCACATTCAGCTGGTGATCAATCCCTGGCACTGGAGACCTGTTGATCTACCTCTATGTCTCTGACCCCTCTGTCATCTTTCGGCCTGTCTTGTAGTTCTCTGGCAATAAAGGAAGACTGAATGATAGAGGGTTCAGATAAAGTGATAGAGAATTCAGATTTCAGAGACTCTCTGTTGTCATTTATAAAGCACTAGCAGTTCTGGCCTCCTTTATGTGTGTGTGAGCAAAGCCTGATGAAATCTCTGAACTCAGAGAACAAGATCTCCATTGAAGGAGGAAGGGCTTCAGTGCCCTGCATAGTTTCTTGCCCCTTTCCATAACTATCTATCTACAGTACTGTATTTATATACCACTTTTCAACTAAAAAGCTCACATAAGCTCCAGATTAAATTAAATCATTAGCAATCAGATAAAATGTTCTAATTGGTGCAGCTATAATCAGCTAAGATCTGCCAGAGATTGCAGTGCTTCTTGGTGCATCTCCGCATTCCTTTGTGTTATTTGTCACCTGCAATAGAAATGAGCAAGCTTGGAAAGCAGTGCCTTGTTTCATGCTAGACCCAAATGCTAAAACAGTAACTGCCTTTCTGTTGTCATCCCCCAGTGATGCACCTGCCTCCCCTAGCACTCAAGAAGCCATCCAAGGCATGCTGTGCATGGCCAATCTGCAGTCCTCGTCCTCCTCACCAGGTGCCTCCAGCTTGCAGGCCTGGTTAGCCGCCAGCCATGAACGCGGGTCCGCTGGAGCTTCTAGTGCTCAGCGCTCAGGGAAGAGGCCTATCAAACGTCCAGCCCATCACAGCACAGACAGTGATGAAGAGGCCAGCATGGATGAGCAGGAGAGCCTGGGAGCCTGTTTCAAGGATGCCGAATACAGTAAGAATGATCCCCCTGTCTCTTCCTTCTTCTTTCTGAAATGAATCAAAATACAGAAACAGAGAGAAAGAGATGGAGGTCCACAGGAAGGCCATAAGAAAAGATGAATATTTTCTTCTCTTCCTTCTCCCTGAGAATGGGAGAAGCATACAGGCATCAGTGCTAGTGTGTTGCAGGACACTATTAATCCCTGGGCTTGTAATATTGCCCACAGAACCCTGATCTTTTATCATAAAATTAATCTCTGTTTCAAAGTCAATTTCTACATGTCCTTTTCTAAGTTGCATGTCAGGTATCCAGGCAGCTTCCAAGGTCAGATCTGCTTCAGCAGAAGAAACCTATTATGTACCATTGGAGTGCATTTTCTGGCCTTTTCTCTAAATAAAGCCATATTATTTGCCTGGGCAAGTATTTGTTTGAGCCTATGTACACACAGTGATGATAATGCGTGGTGGCGGCGATACGTGAGAAGGTGCATAGACGGTAGGATGATGTGCAGAAAGTGGCTTCCTCTGAATATTCTTTGACCAAGTTATCCTTTCATGGAATTCAGGATCTCCAGTGCAGCGATTTGGAGCACCTCTGCTCTGGTTGAATTTCTTGCCTTTATGGTTGCCAAGGGGGAGAGTTTTTCAAATCTTTGTGGGGTCTGCTTTGACCTAGGAAAGAGGAAGAACTGCAACTTGATGACCACAGCAAAACTTTGTGCCAAAAATAGAAAAGTTTTTAAAGTGGCAATAGTGAAGTATGCTTAATTTGTAGAATTGTAGAATTCTACATTTGTAGAATTGCTGAGTTTGTGGCCACAGCAATATTCATTTATGGATTTCATTGTTCCAGTTTCTCTTCTAGTTTGGCCCACAGAAAGTCAAGACAGGGGTCTTCTGCTCCCCCTTTTTCCTGAGTCCTTGATGCCTCACATCCAGTCTAGCTTCCTCCCCCCATCTTTTGCTTTTTTTCAAACATAAAGAACTATTCCAGCTAGAGATAGGATGTATGATGGGATAAAATCATGCCCAGTACACATTTCCTGTCAGGTGATATCAAGGGTGGATTTGTGAGACATGTTCAGGAATTGACTAATCACTAGGTTTGGAGAGGTAGAATTCACCCCCTGCCCATCATGTTTGTTAGTTACCTTGTTTAGTTTTCCATCTTCTCTTCCACTTTGTTTGGTTTCTTTGTGTGAGTCACTTGGTTCCCCATTGTGGCACATTTTTTTGTGATTTGGACCATAGAGATTGGGGGTAGGATTGTTGGACAGATGACAGAAGGGGGGTTGGCCTAGAGGTCCTCCCTAGTCTGTGGCTGTCAATTTCAGACACTTGCATTCAATTTTAGAACAACAGCCTCCTAGATGTGACCCTTAGGCTGGATCTGGAAAAGCCATCCTTGTTCAGCATTTTCCATTCTGGACCACCGCCTCTTATCTTTCAAACTGATCATCTCAGAAACATGCGCTAGGCAGCTGCTTCCATCTGGAAATTGGGATGCAGAGCGTTGTGCAATGGGTGGTGGACAGTGGAAGCAGCTGCCTGGTGTGAGTTTCTGAAGAGATTGGCTTGAAAGATGAGACTAATGGCACAATCTTAACCAACTTTCCAACATTCACGGGGGGGGGGGGGACAGCCTGCAGCTGGAGAGCAGTCACCGAGTGACAATATTTGTTTCCCTTGCACTGCCCTTATGCTGGTGCCAGAAAGTTGGATAGGACTGCACCCTCGGGCACAAAGTGCTGCACAGGGATGGTTGGTTTTTTTTTTCAGAATGCAGTAGTCTGTGGTTTGAAGACTGCTGCTTTAGAATATGTGGATGTTGACTCCTTGACAATTCATACATTTTTTTTTGTTTATGTTTGGCTGTAAAAGTGGGACCCAGACTCCACTCTTGAATTTTAGAATTGAAGAATCAGTATAGAATTTAGTCCCAGTTCTTTGCCTCTCTCCCTAGTTTACCCTTCCTTGGAATCTGATGAAGATGACCCAGCCTTGAAGTCCCTACCAAAGAAGAAGAAATGCACAGACGATGCTCCCTGGAGTCCCAAGGGTAAAAATCTGTAAACGGAAATGTGCACATTCTTCATCTCTGCACAAAATAGCTTATTCCATTTCCTAATGTTTTAAAGCAATTTTCTTTTGTAACCTTAATATGCTTATGAAATACCGGGGTGCTTGAAAAGGCATGGATGAAATGCCCACTGAATTCTCAGAAGCTGGCAAAGTAAGACTTAGCATGCAAACCTAACCATGCCTACTCAAAAGTAAGCCCCATTGTATTTAATGGGTCTTACTCCCAGGAAAGTGTTTTTAGGATTGTAAGACTTCTCCGTCATTGGTAAGAAATTCCTCCTCTGCCCCACAAGGTTCTTCACTCTCCTTATCACTAGCAATAGCAAAATGTTATACGAAAAAGGCATGATAAACCATGTAATTTGTATAGTGTACACATATTGCAAGATGCTGCTTTTTAGGTACATACAAAAATATCTGTTTAAAAAGATTAAGTGAAAAAGATACACACCAGTTAGCATTCCCATCTCCTATGCCAACACAGTCCATTCAGTAGTACTCTTGGTAGTTCTGCAGAGTCTTGGAACTGAACTGGGGGAACTCAGAGAGTGGTATTCAGTATTTTGTTGTCCGCATAGCTTGGTTGATTAATCAAAGCTAATTTTTTGGTAGACACCTTTTTGCTAGCAGAAACTGGGGGAAGCCACCTTTGCAGCACAGAATTTCTGACAGAGAACATCTATTTTAGAAACGGGATATTTTTTACTGTGTTTTGAATAGCAAGCAGATAACATAGTTTTACTGTGTTCAAAATAGCTCGTTATGAATCTCAGGAGCAAGCAGAGTTCTTGATGCTGTCCTTTCTTTCCTTCCTGGCAGCTCGGGTAACTCCAACACTGCCCAAGCAAAATCGTCCTGTACGTGAGGGGACCAGAGTGGCCTCTGTCGAGACTGGCCTGGCGGCTGCAGCTGCCAAACTAGCTCAACAGGTAATGGGAGACCTGCTTTTGAGGAAAGGAATGGACACAGACAAAGTGGTCCTGGATCCTCTTGAGGGCAGCCTTCTCATTCAGAGGGATTTCATTCCACCACCAGGAAAGTCTCAGTTCTGACTCAGACAGTACAGCTCAAACCTGCATTCTTGTATGAATTGCTTTTATGTCAGAAGCACTCAAAGCAATTTTGAAACGTAATCTATTCAATATACTCTGTCTGCATTTTAAATTTTGAATTTATATTTTAGCAGGTATGTCTTTTGGCCAAATGCAGCTAATATTTTATCAGTATTGGACTACAGCTAATTGATTGCTTCAATGAGCAAACATAGATACGGACCATTTTGGAATATATTGAGTTCTATTCATTCATAATATCTGCCATCCTTCACTTCTTTGCTGGTGTATGGACACTTACACAAGCAGAGAGAGAGAGGGGGGGTTTGTGTGAATTAAGTACACAATTCTCCTTCAAGATACTCCAGCGATTCAAACATGTACCTAGTTTTTGTGGTCAGCTGCAGGTACATCCTGATATTGAACAGAGGTGATCTCTCCAAGCAGGGTCACCCCACCCCTGAGGCAGGCTTTGTTAAACTTGCAATTTTAGAAAAGGGATTCCATCATTGATCTCTCCATCTTTAAGGAACACCAGAAATTGCAGCGACGAAAGCTTGTTGTGAAAAAGAAGCCTCCATCTCCAAAGGCACCCAGTCCAGAACCAGAATTGGAGCCGGAGCCGGAGCCAGAACCAGAACTGGTGGAAGAAGAGGAACCTGACCTGCTGCAGCAGGACCCTGATCCTGTGGTGGTTCCAGTGCCCACCCCTCCCACCCCTGAACCGAAACAGGAGCAATTTGCTGGCAGCTTGGTGGATCATGAATATACTGCCCGGCCCAACGTCTTTGGAATGGCCCAAGTGAACCGTGGCTCCACACCCATGGCGCCTGGTGTCTTCTTATCTCAGCGGCGCCCTTCAACCGGCTCACCGGGTCCCCAAACAGCCCAGGGTAAGCTAGCAAGCATTAAGTTTTGGAGGTAGTGTCTCGTTGGTAGACTAGATGATGAGACTGTGAGACTGGTATGAATCTCAGCTCTGCTGCAGGAATCATGTCCAGAGATGGTGAAATCCTGTCCCCACGTCCACTCTATGAGTATGTTGTCAACAGACCTGTCTGTCCTGCCAGTTATTAAGGAAAAGAAATTCTAATTGAAATACACAGTGACGAACTGTGTACTACAAAGTTCAAGCTTCATGTCGCCCATCTGCCATGAATTTGGTAGGGAGTTCTCATCTAATTGTCCAACCTGGGTCCTGAGGGTCACATTTGGCTTAGGAAACCCATAGATGCAGCCCTCTGGGCCCCTGGTTGGACAAGCCTTCCTTGGATAACAGGTTGGATAACATTAACCTGTCATACAGGGATGATTTTAATGATTATTAAGATAATATATGTGAAACATTTTGAATGCTCTGCAGTGAACACTGAATTATTAAGAAAATTGGAAGTTGAATCCTTTTGGGTCATACTGTGGCCAGGTCAGGTGGTGTTTTCTTGTTGGCTCGCAGATCTTTCATCCTGGGATACATACTGATGTTAAACATTCTCCACTTTCAAAGCTTCACACAGAAGAAACTCAGCAATCCTTTAAAACTATCAGTAAAGCAGCCAGCCGTTGAAAAGGTCATTTAATGCAGACTGCAGTGAAACAAAATACACTGGAATATCTATATTCTATCAAAGGTTATGGCCAATTAACCAGAAAATGAAAACACGACATGCTGGAACCAAAGCCTATGGAACAAAAAGTGGATTTACTTAACTCAAAACTTTCCCATGATACTGATTGCTCTGAGAGCCAATGAGGTGTAATTCTGATACTGTATGGAACTAATAAGGTGTTATTATGAATCAGTACTCATTTCCATATACATATTTCATAATTCACTTAACTGGCACTTCTAAGTTGTGATCTTCTTATATATACCAGGGAAAGAATATTTCTCTTTGCCCCAGAACAGAGTCCCTAACCAATAAGGGGCACAATTTTCATGTTTTAAAAAACTTAATTATATTTGATTTTGTAGCTGCAGGGGGAAAATTTAAAAAATTTCTTTTTAAAAATACCCCAGGATGACATCACTTCAGGTTGTGATGTCACTGCTGGGGCAACATTTTGAGCTTTACATCGGACTGTCTGATCATTAGCTGTGCCATTGGTTAGCAGAATCTTCCGGCAGGCTATCCCTCGCATACACCCTTCGGAGGAAAAAAACTGGACTTGTCCAAGAGTGCACAACCATTCATTTCAGTGATAATTGTATAGAACAGTGATTTTCAACCAGTGTGCTGTGGCAAACTGGTGTGCTGCAGATAGTCCACAGGTGTGCTGTAGGAATTTGGGGAGGGACATTCATTAATAGGAAAATTTGGGGATTTGAACAGAATGGTGTGCCTTGTCAGTGGTAAAAACAATGGATGGTGTGCCATGAGATGAAAAAGATTAAAACCACTTATGTAGAACACTCCTCCAGTGAAACTTGCATATTAATAAGCGAATGGGAAGAATCATGTAGCTTTTCCAAATGGGACATTAAATGTCTTGTGCTGCAGTTGTGGGTAGAAATCCTTGGAATACCTTGTCTGTGTGGGGAGGAGCTGCTCCCTCACAAGAACACAGTATATCATATAAATTTGGTCTCCTTAACTTTCCACTCTTCCCCCTTTTCCTCCCAGGCAAACGCCCCAAGAAAGGGTTGGCAACAGCCAAGCAACGGCTTGGACGTATTCTGAAGATTCATCGCAATGGCAAGCTGCTGCTCTGAACGCCATCCCCAGGTCAGCTCCAGACCTTGCGGCTCTTGGGCAACAAGAGGATCCAGGTAGGGTGCAAAGACTCTTCGGAACTGCACTGTCCCACCAATGTCCTCAAAGTCTCCAGGACAATGTGATGTGTGCTACCTCTCCCTCCATCATGTGGATCAGAGCCAGGATTGAGCTGCCCCACGCCTGGAATGAGGCTGGCAGTTACTCTGATGTGGAACTTAAGAGCTGTTTCACAGACTTCCCCTGGAGAAGACAGACAATGCGAGAAGCAGAGAGCTTCACAGTGCCCACCAACTCTCCATCCCTACCTCTACCCACATCACTTCGTTTTGTTCTGGGGCTGCTGTCTCTGGAGAATTCTCCCTTCCCTCTGCCAAATCACATGCAGGGACATTGGCTTGTCTCCCTCCCCCCGCCCCCACCAAATAGCTGCAAGCACCCTTTGTAGTTTGGCCCCTGCACATGGACCCTGGCATGTCCAAAAGGGCTTGTTGGGAGGCAGGTTGGTTTTTCCCTGCTCATGCAGTTTCTGCTTCTTTTCCAGTCTTCTAGAGGAATCCTTCAAAATCCAAGGCACTACAACTGCTTCTAGAGAAGGGGTTTATTTAGGGTGGATTGTGCTGTGCCCCAAACCACAGAGGGTCACCTACCAACTTGGCAGACTCCAAGAAGGGAGGAGAAAAAATACCTTTTGGAAAATACTGTGGTGTGCAGGAAGGAATAAGCTGATAAGAATTTCAGATCAGGAATACCTCTGATATTGATTATCCTTCAGTCAGGTGGTGTGAAGCTTATAAGCCAGTGTTTCCTGATTTGTGGATCACAACCCCCTAGGGCAGGTGATCATGGTTTCAATTGGGATGCATACACCTTAAAGCAGGGTAGTGACCTTTCTGGGGACCCATAAGTTCTCTTAGTATAGCACTTCCGCATTTTACTCCTGCCCCATCACATACATGTGAGTAAATGTTTTGATAACTTAAAAGTTTTGATAACTTTGAGTAAAGGGTTTTGATAACTTGCTTGCACACGGTGACAGCAAAAACCAGGGGTGTACAGGTCTCTGGTTGGTCCTTACCCTCCCTAAGAGGGTAACATCCCTAGACACAAAACACAACATTGGCAGCTTCACAAGATGCAGCCGTTGCTGGGCTGCCTCTCTTCAACCTTCAGGTAGGGGAATCCAGCATTCTAGTGTCTCCCCTCAGGAAGCAAACTCGCTGCACGTTTGATGTTAGCATGTCAGGGTGACTACTAGGTAGTAGCTTCCTTGACAGGCCAGTTCTGTAAGAGGAGGGGGTTGTTTTTTAACCTAGGAAGAACTCAGCATTCAGTCCCCTGCTTGCATTCAGAAGTGGTCAGACTAACACCATATACAGTGCATGGTCCTGCTCCCTACAGAGGGGCCTACACTATCCTATGTGTGAAGGGTCAAGCAGGCTTCCTCCTATGCAATGAGGGTTTCCAGTGTGGCTTCTACAGTTGTTCCAGTTGCAAATATCTCCAGTTAACCTTTCTTTCTCTGTTCAGCCTATTTTGCATTTTTGGTATAAAGCAGTCTCCTCTTACGCCCCCTTTTTACCTACAGATGCTGTAGGTTACTCATGCGGCAGGGAGGGCACCGCACCCCCAAGCAAGGACTTAAAAGCATTTCTATCCTATCGCCCATGCCTCATTTCTATGGCTGTGTACCATATTTTTATGCCAAGACTCCAGCAGGCTTTGTGTAAATGTTTGAATTCTATTTTTTAGGCATCTCTGTAGAAATGTGTGTTTAAAAACAAAAAATCAAATGAGAATGAGACTTTTTTATATATTCAGGATTAGAATAAAAACCTTGGTTGGTTTCGTGTGGCTTCTGTAATGGAACTTGTCTAAATCTAATTGTAATTCCCCCCCCCCAAAAAAAAGTCTGCATGAAAGTAGGGAAAACTGAATAATGTAGCAATAAGCCATGGTTAAGTGTTTTGTGAAACCACCTCCTTTTCCTTTTTCATGTGAGAGAGGAGTTGAAAGCCTTATCTCTGAAAAAACCACAAGTCTGACTTTTCACCTGTCCTTCTTCCCAAGTGCATAGGGCCACTTTCTGTGTATACCTACCACACTCCTCCATAATGCACAAGGATTCCACAGCTAACATTTAAGGGTATTTCAATAGGCAGGTTGATGTGAGTCAATAATGTTCTCAAGGTCAAAACCCTACAATGCATGGATTTCACAAAAAGAACCATTCTTGGCTTCCACTTACTGTACAAACTGTAGAGATCTTGCTTACTAAGGCTTCCTCCACTATCTTCTTACCTTAGGACTGTAGTACATGTGGTAAGTTCATGTTGCACAACCTGCTTCATATCAAGCTCCTTGAACATGGCTTTCAAAATAAAAGCATATAGTTCTGGCTCTATATCAGTCACCAAGATACAGACAATTGGGTGGAAATCTGTTAGGCTTAAAAAGTAAGTGCCCTCTAATATTTTATTTTATTGTATGTATTGCAAAATACAAGACACATAAGGGAGAGCATCCTGTTGCAGTTGTGGGACAAAAGATAGTAGGCAAAGATGGACTCGGGCCACTGTGGAAAGGGAAGTCTCTCTCAGCTGGATTATTTAGTGACAACCTTGGTGCAGGACCCAGAATAAATAAAAGGGACTATAAATACATCATTAGGACACACCAAGCCTTCTACTATAGATAAGAGGACTCCATAATGTCAGCCTTACAGTGTGTTGCTTATTTGCACTCTCTAAGAGTCATGACATTTGTGGGATCTACTAAAAATATGATGGGGGAGATGCAGAGAGGATTTCAACCTATCCCTATACAGACAGAATTATTGCTACTTAATCATTGGCATGACCTTACTGATTCTGCTGCCCTGCTAGGCAGCGGCCACACTAGAGCAGCCTCTGCTTTTAGTTTGATATGTTAGTGCAAAGCTATAGATGAAGTGGTACTTGGATAAAGAGGCCAAACAGTTTTCTCTCTCAGGCAAATACACCTTGTGATGGCTCCTGATTTTTCTGCCATGGCAAGCAGATGGCTAGGACCTCACTCTGAATACGTTAACAAATATGCTCCTCTTTCCCCACCCACCCCCAACTTTTAGTATCCATTGTATGGTATATACTAGTATATGTTGATCAGGGTAACCAGATGCCAAACCCAAAATTCCTGAACCCCAAGGCCAAAATTCCTACCCACATTTAAAAATTGCCAAAAAATGTATTTTTTGTTTTTCAGTTTTTTGACCATAACTTTTGATAGGAAGGAGATATCTCCAAACTGATTTTTGCATTGAATTCTGCTCTTCTATGCGAATCCAACAACATATGGCATGAGGGGGTACTATGCACTATTGCGAAATTTCAAAACAAAGCCAAAATGTAGGACACCTAGACAGGAGGCTAAAAATCCAGACAAATCCGGGTTTTTCCAGTCATATGGTCACCCTATGTTGATACAGTTCAAACACCAGTGAAGGTCTCCATCAGCTGCTTTGTCTGCATGGCAAGAGTTTGAAGTACCTTTTTGTACCTGCTTCAGCAATCCAGCAGTGTTGCTGCTCTCCTCCTTCCCTATTTCAGTATTTCTGAATACATACTT
This sequence comes from Cryptoblepharus egeriae, assembly GCA_030015325.1. Taxonomy (NCBI): domain Eukaryota; kingdom Metazoa; phylum Chordata; class Lepidosauria; order Squamata; family Scincidae; genus Cryptoblepharus; species Cryptoblepharus egeriae. The sequence continues at coordinate 119,176,901 of JAREYC010000002.1, forward strand.
GTGCTAAATCAGGGACAGGGAGCCTCTCCTATACACTGGGAAATGAAATCTTCACAGCTGCAAGCAGTGGCATTTCTAGGGGGGCCTTGATTACCACTCATGGGGAGGAGGGATGACCACATACTGGGGGTGACCAAAATTACAAAATTGCTAGAAAATCACTAAAATTGCTAGAATCCTATGGAGTGAGCCCATCATGCCATACGAATACATATTTTCTAGCTAAATCCAGTGCCAAAACAGCTTTGAAATATCTCCTTTGAAATAGCTATCAAATGTTATAGCTAAAACCACCACCACCACCCCTTCAAAAAATGCACGGAGCCCTATGGAAAGTGAAACCAAGCCGTATTGTGCGTTTACTTGCGAGTAGGCCAATGTGCCTTAGCAGAAAGGGCAGACTGAGAGGAATTTAATGACCGCAGAAGGAAGTTCTGGAAGCCCTATGGAAAGTGGAACTGAGCCCTATGGAAAGTGGAACTGAGCTACACAGCCATGTTTACTCATGAGTAAGCAAAAGTGCCCTGGCTTGTGTTAAGGTCATGCATAGAGGAATGCAAGGCCACCAGAATGGTTCCAATCCACTGAAAGTGGAGCTAACAAGTGCTCCAGAAAGCAACCTCACCTGCTCCCCCCAAAAATATAATAGAGGTTTAATTGGTAAGGTGATTTTTACATATGAAAATATTAATATCAATAATAATTAAATAATTTTGATATATGGGTGACAAAATTTGCTGGTTCCCATGGGCCAAATGACCTTGGTATGCCCTGACTGCAAGGAATAAGTCTCATTTCAAACTGGTACCTACCCTCGGTTAAATCAGCAGAAAATAAGTCGTTTTAAAATGTTTGCAATGGAAGAGAGGTTAACATCTGCCTTTTAGTATAGCTTTGTATATCTCCACTTCCCAGAATCTGCCGGAAAGGGTCTGAAAGGGAGCTCATTAACTCTCTTCTGCTCATCCTCAGAAGAAAGTCTGAATTGGTGCAATAAGGCAAAATTATGTTGGAATTGTGTTGGGTGTCTTGTAGCTTTCCAGCCCAGCTGCCAGAGTTTGTTACCATGAACAGAGAAGAAGGGGATCCACTCACATCTCCACAAGGTGAGAGGCTAGGTAGGAGTTGTAAGGGGCCCCCAAAAGGTCCTCCACATCCTTGCGCTTTACCAACCAGCACTGTGCCTCATGTGCTCTCTGGGATGAGTCCTTCAGGATCTTGGTGACCTTGGTCACTGGCACCTTGTTAGTTCCCCTCCACAGCCAGGCTGTCTCCTCCCCTTTGGATGGGTCAGGGGAAAGTCGGAGGTCATCATTCTGCAGCTGGCCTATGGAAGAACAAATGGACAGAAAAACTTGCATATGCTATGCAAGGGAACCACAGTGACAGAATGAAAATGTGGCATCAAGTCAAACCTGCCCTGCATGCGGCCAACATAGATCTGCTATCTACAGCTTTGCCTGTGATATTTTGTCATAGTGCTAATGGCAACATGCACTAGGAAAGCCCCTTTTCTCTTTGTCCAATAAATCTTGGAGTTCTTTTATAAGATACTAAAGGGAGAGTTACTATTGGTCTGACTGGAGTTGGAGGCAAAACATTGAGGGTCAAACAGGGATCTGCTGTTTTGAGCAAGTGCCCCAGGTGGACTCCAGAGCAATAGCTGGAAGACACTTCATGTGGCTCCCTGCTGTTGTGTAGTAATAAATGTATAGAAAGTTTTAAGGACCTTCTCGGGTATTGCCGAGATTATTTAAAAAAACACAAAGCAGTAGTTTGCTGTTTCAAACTAGAGATTGCCTTCAAACTTCTGACCTCAGGGAGAGCAGGAATGGAACAAATTAGTGGGGCAAGGAAAGATTTCAGGTACCTCTGCAGTCAAATTTGTAGGCAGAGCTGCTCACCTAACAAGCCACGTGCTGAAGCTGACAGTCCCTGGCCGTTCACCATGTAGAAGCCAAGATGGTCTAGCTGTAGGGCAGTGGGGTGGCTGTAGCGATGCAACAGGACCAAGAACTCCATGTTGTGCCCAATCCGCACAGTGATATTGGCCAGAGGCCACACGGATATTGCCAGCTGGGGCTTGTGGACTGTTGCCCTCTGGGTGAAGGGGAGCACCAGCACATTCTCACCATACAGCATCACAACATCCCGGGTCACATTTATCACGTAGCTTGCCTGTGGATGCTCTATGATCATGGTGATAGTATCCAGGTAAGTGCGAGGACGCTCCTCGTGGCCTGGCCTTAAAGGGGCACCCATTAAGTGCCCATTGACTGACAAACCTGGAGGCAAAATAAGGCAACAGCTCATAAGAAAGTAGTCTTTCCACCTTGGTGGGAGGTGGGAAGAACATGGGCATCAGCTTAAAATCACTCTGTTTTAATCGTTCAGGCCAAACTGTATCCTCAAATTTCTAATTGCCAAAAGTACTGATGAGAGGTCCAGATCTTGTTTTCATGCTCTGTGCCAGAACAAGAGGGTACAAAATCAGGGAAAATGTGTTTTATGGTATGTCCTTATATACAGTTAAAAAACAATACACACCCTCCACTTGGGATTAACTCTGCTGATGCTCAGACACTCTTTACCTTTGATTATTTCCGATGCTTCTCTTGTTAGAAAGGAAAAATATTCTTTATTGTTCTGAGATAATATGAATTTAAAATATTGGACTGTTTGATTGATTCTTCTCAAAATGAAAAGGAACTCAACACGTGTTCAGACGCACTTGGCTTGAGATACTGAAAACAACAAATGGCAACTCCATCTACCCAACCCCAGTCCATAACATGTATTTATACAAATATTTCCATCAATGGTCTTACCTGTGATTGGGTCACTCACTAAGCGTAGGATATCTCCCGAGTGTCCATCAAGGGTGAAGCACAGACTCCCTAGTGAATGTGGCAACCTTGCTACAAAGTGAGGGTCTCCATCCACTGCCATGAAAAATAAAGCTGTACATTAAGCGAAAATTCAACCATGTGGGATGTAGGAAGGTAATTCTTCATAACTTACCCCAGGAGGAGAATGTGAAGAAGCCAGTGTTGGAGGATCCTCCTAACTGCTCTGAAAAGAATCAGGGGGAAAACTGTTAGATCCCCTGGGTCCTTGCAGGCAGCCTTCTTGGCTTACCTGGCACCAAGTATTGCCAGTACATCACCAAAGGGATATTTCACATGAATTAGGAATGATGCATAGTCATCTCTTTCTCCTTTAACAATGCTAACTTTTGAAAGAACTCGCACACAAAACCAGGTGGAGCCATAGAAGAATATAACATTCCCAAAGGCATAACTGGGAAAAGATTTGGGAGGTTGGGGTGAGCCAAGACGGAACTGGATGTTACTGGAATTGCTGAGATTGAGCCTGGCCCAATTTAGCATTTACCAGTGCGTTGGACCCAATTCAGCCCAATAAAATACAGCTTTACTGGCTGCACCAAACATAACTGGTTCTGGTTTCCAACCCTACAATTATACACTTTATTATACAACCGACTTATACACCTTATTATACACTTATGTATCCACTTTATTATACAACCAGCTTATACATGAAGAGATGTACCTGAATCAATGTCCTTTTCTTCTAAGCCATCTGTAAAGGAAAGCCTGTTTTCAGAGAAGCTGGTTGATAGACACACTTTGCAAGATGTCTCCACCATCATGTAACTCACCTCAGCACTGAGGCACTTTGGTTTTCATTGCTAATAAAAATCATGCCCTTCAGAACCTCAAAACCAACCCAATGGCTCCAAGACTGGGGCAATGAAAGATTGAAATCTGGGATCGTTCTGCTGCTCAGGAAAATAACCTCACAAATCATCACATTTCCGAATGAGGAGCTGCAATGGCAGAATTACCTGTATAGTCTTCATAATCCAGGCTACCTAAGAAGACACAGAGGTGAGAGCCTGAATGGTTTGGGAGCGGGGTGGGAAGCATGACATAGCAAATATAATGGCACAGGAGAATAAAATTTCAGATGCTGAAAGGCCTGGAGGTGAAGGAAATGCAGGTGAAGGAAGAGACAAGCCGTGGAGGTGAGAAGATGGAGCTGGAGAAGAGATGAGGATGGAGACAGACTCCAGCAGAGGAAAAGAGCACTAGGTAGGCTCCTTAGATGGTCAGTATGAGCATCTGGAGAGTTGTTGGTGCCTATGATTGATTACTGTTGAATTCTTCATCTAGGTAGAACCCAACCTATCCTCCCTGTTGATCTTTTGATATTTAGGAGATCAGCAGCAGGAAGGGCAGATTAAGAATCATGGAAGCAATGTGAAGGCTATATTCTTGCTATGTGCAAGCATGTGGGGAGTGGGGCTGGAATGGATTGCAGATCTTGGCCGACCCACAAAATTGCAGAGCCAACCCAGATTCCTTCCACCTACCTGGGTGTTCACTGGAGGTAATGAAACTATAAGCTGGTGGGTTCAATGATTCCACATATTCCATGTCCAGATCTGGCGCTGAGCGTAACTCAGACTCCCCAGGAAGGAGAAGGAGGCTGATGTCAGAAGCAGTTGTGGTGCTAGGAGTACTGCTGGTGCCCTCAGGCTCTGCTCCCTCAGGGACCAGGGATGTTGCTCTAGGTGCTGTGCTCCAAGAGACACTGCTAGTCTGCAGGGGCTTCTCAGTGTGTAGCACCTTGGCGGCCCCACTCCTGGGAACTTTCTTGCTCATAGGGGCATTCCCTATCTCTTCCCTAATTGTTCCTACCTGTGGTTGCTGCTTAGTGGCTGGCTGTGCTGTTGTCTCAGGCTGCCCCCAGGTACTGGAGTTACCCCCAGGTGCCTTTGTGCTGCCAGGTGGGTGCACTGCTGTAGGCACTGTGAGGACTGTGCTGGCACCCCCTGCCAGGATCTTTGCAATGGCTGTTCCCCTGGTCTCCAGAGTCAAGTGCGGCTGAACAGTCACCTTGAGATTCCCAGCTCTGGTGGTGCTAGGTTTGTGGGATTTGATAACTGATGGCCTAGTTGGCCTAAGGGATGATGCTGTAGTTCTTGGTGGTTTACTGGAACCATGAGTTACAGCAGTTGTCAGAGATATGGCACTAACTCCTGGGACAGGTACAACTTTGGCTGGTTTGGGGCGGCTGGGGACAGTAGGCCCAAGAGGAGTGGGATAAGTCATCATGATGGTAGTCACAGCAGTAACCAGTGGAGATGTGGATCTGGGTGCTTTAGTGATTCCAGAGGCCACTGCTGGAACCATGGAAGTGGCTGCAGCTCCTGGGCCCCCTGTGCTCTTGAAGACTTTTGTGACTACAGGATCACTGGTGGGTGTGAACAGAGGACTGGTTCTGGCCACTTTAGAGAACCATGATGAAGTTGATGTTCCCAAGACAGGGGTGGCCTTAAGGGCCCTGGTCATGCCAGGAGGGACAGTGGTGGCCTTTGCAGGCCATCCCTTCTCTCTGTCCTCTTCCGGTCTCACTACTATGAGTGAGGTGACAGGTGTGACAAAATTATACTTGAGGGACAGGTTGGTAGCCTTTTCAGTCAACAAGCGTCGGGTGGCTGTATCATTGGCCCGGAATCGAGCCTGTAGTAAGTCCTGGATGGTGAAGTAGGCCCAGAGCCTCTGCACAAAATGGCCAATCCTGCTGACATCACCAGAACAACCAAAAGGAAGTGCTTCAGTGGCATTTGCTGAGATGTCATTCTCCAGGCTCAGTGGTCCCTCTTGGCCATGTCCTGCAGTGCGGACCCGCAGCTCAGATGTCCCTGGCTTCACTCGCCCAGCCACAACAAGCTCAGAGCCCTGGAAATAATTGGGGAAGAGGTTCTGGGTGAGGTCTTGAGCCACACCATCCAGGTAGGTCAGCTCCACGTCATACAACAAGGGGCTGGCAATCTCATCATAGAAACCCTTGAGCTGCAAAGTGGCATCAGCATCCTCATATATACGTCGGGCCACCCCTCGGTTCTCCAGTGAGAGCCGCCTCAGCAGCCCGTAGTCAGCATCATCGCCAAAAGCCAAACCGAAGAGAGAGATGGTGCCTTTCAAGGCTTGCTGAGCACTGGACAAGATGCGGCTGCCGACGGTCACTCCTGAGGTGGGTTCACCATCTGTCAAGAATATGATCAGTGGAATTCTCTGTTCTTTCATGTTCTTTCCTGCCAGAAGGGAGCTCTGGTTGAAAATCGAGGCTGCTGCAAGCAGAGCTGCATTGATGTCAGTCCCTGGGAAGCAGAAAGCCAGAAGAAATAATCAGTCAGGTCTCCTAAGTTTCCTGGAAAGAGTAATGTTTAGATGAAATGCATAGAATCAGCATCCCTGAGTCTTCTCTACAAAGGGATAGCTGTAAGCTTTTGGCAAACTCTGTTTTCAAGGAAAAATGTTGCGGCAAAATGCTGATTTTGTTCTTTGAATGGTCAATGGCTATTCTCATCACTGGTTTCACAATCCCTCCCACACCACCGCAGCCATCCCACGTAGCACTCACATCCGTCAGCTTCCATCTTGCTAACATAGTCTTTGGCCTTCCTGATATTCTGAGGAGTTGCTTGGATGGACTGGCTGGGTTTCCAGACATTTACCACGTCAGAGAAAGTAACAATGTTGAAGTAGTCATCCTGATGGAGGTCACCCAATATGACATGCATGGCCTTCTTGGTCTGGAGGACAGAAGAGGGGTTGGAAGAGGGGTAAAATTTGGCACTAAAGCAAGGGTGCTTTTACACATCAAATTATCTGGCACAGGGTCAAGAGCTGGAAAAATTAAAAAAATAATTAAATAGATTAGATATGGAATTTAGATTAATGAATAAAGGGGGCTCAAATTTCCAGGATTTCTGCACGCTCCAACACACAGCATAGAAATAAAGCACACTCTTCAATTGACCCCCATTTCCCCAACCTCTCCATCACAGTTCAGGTCATGCTTGGTCAATTGGATCAGAGGTTCCAGGAACAACCTGTGTTCCTTCAAGTCCATTAAGTCTTGACTATCACAATATTGTTCCCATCCTTGCCTCCAAGTTTTGGCTATCAAGAATTCTTCCTCTTTGATATTTGCATGTTTCTCACCTCGTCTGCGTCCACAAAATAACACTCACCTGCTTCATCTTGGTGCCATACATGGAACCACTGACATCAATAACAAACACTACATCTTTTTGAACAGGAGGCAGACCCCTTGGGGCGAAGTAGTGAACGAAGTAACCATTGTAGATCTGGGAGGAGGGAAGTGAAGAGCAGAGTGATCACCATGAAGGAGGAAGGAAGGAAATTTTCTTAAAAGGAGATACTGGTTAACATGGAAAATGCAACCTGATTGATTTTTAAGTCTTCTCTCCAACATAACAGACAATAAAAGGCAGCCATCCCCCACTTATTAAATGGGTTAGGGACCAGAGCAGCATCCAAAAGTTAAAACCATTGAAAAGTGGAACCCAATAATTTTTAGTTTATAAATGTTGCTTCCAATGCTTTATTAGTTAGCAAATTGCAAATGACACTTTATTCTGCAGATTTCTGCTGCCACACAACGATTTCTGCAAACTGACTCTCATTGAATCCTTCAGGAATGAGATTAAGGGCGCAATCCAGAGTCCTTGCTCCGGTGTAAAAACAATTGCAATATGAATTTCCCATAGGTTTTCACTAGGTGGTGCCATAACCACTTTGACATAAATGTCTCTTACATGCTCCCATACTCTAGGGTAAGCCAGGAGTTACAGTATGGGGAGGGCAATTTTGGCCTTTATAACAGCACAGAGAGGTTGAAAGAACAGAACATGTGTTGAATGAATGAGTTTGGGTATAAATGGAAGGTGTTAAAAGAGTGGATTGTCAAAAAACAAACTGTCAGAAAGCGGAGGAAAGCACATAAAATATATACTGTCACTGAATAACATCTTCCCTAACCTGTACATCGCCTGCAACATCCGGCATGGTCACATCATATTGCACCACAAAATCTCCCATGATTCCTGAGCTGGAGAACTCTGCCTGTTCTTGAGGCGTTGGGTTGAAAACAATCAATGCACAGTGTGTTCCTTTTTCCACTCGTGTGGATGGTGGCACATCTGCATCACCTGCGGTGGAAAACCAAATTTATCAGTGGGATCCTGGGCTGAGTTCAGACATTTCCTGTAAAGTTACCATTGTGAATGGACCATCACAGATTAAGGGCGCAATCCAGAGTAACTATGGGGAGTCCTTGCTCCGGTGTAAGAACAATTTGCTCTGGATTGCAAAATGAATTTTCCATAGGTTTTCACTAGGTGGTGCAGTAACTACGGGTACACGTAATGTCTCTTACATGTTCCCGTAGTTGCTCTGGATTGTAGGGTAAGTCTACAATCAGAAATAATCAGGTAGGATGAGCAACAGATTATGTGACCACACAAGAGAAAAATCATTGAGAGAGGGAACCCATCGTGCATAAAGGCAATTTCCTGCCTGAAACCTGAGCACCCATTTAGAAATGCCCCTTGAACAAGTTTGTACCTCTGAGGGTGTTGGTCAGCAGCCGGCTTGTGCGTAGTGGCAACACATGGACGTAGTCAATGCCTGTGCGCTCCGAGATGCTCACCTCCACACTGAGGTTTCTCACTACCTGCTGAGGCCGGATGCTGATGGCATGCTGGTACTTGCCCAAGTGCCGCTGCAGCAGCTCCTCATAGGTCAGTTCAAAGGCTACCTTGCCTCCTGCTTCCACACTGGTGGACACTCTGAATTTCTCCGTTTCTCGGTCCCTAGGAAATTTCACTCAATTGCAGATTACCAGATGTAATGTTTGCAGGCAGTCATTCCCTTCTCACTCACCTTCTCCCCTCTCCATTTTATTTTGTAACATAGCTGTACATTTTTTTTTAAAGTTTGGAATTAAAAAAAGGTTTCATGGTGTATACTACTGATCTACATAGGTGCTTTAAAATACCAAATTATATTTCTTAGTGTTAGTTATTATAGTGCTAAATTATAGTGCTAGTTATATAGTGCTAATTTATATTCCTCCTGTCATCAGTCTCACACCCTAGCAAAACTCAAAACCCCTGTGACTGAGGGGTCCGTTTAATACACCATTAGTCTTAATGGTTCCCATTGAGTTCTATGGGACACACAGAGCACAATCCTAACCATATCTACTCAAAAGTAAGGCTGCAATCCTAAAGACACTTTCCTGGGAATAAAACCCATTGAACACAATGGGGCTGACTTTTGAGTAGACATGGTTAGCTTGTGGTCTTAGTCCCATTGTGTTCAATGATGCTCCTAATTACACACTTCTACTTCTTCCATAGCGATGAATGACTGACCAACTCCACACTTGAAGACTCTCAGAGACATCATATTGATGACAGCAAAGCCTGCTTACTTTCATAGTAAGTGGTGGGGGCGAGAGGAGGGCTGGTTTTCATTGCCAGGGACTCCATGAAGGATAGCATTGTATCTCTGTTCACAGAAATATTGTGCCTCAACTCAAAGCTGACAACATTAAGGGCACAATCCAAATCATTTTTCTTGCTCCAGGATAAGGACAATGCAACTCCAAGGTAAGGGAACAGACATAGCCGTAAGTTAAGGATGCCTGCATGACTGTCCCCAACTACAGGATCAGTGGCGGGCTCCAGGAGGTTTGCATCTACTACTGGTTGCTAAAGAGAGATAGGACATATAAAGTTTAAAAATAGCCATTTAAAAGTGGCTGCCAGGTGGGCATAGAACCGGTTATTAATTTCTTTGAATCCCATCACTGCACAGGATGCAGCACAAGCCCCACTGGTACAGTGTTAGGATTAGTTAGGATTGTCCCCTCAGACATGTACTACCCTCCTTATATATATTTTGCCAAATACAACATCCCTCATAATCACTTGTCATAATAATGATAATAAGAGGTATTTGCAGGTTAAGATCTGCTTTCTGTATTTTTCTCTTGATTGAGAAGTAAATGGGTCAGATTTATTCATTGAATCACTGAAAATTTTGCTAATGTTTGGGTCCCCCTTCCTGGAATTGTATGGTCTTCCAACCCCTCATGTTCTCCCCCTCACCCAGGATGAAGAGTGCTCAAGAGCACAATCCTAACCTTATCTACTCAAAAGTAAGCCCCATTGTGTTCAGTGGATCTTACTCCCAAGAAAGTGTTTGTAGGATTGCAGCATAAGTCTCTGGTGTGAATCTATACTGAACTTTGGTTCAGTAGAAGTCCCCTTGGCGTTCTCTCTCTCTCTCTCTCTCTCTCTCTCTCTCTCACAGAGAGCAAAGGTGGTTCTAGGGAGAGGGCTCTTTTCTTACTTGGTGCCAACGTGAGCTGCCGTCTTCCCCTGCCTGCGAGCTTCATCATACATCTTCTTGGCCTGATGTTTCTCCTTCACTTCAGCTACAGAGACCTTCTCATTAACTGTTCTGAGAAACCATAAGTGAAAAAGCAATATATCTCATCAACAAAGCTTTCAAGAGCCCATGCTCAGGCCAAGAGTACAGACAGTATCAAAAGTATATAAACTATACAAAGACATGCAAATGATACCATTTTGTGTTTTTGCCAGGCTGAAACACAGCTGCCTGCTGGCTCCTTATCTCTCACTCAGCTCAACAGCTTCAAAATCTTGCCCTACAGCACCTGGTATTCTTAAACTGGCGACCTTCAGTTCTTATCTTCAGGCCAGACCATCTGCCCTTTCTTTACTATTTGATATAGTAATTCGGGTGTTATTTTTAAATCTTACATTTGTTGACTACATTTTCAGTCTCCAGTCCTGGTTGATTAACTGAAAATCCTGAGTCCTGTATCCTGCTTTTTACCAGTTGCCCAAGAACTCTAGCACCTGGTACAACCCTTTTTCACCTGGGTGACAAACCAAGCTAATATAGACTCATAGAGTTAGGTACTCACAGAGTTAGGTACTCATAGGTACCTAATAGATCATCTAGCCCAACCCTGCAGTATGTTGACTGATAGTTGTGTCCTGTGACTGTTTCAGGTGTTGCAAGAGAGAAGACAGACACAGTGGAGTAGATTAACTATTTACTGTATTTACAAGTTTCGAGTAGTCCAACACAATCCGGGTCATACACATGAATTAAGACCTTCAGTCAAATTCTCCTCAGAGCTAACCAGTATGCTTCTGCTCTGATGAACAGCTGAGCTCCAACTGCCAAACAGTTCTCCAACTGTCACCAACCAACTGGCAGATGTTCCAATTTGAACATTATATTCAGCTTAGCTTACCTGAACCAACTGATAGATTCATAACTCTAACAAACCCCCTGCCTGCAACAGGAAATCCTCCTGGAACATTTCCAACAGGAGCTTAGCCTCTTGCTTCATTGAAGCGCACCAGTCTCACCACTACAACAGCATTTCATGGAGGTACAAGGTAGGCATCCCATGGGTACATTTTAGCATCCCATGGGTTTATTATGATCAGTTGTCTGCAGTATTCCAGACCCTTGGTACGGACGATATCTGGATAAATAAAACCAGTTGATAACATCTCCCTGTCTGTGTTAAAAATACTGCTGTAGAGGATTCTTCATCTGACATCTCTAATTGCAGCTCATAAAATACAAATCACAAGATTCCACGAGGAAGAAGAATGGCCATGAAACCAGTTTTGATTCTGTAATGTGAATACGTAGAGGTTAACAGGAACAGCATTTCCCTACATATTATGGTCAATGGCAAGTCAAAACATAAATATCCAATGGAATCATAATGGGAGTAGGGTTCTCAAACTCACATGGTGAAGTTGGAGATAAAGGCTGAACTGGGCAGGTCCAGATCAAAGACAGCTTCCTTTGCCTCAGTGTGTGGGTTGCTCATGAAAATCCACACATGGGTAGAGGCGTAGCGGGACACAATTGCTGAGCGTACCAAGAAGCGAGTAATAGGGAGCTAGAGAGAGACAGAGAGAAATTATAAGAGCAGTCAAAGCATGGTAAAGCTATCCCTCCTTGAACATCCTGGAAAGGGTGACCTGGCTCTATAAGGTTAGCACATCAGGAGACCTGCAGAACAGAATGAGAACACTCTAAGCACCAAAGAAACCTCTCCCACTCTTGTTTAGCAAGGTCTCAGGCCATAGATGAGGAGCTTTGATAGGTGTTCCTTTAAGGTAGGGTTGCCTAGGTCATGACCTGGCCGGGACCCAGGATATAGCACCCTGCAGGCAGTGATAAGGACTGCCCTCAGACCAAGCTGCCCACCACTGAGCTGAGGAACCTCTGCGCATGCACCTAGCTTGGCCTCCCCTATGTAAAAAAAAATCCTTCTCAAACAGAAAACTAGAACAACAAAAAGTGGACTGGCCTGACTTCCTCTATGTTTGGATGACACAAAATAATCTGAAATGGCACCCTCCACTTGTAGTCTGGAATGGGTCAGCTCATGGATCCATCTCATTATTCTTTGACCCCCGACATTCTGCTGCACATGTTGAGCAGGGCTTTGCGTTGATGCGTCGGTGATAGTGGGACAGGTTGAGGATCAATATGAAAGCAATTGGCAATTTCTGTATTGCTTACCTCTATCTTTGGGGCTTTCCCTTGGCGTTTAATCCTCTGTAGGAAAACAGAGCAAAAGAGTTATTTCCTTCAGACTGAAAATGGTTGGTGCTGAAACAAACTTAATGGCAAGAAACTCAAGAGGCTTCTAATGGAAGTTGAGAGGGGATGGCCTGCAGTCCTTGTCTTCAAAGGCAGTTTCACAAAGGAGTAATTTCCTGTTCTCCAAACCATAAATGGTGATTGATTATGGAAGAAACAGGGTGACAAGATGACATGTCCCCTTTTCCCAGAACGTGCCCCTTTTTAAAGACTTGTATCCTGGAGATGATTCAACAAACATGTAGGTTCACCAATTTAGTGAAAACAATTTAGTGTAGCCTCATTAAAACAGAAAGCAATTGCGTGCAAGATAAGGACCAGAAAGAGGCTTAGCAAGGTCAGGCTTATTAAAAAATGTGATCAAGGCAGGAAGCAAAACCAGATTCATCCTAGGAATGCCATGACTGAAAGGCTGATCAAAAAGCATGGAAATGGGACACTCAAAGTGTCCCATACAGTACAGGGAAAAATATATATTGTACACAGAATAGACAAGGAGAGGCCCAAATCAAGTAATCCAAAAGACCAGGCCAAAAAATAGTTTTTGCTGTGAAGCATACCTGAATTATTCTGAGACCCGATATCAGTTGTTTTGGTAATCTGGGGGTAATTCAACTAGTTTTGGTTGTACGTCAATCTGAATTGTGCAAGTGGATCTAGGAGACTGGAAGGGCCTCCTCTTCTCATTTTTGGCAAACATATACTTTCACATGTAGCAACCACATAGCATTAATAAGAATCATTATTGTTTTTGAATCCTTCTGGTGTGAATCTATTGACACTGCTATGACAATGCAGTGCATTGACATTGCGATGGTTGATCTGTAAAAAAATACGATTTTTTGGTGGGGGGAGCTTAAACTACTTACCGTATCTTTATTTAAAAAAAAAAATTCTTACTGGAAAGAGAGGATACCCAGGCTAGGGAGTGGATAAGGACAAGAGTTACAGTAAGAATATCTGAGTCACTGGAATTCTAGGCACACAAGACACTTGTACCATGTTATACTGAAACAGAGCAAAAACATTTGCTCTTCTAAGCTGTATTATTTCCAGTAAGCACTGTGTGAAATGCAGATGAAATGTGAGCTAGAGAGTTATACTTTCCATTCCTTCTTCTGCACAAATAAATATTAAGGCATCTGTAAACCATATAGCTTTCTCGTTTCTGCTATTGGTGTGCCATCTGGCCAATATCTGTGTTTGGACCCATCAACTAATTGGGAATTTCCTTCATCCTGCCTTCAAAATCCAGCCAACCAGGTGCATCTTCAAAGAGTCCATCAACATTATTTTCCTAAGCTTCTGAAACTCCAGCAAGCTTTAGCTCAGGGGAAACCAATGAACTATGCCGGCTTCCTTTCACTTCATGCCATCCCCACCACATTTCCAAGTCTCCAAACACTGTAACGATTCCAAGTCTACAAACTTTGCTTTTGATTGCAAAACCACTTCTTTCCAAACATGTTAATTCTTTCAACTTTGACGCCTGAAAGTTCGAGAGGAAGGGTTAAGTTGCGAGATCATGGTGCATTTTAAATAGTTCTACCAATGAAGATATAGCCATCATCTGCCTAAGGAAAAGTCTATAAAATGTGGTGGCAGCATCAGCCTGACCAGTGTGGACAAGCGAGGTCTATTGGGGCTCCTGTGCTTTTAAAGTGAACATTTCTTCTTTGAAAATTCAGCCTACTTTATTGCTTCCTGTTGATCTTGGCTGTTGAATTAATAATAATCCGCCAGGATTTAGCCTGGGGAAAGGTGGCATCGAAATTGTTTAAATAATGATTTATTTATTAGCCTCTCTGAATTGCTCCACTATCAACTTTCAATTTGGGAGAGACACTGGTGACTACTACTTTCTTCCTTTCTTTCTACAGCAAAAAATACTATAATTTTTCTATTTAAAAAATGATGCAAGGAAACCAATAATTAAACCTTCCAACACTTGGAAGTGTTGAATCGGTTCAACACTTGTTGAGTCGATTCAAACATGGGGACAATTCAGAGAGGTTATTAAATGGGTGGTTTCCTCCAATGAGAATTTAGCAGGAAGTAATAAAACAAACCTGAACCTACAAACAATAAATGGTTACTTGAAGTTGCCAGGGACTTTTGCTGTATGGGATTTACATGTGAGTAAACATACTGGGCAGATATTGGCCATCCAGAAGAGTGCTGCTGGATTATACAGTGGCGCCTCACTTAAAGAGCTTAATTCGTTCCGGAGGCATGCTCTTTAAGTGAAATGCTCTTTAAGTGAAGCAGATTTTCCCATAGGAAATAATGGAAACTCAGACAATTGGTTCCACAACAAAAAAAATATTCATATAAAAATATTAACTGTTTATAAAAATGATTACAAAACACTGCAATATAACACTGTACAAAGCACTGTAATATACAGTAACACACAACACTGCAATAAAGAAAATACTGTACAGTACTGAACTGTACTGTACCTTTGAAAACCTTCATGGCTGGTGTGAGAGTTACAGAGAGGAGATGTTGATGGGCCCGGCCTTGCCCAACATCCGGTTCGCCAGAAGTGGGCGGGCCGGGCTGGGGTCGGGGGGCGGGTCGGGGTCGGGGCCGGGGCCGGGGCGGGGAAGGGCATGCCACCCACCCAGCGTGCTGCAGCTGCAGGTAGGCAGGGCGAGGGGCAGGCCCCAACCCCAGCGCACTGCGCATGCACCAACCCCCGGCGCGTGCGCAGTGCGTCTCCTCCAGGAGACACACTGCACGCGATGACTTTGGCACATGCACAGTGCGTCTCCTCCAGCTGGAGGAGGCGCACGCGCAGTGCATCTTCCCCAGCAGGAGGAGACGCACTGCGCGTGTGCCGAGGTTGGCGCACGCACAGTGCGTCTCATCTTCCCAGCGTGCCGAAACGGCACACCGGGTTTTCTGCCCCCCCCCCCCGCCACTGCCAGATCGGTAGCAGCGGGGATTTGGGGACAAGTGGTTCAGGTGATCCAGCCCGAACTGGCTTGGGCCCACCTGTGATTGTGCTTTTTCCCAGTCACTAATGGAGTCACTGCTATCCATTGGCTCAATGGAATCTACTGTCTTTTTGTGCAACTTTAACATTCCCAAGCTGCTGACGGGGAGCAGCACTAGAACATTGATAAGGCACACCTTCCACGCTGCCACACACAGATCCCACATACAGACCTGACTCAGGCTGCTCCCCCCAGACGTCCCATGAGTTCCCTTGCAATGGAAGCCTATTCCAAACTTTGCCCAGGGCCCCACTGTAGCTCAAGCTAGTCTTCTCATCCCGCCTGTGAGTTCCCTTGCCATGGAAGCCTGTTCCCAACTTCCTCAGAAGTGCTCTTTATTCAAGACAGTGCTCTTTAAGCAAGTCAAAATTTCTGAGAAAATTTTGCTCTTTATACAAAACGCTCTTTATTCAAGGTACCACTGTATAGCACTATTGTAAAGTGATGTGTTGAAACTTCATTTTAATTTAACATCCTGAAAACTGTGGAGAAAGCAATGCCTCAGCAGGGCTACAAGATTCCGGTGTGTGTCACAGTAAATGACATTAGTCAGTAGAAGGAGCTGGTTTATACTGGATTCATGGAAGACTAGTTCACCCTTCTCTGAACAAAACCTTCTCAACAGTTGTAGGTGTATTTAAGATAATCATTTGGAAGAGGAGGAGTAGTTCACATGCCTAGGAAAATATATTTTATGAACTGCTAATTCACAAACAAACATACCCTACTATAAGGCACAATGGCAATGTACTATATTCTTACTACCGCAGAAAGTGTAAAGTGGAAGACCTGGCACAGATCTGATGCATAGTCTCAATTATTTACAGTATTTGGGAAAAAATTATACTCTCCCTTTCCCATGCCAAAACAAATGCCCAAGTGGCTTACAAAGTTATAAAATATACATTATAAAAAGCAAGACGCAAAATCATTTAAAAACACACACACAAAAACTGCAGAGCCATTTGGGGTGGTAGTATAACTATTTGCTCCAGTAAAACACTCTGCTTTGGTAGCATCATTGAAATGAATGGAAGCTGTTCAAGAGCATAGTAGGCATTAAACCTACATGAATCAGCCTTAAAGAGTGCAGCTTCCCTTCCTTGGGAACTCTTCAGCATCCACAGCTGAAGTCCGAATTGGAACCTCAGTATCATAGAGCACAATCCTCAGTGGCGTCACCAGACTAGTGTGGCTGGTGCGGGCTGCACCGGGTGACGTGCCCCTGAGGGGTAACGCATTGGAGGAGTCTGACACTCCTCCAGCCAGCACTGGGTGTCAGCACACCCATTCAGGCTGGTTCCGAGGCAGAGCAGCAGCCAGAAGCTGCCACTCTGCCTCTGAGCTGGCCGGAATGGCCAGCTGAAGCACTGTGTGCAAAGATGCACTGCACATGTCAAAGCCTTCGGACATGCGCAGTGCATCTCTGCACAGCCATTGGGTCTTGATCCAAAGGCGGAACCAGCTGCTCTACCTTCGGAGCAAGGCCCAATGGCTGCGCAGACTTCTGTGCAGCTTCTGGCTGCCGCTCTGCCTCCCTAGCGAGGTCCAATGGCCACGCAGAGGTGAGGACGTCCTCTGCTCTAAGGAAGCCAGTTGGCTTCAGAATCAACTGCGCAGGTGCCAACGTGTGTCCCTGTACTGGGTGATGCGTGCACTGTGATCAACCCTGACAAGCCTATCTGTATCTACTCAGAAGTAAGCCCTTCAATGGGCCTTACTCCAAGGATTAAGGATTGAAGGACTGAAGCCACAGTCCACTTGAAGATACCTCTATCTTACTAAGGACAAAATCCAGAGCAGTTACAGGTCCACACAGTTATGTCACCCTCTAGTGTTATCTTATGTAAGATCACCTTAACTGCTCCAGAGCAAAGGGCATAATTTGACTTTAGGATATGGGCCTAAGGCTGCACTCCTTTATACACTTCCCTGGGAGTAAGCCCTGCTGAACATAACAGTATGTACTTCTGAGTAGACACACACAAAAGAACGCGGGAAGACCAGTTCCTCCATGATTGTTGCTGACTTCTTGTTTATCCCACAACTCATTAGTTTGCTGTGGTTCATTCCTCCATCGTTCCCATTAGCTTTGCTTTCCCTTCTCACTTTCTTGTTATTTCTTCACTTTCAAATACATCATTCTCTGCCTTGCTCAAAAAAAATTTTCAACTCTTAAGACACAATCCTATCTCAGAGACTTTCCAGTGCAAAAACAGCCCTACCAGTGGACAAGTGGAAAACGACTCTGCCGTCATAGTTTAGATGTCACTCAGGCACAACATGCTTAGTACGGAGGCAAAAACAGGGAAGAGATTGAAGTTTATGGGAGAGGAACATGTGCAGGGCAAAGAGTTGACATACACCATATCTTAACCTCCTTCAGATAATGGACATGCTCTTAATGCCTGAAAAATATTCCATCTCAACAATAGGACTGGTCTTGGTAGGAGTAACACCATAACGAAGGAGGAAAAAAAATCAAAAATTATGCTTTCTGATATGTCTGCCTTGCCAAATTTCCTATGATCAGTCATAGACTATGGACAACGTTTGGTAGTCAATCACAGCACACCATCCCCAGTACTTGAAAAGTATGATTGAGGCCCCATAATTTTCACAACCCACTTGAGATTGGGTTGCAACCCATTTCTGAGTCTCAATCAATCTTCTAAAGATCGATGAGGGGATTTTGGTCATCCTTTTCTCATTCCTGTAAGACTGAGAGCATAATCCCCATGCACATCAACCCTCATGCACAACTTCTCCATACATAACTTCCCCATGTACACCAACCCCCAATGTGCAACTTCCGCCATGCACAGCAACCCCCCATGCACAACTTCCCCCATGCGCAACTTCCCGCCATGCACATCAACCCGCCATGCACATCAACCCGCCATGCACATCAACCCGCCATGCACAACTTCCCCCCCATGCGCAACTTAACCCATGTGCATCAACACCCCAAGCGCAACTTGCCCCCATGCGCATCAACCCCCATGCGCAACTTCCCCACGCGCATCAACCCCCATGCGCAACTTCACCCCATGCACATCAACCCCCATGTGCAACTTCCCCCATGTGCAACTTCCCCCATGTGCATCAAACCGCCCATGCGCAACTTCCCCCCATGCACAGCATCCTCCACAGTGCAACCCCTCCCTCCGAACAACATCCCCCAGTGCACCAGGCACTGAGCACCAAATTGGCTGAAGGTTGGCCAGTCATATAACTCATTGTTTAATGCAGTAAAATTAAATTTTGCACCTGCTTTGTAGCTAAGCATTACAATTTTAAAAATCTCAAGCCTTTTAAAATAATGGTGCACAATAGATTCAATGGCAAATTAGATCTTAGTAAACCTACAGTACAGGTATATTCAAGCATTTCAGCATAAGCAAGAAGATCAGAAGTTGACTGAAATATTAAAATTAACACTGGAATCCCATTAATTCATGATAATTTCAGGAAAGGCGAGGGGGAAGCTGCAAACGATGAGTTTTTCAATATGACAAAAGATTTCTCCATTTTTTGCTCCCTTTATACCAATGGTGTGTTTAATACACTTTGCTATGTGTGGTAGAAGTTGTTCTAGGACACTGAGCTTTTTTCCCAAGCCTAGTCTCAAAATCTTACCATTCATTGCTTGCACCTGTTGTAGGTTTTGGTCTCAAAGTTTGGATGGAAATGGCATGCAGCTGCTTTGGACTGGATTCAGACCAAGATATCAGAGGAGGGATTGCTTGCTAATGTGCAGAGAAAGAGGACTGTGATGCCACCGAGCAACAAGGAAGGTCCAGTGCCTTGGCCGCAAAATAAGAGAGATGTTCCAGGCAGTGTATATCTTCAGCTAGCATCATTCCATCAAAGGTAATAGCTCTTCAACTCCAATGCAGGACAGTGGTGGGCTTCAGGTGGTTCTCACAGGTTCTCTAGAAACCTTTGCTAATGAGCACTTGGTTCTGAGAAGGTTACTAATGGGACATAGAACCTGTTGTTAATTTAGGTTATTAGGACATAGAATCTGTGGTTAATTTATTTGAATCCCACCACTGGTTAAGCCTGATTCCTAGTCATTGTAAACTGAAAACCAAAAGAGGTCCAGAGACACAAGGAGCACAGAGGTAGCCAAGTCATAGAAACGCAATGCATGAAATTCTCCAGCATTAATTCTCCACTTGGTGTAGAGCTGTATTGGTCCCATTAGATTAAAATAAGATGCAGAACTAACGATCTCTATTAGAAAAAGAGATTGCAAGCTTGGCAGAACTACATCCAGAAGAATGGAGATATTCAGCTGTAATGTTTTATTCATATAAAGTAGTTTATTGTTTGTCTTGATGACAACAGAGCAATGTTCTCATTATGCCTAATAAAGAGTTCTGCATTAGACAAATGGTTCCACCTGCCATTGCTCACTAATTCCTACAGAGATATTCACTCACTTGCTTAGTATCAATACAACACAATACAATGTGGTCCTAACCAAAACTGATTATCAATGTTCTCCTTTCTTCAACATCTTGATCACATTTCCTCTTCAAAGTGGGGAACAGAACCCAGAGGTTTCAACATCTCTACTGCTCTTGAACCAGTTGACATTGTTGTTTCCACCTGACCTTAGTCTTTAGTATTCCCTTTTAATTTGCAAAAAGAAAAGATCAAGCAAATAGCCAGGACTTTCAACGAGTCCCCAGCAGGACTTACCTCTTGGGAAGGTTTGTGAATTAGTGTAGTGTGTCCCATGATGTGAAAAGATGCCACGATCAGGAGATAGAAAGAGTATCCCAGAAGTCTGTTCATGGCTGGCGAGATAGTTTTGCCTCGTCTTTGCAGAAGGTTCTCTGGAGGAGAACGCCTCCCTGGCATCTCTTTCGTTCGTACTTTTAAACCTTAGGTTTCTTTTTTTTTATAAAAGGGACCTATAAATGTAGCATTCATCCTGATACAAGCCTTGATTGTCCATGTATCCAAGACTGGAGGGTGGCCAGTTTCACTCGCTACTCCATAAGATGAAATGAAAACAAAATATTCTGAAGAGCCCGTGTCCTGTTTTCAGCACTTGATGAGGACTCTGGAAAAAAAAATAAACAGTCCACAAATATACTGCGTAAAGAGATGATGGATCCAGATAGCCAAAGGGACAGAAGAAGGTCATTGCAAAATTACAAGCATTGCTCCCTTTTCATACCTGCAATGTCCTGTGGCAGGAATGACCCAAAATATCTCCAAGTTGACTTCCTTAGTGGAGGAACAGAAAACGCTCAATTCAATTTGTACATGGAAGGAAAGGAGTCTTGGGCTGCAATCGATACAAACACAGTCCTGAGAGTACAACCCACTGATCACAACAGGACTTACTTTTGAGTAGACCACACAAGACTGCACTGGTGGTTAGTTCCTTTTAGTTCTGATTTTCCATTTTATGGGTGGCAAACCTTGTTTCTAGTAGTGAAGCCAATATGTTAGTGAAGTCCAGGCTGTAGGATAAACAAAAACACTGACCTGTAATCCTCAGATGGAAATCTTGACTTTCCCATTGCTTAATACAAGTTCACCTTCACTTTTTTTTCTTTTAACACTTGCAGATTTCAAACTGAGGCAGATTTTTAGGTATATACACTGGCTAAAAGATGATCTTCCCCTCTTTATCCCCAGCATCTTGTCTCCTATCACAAGTGCAGCTGTGCACAGACTAACCTGCACTGATTTTATTTGTTGACGCCTTTTTACAAACCATCTAACTAGTAGCTATCACCACATCTTCTGCTAATGATTATACAGGGTGTCCCAACATTTTTTTATAAAAACAATTTTTATTTTATTTGTATTTAACATTTATTTAATTTAATCATACTGAGGGCCGAAATGTATTTTCAAAACAATGGTAGTCTTGTAGAGCGTATTATGTACATAAAAATGGTTTTCATTAAAAAATGTTTATTTTTCCTGTGTTTGGAAACTTATGGGACATCCTGTACAACACCATGGTGGAAGTGCAGACCAAAAAAATGGCTGTTCTTGGGAAGATCTGGATAGCCACATTTTTTTCTATACAGGGGAACATCTCAGCTCCTGTGTTGTTGTCATGCTTGGTGGAAGCCATGCATGACACATGGAAAGGTATAACCTAATTATCAGAGTTTTATTTGGCAGCGATTTCATTTAACACATGAATGAGGTTGGCTCTTTAAAAGGGAGGGAGACAGGGGAGACCCAGTATGGACATTGAGGGTTGGCATATATATGTGCACCATAAGGGTGAGAGGTCGGCCTCACTATGTCACCTTGTCTGCTGGGGGACAAATGGACTGTGGCGGGTTCTGATTCAGAGTGGCAGACACATTTGTCTCATTAATAGGAAGACTTTCCATGTGTGCCCTGTTAAAATGAATAGCCACTGTGCAAGCACACAGGAGTGTTCATGCGCATGCAGATGTTGCTCATTTCAGCGAGACTTGCACAGGAGAATTTCAAAGAATATGTTTCATATTAATTATTGAGCACAGGCAGGTACCATTTGGATTTTTTACCCCAGGAACCCACTTTGTTGGGTCAGCATCTTCAACCCACACACAGATTCTAAGGCTGGGGGGTTGGGAATCTCTTTTAGGGTAATTCCACTGTAATGAATGAAAATGGTGCACTACCAGGAGGTGGTTTATGTCAGTTGCACACTTTTTACTGGGCATGATGCACATCATTGCCCTTACTCCAGTGGGGCATCAGGGGGTTCTCACAGGTTCTAGAACCCTTTGCTAATGAGCACCTGGTTCTCAGAACCTTACTAATTAGATATAAAACCTGTTGTTAATTTAGGTTATTAGGACATAGAACCTGTTGTTTATTTACATGAATTCCACCACTGCCCTATTCCACAGATTATAGCATTCAGAAGCTGGATGGATTCCGTCTAGGTGTGAAATGAGCATCTCTTTGATGTAGGGGGCAGGAGAGATCTGTATTATCAACAACATTAGCACCAACATCATTTTTAAATTTTACTTCCAAAAGCAACAGTGTGGATGAAATGCTAGAAAGAAAGGTCCAAGAGGGCTTTTTTTTTCCCTTTGGTGTAAATTAGAATAACAAATTTGGGTGTTTGTTGTTTGGATGAAGTGGAAGAAACTAATGTGGCTTCCACAAGGAGCTCTGGCCATGTTCCATGGAGCTACCTATTTTTATTCCAGTTCCTAGAGGTGCTAATTACTGTCTTGGAATAGCACACGCAGGTTATATTTTATAGACCTGGTGTAGCCGAATGACATAGAAAGTGACACCCACCGGAGGATGCAGTGTGCACCTTGTTGGCACAGTGCATTAGCACTGTAAAATTGGATAGGATTCGCCCTGTGGCTGCAATCCTATCCACACTTTCCTGGGAGTAAGCCTCATTGAATACAATAGGACTGGCTTCTGAGTAGATTGGTATAGGATTGGGCTCTAAGGTTGCAATCCTAAGCTTTGATTAGTCTGGCCTAAGCCCTGGCATAGGTCCTGTGCTGACCTGGGTATGCCACAAAAGTGCCGTCAGACACATCTGCACCACTCCTAGGGGGAGTTTAGGCCAGTGTACAGACATGCACTTGCCTCCCTAAATCACCACAGAAACAGGGAGACCAATGAGTTGTGCCAACCTTGGTCAGGATTGCACCCTTAGAGCTGCCATGAAACACCTCCCTTCTATATGACAACACTTTCCAGTGACTAATCATGGCAGGATCTAGGCTAATTCAATTTTGGTAGCTTTTGGCATTACTTTGCATAGGCAGAGTTAGTTGATTCTTGACACCTTGCCACTGAAGGGCCACCAGCCACCATTGGCATTATTGCTTGAGAAAAATGAAGGGGTTTTGTTTTCAATAGCACCATAACTATTTAGATCAGGGGAATCATGCCCTAGATTTTCACATATGTATCTCAGATTACATTTTAAATGTTAGAAGTTAACCGGTAGCTTCACCCCAGCTCTTTTTTTCTGGCAGAACTGTGTGGACATGTTCAGAGGAGGGAAGGACATGGCCTTTGGCAGAAAGATCAGAAGTGATTCTGAAAAAAGGAGTCACTGTTATGAGGTGTGGAAACCAAAATAGTGCAGAGGCAGCAAAACGGCAGTTTAATAAACTTGAAAGGATGCATCTCCAGTTTTAGGAGAAGAATCCACTGCTTTCCAAACCCCCAATTTCCAAATCATTGCTTTGATATAAATTTTGAATAATAAACATGGACCCACATTTCTTCCCTTTCTGATCTTTGTCTCTGACTGGATAATATTATTAACATAAGAAGCTCTTTTCTCTCTATGCAGCTTAAGTGGTGCCATCTATTATACATCTTTGAATTGATGTTCAGTTGTTTGCCAAATGTAGCAGACAGTATTTTAATTTCACATAGGATTTTGCAATACCCTGTTACTGAAATACAAAATGGTGGCCAAAGTGCATTTCAGCTACTTCAGATTGTCAGTTGGTAAGAGCTTTGGGGATAGTAAATGGTTATTTTCAACATGGTCATGTACCAAAAATGGATGCCTCTGTAAACAGCCGGTGCTGGATACTAAGATGCTGTAATGTTTTCCTTCCCTTCACTAATTGATTTTGCAAACCCTTTTTTTCCGTGCACATATTTCTTTCAAACTCTTCTTTCTTGTGGCTTTATTTAGGAACATTTTCCAAAGTGCAGAAGGAAATAGTCTTTTCCTCTGAGAATTTTGACCTTCTATCCTCTTGTAAAGAATACAGCATATTGCTTTTTAAATGTTAATCCCAGAATTCCAGGGCTCTATAAAGAGAATTTAAGGGTGAAATCCAGAGTAACTACAGGGAATCCTTGCTCCAGCGTAAGATCATTTTACTCTGGATTGCAATATGAATTTCCCATAGGTTTTCACTAGGTGGTGCAGTAACTACGGGTGCATGTAATGTCTCTTACGTGCTCCCATAGTTACTCTGGATTGTAGGGTCCGGCTCTGTCCTATGCATACTTACCTGGAAGTAAGCCCCACTGAATAAAGTGGAACTTAGAGCACAATCCTAACCATGTCTACTCAAAAGTAAGCACCATTGTGTTCAATGGGTCTTACTCCCAAGAAAGTGTCTTTAGGATTGCAGCCTTAATTCAAACAAATATGCATAGGGTTGCACATAGTTATGATAGTATTAGTGGGCACAGAAATGTTGTACTGTACAATTGCTTTGTTTTTGTCCCCTATAAAGACCAGAGGTCAAAGGGAAAGGCTTTCCATCTTCCAACTTTGAACTAGTATTTGGTGAAGATGTTTGTCTTTAAATGTAGTGTTGGTTGGATTTCTCATATATCTCACAAAGAGACCAAAGAGTCATAATGTCATCTGCACAGCATCTCTTTTACAGCCTATGGATAATGTTGTTCGGGAACTGAAAGATTCTTGCCCCCATTCAGTGATGGGATTCAAAGAAATTAACAACCGGTTCTCTGCCCACCTGGCAGCCACTTTTAAATGGCTATTTTTAAACTTTATATGTCCTATCTCTCATTAACAACCAGTTCTATAGAGTAGGTGCGAACCTGCTGGAGCCCACCACTGCGGCCCCATTCCATCTGATAGATCTTAGCTAGGCCCAATGCTTTCTTTTCCTTTTTTCCCTTTTTTATGGCTGCCATTTTGGTATTATGTTTGGAGATTTCATTTATCTTCCATCATAATAACAAAGTGGATCCAGGGCAAATCCAGGCATGTTGAATAGTAGTAGTGCACTTCACTGTCTCTCATCTTCTTCAAATTGCCATTGGAAATAAAAAGCAGGCCTCCGTCAGTCATGAAAGACTATGGTTTTGTGCTCTGCACTGCATACGCTGCATGCGAAGCACGAAAGCCTGGGTTGGATTGTTATGGAGGATAGGCTGGTACCCAAGCAGCAAACCCCCCCTCTCCATGCCACTGAATTAGTCCAATGGAAAGGCAGAGCCAATACGATTGGATCCAACTGCTTGTACGACCCACAGCTAGAAGTACATTGGAAGTACACATTGGAAGTACATTGGAAATACACCCACATTGAAAGTACAGCTAGTATAATCACTAGTCCAAATAGTCAGGAATCATGACTAATTAATTGGATAGTTCATCACCAGTTAATCTGATGTAATTACGAATGCAAAGGAACATTGTTTAACCCCGCCCTATAAGTGGTGCAGAAGTATCTTACAGCACTTTTATGACACACTCAGGTCAGCACAGCTCTTATGCTTAGGCTGGCCAACTAAAGTTTAGGATTGTATGTAATGTATACTCAGAAAGGTGCTCCACTGAGGACCCTATCCTATCCAACATGGGTCCACTGAGGATCCTATCCTATACATCAACTGTTAGAAGAAAGGGTTCAATGTGGGAAAAGAACAGTCATTATGTTCATTGGTTTCAAGTCTGTTGAATAGCCAGCTCTCTGGAAAACACTAAATAATGAGTACATACCACTGAAAATTATTTGACTTTTCAAAAACTCACAGTGGAATTACAAGCAAAATGCGAACTGTCCTCAAAGTTCTCAGTACAAACTTGTTTGCCAGGGTGATACAACCTCTCTCTTGCTCTTCAGTACTGCAGTCGATGCAATAATGCAACAAGTTTTGAAAACAAACACGGAGTACAGTATGGCATGAAGAGCTTCCCAGCACCATATTCGCAAATACAGATACAGACGCATCAAATATCCGCAACTGTTTTGCCTGAATTGCCAAGTCTTGTGGCATAAAAATCAACACCGAAAAGATCAAAGCAATGAGAACGGATGGGTCCCAAGCTTGTGTCCAACTGGGAGGAAGCCCCATTGACTCTGATGGGGCTGACTCCTGAGGAGACCTGCCTGGGAGGGGGCTGTGAGGTTGCCTTCCTCTCCACCCTTTCCTGGGAGGAAGCCCCATTGACTCTGGTGGGACTGACTCCTGAGGAGACCTGCCTAGGAGGGGGCTGTGAGGCTGCGTCCCTCTCCATCCTTTCCTGGGAGGAAGCCCCATTGACTCTGGTGGGACTGACTCCTGAAGAGACCTGCCTAGGAGGGGGCTCTGAGGCTGCCTCCCTCTCCACTCTTTCCTGGGAGGAAGCCCCATGGACTACAATGGGAGTGACTTCTAAGGAGACTCATGAAAGATAAAATTATAAAACACATAGGTGAGCAGGCCTTGTTCAGGGACATGTTCAGCATGGATTCTGTAAAGGTACATCTTGTCTCACAAACCTTTCTTTGAAAAGGTCAACAGGCATTGGACATTTTATATTTGGACTTTCAGAAGGCGTTTGATACGGTCTCTCACCAAAGACTTCTGAGAAAACTCCACCATTAGGGAATTAGAGGACAAGTCCACTCCTAAATTGGGAACTATCTACTATCTATCTACAGAACTGGTTGAGGGGCTGGATACAGAGGGTGGGTATCAATGGGCAATGTTCACAATGGAGAGAAGTGAAAAGTGGTGTGCCTCAGGGGTCTGTCCTGGGACCAGCTTTTCAACCTATTCCTAGAGACAGGGTTAAGCAGCGAGGTAGCCAAATTTGCGGATGACAGCATATTCCGAGTGGTGAAGACCAGAAGAGACTGTGAAGAGCTCCAGAGGGATTTCTCTGTACTGGAAGAATGGACAACAAAAATGGCAGTTGTGTTTTAGAGCACAATCCTAACTATGTCTACTCAGAAGTAAGCCCCATTGTGTTCAATGATTCAGAGGAGAGCGACTAAGGCTGCAATCCAGAGCAAATTCAGCCTGCTCTGACCTAACTGCACTCTCCTAACTATTCTGTATCCAGAGCAGAAAGTTATGCTGAATCCAGAGAGTCAGGAAGCCTGGGCTGCCCTAACTGCTCCAGAGCATGCTAAGTAATTGACACAAGGGGAAGACTTGCCCCTGAGGAGACACCCCTCAGATCACACTGAACAAGGAACAGCTGTGGTGCCTACAGTGGTAACATGACTCTGCACATCACCTGGTGCGGAAGTCTGTGCGTCATCCCTGGGATGCGCGCCCCCCCCTACCTGGACTGCGCAGTCACCAAAGTTGGCGCCTGCGCAGTTGTTTCTGAAGCCAACTGGCTTCAGAAAGAGTACTGCGCAGGCACCATCTCTGACACCTGCGCAGTACTTTTCTGAAGCCTTTTGGCTTTGGGGGAGACTGTGCAGGCGTCAGAGTTGGTGCCTGTGCAGTACTCTTTCTGAAGCCATTCGGCTGCCGCTCCGCCTCCTGAGTGAGGCCGAATGGCTGTGCAGAGGCGCGGACTTTCTCTGCTCTAAGGAAGTCTCCTCTGAAGCTGTTCGCCATGCTCAGTGTGTTTCTGCGCAGTGCATCTCAGATGGCCGTTCAGGCCAGCTCCTCAGACAAGTGGCAGCTTCTGGCTGCTGCTCCGCCTTGGAGCAGGCCTGAATGGGCACGCTGACGCCTGGGGCCTGCCAAAGGACAGTTAAACTCCTCCGGCACATCTCCCCATACGGAGCGCATCACCCAATGCAGCCCACACCAGCCGCACCAGTCTGGTGACGCCACTGGGTGCCTGCCTTATAAGGAGTCTCTGATGAGATGCCAGTACAT
Source organism: Cryptoblepharus egeriae (assembly GCA_030015325.1). Taxonomy (NCBI): domain Eukaryota; kingdom Metazoa; phylum Chordata; class Lepidosauria; order Squamata; family Scincidae; genus Cryptoblepharus; species Cryptoblepharus egeriae. Next base: position 119,205,033 of record JAREYC010000002.1, read on the forward strand.
TCTACAGTGAATACAAGGGGCTTCTTGGAGTGCCTGCTGTATCCTGAGGTTTGTGGGCAGCTGTAGTTTGTTCCATATCCTGAGGTTGAGAGGAAGGGGTTGCACCTAGGATGGCCAAGAACTCAGATTTTTGGTCAACACTGCCATTCTTACTCGGGCCTTATCATGGACCCCTATGGGTCTACTCATTACTATACCTGCTCCTGAGGTGGTATATCTCTGAGGAACTGGAAGAGGGCATTTCTGCCTTGAAACAGGCTCTGGATACAGAGTAACTGCTCTGCCATAGGCAATCCTAAACATGCCCTCAACTTGCCTCTCCTGAGCTGCTTAGGCTGCCCCAGTTAGGGCAGAGCAGGTCCACCTCTCTTAGGGCACCCTATCTTGCCTTGCTCTGCCCTAAGCCTCCTTCAGAGTAACTGGGCTGGAGCATCTTGCAGTTGCTCCAACCTAGTGTTAGATAGGGCAACCTAAGGGCTCTTATGTGGACAGTTTAGTTGCTCTGGATTGGGCTGTAAAATGATTAATGGTTTGGGAGACCCTCCATATGAGGAAAGGCTAGAGTTTGGGGCTCTTCAGTCTGGAAAAGAGACGCTTGAGGAAGGACATAATTAAGTGGTACAAAATTATGCAAAGGATGGATGGAGAGATGCTCTTTCCCTTTCACATAACACCAGAACTGGGAGACTTTTAGCTAAGAAACAGCAGCAACATCCCAGAGGAGTAAGAACAAGATTGACAACTGTGACTGTGTCTACTCAGAAGTAAGCCCCATTGTATTCAATGGGTCTTACTCCCAGGAAAAAGTCTTTAGAATTGCAGCCTCCTAACCACGTCTACTCAGAAGTAAGCCCCATTATTATACTCAGTGCTGCTTACTCCCAGGAAAGTGTCTTTAGGATTGCAGCCTCCTAACCACGTCTACTCAGAAGTAAGCCCCATTATACTCAGTGGTGCTTACTCCCAGGAAAGTGTGGAGAGGATTACATACTAAGCCTGCAATCGAAAGACACTTTCCTGGGAATAAGACCCATTGAACAGAACGGGGCTTACATTAGACAAGTTTAAGGTTGTGCTGCAAGTGGGCGGAACTAACATTGCAGGCTTTAGGACGCGCCGAGCCCTTCACACAGACCGAACTACGGAAGTGCGAGCGCTCTGAGGTAGGGACGCTCTAGCCCGCCAAGCTCACTGGTTCCGGTCTCCATCTTCCGGCCTTTCCTCGACAGAAGGCCTTGCTGAGCAATAGTGCTGCTGCAGGGCATGGCTGAAGGGGGCGTGGCTTCAAGCGGGAGGGGCGTGGCTTTCCAATTCCCTCCTTTCCCCAGTGAGCGGCTCTCCTCCAGCGGTCTCAATGGAGGTGGACGAGGATTATACGCCTACACAGAGTCAGACGCCCAGCACTAGCCAGTTGCAGAGGAACCTGGAGCGCCGCCCGCAGAGCCACGTGGAGCACAAGGCAAGGGCCCCTTGACCACCACTGGACCCCCTGGCCTCCCTCGCAGGGCTGTGGTGGGGAGAGCAGGAGGGCAGGGAGACCTTGGCCAGTCTCTCCCTCTCAGCCTGGCCTCCCTCGCAGGGCTGTGGTGAGGAGAGCAGGAGGGGAGGGAGACCTTGGCCAGTCTCTCCCTCTCAGCCTGGCCTCCCTCGCAGGGCTGTGGTGGGGAGAGCAGGAGGGGAGGGAGACCTTGGCCAGTCTCTCCCTCTCAGCCTGGCCTCCCTCGCAGGGCTGTGGTGGGGAGAGCAGGAGGGCAGGGAGACCTTGGCCAGTCTCTCCCTCTCAGCCTGGCCTCCCTCGCAGGGCTGTGGTGGGGAGAGCAGGAGGGCAGGGAGACCTTGGCCAGTCTCTCCCTCTCAGCCTGGCCTCCCTCGCAGGGCTGTGGTGAGGAGAGCAGGAGGGGAGGGAGACCTTGGCCAGTCTCTCCCTCTCAGCCTGGCCTCCCTCGCAGGGCTGTGGTGAGAAGAGCAGGAGGGCAGGGAGACCTTGGCCAGTCTCTCCCTCTCAGCCTGGCCTCCCTCGCAGGGCTGTGGTGGGGAGAGCAGGAGGGCAGGGAGACCTTGGCCAGTCTCTCCCTCTCAGCCTGGCCTCCCTCGCAGGGCTGTGGTGGGGAGAGCAGGAGGGCAGGGAGACCTTGGCCAGTCTCTCCCTCTCAGCCTGGCCTCCCTCGCAGGGCTGTGGTGGGGAGAGCAGGAGGGCAGGGAGACCTTGGCCAGTCTCTCCCTCTCAGCCTAGCCTCCCTCGCAGGGCTGTGGTGAGGAGAGCAGGAGGGGAGGGAGACCTTGGCCGGTCACTCCCTCTCAGCCTGGCCTCCCTCGCAGGGCTGTGGTGGGGAGAGCAGGAGGGCAGGGAGACCTTGGCCGGTCTCTCCCTCTCAGCCTGGCCTCCCTCGCAGGGCTGTGGTGGGGAGAGCAGGAGGGCAGGGAGACCTTGGCCAGTCTCTCCCTCTCAGCCTGGCCTCCCTCGCAGGGCTGTGGTGGGGAGAGCAGGAGGGCAGGGAGACCTTGGCCAGTCTCTCCCTCTCAGCCTGGCCTCCCTCGCAGGGCTGTGGTGGGGAGAGCAGGAGGGGAGGGAGACCTTGGCCAGTCTCTCCCTCTCAGCCTGGCCTCCCTCGCAGGGCTGTGGTGGGGAGAGCAGGAGGGCAGGGAGACCTTGGCCAGTCTCTCCCTCTCAGCCTGGCCTCCCTCGCAGGGCTGTGGTGGGGAGAGCAGGAGGGCAGGGAGACCTTGGCCAGTCTCTCCCTCTCAGCCTGGCCTCCCTCGCAGGGCTGTGGTGGGGAGAGCAGGAGGGCAGGGAGACCTTGGCCAGTCTCTCCCTCTCAGCCTGGCCTCCCTCGCAGGGCTGTGGTGGGGAGAGCAGGAGGGCAGGGAGACCTTGGCCAGTCTCTCCCTCTCAGCCTGGCCTCCCTCGCAGGGCTGTGGTGGGGAGAGCAGGAGGGGAGGGAGACCTTGGCCAGTCTCTCCCTCTCAGCCTGGCCTCCCTCGCAGGGCTGTGGTGGGGAGAGCAGGAGGGGAGGGAGACCTTGGCCAGTCTCTCCCTCTCAGCCTGGCCTCCCTCGCAGGGCTGTGGTGGGGAGAGCAGGAGGGCAGGGAGACCTTGGCCAGTCTCTCCCTCTCAGCCTGGCCTCCCTCGCAGGGCTGTGGTGAGGAGAGCAGGAGGGCAGGGAGACCTTGGCCAGTCTCTCCCTCTCAGCCTGGCCTCCCTCGCAGGGCTGTGGTGAGGAGAGCAGGAGGGCAGGGAGACCTTGGCCAGTCGCTCCCTCTCAGCCTGGCCTCCCTCGCAGGGCTGTGGTGAGGAGAGCAGGAGGGCGGGAGATGCTAAAACATGATTAAAAATGACGGCTGAGACCTTCACAGCAGTGGTTCCCGAACAGTGAGATCAGATCCCTTGGTGTTTCACAAACTTACTTTTGGTGGTTCACCAAAGGGTGATGGAAAAATTTGATAACTACGGTGTTTTCTTTGAGGTCTGAGTCTTTGCATATCACACCGTTTACTGTGGTCTCTCCACAGGTGAACGAGTTGGTGCAGTTTTTGCTTGTCAAAGACCAGAAGAAGATCCCTATCAAGCGGGCAGGTAAGAGCCAACCCCTTTCTTCTGTTACTTTTTTAATCTCACCAAATCTTGTTATTAGAAGATGAAGTAAGTTTTCACGTTACTGTATATGCATACACATATATGTGTTGACATTCTCCATTATAAGAGACTGAATCAGTTTCTCGGATTCAAATCTCATCTCTGCCATGAACTGATCAGACAGTGCAAGAGAAGTCATTCTCTTTTATTCCCATGTTGTAGCTCAGCATTTGAGGCCGGTAATGTTTTCTTTATATAATTGTACACTATTATCATGAAGAAATTCTTTATATTCTTAGAGAGCACAATACCCACACTTTTTGGTTTATATGTTTTTTAAAATGCCCAATTTGCAAATTAGTACAAGAAGTCGAATTTATGCAGGCAGTTTATGAAATAACTCAGTTGATCATATTGTTTTAACGACACAACATTCTCTGGAGTCAGGAAAAGAGGGGCATTTGCCGTCCCGTCACAGGAGATAGGCCAGACTTCAAAGTCTTCTCCTCCTTGGGTGAAGGGCAACCATGCCCAGTCCGGCCCTATCTTGTGTAGGAACAAGTTGCACTTTCACTGGGCTCCCAGAGTCCAGTTTCTCTTCCTCATCTTTTTTGCCTTTTTCGTCTGCCTCCTCTGGCCTCACCCCCCCCCCCCCACGTCCTCCCTCTCTATCTTTCTCTACCTATCCCCCCTTCCAAGGGTAGACTAGGAAGCAGGGCTTGAGGCTCTCCCCAGGAGCCTCCCAGGACCTCTCTGGTGCAGCCACAGCTTGGCTGGCCCTAATCCCCGGGCAAGCCAGGCACAGCCTCCGGCCAGCCCAGCGAGTTGCTGCATAGGCGAGAGGGCCGTGCGGCTCCTCCAAAGTCTTGCCAGAACACTCTTCGCCTCCCTCAGTGGCAGTAGGTGCATTTCTGGTGTGGCCGCAGGCTCCAGAGACTCCCACCAGTCCCTGCACTCGTGTGCATTGGGGTGCCTCCTCCCTGCTGCCTCAGCACAACTGAATCCAGCCTTTCACCCCCGGCTTGGGTGAGAGGCCTGGTTCCAGTGTGGCCGCAGGCCCCGGAGACCACCAACAGACCTTGTGTGTTGGAGGAAGACCCTCCTCATCCCTGCCTCGGTGCAGTTTCTGCTGCTGGGCACTCGAGCATCAGAGGGGATCCTCCGGAGGCGTGGGCAGCATTGGCAATCCCTTCCATTTCAGTTTTTATGATACACACAGATTTCCAAGAACCAAATATAAATCAAGAACTGCCCATAATATATGTAAAATATTATCTTTAGACAAGAGCTGAGGTACTATCGGAATGGAGTGAGAGATATCCTAGAGAGCAGAGAACTCTCATAGAGTAGGGAAGTGGGTGGAAAGAGCAAAAAAAAATTGATTATTAGATAGGGAAAGAGACTACTGGAAGTTTTGCCAAGGCCTCTGATTTTGGATTCTTTTAGCAGATATTATGTAAACAAACATTATAATGTGTGGATGTTGTTTATGTGATGAGGGAGAAGAGCACTGAGGCAAAGTCTCTTCCTGTGTGGAAACTCTCCCAAAGCCTAACTCTCTCCACCAAGAGAATAAATGTCCAAGAGTGGCTTCAAGGGCATGGGCAGCATCCATGCTATATTTCTAAATTGGGGATGAAAAATTGTATGTGAGGAAATCTCTGTATATTTAATTGCTCTGCATATTTTGAGTGCAGAACATTTCATCTTGAGGTGTGTGATGTCTTTTATAAATAGCCCTGATCTATAGGCACCACTCTCTCTCTCTTTCCCCTAGATATTCTGAAACATGTCATCAAAGACTACAAAGATATTTACCCTAAGATTCTTGAACGTGCCACCCAGACCCTTCAGCAGGTGAAAGAAGAATCTCTTAGTGGTTTGTGTAGAACTGTGTAAATATATTTTTTCCTGGTAATTTGTGGAGCTATTTGCCACAGAATGTGATGGCACCTGGCCTAGGTCCATTTAAAAGGGGATTGAACAGATAGATTTATGGAGGAAAAGTCCATGATATGTATTATGATCATTTGCAACCTCCAGGTTTCAGAGGCAACCTCTCTGTAAATGTCAGATAAAAGGGAGTGACCAGAGAATACAGTGGTCTGTGGTCTTGAGTACTCCCTGAGACATCTGGTGAAATACAAGAAGATAGACTAGATTGGTCCTTGGCCTAATTCAGCAGGGCTCTTTTGTGGTGTTGTCTTAAGAACACAAAAATCATAGAGAAATTAAGCAAAATTATGTGAACTGTCTCATTGAGATTTTTGTCGGTTTTCTAAATTTTAGAAGGAACCAGAATGGTATAGGCAAGAGTTATTTGAATACTATATGAACATTCACTTTGAATGTTTCTGACTTTGGCAGGTATTTGGAATGGACCTGGTGGAGATTGACCCAAAGCATCATACCTACATCATGATCAGTACATTGCCACCATTGGACAGAGAGAGCATCCAAGAGTAAGGAGTAAAGGGATGGCAGTCCAGTGGCGTTCTGTGTTTGCAGCTTATCTAAAACTGAAACAAACTTTCACATTTAAAAAAAATTTCCAAAATATTTTTCCACTTTTCTCCAAACATTAGTTTTGGTGTGTGTTTTGTATTTTAGAATTTCCTAACCTGCTAACATGCCTATATCTTATTACACTTCCAAGGCATTAAAATCCTCTTTATGTGCATGAAGGAAAAAGGCATATGAAAAAGGCAAGAAGTTTGTCAAGCTTGATGAGGGGCAGATGATCTAAAGTCAGCCCAAACTTGAGACTGTGGCCATAACTGAAGTTAAAAGTAGCTCAGCGTTATTAGTGCACACCCAACTCTGCCACACCCAACAACAGCAGAGACTCGTAAGTGTGGTGGCATTTAATCACGTATTCATATTTCATGCACCCTCAGTTGTGAGGTACATGGTTCTTTCTTTCTTTTTGTTCTCACAACAACCCTATTAGATAGATGAGGCTGAGAGTGACTAGCTTAGGGTCATTCAGGAAGCTTCATGGCAGAGTAGGGATTTGAAGTTAAATCTTTAAGGTATAAGTCTAAGTCTCAAACCACTACACCTGGCTCTTATATCACTTGATCAATTGTTGACTTACAAATGAAAAAATGAAGCCTTTTCTCTTTTGCAGGAATGAGAACATCCCCAAGTTGGGCCTCCTTATAGTTATTCTGAGCTTGATCTTCATGAAAGGCAATGTGGCCAAAGAATGTAAGTGTTACTTCTCCCCAGCTCACTCTGTTTGCTTACTGGAGCTTCTGAGTAACATTCATCTTTTGCCTTCTCTATCTAGCTGCTGTCTGGGAGATGCTAAGGAGACTGCGAGTAGACTGCTCTGGGTATGCATGGATGCTCTGAGGGCCCGCAGGGACCTGTCTGAGTCATATATCCCACTTAGTCAGAGGGGCAAGTGGAATTAGACTGTGTGTAAGGTAGCAATTTATGCTTAGCCCTTTGGATGCTCTGCACCCTGACAGAATCTTGTCTTTCTACTTCCAGGGAAAAGCACAAGGACTTTGGTGATGTGAAGAAGCTAGTTACAGAGGAATTTGTCAGGCAAAAGTGAGTTGGAAGTTGAACAAAACACAGTACTGTGTAGATTGGGGCCTCTAGTCTGCCTAGCTCAGTATCGCCTACACTGACTAGTGACTCTTCAGGATTTCGGATAGGTGTATTTTTCCCAACCACCTTTGGAGATGCCAAGAATTGGCACCTTCTGCATGTAAAGCATGTGCACTCCGCTGTGTATCACCCGGCTTTCTGCATTTGGTTGTCCTTGAGGAGGAACATGTTGTAATAGCTTAAAAGTGCTGAGAGATTGGAATCAAGAGATCATTGTTTTTATCTCCTGGCTAAAATGGAATGGGTGGAGGGGATCAAGAGCTCATGGGGATCAAGGATCAAGACCCCAGAAAAAGTGTGCTGCGGTTAAAATGTGCAGTATTTAGAGATTTATCCTCTTTTTCTTCATATTTCTCAAAGAAACAGAAGGATGTAAAGTTCAGCCAGTTCGCTTCTCAAGGCAGGAATGAAATGTGGTCTCTGCTCAGTATGCTTTTAAACTTCTTGAATTTGCATGGGATTGTTGTGCACTAGTGCTGAGGATTGTTGGTAGAAGTCCTTATTGTGCAGAGTAGCCATGGTAGAGATCATGCATAGAAAGGGCTTGCAGGGCCTATTCTGTCGGGCCTGGATATTGCCAGGTCCTTACAGCTGCTCTCAGAAGTGATCTTTCTGTTCTTATTCTCTTGAGTAGAGAATGACCTGGTCCTACAATGGGTTTTGACAGCAATCACATTGCTCCCATTTACTAGGTACCTGGAATATACTCGCCTCCCTCACACAGACCCCCCTGAGTTTGAGTTCAGGTGGGGACCACGAGCTGCTAAAGAGACTTCTAAGAAGCAGATCCTACAGTTTGTTGCTAAGGTACAGACCAGTTGCTACATGACTGTAAGCTAAGCTGTCTTTTGGGCTGTGTGGGTCTGCAAGAAGATGTGGCTGCCTGATCCTGTCCAAAGTGATGATGTCTTTGCCCTGTGCTGGGATTCCCTAACATGCTGGCTGCAGCCTGACTGATGGCAATATTGAGGAAGGATGGGGCTGAGGGAGGGGAGCAGTTTCAAACTGGTAGAAATTGCAAATCATGGAGATAGAAGATGGAGGCACTTGCTAGGTAAAATGTAGCTGTATTGAAAATTTTACTTGGATGAGTACTTGCAAGAATGCTAAAAAACCTGGAATAAATTGAGCAAATATATTTGGGATAATTTATACTCAATTTTATACTCAATTTATACTCAATTGAATTTTTTGGCAGCAGGGAAAAATGAGAGGAGGAAAATAAGTGGGGACCACCACTAAGCACAATCCTAACCATGTCTACTCAAAAGTCAGCCCCATTGTGTTCAATGGGTCTTTCAGGAAAATGTCTTCAGGATTGCAGCCTAAAAGTTGATTGTGGCTTGTTCCTACTCTATACTCTGAGCTTTTCCAAGACACTCTTTGCCTATATTCAAATTTTTTCTGCATCCACATGGGCTATGGGCTATCAACTTGCTTTAGAAAACAATACTGGAGGGATAGAGTTTATCTTCTTTCTTCTCTGTTAGGTTGGTGACTTCATAGTAGGCAGCAGTGTTATCTTGTATAGTTTTTCAACTTGGTTTCACTAACTAGTCTCATGTCTTCTGCTTCTTTTGTACCAGATACAGAACAAGAACCCCAAGTCATGGGCAAGCCAGTATAATGAAGCTGAAATGGAGGTCGCCGCTGCAGCGAGACAATAATGTGAATGAACTGTAGCAAGCCATCCGAATCCCTATGTGGAAATGGGCCTAGCCAATACCTTATTTGACTGATGCTAAGAGTGTTGCCTTCAGGTTCATTGGAGCAGAGTGAGGTTCCTTATAAAGCAGTTTGTGTGGCTTTCCCGTAATGGATGAGAGACCTGGATATAAGGTGGGATATAAGTTTCAGAATGGACTGGATAAAGAAACTTTTTTAATCAGTCTATGTCCATGTTTGTGGTTTAGTTAAACACAGTGGTTGCATTTCTTTTTGGATGATTTGATCATAGATGAGGATAATATGAACCAAAAGTAACTGCACTGTTAAATATAGAAATGTACTGTAAATACTCCAGGGCATTTTACTGCCCTGCTAATACAATTGACACATAGTGACTTGTTTTTTTATTTGGGTTTGAACAGAAAAGGACATGATTCTGATATCCTGTTGCTTTCGTTGAAGGAGGAGAAAAGCACATCTTCACATTTTTTCCTCTCTGAAATTAGTAGGTTTAAAAGTGCTTAACTTTGCCTAGATTGTGTATTCCCCTCATCTTTTTATTGACCGTCCCCACCTTCGAAAACAAGGGGGTAAAAGAAAGGGTTTCATAATCTTATTACTCGTTAATTTAAAATAGTGCTGATTATAATCTTGTAGAAGTGTACTATTATTTTTTAATAAATATTTTGTTAACTGCTTTGGGTACTTTTCAGAAATAGAAAAGTGGGATACAAATACTTCACTAAAATAATTCAGCCCTTCCCCCACCCCCCGTTATCCAGAAGCAGGAAGATCTATACTGAAGTTTGCTTTAAGAGGGGTCTTTTCATGGCAGGTAAGGTGATTAATATCTACCTTCTTTGGGTGGTACTGTGTGCCTGTGTAACTGTAATATAACAGCAAGTGGAAGATAGGAGTATTCAAAAAAGCACTGTGGTTTAATAATGGTCTGGCACGGTGCCTAAGGCATCATTCGAATCTCGTGTCACATCAACATTCTGCAATGAAGCCAGAAAAAAAGACAGCTTAGAGGAACATGGTGGCAGCAGAACCCAAATCCTATTTCTACCCATTGAAATTAATGTGATTAAAATGGTTGGTGCATTAGCACCAACCGGCATTTAGTATTTCAACTACATCATGGTATTTCAATTAGAGCATGGCATTTCAACTACATCACAGAGAGCATACACCTATCTCTAAAGTGGACTCATGGCATGATATTTGGCAAGACTATGGCTGCAATCCTAAACACACTTTCCTACGAGTAAGCCCCATTGAATAAAATGGGACTTCTGAGTATACAGGATTAGGATTGCACCCTATATCTGTCTGTTTCACCTTCCCCCTGTTCTTGACCATATCATTGTTGCTGATGTGTGGGTAAATTGGTGTAAATTGGTGTGGGAGGCCATAATTATCTGCCCAATTGTAGGAGAAAATCCTGGCCACTGGAGGCTTGGAAATGTCCCAAGATTATACCAGATTAGCAATGCGGCTTAGATACCACAGCAAACCAAGATGATTAATGTCTGGGAAGAGTAGTGTTAGTGAGCCAGGGGAAGATAGGGGAGTTTTTACCTGAGAACCAAACAGGCAGGGGGGAGGGGGTCTTCCCAGATCTTCCCAGCCGGGTTGTTTGGTTGGTTCGGGGCTGGCCATTGGCACGGCGCGGTAGTGCCGGTACAAGGGGGCCTGGCTAGCTTTGTAGGTAAGGTGCTGAGGGGTGTAGGAGGGCAAAATAAGAGGAAAATATTATACAAGGGAGACACAAGTTAGCCTGACTTAATGTGCTCTTTCCTTATGGAGTATTCCATCACCATGCTGGATTAGATGGTGGCATGAATAGGTCTTGCAAAGCCCTTTGGTGCCCACCAGTATTCCTGAGCCCTTTCAAGAATTCTGATCACAAAAGCTATGATCTCAAGCTGCCCATCTTTAGGAAGTCCCACTGGATCCATAGTGCCCTTCACTACTGCAATAGCCCTGTTTACCTGAGGACGTTCCCGATGTGTGTTCACAGCCTCGATATTGAGGAAAATGGATTCCACATCACAGCCTGTCAATAAAAGAACACCCCAGGTATAAGGTAACGTAGGAAGAAAGAAGATAAGTTCCAAACAGTGACCCAAGTCTATCCTTGGTTTCATCTATTAACTGAATCAGGCACTTTCCAGGATCTCCCCATTTCAGACACATCCAGCCTGACAGGTGCCTGTTAGAAAACTCATTAGCACCTGATTAACTCAATTCTAATGCTCTTACAATGATCAGTGACTTTCATTAGGAAGTACAAACGGAGAGTATTCAAAATCTGATTCAAAAACCTCATTTATTAACCTTAAACAAATAAACCAAAAAATACTGAAATTTGTCAGGTGCAGTCAGGCACAGCTGGCCTGATTGGCCACCCTGTACAAACCAACAAGGTACCGAGTACAGGCGCTTCGGGCCTGAGAGGCCAGGAGGGTCTCTACTGCACTCCACACAGGCAGCTGGAAAACTGACTTAACGGGGTTTCAAACTGCACCTAGAGATAGGAAGGTACTAGGAGGGACAGGCCTCTTGGCCACCTTGGCACGGAGAGGGAGCGAAAACAAAATTTCAGGGCCTGCCAGGCCAGTTGTGCCTAATGCAGTTAAGCATTCTTAGGGCCAAGGCCTGGGCTCTGAAAGGAACTTCTACTTGACTAAAGAGGAAAACCCAGGCAGTGCAAAAGCTGAGCATTTCTTGCTGAACTGAGCATTTCTTGGGGCTTTGGTGGGTTGGGGGAAGGTTTAGAACTTGGTCATGGCAATTATTGCTTGTGACGCTTATGAGGCTTCTTTACCTTTTAGCCTGTATGTGGGTGAGTTTTGCCTAGTTTCTTTATATTTGATGATATTTACCAATATTGCCTGCAAAACTAACCTAAGAGCTTATGGTGCTAAACTTTCAGAAATGAGAGAAAACAAAAGGAGAGCATGGAAGATCCATTTCTGAGTGAAGAAACATCCACAAAATTGTTAGTAAAATCTCTCTGCTTGCAGCCTCACAAGTGTCAATGCAAGCAGGATGGGTTCTTGGGAGATGGTACCAGTGCTTGATGCCTACTCCCTACTAGGAGTACAGGCAGTGGGAGAAAGCAGATTCCAACAATGCTGTGTGTGGATACAGTGGTAGTTAGCTGATCTTCAAATGTACACTTTAGGAACTTTGGCTAATACTTTGGTGTGCGTATATGCTGGGGGGGCTTCCATTTCTCTTGCATTACCTTTATTGCATCAGTGAAACCTTTGTTGGCATTGTATAATTGCTTTCCTGTGAGCTGGAAAAAGGATTAAAAAAACCATACATGCACACTTTCTGTTGGGAGAATGGGCAGAATTTTGCTCGGGTGGAGGCACTCACCATAGGCCACAGGTGTGAGCTTGAGAACAGTGTGCAGTGGACACTTCAAGTAAGGAAGCTCCTCTGTGGGGAAAGAACACAAGTGAGGTAAGGCCACCCCTCCAGTTCCCCATTGGTACCTTTTCATCAGTGAGAACCCATGGGTGGGATGCAGGGCTAGGCAGAAGAACTATGTGAGATTCACCTGTGGGTGACCTGAGAAGCAGGTTCTAAGAGAAAATCCTCATCCTTTTTCACTGGATGTTGAGGAGGAAACACTATGAGAGAATATTCCATCCTGTGGATGAGTTGGTGGGGCTGCACTGCTCTTGTCCCCAAATTGTGACTTATAAGATGAGAAGGTTAAAACAGTACATTTGGGTACCTGCACTCTTGTCCAGGAAGTAGGCCAGGAGACAACGCATGACTGCTTGGTGGCAGATCACCAGCACGTTCTCCTGACGCTCCAGCTCCATGATCACAGGCTCCAAGCGCTGCACCAAGTCCTCATATGACTGAATGATTGAAATGGAATGGAAGAATATGTTCAGAAATTTTTTTCTGGATTAAGCCCTAGTCCCCTGCTGTTTCCTGCCATTAACCTCATTCTTTGCCCTTTCCTAACTCACAACCCAGTCCTAAGCTACCTAGTACCTGGGGTACGAGGTACCTGGACATGGAGCAATGGTGCTAACATGGCTACAGTTGCAGTCTGTGGGACCTACAGGAACTACCAGAATAGCCCGGATCTAGTAGAGGCCTCCTCTGCCAGTCACACCTCCTTCCCAGACCTGATTCTCCCCTTTCCCACTCTATCCACTCCTTGCATTTCTCACCCCAAAAAGCTTTGCCTCCAGCCAATGGGAAAGCAGAGCTGATCAGCCACCCCCCACCAGGTGGGGCTTGATGTTAGCTTCCCCTACTCCCAGGGTTGTACTGTACTGTACTAAATGTGCACGTAAATGTAACTTTACTGCACATCACAACACCCAACAGTATGTTCATACCTCCATGCTGAATAGCTCAGGACTGGACTCTAATCTGTGAGTATCCTTTAGCACTGTGGTGGTGAACCTATGGCATGCGTGCATGAACAGGCAGAGCTCTCTCTGCTAGCATGTGGCCATAGCGCCCCCAGATGAGTGCTCTAAGCTCAGTGAGCATGAAGATTAAACTTTGGTTTTAACACACTGGATTTTCAGTTTATACCCAGTAAATAATTTAGAAAGCTTTAAAAATTTTATATTGTGATGTAAAAAGCTCAGGCAACATATTTTTACAAGCTGCACATTGTATGTCAAACGGACCCATGTGGCTCTTGAGTTGCTGTTTGTCCACCTCTGCTGTCTTATGTTTCACAGTTCAATTATTAGGTTCCCTGTTAACTAGATCTGGCTAATGCTTGCTGGTTCAGACTTACCTCCCCCTTAGGGTAACGGTACCGATACTTGTCCTGGTCTCGAAGGGCAAATTCTTGTGGGTAGCTGGCCTGAATCTCTTCGTATGTCATCTCCTCACAGACACCCTGAAGAAATAGAGGTGGGGAGAAGACTTACTGAACTCAGGTGGATTTGGGACATGAAATGAAAGATGGGGCTAGCAGTAAGTTGAAGAATGCCACATGAAACTTTGGGATGCTGCAGCTTTGTGGTAGTGGATGTATTCCAAATGACGCACCTAACTACCCCATGAGATTAGGATTTTGGAGCTCCATAAGACTGGGATTTTTGTGCTTATTTACTGTAGATAGAAAAATGTTTTGGAGATAGCCAAGGTAGACCTAAGGTTTCATCTCCATTGGGTTAAAATACTTGGCAGGGTTCTCACCGCATCAATTTCATTCAGCGCTTTCCACTGCTCATAAGGCACATGCAGTGCTTCTGCCGTCTGAATTGTGCGCTTCATGTGGCTTGTCCACACCTTGAGGTCATGGATGCATTGGGAACGGATGAAGCTGGCCAAGGCACAGGCGTACTGATCAGTAGAAAAACAACAAGAGGTAGAACAGAGATTTCCATGACTGAAACTGAACATCAAGCTTAGACACAGTGAATAGAAGTGGTTGTATTAATACTTGATAAATTTAGAATTCTGATTATAGGAATTGTAGAATTCTGATTGATTCTGAAATATAGTCCATACATTAGGTTCCCACACAGACCAATATACAATTGCTACATGGAAGCCAACTTGACCAGGGTTGATACTCAGTGCAGTGGCAGACTGTTAGGCTTTGAGATGTAAGATTACAGATTGAGCCCTTTGGCATCTCCTTTTAAAGGATCTCACGTGATGTAGCTGGGAATGAAAGGTACTACATTATCGATGTAGATTAGCTGATGCAAATGTGTGAATCAAATAAAAGATAGCTACTTTTATACAGTTTTCCTTCGAGATCATATCATTGAGGTGTTCTGCGTCTGTTGGTATGTGACTTGGTTCATTCCACTTAAGTCTCGCAAGAATATTTCTTGAGATGAACTTGCTCTTTGCTTATCACACCCTGTAGCGTGGATGATCCCAAATTGATCCCAAGCTAGAGCCTTTCTGGTTATAGGTCTGGATTACAAGTCCCTCTGAGTATGTGAAGTACTCTGCACCTTGGGCCTACTTTTCTCCCTACCTGTTTGCCACGCTCAGACAATCCAGAGTCACCCCCAATGCGTCCCCACAGGTTGAGCTCACTTTCCCCATGGCGGCTGAGGTAGATAGAGCGGGGGGTCACGTGGATATTCATAAGGTAATACACAGTGCGGCTCTGAACATGATCCTGAACTCGGTTTACCAGGTACCGACTGCCAACATTGAAGATCTTGATATAGGAAAGGGAGCTGTGGATGAAAGGAAAAGATGTGCCAAACTAGTAACCAAATTCTATAAGATCAATCTACATAATTGTATTAGCTTCATTGGCCATAATGGTTTTTACATGCAGAGGCATTCTCTGTATTCCAGGTACTGTGGACGGGGAAGACTACACTGAATGCCTAACCCTACAATCCAGAGTAACTATGGGAGCACGTAAGAGACTTTACGTGCTCCCGTAGTTACTGCACCACCTAATGAAAACCTATGGGAAATTCATATTGCAATCCAGAGCAAATTGTTCTTACACCGGAGCAAGGACTCCCCGTAGTTACTCTGGATTGCGCCCATAGTGAGCTCCAAGGGACATACTGGAATCAAAATACTAAATTAGATTAACCCTTCAGCCAATCCAGTGAGGTAACCATGCATGTATGTGAGATGAAGCTAACACAAAACTGCTTCAGTCTGTATTCATTATGGGGAAAATTTGTGAATGTCAGCAGGGAGAGAGGGGTTAAGAACAGGTCTAAACTGCTCTTAGCTGTGAAAGTAATTCCTTCTGTACCAAATGCTTGGCCCATCTGAAGAAGACCAATGCATTTATTCTATATTAACTATAAAAGGTACATCTGGCTGGTCACTGTTGGAAATGGACAATTTGCACTAGAAGTTATGGTATGTGCTGGTAAGACACAACTATCTTTTTTGTTTTACTTCCAGGAAACTGCAAAGTTCATTCCAAACTTTTTGACACACTTTGTGCTGCAAAAGCTAGTTTTTTTCTTTTTGTTTATGGCTGCAATCCTAAAGACACTTTCCTGGGAGTAAGACCCATTGAACATAATGGGGCTTAGTTTTGAGTAGACATAGTTAGGATTGTGCTCTAAGTTAAAGTTCTTTTCTTAGCTAATTTTAAATTTTTCAACGTTAAGCACTTGCCATGTGGAATACACATTCCGTCCCTGTGTCAGATATTTTGTACCTGTCCAACTCATCATCCAGTGGCTGGTAGGTTTTCTGGTAGCATTCGATCCGCTTGAGAAAATCCTCCACCACTTCATCTCTGTTGCAGTCTTTGTAGTCAGGACTGGTCAACTTAACTTGCTGTGGATGAAGGATACATGGTGACATGTGGGTAGCACAAGCAATACCCCATCTGGATGGCTCCATTAATATAGGGTAGGAGGTGACAACACAGTAGATGGGATCACTGAAGAGGGTGCCAGGTTTAGCAGCTTCTGCTTTATGTAAGACAGGGCTCACCAGGGTTTGACCTGATTTCAGCTCAAGTCCTGGAAGTGTTTGTCTGAGATCATGTTGTTAAGCATGTGCAGTGCATTTCTTTCATCACTGAGTAAATTACTTTTAGCCCATGTTCCCTCATCCCTACTCCCATTTGGAATTAGCTTTTCATGGGAAAGCTTTTCATGTAAAAAGCTGTTATTTATAGATTGATCTGATTTCTGGTCTTTAGAGATTAAACACCGACAAAAGGCTGAAGGTGAGGCAAATGTCTTACTTTGATATTTTCTTGGATGATATCAGGATCATCGCAGATGGATTCAATGAAGAAGACCTGTAGGAACAGAAAAACATGGGCATGGCAGGAAAAAATGGTGTACAGAACAACAGTACCATGAAAACCATTTGTTTCTGTTCCACAAGTTGGATTATATAGATTATTTTTAGAGCAGTCAGGTAATTCAGAGGCACTGTCCCTTGTGGTGAACGTACTTTGAAGGTGTTTTCTTAACTTTGAAAATATTCAAAAACTTTGCAAGAGATTATATACCCTGGGGAAACATCACTTCTTTCCTCTCCTCCTCAGCAATCTCTCCAATAAATAGCAGCAGGAATAGGACTATGGTATGGGGGATGCGGGTTAACATTCTGCCTTTGCTAAATTATGTTTGTAGGTATCCTCCCACTGCTGTTTGCCCAAAAAACGTTTCCATTGATATCAGTGGGAGATTCCCACCCCCGGAACAAATAGCAGGTAGGACAGAACAAAATCTAGACCAGGACATTGCAAGTCCCCAAAGTTAACCCCCTATCCTCCCTCATCGTGATCTCAATCTGTGGTCTGAGGACCCAGTCTGGCTGCTATTTATAGTAAATAAAGGAAAGTAAAAAGTAAAGGAAAAAGGAAAATCTTGCTAGCTTTTTTCCCATGCTTGCAAATATCCTTCAGTTTGCAAATCCTTAACTCTTGTGATTTGCTTCCACAGTGTACATGCTATGCCTAGGAAAGCTGAAATATTCAGTGGTTGTGATGCAAGAGTAACCTTTGGGCTTTTTCCTTCATGCTTCTCTCTACAAACACTACAAGTCTACAAGCACTGCTCTAAAAAAATGTGGAGATTAACCTGCAGCAGGCAAGCAAGCAAGCACCCAATTGTCTCATTTGTACAGTTTAGTCTGAGGTTTGAATCTTTGCTTCCGTCTGCCAGAATGTTGGATGCCAAGAACCAACAGCTCAGCCTTTGGACTGTTACCATTTGGTGCTTACTTTGTACCCGTTTTGCTTGGCAAACTGCAGGATGAGGTCACGCCGTTCCTGGGTGGTATTAGTGGCATCAAAAACCTAGGGAAAAGAAGAGAACAGGGCTAAGAATGATCCAAACTACTGTGTAATTGTGGCAGGATAGGCAGGAATAAACCAGATCCATGTGGGTCTTCACCCTCTTACCGCAACTTGTCCTTCCTCCAAGCTCAGATACGTTTTCACATCATGAAGAGCTGCTAGAGCACATTGTCTGTTGGAAAACATGGGAATATCTTACAATCCATTGCTAGCCTTACATAATACAGGCACCCTCAACTTTCAATTTTTGCTCTTTCAATTATACCCAGGACTCATTTTTTCTACACATGCTTCACTCTTTCAACCTCTCTCTGCTGGTCTAAAAATTGTCTTCCCTGAAGTTGATTTGCATAGGACATGGTGATCAACTGTTTTTGGCATTTCCTTATGACTTTCTTCAATAAATAACCATCTTTTAAATATATAAGATATTCATTGTCCATACATGCCTTCATTTTACAGTAATTTGTTATGTATTTTGGTTATGTGTCACAAAATGTGTTATTTCAGCTTTTGCAAGTGATATTTATGTCTTTTTTGTGACCATTTTACATCTGCAAGCTGAAAAAGACTGGGTTACCCTCAACGGTTTTCACTTTTGGATGGTGCTCCAGTCCATTATCTGTCCAATTAGGGAGGGGTTGCCTATAATGCAAATATTTAGCTTCAGTGTTATACTTTCGAACAGGGTTATCAAACTCATTTCATACTGTGGACTGAACAGCATATATGTTGTCTGCCAATGGCTAGAAGTTATGTCATTAGGCATGTACCACTTGCTGTGAAAGTGATTCCTTCTGTACCAGATGTTTGGCCCATCTGAAGAAGACCACCATTGCATTCATTCTCTATAAACTATAATTCAATCTAATTATTGAATGCACCTGCAATGCATATCCTGTGCATCTGCAGCTTCTCCCTTTCTCACTCCTCTTGTTCTGCCCCTTTCCCCCTTACCGTTCCTTGCCTTCTGAGGCTTCCTTCCATCTCTCCCTCTCAGCACATTGATAGATATGGCACTGCTGAAAGGGTGATGGTGGGAGAGCAAAGTTATTATGCAGATGGCTTTTCAACAGCATCGTTGAGTGGCCTACATAACCTTTGGACTTCCTAGTGCTCTTTCATCAGTGCTGCTTCTATCAACAGCAGGGATGGGAACTTGAGTCAAGTTGCTCATGTCCAAGTTGCAAAAATGTGTTTATTGCTGACCTGTGTCAATGCCTGGCACTGACCTGGTACTGGATACACAGACTCAACCCAGTCTGTGTTACTTACTCTTTTGCAGCATGAAAGACCACATGGGGCCATCATTCAGACTAGGTTCTGAATGGAAAGAGGCAGGGAAGGGTTAGTTTTGCTTTTGCACTGCAGTGGGAGTGTGCTCTCTTGTCCATTTCTGAAAGAACTCATGATCACTGATGAAGGATGGACAGTCTGATTTTTTTCCTTTGGATGAGATAGGGCAGAGAGAGGAGCTCCCAGAGGTTGTTGCCTTAGAACTGGCTGGAGAAGCACAGGGAGGGGGAAAAGCACAGGGAGGCAGGAAGCAAGGGGAGTGTGGTTTGTAGCTACTACAATTTCTGACTTCATGGCTCCTGTTGGCTCCATTGTTACTTTGGAAGAGGAAGCTTCATGGAATGACCGCCTGCAATGGGGCTTCTTCTGAGTAGAACTTCTAAGAATTAGTTCATACTTGTAAGCCTCTCAGATGCTGTACGTGACCTTCCTCCCTCTTTCTGCCTCTTGTCTGCTCTCACAGTCTGGTGGGATGCAGACATCAGGGAGTGTTTAAAAGAGAACTAACTGATTTAATTTAGAGCTCTATATCAGTAATCCTACTAAATTTTTACAAGGTAGGCAAGCATGCTCAGAATGACGTCTACTGTCTGAGTTCACAGCAGAGCCACATTTTCAGTGAGGGCTTTCTGAGCAACAGTTCAGACTATTAGAGTGCAATCCTAACTAATTTAGGCTGGCATAATTCACCCACTATAACTTCCTGTGGCAGTGCAGGGAGGCTGGCGCATGACTGTGCCCCAAGTGTGGGGCAGAGCAGTCACCAGCCTTCCCACACCTCCATAGGAAGTTATGCAATGTTGGTTATGCTGGCTTAAATTGGTTAGGGTTGCACCCTTAGGCTGCAATCCTAAAGACACTTTCCTGAACACAATGGGGCTTACTTTTGAGTAGATATGGTTAGGATTGTGCTCTTAGTCATTACACTATGATAGCTCTCGTACGTTTTCTTGGCCTATACGTGTAGGTGTATTTACCTAGGAGGTTACAAATAAAAATAAGATTTTTTTAAATCACAAAAATAAGTGATAAATATGTATCACTTTATTTGTGCTTATTTGTTAATCAGAGAAGAAGCCTAGAATTATAAAAAGCATTGATGTCTCTCTTGCATCACTGGAAATTCTACTTGTGTCCTGCAATTGAAGGGCAGTCACAGAGGCCTCCTCAGGGTAAGGCAATGGTTGTTCCCTTACCTCGGAGTAAGGTGCTTTATATTAAGGCTCCCCCACATCCACACTTCTGGCAACTGCAGGCCTTTCAAGGAAGCTTCAGTCCCTGCTGGGACTGCACATCCATTCCCTAACACTGCCTGTTAACCAGAAGGCCAGAGTTTGAGACCTGGGTCCCCACAAGACAGGGTAAGCTCCTGTCCTGTCCTCAGCCCAGCTCTACATGCAGCTGGAACCAATTGTATTGGCTCAGCTGTTCCATTGGACTATTTCAGTGGCGTGGAGAGGGGGGATTTGCTGCTTGGGTAAAAGCCTATCCTCCACATTAATCTACCCAGGCCTTTGTGCTTCGCATACAGTGTTGAGCACAATACCACAGTGTTTCAAGACTGATGGATGCCAATACCATTCCTCTATGTCCCATCCCCATTCCTGCCTCTGCTGCACCTGGGCAATTAGGGGACACTCTTAGGCAAAGTGGTCCAAAAACCTTCAGAAGCTGTTCTCCTTGCTATGTTGTTCCAAAGTAGCTTCTCCGTCCCACATTCTGGGCAATGTGCCATTAAGAAAAGCTGTGATTTTGGCTTGGGTTCCCCCCCCTCCATTAGGCTACAGACTCCACCTCCTCTGCTACCTTCTGTGGTTGTGCCCTAAAGCTGCAGCATGAGTTTGTACAACAGCGTCAGTGTTATGGGGAGCGGCAATTACACATTCCTCTCCGTCTGGTGCTAAAACCAACATTGAAAGGATGATCTAGGAGGGTGGCAGATGGGAGAGAGCCGTGCCTCTAACACCAGTCCAACATCATTTGGCACTGATTGCTTCTGGCTTACCATAACTCAGCAACAGTGAGAAACCTTTGATGGTCAAGTTCAAAGGCAGCATAAGCCCTGTGAAGATTTCCTATGCCTAGGAAGGAGGGATCCTCTCCAACCCCTGCACATCTTTCTGTTTCATTTAATACTATGAACTATACTAGAAGTTTACTCCGTGACCATCTCTTTTAAAGAAAGTGTGAAGTCTCGGGATCCCACAGGCATTAACTATAAGCAGTCACTTTCCTGTAAGAATAAGTGACGCTCTTGTCAATGGTAACAGGAAGGATTAAGTTTATGCCATCAATGTGATAGAAGTGACTTAGGGTGCAATCTACCCTAGGCTGCCACAATTCATTGGTCTTCCCATTCCCATCCCATAGTGATGTAGGGAGGCAAGCACATGTCTGTGCGCTGGCTTAATCCTCCCCCAGGAGTGGCGCAGAAGAGTCTTAACAGCACTTTTGTGACACCCCCAGGTCAGCATAGGACTTATGCTGGTGTTTAAACTGGCCTAACTAGAAGTTAGAATTGCAGCCTAAGGCAAGTCTGTTTAACACGGACAGGTTTTGTAGGTGAGGACTTCTCTGTGGCCTAATATTTCAATTCTGAAGTTGCTGAGACATTTGGGCCTTGTATATATGAAAGTCTGTCCCTTTGTTTCGTATAGGTTGGTTAATAGGTTGGGATCCACAAGTGAATGGCCCCAAATGCAATCAGCTAATTGACACATTACACAAAAAGTGGTGATAGAATTCTGGACTGCTACACTTGATATGGAGAGTCTTGCATGCACACACGACTTCCGCAAATAAGGGTGTAATCTTAAAGACACTTTCCTGGGAGGAAGATCCATTGAACACAATGACATTTACTTCTGAGTAGACATGCTTAGGATTGTACTGTAAGTTTCAAGTTTCCAAGAGGAAAAAGCTCTTCTAGACAATACAATCCTTGAACGCTGAATGTACTAGCTCTTCAGGCTTCCAAATTTGAACACCCTTTGGTACAGAAGACTCTTCAGCAGTATAGAATCCAAATATATGGTACAGTGGTGCCTCACGTAACAAATTTAATTCATTCCAGAGGCATGTTTGTTACGTGAAACATTCTTTACGTGAAGCGGATTTCCCCCATAGGAAATAATGGAAACTCAGACAATTGGTTCCACAACCAAAAAAATATTCATATAAAATTTTAACTGGCTGTAAAAATGATGACAAAACTCTGGAATTGAATTCAAAACATGCATTCAGTGTGCATGATCCTATGAAGTCTACTTAGGCTGCAATCCTAAAGACACTTTCCTGGGAGTAAGCCCCATTTAATACAGGGGTTTACTTCTGGGTAGTCATGGTTAGGAGGCTGCAATCCAATACACTTTCCAAGTGTCTCCCCACTTTCTCCTTCTCTCCATCCTGAGCCTCTCTCCCCTGCTCCCTCCTGGCTAGCCCTGAGCTGCTTCCCTTTTCTCCACTGCTGTTCTCTCCCTCTGTCCAGCGGATGCCCGGTCACAGGAGGAACAGCACGGAAGTGTTGCTTTCGCTATGGGCAGGCATGCTAGGCAGCCCTGGCACTTTTTAAAAGGGCTGTTGGCCAGTGTGTCTGCCCCAACTGCCAATGAGTTTGTTACATGAAACATACTTTACACGAGGCGCCACTGTATTTGGGAATTCCAGGGAATGTCATAGCTGAAGACCTCACATTCTGGAATTGCTGCTTTTCTATCTGGCTATCTCATTTGTATCTTGTCCATTCTCTGTTAACCATTAGGAATAATATACATGTAGTCCTCCCACCCCAATTACCTTCACAACAACCCTTTGGTTGATTAGAGTGAAAAACAAAAGAGATTGACTCAAGGTCACCTGGAGAACATCGTGATGGAGCAAGTATTATAACAGCCCTCCCTTGTCCATCTATTACAACACACTAGCTTTTTTGGCTCTGGAAATTCCCACCAGAGGGATTTCGTTTCAGATTAAATATGTACCAGCGCCTGATGCCTCACCTCCGAATCTGCATGGCTTCTTCATTGTCGGGGCTGAAAAACTCGTAATTCTTGTAGGTCTGAACGGCTTCACGGCGATACTGCCCAACATTGAACACTGGGGAAATGAAGACTAGCATGGCCAGGGATCTTCAGGAAGTCCCTCAATGTGAGTTCAAAATTGACTTCCACCCACCTTGAATGAATCCCTTCCCCTCCCATTACCTTTTGTGGGGATCCCAATCCAGTTCAGGTAGCGGGTGAGCTTTTTAGAGATGTAGGTTTTTCCTCGAGCTGGCAATCCCACCATGATCACCATGGTGGGTGAATTGGTAAACTGGGGCACGGACGCTGTGGAGAAGTAGACAGACAAATAGGGATTGTTACTAATGCTGGGCTGGATGTCAGGGCCTAAGAATGCCTCAAAAGCCTTGAAAGCAGAACAACCTGAGAACCACCTCTTCTTTCTCTAGTGACAGATCCCAGGAAGCCTGGGAGATCTTTGCAAAGAGCAAGCATTCACCACCCTGGCACATGTACCTGGGAGGATCTGCTGTGGGAAGAGAGAGTCCTCCAGTAGCAGCTGAGTTGAGATTCAGCATGTACATTACTGGTATATAGATTGTTGTGTCTATATACCTTAAGCAAGCCGATCGCCCTGGCTTGAACTGTAAAAAACAGATGCTGGGCTGCCTCAGGAGAAAGGACCTACAGCTTAGAAGAATGAAATCATCCCAACTCACATCCCCTGCGTTGCTGCAGGCGCTTGCTGGCGCGGGGAATCCATACTTTCTGCAGGGGAGTCTGAGTGAGCTCCCCAAACTCTCCAGACATCCTGCTCTGCTCTCGTGTCCTGCAGAACTGGCCTGGCTGGATCTTCCTTGAGGCTCAAAATCTCTGCTTGTCATCTGTGTGTGTGTGCATGTCTGTCTACGCAACTAAAAGGTTCAGTGTGGGACATGGTGGTCATTGAACTCCCACCTCTGTGTACACTAGAGATAACCTGCAGATAATGTCTGACCAAACTCTTCTGCTAGAAGGAACATTCCTTGCTAACTGTATGCTTGCCAGTTTGGAGAGTTGGTGTCCCCTTAAAATGGAAAGGCCCCTATCTTTTTCCCATCTCTCTTGAGTCCTCCAGGGAAAAAGCTGGGATAGAAATAAAGTATTCTAATCAGTGGTGGGCTTCAAGGGGTTCTCACGGGTTCTATAGAACCCTTTCCTAATGAGCACCTGGTTCTGAGAATCTTACTAATGGGACATAGAACCTGTCGTTAATTTAGGTTATTAGGACACAGAACCTGTTAATTTATTTGAATCCCACCACTGATTCTATTCCTTCTGACTCACCCACTTCTTCTGGAATCAGGTTATGTAAGAGGTGAGCCCCTCTTGAGATCAGGTCCCATTTCTAATTCTGTACAATGGAGAAGGGGATTCACGGTGCGAGGTGGTGCGGCATGCACCAGGTGACACTTAAAAATGCAAATTAAAAAATGCACCAGGGGACCCAAAAAATGCAACTTTGCCATGGTGCCGAAAACCCCATCATGTCATATATCATTGGATTCATATTGAAGAGCAGAATCCAATGCAAAAATCCATTCTGACAAAGCATCTTCCTATTAAAGGGTATGGCCAAAAACCAACCAAAAATATGCATTGAATTCTATGGAAAGTGTCCCATATCGTGGCTTTACTTGTCAGTAGGCAAACATGCCATAGTCCATTGGAAAGGGCAGACTGAGAGAAATCCAGGGACGCTAACATTGTCCTGATCCAATGAACGCAGCTCCCACAAATCACCCCAGAAGGAGGTCCCTGATGATTGCATTGAAAATGGAAGTGAACTGCACAGCCGTGTTTACTAATGAGTAAGCACAAAGGCCTTGGCTGGTGTGAAAGGTCAGTCCAGGAGAGTACAAGACAAGGCTTCCAAAATGGTTCTGATCAGGGACATCACTGTGGTGTTAGAAGGCGGCACCCTTGAAGGGAGTGACACACCTAGTGACCAAAATGGCTAAAATTATGGTTTGTAGAAATAATCCCATCATCATGTTATTTACCATTAGGTGCATAATTAACAGCAGAAAGCAAAGAAACAAACCAATTTGAAATATCTTTATTCTATTAAAATGTATGGCCAAAAAACCAGCAGAGGCAGGGAGTTGGCACATAGCCATGCCCACAACTCAGGTTGTTGCCCTGCCCATTGCACGGGGGTGACACAACCCTAGTCTTGGCCCTACTGAATGGAGGATTCTGTACAATTCTGCAGGAACGCAGAATTCCTACAACAGCTATCTGTGGAATGTGCACTCAAGGATCCAAATTCTCCAATCATGGATCTTACATCCTGAAACTGGAATAAACAATGAAAATGAACTAATTTTCTTTTGTAGATTTTGCTTCTCCACCCTCTTTATATGACTTAGGAAATAAGAGCAGAGACATAGAGCACGAACAGTGGTTAATAGTTGCGATCTCTCCGCTATATGTGAAATGAAATGTGTGTCAACATTTTGAGGGAAAATGTCAATCTGTTTTCCTTTGAATCCACAAGACAAGGAACTTACTTGTCTCAGTGTGGCTGCAATCCTAAAGACACTTTCCTGGGAGTAAGACCCACTGAACACATTGGGGCTTACTTTTGAGTAGACATGGTTAAGATTGTGTTCTAACAAAGTGAAGTATCAGAGTTCAACGGCAAAATGATGGACACCATATTGGCTGACTTATTCTGTATTCCAAAGGATTCAACCAGAGCCCATTTCTAATACTCTGGATTATAAATGTCAGGGGCCAAAAAAACTAATTTACATTTCAAATTTGAATAAATTCACATAAATTTACATATAAGAATGTATTGGAGCGGATTACAGGGCTTGCCCAGGGGCCGGATAGAGGGATCTTGAGGCTTGCCAAGGGCCAGGGTTTGGAGACCCATGGTCTAGAGCAGTGGTTCTTAAGCTGGGTTCGATTGAACCCCATGGGTTTGATATGTCAGTCTTAGGGGTTTGGCGGAGGTGTGTGTCCATTTCATTTGCCAGGTTTGCCAGGTGCATTAATATAGAATCATAGAATCATAGAATCATAGAATCATAGAGTTGGAAGGGACCTAGTAGGTCATCTAGTCCAACCCCCTGCCTGCAGCAGGAATTCCCCCTAGAGCATCTCCAACAGGTGCTCATCGTAACTTTTGTTATGATGTATACGTTTGTTATTTTCCCAGCTATGAAGGGTTTGGTGAATGCATGTATGAAACTTGCGGGGTTCAGTACCTCCAACAAGGTTAAGAACCACTGGTTTAGAGTATGAACACTGATTTTCAAATGGTACATTTTGAATAGCGACCATACGTTTACAGGTTGCTCTGCGATCAATCAACAGCATTTATATATTGCTTTTCAAGAAAAAGTTCACAAAGTGATTTACAGAGAAAATGAATTAACTAATGTCTTGATAGTAGGCTTAGTACAGAGGTCAAGTAGCCCATTTTATATCTCTGCCACATAAACTATTACTACAATGTTTGGTCTTATTGGCTGCAGTTGACTTTCTGTTCTGATTAGTTTGTTTCCTTGCTGACATTTTATACAATGGTAAGTGAACAAGATCCACTATAAAAGCTGGTTTGTAAAATGAAGCATCTTACAAAGTGCTCATGTTTTCTCAGTGTTAATGAATTAACCCAACTTAATGGATATATATGCTTTGCAAAGTCACCTAAGCATTGCCCTTGAAAAAAATCCCACTGCAGCCAATATTTTGCTTAAATTAAGCTTTATAATACCACATTTTAAAAACTTACTAAGGCAGCAATACTAAAGACATTTGCCTGGGAGTAAGAACCACTGAGCACAATAGGGCTTACTTTTGAGTAGACAGGGTTAGGATTGTGCTCAATGGCACTAAAAATGTGATCAGAAATAATATAAATATTAAAGTACTTGGGTGAAAGCGCAACCAGAAACTTGGCCAAAAGTTGCAAAACTGATGTGTCACAAAACCCTGAACATAATCCATTCAAGCCTAAGTAAAGTGAACGAGGCCTGTGCCAGATAATTCCCAGGGTTGTCCGTAAACTAACAATATACAATCTTCTCAGAAAACAACAGCAAGCTCTATAATGCCTTGTTCAAGATTATTTCACAGACTATAGAGATTCCTTGGCAGCAGTCAAATGGGCAAACCTAAGCCAAACTCTGTCCAGCGTAACTATAAGCTGTGGCCTGTGTGCAAAACTTTGGAAGGGCATTCAAGACTTAAGGCTGCAATCCTAATGATATTTTCCTGGGAGTAAGATGCAATGGGGCTTCCTTTTGAGTAGACATGGTTAGGATTGTGCTCAAAAAGAAATCCACCAGTTGTTTTCATGAATCTTTAAATATGAATATTAAAACGGATTACTCCATAGGAAAGGGACAATGACACATTCAAATAGATACATACCGTACATTTTATGTCTTGCAATGCCAGCTTTGGAGAAGCAGCATTCACAACCATGTTTGGGATCCTACTCAGTCTGGGCATTTCAGAAGATTTGCAACACAATAAGCTAAGCTTAGCTTATTCTCTGTACATTTACAGTTAGTGTTTCCACAATTTCAGCCGGTCCTGCAAGTGTGCTAAGCCTGGAAATACAATATTCCTTCTGAAGCTCAAGGACAAACACTGATCAGATTTAGCAGCAAAGACATAGGAAAGTGAAAGAGAACCAGTCCATAAAGCAGGGCATAGAAGATCCACAAGGGGTGAAAGGTCCCTGTCAACCCATACCAGAAATAAAGGTGATGGGGCTGCCATTGCTTGAGATTTTTCATACTTAAGGAATTAATTTTAATCCTGTCCAGTTTTTGGTCACTCACTTCTTCCAGAGCTATTCCTAGAATAACTGTTGTAAGCATGGCTGCCACGGGGACACCCTCCTACCTGGGATTCTTGCAGATTTATCCACCATTGCTGGCCAGTCTTCCCTATCTTCTAGGAGCCATAGGATTGGGGGATCTGCAGTGTCACAAAACAGGGAGGATATCCCTTAGGGTCAAGTTTCATGCTGGGGTGTCATTCACAGCAGCTGCTCAGCCAGAGGCAAAACAATCTGAGGAGTCTTTCCAAAAGCAGCCATGTGGCCTTGACAGAAAGGTCAGCACTAATATTATCCTCGCAGCTGGAGGAAGAAGCCGGAAGTGGTACTAGAGCCAGGGAGTAAGAGAAGGATCCTTCCCTGATTCAGAAGTGCAGGGGGTTGATTTTGATAGCCTGCACTTCTAATACCTGAATTCCACTAAAACGATTATAGTATTTTGTGTGGCTTAAGCAATCTGAAATTCTTTACTTAGGTCAGCCATGTAAACACTTCCAACTATATTCTGTTAAGAACCAGAGCCTCTTGTTACGGCCGCCTGATGTTGTTTATTCCAGAAGTGAACATTAGAGTCAAACTACATGTCATGTGGGAAATCTGTAACGGAATCACCAACTACTACTTTTAAAGCTCAAAAATGGTTGCAAGGTGGGGAAATTGGATTCGGGCAACAGCATTGGGAGAGCATTAATCCTATCTACCTATCTACAGTATTTATATACCACTTTTCAACTGAAAAGTTCACAAAGCGGTTTACAAGAAAATGAAAAAATTAATAGCTAATTAATAGCTAATGGGTCCCTGTCCCAAAAGGGCTCACAATCTAAAGTGCAAAAAGAACACCAGCAGAAACCACTAGAACAGACATTGCTGGGGTGTGGAGGGCCAGTTACTCTCACCCTGCTAAATAAAAGAGGAACACCCACTTGAAAGAGTAAGCCCAGTAAGCAGGGGCATCCTTTTCTCTATGTATTAGTATTTCCCTTTCTTAAATAACTTATTGCAGCTGCTATTAGTCCTGCTGGTAGTAGTGTGTCCGATTCCTCCATCCCCCTCCATGTAATAGATTTGAGGATGATTTTGATCAGCAGGGGGGAAAGAGCTGAATCTCCCATACACCATAACCCAGACCATATGAGAAGTCCCCTCACTAATTCCCCAACCTTTTTGTAAGAAAAATGCTAGGAAACCCATTCACAGATCTGGGAAATGCTGGGAAACCCATTCATAGATCTGTTGCCTCATTTTGGTGGCTGTTAGGTTGGCACAGTGGCCAGATCTCTTGAAGCTCAAGAACAAAGAGTGCAGCCTGGAGATCAGGATGGTGCCTCTTGATGCCATAATGTGAGGCCAGGAGAAAGGTCTGTCTATACCTGGTTCCTTTGTGGAACTTTATGTAGATGGGAGTGGAGAATTTGCAGAAGTTAAAGCCTTAACTGTGTTTTTTATTCTTCTCCCTCATTCCAAGAATTTATAATTTCCCCTGAGGATCCTGTGAGGGCTATAACATTGAAACACATTGAAAGACTGCCAAGACAGGCTAGACCAGCTTTTCAAACCTTTTTTTAGTGATGTGATCTTTTTGTTTCGCTTTGGCTGCAATCCTAAACACACATTTCTGGGAATCAGACCCATTGAGCATAATGGAGCTAACTTTTGAGTAGACGTGGTTAGGATTGTACTCAGTGATGGGCTTCAAAGAAATTAAGAACCGGTTCTCTGCCCATCTGGCAGCCACTTTTAAATGGCTATTTTTAAACTTTCTATGTACTATCTCTTGTTAAGAACCGGTTCTATAGAGTAGGTGCGAACCTGCTGGTGCCCACCACTGATTGTACTCTTTGTCATACAAGTACTGCACCATCTTTTCTGCTTTTGTGAGCAGAGTGACCATTGTCACCAGTGACATCCGGATTCCTCCCCGATTCCTTAACTTCTAGGGCCTTCACAGCAAATGAAACTTTTAAAGTTAAGTTTCATTTTAAATTTCTTTAAGAGCACAATCCTAACCATGTCTACTCAAAAGTAAACCCCATTGTGTTCAGCAGTGGGCTTCAGCAGGTTCGCACCTACTCTATAGAACTGGTTGTTAATGAGACATGGGACATATAAAGTTTAAAAATAGCCATATAAAAGTGGCTGCCAGATGGGCATAGAACCGGTTGTTAATTTCTTTGAATCCCATCACTGTTTGTGATCAATGGGTCTTATTCTGTGGTGGGCTTCAGGGGTTTCTCACAGGCTCTATAGAACCCTTTGCTAATGAGCGCCTGGTTCTGAGAAACGGTTACTTAATGGGACATAGAACCTGTTGTTAATTTATTTGAATCCCATCACTGGTCTTACTCCTGGGAAAGTGCCTTTAGGATTGTAGCCTAAGGGCAAAATCCAGAGGAACTACGGGGAGTCCTTGCTCCAGTGTAAGAACAACTTACTCTGGATTGAAATATGAATTTCCTACAGGTTTTCACTAGGTGGTGCAGTAACTACAGGTGCACGTAAAGTCTCTAACGTGCTCCCGTAGTTTCTCTGGATTTGGGGGTAAGTTAAGCTTCATTTTAAGTTTCTTCACAAAGACTTTTTAAGTGGAGGAAAAAGTAGAGTTCCTGGACTTTGAAAGGACAACAGGCAGAAGTTCAACAGGGTCACCACCTATCCTGAAAATACAGGACAGTATAACTGTATTTAGCTATTTTAAGGAACAGGTACTTCTCCCTGATGAGGTTCAATAACATTTTTATGAACTCTTCTTGGACTCTAAAACCTGGATTCAGACAGGGTGACAGTATGTCCACTTCTCCAGGATATGTCCTCTTTTTTTTAGCCTTGTGTGCTGGAAAATCTTTATTGTCCTCCTTCTTCTTGTGAGCAGACAGAATTCATTCATTTGTTCGTTCATTCATTCATTCATTCCTTAGGTTTATATCCTGCTTTTTTCTGCAGTAGCAGACTCGAGGTGACTATAGCCTTCTTGGAATTATAAATTATATATAATATATAATAAATTATATATAATAGTTTTAAAATTAATAATAAATAATGTAGTGTTTAAATTATAATTAGATTAAAGCTGTTTCGGGTGGCTAAGCAATCTGACAGCCAAATCCTATGCACATTTTCCTGGGAGTAAGTCCCATTGACTCTGATGGAGCTTACTTCTGAGTAGGCAGGCATAGGAGTGGGCTCTGATCCTGAACTTTGCAGTGTTTTCAGAGCTAGGGAGAGGCAATCTGGCTGCCTTTCCTGCACTGCCCCTCAATGGAGGGTTCTGGGCAGAGCCTGCAGTCCCGGCGGATCTGCGAAGGGAAGTGACGCCCGCCTGGGTGAGCTTCTACCCCGGGCTACCCCTCCGACCTCTCCGACGGGGATGAGGCTGGTCAGCTGGAACGTGAACGGGCTACGGGCAGGGGCGGGCTCTGCAGGGCTGAAGCACCTCCTGGACTCCTTGGGCGGGGATGTGATCTGCCTGCAGGAGACCAAGATCACTAGTGAGTCTCACGCCGTGGAGGGAAGGAGCCCGCATGGAGGGCAAGGAAGGCAGGGAAACAGCCCGCCAAGCAGCCTGGCTTCCTCCCAAGCCTCAGGAGTCAGTCCCTCAGAGTCAATGGGGCTTCCTCCCAGGAAAGGGTGGAGAGGGGGGCAGCCTCACAGCCCCCTCCCAGGCAGGTCTCCTCAGGAGTCAGTCCCACCAGAGTCAATGGGGCTTCCTCCCAGGAAAGGGTGGAGAGGGAGGCAGCCTCACAGCCCCCTCCCAGGCAGGTCTCCTCAGGAGTCAGTCCCTCAGAGTCAATGGGGCTTCCTCCCAGGAAAGGGCGGAGAGGGAGGCAGCCTCACAGCCCCCTCCCAGGCAGGTCTCCTCAGGAGTCAGTCCCCTCAGAGTCAATGGGGCTTCCTCCCAGGAAAGGGCGGAGAGGGAGGCAGCCTCACAGCCCCCTCCCAGGCAGGTCTCCTCAGGAGTCAGTCCCCTCAGAGTCAATGGGGCTTCCTCCCAGGAAAGGGTGGAGAGGGGGGCAGCCTCACAGCCCCCTCCCAGGCAGGTCTCCTCAGGAGTCAGTCCCCTCAGAGTCAATGGGGCTTCCTCCCAGGAAAGGGTGGAGAGGGAGGCAGCCTCACAGCCCCCTCCCAGGCAGGTCTCCTCAGGAGTCAGTCCCCTCAGAGTCAGTGGGGCTTCCTCCCAGGAAAGGGTGGAGAGGGAGGCAGCCTCACAGCCCCCTCCCAGGCAGGTCTCCTCAGGAGTCAGTCCCATCAGAGTCAATGGGGCTTCCTCCCAGGAAAGGGTGGAGAGGGAGGCAGCCTCACAGCCCCCTCCCAGGCAGGTCTCCTCAGGAGTCAGTCCCCTCAGAGTCAATGGGGCTTCCTCCCAGGAAAGGGCGGAGAGGGAGGCAGCCTCACAGCCCCCTCCCAGGCAGGTCTCCTCAGGAGTCAGTCCCCTCAGAGTCAATGGGGCTTCCTCCCAGGAAAGGGTGGAGAGGGGGGCAGCCTCACAGCCACCTCCTAGGCAGGTCTCCTCAGGAGTCAGTCCCACCAGAGTCAATTGGGCTTCCTCCCAGGAAAGATTGGAGAGTGGGGCAGCTTCACAGCCCCCTCCTAGGTAGGACTCCTTAGGAGTCAGTCCTTTTACAATAAATGGGGCTTAATCCCAAAGTGGTTTGGATGGGGGTTGCCACTTTAATTGGACTTTATGGCTTTTTGGCAAGTCAGTAGAAAGAAATACCTATAATGTTCCTGTGTTAAGGGCACCAATCTATTTCAGAAAATGAGTTGTGTAAGACCCTAAGATGTGCTTTTCAAAAAATGATGGAGACCCTCCAGGTCATCTCAGAAGAGCCTTTGGTGATCTTGGGCTAGTCTATGGTCTTGTGAGGAAAAAGGGGAGAGACAATGTACAGCACCTTGAACTCTGTCCTGACCTGCTGTTATGTGAAGAATAAATGAAATGTCCCAGATGTCTTTTGGAAACTAGTAAATCTTGGTTGATGTTGCTGTTTAGCAACTGGGATTCAAAAGCATACTGAGTCCTGTTTCTGGAAGCCGGGGCTTTGGGTTCAGATGGGTCTTTCTCAGTGCTCCTACCTGATGTTCTTTATTCAAAACTGGCAATGCTTGGGATTGAAGTTGAGACCTTCTGCCTGCTCAATTTTACGAGGCTATGGGTGCAATCCAGAGTAACTACGGGGAGTCCTTGCTCCGGTGTAAGAACAATTTACTCTGGATTGCAATATGAATTTCCCATAGGTTTTCACTAGGTGGTGCAGTAACTACGGGGGCACGTAATGTCTCTTACGTGCTCCCGTAGTTACTCTGGATTGTAGGGTTTGCCTCAGTTCTGACCATTTTCCAAACTGTTCTGTATTTTTAGGGAATCTCTTGGAGGAATCATTGGCTATAGTGGAGGGTTATAACTCCTATTTCAGCTTCAGTCGGACTCGCAGTGGCTACTCAGGTAAATGGAACACCAAGCAATGGGAACCTTGTTGGCCTCATTACTGGTTGCCAGCTTCACTTATACACCTTGTAGATGTATCTTTAGCAGAGACTTCAGGTGCAATCCTAATTTTTCAGCTTCAGGGTAAGGGCAGTTCAAATCCAAGGAAAGGGAACAAAAATTATCTTGAGGCTTCCATGACTGCCCCCCACCAACTGGAGAATTCAGCACATTCTCCACTGACACTGTCACCAGTGCTGGAAAGTGGGTTAGGATCGCACCCTTAATATGTAGCAATCAGCAAGAGATACCTTCATCTCCATCCCTCAAAAAATCTCCCATACTGGTTAGGCATGAAGCAAAAGCTTAATGCAGTGGTACTTAAAGTGATGGTTGAGGGTTTGGTCAAGGGGGTCAGAAGAGGGTGGGATTCACCTTCTTGGAATCTGGCACTGGGCTTTTGTGGAAGTAAGAGCACAATCCTAACCATGTCTGCTCAAAAATGAATCCCATTCCCAAGAAAATGTTTTTAGGATTGCAGCCTAAGGGCACAATCCTAACCATGTCTACTCAAAAGTAAGTCCCATTGTGTTCAATGGGTCTTACTCCCAGGAAAGTGTCTTTAGGATTGCAGCCTAAGTGTCACTGAACTTACAATGGAACTTACTTCTGAATAGACTTGGAGGAGCTCTGCCATCATAGTGATGACATCCCTGTAAGTTTGGTAGGAGGCCCCTGATAGATTTTTAAGTTTGAAAGGGGGTCCTAGGCTGAAATGCCGGCATACCACTGGCTGTAAGATTGGAAAATGGGCAACTCTATGCCCATCCCTTCATATCTGTCTTTACCTCAATTCGAGGTAGATGCATTTCTGCCTTTTAAAGCCACAAGAAATCAGACTTTTTAAGATCTCTTGTCTCCAGGTGTTGCAACTTTCTGTAAAGCCAGTGCCACACCAGAGGCAGCTGAAGAGGGCCTGACTGGGCTGTTCACCAAACACGGTGGAGCAGTTGGTTGGTATGGAGATACAGGAGACTTTACGCCTGAGGAGCTGCAGTCATTGGAGAGTGAAGGCCGTGCTGTGATTACCCGCCATCGAATATGGTAAACACGTTTCCGACCAAGACATCAATTCCAGGTTGATGACATCACTTCGGGGCGGGGTGGTGGTGGTCCTGGACAGATTATCCTTCTCAGAAGGAGATCCTAGGCTGAGATGTTTGAAAACCGCTAGGCTAAGCTATCGGCTAAGGAACCAGCTGGGTGTGGAATGGGGAGTTAGAACTGGAATAGAGAAGAACCTGATTGAAATGTAACCTCAGTAATGTACTTACTATGCCAGAGGTCTTCAGCTTGCCAAAGTCTGGGTCTCTCATCAACCCCAAAATTGCAATATGAAGCCTACCTTCAAGAGCCCAGTGGGTGAAAGGGGGAGATGTATGGCTTCTCTGTTTTCCCTTCCCTTTGATGGCCAGTCGGCATGTGGTGCTACTGTGTCATGTGCAATGTTGGTTGGAAGGAGAAGAGGATAAAGTGGCATAGCAAAAACACAGTTAATTTTAAAGGAAGTGAGGCAAGGCTGAGCAAGTGCCACAACAAGGGAGGAGGGTGAGAGACTATGGGGGTCCACTGAAGTTTGGGGGTCTTGGCCAAAGAACCTAACCAGAACTTCTCATGTTTATGGCTAATGGCTCCTATTGGTTTAAAAAGGGAACTGGACAGATTCAAGAAAGAAGCATCGATGAATAGCTGGACTAATCATGTTGACCATGTGTATGCTTCTTCACAGTTTAATCAATCTTTTTCATCTCATGGCACACAGAATGTCAAGGCACACCATCAGTTTTTTTGACAGCTTACAAGGGACACTATACTACCGGTAGGGAGCTCAGGGCCCAGTCCTATCTAATTTGCCAGCAGCAGTGCAGCTACAATGTAGCCCCAGGGTAAGGGAACAAATATTCCCATACCTTGAGGAGGCTTTGTGGTTGCTCCATAAGATGCAGCACGTGCCCTAACTGGCATGGCTGCATTGGCACTGGAAAATTGAATAGGTTGGTCCCTCACATCCCCAAATAGCCGTATAAATAACTCTATGACCATCTCCTAAATTCCCAAAACATACCTGTGGACCATTCACAGCACACCAATATGCCATAATGCAGTGGTTGAAAATAGCCTTTGCTGTGGAGCTTTGCTAAGATTTTGAACCTTCCTAATCAGTTGTATGGCTCAGTTTTGGTAGAGGTTGCCTCCAGTGAGTTTTCTACAGTTACCTTATTCAGCAGTTGATCAAGATGCTGTATACAGGGAGCTTGGGACCTAGAGATCTGAAATCTTATTGTGTATGTGGTCTTATTCTCTCGCTGCAGCACCTCAAAGCAGCAGGAGACCACACTGACAATCATCAATGTATATTGCCCCCGCGCTGACCCAGAAAAGCCTGAGCGAGGGGATTTCAAGCTACAATTCTACCGCCTCCTACAAACTCGGGCTGAGGCTCTTCTCAGATCTGGAGGGTATGTTTTATTTCTGTTAATGACTAATAGCCCAACCCTAACCAGATTGCCTGCCCTTTGGACAGCAGTGCCACCACTGTATTACATAGGGCTATGGTCTCCTCCGGGGAAGGGAACCTGATGTTCTCTTGCCTCATGACAGGCCTTGGGCTAGACCTAGGACTGCCCTGTGGGTCTGCTCAGGCTTAGAGGTGTCCTATGGGTCTACTTGGATCAGTGCCAGCTCAATTGCTGGTGCAGAACTGAGGAGCCCAGTGTAGGGCTTTGAGGCATGGGGGAGCAGATAGGATGCAGTGGCAGCCTCTACTGCTGTCCCTTCTCTGGGCTGCCTGGGTGGAGACCCAGCTGTGCTGGTGGGAGCCAAATGGGTTGTCTATATGGCTTTCAAAAGACTTAGTTGGTGGATGGGACTTTGGATGGTGCTTTGGGCAGCATCAAGTCAGGGCTTGTTGGATCAAAACTGAGATTAATAGAAAAAACTTTACTCTTTCCCTGGTCCTTTCTAAAATACCTATCAGGCAGCCCAATACTGAAGCCAGTGGTTGTGCTGGGTATAACAGTACCAAAACAGATCCTGCCACATCCAGTGGTACTGCTGGAAGTATCCTTGGGGATGGGGTCTTTTTTCCGGCAATGGGGCTTTTCAAGTCTGCACTGGTTATTGTGGCTTCTCTTCTGACACAGTTCAGGGTTTGGCTGAACTGCTTTATTGGTCCAGCAATGTAATTTGATATTAATCAACTTTTTTATGTTTCCTATGCTATGAAAGGCTCCCTTGCAGCTCTGCGTAAATCTGCCCTTCCCAGCGAGCCTGCTCGTCCTCTTTCAGTTCAGTATCTGCTCTTGTTTTGGACTTGGAGGATAGGCATCTATGAATGGGAGCCACTGGTCAAACCTTCAATTCATGCAACTTTCTTCTTTTCTTCTAGCCATGTAGTCATCATGGGAGACATCAACACTGCACACAAACCCATTGACGTCTGTGACCCAGGAGATGTGGTGAGCAAGCTTCTTCAAACAATCTAAATGAGACTAGGTTAGCATGCATGTGGGACAGGACCTTCTCTGTGGAGGCCTCCCATGTGGTACCTACAGGAGGTACAGGAAGCCTCCCTGCTCTCTTTCAGTCTTAAGAGTCATCCGGTATGTTTCTTTTTGACAGACATTTATGTTTTATGTGAATAATTCCTATTACAGTGGTACCTCACTTAGCAAGTGCCTCACTTAACAAGTGTTTCACATAACAAGCAAAAATTTCTAAGAAATCTTGCTTCACATAACAAGTTCCACTTCACTTAACAAACAAGCATGCTATGGACATGCATGCTATGCAGCCCTGGCGGTCCGCATGGAGGCTCTTTAAAAGGGCTGCCACCCAGCGCTGCTGCCTCTAACTGCCCCCAACTTGGGGCAGTTGCCCAGAGGTGCCAGAGGCAGCTGCCCCTAACTGCCCCCAAGTGCCTCCACCGACCACCTTGAACCTCCAGCAGCAGCCCAGGTAAGCCTCCCAGGAAAGTGTTTTTGATTGCAGCCTCCTAACCATGTCTTCCCCATTGTATTCAATGGGGCTTACTCCCAGGAAAGCTTCTTTATGATTGCAGCCTAAGTAGACTTCATAGGATCATGCACATTGAATGCATGTTTTGAATTCAATTCCAGGGTTTTGTCATCATTTTTACGTGCATTTAATATTTTTATATGAATATTTTGGGGGCTGTGGAACCAATCATCTCAGTTTCCATTATTTCCTATGGAAAAATCCACTTCACTTAAAGAGTGTTTCACTTAAAGAGCATGCCTCCAGAATAAATTAAGCTCTTTATGTGAGGCACCACTGTACTTCCTGTAATATCATTATGATTTGTATAAATTTCTGTTTTTTTTAGTACTTTGGATTTTTTTCATTTTACTGAACTGGTTTTTTATTTTATGTACTTACTAGATTTTTTTTGGGGGGGGGGGGAGAAGTGATAGATAAGTGCAGAAAAATTTTGTCACTTTCAATGCCTAGTTTTTACAGTAATGTTCAGATGCATATTGCAACATTAGCCATTAGCCATTTTCTTTGTGAACTTTTTAGTTAAAAAGTGGTGTATAAATAACTGTAGACAGATAGACAGAAAGATCTGGAGCTCTGGTGGGGAAATCTTCCTGATGCCTCTGTGTCTCTTGCAGGAGTCCTTCTGGGAGCATCCTGCGCGCTGCTGGCTCAACAGTTTCCTATGGGAGCCAGACAAGGATTCCCAGGATGGGAAATGTTTTGTTGATACGTTCCGCTTTCTACACCCTGGCCAGGAGGATGCCTATACTTGCTGGTGCAACGTAACAGGATCCCGACACCTCAACTACGGTACCCGCATTGACTATATTCTGGCTGATCGTGCGCTTGTATTATCAGAGTTGGAGGAAGCCCAAATCATGCCAGAAGTGTTGGGTTCTGACCACTGCCCTGTACAGGCCACCCTGAAAGGTGTTTTCTTGGCTGCTCCTCGATGCCCACCTCTCTGCACTCGTTTCCTGCCCGAATTTGCTGGCACCCAGCAGAAGCTCAGTCGTTTCCTAGTGAAAGTGGAACAGACCAGCCTTCCAGAAAAGTGGCACAAGCGGAATGAGGTTGAGCAGAGTACAATGAGGGATTCCAAAAAGCGGCGGACAGGCCAGCTCCCAAAAGGGCAAGGGGATTTACTCCACTTCTTTAAAACAAGTAACAGGAAGGCTGAGGCCGCTAGGTATCCATCAGCTGCAAGCACAATACAGACCACAGCAGAGGATTCTGGGACAAAGTATTCTGTCAGCCCTGCTGAAAAAACAGCTGATGAATGTGGGGTTGCTGATGTAGCTAAGGAAGCTGCTGAGAGTTTTATAAAAGAGTCTGATAAAAGGGTGACCAGTGAAAACTGTGGGAACAATTTGGGACCCAGTAGACCAAATCAGTCTGCTACCTTATGGAAGACACTGCTGTCAGGCCCTGCCCCCCCACCCCTGTGCAAGGCCCATGGGGAGCCCTGTGTTCTACGGACGGTGAAGAAGCAAGGGCCAAACTGTGGGCGACGCTTCTATGTCTGTGCCCGGCCTCTGGGGAAGCCCTCTGATCCCCGCGGACGTTGTGACTTCTTCTTGTGGGCCAGTAAAGGGAATTCTTGAAATTTGCAAATGCGAAGATGATGTCTTTAATCAACCTGATGGAAAGTGTCTGACTTCTATTGCTTGGGGACCAGGATATGTCTACCTACTAAGACAGAAGCCATCCTCTTTGAAATGAGGCCTGGGCTCAGTTCCAGGGGATTCGTGTGCTGTGGACAGGAATTTCTATGAGGTTCCTTTCAATGTGCCTATAGAAAACTTGTGGTCGTAGAAGAAAATGTTGGGGGTCCATCTTAATCTCTTTGCAAGTTCTGAAAGCCTGGATGGTAGAACCATAGGAAAGGGCAGCTAAGGTACTTAAAGTGTAAGAACTAAGAATCTATCCACAATATTACATACATTTTGTGTGAGGGCTAACAGAAACTGGACGTAAAGACCAGTTTGACCTGTTAATTAGTAATTCTGAAGCAGAGGATGCAGGTTCTTGAGTTCTCAGTGTATGACTTGTGCAGGTCAGTTGAGTACCATTGATACTGGATGCAGAAGCACTTTGGATCAACACCCTTTTTTCTCAGGCTTATGCTTCTCTCCAAACCAGAAGTAACTGCATTACATTCTGGATAGTTTTCTTTTACCGTATTTGAAAAGAATACATTTTTTTACTTTTGATAAAATAAAGATATTAGGAAAAAAACTCTCTGAATGTATTCTCTGTAGGAAGGGAAAGACTTATGTGAAATGTATATGAGGAGTCATAGGAGGAGCCTGGGCATTGCATTCAGTAGTGGAATTTGGTGGTGGTGTTTGAGTGTTCCTCTTCCTTGTAGAAACTGCAAGGTGCTTCAGTTAGTATCGCTGATTGGGGACTATCTCAAAGCAGGAGTAGCTCCAGAAAAGATATGGAGTTGTAGAAGTTTTGACTCACAATGTTTGAAATAGCAACAACAATATTTGAAATACTAATTCAGATGTGTTTAATTAGTATTAAATATTTAGTTTTAAAATTGCTAAATTAAATATTTAGTATTTAAAAATAAAGAAATAGTATTTCAGATGTTAAAACATAGTCTGTTCATAAAGAAATGTTCATTATATGGCTGTGTTTACATAGGTTATCCTTAAAAAGTGTTTTGAAATTTCAGTTCATTCAAAATGTTACTACGTACATACCATAATTTAAACTGCTGCTCATAAGCTTAAAAATTAGTGGGGGGGGGGGGGGGGAAGGATATGTTAAGGAACACTTCTTTTCACATGGCTCTACATGCCCTTTACACTCAACTAAGTAGTCTTTTGAAGGGTCCCACACAGTGGTGGGCACTTACCGGCACGGGCCTACGCGCCCGTACCGTTTCTTCCCGTTTCCCTGCCGCTAGTGTACCGCCAACGACAGGGAAATGCAAAACATAGCGGACCGGTACGGTCTGCCATGTTTTGCGCCCACCACGCCCGCGGCTCTGCACAAGCGCCGACATCGACGCTTGCGTAGAGCCTACCTAGAGGCCAGCCTGCCAGCCTCTGGGAAGGCTGTGCATGAGCGCCGGCGTCGGCGCTTGCGCAGAGCCTACCTAGAGGCCGGCTTGCCAGCCTCTGGGAAGGCTGTGCGTGAGCGCCGGCGTCGGCGCTTGCGCAGAGCCTGCCTAGAAGCTGGCAGGCCGGCTTCTAAGCAGGCTCTGCGCAGGCGCCAACGTTGCCCTGCCCCTTGCCCCTCCCCAGTCCTGCCCCTCACCCCGCCCACACCTCCTGACCCTGGCTGGCCCCTCCCACTTCCAGCGTACCGGATCTTGGGATGGGTCCAGCCCATCTCTTTTCCCACCAAGGAACGACTCTGTGGCAGTACCCCATATGTGGAACCCCCAAGTATTCTATCTGCCCTTGCCTGACTTGTAAACCTATGACTGAATGAGCTCAGCTTGCTGGCCAGATATGGGGCCACTTCTTCAGACACTTCTTGCAGTCACTTCTTTTCATAGAAGGGTACTGTATGATGAATGCTGACCCCTATCTTTAATATGGACTCACCTGAAATTGGTTCGCAACCCACCTGTTGGGTCCCGATCCACAGTCTGAGTTACTAAAAGGGTGCTACATTTTCTACACACATATCCTGGTGCTTTGGCAATCATGCACCCCAATAGTCTGTGTGGCACAAGTGGTTAAGACACTGTGCCTGTTAACTAGTAGGCCAGGGTTCAAGATCCGGGTCCCCGGTTTGAGACGAGGATTTCCTGCTACAGGCAGGGGGTTTGACTAGATGATCCACTGGGTCCCTTCCAACTCTAGGATTCCCACTTGGTTGTGGGACCCTTCAAAAGACTAGTTAGCCTCTTCTGTGGTTTCCTACCAATCCCTCATTCTGCTTGTGCGCTACCATTTAATGTGGGTATACAAGAGCTTCCTGGAGCATCCCTGCCAGTCTGCTTGGATTTTATGAAGTGTGAGGCACAAGGAAACACAGGCACACTTGCAGGGCTTTTATTATGTTCAGATTCCCTCATTTCCTGCCTGGTAGCATTTGTGCTGTTGTCCTCCTATTCAGCTGGGGATGTGGATCCTCCTGTGTGCCAAGGTCAGGCAGCCAGTGTGATGTAGCGGGGGCCCATGTTGCCAAAGTAATCTCGCTCCCACTCACTCATTAGGGCAAAATGCATTGGGCGGCGGCAGAAGTTGCACTCGGGGGAGGCTGCAGCCTGCAAAGGCAGCCCCACTTCCTGCCAGGCCTCCAAGAGCTTCTCTGGAGAGGAATGGAAGAAAGAACATGGTTAAGATGGCATTTTCAGGGCCTTGCTGTGCTGTTAGCTTGGTTTGGGCCAATTTGATGTTGAAGTTGCAACAGCTGAGCTATAGTATTTGCATTTTGAATCATCTGGGCATTAGGTGTGCAATTTGGCAGGTGGCATCATTTGGCAGAGAATTGCCCCATTTCAGTTTCAGACATAGTAAGACTTACAAGTCTCAACATGGTACTAAAACAAAATTTATCTGAAATCCCCTGTTAGACATTCATTAATAAGGGCCAGTTGTATTTCTTGACTTTGCAGGAGCACAGAAAAAGATGTTGGGTTCAGATGTACTTCCTGAGAAGCTAGGCTTTCAGTCCCCTCACCACCAAAACAAAACTGGTAATGCCCTCACTGTTCACTAACCAAATTTTGTTAAGAGACACCAAAAACTGTGATTACGAAGCCTGGCACTAGTGAAAGCTATTTTAGCACAACTGCTAAGAAACTGAGAAGGCCTGGGGCATAATCTGATGTCTAAGGTGGTACACCAGCAGCATCCCCCTTTATCTGATGGTGCTCTAGTCAAGCGGTCTTCAAGCTTTTTCATTCCTATAAGTTGTTGTGAGTATAATGGGGCTCTGTGGCTCTCTTGGGGTCCCAATCTCAACGTTGAAGAACACTGATTTAGACAGTTTGCAGAATACAGTTTTTCATGGCACATATTTTGCTTTCCTTGAGTTTAATTTTTTTTAATTGCAGAATTCACTCAGGCTTGGTCATAGAATTTTAATAGTCTCCACTTCTCAGCAGAACCCACTTGGTATCCTTTCTTTCTCAAAGAAATGAGGATCCCAAGCCAGTTGTGTACATTTTTTTTCAAGAGGCAGAGCATCAGGCTTCATTATCTTTGATGAACAGTTTAAATCCAAGAGGTTTAGCGTCTGAGGCCTTCTGTTCCACAAGAACAAACTTTTTGATTGTGACCTGTCCTCTTTCATGTGTACCTTTTCTAGAACTGTCCCCCCACACTCATTCCACCCAACCTTTTTGGGAGGCCCTGTATGGGCAGGGATCACGAGTGCATGCAAAGAAGCAGCAGACATCACTTTTCTGACTACCACTCCTTGCTTTGAGTAGGGCAGGTTGGACCCCTTTCTCAGGTTAATTTAATCTAAACATGATGTCTGATCTGTGCAGGGTTCTGCTGACTCACCCACAAAGTAGTTCATCATGTCGGGAGTGTGATGGGGTGAAGGGGCTAGGCGCAGCAGTTCCTCTCCCCGAGGCACAGTGGGGTAATTGATGGCTTGGACATAGATGTTATATTCTGACAGAAGCAGGTCACAGAGGCGGGTGTTCAGGGCTGCATCTCCAACCTGAGACAGAACCACACAGTGATGCTGAGAGAGTGAAACCAGAGGTCTATTCTCTTTCTATTCTTTTAGTTGCATGATCCAGCCAAAGCTGAGTACCATTTAGTTATAATGGAAGCTCCAATTTAACTTCTCCTAAAATCAACAGGATTTAAATGCTTCACTTTGGCTTGACTGGATTTCAGTACCAAGCTCATGTACAGAATGTAATAGGAGCACCTTCTTCCCACCCTCAAAAAAAGCTGGGAACCTCTTGGGCTATTCATACCCTTATGGGAATGATGTGGCTAGGACAGCTGACAACAGGCAGCCCTGCATCCATGAGCAGCTGGCGCATGTGCTTGACATTGCGCTGATGTGCACGGCGAAGCACCTGCCCTTCAGGACTCTTCAGGATCCGGACTGATTCCAGTGCCCCAGCCAACATCATTGGGGGCAAGGAGGTGGTGAAGATGAATCCAGCCGCATATGAGCGCACTGTGTCAATAAGGGAGGCAGTACTGGCCACGTAGCCACCCACACAGCCAAAAGCCTTTCCTGCCATGGGAACAGAGAAGAAGAGAGCCAACATTATTCAGTGTTCCATAGAAACATGCCAATGCCGATCTGCTCTCTCTAGTCAGCGTTATGTGAACTCTGTAGTAAAAGAAAATAAATGCTGCTTCCAGAGAATCCCAAAAACTGAGTCTATCACTTGTATAAATTCCAAAAATAGAAACCATTGATACAGCTCATATTTTACATAATTTATTCTGCTTGTGATAGGGGAAAGCAAGGAGGTTTGCAAAGCACTGCAGCCCTGTTCCAGGAAGGTGTGATCCATGGAAGGTGTGAACTTTGTTTGAATCTCCTTTGTATAACACAGTTATACAACTAGAACTAGTTTTGATGTTCCTGCAGGAGAAACCCCAGATAATTTGCCTGAAAGATACCGCTGTAAAGATAGGCCACACAAGCACTGTGGCAGTAAATCTGAGGATGTTTAGATGTTGTATTCTCAGCCACATTTCCATTGCTAACCACTATAGGCTGGCACAACTTGCCCTCACAGTATAACACAATATAGACTGGCAGTCCTAACCGATATAGGCTGGCACAACTTGCCCTCTCCCCTTACCTGTGGTGGTGTGGGGAGACCGACCCAAGTCTGTGCACTAGCCTAATCCCCCCAGGAGTGGTGCAGAAGCTATTAATTAGCTATTAGTTTTTTTCATTTTCTTATAAACTGCTTTGTGAACTTTTCAGTTGAAAAGAGGTATATAAATACTGTACATATAGACTTTATGGCACTTTTGCAACACCCCCCAGGCCAGCACAGGACTTGTGCTGGGACTTATGCCGGCCTAACTGGGGATTAGGATTGTAGCCTAAGACAGTATCCCATTTATATCTTAAGGTAGGGTGCATGCAACTCAAGAGAAAAATGTAATTAACTAGAACTAGTTTTGATGTTTCTGCAAGAGAAACCCCAGATAATCTGCCTGAAAAATACCGCTGCAAAGATAGGCCACACAAGCACTGTGGCAGTAAATCTGAGGATGTTTAGATGTTGTATTCTCAGCCACATTTCCATTGCTTAGAAATGGGCCAGGGGCAGAAACAATCTCTTATGGATGGATC
Organism: Cryptoblepharus egeriae; assembly: GCA_030015325.1. NCBI lineage: Eukaryota > Metazoa > Chordata > Lepidosauria > Squamata > Scincidae > Cryptoblepharus > Cryptoblepharus egeriae. The sequence continues at coordinate 119,249,541 of JAREYC010000002.1, forward strand.
CATAACTCAGTGGAAGAGCATTGGCTCTCCTTTCAAAGGCCCAGATTCAGTCCCTGGTATTCCAAGCTTCGAAAGATCCATCTGGGAAAGATCTCTCTGTTTCTATCAGAATACAGAATTCAGATGGACCCCTGGCTGCCTCAACACAAGGCATCTTTGCTCCCTCTTCTCAGGAAAGGGCTGCGCCAAACTCACCCAGGGTGCCAGAGACAATGTCTATTTTGCCCATCACTCCATCACGTTCCCCGACACCACCACCGCGTGCTCCGTAAAGTCCTACAGCGTGTACTTCATCCACAAAGGTAATGGCTCCATATCGGTGGGCCACATCACACATCTCCTCCAATGGGCAGATGGCACCTGTGGACATACAGGACAACGTATGAAGCACACTACTGACCCCTTTTTGGGTATGATTAGGATTGTAAGGGAAAAGCAATTTTTGCAGGGATCTGCTTGGAGCAGTGGAGATCTGGGTGATCAAGGATAAGGCTAACTTTGTGCACTTTGAGGCCTAAGGCAGAAAAAACAAAAACCTTCTTTCACCTACAGGCCATAATGGCTTGCTGTGCTCACCTAACCCACCATCCTTTGGGACAGACTGTAAAGCACCTGTAGAGCACCTTCTTTGGATGTGGAAAGTTTCATATTTGATTCCCTAAAGTGCCAATGGGAAGCATCTCTGGCAGTGGAGCTGCGGAAAGACCCTTGTATGAATCCTTGAATGGATGCCTCCAGTTCATGAGAAAATCAAGGCTGGATAAATTAATAATTTGTCTCTATGGTGTAGAGCGATCCACTGCACTTGTCACACTCACTTTGTAACTGTTTTTAGAGTCCCTCCTCTTCCGATGGACTAGCTAGCTTCAAGCTAGGCTCTAACTTTTCTTTGCCTAGTGCTGGAGTCAAAGTGTTCATATCTACAATCACCAGCTCTTGACGCATGGTGTTGTATGAGAGAAATGAAGAAAGGATTGTGAGATATAAGAAGAGAAGTATGGCAATTACCATCCATGGAGTGCACGGTCTCAAAGGCAACAATTTTAGGGGTACTGAGTCTGGCCTTGCTCAGAAGCTCCTCAAGATGTTGGGGGTCATTGTGCCGGAAAACATACTTCGGGACACCACTATTTCGGATGCCCTGGATCATTGAGGCATGATTCCCTGCATCCGAATAGATCTCGCACCCTGCAGAAGAGAAAGGAACCAAGTTATTCTCTGTCATTACCTGAACTAGAAAGTTGTCATCAGCCTGACTAAAAAAAAAAAAAAAAAAGCAGGCCTCCATCAGTCTTGAAAGACTATGGTATCGTGCTCGGCACTGCATACGCTGCATGCGAAGCACGAAAGCCTGGGTTGGATTGTTATGGAGGATAGGCTGTTACCCAAGCAGCAAATCCCCCCTCTCCACGACACTGAATTAATCCAATGGAAAGGCAGAGCCAATACGATTGGATCCAGCTGACATCACAGAGCTGGGCTAAGGATAGGAGCTCACCCTGTCTTGTGGGACCGACCCGGGTCTCGAACCCTGGCCTGCTGGTTAACAGGCACAGCGTCTTAACTGCTTGCACCACTCACAGCCTGACTATGGAATCATAAAATCATGGCATTTTCCTGGACTGGTTTACCTGGCATCATGCGGGCCAGAGTGAAGAGGGTGGAGTCATTGGCCACAAAACAAGAAGAGAAAAGCAGGGCAGCGTCTTTTCCATGCAGGCCAGCCAGCTCTTGCTCCAGTTCCACGTGGAAACTGCTAGTGCCAGAAATGTTCCTGGTGCCACCAGCCCCAGCTCCATACAGCACCAGAGTGTTCCTGGGGTGAAAACAGAGCATTAGATTCATATTATAGTTCTGTATTAGTAACAGCCCATAGTTATTGCTTGAATATAACAACATTCATCAATAAAAAACCCATCCGCCTTTGCAGCCTCTCAACAGTCCTTTTGCCGCCTCTCTCCTCAGTGGCTCTCCTCAATTGCCCCCTAGCCTGTTCTCAGCCTGGCCTGTTATCTTTCCCAGAGATAGTTACAAATGACAGTTGAAATGCAAATGGATGCAGTTGACAGTTCTTCTCTACAGCCTTCTCTGCCCCAGAAACACATGAAAATAGAACCCTCAGCCTGCTTGATTGACACAGAATGTGTGGACACCCCCTGCACAGGACAAGGCTTTTATGCAGATAGAATCATAGTTAAAGGTGGGAGAAAACAATGATAATGAAATAAAAACACACAACACCACCTTCTGCACTTCTAATTTTGGTCAACAAAAACAACAACAAATACCAAAATCTCCCCCCCCCCCAAAAAAAAATTATTATTATTATTTAGTACTAGTGAAATTGATCTGTTGTTGTGGGAATAAAACTCAAGAATATTTTTGGACTCTGGGCATGGTTGGGCATTGGCAAACACTACTGGGCCCTGGCACTGGGCACAGAGTGATGGGCCCCAGTGGGCACTGGAGGGTACCAGGGGGCAGTGGCAGGTAGCAGCAGGCACTGGGAATCCCTACCAGGCAACAGGCACCACCAGGCACCACTATGCAGAGGGCAGCAGGTGGCAGCAGGCATCAGCAGGCAACTGGCACCAGTGGGAAGAGAGCACCACTGGGCACCAGGCACAGGGCATCAATGGGCACAGGGCATACTTATTGGGCACCACTAGGCAGCGACCACCACTGGGCACCAGGCACCAGTTGGCACCATCTGGCAGTGGGCACAACCAAGCACCAGCAGGCAGGTGCACCAGTGAGCACTGAGCATCCCTATTGAGCACTGGGCATTCCTACTGGAAACCACCAGGCTTTGGACATCCCTACTGGGCAGCACCAGGTACTAGTGGGCACCACCAGCACCCCTACCAGGCACTGGGCAATGGGGTGCCAGCAGGCAATGGGTACCACCAGATTTGATTGGGGGTACAAGATGGGTGATGACTGTGGCTGCATCTGCTAGCACTGAAAATCTGCTAGCACTGAAAATCTGCTACATTTTCTATTTAGTACACTTTATGGAGACAAAGAGGTGCTGCAACTTACTGGATGGCCTCCAGCACCCGTGGGTGGCGACTCATTCCCAAGTAGTCATTGCTGCACCACACAGACACCTGTTGTGACTGAGCGAGACTGCTAGAATAGTCCTCAGCAAAAGGGAAAACATCAGCTCGGCGATTCACAGTCTTGAAGACCCGGTAGGTGTGATCCTGCTTTTTCGCCTGGATCTTTGCCTCAAAGAATTCATCATAATCAAATGCAGAGTTTCCTGGTTAGGGGAGAAGATCAGGCTGATTTATACCGATAACTTGCATCACTTGATTTCTTTACAACTGATGACTGAAAGTCATATTGGAAAGCAGTGTGTGCTGTGTGGAGATAGGCTAGCACGTGCTGTCTAGGAACAGGGGCAGGCTCTGGCAGGTCAAGGTGTGCAGAGCATTTTTTTAGGTCAGTGCAAAGGGGTTGGATGGCTGAGGGTGGAGTTTGGCATTTGGGGCGAATGAGAGGTAGAGTCTGGATTTTGTTGAGGGGGGGCAGGTTAGAGGGAGATCCTGGTGGTTTTTGGTGAATTGGGGTCAGAGGCTGGAAAATCAATGAGAATCAATGAATGGAGGAAAAGTATTTTCCCCCTACAGTTCAAAATACTTGGCTTATTCAAATGCATGAGTCTTTTGAATAATAGTAAATGGACAAGTAAAATACTTGGGAGGTTGACAACCTTGTCTCAGATCTAGGATGAGTGATGGCATATTCAAATTCATATAATTTTATAGATGTGGTTAAACCCTTAGATTAGAATGACAGTGTGACCTAGCTAGCTCCCTTCCCATGAGGGATGAACACCCTCTAAAAGGACAGTGCAATCCTAACTTGCAACCCAGGTGGAAGAGTGTAAAGAGCACATAAATGTGAATACCGTATATACTCGAGTATATGCCAACCCGAGTACAAGCCGAGGCACCTAATTTTACCACAAAAAACTGGGAAAACTTATTGACTTGAGTATAAGCCTAGGGTGGGAAATGCAGCAGCTACTGGTACTGGTCCTTTTCCTTGTAGCCTTCTTGGAACTCATAGGCTGCAATCCTAAGCACACTTTCCTGGGAGTAAGCCTCATTGAACTTAGTGGGGCCTAGTTCAGAGTAGACATGCATAGGACAGGGTGACCAGATGCCTAATCCAAAATTCCTGAAACCCAGGCCAAAATTCCTACCTGCTTTAAAAAAAATTATTTTTATAGTTTTTGTTTTTTGGTTTTTTGGCCATAACCTTTGATAGGAAGGAGATATCTCAAAACTGATTTTTGCATTGGATTCTGATCTTCAATACAAATCCAACAGTATATGACATGATGGGGTTTGATCCCGCCACTTTTCAGTTCACCCGTGTATAAGCCAAGGGGGCTTTTTGGGCCCATTTTTGGGGCCCAAAAATCTCGGCTTATACTCAAGTATATAGGGTACTCATGTTTAAGTCATTAAAAATGTGCCTTTGCATCACAAGTCTGGGGAACTCTGCATTAGGTAGTGTTGCAGTGAAACCCGGAAGTGTGTATACTCACAAGGTGAGAAAAAACCTCACACTCATGCACAGCTCTTCCTCTGAGGAGCTCAGAACAGTGTTCATAGCACCTTCCCCGCCCCCAATTTAATCATCAAAATAACCCTGTGAGGTAGAGAGAAAATGGTTGGCCCCATTGCTGCTTCGTGGTTAAGGACAGATTTGAACCTGGTTATCTCTGGTCCAAATCTAACCCACTCATGAAGGAGAATTCCAGAGATTGTGTTCTCTACGCACCTGGCAAGTTGTCCCGGATAAAGTGTGACACCTTGTCAGAGTCAAACAACTTCCTTGTGAGGCTGGATTGCACCTCCCTGAGGAGAGAGTTTAGCATACCTGGAGAGAGGTATATAGGTCAGTGACAGGCCCAAATAGGCAGTGTTTTCTTTGCCTGCTGCTTGCCCTATGACACAGGTCTCACTCTACCTGATTTGAATGGCCGGATATCCTCCTGGACCTCAGGTCTTGCCTCTTGCACAAAAGGACTCTGCCCATTTTGTTGTTCTGATTCAATAAAGGGGCACTGGATGATGCGGGGAATCACAGGCACTGGCTGCACCTTGGAACCTGTGGGCAGAAGGAGAGAAGATGCACAAGCCCAATTAAACAGCCTGCCTCTTTAGGCCTGACAGCTTTCCTGATCTGGACATCAAATCCACCAAACAAGAAGAAAACTTGTCTTCTAAATCCATTCCCTCCATCACTCAGTAGAGTTGGTCAGTCTTTGAACCAGGACATGATCCTAGAACTCAAGGGTGCAATCTTAACCAATATAGGTCAGCACAATTTATTCGCCTCCATTTCACATGGTGGCTTAGGGTGGCCTGTACACATCTGTGCGCTGGCCTAACCCGCTGCAGGAGTGACATAGAAGTGCCTTGCAGCACTTTTGTGACACCCCAGGCCAAGGCAAGGGACTCGCGTCATGCAGAAAACTATCTAGTTTTCTAGACCAGCTTAGTTGTTCCTCTAGCTATGTGTGCCCAAACATGCAATTTAATGGTATGGTCTTGACAGGGTTGTCTTCTCAAAGAGAAGATCTACGCAGCCAACAGAAAAAGGCCTGAGAACGCTAAGGACCTTGATTGATTGTGCAAAGAAATAAAGTTTCAAAATGACTTGGCCCTCTTCAAGCTAGCATAGAAAGGATGACCACATGACCTGTTTTCCAGGACATGTCCTTTTTTTAAGCTTTGTGTCCTGGAAAAATATTCATTATCCTCCTTTTCCTTGTAAGCAGGCAGCATGCAATTTTCTTGTAATTCATAAATTATAGATGCAATTCTAAACATGTCTACTCAGAAGTAAGTTCCATTCTGTTCTATGGGACTTAGAGCACAATCCGAACCACATCTACTCAAAAGTAAGCCCCATTATGTTCAATGGGACTTACTCCCAGGAAAGTCTCTTTAGAATTGCAGCCTCAATTACCGTCCTATACCATTTATTTTTGTCATGTGCAAATGTAGGACATCCAATAGGACATGACAAAATAAATGCTAAAATCACTTCTGTGTTCATTTAAACACTTCTTTGTAAATTTGGGATTTCCTGACACAAAACTGAAAAAACAGGACATATTCTGGAAAAGAGGACATCTGGTCACCCTGGCCAGGGAAGATGCCTGTGCATCCCAAATGTAAGCATTGTGCAAGATTGCCCCCTTGTGCTGAAAATGAGATGTGACTATGGATTTCAGTAGTGGGGACACACTTTAGTGGTCTGTAGTGTGGGATTGGGTGAAGGGTAACTGTATGTCTTCTTTTTTCCAGGACATGTCCTCTTTTACAGTTTTGTGTCCTGGAATAAAAAAAACTTTATTGCCATCATTTTCCTTGTAAGCAGGCAGTATGCAGTCTTCTTGTAATTATATGTAATACAAGCGAAACACACCCACGTTGCGGGCATAAAATACTCCCATGTACATTGCACATTATCCCCCATTGCGCAACATCCCTCATGTGCAATGTCCCCCCATGCACAACGTGCCCCCATGCGTATCGACCCCCCATGCGCATCATCCCTGAATGTGCAACATCCCCCATGCACATCATCCCCCCATGCACATCAACCCTGAATGCGTTAACATCCCCCATGCGCAACATCCCCATGCGCATCAACTCCCATGTTCATCAACCCCACATTGATGCAAATCAACCCCACATACACATCAACCCCATGCACTTCAAACGCCCATGCGCATCAACCCTCATGAGCATCAAACCCCATGCGCATCAACCCCCATGGATGTGCAGCATTCCCCCATACACAATGTCTCCCATGTGAACCCTCTCTCCCAGTGAATCAGGCACCAGGCATCAAATTGGCTGGATGTTGATCATTCTTCAATGTTAAGTATAGGCCAAAAACACATCCTAACCATAACTCTTTTCCGGGTTAAATTTTGGTTCTTGGTGGGTGTTTGTGTCACAGAAGGAACACCCTCCCCAAATTTCATGCTTCTAGGTCCAGGGGTTGAGGCAGAACAACCCTCAGTCAGGGATTCTATATAGTAAGTTATAAATTATATAGTAAGTTATATAGTGTTTAGTGTTATAAACACTATATATATAGGTATATAGTGTTTACATTAAGCACATAAAAGCAACATATGAGTGTTTTAGCTTTTATTTTATCCTGTCCTACATTTTGAGGGGCCTTGTCCTCTTTTATGGTTATGGCATATGGTCACCCTGGTTGTCGTCACTGCCAGGGTGGTGGAAGTGGTACACTTACATCTTTCCCCGAGAAGGTTATCATAGCCAGGACATTAGTCACTCACCTCCATCCTCTTGCTCACCTGGACCAGTGGTGGTCTCCTTTCCAAGCTGCAGGTCAGCCACTGAGCATGACAGGGAACGGGACACCAACACAGGGCAGCGCAAGGCACTGGTGGCCAGTAGAGGACGTATTTTGTGCAGGATGCTGGTCGGGTCCCGGCTCAGGAAAGGACAGAGCTGGAGAATGGAGACCATTGTGGCAAAATGCGGTGCTATACAGGAGAACACAGAAAGGGAGCATGAAAGATGGTGCTGTGAGAGGGCAGCAGCATATCCGTCCAGCTGTTCTTACGCAGCAAGGTGGGATCTGTGGGGGCTTATGCTGTCCACAGTGCCCAGAGTCCTGCATTTCTTGATAGTTAAGGCGGTGCTGAACATAGGAGTACAATCCTATCCAACTTTCCAGCACTTGTGTAGCTGTGTCATTGGGGCATGTGCAACATCCTGCAGTGGAGGGGCAGTCATAAAGGTAAGGCAATGCTTGTTCTCTTGGTGTTGCATTGGTCTTACCTTATAGCTGGAAAATTGGTTAGGATTCCACCCTATATTGCATAAATAATATCAAGCTTTCTTATATTCTGATTTAGCCCACTACTTCTTCTATTGACTATATGGACTGCAAGCAACTCCTGAAAAGAAGTTCTTTATCAATCCACTTCCCAGATCCTTCACCAGAAAATGCCAGGGACCAAACCAAGGGAACACTTACAAAGCACAGGCCATACCATTAACTTATGGCTCACATTTGAGGCCAGAGTTACCATTTGGTGGGGCTCTGGCTCCTTTAACCCCATATCTACTGCACTACTGCAGTGAGGAACCCCTGAGGACATGTATACAAACCAGGCATCTGTCCAAGAGGATACTGTACTGTATTGTGGTTTGTTAGGGTGTATGCAAGATTTTAAATTGCACAGAATATCAATCAAAATGGAAAGATTACTGTCATTTTCTTCCTTCTATTTTGTTTTACCTCGCCACTTCCAGCCCTGCCCTTCCAGTCCTTCCCCTCACTGACATTTGGACTGTTTATTCCTTAAGTGCAGGGACCTGAATTATATTTTGTCCATGTCATGTATACTGATGGTACTAACCTGTTATTGGTGTTAGCATTACTACAACCACACCTCCTGCTGCTGCTGCTACTACTAGTAAAAAATAACCTGTTGTTTTTCTCACCTTTTTCAAGTACTTGAGATCAGCATCAACTCTCAGTGGAAACAGCACCCTTTAATTAGATCCCTACCTAGAATCCCCCAAGGCAGGCAAGTTGAATACTGACATGGGTCATTTGAGAACACACACGTATACACACGCACACACAAAAAGTCATCTGCCTTGCTAGCACTTGTGAATACGCACCTATGTGTAATAGGAAAAACAATAAGTTATTGTTTTTAACTTCTGCAAATTATGCTTTTTATTTCTGATTAAAAAAAAAACTTGGATAGAGGTTTAGTGCAGCATATGTGGAATTCAAAAAATACATTTTTAATCTGAAAGATAAGAAAATAGAAATATATTCATTTAGTATGAATTATTGTTCCTATTGTTCCTTCTGTTCCTATGATCACAAGTGGAGTACATGATATGTAGTAGGTGGGGGGAAATGGTGATAATGAAATAAAAATACATAACACTGCTAACACTGCTATCTGCACTTCTGATTTTAGTTTTAAAAAAAAAAGAAACATCAAATCTGAAAAAAAATTTAATTTGGTTTTTATTTATTTAATGAGGGGATATGTGGGTAACAATTGCGACTTCTTCTTCTGACACTATACAATCTAAATCACCAACCAAGTATTTCTTAAATTGGTACATTTGCCTTTCTCCCTTGAAGGAAATACAAGGTGGCTAACAATCAATAGTTAACAAACAGAAAAGGTACTAAATACAAATAACACTATAAAAATACTTTTAAACTGAGCACTTTTAATACACTTTTAAAGCAAATATTATTTATAATTATAATGTAAATTTTTAATAAAGACACTTAACATCACTTTCTGTACTTCTAACTTTTGGAAAACACTGGAATTGATGGAAAAAGTTAAACTGTCTTCTCCCACCTGTAACTTTAAGGCAGTTCCACATTACACAGCGGACACATGGAGAGTCCAAATACAGTATTGGTGTCATATACTGTATACTACATATTCGAAATCTTCACCTGGAGAGATGTTTTGCAGATATACTGATTCTGTTATTAAGTGAACTTTAAGTCACCTTTTGACTTTAAGTCACTTTATTTTGTTGACTTAAACTTGACTTTGTCAACTTTAAAAGCATAAAATTCACTGAAAGACAATCTATATCAAAATAAACCAGCATCTTTAGAAGTCTGTCTGCAAACTAATGGTGGTGCTATAATACAGAGAAGACAGACAGACAGACCAAGTCCTCTGGGAGATCCTCCTACATGAGCCTCATTGAAATGAATGAAGCTCTGCATAATAGAACTTAAGTACCTGTTGAATCATACCAAAGGTCAATCAGCTGCATGTACTCTTTTTCACAATGACCAAGATTTCACAGAGTTATGACAGCAATAGCTCTTCCCCAACTTTCCCCCCAGAAAATACTATTCTGAAGTCCCTAAATGATCACTGTTAATAATAGGCTGATCACCCCATGAATTTGTCTCAATCTCTTTAAATACCATCAAAAGCCAGTGTCCATCCTCATAGCACTTCTTAGAAGGCAATTTTTATGACTGGACTGGAAAAAGATCCCATCATGGCTCAAGGAACCAGTGACCAGTGGTGTCATTAGGGTTTGCATCACCTGGTATGGGAGGCCAGCATTATTACCCCTTGAAGGAGCTAATATAGTTAAATACTCTGATTAGAATCTGCTGTATCCATGTAGGCCCATGAAATACAGTGTCCTGTTTCCCTCAGTGGCCAATCAAATTCCTCTGGGAAGTTTATACCTGGAAGATAGACATGTCCTCTCCTGATGTTCAGGAGAACATCAACTGATGTTCAGAGCGCATTTCAGAACCCAAACATATCACCATCATGATTAGCAGCAACTGATAAACTATTATCTTGCTAATGATGCTACAGTTTACTCCCAGGGAAGTGTGGATAGTACTGAAGCCTAGCATAGTTGTTACTCTCTGAAAGTGCCTTGTCCATAAAAAGCACAGGGAATTGCAATCTTGGGATAAGAAGTTGGGAGATCAGCTGCAATACAGGTCAGGTTTCCTATCCTAATTGCATGAAAGAGGGAGTGTTCAGCAGGTGCAGCCTTAGTTTCCCCTGCAGCACAACCAGCACCCCTTCTGACGGAGAACCCTGAAGAGCAGGTATGGCTTAAGAGGAATTTTCTGCTTCAGAGAAAAACGTCACAAATTTCCAAGGAGTTAAAAGGAAAAAATAAAAATAAAACCCTCAGGAAACAGTGAGAAAATGCAACTGGGTCTGAGGAAATTAGGGACTGAATTCTGAAGACAGTGTGAAACTCCGTCCTGTGTCAACTCAACCTCTCCTAAAAATGATTCGGGGTGTGAGGAGAATGCCTGTGATCAACAAAACGACTTGGTGATACCGTAAGGTAGAGTGACCACCACTTTTTTCCTGCTAGAAACGGAACACAATCTTAACCATGTCTTCTCAAAAGTAAGCCCTATATGTTCAATGGGTCTCACTCCCAGGAAAGTGTCTTTAGGATTGCAGCTACTCTGTGACTTTGTGGCACAATACACAAGAGTTCAGCAGGTGTAGCTTTCTTGGCATGAAGGACCTATTATGCTTATTATATTCTGCATTTCCCAAGTCAAAGCAAACGCCCAAGGCAACACACAAAATTCCACAATAAATGTACAGTCATTTCAAAACACATGTAGCCACAAACACCCAAACAGTAGCGCTACTGAATTTCTGCCTCCCATTTAAAAGGCAGAGGGAAAACAAAGAGGACAAAAGACGGCTACAGCTGCCAACAGGATAGAAAAAAGTACTAAAAAACTCCAGGCCCAACCTGTACTTTTCTTTATTTTAATGTCAAACTCCACCTTTCCAGTAAAATGTTCAAAGTAGCTTCCCCAAAATAGCAGCAGAGAACCAGTAAAACAGATAAAATGTTTATCACACTAGAAAGATCAATGCCAGATTACTGTAAATAAAACCACGATGAGGATTATAAGGGGTTGTATAAAATCTACTCCTTGCTGGCTCCGTTTTGATTGCATTATAGCACCACCACCATCTCGCCTATGGAGGCAAGATGCCTTAATAAAAGAATATAATAAAATTTTGAGCAACCCACTTCTACCTGTGCATGCTGATTTTTCTCATCTTTCAATTGGCAGATTTAAATCTAGAAAGCCCTCTCTGGCACTCACACAACATCTGTCTAACAACTTAAATATCAACGCCAAATGGGTGGCTAAATGCCCAGATACAGACAGACATACAGACAAGACGACCACAGGTGGGCAGATGCCGGTTCGGGCCTACTCGCCCGAACCGGATCTTTCCCCTGGGTGGACGTTGGCGATCCAGTCACAGCTGCGGCTGCAAGAGCCGCAGGGACCGGTTCGCCAGTGTCCGCTGGTGCCGGGTCTCCTGGGGCTTGCCGCCAGGAAGCTTAGTGCGCCTGCGTCCAGCTGGATGCATGCGCACTAAGCGTCCTAGCGCTGAGCCCCAGGACGATTAGTGCGTGTGCGTTCAGCTGGACGCAGGTGCACTAAGCGCCCTGAGGCTAGGCGCCAAGGACGCTTCAGGGGACGCACTGCGCATGCGCCAAGTCTGGTGCATGCGCAGTGCGGCCTGGCTAGGGCCCGCCCCGCCCCCTAACCCTGGCCTCGCCCCTGACCCCGCCCCCACCCCCTGACTTCCGGCGAACCTGATCTTCAGGGAGGCTGGGCCCATCACTGGAGACAACCAGGTGGTGCCTACTTCACCAGCACTGGTCAACCCTGAACAGGATCTGTACACAACACAATGACTTCCAGAACTCACTTTTTAAATATCTACTTTTCAGTGTGCCAGTGATGCTCATTTACAAACTATTCATCACATTTTGTCCAACTGTAAATCAAGATCTTATACCAGTTCTGTATAAGAACTGGTATAAAAATCAACATAGACCATTTTGTCCATATAGCTGGGAGGACTGGACATTAACATCTGATTTTCCATAAGACCATGTATTGTATATAATATACTAAAACTTAACCACATAAAAGCAATATAGTATATATGTTCTTTTTTATTTAGCTGCTAAATAAATAAAACTAATGTATACTGTATTGCTTTTATGTGGTTAATTTTTAAACATTATGGCTGAAATCCTAAAGACTCTATCCTGGGAGTAAGACCCATTGAATATAATGGGCCTTATCTTTGAGTAGATGTGGTTAGAACATATTATTAAATTTAAAACTATTAAACTATTTTAAACTATTAAACCATTTTATTTAAAACTATTTCAACAGCGATCCTAAACACACTTTCCTGGAAGTAAGACCCACTGAACATAATGGAGCTTTCTTCTGAGTAGACATGGTTAGGATTGTGCCCTTCATATAATTTATTAATTGCAAGAAGACAACATTTTGCCTGCTCACAAGAAAAGGGAAGATTTTTTTTTTCCAGGACACAAAGTTTAAAAAGAGGACATGTCCTGGAAAAAGAGGACAAATTGTCACCCTGTGCATGGCCGAAAACAGCCAGCTGTGGCTGATAATCTGGCCTCACCAGTTTGGATTCAATCCTATGCTTTGCACAGAGGTTTGATATGTACATGTATGAGCAGATGGCTTTGGCTTTCATGGCATGGAGTTGAACACAATTACTGTAACCTTGATTTGCATAGTTCAAAGGCCTGGATCAAAAAGTGGTAATCCTAGTGCTAACCACTGATGCCTAAAGGTAGACATGCCAAATAGCATTGTCCTATAATGAGCACAGAGCTCTCACCTAGCTCCCCATTATTTTAGATGAGGTTTGTGAAAGGCTTAGAGCACAATCCTACCCATGTCTACTCAAAAGTAAGCCCCCTTGAGTTCAATGGGTCTTACTCCTAGGAGAGTGTCTTTAGGACTGCACCCTTAGAGATCTCTCTGCCATCTGATTCAGCCTCATGGTAGGGCAACTTTATGTTAACAAAGACAAACTCTAAGAGAGGAGTTGCTAATAGAGGAATCTTCACCCACCCATACAAAAAAGGTATGCATTAGGGATGAGCACCTCATCTGAAACTGTAATCAATCATACGGCCATTAATCAATTATGCAGATTTAATTAAATTTGCACACAAAGCAGAAAGAACCAATCTAATGAGGGGGATGGGAAAGCATATGGTCTGTTTTTAGAGGATGCACATGCGTGTTCTCAGCTGGCACCATCTTCAAAGAGATATTCCTTACCCAGCATTTGGAGGGGGAATGCTTTAAAAATTATTTTAAAAATTGATATCTTTAAAATCAATTACTGTCTAGCAACGACTGAGTTGCAGTTCTAGTTTATAGTAAAGTCTGTGCACCAGAGACACCACAATCTTTTTATAGGAAATGATTGGCTTACTTTAGTGGCTAGAGCAGTGATTTTCAACCTTTTTCAAGTCATGGCACAATGATAAGATGCTAAAATTGTAAAGGCATAACTTCAATTTTTGGAAATTGCAAGGCACACCATGCTGCTCATAGAGGGCTTATATCCTCAGTGGCCTTCTTAAGAAATGATCCCACAAACTTCCACCACCTACAGACCATTCATGGCACACTGGTTTTGAAAATCACTGGGTTAGAGCATTCCCATCTACAGACCATTCATGGCACACTGGTTTTGAAAATCACTGGGTTAGAGCATTCCCATCTATCCTGTCATGGGACAAGTGCCTCACAGACAGGTAGTTTGCACCTCCCTTGATGAATCACATCCTGAAAATTAAAACAAGGCTGTGGTTCTTAATGTACAGTTTTTAACTGAAAATTAACTGCATCAAGGCTAACCTCTACATAGACTGGTCTAAGCCCTGGCATAAATCCTGTACTGATGTGTGGGTGACACAAAAGAGCAGTAAGACACTTCCCCTACAATCCAGAGTAACTACGAGAGCACGTAAGAGACATTACGTGCACCCATAGTTACTGCACCACCTAGTGAAAACTTATGGGAAATTCATATTGCAATCCAGAGTAAATTGTTCTTACACTGGAGCAAGGACTCCCCGTAGTTACTCTGGATTGCGCCCTTAATCCCCATTCAAGGAGGGGGCACTTAGGCCACTGCACAGGCATTCTCCGACCTCTCCACACCGCCATGGGAAGATAGGCCAGGTGAGTTAGGCTAGCCTAAGTTTCTTAGGATTGCACCCCAAAATCAATAAGACCAGAATTTTCACCTTGAGGGAGTTTGTGTGAAATCTAATAAGTGGGGCAAAGCTCACCCCCCAAGTATTTTTATTCTTTTGTATGCCCCCCTTTTTCCTTGGTGTCACCATTGCTGTAACAGATTTCACCTTGTTCTTATCTGGCTTAATCTGATTGGTTAAAGATGTGCCAGACAGAGAACATGAAAAAACATATTTCTTTTCTTTGCGTATGCTGCTGGATTGCTGTGACTAGGTCATTGATTTATGGTCACGGTTTTGTCAGGAGTTGGCACAATAGGAACTTTAATGCTTTTAATGGCAGTGAATGGGTAATTCATCTGCAGGGACGGAACTTGAGACAAGTGTTCGGCAGGGAGTTGTGCATGCGGAAACTGCAGCTTGCCCTTGGACTGGGCAGAGAGAGCTAGTTCCTCCTAGCTGCAAATACTGCATTTACTCGAATCTCACACCTTTTCCAGCCAAATTCAGTCTCTAAAATCAGGGAGAGCATGAGATTAGATGGTTAATTAAATTTCAGTAAATATGGTATTGTGACTATAAGTATAGGGTGCGCATTAGATTCAATAGCACATTAGATTTGTGTAAATCTATATATATAAAAGAGAAAAGTCACTCACTCACTCATCAACACCCAGCAAAAACCACTGGGCCTAGTAGCGTGAAATTTGGGGTGGTTGTTCCTTCCGTGACTGAGGGGTGCACTAAGAACTGATTTCTGGAAATTCCAACAGGAAGGGGGTGAAATGGGGCGCAACGCATTTTTCTCCCTATATTTTTTCTCCCTATATCTATCTACAGTATTTATATACTGCTTTTCATCTGAAGAGTTCACAAAGCAGTTTACAAGAAAATGAAAAAATTAATAGCTAATTAATAGCTAATGGGTCCCTGTCCCAAACGGGCTCACAATTCTTCTATATTTGAAGAACTGATGACTGAGGAACGCTCTGCCCCAAACCCCGGACCTAGAAGTGTGAAATTTGGGCAGGGTGTTCCTTCTGTGACACCAACACCTACTAAGAACCGATGATGAGAAATTTAATCCTTAAGGGGCTGAAAAGGGTGCAATGTGTTTTGTCTTATACTTAACATGGAAGACTGACCAACATGCAGCCAATTTGGTGGTTGGTGCCTGGTGCACTGGGGAGGGTGCTGTGCATGGAGAAGTGATGCGCATGGGGGGATGTTGCACATTGGGGTTTTGATGCGCCCTGGGGGGATGGCGCACAGGGCCTAGTAGTGACATCATAAGACTGGAAATGACATCATAACACAAGAAGGGATGTCATGAAGCCATATTGACCAGAAATGAGGCCTTATTTCTAGGACTGGTTTAGAAATGAAAAGTGACAGACTGTGCAGAGAGATGCTGGATCCCCTCAGAATCCTCCAGCTAATCAACCTATTTTCAGACATAAAAATGAGCTGTTCTTAGCAGTTTAATCAACACAAAGACTTACACTCAAAGAATTAAAATTCTTGCAAAAGAAACACCTACAACTTAACCAAACACTGCCAAAGTCAATACCAATTTCAACCAATATCACCAACTGATAACCACCAGAATTCACTTACAGAGAAGTGCAAATAAGATAAAATGATACAGGTGTTTTAGAAACCCCTCCCTACTCCTTCCATCACAGGTTCCAAGGCAAGGGTGAGCCAGGCTGGGGTGCAAGACATTGAATCAAATGTGAAAATCTGCATGCACCATTACTGGCAGAGTGGATCCTGCCAATGCTCCTGAGTCTGCTCCCTGGGGTCGTCTCCTCCACAATGGTCAGTTCCCCCACCTGATTGAATTTTGTCCATCTGGTCATTTTCATCACTTTCCCTTTAAGAAGAGCTTGTGACTGGGCAGTGATTTGCATAATCCCACCCCATCTCCCACAGTGATTTCAAGCACTGTTTAACCATTTCCTTGCCAGGAGAGTCTAAAGGGGATGTTCTGCCTCACTGGCTGCTCTTGAGTCAGATACACAGAGGGACACAACTGCAGGTGAGCAGAAGTCTTAGCCACTAAAGAGGACACAGCCCCCCAAAATGGAGGACACCCAAGAAAAATGGAGGACATGACAAAATAAAACCTACACCCTAGAGTCAGTCACAGCTGCGGGGGATGCCTTTACCTTTCAATGCACCATCAAATCTCATGTACTCCCTGATTTTGGAGACTACATTTGGCGGAAAAGGGTGAGCAAAAGATTTGAGGAAATGCCATCATCTACTGTATATACAATGGTGCCTCACATAACAAGTTTAATTCGTTCCGGAAGCATGCTTGTTATGTGAAACGCTCTTTATGTGAAGCAGATATTCCCATCGGAAATAATGGAAACTCAGACGATTGGTTCCAGAACCAAAAAAATATTCATTTAAAAATATTAACTAGATGTAAAAATGATGACAAAACACTGTAATTGAATTCAAAATATGCATTCAGTGTGCATGATCCTTTGAAGTCTATTTAGGCTGCAATCCTAAAGGTACTTTCCTAGGAAGCATGCCCCATTTAACACAATGGGCTTCCTTCTGAGTAGACATGCTTAGGAGGCTGCAATCAATGACACTTTCCTGGGAATAAGCCCCCTTGAACATAATGGGGCTTACTTCTCTGTAGACATGGTTAGGAGGCTGCATGGAGGATAGGGCACTTACCTGGGCTGCTGCTGGAGGCAAGTAGGGGACACTTGGGGGCAGTTAGGGGCAGCTGCCTCTGGCACCCCCAGGCATCCTCCCCAAGTTGGGGGCAGTTAGAAGCAGCAGTGTTAAAACAGTCTACATGCAGAGCGTTAACACAGAGCAACTTGGGGACAATTGCCTTGGGACTGTGAAGTGTAGTGGGCTTGTTAAGTGGAGCACACTCCCAATGGGAATTTGTGCTTGTTATGTGAATCACTCTTTATATGGGACACTTGTTATGCGAGGTACCACTGTACATAAAACTGAAAAGTCACTTACTGATTCATTCACTCACTCATGCATCAACGCCCAGTCAAAACCGCTGTGTCTAGAAGTGTGAAATTTTGGGTGGGTGTTCTTTTCGTGACAGAGGGAGTCACTAAGAACTGGTTTTCGGAAATTCCTACCAGAAGGCGGAGAAATGGGGCTCAATGCTTTTTCCTCCCTATACAGTGGTGCCTCAACAAACACCTCACGTAAAGTATGTTTCACATAACAAACAAAAATTTCTCTAGGATTCTGCTTCATGTAACAAACTGTGCTTCAAGTAACAAACAAACTCGTTGGTAGTTGGAGCAGATGTGCTGGCTGGCAGCCCTTTTAAAAAGTGTCAGGGCTGCCTAGCGCGCCTGCCCATAGCAAAAACAACACTTCCGCACTGTTCCTCCTGTGGCCGGGCATCCGCTGGGCAGAGGGAGAGAAGAGCAGTGGAGAAGAGGGAAGCAGCTCAGGGCTAGCCAGAAGGGAGCAGGGGAGAGAGAGCTCAGGATGGAGAGAAGAAAGTGAGGAGACACTTTGAAAGTGTCTTGGATTACAGAAGAAAGTGTCTTTGATTACAGGCTCCTAACCATGTCCACCCAGAAGTAAGTCCCATTGTGTTATAAGGGGCTTATTTTCAGGAAAGTGTTTTTAGGATTGCAGCCTAATTAGACTTCATAGGATCATGCACACTGAATGCATGATTTGAATTCAATTCCAGTGTTTTGTCATGATTTTTACATCTAGTTAATGTTTTTATATGAATATTTTTTGGGTTCTGGAACCAATTGTCTGAGTTTCCATTCTTTCCTATGGGAAAATCCACTTCACGTAAAGAACGTTTCACGTAACAAACATGCCACTGGAACAAATTAAATTTGTTACGTGAATTACCACTGTGCTTTACATTGAAGAATCACTGACCAGTGGACGTTCTGCCCCAACCCCTGATTTAGAAGCATGAAATAATTTGGGGAGTGTGTTCCTTCTGTCACATGAACACACACCAAGAACTGATGTTGAGAAATTTAACCCTTAAGATGGTGAAAAGTGGTGCAATGTGTTTTTGTCCTATACTTAACATTGAAGACTCTGCTCAACATCCAACCAATTTGGTGCCCGGTGCCTGGTGCACTGTGGAGGAGGGTGCACAGGTGGGGGGGTGAAGTGCATGGGGAATGTTGCGCATGGGGGATGATGCGCATGTGAGGTGACGCACACGGGGTGGTGTTGCGCATGGGGGTTTTATGTGCAATGAAGGAATGGAGTACAGGGGGGTATATTTCACTATACAGTGCAGTTATATTTCACTATC
Organism: Cryptoblepharus egeriae; assembly: GCA_030015325.1. NCBI lineage: Eukaryota > Metazoa > Chordata > Lepidosauria > Squamata > Scincidae > Cryptoblepharus > Cryptoblepharus egeriae. Next base: position 119,268,483 of record JAREYC010000002.1, read on the forward strand.
TATATCTATTTATATAAAAGAAAAAAGTCACTGACTGACTCACTGACTGACTGACTCATCAACACCCTGCCAAAACCGCCAGGCCTAGAGGCGTGAAATTTGGGGTGGGTGTTCCTTCCGTGACCGAAGGGTGCACTAAGAACCGGTTTTCGGAAATTCCAACCGGAAGGGGGTGAAAAGGGGCGCAATGCGTTTTCCTCCCTATATGTTACATTGAAAATTGCTGACTCATCAACATTCTGCCCCAACTGCTGGGCCTGAAGCATGGAATTCTGGGAGTTCCTTCTGTCACCTGAACTCCCACCAAGAACCATCTGGAGAAATTGAACCCTTCAGGGGCTGAAAAGGGGGCAACGTGTTTCTGTCCTATACTTAACATGGGAGACTGAACAACATCCAGCCAATTTGGTGCTCAGTACCTGGTGCACTGGGGGATGTTGTTCGGAGGAATTGGTTGCACTGGGGAGGATGCTGTGCATGGGGTCATGTGCATGGGAAGATGTGCATGGGGGATTGATGTGCATGGGGGGGATGATGTGCATGGTTGGAAGTTCCGCATGGTGGGAAGTTGCACATGGGTGGTTGATGCACATTGGGTGTTGATGCGCATGGTGAATGTTGCATATGGGGGATGTAGCACCGTGGGGGGAATAGCGAATGGGGGAATTTTACTCCCACAACATGGGTACACTTTTCGCTAGTATGATACTATACCTGGAGGCTCCTGCCTACAGTAGGAATGCCAGTCTGCTTTTGCTCATATTTGAGAATGAAATGGGTATTACAAAACCACCTCAAGTCTCCAGGGCTCTCATATACAAAGCAAAATGAATGGGAGCACTTAGTGAGAGAGTTAAACTTGTACTTATCTGCAGTGGTAGGATTCACAACAGGTTCTATGTCCTAATAACCTAAATTAACAATAGTTTCTATATCCCGTTAGTAATAGTTCTCAGAACCAGGCGTTCATTAGCAAAGGGTTCTATAGAACCTGTGAGAACCCCCTGAAGCCCACCACTGCATATGGGACAGTGATTATGACAGTGATTTACAACCAGTGTGCCACCGTGAATGGTCCACAGGTATGCTATGGGAATTTGGGAAGTGTTAGTAAGGCCATTGATGGAGAATATTGAGGTGTACCTTGCCAAATATTAGAAAACTGATGGTGTGCCTTGAGTTTTAATGCCTTCTCAATGTTCTGCAAGATGAAAAGGATTGAAAATCACTGGAATAAGAGGTAAATTAAATACTTTTGAGCCCCAAAATTCAGAGGAAGTGGCATTGGTTCTTCACTGGTTCATCTGGAATTTGGGGATGTTGTATTGCTTATGTACTATGAGTCAAATTAAACACTGGAGCAATGCCACCTCTGCCATGAAGGAGTGAAATATGTTGGGAGCTGATAAACTGAGAGGCAGTTATCTGGCTGGCGGAAGACACACCCTCACTTAACTGAGATGATTCAAAGAACTCATTGAGAAGGCTTGGGTCTTGGCACTTAAGGTCTGCATACAGAAGATTAGACTGCATTCCTGGAAAATACGGAGATAGGACAGCCCATCCTCTTCTCCAGTCCTCCTTGATGAGAAGCCAGATTGAAGACTGCACCCATAAAGGGAAGATTTACCCCAGTTCTGATGCCATCCCAAATTAAAGGAGCAAGTTCAATTTATCAAAAATAAAACTGAAAATCTTGCTCAGTGTCAGAGGCTATTGGAGAAAACCCAATGCAGGGCTTTGCTCAAGGACCTCTCATGACTAGGTGCCAGCTCTATAGCTATTGTAAAAGTTTTCCACTGTGCATGCCTGCGATGCAGCTCTTAAAGCCACTGGTGGCAATTTTACTGCCTGCCAGAAAGTGAGGCATGATGGAGTCAGGGATGGCAATCTCCAGCCACAGTTCTGCAACCAAAAAGCTTCCTACCTACACTTCTCTGCACCTCAAGATGGTGGGGCAACACGAAGGAAGCCCTCAGATGATGGCCTGGCTATTTGGCTAGGTATGTATGGGAAGAGGTGGTCTCTAAGGTATCTGTTCCCAGTGTTATTACAGTATTGGCATCCATCAGTCTCGAAAGACTATGGTATCGTGCTTGACACTATAGGCAAAGCACGAAGTCCTGGGAAGATTAATATGGAGGATAGGCTGTTTCCCAAGCAGCAAATCCCCCCTCTCCACACCATTAAAATAGCCCATTAGCAGAGTTGATACGATTGGTTCCAGCTGTGTCGCAGACTAGGGACGGGATCTCACCCTGTCTTGTAGGGACCCGGGTCTCGAACCCTGGCCTTCTGGTTAATAGGCACAGCTCACAGGCTGTGGGTGGTGCAAGTGGTTAAGACACTCCGCAACGCAGCTGGAACCAATTGTATTGGCTCTGCTGTTCCATTGTACTATTTCAGTGGCATGGAGAGGGGGGATTTGCTGCTTGGGTAACAGCCTATCCTCCATATGAATCTACCCAGGCCTTCGTGCTTCTCATACAGCATCGAGCATGATACCATAGTCTTCTGAGACGGATGGATGCCAATACCTGGTCCCAGACTGTCAGATCAAACATGCCATTTGGAATTGGGCCTGGAAAATGTTCATGAAGCTGGAACTGGAATATATTTGGAGTTTAAAAACTCATGGAGTACCCCATGGGAAATCTAGAAAGATAGGAAAACTTTATAATAGAAATGGGTTGAAGAAGGATGCATGTGTTTATGCATCATACCCACATGCACCAGGGGAGTGACAAGCTAAACAGGTGAAACCACAGGTTTTGTTGTTTTTTTAATGCTCATAAGCTGCTCTGAGGCTAAGGCCCAAACTACTCATTACACAGCAGACATGTACAACCATTTCCTCGCATATTTGTTTTAATGAAAAGCAGCAACATCAAGTTGTGTCCTTAAGTGGAGCCATAATATGTGCTCCTCGGAATTGTTCCTCTCAATTACTTTTCCACCTATGTGGAACATCTGTTCTTGTGACTGCTTTTCATAGGGTGAAAGACAAGCCCAGAGGTGGTTTCACGCCTCTGGTGTGTCATCACTAGTTTGCTCCTGAGGGAGAAAACGAAGAAGAAAATTGTGGAGGGAAAAACTGAAAAAACTGTACATTGGAAACAATACAGTATAGAGGTTGATTATCCCTTATCTGGGCAGCTTGAGATTGGAAGGTGTCTGGATTTCAGATTCACCTGGATTTTGGAATAATTGCTTAAATATAACAAGAAAGGTTATATTTCTTGTTTCAGTCGCATTTCAGTCTTTGGCCAGCAACTAGTTCTTAGTTCTTCGCAGCAACTAGCTTTGCAGAGGGCGTCAGTGCATGTGTATCTATATACAGACATAATGGGATGGCCAAGTTTTTAAATTTCCTCACTGCTGTCTCTTTTCTTTCTTTCTTTCTTTCTTTCTTTCTTTCTTTCTTTCTTTCTTTCTTTATTTATTTATTTATTTATTTATTTATTTATTTATTTATTTATAGATTTCTATCCTTCTGTTTATATTTTTAAACACACTCAGAAGCAGCTGAGAACAATAAAAAGAAATGATCAAAACAGAATAAAACTGCCAAAAACAGAAAGGGTTTTAACAGCAGTTAAACTGGCAAATTAAACGTTTTTTGCTCTTGTCCTTGAAAGGCATCTCATTCTGAATCCTCAAAATCATTCCCCTTTCCAAGGAGTGAGAACAGACCAGGGTAGTCTTCCTCTACCCTGCTGGCAGCCTCAAGGGTAACACGGTGTATATTACAGGCAACAAACACTCCCACCCTCCACATCGCTCTTCCAACTCTAGACTGGTAACAAAGTGGGGGAATGGATGGACAGAGAGCAGACCTCTGGGAATGGAATGGTGAGGTAAAGATCTATGAGGTTAGGTTCTATGCTGCATGTAGAAAAATCCTAAACTCAATCCTTGGTATCTCCAGGGAGGACCTCAAAGAAAGAGACTTTGGCTGCAATCCCAAACAAACTTTCCTGGGAGTAAGGCACATTGAACACAATGGGGTTTACTTCTGAGTAGACATGGTTAGGATTGTGCTCTAAGGCTACAATCCAGAGTAACTACGGGACCATTTACACCGATGGAGTTACGGTGCCACTAATGGGAAACCTATGGGAAATGCATGGCGCAATCCAGAGTAAGTGCCTCTTACATCTTCCCATAGTTAGTCTGGATTGTAGGGTATGCCTGAAAGCCTGGAGAGTAACTGCTTTGGGTTGGGTTGGGTTCCCAAGTGGTTGGGTTCTGAAATGTTTTAGCACTGGGACCCACTTTTTAGAACAACAATCTGTTGGGACCCACCAAAAGTGATACCATTTACCTGAAATCTATTTGCTTTTTAGCTTGTATGTTTTAATTGTTTTTTATCAAATTGTTCTATTTATGTTTTGTTCTATTATGCTTTAAATTATGTCAGCCGCCTTGAGTCGGGCTAATTTGCCAGAGAAAGGCAGGATATAAATTTTCTAAATAAATAAATAAATTGATGTCATGTCCTGAAGTTATATTATTGAGCAGGAAAATTTTTAACACTCCCACATGACAAAATTAAGTGAATTAAATTTTTAATTTAAGTGAATTAAAATTTTACAGTAAATATAAGTTTAAATATTTATTTCATTGAATCATACAATCTTTTAAAATAAAGAAACTTTCCAACTCTCCCGAGCAGTTGAACTATTTAAAAGAATTCCCCAAAACATTCTAAATGATGCAATCACACTTACACAGGAATATGACCTATTGATTATCATTGTTAAAATCACATACATAGTAGCTTGTTAAAAGTATAGATCTGTACCATTTCTCAGACACAATGGGGATCCATCTGAAATGGGCTCACGTGCACCTAGTGGGTCCTGACCTCAAGTTTGAGTAGATAATAATGGTGTACTGACAATACTGAAGAAGATAGACTAATGATCTGAAGGTAGCTTCCTATTTTTGGAGGCCTTTATTTTAAATTACTGTGTGGAAGGGCAGTATATAGGAAAAGAAATTAATCCCTCTAGGGAAAAGCAATGAAATACAAACAGATGACCTCCAACTAAACATCTAATCTGCTAGGATTTCCACTAAAAGAGGGAAAATAAGGACCCAAGAGCAACCCAAAGCCCCCCTTCCCCACTCAACCCTCTCCAAATTTAGCCCTTTCTTCCTACCTGTTGACCTGCACTGAAGTCGAACAACTTCTGAAGGATGGAGCTTTCTTGGACTTTCCAAGAACCAAATTGAACCTGCCTATCCCCACCCACCAGCTGAAAACATTGATAAGGCAAGTTGGAGGCATGCGTGCACACACACATACACACACAACAGAGCCATGTTGTATTTTTCAGAACTGATGTTTGTGCATTGCCATACAGGTGGTCAGTCCTGTCCTTTTAAAGCCAAATTGGGATTTCCCCCACCCCATTATTTCAGACTGCTTGGCTGTGCTCCTGTGTTCAAAGACTGTAACCACATATCATTGGCCCAAAGGCCATTAGGGAGATGGGATTTGAACTTGTACCTTTCGGGCTCAAGGAAGAGGAATGAGAAGTCCAAGAGGGTGCCAAAATAGTCTGGTATTGCACTTCTCCTCTTTCTCTGTCAATCTGCTTCCTCCATATTTCTCCTTGAACTCTTTATTCTTTCCAACCTCTTTTTTTATGAACTGTTTCTTGATTTTGATTTTTTTTATGATGCTGTTCTGTATATTTGGTGGAATGCTCTTCTCTTAGTCATCTTGAGTCATTCATTTCACCAGTATATAAGAAGACATTGAAAAATTGCTTTTCATTTTCATTATTGCTTTGTCTTTTCCTTCCTGATACTTCTTGTGTGTATGTATTTCTTTCTCCTTTTTCTAATGGCCCTGGTCCTTCTTGTGTGTGTGTATTTTTTAATTCTTTCTTCTGGCTCTGATGCTTCTTGTGTGTGTGTGTGTGTGAGTGAATGAATGAATAGGTAGCAAAGACCGCTGGCACTAGGGTTGCCATATATCCTGAAAAACAAAGAGAATCCTGATTTTGAGGGGTTGTGTTCACATACTGGCAAATGGGACAGCGGGTCCTATCCTGACTTTGTGGAAGAGAATTATGGCAGCCCTAGCTGGCAGGGCCATGTCTCTTTTGTAATGCCTGAACACGTACTACCCAGTGACATCATTGCTCCTGTTGTCTCATGCCTCTCTCTGCTCCCCCTTTCTCTTGGCATGGAAATGCCTTTCCTGTATATTTGGCATCTATAAAATATCCTTGAACTAGAAATGAAAAGAGCTTGTTTCTGTGACACACCCAGTAAAATGAGTTGGCTGAGAGAGGTGATGCTGATGGCGGCAAGGGCTCCATCTTGAGTTCAGGCTGGAAATAATGCCTTGAGATTTTGCTTTCCCCTCATAAAGCTGTCAGCTTTCCTAATAGAGTAATAGTGTTTCCAGATGTTACTGCTGCTTTCAATTCCATGTGATCATTTTCACAAATCCTTGCATTGTTTTCCCTTACAAACTCCATTCTGCGTTGGCTTTTTTATATTCCATGTCTTTCCCCAAAGGCTAGAGTTCTCCAATATCTGAGAAAAATTATGTGTTGTTTCCCATTCTTGACTCATGGTTTCCCTAACTCCTGCCCCCATGAATTGGTTGTACCACTTCAGGTGAGGAATATCTCTTTTTAACATTCCCTAATTTTTTTCATCCCATCCTACTAATAGGAACATAGTAGGGGACAAGCTTTTAGCAGGTATTTCCTTGCTATTTTAAATTTTTAAACATGTTTTGTCTTTTTTTAAGCTCAATGGTTAAAGACACTGTGCTTGCCAACCTGACTGTCAGCAGGTTCATGACCCACGTACCACAGGACAGAGTGGGTTCCTGTCACTTGGCCCAGCTCCTGCCAACCTAGGTGTTCAAAAGGATGTAAATGCAAATGGATAAATAGGTTTCATGCACCTTTGGCATTTAGTCATGCTGCCCCCATAACTATGGAGACATCTTTGAACAGTGCTGGTTCTTCAGCCTTGTAACAGAGTTGGTCAGACTAGCAGAGCAACCTGCAGGGGATACCTCTTACCTTCATTTTGTTTTTAATTGGGAGACCATCAGTAGTGGGCTTCAGGGGGTTATCACAAATTCTATAGAACCCTTTGCTAATGAGCCTCTGGTTCTGAGAACCAGTTACTAATGGGACATTAGTACTAATAGAACTGTTGTTCTATGGGTATAGAATCTGTTGTTAATTTAGGTTATTAGGACATAGAACCTGTTGTTAATTTATTTGAATCCCACCACTGGAGATCATCCAAAATTAGGATTTTCCTACCTGCAGTCTGAAATAGTGCAGTCCATTCCAACACCTGGTCTAAATATAGTGATTGTGTTTGAGCTGGCATCAGGTGATACAAAAGTTTTGTTTGTGATATCTGAGTCACACGTGCAAGTGAGTTGAAAACCAAATCTGAAATGTCAAACACCTCCTAGCTCCAAATTGTATGAGTCTATCGTATTAAGATGCTTGCAATTCCATTTTCCAACACATAGTGGGAGTAAGAGGCAGAGAATCCCCTCCCAAAATAAGGGTTTTTCCAAAAAGATGATTTGTTTGTGCATAAACAAAATATGGCAATCATGGTTTATAGGGATGCCTTGAAATATTTATAGTCAATTGCTGCTATGCATGGACTGTGTTGGAGTTTAAGTTGGGCGATATGAAGCTATATCAATGGTGACTCATTTCAACACACGTTACTGCTTGATGCTACTATTACCACATAAGCATGTATAGCTTGATGCAATGAGTTCTCCCTGCTCAACACCTATAAACTCCATCATTGGCGTATCATTTGAATTGGTTCTCCACAAAACTGTGCTATTTCTCAAAAGGGGTAGGTTGGGGCCATTTTATCCTATTCTGTCATAGCAATGCCAAGCTGAGACCTAGTCGGTAGAAGAAAAGGACAGGTGAGTTGAAGACATATGACGTGATATAATGGAATGTGACTTCTGACTATAATGAGGAGATCCTATTTTTAGGCTGCAATCCTAACCACTCTTTCCTTGGAGCAAATACTACTGAATATAATAGGACTTTCTTTTAAGTAAGGATGGCACTGTTATTGCTATTTCTGAGATAAACATTTCCCTGCAAGGAGAAACTTGCTTAGAGCCAGTCTCTCTGATGTGTGTCATTTATTTATTTATTTGTTTGTTTTCTTTCACTTGCAGGGAATATATTAAAGAAGAGAATGTATTACCTTCTCTTAAAGGAAATCTATTATTTTGCTGAGGCACTCAAATTGTGCCACAAATATTTCATAGGTGTGATATTGGTGTCTGGGACATGTCATTTAGTGGGTGCAGTAATATTCTATGACTTTCCCTGGAAAAAGAACATGAACACATTTTGACTTGTGTGACTTCCTAGCCTCACTGTGTGACTTCCAAGCTCGAGTGGAAATAATCTCCCTCATTTGTCATAGATTGCTACAGTAACTAAATAGCTATTGACAAACAATAAATTTTTAGAAATGTGACACTGGCTTTAGAAATGTGACGCATGGAGCAGAAAGTGGTGGCAGAAGAGATTGTGCTACTTCAGATTGCAGGTTCTTAAATCAAAATTTTAGCAAAACAAAAGTGCTGGGTTACCCCCAAATCTAGAGTAACTATGGGAGCACATAACAGACTTTACGTGCACCTGTAATTACTGCACCACCTAGTGAAAACCTATGGGAAATTCATATTGGAATGCAGAGTAAGTTGTTCTGACACTGGAGCAAGGACTCCCCATAGTTACTCTGGATTTTGCCTTTAGAATATTTTGCCTTGATGTACTGGTTTCTATTTGCAAGGTTAATTTTTAACATATGTGAGCCTTCAGGAATAGCACCCTCCCCCACATGTAGTGATGCACTTCATTCACTCTGCTATTTGTGAAATCTACCACCTAATGCTGTTGCATCTGTTAAGGTTATAAAATGGCAATTTCTGTGTTTTGTTGTAACAGATTCCATTCCGAACTCTGGTAGTAGAAGTAACAGAGTGGTTAAGGGTAGAGCTACATGTTACAAAGCATGTACACAGTGCCTTTCATTTACCCCTTGAGTAACTGCAGTCCTATGCCACTCCGTATATCTGGGATCAGGGATTCCAATTCTGGGTGTGTAGCAGGTCAGAGAGGGAAAATCCCACACATGGTTTTCCCCTTGCAAACATTCCCCCTCTCTGATAATTTTTTTCACAAGTTTTTATTCAGATCAGCTTAAGAACAAAAACCCAACTGTGAAACCTGCAGGAAGAGTGTTTGTGAGAGACTGGCAGACCACATGAGGGTACTCGATTTTCCCCCTCCCCACCAATTTTCCCTGCAAACACCCTCCCTACTGCTTTTCCCTCCATCAAACTGCCAGGCTGGCAGAAGTCTGGCTGCTGGTAAAACTGCCTGCCAGGATTTGGCAGGTGTGGATTAAACATCCTTCTCCTATTCTGGGATTACCCTTCTCAGATGCTTCCATTTACGACTGCATCCATACTTAACATGTATCTGCCAGCATAGTGTGTACTTATTGTATTTAATAGAAATAACACCATAGTTTCATTTCAGAAATGGAGCTATGGTGGAACTTTTCTGGTTCAAATCTCGTTATGAACTCACTAGGTGGCCTTGGGCAAACTAGTCCTTTAATTAGTGGATTATAACATGGATCTTTGTGACCGGATTGTGGTATGGATTACAATAATGTACATGAAGTGCTTCCAAAGCTTAAGTGCTTGTGTACTTTCAAAGGATTACGCACCGTAACAGGAACCACCATTACTTTCCAGTAGCTCCTGGATCCCTGGCCCCAGTATTGATGGGGGAATGCTTTGCAATGGGAGAGGAATATGTGCCAAGGAGCCTGAATGTCTACAGTAAGCTCTGAAAGGGGAAAAGTTTGTTCAGTGAAATTTAAGGAGTAGTCACCAGGAGCCAAATCAATTCACAATTCTTTGCCTGAACTGACGAGGGCAATTTCAGCCACAAACTCCATCCACTCCTATGTGGAGCAAAATATGATAGAGAGCATGCATTGTTCTTTGTTGGATTGTGGTTACAACCAGAAACTAAGAGCGCAATCTTAACCAATTTAGGCCAGCACCAGGTGAGGGAAAACACTCACCTGTTTTCTTGTTCCTGTGGTGGTGTGGGGAGGTTGGCGCATGTCTGTGCACTGGCCTTACCCCCCCCCCCCAACCAGGAGTGGCACTTTTGCAACACCCACAGGCCAGAATGGGACTTGTGCCAGCCTAACCAGGATTTAGGATTGCAGCCTCACTTAGGCAATGCTTTTGATATCAAGGAGTACCTTCCCTGCCACTCCAAACTTATTCTTTCATTCTGCTCCCTTGGTTTTTACAAAGGAATAAGATAGAAAACAAAGAAGGGAACAGAATGGAAGAGTTAAGTGTGGAGGAGGAATGAATGGTAGGCTCATCTCTCCAGCCCACCACTCCTCTTCTCCACACCTCCTCTGCTAACCTCCTTCCTTCCTTGGAGGACTAGATGGCTCTGGCCACAGCTTTATTTACTTTTTTCGTAGTTTTTGATCCCTCACTTCCTCCAAAGTGAAGTAGGTGTTACCACCACAAAAGATTTGCGAAGTCCATCAGTGATGAGTCCAACTGCACACAGTTGAGATTCAAAACCAGCAAGCCTCCATAGGTTCAAATCTGACATACCACCTACTATATTGCTCCGATTTCTTACAAATATTGGTGGGAATCTGACTTATTTGCAATAAAGAAGTGTCTTTTCCAAGAACTTTCAGCATAAGCAGATAGAATGTATGACTTTCTCATGATGTCAAAGATGGAATTTAAAATAAACTTCTGGGTGTTTGTGTTTAAAATACAATAAGACAGGATCCCTTAGCAAATCGAGAACTGTTGCCTGGTTTAATAAGATCAAGTACAAATATGGGTTAAAATAATATCTCCTTAAGGACACAAACCTGTAAACACTTGCCCAGGAGTAATCCCCCATTGAACACAGTGGGACTTCTGAGCAAACATGAATTGGCTTACCTTGCAAGACATCAGCTAAATTCTCCTTTAGGAAAGAGTTTGCATTGGCTCAATTCCAGCTGATGCAGTCTTTAGTAGCAGAAGGCAGATGTTGCAAGAGACCATAAAAGTCTAGCTTCTGCTACTATAGTAGTAATCAAGTCTGGGATCTTCTTCACTATTAGTTTAGTTGCCGATGATTGTGAAGGGGAAAACTATCTCACTGGTATTGAAGAGCTGCCAATCTGGGACCAGCTTTCAAAAGGAAGAATTGTTGATTTGCCAACAGTATCACCAAGGTAATTCCTGAGGTGGTTTATAGGAATGGTTTTGACTTGGGAATGTTCTGGTTTCAGCAAAACGGGGTGTTGAATTTGTATCCAGTTGTATTATAGATTGCACCGTAGAGCAGCCGTATCCAACTGTGGCACATTTATTAGTAGGGCCATTGAGGGATGGGAGCCTCCCACAGGCAACAGTGTGCCCTGTCAATTCTCAAAAGGTTGATGTGTCCTTTGATCATTTTATACTGCAATCCTAATCTCCAGTTAGGCCAGCCTAAGCCCTGGCCTAAGTGCTGTGCCGACCTGGGGTGTCACAAAAGTGCCATAAGACACTTGTGTGCCACTCCTGGGGGAGGGTGAAGCCAGTGCACAGACATGCGTATGCTTCCCCACAGGAATGGGAAGACCAATGAGTTGTGTCGGTCTAGGTTAGGATTGCACCCTTAGTGCCATGCGATGAAAAAGGAGGTGATGAAAAAGATTTGATCACTGCTGCCATAGAGATTGAACATGTTTTTAGTTTCATGCTCTGTTTTCGGTTGAGTAGTTTGGCAAGGCCAACACTTTGTGCCCTACTGTACGGTTGTCACAACAATGGAACTGAGTGGCATGTTTATATTCTGAACTCCTGTAGGACAGAAAAGGAATGGGGCGGTGGGGGGGGGGGGTTGGTAGAGGAAAATGGAGGGGAGAGAATCAGGAAAGGAGGAAAATGGATCTATGGGTGAGGGTGAAGGTGCTGGAGGGGGAATGTGGTAGAGATGCTGGAAAGTTGATGGGAAGTGACAGTGGCACAGAAAGGATGTGGGGAAGTGGGCTTCACAGAGTGATGGATGGGAGGTGACAGCAGGAAGGATGGAGGGGGTGGAGGGAAGCAGGGGGCACTGGCTGCTGGAGAGAGGCCAGCCAGAGCCGCAGGGCAATGCAATGCAATGCAATGCAGTGCAATGGCATCTCAGTGCAACGCCACCTGCTCCCCACAACCACACTTGGCCAGTGAACTGGGGAAGGGCAGTGGCATAGCTTGAGGGGGTTGGAGCACAGGGTGACCAACTGTCCACTTTATCCAGGACATGTCCTCTTTTTTACCTTGTGTCCTGGAAAAAATAAACTTTATTGTCCTCTTCCTTATAAGCAGGCAACAAAGTCATCAGTCAATGCTATGTAATGTTTTAATGCTATGCAATGTTACAATCTTGTAATCAATCAATGCTATGTCATGTTTTAAAATTTAAATATAAGCAATACAGAGCACAATCCTAATCATGTCTACTCAAAAATAAACCCCATTGTCTTCAGTGGATCTTATTCCCGGGAAAGTGTCTTTAGGATTGCAGCCTTTGTCATGTTCTCCATTTTCCTTGGGTGTCCTACATTGTGGGGGTAGTGGTACATCCTACTACAAAATGTGTATTATTATACATATTACGTGTATTAATATGTATAATTAATACATATTACATATACATATATGTATGTAATATACATATTACATGCTATTAATACATTTATTAATGAAAGAGTTTAAAATTTGATAATAAATCATAGTGTTTAAATTAACCATATGAACCAAATTGCTTTCATATATACTCATATATACACTTTATATGTGTGTGTGTGTGTGTGAATTCATATTCATATATGTGAATATAGAAGTTTTCATACTTCTCATATGAAAACTTACATATCCTTTCTTATATACCTATACAGTACTGTATATACATACATATAGTGCAAACCTAAGCATGTCTACTCAGAAGTAAGTTCCATTGCGATCAATAGGACTTACTCCCAGGAAAGGTGGGCTGCAACACTACCCACACTTTATATGTGTAACCACATATATATGCAGTAGGTGTGTGTGTTTTATATTTTGTCATGTCCTCCATTTTCTTGGGTGTCCTACATTTTGTCCTCTTTTGTGCTTATGACATCTGTTCACCCTGGTCTTAGAGGGAGGGGTGCAGGGGTCCCTCCTCTTCCTCCTCCAGGACGGGGTGGGGGATCCCCTTGCATTGCTCCGACCCCCCTCTAGCTACTCCACCGAGGGGGGTGCAAGCCAGACTCTGTCGGGGAGGAGGAGGAGGGTGCAGGGAGCGAAGGGGCGGTCCTGGAGGGGGCTGGAGGCGGTGGTGGCGGCACCTCCTGGGAAGGGAAGCGAAGCGCCCAGGCGCAAAGGCAGGACCTGGACGTGGGCAGCCGTCCGGGCGCTGAGGACGGCTGGATCGGGGCCATGTTCAACCGAGGGTCGCGGCGCCGTCGCTCCACCCGCACTGTGAGTCAGTCCCTCACTCTCACCTGGAGGAGGAGGAGGAAGAGGAGGAGAGACGGGCGGGCTCTGGGCCTTCGCTCTTACAGGACAGGGAAGCCGGGCTGAGGGGCACAGGTAGAGCCTCAAGACAGGGACACAGCACTCCCCGGGAGTCACTCCTGCAACAGTTTGTTAGAGGTGCTGTCACACGGAGAGGTCTCTCGGGGAGCACTGCATGTGGTGTGAGGCTGCCCCCCTCTCCACCCTTTCCTTGGAGTAAATCCCATTGACTCTGAGGGACTGACTCCTGAGGAGACCTGCCTGAGAAGGGGCTGTGAGGCTTTGCTGTTATGGAGCCCCTTTGACTAGAATGGGACTTACCTTTGAGGAGACATGTGTAGGATTCGGCTGTGGGGCTGCAATAATCTCCAGGGTGTTAGACTCATTCACAATAATGGGA